>OX422220.1:483700633-485018633 GCA_949130495.1 Sambucus nigra | reverse complement strand
TGCAACATTCAAGCTAATGGGTGGAGCCTTGCAGTGGTGAGAGTTGGTCACCACCTCCAAGGAGAGAGATACTATGATAATCACCAAGTTCTGGGGGTAGTTTGATCGTAAGTACTTTCCTTCGGCGATCCAGACTGAGATGCGAAGGAGGTTTAATGAAGTGGTATAGGGAAATTGGTCAGTGGGTGAATACGAGGAGGAGTTTACCCATCTGGAAGACTTTGTTCTCGATGAGGCAAACAACGAGGAGAAGAAGATGCTGAAGCTCATGAATGGATTTACTTGGAGGATTAGGAAACACTTGCTTGGTAATATGGTGTTAAAGACTTATACTAAGGTCATCAATGCCACACTACTTCACTTCTAGAACCATCCCTTCCCACTGAAGGGAAGCAATAGAGTAGGGGAAACTAGATAGGCAGGCAGAGCAGGTGAAACGGTGCTAGTGGAGTACCGCATTAATAATTGGACAGGCATCAGGAGCGGGATTCCTGGTAGGGGGATTAGGATAAGAGATTTTGATCAAGAAGTTTTTAACCATATAGAAAAATATTCAGATAGGTCTAGTAGGGCCCTCAGAATCAGCAGCGGCATGTTCCCCACGGTCACCAAGTCTAAGGGAACAACGGGGGCGGCCAGTAGGTCTGGGGGCATTAAGGACAGCCTCGATAGGAACACTAGGGCCAGAGGCAGGGGGACTTCACTGGTCATTGTTTTAATTATAGAGAGACGGGCCATTATAAGAGGGACTTCCCATAGCCAGACAAAGGACCACAATAAAGTGCCCAATAAGGGTATCAGGCGCAGTTACCACCTCTAACACCAGCTCCACTAGCCCCATCGCAGTAGGGGAAGCTACAGTACAAATATGTCTATAACGTTCAGGATGAATTTGTACCATAGGCACTGTAGGCGCCACCAGTAATTAAGGGTACGTTTCCTATTCACGGGCATAAGGTAGGGTTTTGTTTGATACGGGAGCCTCACACTCGTTTATAGCTACCATATTTGCACACACAACCGGTCTATTAGAAATAGTCAACAGTCTTCTTATGTGTGAAGACTCATCTTTGGGTAGTGGAGACCTTATACACTCGATTTGTAGGGGAGTAGATATAGATGTCAAGAGATTATGCTTAACGGCCTGCCTACCAGTGTTGGATATAGTGGGGTAGGATGTTATTTTGGGTATAGGTTGGTTGGCAGGGTACAGGACAATGGTGGATTGCTTTGGGAGGAAAATTTTGTTTTCCATCTCGAGACAGGAGATATTTCTCATGGCGATGCCTTTTCCCGAAGGAGGGTCGAGCACACACTTGTACTACATTGAGGAGGAGACCTCACATGAGGTGATTATCTCTTTAGATTCGATTCTAGTTATGAGGGAGTTTAAGGATGTTTTTTAGGAGATACCCGAGTTGCCACCCAAATGGGAGATTGAGTTCGTAATCGAGTTAGCACCGGGTATGAGGCCATTGCATGAGCATCACATAGCATGCCCCCTTTGGAGATGCAAGAGTTGAGAGAGAAATTTTAACATCTCTTGGGGAATGGATTCATTTGATGGAGTACATCGCCGTGTGGTGCACCTATGTTGTTCGTAAATAAGAAGAATGGGTCATTTCGCCTGTGCATTGACTACATGGAGCTGAACAAGGTCACGATTCGGAATAAGAATTCGTTGCCTCGAATCAATGACCTGTTAGACCAGTTGATAGGATACGCATACTTCTCTAAGATTGACCTAAGATCAAGGTATCATCAGTTGCGCATTAGGCGATAGGATGTTCCTAAGATTGCATTCCTGATGCGGTATGGATCGTATGAGTTTAGGGTGATTCCATTTAGACTACCCAATGCACCAACACTATTCATGGAACTCATGAATAAGGTATTCATGGGTCTCCTTGACAAATTTATAATCGTGTTCATAGAAGATATACTGTTATATTCTCGTACAATGGGCGAGCAAACAGAGCATATGCGTTTGGTTCTACGGACATGATGGGACCATCAGCTATATACCAAGTTTGAGAAGTGAGGATACTATTTACGGGAGGTACAGTTTTTGGGACATATTATGTCTAATCGAGGCATTCTCGTAGATCTGAGTAAGGTATCGACGGTGAGGGAGTGGGGACAACCCACGACACTGACCGAGATTCGTAGCTTTTTAGGGTTACTAAAAAATTACCGTCGCTTTAAAAAGATCTTTTCAAAGATTGTGAGTCTGCTGATAAATTTGACTCGCAAAAGGGTGTCGTTTATTTGGGATGACCACTGTCAGTTAGCTATTGATGAGCTAATGGGGGTGTGTTACAGGAGGAGGATAGGGCTACAACTTATGCATACCATAAGCTTAAGCTTCATGAGAAGGATTAGGCCACAAATGATGTGGAGTTAGCAGCGGTCGTATTTGCTTTGAGAATTTGGAGACACTATTTTTTAGGTGAGAAGTTTACCCTATTCACGAACCATATGTCGCTACAGTACTTGTTCATGCAGACGAATCTGAATATACGGTAGCGGAGATGGTTAAATTTTGTGAAGGACTTCCATTTTGATATTTACTATCATCCTGGGAAGGCTAATATGGAGGCAGACGCATTAAGCCAAAGGCCTACTGATGAGATAGCGGAGGTTTAGAACGCGAAGTGGGGTGAGCTTCGACATGACAATGAGGTCACCAGAGCTTATATGTCAGTTTTGGCTTTCACTCCTGAGATTTTTATGTGGGTGGTGGAAGCACATGTGATGGATCAGTTCTATCAAGACAGGGTGCGCCAGTTGTTAGCAGATGTGGCAGAATCCTACTCGATCAGTTTTGAGGGAGGCTTACATTTTAATGGGAGACTCATCATTTCAGAGGACGTGGACTTGAGACGCATAGTGATTACTGGGTCTCAAGGGTCGAGGTTTACGGTATATCCTGGTAGGGATAAGATGTACAAGGATATGCATAGGAAGTATTGGTGGTCGGGGATGAAGATGGACATCGTAGAGTTTGTCCCAAAGTGTGTTACTTGTCAACTAGTGAAGGTAGACCACTACAGACTGATCGGGATATTGCAACTATTAGAGGTTCCAGTATGGAAGTGGGAGAGCGTATCGGTGGATTTTATCACTGGGTTACCGGTGTCAAAGAGAGGTCACGATTCCATCTGGGTTATAGTGGATTGACTGACAAAGGTGGTCCATTTTCTGCTAGTTCGTACGGATTTTGAGACGAGACAATAGGCCCACCTGTTTAGTGCCGAGGTAGTGAGATTACACGGGGTACCGATTAACATCATGTCACACAGGACAACATTTTATGTCCCATTTTTGGGAGAGTTTTTAGGAGGCGATGGGCACTGATTTATGGTTGAGTACGACCTATCATCCACAAATGGATGTAAAAACTGAGCGGGTTAATCATATGTTGGAGGACATGCTTAGGATGTGTATACTCGACTTTGGGGAAGGTTGGGAGTATTACCTTCCATTGGTGGAGTTCGCTTACAATAACTCCTACCAGTTTACCATCGACATGGCACCGTTTGAGGCACTTTATAGAATTCCTTGTCGTTTGCCTACTTCCTGGTTATAGGTGGGGGCAAACAAGTTTTTGGGAACAGATATGATTCGGGATACCACTTCTAAGATTGAGCTCATTCGAGGATGCATACGTATATCTTAGGATAGGCAGAAAAGTTACGTCGATGCTCCCAGAAGACACATAGAGCTGGATGTAGGGGTCCATGTCTTATTTTGAGTGTCTCCTATGAAAGGAGTCATGAGGTTTGGGAAAAAAGGGAAGCTAGTGCCGAGATATGTAGGAACTTTCTCGATTATTAAAAGAGTATAGCTAGTTGCCTATAGGTTGGTTTTACTAGAGCATCTACATCAAATTCAGGACGTTTTTCACGTGTCATTGCTAAAGAGATACCACAGGAGTGAGAGATCCCATTGGAACATTCCAATAGAGGAGATAGAATTGCAGTCAGGCATCTCATATGAGGAGAGATCAGTTGCTATTCGTGATCGTATTGAGTGTAAGTTACGGTCTAAGGTGCCCCTAGTTTGGGTTTAGTGGGGACACGATAATGCAGACGAGTCGACGTGGAAGCGGGAGGATGATATGTTAGAGCAATATCCCGAGCTATTTTCCGCAGGTACGTTTGAATTACGGGGACGCAATTCCTTTGTAAGGGGGAAGTATGTAACACCCCATATTTTTGAGTAATTATTGAATAATTATTTCTAGCATTTTAAATTACAAGTCTGTCATAATTTAATTAAAATAGTAAATATTAATTATTTAATAAATATTAATTTGTGAGAATAAGATTAATAATTATTTGGAAATAAAATTTACTATATGTGATTAAGTAAATTAAATTTGGTAATTTGCTAGTACATTGTAGTGGATAATAACGACGGGGATTGACGATATTTCAGCTGGGACATTCGAGTAGGCTATTTTTTAAGGTTGAGATAGGATATTGATTTTTAGTGACTTGATGGTGATTTCAAGTGCACGGTTGACCCGAAATAAGTAAAAATAATCAAAATCAAGTACTCGGGGGTAGATATAGGATATCGGGGCCTTTTTAGACTAGTTGGGACCCATTCGAGGGCATTTTAGCCATTATTTATTAAGGGGTTAACCTGAATTCTGGATTGAGGGGTTTAAATGAGAGATTAGGGTTAGGGGGTAGCCATTATACACAATCAAAACATCTCAGTGACTTTTTGCGAGAAAAGGGAGAGGGAGAACAAAAAGGAACTTGGAGAAGGCTTGATTAGAGCTCAATTTGGAGGCCAATCGTGGGATTCTCGTCTGGACTCAACCTTACACAAAGGAGGAGACAAATATCCGATTATTATTCAAGGCAAGTGTGTATCTTGCTGATAGATTTTGTATTTTTAGTTTCATATCAAAATTAGTAGGGAAGGAAAATTTTTGGAATGGGACTTTGCATGTAAAAAAGGAACTTTTGGGAGAAAAATCTATATTGATGAATTGATGAAAGTATACCCTGTTTTGATTTGATTTGTAGATTATATTCATCTAATTTATGTATAGAATAAGTTAGAAATTAAATCAATTGAAAAACAATCTTGAAAAGAGATGAAAATATGGAATTTGTGATAAAACTTGTATAATTCACAAATTGATGGATTTGGGGTCAATTATCATGTTATATATGAACTTTAGGATTTAGGTATAGAACCCTTGGGAGATCAAAAATATTATTGGGATTGTAATGATTTTGGAATTTTATGATTTTTAGATTGAAACCTAGATTTGGCTCAAGATCTAGGCTCCTGCCTAGAATCGAATCGATTCGGCCTTCATAGGCGAATCGATTTGGCCATAAAGGTCCAATCGATTCGGACCTGTTGTGAGGGATAGCCAGGTCTTTTAACGTAATTCGAGGGACTTTTGGGATTTAGTCAATTGTAAAGGGTCCGTATTGCTGGTGTAGGACTTTTGAAAGCTTTCATAATTATTTAAATGACCTAAGGGAGGAGATTTTAGATTCGAATTATAATTCTAGAAGTTTAGGAGGGGCGACACTCGGTATACGAACTACAAAATTGGGATAGAAGAATTCAGGTATTATTATCACTTACGGGTTTGTTGGGAAAGTCTGGATACTTAAAAGATATTGTATAATGTGGTTTAATTTAATTAGTGAGTAATTAAATATTAAAGAGTCAGGGAATACTCGGGACTGATAGGCTAGTGCTTCGGGTGTTAAACAGGGATTAGCCGGATTCTATATAAAATATATACGAATAAAGAGATAATATATATATATATATATATATATATATATATATATATATATATATATATATATATATATATATATATATATATATATGTGTGTGTGTGTGTGTGTGTGTGTGTGTGTGTGTGTGTGTATGTATGTGTGTGTGTGAGTATTAATATCTTTGTGTATGATATTGAATTTAAACATACCCATCCTAACGGATATGCTATCGGTGGAGGTAGCGCGTCGTAGGAGGCAACTCTGGCGAAACAAATTAGAGGTAGTACTGTTCCCCTGGCTCATAGGTTCTGAGAATGACCACGTGATGTAGGTTTGGAGTCCCATGGAATAATGGGGTATGGTTATGACCAGAGACTTAAACCCATAACCACCTTCGATGTTCGTTTATATTTTCGGGTTCGGTGGTGAGATTTCAACCCGCTTGCCCAGAATGTGGAGGACATTCCTGGAGCTTGATAGCATGATAGTGAGTTCGCGTACGTCAAGGCAATACTCAGTGGGATTGCAGTTAAATAGATTTTAAGTGATATATATGTATATATGTGTGCATGACATTCCTATTAAGCGTATATAAAGATGTAGATAATGGTATATGGGCATAATACATTAAGCGCTAGCGTTTTTAAATAACTGGAGTAAAGTCATGAAATAAATAATGATGAGATAATTAATTAAGCGGTTGAGTAAGCTAGATAACAAATCAAAGATAGAAAATACTCGAGACAGGTTAGTGTGTTAGGGAAATTTGTAACCAGGCTACTTAGGCAAGGTATCATAACTAGTAGGGTTAAGAGCAGTACATTAGGTGTTACACTTTTAATACTGTAATTTATACACTTGCAATTGTCTTTAAAGGTTTTGCTCTCTGACCCATGTCATATTATTTTCCAGAAACTTTTAGATGTCCAGCAACACGGATGCCAATGATGATTATTCTTTCTAGGGATACGTCACTGCAACGGATGTGGAGTCTTGTAGAGTTATGAGTATCCTCTTCATTTTTTGTTATCTAGATTAGCTTTCCTATCAGATATTGTTGGACATGTACTCCCTTTCTATCAGACTTATGTATTTCAGATTTATTTATTTCATTTCAGATGATTAGGTTGGATGTTGGTAACCAATGGTCTATTGGGTACTTGATTGTATTATACTCTGCATTTAGACTTACTTAAAGGGTGTGATTGGTTATTCTATTTTGTTAAGAATTGATTTTGATTGGTTTTACTTTGGTATAGTGATTCAAGATTAAAATTTGGCACTCTTGTTAAACTAATAAGTGGTTAGTAACCGATTGAATTTTGACAGTGATGCTAAGAATGAGCAATATGAGATTCTCATTTTATTTTGGTAGAGGGTTGGTTACCCGTTATTTTAATAGGCGGGGTGTCACACTCGTCTGGAAGAGGAAGATCAGGAATGTCGTTCACTGGTCGTGCAGTGAAACTTGTGGTGGTGTTGGTATACTCAAACAGGAGGGATGAAGACCTGGGGTATTCATCGTCACACAATCGTTCCCTTACCTGCCAAGCTTTAAGAAGATTAGCAACCTTAATGTCTTTAAAGGAGGGCTCTCTGTTATTATTGAGACCTGTTCACAGAAAAGAAAAGGAAAATTAGTAGGAGAATAAATAATAAAGAAATAAATTTTATTGGAAGATCAATTGTTAACCTATACTATCATCCCCCCAGTCACGACACAGATGCCCTATGTACTCTTTGCCCTCAGGGAGCGGTGGATGTTACCAATTTCTGGTGATGAACCGATATTGCGAATATCCCTTATTGGAATCAGGGAGGTTAACAACTAACACTATGTTGTCCTTCATCTCTTTCAGATCGAGGAGGCCATTTGTAGTGTGAGCCAGGTGTAGCAAAACCTAATTTCTGGGATACCAAGGTTGGTCCCATAAAGTTCGTTGATGCTATTAATCACATTCACTATTCTCCAGACGTTTGGAGAACACTAGGAAAGAACTACCCCAAAGAAATAAAAAATTATAAGAATAAAGGATTTGGAGAGAACGTCATACCCCCTTCAACCACAACCAAAGTGTGAATCTGATGCCCCCTTCAACGTCCCTCACATTTCGGGGCGTGGGGGCAAAGTCAATTTTCACCCAATCAGGAATAGAATATGTTTTTCTAAACTCTTCTACACTCTTTCCATTAAGGGATGACATGATTAAGAGGAGTAAAATTGTCACTACTAAAGACAAACACTAGAAATAATAATAATAATAATAATAATAATAATAATAATAATAATAATAATAATAATAATAATAATAATAATAATAATAATAATAATAATAATAATAATAATAATAATAATAATAATAATAAGAAGAAGAAGAAGAAGAAGAAGAAGAAGAAGAAGAAGAAGAGGAGGAGGATGAAGAAATCTACGCAAATAAAAAGTGAAGGTGGAGACTTACAAAGATGAGAGAATGTGAAGGAAACTCTGAAGATTTTTTGGCAAGCAGAAGATCAAAGGCAAAGTGATGGTTTGAAGTTTACACACTATGTTTGAATCTTCGTACATAATCATCAAGAATGGCACTCAAAAAGGGTTTTGGTGCTTCATTTATTGCTTGTACGAGCGCATCCTCAATACTTTGGGATAATCACAAAATGACATGTCGGTTCACATTCATCAAAAAAGTTCCAAGGCCATTGGGACCAAGACTAAAATAAAATCTACTGGCACAAAAAATCTCTGTCCAGGGATTTTAGGGGAAATTGTAGGGACCTAAATTAATTAATTAGTTCCATTAAAGACTGTCTAAACAAGCCCAGTAAAGTGTGGAGGATGACTGACCCAATTCTTCAATTAAATCAGTAAGCATATTTATCACATGGATAAATACAAAACATTTATCACGCCCACTTAGATAAAGCTCAATCGATTACCAACAATCTCGGATAAGATATTCAGGTATACCACATGAGCCAATGATAAGCTGGGAGAGTTCCTGGTCCAAATCAACCATCTAACACCACTATAAATGTAACCCCCACCCTAGGGTCAAAGGGGATATAATTTCAAGACTTGAGAGTACTTAAAGATATATAGTAAACCTCTCCATGGACATATGCGATTTGACAAACCATGTACATCTTGTGTTGTGTGATTTTTATCTTTATTTCATTTTTCAATTGCTTTCTGGATCTATTTTAATTGTGAATAGTTTGCAGTCACAATATTGTTTAGGTTTTCTTATTTTTGAGCAATTGCATAAGAGTGGTTTGTGATCCTATTATTCAGTAATATGATGTGCAACATAGAGTAAAAAAGATGAAAATGCGATTAGTTTATCTAATAAGGACGAGGGATTGATGTATGAGGTTTGTCTTACAAGGGCAAGGGGCCGATGAGTTTATCTAATATGATGTGAAACTGATATCTACTAGGTGACCTGGAGTAACAAGTTGTGAAGGTGTTTCAGGTTGCTGCATATCAGTAGATGCAAGAGCAGATAGTGGACTGATGTATAAATGTGTTTGTGATTGTTGCATACCAGTGGAATCAAGAGTAGGTACTATTGGACTTATTTGTGAAGATGAATCCAGTTTGCCAAGTATGAGACTTGATGGGATTGAATCCATTGTATTAAAGGTTGTTGAATCCTCATGAAAGGGTTATTGTTGTGCCTCTGTGTGATTTATTCCTCAGTTTGCAAAGTGTTTGAAGTACCTTCTTCAATAAACTCAAAATAGATGGTCATATTAGTGTTAGTTTCAATAGAATTCATGTTCATATCTCGAGTAACATAGGCATGGTATGTTCATCAAATATAATATGTCTAGATATGTATACCCTACATCGTTAGAATGCGCAAAACTATTTCTTTGTTTGTTTTTATTTTAGTTTTTGCTCTTAATAACACCTATTTAATCTTTTCATACACATATCTACCACTAAAATCATGAGTGACTTTATGTGAATAGGTTAAAGTAGGGTAGGAAAGACAAAGATTATAAGGAGTATTAGGTTTTCAGTCACGCATATAACCATATTCCTAGTAATGGGCGATTATTTATAAATATATAAAATATATAGTGTATTATGATTGTTTTAAAGTTTATGATTTGATTTATTAATGGTATTCAATTTTACCAGTTGGTGTGTTGAGAAATTGAATAAGAGCAATATTTTCGTTCGTTACTTTCATATTTGAAAAATTCTTGGTTGCCTGCCAATTTGAACCACATTAGGACACCCATGCTTATGTGTTAGCTCCAAATTACGTTTGACCTTACAATAAGTGAATAACATTTCAATAGACGATTGCCACATAAGCTGAGTGTCTAAATGCAATCCCCAAATGTGGGTGGTGTAGAACTACTCTTCAGCATTTGAAGGTTCAGTAGTTATGATTTTTATTTTTGTAGTCGTTTCTTGCGAAGTTAAATCTTTTTATCTGTTGTGAATTTTTCACTCCTACTTACCACTAAAGTTAATAGTGACTTTAGGTGAATAGTTTAAACTAACCAGTCCCACCACTAAAGTTGATACTTCATAATGCCACTCCAATTCTAAAATAGTTTGTGTGAAAATTAAACTTGGTTGGACTATTTAGTGTAAGTATCATTGTAATTTGACTTTTTGTATTTTGACATTGTTGATTAGGTAAAAAGTAAGGAAAAATGAAATATTTCGATAGCAAAGATGGCGTAATTATTGCATTTTCTAATAGGATTGATAATATCATGATGATGGATGTGGTAAAGATTTTAGTGACTATTTTTTTTAATGATCTTGAGACCACCTATATTCCAAAAAATAAAATAGTGTGGTTTTGTAAGATGCAAGAATTAAATGAAGTTTGCATTATCGCATACATTAGATTAGATTTAAGTTTTACAATGTTTTATTTACTTAATGAATACATACATGAGGTTAGATGGAGTTCGCATTATTGCATACATGAATTCTCTTCTAACTCACGTGCATTTGTTTTATGTTTAAAAATTTATTTTACAAATTTGGAAGGAGTTTTGAAGTTATTAGATTAGTAAATCCCCTCTCCGTTCGGGAGACATTTTCTAAACAAAAATGGTACAGAAGGCATCATAACAATAAATAGTTATTATTCCAATCAATATCGGGTAAGTTTAGAAGATATGCAAAAGTTTTCTAGCCTAATAAATGTGTGTATGTATACTATTCCTAATTTCCAATGATTCTTCATAATGTAGTTATCATTGGATTTTAGGTATAATCGAATTTATTTCGATCAATGTGCTTTGAGTTGATTCTTTACACTAAGAACCGACCTTGGGCCTTAAGATCTATATAATCAAGTAAGGAGTGTCCTAATTAATGCTTATGATAAAAATACTGATTTTATTTAAGATAATTCTAATTAAACATATGCCGTTATATTTTTTATTGAAGTGAATTAGATCGTTTTTGGCAATTAAAAAAAACATCACTACTAGATGGGGAGAATGTTAAGGTATTTGTTCAATAAATTAAATTTAATATTTATATATTCATATTTGACATGGATAATATACTAACTCCTTTATTTTCAGGGTCCTAAATAACGAGGGTCACTTGTGTGTTATTTTTATGTATTGAAGTTAACGCGAGAGCTGTTGCAAAATTCATCGAAGTTTATAAAAATGATGTCACATGTTTTTTAATTATTTTTCATATTCCTTTTATTTTGGTGTAATAAAAACTAAATGTAATTTTATTTGTCTTATTTAGATAGGGGAGTTGGTTGAAAAATCATCATATCAAACTTATGAGATCAATGAACTTCAATACGATTTCATTGAATTTATTTAGGATTATATTATATGATTTGCAGGACTTTTGAGATGTCGACACAATATTTTGAAAGTCAAATGAAGATTGACTCATTTATGTATGATTTTTGGATGTATATTTTTTTTGAGACATTTTTTTAATGATGTATATAGTGGATATATCTAGCTATGATACATGTATACATTAAAATATACTCAAGTTAATTAAACTTTTTCAATAATTATATTCTTATAATAACCTTTATCATGTATACATTAAAATATGTTTAGGGTGTATTTCAATAATTATATTCTACAACATATTTTAATGTAACATATTTTTAATAATTATAACCTTTATCATGTATACATTTTTTTGAATGACGTATATAGTGGATATATCTAGATATGATACATGTATACATTAAAATATACTCAAGTTAATTAAACTTTTTCAATAATTATATTCTTATAATAACCTTTATCATGTATACATTAAAATATGTTGAGTATACATATATTCTACAACATATTGCTACCACAAGCACATATACATACTACCATGCAACCCGTGTGATGCACATGTGACCAATTATACATAGTAGTAGATCATTATGACTAATATCATAATTTTACTTTAGGGTGTATTTGATAATCTAATATAGTTTTTTTTATAAGAGTTCATATCAATAAAAAAAATTCTATAAAGAATTAAGAAATTACCATAAAACAATTATCTTCTTTTAAAGAAAAAACTTTGTATTAAAAAATTGAGAAATTAAACAATCTTCGGCATAAGATGCTTATAATTCACTCGAGTTAAATAACCTGATAATCAAATGACAAAACCCACTCAATTTTTATAAATGGAATAATATAAAACTGCATCTAATTCAAAATATGATTTCAAATTAGTCAATTATTCCCTCAAATTGTTATGCTCACGTTTATCGTTAAATATTAATCAACTCCAAAACCTAACTTGATACATCTTTCATGCCACCCATTAATTAATATTTTTATAATGTCTTATACACATGCCATTTTGTTAAACAGACATAAAAGGAAGAAAACAATATTTTGAATAATAAAAAAGCAATGTTTTGGACTAAATATTCTTAGTAGAAATTTTTAAAAGTTTAAATTTATTTAAATATTAATACATAAAATTTCCAAAAATCTTCCAATTGATTTCATTATTACTACATATATTCACCATTCAAATGCGTTGATTCACAAACATATTCACTCATATAAGTATACGATACAGAGACACCACCACCCCACCCCACCCCACACACACAGACCACCACCACACACCCACACACATATATATATATATATACAGAGGAAGACTCGCCTACTGTAACACCCCGCCTAATAAAATACCGGGTGATCAGTCATATATCAAATTAAACATGAATCTCATCTGGTTCATTTCTTAGCATCACTGTCGAAAACTTTTTAAAACTTACTAACCACCTAGTATTCAAAAGACATGGTGCCAAATTTTATCTTTTTAATTAACATCTCTAACAACATGCGAAAGAATATATATATATATATAATTATTCACACAATCACTGAATCAAACAATACTAAAATGGAATAAATTTAATCCTTGCCGAAACAACCACCGGCTACAAATCAAATACCAAAATAAACCACGAGATGAATAACTGAATACATCAACTAACTGAAATAAAATGGAACAACTAGGGTGACATGCCCAAATGGAATACTAATTGCATCCTACTCTAGGAATGAAATGACTGAAGCGGCTAAGTCAAAGTCCTAGAACATCCACATGTACCGCAACTGCGTAACCCTGGAATAGAACAATACTGTCATCCTTGTGGCTGGACACCTAAAGGGTTTTGACAATATTTTATAGCAAGGGTTAGAACCCAAAATAGTTTGAAAATATTTAGCAAGTGAATTTAAATGCAGTAAATTAAAATGCATGAATTCTCTTCATATTTAAGTTAGTGTCGCACACTCTCTTGAGGACACCTCACCCCTCGACTAATGTGTACCTATACATGACTCATCTAGCTATCTACCCCGTAACTAGTCTTGCCATATATATATATATATATATATATATATATATATATATATATATATATATATCCTACTTTCCCACTACTCTATCCCCAGTGAGTTTAGTATACGAGTTATAAGTTATTAATCACACTAACTTATTTAAATCATTTCTCATTTGATATCATACAACAATCTCTCAAGTTATATTATTATACATTTCACATCATGTATTCACCCGTATATAAATCTGCACCATATATACGTATCATTATATTACAACATTCACACACATGTCGTATATATATATATACTAGCGGATGCCCGTGCCCGAGTGCACGATGATAAATTTGTTCCCGTGATAAAATCCAGCCATAATAACCCGTCATTTTTTAGGAAAAAAAACTTTTAAAAAAATAAATATATTTTTTTAAAAAATATTTTAAAAAATTATTATTTTTAAAAATATTTTAATAAAAAAAATAATAAAATAATAATGTATGCATGCATACATGCATGTGTATGCATGCAAGCATGCAACACATAAAATGCCATGCATGTTTATCATGCATGTCTTATCATACATGAGTTACTATTCATAACACCATTGTCCCATATTATATAGATATATATATAATTATCCACCCGAGTAGGCACTCATAGGGTATTCTCTAAATGTTGTTACAACCGAATATGAGGCGGCCATAGTTCCCCCCGAAAGTGACCGTCCCATACCAAAGATGACTCACCCCTATAAACAGACGCTATGACCTAGGGATTATACTCTCCCTGCATTCTTTAGCCAGGGGATTCACCCACATCGCGCAACCTCCTAAATAACATTAGAGAGGGTATGCTTTCTTATAAATATTATTCACACAAATATTTATACATAAAATATCTATATATATATACAACATATCACCGCATATATATATTAAATCCAGGCTACCGGTGTACAAAATCCGTAACACTAACCTAACCTTTCCAAGTCTACCTACCGACTTGATATTTAAATAATTTTGCACAATTATTTATTTATTACTTAAGTTGTATCACCCAAACTAAATTACCTGGACTTGTACCATCAGCCCGAAATCTCATCATGTAAAACTTATTCCTCAATCCCACATTTTACGGTTAATACCCTTTTTATATTCGAATATTCTTTAACTTCTTATATATCCCTATAATAAATTAACTCGAATAAATTTGTGCCTAAACGCTCGTAGCACTAGTCCAAATTTCGCCCGAGTCCATATCCCAACTCGAAATTTAATTAACCATACCTTAATTAATTTATTAAAAGGGTGACACTCAACCAAAATGCTCGAACTCACTCCTTGGACCCATATCCCAATTTCATCCTAAATTTTCATTTGAATTCGTTCATATCTTTTCGAGTGTTGTTCATCCTAAACACTCTAAATCCATACCCCGAATTCCTTCCCATCAAATTACATGGTAGAAATAATGTTCCCTAATATTTTTCAGAGTCCTACACTCACCTATGGACATCCCTACGTAATCCAGATTTGATTTCTCATAAAGGATTTCAGTTTTGGACACCCGTCAGTAATAAAATCCTAACTAATTCAAAACAAATCTGAAAAATACAAAACAAATCCATGGTCTTTTGAACGAGATAAACATCTCATTCGAACGAGATACAATCTATTTTGAACGAGTTGTATTGTCGTTCAAACGACACACAAGGTCATTCGAACGACCCTGGTGTTCTCTCTCCTCCACCGCTGCCCAGAAAACCCATTTCCGCCATTGCAGTTTTTAAACCTTCATTTCTGCACAAAATTTACCCCAAAACCTTCCAAGATTCATCATAAATCCACCCATTTGATTTTCTCAATCTAACTACATCTTCTACACAAATTGGGGAATCAAAATCCATATATTCTTACCATCTCTACAGATTTTAATTTCAAAACATGAAATCCTCAAATTCCATCACCCCATATTCAAAACTTGAAATCCCCAAAATTTGCCAAAATCCATATATTCGGGGTGTTACACCTACATCACACCATCCATCACATCTAATTCTAGGACCTAAGAAATATTTTTTTCCATTTTTCTCTTGAAATTAACCTTCCAATAAACCCATGTTCAAAAAATTGGGTCACAATACTTTTCTAGCTATTTTTAAAAAAATCACAAAATTTTGTTGGCGCAGACCCTTAATAATAAGATATTTGCAACAGTTTTTGTTGGATTCTTAAAATAGCTAGAAATTGTATTTTGACCTAATTTTTTGATCATATGTTGATTGGAAGGTTAACTTCATGGATAAAAAAAATACTCAACTCAACAAAGCCTTTTCCAAATTATTTGAGGTCATCTACATGAATCCTATTTTTCCAATCCATTCTGTCCAGCACAATATCTTCGGTTAAACCACAAGATATCATGTCCTTTTTTATAATACCCCACCATGTCAATTTAGGTCTACCTCTACCCCTTTCGTTACCATCAATACTAACTAAATCACTCTCCCTCAAAGGAGCATCCATTGGCCTACGCTTGACGTCTCCAAACCATCTAAGTCGATTTTCTCTCAATTTATATTCTATAGGATCTACTTTTACCATTTCACGAATTTGTTCATTTTTAATTTTGTCCTTTCAAGTTTGACCACAAATCCATCTAGCATTCGCATCCCCACCACGCTCATTTTGGCACATTTCATTTCTTGGTTGCCCAACACTCTGTCCCATATAACATAGCGGGTATAATGGTCTTCTTATAAAATTTTCCTATTAACTTCAAAGGATTTCTCCTATCACACAATACGTCGGTAACACTTCTCCACTTGCCCCAACCTGCTTTAATCCTATGAGTAACATCATTACTAATATATCCATCTTTTTGGATAATCGAGCCTAAAGTCCTTCTATTACTACTAAAATTTCACTCTGCATATTCTGTTTTAGTCCTATTTATTTTAAATCCTCTTGTTTCTAGAGTTTCCCTCCACAATTCCAATCTAGCATCAATCCTTATCTTAGTCTCATCCACTAAAACAATATCATCTGCAAATAGCATACACCACGACACCTCATCCTATATTTGTCTAGTCAATTCCCCATAACAATAGCAAAGTGATAAGGGCTTAGTGTTAAACCTTGGTTTAGACCTACCGTAATTGGAAATTCACTTCTTTCTCCAGTTGATGTTCTTATTGTAGTCATGACCCCATCATACATATCCTTGATCACATAAATATATTTACGGGTCACCCCTTTTTTATGTAGGACCCACCATATTATATCTCTGGGTATCCTATCATACGCCTTCACTAAATCTATAAAAATCATATGAAGATCCTTTATTTTCTCCCTATACTTCTCCATTAATCTCCTCAATAAATATATTTCTTCCATTGTTGACCTCCTAGGCATAAACCCAAATTGATTCTTAGATACTGTTATTTTTAATCTCAATCTATACTCAATCACTCTCTCCCAAAGTTTCATTGTATGACTCATTAACTTAAGACCACGATAATTTGAATAACTTTGTATGTCCCCTTTATTTTTATAAATAGGTACTAAAACATTCTTTCTCCATCCCTCGGATTAATTATTATAATTCAATTAAATAATTTTGTAAGCGAAGATACTCCATCCTCCCCTAAGCACTTCCAAACCTCAATGGGGATACCATATGGTTCTAAAGTCCTCCCTATTTTCATCCTTTTTAGAGCAATCCTAATCTTTGTTATCCTAATTTTACAAAAAAAAAAAAAAAAAAAATTCGAGTCTTTCCAAGTTCTTCAACATCTAATCCACCCCCATTATCTTCATTTAATAACCTCTCAAAGTAATTTTTTCATCTTTTCATAATCTCAGTATTCTTGAATAGGACTCTCGAATCATCACTTTTAATACACTTAACGCTATTAAAATATTTCGTTTTTCTAATCCTAAGTTTAGCGAGCTTATAAATACCTTTGTGACCTTCTAGTGTTACTAATTTTGTATAAAAATTGTTATACGTTTAACTTATAATCTCTTACCATTTTATTAACCTCCCTTTTAGCCCATTTATATTTCTAAAAATTTTCTTCGTATCTAGTTGTTTGTCATGTTTTGAAGCACTCCCTTTGAATTTTTACTATATTTTGTACTTCTTCATTCCACTACCATGTTTCTTTAGATTGTGGCCCTTTGCCTTTTGATTCTCCTCGAATTTCTTTTGATATTATCTCGATGTATGTGGCCATCGTATCCCATATTATGTTAGTCTCCTCTTCAGTATTCCATGATGCTTCATTTAATACTTTATCTTTAAATAGTTCTAATTTCTTTCCTTTTAAGTTCCACCACCTAGTTCGTGGGTTAATCTTCTCTTTTCGCACTCGTGGTTGATTTTTAATATTTATATCCAACTTCATTATCCTATGTTTTGAGGTTAAGCTCTCCCTCGGGACAACCTTATAATCTTTAAATTCTAATCGGTCTCCTTTCTTACTAATGAAAAAAACTATTTGGCTCTTATGCGTTCCACTTTTATAAGTTATTAAGTGTTCAAGCCTCTTTTTAAAACATGCATTTACCAGTACAAAATCATAAGCCATTGAAAAATCTAATATAGACTCTCCACCATCGTTCCTATATCCAAAACCATATCCTCCGTTCACTATCTCATATCCGACACGATCTTCTCCTACATGTCCATTAAAATCTCTCACTATATAGATTTTCTCACTATGGGTATTTCTTGAATTAGTTCATCCATTTGTTCCCAAAATTGTACTTTAGTATGCTCATTTATTCCTACTTGAGGTGCATAAGCACAAACAATATCAATTATATTCTCACATAATACCGGTTTTACATTTACAAGTCTATCACATTTCCTAATAACGTCTACGATATCCTCCTTAAGGTTCTTATCTGCTATTATTCCAATTTCATTCCTATTTCTATGTTTTCTTGTATAACATAATTTAAACCCTGTATTTTCTATTTCTCTAGCTTTCTCACCGACCCATTTAGTTTCTTACAAACAAGATATGTTAACTTTTCTTCTTTTCATGGTATCTATTAACTCCATTCATTTTCTTATCATAGTCCCTATGTTCCAAGTCGCTAACCTAAGTCTACTATCATGGACTAGCTTCCTTCCCGCACACATTTAGATTTTTGCAGGAACCCTTGTGTATTTATCGTTGCATTCGGGCGCCGATGCTACGTCCCTTGCCTATTTTTGGAGACTCTCGGTGGAAGGAACAATACCCCTTGCCTATGTTTTGAGACACCGAGTGGTAGGCGCAACACACTTCTTAAGGGGAATGCCCTAGTATTACACTACGCCAAAACTGGTGACTTGTCACGGTCAAAACCCTTGACAAGTCATTCTTATCACGGTCATAGAATTCATGTTCATAAGGATCTGACAAGGGTTTACGTTGGTTTTCAGCTACGTAACACAACCATCCTCCTTTATCCAGGCTTGGGACCGAAAGTGTTCAAAAAATATAAGAAGTAAAGCGCGACACAGGCGGCGTTGGATAAAATAAAAATATTGAAAAAAAAGTTTTTTAGGGCCTAAAACTAGGTGTTATGTATGGGTGATATAGGAAGCTTGATGTATAGGAGCTCAGCTATCTCTCTCTCTCTCTCTCTATATATATATATATATATATATATATATATATATATATATAAGTATACTAAAAGATAGAGTAATTACCTTAACTGTTTCCTTAATGTACTTGGAGATCTCCTTTTGTCAACACTGTAAGGTCTAAAAATCATAAGCAATACCATTTTTATGGATTATCCTCCTTATAAAATTCTTGTACGAATATTTTTGTTCATCATTTATTCAAATTGCTTATTACAACTCATATTCTATAGTTGCTCTCGAAAAAGTGATTGATTATTAAATATCATAAAAAGGAAGGGATAACATTGTAAGTTTATTTAGTAACAACAAACAATATATCTTATAGGGACGAAAAGTAACTAAATATAAACAACAATTCCATTTTTCTAAGAAAACTAACTAATTATTGAAAATAAAATGTCACATATATATAATACGATAAGTACACAAAAATAATATGCCAACAATAATTAATCAAATCTTTGTTTCTCAGACCCAGGATCCCATCTCAAACATCTACGGAACCTATAAGTTTTATCCTGATTCTTTTTTACAAAAATAATTTAAAAAAATGACAAAATATTATTACCAATATCTGTATTATGTGTTTCAACTCGTTTTTCTGAAATCGTATCACCGATATGTTCCCATCTAATCAGTCAACAAAATGGACTCATCAATTTGTTCCAATTATGCTTGGTATGTTTGTTATTCAATTGATGACGTTGTTGCAAGAGTCCGACAAAAAACATATCATCTCAAAGTACCAAAATTAAATTTGGTAGTTTTATTAGCAAGGAAGAAACTAAGGATTTCTGTCAAGTTCCACTACATACCAACGAATTAAATAAAAAATAAACAATATCAAGAAAATAACAAGCTAAAAAAATCCAAAAATGAATGAAAACGCTATAGGAATTATAAAAAAATAGTTAAAAATAATTTGAAATATTTGTTAATCAAAATATAATTTGAAAACCATGAGATCAATGCCTACAAAAACTAAACTAAACGTGTAAATGTAAAACTCTCATTGTTCATACATTTTCCCAATTCCAAACTCCCTAAAAAAGTGCCAAACATCTACTTCTCATTTGATGTGTGTGTGTTTGTGTGTGTATATATATATATATATATATATATATATATATATATATATATATATATATAGGGAGAGGTTCAAAAGTGAACCTAAAAGCTGAACATTTTAATGAACCTTAACAAAAAAGCACTTTAACAATCCATTAATTTTAATTCCTATATTGTAATTGGTATGCACCAGTGGCAACGAACACCCGTGTGACATGCGTGTTTTTTAATACACATACCTTACCCTCCCCCCAGCCCCCACTCGCGTGTCACACGCATGTCCGTTGTCGCTGGCGCGAACCAATTACAACATAGGATTTAAAATTAATGGATTTTTAAGGTGTTTTTTTGTTAAGGTTCATTAAAATGTTCATCTTTTAGGTTCACTTTTGAAACTCTCCATATATATATATATATATATATATATATATATATATATATATATATATATATAGAGAGAGAGAGAGAGAGAGAGAGAGAGAGAGAAAGAGAGAGAGAGAGATAGAGAGAGAGGGGGAGTCTCTCATACGGACTCCCTATAATACATACTTGCGCGTGTGCTAATTTTACCCACTATTTTTGAAGATCCACAATTGTAAACAACTCATCTCTCCTCTCTCCTTTGCACATGGTATAAAATTATATCACCAAAAGTTGATTCTCTCTCCTCTCTCCACTGTCACCCACGATTTCCAAAGGAATAAACCTTGCGTACCAAATACAAAATCACCTTTACAAACAAACATTTATCAAACATAAGACCAAACAAACCATTATAGCAGTTGGCCCTTTACAAGTGTTGAACCTTAACAGATAAGTTGTATATCTTGGAGACCTTTGAAGCTTGTGTTTGTATGTATGTTTACTTACCTATTATTACGATAATTTAAGTAGCTGTTATATATTATAGGTATGATAATATAAAAAGAAATAGTTGTTAAAAAATTGTTATCATTAGTGTGGTTGATAGTTGTTACAAAACTACCCTTGCCATGTTATCATTAGTGATTAATTTTAACTGTTAAGAAATAGATGTTAAAAAAATGTTAAGAAATAGTTGTCGTGTTATCATGATAAAAAGTTATTAAGAAATAGTTGTTAAAAATTTGAACTTTAACTGTTATCATTAGTGATTTTTTTTTTCTGTTGTTGGTGATTAATAAATAAATTTTGTTAACATGGCAAGGTGTCCAACTTTGTTACATCTACTTGTAAGAAGTTTGAAAGTGTCGGGATCCCATGTAGACATATTTTATCGTAGTTGCAAAAGTTTCAAGACTTTGAAGAATTGCCAAACCCTTATATTTTGAAGCGATGGACAAAAATGACAAAAGTAGGGGATGTTGTCGAGGGTGGGGTAATTATAAATAATGAGAAATCATATTTCTCAAATTGGGATCGATTGATTCAACTTGCTTTGAATTTGGTTGATAAGGCTCTTACAAATGAAGACACAATGAGAGTTTATACGGATGTTTTAGATGATGCAAATGATAAAATCAATCAAATTGTTGGTGTTTTTGGATGTGGGATTAGTGATGGCAGAGTTGGGCCAAATTCGCGAATGGAGGAAATTTACAAAGAGCCAAATCATGTACGGGCAAAGGGTTGTGGGAAAAGACTTAAAGGAGGAAAGGAAAATGCACTTCGAAAGGCAAAATAAAACAAATCTCGTCATTGTAACGGTTGTGGTTTAATTGGACAATCACACGATAAGAGGAATTGTCCCGTTGCAAATGGGTCTGCATTATCTTTTTATTATATTTAAATTCTCCGTTTGAATAATAAATGTTTTACATTGTATTTATTAAATTATGTTCGATCTTTTATGCAGTGCACATGCTAATGTAGACACAAACACATGAGTGAGTTTGGAAGACGATGAATATTCAACAAATAAAGACATGGATGAAGGCCCTGGATATGATATTAGAATTTGAATGTTAACTACCTTATGATTCATTTGAATGTATTTGGCATAAGACTATGTATTTATTTTGGCAATTAACTGCCTTAAGAATTTGAGTGTTAACTTCGCCAGTGTTAACTGCACAAGACTATGTATTTATTTGAGTGTTAACTGCCTTAAGAATGTTAAATGCATTAAGAATATCTATTCATTATCTGCCTTAAGAATGGTAACTGCCTTAAGTATTGTATGTTATTTGTAGGTTAACTGCTTTAAGAATATTAAATGCCTTAACAATAATTTCGACATTTCAGTAACGACAATTTAGACATTTAAACAAAACAACTTTTTCAATATCCCACTAAACTTCTCATTCTTCGTCTCCTGCTCAATCAACAAGCTCAATCAACAACTCAAGTAGGTACGTATTCTTCTCTCTTTCAATTGCAATCAACATGGTAAATTTTTCATTTTTTTCCTTTTCGATAGTATTCAATTCTGACAGTATATCAACTTGGCTCTGAAGATTTCGAAATCATTCTGAAATTGGCGCTTTTGTGTTGATCCATTTGAAATATCCACATGAACGCGCTTTGTAATTTGGACATGCAACGAAATGCTGTCCCGAATTTTTCATGGTAGTTGACAACATGATAGGTGTCTCGTGCCCGCAGTAGCACGAAAAGGGTGTTTTTCCAACCCAACGCTAGATTTCATTTCTGCAATGACAAAACAATACAAAAATAAATAGTTGCGCTACAAAAATAAACGGTTACGCTACTAAAAATAAACAGTTACGCTACAAAAATAACAAAACACTTACAAAAATTAAATCTAACAAAAATTAACAAAAATCTAATAGTTACGCTATTAAAAAGAAAATAACATTTACGGTACACCTTTTTTTTTAAATAATAACAGGCGGCTTGAAAAAATTACCATTTTCGTTACAAAAAATAAAAAAAAATAATAACAAGTGTTTTATGAAGAAAGTAACATGACAGTTTTTGAACAAATTAACATTTTCGTTACCAAAATTAAAAAAAACAGGTGGGTTTTGACAATTGTGTTTTGAAGAAATTAAGATTTTCGTTACGAAAATTTTAAGACAAAAATAATTACGGCATAGAGAAATGAAGAAAGGTTTGTATGAAACATAAAAAAAGTTTGTGTTGTTACCTGATGATTCAAAGGCCATTTCGAAGTTGATCTACAAAAAAAATGGAGTTAACAAATGAGAGAAAAATAATTGATGACAGAAAAAAAGGAAACTATGTGTTGTTACCCGATGAGAGAAAGAGTTTGCTTCAACCCATGAAATTTTTAGAGTTTTCTTTGTTTGTAAGTGTTTGGTAAAGGTTTGAAAGTTTTTAGAGTTTGCTAGATTTGTTCCTTTGGAAATTGTGGGTGACAATGGAGAGAGGAGAGAGAATCAACTTTTGGTGATATGATGTTGTACCGTGTGCAGAGGAGAGAGGAGAGATGAGTTGTTTACAATCGTGGGTCTTCAAAATGGTGGGTAAAATAAGCACGCACGCAAGTATGTATTATAGGGAGTCCGCATGAGAGACTCCCTATATATATATATATATATATATATATATTAGGAGAGGATCACAAGTGGACCTAAAAATCAGACTTTTTAATGGACCTAAACAAAAAACACCTAATAACCCATTAATTTTAATTCCTATAATGTAATTGGTCCGCGCCAGCGACAAAGGACACACATGTTCCCTGAGACGCCCTTACCCCCTACCCCCTATCCACACCATGGCTGACTAATAGTTAAAAAAATTAAGTTGTTGGAATGTTTACTCAGGGAAGGGCTGCCATGGTGGGGGGTGTCAGGGGTTTGTCAAAAAAATATTCGATCGACACGCTTGTCCGTTTTTGCTAGCGCGGACCAATTACAACAAATGAATTAAAATTAATGGGTTGTTACGTATTTTTTGTTAAGGTCCATTAAAAATTCCCCTTTTTAGGTCCACTTGTGATCCTCCCCCCCCCATATATATATATATATATATATATATATATATATATGTGTGTGTGTGTGTGTGTGTGTGTGTTACACTCCGCCGATTCTAACAATGGGTGATCAGTCATTCATTAAAACAAACATAAATCTCATCAGGATTATCATTAGCATCATTGTCGAAAACTTTTTAATTTACTAACCACCTATGTTAAATGAAGCATGTGTCAAATTTTATCTTTCATTAATAACAACATTTGGAAATTAAATACGATAGCAAAAGCATCCAAACAATAACAATATGAATCCATTACAAGATAAATAACTAAATAAATAATACCGAATAAACCATCGGTCCACAAATACGAAAATCCAACTATAAGTCCATGAAATAAAATTGAATCCACTAATACATGTCTGATACAACTGAATAAATGAAATAATTGAAGGGGCAACATGCCCAAATGAAATAAGTGGAACTGAATCCTACTCTAGGAATGAAGCAACTGAAGCGTATAATCCAAATCTTTCAAGCATCCACAATTCATTCAGCTACGCATCCCTAAAAAATATCATTAAGCTTGGCGTCCCTGTGGCTGGATACCTAAAAGATTTTGAAAATATTTTTACAAATGGTTCAGAGCCCAAAACATTTGAAATATTTAACAAGCATTTATCACAGTTTCAAATGTGTGTGTATATATATATATAGGGGGTATCACAAGTGGACCAAAAGGAAGAATTTTTAATAGACCTTAACAAAAAATGCCTAATAAGCCATTAATTTCAATTCCTATAATGTAATTGGTCCGCCCCAGCGTCAACAGACATGGTGTGATCCGAGACCCCCTTACCCCTACCCCCACCATGGCAGACCAGTAGTTCAAAAAAATTAAGTTGCTGGAATGTTACTCAAGGAAGGATGCCATGGTGGGGGGAGTCGAGGTTTGTAAAAAAAATATTTTATCGACACGCATGTCCGTTTCCGCTGGCAGGAAAGCAATTACAACATAGGAATTAAAATTAATGGGTTGTTAAGTGTTTTTTGTTAAGGTCCATTAAAAATTATGTTTTTTAGGTCCGCTTGTGATCCTCTCCCTATATATATATATAACCACGGGTGATCAGCCCTTCATTAAAACAAATAGAAATCTCATCAGGATCATCCTTAGTATCATTATCGAAAACTTTTTAATTTACTAACCACTTATGTTAAATTAAGCGTGTATCAAATTTTATCTTTGATTAATAACAACATTTGGAAATTAAATACGATAGCCAAACCATCCAAACAATAATAACAATATGAATCCATTACAAGATAAATAACTAAATAAATAATACCGAATAAACCATCGGTCCACAAATACAAAAATCCAACTATAAGTCCACGAAATAAAACTGAATCCACTAATACATAGTCTGATACAACTAAATAAATGAAATAACTAGAGGGTCAACATGCCCAACTGAAATAACTGGAACTGAATCCTACTCTATGAATGAAGCAACTGAAGCGTCTAATTCAAATCCTGCAAGTATCCACAATTGTTGCAGCTACACATCCCTGAAAAAAGATCATCAAGCTTAGCGTTCCTGTGGATGGACACCTAAAAGGTTTTGAAAATATTTTTGCAAACGGTTTAGAACCCAAAACATTTGAAAATATTTAGCAAGTATTGATCACAGATTAAAATCAGTTATCGATTACATATGATAGTTCAATGTACACGCCCTCGAGTTTCTCACCTCTCAACTAATGTGAATGCCTAACGCATCCTACCTAGTATTCTACCTAGCCAAACTAGGTCTGCTCAATAACTACCTATCCACTAACAGCTCCCCCGTAATGCCCATATAGTACGCTACCCATTAAATCATTTGTTAAAGATATCTTTAACTTCTCCACTACCGCCCATACAGTGTACTATCGTAACACTAATAATTAACATGTGTCATATGTTATTATTAACTATAATTAACATCTCACTTATGATATCATTAAACCATTTCATTAAGTTTCTCTACTTAAATCATCCTTTTAGATATACACTATATAACCTTACTACTGTCACACACTAAGTAGTTGTACCTCATAATTAAATCACTTTTTGATATACACTATCTATCCTTCCTACATCACACACAAGTAGGATAATCACATTGTATGCATATATATAATAAAGTAGAAAACTTATATATGTCATAAGATCAAAACATGATGTCATCTTAATGATTTTTTCATGCACTTCCTATTTTACCCTTGGCAATTTTGGTTTCCCCCTCTTTTGACACACTCTCATTTATTTCCCCATTTCTTCAAGATTCAAAAATGGGGGTAGATTAGTAAACTTAGTTAAACTAGAACAAAACTCTATCCTTTCTCCCGATTCACAAACCCTCCATACAACACAAATTGTTCCTCCCCTCTCTCTCATCCTCACCTCCATCCCCCATTCTTTGTATCTCCTTTATCCGTCCCTCGCCTCTCCCACTCATCCACATGCCGCCCTCTTTCGACTCCCACGTTACAGGTAATGTATCCCTCTTTCTATTGCCCACACATGCCTCACACACACAAATACATACACCTTAATTTCAATTGTGCGATTTGCTAAATCATTTTACAACATCATAGACGCGCTCACACACAATAAACACCACTCTTTTGGGTTTATGATTGTACAGATCTGTTGATAAATGGAAGGTTTTATGTAAAGGTTTACTCTTTTTGTGCGATTTAGGGTTTTCTCTGAAATGTGTATTTTTTTCTTTCAGATATTGGATCAATGTTAATTTTGGTGGTTTAGATTTTTCTCAGCTTCAAAGAACTTTATGAGGAATATTTTCCCATTTTCCTGAGGTATACATACTTCATATTTTTTTTCATTGTACTTCGATCAGGGTGTGAAATTAATAGTTTCAGCAAAATTAAGGTTTTGGGATTCCATTTCGGCTTTGCAATTTTGAGTTTTACATTTGGTGTGCAAGTTGTGTAAATAATAAAGGAGAAGACCCACTGGGATCTATTTGGTTAGAATTTTTTTTTCAAAACATGTGTGTTGGTGGAGGGGTAAGGTTTCAGTTGTGTGTTTTGAATGTCGTCACAAAAACGAATTTATCATACTGTTATCACAAGTATCGGATCCATGAAAACCTTTTTAGCTGATGATTACAGAAATTACTCAGGAAATATGAAGTGCACAGTTTGTAAAATTTTATACTGCTTTTAATTAGTACCCCCATATTGTGCTGAATTTTAGCCTTCAAATTTGTTTTCAAATGTTTGTAATATGTGGCTTATACATTTATTTAATTCTATCCCATATACTCCATACTAATCTTTCACTTGATTTATGTTTTTTCAGTCCTACAATTATGAACGATTAAGAAGATTTTGACCCGAATTTATCACCACGGTAAAGGGTCATTACAATAGATAATGTCTTTTTCTTCTTCCCCATTTATACAAAAGGTAGTGTTATTGGCACATGATACAACATTTGCGTTAGAAATGTGATGTATTGTATACAAAAGGTACTTAGAAATGTGATGTATTGTATACAAAGAGTGGATCACCTGGTTATTGTCTCCATAATGCAATAGCCAATGATATAGTCAACACAACCAGCACAATCGTATGGACTCCACACCAGCAGTTTCGACACAGTCAACACATCTAAGTAATTAAGTTTTAAGACTACGAAATTAGGTCGTGTCAGTCACATATCTAAGTAATTATGTTTTGCCTTAGTTTTACTTCAAATGAATTTATCACACTAAGTTCCTCTTATCGAGGTTTATTCATTCATTCGTTGAAGAAACTTTTAAGGGTGTTGGGTTTGGGTTATATTTAGTTCAAGTTTAATATTGGATATTTTTTTATCAATACAATTGAATTACATAATTTAGTTAAGACTTGGTTTACATTTCTTTCATCTACTTCTTTTTTATGGCACCATCTCAATTCATTTTAGTCACTCTGTTCGTATGGTTGTTTATTTTAGTTGTCTTTCTTTAACTCTTATTAAGTTGTCAAGTTGTATCAGGTGCCCATATTGGGTTGTAGGTGAAAATGCATGATCTACCACTTAGTTTTTGGATTGGGACATGTATTTACAACATAGTATTTCGGGATTCAGATATTTCAGGTGATCCACTATTTATTAAATAGTGATCCACTATTTGGTATGTTATGGTTTTGTATGCTGCTGTACTGCTTACACTACTGCACTGCTTACACTTCTACTGTATGGAGCTACACTGCTTGCACTGCACTACTGCACTGTTAGACATATATGTAAACATGTTCCACTGTTAGACATATATGTAAGCATGCTGCACTGTTAGACATATATGGTTTTGTATACCTTAACCCCAACTGCTGCAACATCTCAATTAAGTGATTTTTACCGATCTCCCTCATCCCGGACTCTTTTTTCACATGAGTAGGGGTTGCTTCCATTGCAACTAACAAGTGACACTGATCAAGTTAGAGGGTTCATGTCTTCTTAAATGGCCACCGAATTTCCATTTGACATTTATCGCTTGGCTGCTGATGAAGTCGTAAACATACACATAATTCCAAATGAGGGGGTTCTAGGTACAACCTTTTTTAATCTTTGAAAGATTTCAAAAGAGCTATTGAATAATGATACCACGTGCAAACACTTTCTAAAACCATTAAGTTGGCTGATTTATAATGGGTGTGACTTTAGTTTGGTCATTATATTGAAATAACATTTATAATGGCTATCGACATCGAGCGAATAAATATGTTTGGAAAATGTCACGTTTTGGGGAAAAAATATAATCCCTTACAAATTGCGAACCAAGATTATAATTGTGTAGCTTAGTGTTCTTATTAGGTTTGGTGGGTAGTTGTTTTGGACTAAATTACATCCGGTATATTCATTATTAGATCTAACTTTGTGTTTTTTGAAAGCAGGTATATGCAAGCTCTAAAGGCTGCTCCAACAACCTCTCCCGCCATCGCACCACCAACTGACGCTGCAATCACTACAACATCACGTGTTACCCTTTAAAGGATGTGGTCAGATGAAAATATGTCCCATACCATCATCCCAACAATGAATAGGAGCACGGTTAGGCCAGCAACTTCCAAAGCCTTTGTTAACTGGAATAAAGTCAAACCAAAACTCCTCATGAAGTCATATGTAACATGGACGCAAGTGTTTTCATTAACATTTAAGCTTAGTTATAAGTTTTTTATGGTAGTCGTTTTAAATTGATGATTAGTCTTGATAGTTTTTGTAATTGTAACGTACTAATACATTATGTAATTCTTTCAGGTAATATGAAGCAATTCAAAATTTGATACTTCTTTGTTGAATCTCGGTTATATGAAAAAATGTGCATGTGAGTATTTTAAAAAACACGTGTAGTGTTGATATAAAGGTCATGGGTGGTTCACATCTAGCGTATATTTAGTTGCTAAGGCATGTGAAATTGGCAGACATTTTACATAGTGTTGAATGTGTACTTATAGTGCTGAATGTCACAATAAGTATATGATTGTAATTCCTTGGACATTTTGTCTCATCTATTTTTACTCTCACACGTGCTTAAATTTGATGTAGGCATTTGTTGATACGAAAATTAGGTAGCTGACATGGACTAATTATATAAAGACACGTGACATCCTACATGGCAAATACATATGCTCACCGAGCTACATAGCGTGTCGAGCTACATAGCGTGCCGACCTACTCAGCTTGCAGACCTACTTAGTGTGTAGAGTACCTAGCTAGGAAGATCAAGCGACGATGGCACATTCAATGAACGTCGGACTTAATGAACATTCTTATGGTATATATGTATATATCTATTAAACAACGCCATATCGTCTATTCATACTGATAGCCCCAAGGCTATAAATACATTATAACACCCCAATAACAGGGTAATCGATCTCTTGTAATCATCACCGAGATTAAGGCAAACATTGACAATACAAACAGTGGACGTAGGCCATTTTCACAAGGCTGAACCACTTTAAAAGTCTTTTGTCTTATTTTTTTATTTCATATTTATCTGTGATTAATTAATTAGATCAAATCTAGTTTTTTACATCAACAGATTGGCGCCGTATGTAGCATTTTTCACTAAAAACTTATCACCAATGGCTGAGATCCCAGAATCCAGTAACCGAAACAATACTGGGGTTCCTACAAACCCCTCTGCTCCCCCAACTATCAATGAACTTACGGGAATAGTAGCCAATTTAGCCCAAGGGCAAACGTCTATGCAAGAGACCATGCGTCAACTCATTCAGACTGTTCGTAACAGATCACCTGCCCAGTCAGGTCAACGAAGCGTTCAGAGAAACACCCATCTTCCATACTTTAGAACTAGACGTAAACTATTCCCGAATGTTTCGCGGCCCAGGCACAGTGATTCTCATCACACCGAGAGGTCCAACGATCCTTCATATCAGCCTGGAAGGACTTCATCTATAAGAGCTTTAGATTTTCGACAAAATGTTACCTTAACTCCTGAGAGAACAAGCGCTTTGGAAAGGTTGAGCAGAGTCTCTCCCTTTGACCGTTTGGGTCCTAGGAGGAACATAAATCCCCCTAGGATTGCATCGAGGAATTCTCAATGACCAACTGATCTAAGGGAAGGTTCTGCCCAATCACACCCAGCAATTCATGGTGAACGATCCCAAGAGGAAAATTCAGTGCCCTCTATTACTCGGGAAAATAGGCGTGAGGTTGGGAATGATGCGTGGAAGGGGTCCATTCAGAGATTGGAAGACCGGCTAGGGGAAATGGCTAATGCCAAGAACCCTCTCCAAAGAACTTTTATCCAAGGATCACCCTTCGTCCAGGCAATTGTGGATTTCCCACACCATCAAAGTTTAAGGTTCCGGTAGTGACGTTTAAGTACATTGGAAAAACTGACCCCATCCTCCACATAGAGCAGTATCAAGCTGCTGCTGATATCTACGCAGTTCCCGATGAGATGAGGTGCATGGCATTCTCAGGAACTATCACTAGGTCAGCCCAGATATGGTACAACAGCCTTCCTCGTGGTAAGATTGTTACTTTCTATTAGCTGGCAAAGCTCTTCATAGGGAATTTTTGCTTCGGTGCGAAGTCGGTTAAGAAAGTAGCACACTTACTGAGTGTGAGGCAGAAAATAGGAAAAAGTACCAGGGATTACATTACTCTTTTTAACAACGAGAAACTTGAGGTGATTGACTACGAGGATAAGACAACAATAATCGCTATGATCAGTGGTCTGTTACCTGACAAGTAATATTATATGTTGGCTAAAGATCCCCCCAAATCTATGGCAGAACTGATGGCAAAAGCAGCTAAGATCGTGAATGCCAAAGAGGCCATGGCTACGAAGAAGAATGTTGACACAAAAGCAGAGACCAAGGCTGAAGGTACAACAGAGAAGAAGGATCAGAAGTGCAATGGGAATGGTAAGCGACCAAAAATCAAGGAGGAATTCGAGCAGTTGAAGAAGTATGGGAATTACACTCCTTTAAAGGTGGACATAAACCATATCCTGGAGGAGATCAAGAACAACGAGGAGCTAACTTGGCCGAAGAAAATGAGGACAAACCCCGATAAGAGGGATAAGTCCAAATATTGCGAGTTCCATAGAGATCATGGCCACACGACCAAACACTGCATAGCTCTCCAGAATAAAACCGAAGCACTCATTAGGCGAGGAAAATTAAGTAAGTTCGTTAATCGCCAGAATGGTGGGAAGACTAACGAGAGAGGAAGACAAAGGTCCAAATCTCCTCGCCGAACAAGAGATGACAAAAAGAGAAACCATGAAGACGATCCAGAGGATGACCCCGACCTCCCCCAAAAGCCAAGGCAACCCGAACGCGAGGTATTTTCAATCTATTTTGTGTCATTTGAATGTAATGTGATTACAGGTGGAGATGCAGGAGGTGGGGATCACACTACTGAAAGGAAAGCGTACCTCAATGAGGCCCAAGCTTGTTCTTATATACAACACATAAATTTGACTGAAGATGATCGCCCGAGGAAGGTGAATAAGGATAAACTGGTCATTGATTTTTCCAAAAATGACTTGGAAGGTGTCTTATATCCTCATGATGATCCCTTAGTTGTTAAGATGAGGATGAAGGATGTGGTGATCTCGCGAGTATTAGTAGATAATGATAGCTCTGCAGACATCATGTTCTACCCGTGCTTTGACAGCTTGAATTTGAAGTTAGCCCAATTGGAACGATATCACAGGCCTCTCCTTGTCTTCACTGGCGAGAAAGTCTTTCCACTTGAGACGATCAAGTTGGACATGCTAATTGGTACCTGGCCTACTTGAAAAATGGAAAAAGTATGCTTTTTCATAATGGACAAGAACGTCCAATCAGCCTACAACATAATCATGGGGAGAGTAGGATTGAAGAAGTTTGAGCCAATACCATCCACGGTACACCAATGCTTGAAGTTTCCTACTAATTTTGGGGATAGAGTTGTGAAAGGCGACCAGAAAGTTGCTCGAGAATGCTACTATTCATCTACCGAACAGGAGGAACTGGAGGAGGCCAGGATGAAAACCACCACCTACCAGGTGGATGAGTCTAAAGATGAAGAGGTTGAGAATTTGGACCCTAGAGATGAGTCCTAGCTTGTGAAGGGACAGGTCGTCGAAGCTACGAAGAACGTCATTCTGGACGATGAACGACCAAAGCGGACAACTCAAATCAGCGCTTCATTGGATCCGTCAATAAAGCAGGAGTTAGTGGCATTTTTAAGGCATAGAAAGCAAGCCTTTGCATGGAGTCATGAAGACATGCCAAGGATAGATCCAACCTTTTTGTGCCATGAGCTAAATGTTAATAAGGAGATCAAGCTAGTGAAACAACGAAGAAGGGTATTTACCCCAGAAAAGAACCAAGCTATCCAGGAGGAGGTCGAGTAGCTACAAAAGGCTTCCTTTATAGATGATGTCAAATATCCTGATTGACTAGCCAATGTTATGATGGTGAAGAATAAAAATAACAAATGGAGGATGTGTGTAGATTTCATAGATCTCAATAAAGCCTGCCCAAAAGATTATTTACCCTTGCCCTGAATTGATCAGTTGGTGGACGCTACCTCAGGGCACGAGTTATTGAGCTTCATGAACGCTTACTCCGGCTACAACCAGATTAAGATAAAACCAGAAGACATAGAGAGTACTTCTTTTATTACCCCAAGGGGAACATACTTCTATAATGTTAAGCCTTTCGAACTTAAGAATGCAGGCGCTACGTACCAGAGGTTGATGAATAAAGTTTTCGCAGAGAAAATCGGTAAAAACATGGAGGTTTACGTCGATGATATGCTAACTAAAAGCAAGAAAGCCACCGACCATCTAGCTGACCTCAGCCAAACCTTTGATCAGTTGGATAAATATCAGATGAAGCTGAACCCGACGAAATGCATATTCGGTGTACGAGAAGGCATGTTCCTCGGGTATATTATGAATCAGCGAGGCATTTAGGCCAATCCAGAGAAGATCAAAGCTTTGCTGGAATTACGATCTCCAGCTATGAAGAAGGAAGTGCAAGGCCTCACAGGCCGTGTTGTAGCTCTTAACATGTTTGTGTCGAGAGAAACGGATAGATGTCTCCCATTCTTTAAGACTCTCAGAATAAATTTTGAGTGGAACGATAAGTGCGAGGAGGCATTTCAAGAATTGAAGAAATATTTAGGGACGCCTTAACTGTTATCCAGGCCGGTGATGGGAGAAAGATTATACTTGTATCTGGCTATCTCAGAGAGCACAGTCAGTTCAACGTTGATAAGAGTGGAGGATGGCGTACAAAAACCAGTGTACTACACCAGCAACGCATTTCGAGGAGTAGAGATTAGATATCTAAAGTTGGAAAAGTCGGCATTAACTCTAATAGTGGCGAGTAGGAGGATGAAACCTTAGTTCCAGGCCCATACCATAGTGGTGTATACTGATATGCCACTTAGACAAGCCTTACACAAGCTGGAAAAGTCTGGTAGACTGATGTATTAGGCAGTAGAACTGGGCGAGTATAATATTGTTTATGAGCTAAGGTCCTCACTCAAAGGGCAAGAAGTGGAAGATTTCATTGTGGAGTTCACTTAAGATACCCCTGACCAACAGGAGTCTAATGCAGAACAACCTAAAGATGTTATAGGATCATCAAAGATAATCCCCGAGCAACTCCCCATAGCAGATCGACCAGAAGGGACGAACAACGAGCAATAAGCATCATCGAGTAACAACCCAGCAGTGGAGAATGATAAGAGGAAGCACCAAATATTCCATCAGGGAACCTTATCAGATCAAGAGTTCGATAATGGTATACCTGTGTGGAACTTATATGTTGATGGATCTTCATGTGCAACAAGAAGTGGAGCCGGAATAATTCTTAACAGCCCTAATGGATTAGATGTCGAATACGCTATGCGCTTTTAATTTAAAGCTTCCAATAATGAGGCCGAATATGAAGCTATGATCGTGGGCCTCATTTTAGCAAAAATAATGCATGCAGAGCAAGTCACCATGTTTAGTGATTCATAATTAATTGTACATCAGATTCTGGGGTTATATGCGACGAAGGGAGACTTGATGTCAAGATATCACGCCAAAGCTATGCAAATTATGTCCAACTTTGTAGCAGTTCAGCTGATCAGAATACTGAGATTGGAGAATGCGAAAGCTGACGCACTAGCTCTGTTAGCTTCAGCTACTCGCACCGAGCTACGAAGAATGATTCCTATCGAGATATTGGCAGAACAGAGCATAGATGAAGATTTAATGGTGAAATTCGTTACTCTAGATATGGAACCATCCTGTATGGAACCCATCAGGGCATACATCGAGGAAGGGGCTGTGCCAATCGACCAACTATAAGCCAAGAGGCTGAAGTTTAAAGTTGCTCGATATGTACTGAATGATGACATTTTGTATAGAAGGGGTATCACCGCAGGTCTACAAAGATGTGTGCATCCCTTAGATGTTAGAGATCTTATTGAAGAGGTTCATGAAGGCTCTTATGGAGCTTATATGGTAGGTCGGACCCTCCTACAGAGGTTAACGATGCAGGGATATTATTGGTCGACGATGAGAGTTGACTGCACAGCCTATGTGAAGAAGTGCGATAAATGCCAATGTTTCCCTCCCGTTCGAAGAACTCCCCAGGCATTGTTAACACCCATCACTTCCCCTGGCCATTTGCTATATGGGGGCATGGACTTGGTCGGGCCTCTACCGACCACCAAAGGAAGGTTCAAATATCTGGTAGTCACTGTCGATTATTTCACCAAGTGGGTTGAGGCGGAACCTCTCATTGACATATTGTACGAAAGGGTTTACCAGTTTATCTATAAGAATATTATTTGCAGGTATGGTCTGCCACATGCTTTCATCATTGACCATGGTACCCAATTTGATAATAAAGAGTTCTTTGCATATTGTCATCAATTTAATGTCCAGAAGATCCATTCTGCACCAGGCCATCCCCAGAGCAATGCGCAAACTGAAGTGACGAACTTGACTCTGCTGAACGTCTTAAAGAAATGACTCGATGATGAAAAAGGAAATTATATTAATGAGCTACACTCTGTGCTATGGGCATATTGCACAACACCCCAAACATCCACTGGGGAATCGCCCTACATGCTAGCCTTTGGAAGCGAAGCAGTTATTCCAGTTGAATTAGGCCTGCCTACACACAAGGTACTTAATTTCAACTCTCCTATAAGCGATTTGATGAGACACTTAGACCTGGACATGCTCGAGGAAGTTAGAGAAGACGCAATAATCAGTAAAGCAGACTACCAACAGAGAACAACCATGTTCTACAACAAAAGAGTGAAGAAATGTGAACTCAAGGAGGGGGATTATGTACTCAAGAAGGTGATTCAGAAGCATAACAAGTTAGAGGCCAACTGGCATGGGCCATACTAAGTAACTACAGTTGTTCGCCCTGGGACTTATAGAATAGAAACCTTAGAGGGGGAAGAATTAAAAAATGTATGGAATGCGGAGCAGCCACGCAAGTATTATCAGTAATTCAAATTTGCATGCTCCACCCCAACTGGAGGGTCATCTAACGCATATGGAGAATTGATAAAATTCAGATCTTGTAGCATTTTGACATTTCTCGGACATGTTCGATCAAGTAAATTTTGAGGACGAGATATCTCAAACTCTGAATGAAGCTGGTAATTTCCAAGATACCTGGAGATCAAACACCGAGGAATGGCACGAGCTAGAATCCAGCTGACATCGAGTTTAAAGGGAGGAACAGGCAAATCAAGTAACCCAGGCTCACACCAATCCCATAAGGATAGTCTTTGATCAACTTTCATCATACATAAGGCATTCAATAATCCCTGTTTGTATCCCTAATTATTCGATTGCTGCAGCCGAGCATCGAGATGGCATAGAGCTTCGTTGTATCCCGCCATCCAAAATTCTCTAGGCTGTTTGTGAAATTGATAAGTCAATCTCTCAAGCTGCTTGTGGAGCTTCTTCACCAAAATTTCTTTACTTTTCAGTGCAGAGCTCTGGTTGGAGAGTTGGTCGGTAAGAATTTGAATTTTTCTAGACATATCTGCCAGGGCTTGATTTTTTGCCGTCAATTGAACGACTTGATTTTCTAAAGCCAGTTGGGTCCTCGTATCTTCAATAGTAATCCGACCAACCCTTGCTCAGCCACGGGTAGAAGGCTTTACTCTTCCACGAGCAGAAGGGGTAGGTCCGATTCATTTCAAAGTCTCAAACTCTTTTCTTAAGGCAACATTTTTAGTTTTTAAAAAGGAAAAACCTTCATCATTAACTGGAACCAAGGCTCTCAAAGAAGAGGAGGCATCAAATCTGAGTTACTTCACTTCCTCTTGCAACGTAATATTCTGTTGCTCCAACAGCTTGGCAATATTCATGTTCTCTTCAATCTCAAGTTTTAGCACACTTTCCTTTTTCTCATGGGCCAAAATGTACTTGCCATAACCCCTGTCATGACTCAACTATTGGTATTTTTTCTCATAACCTTCGTGTAAGAGTGCAGTGGTTTCTTTGTGCTGAAGTTGGAGTTCCTCGATCATCCCTTGAAGGTCTTCAATTATTTCGTAATAAGCCATATTATTGGCCACAACATGATCAAGCAAACACTTCAAGTATTGGTATGCATCAACTGCTCACTCAGAAGCACCGGGTCTAAGGATATTAATTATTTGGGCCTCAGTAAAATCTACATGACTCGCTTTGAAGTAATCATTACATTTTTTCATCAACTCTGTGTCATGAGCTGATAAGAGTTCCATTCTGGCAATGAATTAGCAAGGAAAAATAAAAACACATCAACAATGATACGGACAAGAGCAAGTCAAGGAGAAATTCAGATTAGATAACAATAACCCATTTTATTGATCATAAGAGGAGAGAGTACAACCAAAGTTACAAGAAATAAAGTAAAAGCAGAACAACAAAATAAATAAAGAGTCGGGCAACGCTACACCTTCTCCTTATTTCCTATAACACCATCAATAGGTTTGGATGAAGGAGTTGGTTGCTCGAGAGGCATTTGATGATGGTCGGTAGAAGCTGATGCTTTCTTAACTTGCTCGGAGGGTTGAGGAGCATTAGCAACAGGGACTTGTTTTACTATCATCATGGAAGACTCATCTGATGCAGTTTAATCCTCTTCTTCTTTGTCAATAGTAGGAGGAGGTCCATGAGTGTGTTTTTTAAATAACTCAGAATCATTCGCAACACTACGACCCATCCGTCCCTGAAGTACTTCAGACTTGCATACTCCATCTGGAAATTAATAGCGGTTAAGGCTCTGTTCCATCCCTTGTACCAACCAAAGTTAAAAGATTTCTTCGCCGCAGCGTTTCTCTTCGTCTTCTCAGAAGAAGCACGTTACTCAACAAGCCCCACCTTCTCCTCAAGGTCTTTTTTACGCCGTTCAGCCTCTTCAAGCTGGCCATCAGCCTCTTTCTTACTGGAAACGATGACCTTCAATTTTTCCTCCAACTCCTTGGAGGCACTAATGGCTTGGTCATGAGTCGACTTTGCAGATAGAAGTTTCTTCTCCCAAGTAGCTTTATCTTCCTCGTATTTCTTCTGAGAGTCCTTTAAGTATTGAGACAACCCAACAAAAGCTTCTTCAATCCCACTAGAGGAGGTTAAAGCCTTGATAGCCTCATCCTTCTCCAGGATATTATTAAAGCACGTCATAAACTGAAAAAGAAAAGAAGCTCAGATTAGAATATGAATACAGTAGGTGGAAATAAAGTGGTAGGGATGATGATACTTACTGACACGATATATTGGGCCGCTAAATTAATGACCTTTTCCCATGAAAGGGAACCCCCAACAAATCGATACCCCGAAATGTCCAAGACTTGATCAAACCCCTGGCCGAACTCGGGGTAATAAAAGCTGGAGCGTTATTTCCTGAGGAAGGACCCTCGATATCAGAATGTTGGGCAGCAGTTTCTATAGGTCTTTCTGTAAGACCTCTCTTCAATCTCCTTAAAGGAGCACCTTCAATCAAAAGCGTTGCCTCTTCTTGCGTAATAGAAACACCTTCAATCAAAGGTGCTGCCTCTTTTGGGACAGCAGGTGGTTTCATGCCGACCTCCTTGACAGGTGGAATTATTCCTTTGGATGGAGTTCTATCCATTTTCTTCGTCCCTTCAGCTGGGACATCCACTTTGCTCTTCTTTGCCCCATCCGTGCCAGGAGCATCTTTGACAAAGAACGCAGGCAGTCTCCTCTTCTTCATCATTAAATCAACAATAGAGGTATTCAAATAAGAAGAAGGTTCTTCGACACTTGCTCGAGATGTTGGCACTTGATCAAGATCAATTACCACAGGAGGGGCAAGAGGACGTGAAATGAAAGAAGAAGTAGTATTTTGCATTGTTCTAAAAAATCTGCCTAGGCTTGAGGCTTGGGAGAAACGCCCGCCTTACGTTTTTCATACCTTATTCTTGGTAAAACCCTTAAGGTGCACTTTTTTATAAAAACAACAATGCTTTAGCAAAACGATATCGCCTTTTGAAGAATTTTTTTACAAACCGGACCATTATCTCATCCAAAATAATCAAATAGTATTTTAATTTGCATATATTCAGACATATTTTTATGATATGTACAATTTTAGTATTTTGATAGCCTTGTTATGGTTAAAAACTATTAAAATATATTACAAAGGCCTAAACGCCTTTTCATGCCTTTTTACGCCTAAGGCCTGCCTAGACTTCTAAGGATTAAGGCTTGACCTCCATGCCTCGATCACGCCCCACATTTTTTAGAACCTTGGTATTTTTTTATCTCAACAAATAAGAGGCATCTCTAATGTGTTCCCCGTCCACCGATTGATGCAAACCCCAGATGAGTTTCAAAGCTTTTATTTAATATCACTCTCTTTTGGGGGCTTTCTTTTGTTATCAACTGCAAAAACAAACATGAATATCAGTGACGCATTTTATCAAATATACACAGAGCTAAATTGAGAAAAGTAAAAACAACCTATCCCATTGCCATAAAGTGGACATCTGGGACCTTGATAAACATCATTTCCTTTTAATGGAGGGTGTTGTCAATTTTTCATCACAACACCATGATCAAAATAGTCCCTATTAGCATCGGGAAGATTGACCACTAAAGCTCTATTGGAAAACTTAGTTTTAAAATAAAATGTGGTATCACTGGTAACCCATTTATAACAAAACATAATCTTAGGGATCCCTAAGTGAGTCCCATGAATCTGGTTTAACCTATGTACGCCATTAACTATCCTCCATGTATTTTGAGCTACTCTTGCAGGAACAATATCGAAATATTGGCAAAACTACAAACACAAGGGATTAGGTGGAAAAGAAAAGACACATTCCGCTACAAAATGGGAAGGAAACCAGTGTCCCTCAGCTAAAGAAAATAAATCAGAAGGGAAAGGAGGTTCTTCCAGAAGAACCCAAGAGGGAATCGCAAAATCAGATCGAAACTTATCCAACGATTTTATAAGATAAACCATAGTGGCTAAAGTAAAGAAAGAAAAAAAGAAGAAGTTCTTACAGAGGGATTGATAAATCTGCTAAGGCGAACGATGGAAAGAATGATAGTATAAAAACAGAGTGAGAAAACACAGAGTTTAGAAATATGGAGGTAAAAAGTAGATGATGATCTTTTTCTATCGCTTTTAAATGCCTTGCATAGGGAAGTAGGAAAAGAAATGATTAATAGAAAAGACGATTGCGTTTCCGGCGGTTAAATTATGAAAAAGACGCAAATACCCAAGCGTCTGTCGCAGATTCAAAATATTTACAAAATTTCCATTTCGCGCTCAAATGACAAGACTAAAGGAAAAATTCCTAAATGTTGGAGATCAGTAATTAATCAAGACATAAAAAAGTGCCAGAGCAACTTTCGAGTAAAATATTCCACACTCTCATATCAAAACTCAAATGTGAAACATTGGGGGCTTCGGTTGATACGAAAATTAAGCAGCTAACGTCGACCAATTATATAAAGACACGTGACATCCTACGTGGTAAATACATATGCTCACCGAGCTACATAGAGCGTCGAGCTACATAGAGTGCCGACCTACTCAGCGTGCAGACCTATTCAGCGTGCAGAGCACTTGACTAGGAAGATCAAGCGACGATGGCGCATTCAATGAATGTCGGACTTAATGAACATTCTTATTGTACAGATGTATATGTCTATTAAACAACGACATCTTGCCTATTCATACTGATAGCCCCAAGGCTATAAATACATTGTAACACCCCCCATAACGGGGTAATCGATCTCTTGTAATCATCATCGAGATTAAGGCAAACATCGGCAATACAAACAGTGGACGTAGGCCATTTTCACAAGGCTGAACCACTTTAAAAATAATTTGTCTTATTTTTTTATTTCATATTTATCTGTGATTAATTAATTAGATCAAATCTAGTTGTTTACATCAACAACATTAATAGAGAGCAAATGGGAAGCTATGTTAAATTTTATCATAACTGATATATATACACACTCAGGGGCTGGTACACAGTTTCTGGATTAAAACCAATACTTTTGCGGCTGATATATAATACACGTGGGGAATGATACAGGTACACTTGATATGATTTGTATATTTTTACATATGTTTACCCTTAATTTTTAGCCATTTGAAAAGTGGCCTCTATTCAGTAGCAACTTGCTTCTTTAAGCCTTAAAGAAGCTCCTATAATTGGTCCTTCAATCCGAAGAAGGGTGAAATTGTCCTTCCTCAGTTTAGTGCAGATAATTCTTGGAATCGTGCAATGGTTGTAAATACTCCTCGAGATGCCATTGAATATCCAAAAGACAAGTTCGATGTGTTTTATGTTGACTATGGGAATCAAGAAGTGGTTACTTACAGTAAGTTGCGGCCTCTTGACCCTTTTGTGTCCTCAGCACTAGGCCCCTTGCTCATGTATGCAGTGTTTCTTATGTAAAGGTTCCAAGCTTGGAGGATGACTATTGACAGGAAGCAGCTATATGTCTATGTGAGCACACACTAAGTGTTCCAAAGGAATTCAAGGTTTGTGATTGAGGAAAGGGTCTATTGACAAAGATAATATTTTAAATTTGTTTGGTGATCTTTTGAATTTAGGAGGTGTTAAATGACATATATTTGCATACATTGTCTTTTGAGTAATAATTGCAGTGGATTCTGCTGTTGGGTCAATTTATTGATGTTATTTTCAGAAAATATTGATTCGCCATTCCTTTTCTTTTCAGATTTGTGTTTTAAACTAATTGTGACTTACTCCTCTTTTAGTTAATTGACTATATTTATATGGTCTTAATCAGGTATTTTTTGTTCAGTTTCTTATTGGCACAAATATAAGGACTTGGTTTTTTGTAAAATGTGTAGCAATCTATAATTTAGATTTTATTGAATAATAATTTATTAGTTGCAGAGGAACTATATTGAGAGTGTAACTGTATCTAGAGTTTGTACTAGAGGAACTAATACCGAGTGTCTGAATACAAAATAAGTGTATTGAGAGATGACATGTGTTATTTAATTTTCCCTTTTAAAAGTTCAGATCAATAATTTTTTTGTGTTTTTATGTTTTCATTTGTGCTTTATGTATTACTTTGTATTATAGAGACTTATTTGTATTAGAACTCCCAAATTTCTATCATATTCAACAAACACCTCAAGTTGAATCCACGATCATCGTAGGCACTTAGTCGGTACCCTAACACTACGAGGGGCATATCTAATTTACCTGCTACAACTGTAGTCTCCCACAACCAAAGACTCGGTAGTTCTTTCCAGTCTTCGATTCTGAAATCAAGTTCATATGCATATACACTGATCATAGACACGAGTATACCGAGAATAAAACTAATACTTTTCCACAGATATCGTGTCATTGGGCGAGAATAAGAATTCGTGTACTGAAATTGATTATAAAATGGTGTGTCATAACCGCTGCCTCCATAATTGAATTACAATTGTGCCTTCATTGTCCTTTTGTGAATTGTCAATGGGTAATTGCATAACTTACCTGATTACAAATCCTTCAATTTGGTAGTTACTACACACAGGTATTGGACCTATATGTCCTATTTTTTATGGTGATTATGAAGATATTGACATAGATACTTTCTTGGTCATACATGGCTTTAACTCTCTTAATTTTTAATAGTTTTATATGCACATTACAGAGGTTGAATTTGCATAAGGCCATGACCAGTGGGAGGCAAATTTGACAGTGATGCAGTGGAGTGACCAGGTGTCGTTTACCGCGGATTTGCAGAGGGCATTTATGGATGATGCGTGGAGGGCATTTTAGATATCTCATATATACAACTATAGAATCTCCGAAATGGACCCTCTTGTTGTGGCATACTCTTCTATCCAACCTATGTACCTCTTGTACTAAATCAAGGACTACTAGTTCGGCATGTCTCCTCGAACCCAAATAAATCAACACATAGTGGAGACGAACATAGCTCCAAGCCTATGGGTCACGCACATACCTAACGTACCCAATGGACCATCAATACTATCGTACACCCAAATAGTCATCGTACCTAGGTTCTATGTCTTGGGGCATAAATCCAAACCTCACTGGAATCGTCAATGTGGGATCACCCTCTGCGCGGAACCTCCCATGATAGCAGGCAGCGGGTATATTCACACATAGAAGAAAGAGCATTATAGGCATACACACAACCTATCCATATATCGCGTGTAGGCATACACACAACCCATATATATAATATGTATATGTATACACACAACCTATAAATATCATCCGTATAGGTATATACTCCACCTATAAATATCATTTATATAGGTATACATATAACCCATAATAATCCGTACGCAGGATACATATCTCGAATACTTACCGTACTTATCCATATACGATTATAACTCTTTATTGCATTTTCCCAAGTATTATTATCTATCTGAAGGGCCCCGCTTACCCATTATATTATTTCAGTAGTTAATTAACTCATACCCTACTGGTCTATCTTACAGGTTCACTCGAAATCCCCATGACTCAGTCTTATTCTCCTGAATTTAATATCATTACGAATTATGCCTGATTAACCTTATGACTAAGCCCCAAACCTATCATTATCCTACTAGTTATAATAATATTTCAAAAGAATCCCAAAAGTCTATCCAATCATTAATTGCATGTTCTAGGCTTAAAAGGAGAAAATTTCCAAAATTTGGGTAACTGAATCGATTCGTAATTTTTTGGGCAGATTGAACACCCTATTGTAAAATTTTAATTTCTCTCTCTACAGAACTCCAAGTGACCTCATTCAAACTAATTGGAAATATAATACGTAGCCCTTTCCATAAACCTGTGGCTCACACTCTAATTCTAAGTACAATTAAAATGGCACACGTTTAAAGTAATGTTAAAATTTTTGTCAGATTACTATGTTGGCAGATTAAACACCCTATAGTAAAATTGTCATTTCTCCCTCTACGGAACTCCAAATGACCTCATTAAAATTTTATTGGAAATATAAGACATATACCTTTCCAGAAATTTATGGCTTGCAATCTAATTCTAAGTAAAATTAAAATGACACTTGTTTAAAATAACTTAAAAAATTATGGCAGATTGACATCTTATGTTCATCAATTAAACCCTGAATCATTCAAGATTCATGTTCTTCAACCAATATCCCATAAATATTCCATCCTAATCATCAAATATATTCTAATTTCATTTTATCTTCAATAGGGATTTGTTCTACATGCAATCCTATACCGAATAATGAGTTATATTCATCTAAATTCCAAGAACATAATTGACAATGATGAAATTGAAAACCCAACACTACATGGATATTACAAGTTCTTAAAAAATATGCAAGATAAACACTTGCCTTATGATTATAGGTCTGAATCTGTTGATAGGCGAATATGATTGATCTCCCCTCACTCTGATTTCGATTCCATCAGGTTTGGGGTGAGAATTGATGTAGGAAAGCCTTGATTTTCTTCTCCTCTTCCTCTCCCATGGCCTCTCTTCTATTATGTTTGTGTTAACCTTATACTCTAACTCAAAGGGGAAGATATAACACTTAAAATTTCGGCTTTCCATCTATAAAAAACTCCTTAAAGATCAAAATGCCCTTAAACGATGTCGGTTTGATCTAAAATCGCCTGGGGACCCAAACTATACACTCTGGTATACTATTTCGACTCATTCGCAATCAACCGTGACCTCAAAATACTCTACAAGAATTCCCCATTTCAACCCCAAATAGTATAAATGCAACTCCTGTTGAGATTCCACACAGTCCTGTCGATATCAGTCGCTACGATGTATAATAAATGCCGCACAAATTATTTCCTCAACAATAATCATTATCTCGCAAAATATTTTATTTTCATCAAATCACGACACACGTGAAATTTTAAATTCACTGAATTAATTTATTCTTAATTACTCAAAAATAAAGGGTGTTATATACTCCCACCCTTACAAAGGAATTTCATCCTCGAAATTGGATAAGTCTTATACTAACCGTTTCGAATATATCCTCGTAGAACATCCGTCTCTTTCTTAAAGTCAAAATAATTATGTGATTCCCACTACACCTTTACTAACGATATCCTTCAACCCAACCGTCTAGACACTACCGTTCAATCTAGTGATTAATTCTCTTTAGTCATCTTACTCCAAAATATTTAATCTTTTGTTTACCGATTCCCCTTGACGACTACCCAACACATTACCATCTTACCCAACACTTCCCACTCTGTTGGGTCTATATACTAACGGCTATACCATTTACAATCCTGGGAAAGGTTCCCTCCTCCCTAGGTGCCAACTTCCCCCCTTTTCAACTAATCTTATATTTAACACATACTTTTCCTCATCCTCTGATTACGGACCATACTAAAATTCAGCTGAATAGGGCGCCCATACACCCTATATCCGCACAATTACTACCCGACTCCCCTTATCGTAAATCATAATATAATTATCAACTCTTAGTTATAATCACATATGCGTACAATAACTAAGGTACTAAACCATATCCTAGTGACCAACTTGTCCCTACTTCTAACGTTCGCTAAATTTCATGCGTGAGATGTCTTCCAAAGAAAAATCCAAATAAGGACCCTCCCAATACCCTACTACCCAACAATGCCGATTGTCGAGATTAGTTAGGCCTCAGTCCATAACATATACCCCTAATTTACTATCTCCTGACATAAAAAGTCTACTCGTCCACTCTCATGTCACTAGGACAACATATAACATGGCGCTCTCACTATCACTAAGTTCTCAGTGCTATATAGGTAACGAGCTATATCTCTCCGTTCGGCAATAAACACAATGCATCTTGAACCACATCAGTAAAATGTCACTACGCACCGGGATCAAACATAACAATACAACATACTCACCGAAGTCTATGATACCATATATATATATATATATATATATATGCGACTTAACCCACTTTCAGGTGATACTTAGTAAACAAAATATCTGACTCTGGAATAACGAGAACGATAGTTTTATCACATAATCTACTACCACTCAAATCCTCGGTATCCAGTCACTACACATAATCATAATAAGCTCTAATTTCCTAACTCTCAAAAGTGGCAAATAATAACATAAAAATCCTCCTAGTGCCCACACCCTCTCCCCTACAGGTGACACTGAAGAGCCCCATTCCCCAACGATAAATACATTGATAGTAATGAGGCCGAAATTGCCAACGCTCCCACTAAACCCGACTCATACTCAAATTTTAGTGTTAAAAAACATGCATATTGTGACACACCCCTGTCACCCAACTAATCTCATATTCTCGAGTATTAAATAAAAATTTACCTTCGTTTGCCATCTGCCTCGCCTGGTCGATAGGTTCCTGAACATAGCTATCATTGTTGATACAAAAATTAGTCAGTTGACATGGACCAATTACATGAAGAGACATGTCATCTTACGTGGTAAAATATATACTCAGCGTACCGAGATACTCAATGTGCAAAGCATCTAGTCAAGAAGATAAAGCGGCAATTACAGATTCAATGAATATTCTTATTATGTACAGATGCATATGTCTATTAAATAACGACGTATTATCTATTCATATTGACACCCAAGGGATATAAATACATTATAACCCCCTCCATAACGGGGCAATTGATTACTGACGATCATAATTGAGATCAAGGCAAAACACTCAGCAATACAAGACAGTGGACGTAGGCCATTTTCATTAAGGCTGAACCACTTTAAAAATCTTTTGTCTTATTTCATTATTCACATTTATCTGTGATTAATTAATTAGAGCAAGTCTAGTTTTTTACATCAACAGATTGATGCCATCTGTGGGAAGCGACTATACATAGAGTTTTTCACTAAAAATTCATTATACATGGCTGAGATTCCAGAATCTAGCAATTGGAATAATGACAGAGTTCCCCCAACCCGTCTATTCCTCCAACTGTCAATGAACTCACTAGAATAGTTTTTAGCTTAGCTAGGGGACAAACAGCTACGCAGGATACCATGCGATAACTCATTGAAACTGTTCAAAATGCAACGCCTGGTTCGTCAGGCCAGTGGAGCGTTCATAGAAACACTCACCTTCCATCTTCGATATCCAGACGTAATTTGTTCCCTCATGCTTCCTTATCCAGGCATACTGAATCGCATCATACTGAGAGGTCCAATGATCCCTCTTATCAACCTGGTCGGACATCTCCCATAAGAGTCATGGACTTTCAAGAAAATGTTACTTTAATACCGAAACGAACAAATGCCCTGGAAAGGTTGAGTGGAGTCTCCCCCTTTGATCATTTGGGCCCCAGGAGGAATAAAGATCTTCCTCAGATTGCGTTAGGAAATTCTCAACGACCAAATAATCTAAGGGAAGGTTCTGCCCAATCACGCCCTGCAGCTCGTACAGAAAGATCCCAAGAGGAGAATTCAGTGCGATCTGTTACTCTGGCAAATAGATTAGACACTGGTAATGATGCATGGAAGGGATCCATTCAGAGGTTGCAAGATAGGTTAGGGGAAATGGCTAAGGCGAGGAATCCTCTTCAAATAACCTTTGTCAAAGGATCACCCTTCGTACAAGCAATTGTGGACTTTCCCACACCCTCAAAGTTTAAGGCCCTTGTAGTTACGTTGAAGCACGATGGAAAGATTGATCCTATTCTCCACATAGAGCAGTACCAAGTTGTTCCCGAAATCTATCCAGTTCCCGATGAGATGAGGTGCAGGGCATTCTCAAGAACTATCACTAGGTCTGCTCAAATATGGTACAGTAACCTTCCCCGAGGACAGATTTCTACTTTTCATCAACTAGCAGAGCTCTTTATAGGAAATTTCTATTTTGGTGCGAAGCCAGTCAAGAGGGTAGCACACCTGTTGAGTGTAAGGCAGAAAACATGAGAGAGCACTAGGGATTACATCACTCATTTTAACAACGAGAAATTGGAGGTAATCGATTACGAAGAGAAGACAACCATTACAGCTCTGATAAATGCTCTTTTATCGAACAATCTGTATTATACCTTGGCCAAAAAAACCCCCAAATCCATGGAGGAATTAATGGCCAAGGCAGCCAAAATTATGAACACCAAAGAAGCTATGGCTGCAAAGAAGAATGGTGAGACCAAAGCAGAGACTAAAGATGAGGGCAGGTCCGAGAAGAAAGATCAAAAGCATAACGGGGTCAACAAGCAATCAAAAGGCAAGGAAGCTATAGAGCACTTGAGGAAGTATGCTAATTATACCCCCTAAAGGTGGATATAAACCATATTTTGGAGGAAATAAAAAACAACGAAGAACTAAACTGGTTGGAGAAATTGAAGACAACCCCTGAAAGGAGGGATAAGTCTAAGTATTACGAGTTCCACAAAGACTATGGCCACACGACCAAGCGGTGCATAGCTCTCCAGAATGAGATTGAGGCACTCATTCGACGTGGAAAATTAAACAAGTTTGTTGACCGCCAAAATGATGAGAGGACCAATGACAGAGCAAGGCAAATATTTAAATCTCCTCGTCGAACAAGAGATGACAAGCAACAGGACCATGAAGATGATACGGAGATGATCCCGAACTCCCCAAAAAGACAAGGCAACCAGAGCACGAGGTATTTTCAATCCATTTTGGTTCATTTAATTGTAATATAATAATAGGTGGAGATGCAGGAGGTGATGATCATACCGCTAAAAGAAAAGCTTACCTCAATGAGGCTCAAGCTTGTTCCTAAATACAACGAATAAATCTGGCGGAAGAAGATCGCCCGAGGAAGGTTAGCAAGGATAAATTAGTCATTGGTTTTTCCAAAAGTGATTTGGAAGGTGTTTTGTACCCTCATGACGACCCCTTGGTGATCAAGATGAGGATGAAGGATGTAAACCTTTCAAGAGTATTGGTAGATAATGGTAGCTCGGCGGACATCATGTTCTACCCTTGCTTTGACAGTTTAAACTTGAAACTGGCCTAGTTGGAGCCATATCACAGGCCCCTCCTCGGTTTCTCTGACGAAAAAGTCTTTCCACTTGGGACGATCAAATTGGACATGCTTATTGGTACCTGGCCTACCTGCAGAACATAAAAAGTACACTTTTTTATAATGGATAAAAACGTCTAATCAGCTTACAATATAATTATGGGTAGAGTAAGTTTGAAAAAGTTTGAAGCAGTGCCATCTACGGTACATCAATGCTTAAAATTCTCGACCAACTTCGATGTCGGACTTGTGAAGGGGGATCAAAAAGTATCTCGGGAATGATACTATTCATCTATCGAACAAGAAGAGTTGGAAGATGCCAGGAAGAAGACCACCACTTACCAAGTGGATGAGTCTGAAGATTCAGAGATTGAGACACTAGCCCCTAGAGATGAATCAGAACTCGTTAAAGGCCAGGTTATGGAAGCAACGAAGAATATTATTCTGGACGATGAATGACCAGAAAGAATAACTCAAATTGGCACCTCACTGGATCCGACGATAAAGCAAAAATTAGTGGCATTTTTTAGGCATATGAAGTAAACTTTTGCATGGAGTCATGGAGATATGCTGGGGATAGACCCAACCTTCCCGTGCCATGAACTCAATGTTAATAAGGCGATCAAACTGGTGAAGGAAAGAAGAAGGGTCTTCAGCCCAGAGAAGAACCAACCTATTCAAGATGAAGTTGAGAAACTGCAAAAGGCCTCTTTTATTGAGGATGTCAAATATCCTGAGTGGTTAGCCAATGTGGTGATGGTTAAAAAGAAGAACAATAAATGGAGGATTTGCGTTGATTTCACAGATATAAACAAAGCCTGCCCAAAAGATCACTTCCCACTACCCCGAATAGACCAACTGGTAGATGCCACCTCGGGGCATGAATTATTGCTACAACCAGATTAAGATGAAACCAGAAGACAGGGAGAGTACCTCTTTTATTACCCCAAGGGGAACATACTGCTACAATGTTATTCCTTTTGGTCTTAAAAATACAGGTGCTACGTACCAACGGATAATGAACAAGGTGTTCGCAGAACAAATTGGCAGAAACATGGAGGTATACGTCTATGACATGCTAACTAAGATCAAGAAAGTTGTTGACCATATAACTGACCTAGGACAAACATTTAACCAGCTAGAGAAATATCAGATGAAGTTGAACCCGACCAAGTGCGTATTTGTCATTCAAGAAGGCATGTTCCTTGGATATATTATGAATCAGCGGGGCATTGAAGCGAATCCTGACAAGATCAAAGCCTTGTTAGAATTATAATCCCCAATTATGAAAAAGGAAGTACAAAGCCTCATGGGGCGTGTTGCATCTCTCAATAGGTTTGTCTCGTGAGAAATTGACAGATGTCTTCCATTCTTCAAGACACTCAGAAAAACTTTTGAGTGTAATGATGAGTGTGAGAAGGCGTTCCAAGAATTGAAGAGATATTTAGGGACACCTCTTTTGCTATCCAGGCCGATAGTGGGGGAGAAATTATACTTGTATCTGGATGTCTCAAAAAGTGCAATCAATTTAGCGTTGATAAGAGTAAATAATGGAGTGCAAAGACCGGTGTATTATACAAGCAAAACATTCCGAGTAGTAGAGATCAGATATCCAAGATTGGAGAAGCTGGCATTAGCACTGATCGAAGTAAGCAGGAGGATGAAACTATATTTATAGGCCCATAGTATAGTGGTATACACCGATATGACACTCAGACAGGATTTGCACAAACCGAAGAAATTTGGAAGATTGATGTATTGGGCGGTGGAACTAGGCGAGTATGATACTGTTTACGAACCAAGGTCTTCGCTCAAAGGGCAGGCAGTGGCAGATTTTACTGTGGAGTTCACTTACCGAGATACCTCCGACCAACAGGGATCTAATGACAAATAACCCATGGATGTTAGAGGATCATTAAAGATTGTCTCCGATCAACGTCCATCAGCAGATCTACCGGAGGATATAGTAACCGAGTAATAAGAATCCTCTGATAAAATCCTAGTGTGTAGAGATGATAAGAAGAAGTACCAAATTTTCCATCAGGGAAATTTATCAGACCAAGAGTTTGATAATTGTATCCCGGTATGGAATTTGTATATTGATGGTTCCTCGTGCGCCACAAGTAGTGGAGCAGGAATAATTTTGAACAGTCCAGATAAATTGGATGTAGAATATGCTCTGCATATCCAATTTAAAGATTCCAATAATGAAGATGAATATGAAGCTATGATTGCGGGCCTCGATTTAGCCAAAACACTAGATGCAGAGCAAGTTACAATGTTAAGTGATTCATAGCTAGTCGTATGTAGCGAAGGGAGACTTTATGTCTAGGTATCATGCCAAAGCTATGGAGATTGTGTCCAATTTTACAGTCATCCAAGTGATCAGAATACCAAGACTGGAAAACGCGAGGGTTGAAGCATTAGCTCGATTGGCCTCAGCTACCCGCACCGAGCTGCGAAGAACGATTCCTATCGAAATACTAGCGAGCCGAAGCATTGCTGAAGGTTTAATGGTGAGGTTCATCACGTTGGACATGGGACCTTCCTAGATTGATTCCATTTGAGCGTACATCGAAGAAGGAATTTTACCAACTGAATAACTTGCAGCCAAGAAGCTAAAGTTAAACGCTTCTCGGTATGTGTTGAGTAATGGCATTTTGTAAAGAAGAGGAATGATAGCAGGCCCACAAAGATCTGTTCACCCATCGAAAGTTAAAGATCTGATAGAAGAAATTCATGAAGGCTCTTGTGGAGCTCATGTAGCAGGTCGTACCTTCCTACAGAGGATGATGATGCATGGATACTATTGGCCAACGATGCGAGATGACTGTCAAGCTTATGCCAAGAAATACGATAAGTGTCAACGGTTATCTACCATACGAAGAAGTCCACAGGCATTATTAATCCTAATTACTTCCCCTTGGCCATTTGCCATGTGGGGAATATGCTTGGTCGAGCCTCTTCCAACTACTAAAGGACGATTTAAATATTTGGTAGTCGCTGTTGATTATTTCATAAAGCGGGTGGAATTTGAACCTCTCATTGACATGGCCTATGAAAGGGTTTATCAGTTCATCTGGAAGAACATTATTTGCAGGTATGGTCTGCCACATGCCTTCATTACTGATCATGGTGATAAGGAGTTTGCTGGGTACTGTCATCAGACCAATGTCCAAAAGATCCATTCTACACCAGGCTATCCCCAGAGAAATGGTAAAATAGAGGTGATGAATCAAACTCTTCTCAACGGGTTAAATAAACGATTGGATGATGCGAAAGGGAACTGGATTAATGAACTGCATTCTGTATTATGGGCTTACCGAATAACTCCCCGAACAGTAACTGGATAATCTCCGTACATATTAGCCTTTGGGAGTGAAGTAGTCATACCAGCTGAACTGGGCCTACCTACTCACCGTGTGCTTAATTTCAACTCTGGAGTAAGTGAGTTGATGAGACGCTTAGATCTGGACCTGCTCGAGGAAGTAAGAGAAGACGCGGCTATCCGAAATGCAGCTTATCAATAAAGAACTGCCATATTCTACAACAAAAGAGTTAATAAATGTGATCTTTAGGAGGGAGATTATGTACTGAAGGAAGTCATTCAAAATCATAATAAGCTAGAGGCCAACTAGCATGGGCCTTATCGTGTAACAGCGATTGTTCGACCTGGAACCTACAAAATAGAAACTTTGGAGGGGGAAGAATTAAAAGATGCTTGGAATGCAGAGCATCTGTGTAAATATTATCAGTAGTGTAGATTCACATGTATTCCGTCCTTTCAATATGAATAACATGATATTTTCCCTTTTTTTTAGTTTAATTTTTTTTGGAGTACTAGTGCTACACACTCCACTTGAATTTAGCAAGAAGGCATCAACAACCACCAACTACGATTGGTCGGATATCAGCAACCACTAACTACAGTTGGTTGAATATTAGCAACCACCAACTAAGGTTGGTCGGTATCAATAAACTTAACCAACAATATTGGCATAACAATCATACATGACAAGGCCTGTTTGATTATGGGTGACCTCAAGGGGCATCTAAAACTCGCCAAGAGGATGGGTGACCTCATGGGGCATCCACTGCCTAGGCACCAAGGTAATCTAGATAAGATTGCTACAACTAAGTTGGACCATGGGATGAAAATAATTCCATTGCTTAGGCACTTATGAGTGACAAGTCACTACAACTAGGCAACAAATGGGGCAAAGTTCCACTATCAAGGCAATTAAAACAGAAAAGGGAGAATTGTCCCTTTATAAATATATATACTCATCAAAAGAAAATTATAATTTAATTCCAAGGAACAAAAATTACAAAATAATGAACTTTCTTCATTAAATACAAATATCCTATTCTATTGGATTTTTTCCTTCTGATTTTGGTACAGGTTCGATTCCAGCGGGAGGATCATCTAAAGCATAAGGAGAGTTGATAAAATTCATATCTCACAGCATTCTGATGTTGCTCTAACTCGGTCGATCAAGCAAATGTTGAGGTCTAGATATCTCAAAGTCTTCATAAAGATGGTAGTCGCTAAGATACTTGGAGATCAAACATTGAGGAATAGCACGAGCTAGAATCCAATTGACATCTAGCTTAAAGGGAGGCATAGGCAGATCAAGTAATCCAGGCTCATACCAATCCCATAAGAAATTTCCTTTCTCAATTTTCATCACAGTCAAGGCGTTCAGCCATCTTTATTTGTATCCCTCGTTATTTGATTATTTCAACGGGGCATCGAGATGGCATAGAGCTTCATTGTATGCCCCCATCCAATATTCTCTGGGTTATTTGTGGAATTGATAAGTCAATCTCTCCACATATTGATGAGGTTTTTTCACTACGCTCTCTTTATTTACCAACGCAGAACTCTAGTTTGATAGTTGCTCAGTAAGACTTTGGATTTTTTGGGACATCTCAACCAGAGCTTGATTTTTGGCTTTCAGCTGAATAACCTGATTTGTTAAGGCTTGTTGAGTCCTAGTTTTTTCAATGCTTCTCCGACCAACTCTTGCTCTACCTCGCAAAGAGGATGTAGGTTTGGCTCGTTTCAAAGCCTCCAATTCTTCTCTCAATACAGCATTTTCAGTTTCTAAAAATGAAATGCCCTCATCATTAACCTGGACCAGAGCTCCAGCAGAAGAAGCAAATTTTAATTGTCTCATTTCTTCTCACAAGGCACTATTTTCTTCCTCCAATAGTTTGGCAATATTTCTGTGCTCCTCAACCTTAAGTTTTAGCACGCTATCTCTCTTTTTATGGTATGAAATGAACTTATCATAGCCCCGATCATCACTCAACTATTGGTACTTCTTCTCATAACCGTTATGCAGAAGTACAATGGTTTCTTTGTGTTAAATTTGAAGTTTCTCGATCGTTCCTTGAAGATCTTCAATCATTTCATAGTAAGCAGCATTATTGGCCACAACCTGATCAAGTAGACATTTTAAATATTGGTAAGCCTCAATTGCTCGCTCAGAGGCATCAGGTCCAAGGATATTAACTATTTCTACTTTAGTGAAGTTTGTATGACCAGCCTTGAAGTAATCATTACATTTCTTTATCAACTCTGTATCATGAGCTGACAAGATTTCCATCCTAGCAACAAACTAGCAAGGAAAATAGGAATAATTCAACAACAGTACAACTACATATCGAGCAAATAAAGGCGACATCCTAGAATAAATAACAAAGTTCATTTTATTAATCATAGGAGGAGAAGGTACAACCAAAGTTACAATGAAAGGGAAAAACAAAAAAGACAAAAAAATAACATAATTAAAGAGCCGAACAACTCTATACCTTCTCCTTATTTCCTATAACATCTTCAGGTCAATTTGGATGATGGAGTTGGTTGCTCGGAGGGCAGTTGAGGTTTCTCGATAAACGTTATTGCCTGCTGAACTTGCTCGAAAGATTGATGAAGGTTAGCAGCAGGTGTTTGTACTACTATCACCATAGAAGATTCATCAGATGCAGCTTCATTTTCATCTTTTTCTTCAATAGTAGGAGGAGGGCCATGAGTGTATTTATGAAATAGTTCAGAATCATCAACAATGTTCAATTATTTCAAAGCTGCGACCCATCCATCTCTTAAGTATTTTAAACTTGCATACTTCATCTGGAAAGAGATAGCAACCAAAGCTCTATTCCATCCTTTGTCCCAGCAAGAGCTAAAGGACTTCTTTACAATAACTTTCCTCTTTGCTCTTTCCAAAGAATATTTCTCTCTGAGCATCTCCTCAGCAGACTTCATCTTCTCCTCAAGCTCTTTCTTATGCCGTTCAGCCTCTTTAAGCCTGCCATCATCTTCCACTTGACTGGAAAGAGTAACCTTTAATTTTCCCTCTAAATCCTTGGAGGCATTTATAATTTATTGACGAGCTGACTCAGCAGATCAAAGTTTATTCTCCCATACAGTTCTTTCCTCTTCGTTTTTCTGCCGGGACTCCCCTAAAGATTTTAATAACCCAATAAGGGCTTCCTCTACTCCACTGGATGAGGTTGAGGCTTTGATAGCTTCATCCTTCTCTACGATATTATCAAAGTACACCAAAAATTGTAGGAAGGAAAAAGACATGAATCAGAGCATGAACATGGAAATGAATAATTAGAAAGATAGGTATAATGACCACTTACTGAGGCAAGGAGTTGGGCAGCCACATCGATAACCTTATCCCGAGGAGTTGAAGTTTCAGCAACTCGACAATCAGGGAGAGTCCCTGACTTGATCAATTTCTTGGCCAAGCTAGGGGTAAGGATAGCTAGAGGACTATCCCTCAAAGAAGAAATCCCAACTCTAGTAGGTTGGGCAACAACATCCACAGGTCATTCAGTAAGACCCCTCCTCAACCTTCTCAGATGGGCATCTTTAATCACAGGTGCTGTCTCTTCTTCAATCAAAGGTGCTGCCTCTTTTGGGACAACAACTTCAATCAAAGGTGCTGCTACCTCTTTAGGGGCAACAGGGGGCTTCTTTTTGATATCTTTGGCAGGAGGAACACCATCCTTTTTCTTAGTTCCGTCAGCTGGAACATCGCCCTTGTTCTTTTTCGCCCCTTCAGTACCAAGGGCAGACTTGGAAAAGAACTCAGGTACCCTCCTCTTCTTCATCATTAGATCAGTAATAGAGGTACCCAAATAAGAAGAAGATTCTCCTACAGTTGTTGGAGATGTCGGTACTTGGTCAAGATCAATCACCATAGGAGGAACGAGAGGTCGGGCAATAAAAGACGAGGTAAGTGCTAAGTCTTTTATGCAAAAAAGAAGCATACCTCACGTGCTCCATATCAATGGATTTATGCAAACCCCAAATAAGTGCTAAGTCTTTTATATTTATGTCACTCTCTTTTGGAGGTTTCCTTTTGCTATCAACTGCAAAATAAAAACGTGCATGTCAGTGACGCATTTTATCAAACAAAAACAGAGCTAAATTGAAAATTAAAAACAACCCATACCATTGCCATAAAGTGGGCATTTGGGACCTTGGTATACATCTTTTCCTTTTAACGGGGGGTGTTGCCAATTTTTCATCACAACCCCATGATCAAAATAGTCCCTATTAGCATCGAGAAGATTTACCACTAAAGCTCTATTTGAAAAACTAGTTTTTAAATAAAAAGTAGTGTCGCTGGTCACCCATTTATAACAATACATAATTTCAGGAATTCCTAAGTGAGTTCCATGTATTTGGTTCAACCAATGTACGTCATTAACTACCCTCCATTTATTGGGAGCTACTCTTGCAGGAACAATATCGAAATATTGGCAAAACTCCAAACACAAGAAGTTAGGCGAAAATGAAAACCCGCATTCTGCTACAAAAATGGAGGGAAACTAGTGTTCCTCAATTAAAGAAAATAAATTCGAAGTGCAAGGAGGTTCCTCTAGGATAACCCAAGAGGGAATTACAAAATCAGCCCGAAATTTATCTAATGATTCGACAGGATAAACCATGATGACTAACGCAAAGAAAGAAGAAGGAATAAGTTCTTACAAAAAAATGAGAAATCTGCTAAAGGGGGCGACAGAAAGAACGATCGTAAGAATACAGGGTGCGAAGACAAAGAGTTCGGAAGTCTAAAAAGAGAAAGGTGGAAGATGATTTGATTCTATCGCTTTTAAATTCCCTGCGTTGAGAAGCGAGAAAAGAAATGATTACTAGAAAAGACGATTGCGTTTTCGGTGGCTAAATGGTGAAAAAGATGCAAATACCCAAACGTCTGTCGAAAATTCAAAATATTTACAAGTTTGCCCTTTTGCGCTCAAAATCATCAAATTTCAAGTGTTGGAGATCTGTAATCTAACAAGACTGGGTAAATGTGCCCGAGCAACTTCTGGGCATAATGTTACACACTCTTATATTCAACCTCAACTGTCAAACATTGGGGGCTTCTGTTGATACAAAAATTAGTCAGCAAACATGGGCTAATTATATGAAGACACGTGTCATCTTACGTGGAAAAATATATACTCAGCGTACCGAGCTACTCAACGTGCAGAGCATCTAGTCAAGAAGATCAAGCGATAATTACAGATTCAATGAACATTCTTATTATGTACAGATGTGTATGTCTATTAAATAACGGCGTATTGTCTATTCATATTGACAGCCTAAGGGCTATAAATACATTATAACCCCCTCCATAACGGGGCAATTGATCACTGAAGATCATAATTGAGATCAAGGCAAAACACCTAGCAATACAAGACAGTGGACGTAGGCCATTTTCATTGAGGCTGAACCGCTTTAAAAATCTTTTATCTTATTTCATTATTCATATTTATTTGTGATTAATTAATTAGATCAAGTCTAGTTTTTTACATCAACACTCTTGTTAGAACTGACTCAAGAGTTGTTGCAATGGTTGTACTTCCAAGACTCCATCATGTATTTATCCCTTGCCTCGCTTTGGTCAATCCTTTCTTTTGTGGCCTATACACCCACAAGTGAAACATCGGCCAAAAAAATTTCCCTATCTCTGACCACGGTCCTACTGGCCTCCCCCGTTACTTTCTTGGCCCTGACAACCCCAAGGAACGTGCTCATGTTGCTGCTGAGTCATTGGAGTTCTTTAGAGGGAGAAATCGCAATTTTACTACAGGATGTTTAATTTGTCAGCATAGTAATCTGCCAGAATTTTTGACGTAACTTAGAACGTGTGCCATTTTAATTGTACTTAGAATTAGGGTGTGAGCCATAGATGTCTGGAACGATCTATGTCTTGGATTTCCAATGAGATTTGAATGAGGTTATTTGGAGTTTTGTAGAGGGATAAATCAAAATTTTACTATAGGGTGTTTAATCTACCAAAAAATTTACGACTCAATTCGGTTACCCATAATTGCCCAATTTTCCTTATTTAAGCCCTGGATTTGTGAATAATTAATGGGGTAACTTTTGCGACATCTCTAAACTATAATGAGGGATATATTGAATTACAGTAGGCCTAATGTTGGTTGAGGCTTAGTCATAACGAGAAAATTAAGGCGAATACCTATTGGACATGAATTGTAAAATAATGAATTTAAGGGAATGAGAACGGATCACGGAGAGTATGAGTGAACCTATGATGTAGACCAGTAGTGTGTGAGTGAATTAACTACTGAAATAAAATAAGTGGTAATTAGGGCCCTTTAAATAGAGAATAATACTTGGGAGAATGCGACAGAGAGTTATAGTCTTATATCGATAATACGTTGAATATTCGAGAGAGATATTACGTACGGATTATATTCATAGGTTGAGTGCGTACCTATACGGATGATATTATAGGTTGAGTGTATACTTATACGGATGATATTTATAGTTTGTGTATACTTATACGAATTATATATATATATATATATATATATATATATATAGGTTGTGTGTATGCTTATATCGACGTATGGATAGGTTATCTGTATGCCTATTATGTGCTTTCTTATGTGTGAACATACCTACACTGCTTGCTATCACATAGGTCTCACTCAGTGGGAGATTCCACTTTGACAATTCTAGTGAGGTCTGGATTTATGCCCCAGAACATAGAACCTAGGTATCATAACTTTCAGAGTTTACGATAGTATTGACGGTCAATTGGGTACGTTAGGTATGTGCATGACCCATAGGCTTGGAACTATGTTCACCTCCAATATGTGTTGATTTGATTTTGAATTTGAGGAGACATGCCGAACCATTAGTCCTTGATTTGGTAGAGAGATACATGGACTTGATAGAAGAGTATGCAAGTGTGCATCGCAGTGGCCAATCCGGGAGATGTTGTATATATATATATATATATATATAGAGAGAGAGAGAGAGAGAGAGAGAGATAGAGAGAGAGAAAGAGAGAGAGATGAAGGCTCACCTACATCATGCACTATACATCACACCGTACATTTTAGGCCCCATAATTTTTTTTTTCAAATTTTATATTTTTTCCTTGAAATTAACCTTCCAATCAACCCATATGCAAAAAATTAGGTCAAAATACATTTTGTAGCTATTTTTAAAAAATCCAAAAAAAATTGAATAAGGTATTTTTACCAGTTTTTTGTGGATTTTTTAAAAATAGCTACAAAATGTATTTTGACCTAATTTTTTGCATATGGGTTGATTGGAAGGTTAATTTCACAGAAAAAATATAAAATTTGAAAAAAAAAGTTTTTTAGGGCTTAGAATTAGGCGTGATGCATGGGTGATGTATAGAACATGATGTAAGTGAGTCTCTCTCTCTCTCTCTCTCTCTCTCTCTCTCTCTATATATATATATATATATATATATATATATATATATATTATTTTTTTTATTTACTTATACCTTTTTTACTTTTACCTTTTACTTTTTATTTACTTTTTTTTTATTTTTTTATTTTATTTTTTATTTTTTTATTTTTTTATTTTTTTATTTTTTTATTTTTTTATTTTTTTTTAGAATGAACAATGATTCATAAACAATCCTCAAGTCCACAGTACTACAGACAACTGTAGCAGCCCAGTCAAGCCTACAAACGCCTATATCACGGTAACAATGGCGACAATGGCAACTCACAGGACACCGAAAAATTTATAAACAGAAGATCATTCCAGAGTTTATCTAAAATATTTTATGTCAATATTACCATTAATAAAAAAAAATCCTCAAGGATTCTTTAATGATATATCAAAACATAATAAGAATATTATCTAAGTACTCAGAGTGGTTTTCCCGAAAGTTCTTAATAAAAACTTGAAATTTTATTACTGGAAATTGAACATGCGATTACAAGCTTAATTTACAAGTAATGAACAAAGATACATGCCATAATTTACAGAGTAAATAAAAGAAAACTTACTATTACAAGAGAAGTTACAAACTATTGTTGACGGAAATCTTGATTGAAAAGTTGAATTGAAAACTTAGAGAGATTTTTATTGCTGGAGAGAGTGTAAATTCTTTGGATGCTTTAGAATGAAGGGGAACGTCTCCTTTTATAGGAGAGAAAAGTGATTCGGACGCCAAATAAAATTCTAATTATTTTCTGGAATAGTAAGAAAACGTGGGCGGTATTGGATCGAATCTTGCACAGTGATTTCAATTTTGTCAAAAGTGCACAGTGAATTTCAGCCGCGTGTTTGAACAGTAAGGGTCGCACAGTGTTTGCACAGTAAAGGTCACACAGTGTTTGCTGACGTCATTGCTTGTGTCTCTGATTTTGTCCGTTGAGAATATTGTCTTTTTGCTTCTGTTAATTCTATTGCATCTTTTAATTAATTTTTATGGCTCCATCATATTTTCAATATTGTGCCTTGTTACTGAATCCATAGATTCATTTGAATCATCTTCTGAGTCAGAATGTCTATATGTTGAATATTGATAATTAGTAGTTTTTTCATTTTTTATTGCTTCTTCTACCTCATGAAAAAGTAGAGATTTATTAAAATATTTTATATTTAGACTAAAAGGGTTTTTTGGCAGTAAAATTCTCATGTTAAAATTTTCTTTTACCATGTGCCAAGGGTCTGAAGGGACTTCGTTCATAATTATATATACTTTGTATAATTTAAGTAATTCTTCTGTTGCTTCTTTATCTTGAATTAAGGAATCGTCATCTCTAAATTGAATAAAATAATTAGATATTTTATCTTGCCTATGTTCCATAAATATATTGTGCCTGCTATGGATAATTTGACCTAGTCCTATCCATTCGGGTGGTATACTTTCTATTATTAATAAAAGATTAGATGAAACAATTTTTCCTAAATGTTTTTCTCTTGTTGCATCTATTAAACTGTTTGGAAAATTACTATGTATTATTTGTTCCCAAGGTGGAGGTATTAAAATGCTAGCTACCATACCGTATTCTAATAGTAAGCTTATTGTTATTTCTATTTCTATTGGTGGATTATTAGGAAATATAGTATTTGGTCTAGTAATTACGAAGTTTTCAAAAAGTTTATATTCTATATCTAATAGGAGTATAGTATCATATTTATTTTGAAAATTATTGCGTATATGCTCATATTTATAAGTACATCCTAGTGGTTCAAGACCGAAACGAAAACGGTTTTGTATTGCTACCCAATTTTTAATATCTTTTTCTTTAGAAAACAAAAATATTTTTTCTACTAAATCTCTTGGTAAAAGAGTTTCTACTTTAGTTCTTAATATAAATCTAAAATAGGGGTCAAAAGAAGCTAAAAAATTACTATCATTGTAAAGATTCATTTTTTCTATTTTCTTTTCATTAGCTTGATTTTTTAAATTTAAAGTCTTATAATGTTTTATGATAGTTTCTTCATTTTTTATTAATTGTGGATTAGAACGAGATTTATAGTAATTAACTTGTGCTTCTAATGATTTAACATGGTGAGAAATATTATGAAAATATATATTTAAATAGTTCATGGTATGTATGAAAGATCTTTTGTTATATTCTCTATTGAACCAGAGATTGTCAATCATTTTTTGTTGCTCCTCTGTGACGGGTACCTTTGACCTGAACTTTTGCTTCTCATTAAGAACAGTAAATAATTGGTTAGGGTAAGGTAAAAATTGATTAGCATATTCTTTTGTTCTTGATGAAGATCCTTGATACTGGGACATCTGCAAAATTAAGAAGTGTTAGTAATTAGTCTAGATAAGATATCAGCTATTGATTTTCTTTACCTTTAATATGTTCGAATTGTGGTGTGAATCCTTTTCCTGTAATATGATCTATGAAATTTAACCATCTTTTTGTTGCTGATTTACTTTGATTTGTTTTATTAAAATATTTTACTATATTATCACAATCGGTTCTTATTAAGAATTCTTTTCCTAAAAATAATTGAAATCGTTCTATTGTATTTATAACTCCTAGTATTTCTAAGTCTGTGGATGGTAATCTACTTTGTGTCTCATTAAAATTACCGGAACAATATTTACATATTTCTTCTTCATTTTTATTGCTATTTTTATTTGGTTTTTGTAATAGTATTCCTGCCCATCCTACTGCTGATGCATCTGTTTGTATTATTTTATAGCTATTTTCTATTGGTAGTGATAAAGGTTCTAATTTACTAACTGTTTGTTTTATTTTTTGAACTAATTTTATGTCTTCATTATTAAAATACTTTTGTCCATTTTTTCCTAGTTTACTATATAAAGGTCCTACTAATTTTGATAAATTTGGAATAAAAGATCTACAATAATTTAATAATCCTAAGAAAGCTTGTAGTTTTTTAGTTTCTTCTAATTTATCGGGAAAGTCTAACACTTTTTTAAGTATATGTTCTTGTAATTCTATTTTTCCACCTTTTATAAAAAGTCCTAAAAATTCTATTTCTTGTTTTTCTAATTGCATCTTTTTACTACTAATTATTAAGCCTTGATTTATAAATTCTTTAAAAACTATTTGCAAGTGAGTTCTATGTTCTTGTTTAGTATTACTGAATACAAGAATATCGTCTATATATACTATACAAAAGTCTGAATGTTTTTTAAAGATTGTATCCATCTTATTTTGAAATATTTGTGGTGCGTTTTTTAATCCAAAGGGCATAACTAACCATTCAAAGTGTCCTTCTGGACAAGTAAAGGCAGTCCATTCTATTGATTCTTTTTGCATTTTTATTTGCCAAAATCCAGATTTACTATCAAATTTAGAAAAGTATTTTTTATTTTGGATTTTATTTATTAATTCATCTTTATTAGGTATTTTATAACTATCATCATATGAATTATCATTTAATCTTTTGTAATTAATTACCATTCTAGCTTTATCTCGTTTTATTTCGGCATGATTTCTAACCATAAAGGCCGGACTTCTATGTCTACTTATGCTTTTTTGTATTACCCCTAGATTTAATAATTCTCTTATTTGTATTTTAAATTCTTCTTGGTCTATTATTTTGCATGCTATGTCTTTTGTTTTAATTGTTATATCAGGGTTTATGATATTTAATTTAGCTTCTATTTTATTTTTATTCCAATGTTTTTGAGGATTTTCTCCTATTATTTCTGTTTTTTCTGCTAACCTAATTAAGTCTTCTAATTCTAATTTTGTGTTTTTAAACATAATATTATTTATTTGATTATATTCAATTTTTTGATTTTCACTTTCTTCTAGATGTTGTAAATAATCTTTCAAATATTCTTCCTCTATATCTAATTCATTATTATTCGTTTTTATGTCTTCACTTGGTTCTAATATTATATTATTATTAAGTATTAATTTATTTTCTTGTTTGAGTATATTAGATTGATTATTAGGTATAATATGTGTTCCTTTTTTTAAAAAGTTGTATACCTGATGGTGTGTACATAAATCCTCCTTTTAGTGATTGAATAAAATTTAATCCTAATATAAAAGGGTGATGGCTTTTTATATTTGTTATGTATGTTTGTGGTAAAATAAATTGTTCTTTATTTATATATATAGGTATATTTTGTATACATTGGGTTATAGGTATAGCATCTTTATTAAATTGATGTATATATACTGGGTAATTTAAATCTTTAGCGTCTTCTTTTTCTACTAAGTCTACATGAAATAAACTTTTTGTTGCACCTGTGTCTAACATTGCTGTGGTTTCTATTGTTTTATTTGCGAATTTTATCTTTGTAGGGAATGTTATTAATGATGTTTTATTAGTATTATTTATTTGTTCATTAGGTTTATTAGTTATTTTTTCTTTATAACATTTTACACATAGATTTTGTTTACATATTTTACATAAATATATTTCTTCATATTCTTTTAAACATTTTGCACAATTTAATGAGAACATATGTCTTTTATATTGATATTCGCATTCTTCTATATTATAACAAAAATTTAAATCTTCTAGACTTTGTTCTAAAATTTCTATATCATTATCTTCAGATTCTATAGATTCTATATTATATATACTAACATTATCTATTTCTTCGTATTCGTCGTATATACTTTTTAATTCTATTGTATCTCCTAGATCATCTTCAATGTCAAGTATATTTATTTTTTCTTGTATTTTAGATATATTATTATTTCTACTTCTATATGGATAGTTAGGTCTAACGTGATTAGGGTCTCCGCACATAAAACATTTACAGTTTGTTACTTTCTTTATATTTTTATTATCTTTAGCTTCTTTATTATTATTGTCTTTATTTATTTTGCATTTTTTATACCATGGTCGTTTTCTCTGATAATTATTATATTTATAATGTTTTTGATATGTCCTACTAGGTCTAATTTTATAAATTTTATATTTTTTATATTTCTTTCTGGTTTTATATTTATTATTATGTTTATATTTATTGGTTACTATTCTTTTGTTATCACAACCATATTGAGGTGGTAAGTCTAACTGTTGACAAGTATGATAATATTATTTTTTAATCTCTTTACTTTCTTTTAATTTTCTACATTCTGATTTTAGTATATTATATACTATATTAACCCTAGTTCCTATAGACGGGTTTGTTTTTGCATCTTCTTGTTTTTGCGAGTTTTTCCATATTTTTTCACCTATTTTTCCTGGTATTTTTTGTATATATCTATCTAATAAATTAAGATCTGCAGTTCTACCTGTTTGTGTCCAATATTCTACATATTTTCTAGTGTAATCTCCTATATATTCCAGCCTACATATTTGTAATTGTTCTAAATTTCTAAGTGCCTCTGTTTGTTTCTCGGTTATTTGTAAAATTCTATTTGATCCTAAAAAAGAGTTTTTTATTAAATTTGTAAATCTTTCTACATTAAAGTTTTCTTTAAAGGTTAAATAATCATCTTGGAGTTTGTATGTTAAATACCAATTTGATACGCTTCCTTGTAGTGTGTTTTCAAAATAAACTTCACTTTCACTTTTATTTGTAAATTCTATTAATGTACATGCTCTAAAGCATCCTTTTTCCCAATATTCTATTGCTGTCTCCCAATCTAAAGGATTTACTTTATCTAAGTTTAATATACTACCATATTGTGTTATATTAGAACTAGTGTCAAATACGTATCTATTTCTACTTTTATTTCCTGGTGTAGGGTTGGTATTTTCATCATATCTTTCTCTTGTGGATCCTAAGTGTTGGTGTGTTGAATAGTCAGCGTGTGTTCTATCTTGTGTAGTTGAAGATTCAGTTTCCATATCTTCGGCTGGGTTTATTTCTTCTAATACTTTTATGATTTATTCTTCTTTTATAAATTTGTCTAATCCTATGTTTATTATTTTATGTTTATTGTCTTCATTAGTTCCTTCGGCACAGTATATTGAGATTATTGTTTCTTTATTATTTTCATTGCCGTATTTTTCTATTAATTGTTCGGTTGTTAAGTTATCGCAGTCTGCTATTATTATATCGTATATTTTATCTTCTAGTAGTTCAAATAATTCTTCTATTTTTTCTTCTACAATTAATACATTAATTTCGTTTAATAATTCTTCACTTTCGTCTTCTATGTGTTTATATCGACTAAATTTAATACTACTTTGTCCTACTTGATTTTCATATATTTTATTTTTTTCTGGATTTTTTAAATTAGTTATAGTTAAGTTTGGTAGTTTCCATTCTATTTCTTCATAGATGCTACTATCTATTTTTTGCGCTTCTATCATTTCTACATATTTACTATTAAATGATTTTACTATACAATCAAATTCGACTTCAAAGTTTATTTTATAGTGATTAAATATTTTTCCCATAAATAATGTATATATTAAAAGGTTATTATATTGTCCTGTCATGTTATATCCTCTTGTTCTTATGGCAATTTTTATATGTTTGCTAAATTCATTTATATCCATAGAAAAATTAGGTATACATCCTAATACTGCTGCGTTTTTTGTTAAATCTACTTCAGCGCTAGCGATTTGTGCATGTTTATGATTATTCCATCTATCATCATATATATATAATAATACTTTAGTTCCTGCTTCTAATCGAGTTAATCCTACTAGTCTTATGACTATTACGCCTAAATGCATAAATTCTAAATTTATTTTAGCTAATTCTCTTGCTGATTCGTCTGTAATTAAGTCTAATATTACCTCACTATTGACGGCTGTTATTTTTCTTTGTCTAGTGTGATTACAGATTTTATTAGTAAATTCTAACATATTCTTTTTATATAATTGTTGTCCTTTAGTTTTTTGGATACCTTTTTCTATATATTTTTTAGTATCTTCTTCGTTATTATATAAGTTTTCTATCCTATATATTTCTTTATTTCTGTTTGTGGATGTGGATGTCATCTTTAGAATAAAATAAATTTAATCTTGTTTTATTTGGTTTAGGATTTGTTTTAATATTTTTAAATTTTTCTATTAAGTCGTTTATTTCTGGGGTTTCTAGTTTTTCTTCTCTTTTGTTTATAACTTTAATTAATTTATCTAATTCTATTTTTATGAGATGAGCCGTAGTATTTATGACGTCTAATAATTCTTTTATATAGTCTTGATTTTCCTCTAGTTTTTTAATTCTTTCTAATATATTACTATTCATATATTTATCCTAGTCTTCCTTTTTCTGCTAATATTCCTAACTGAGTTTCTAAAGCTATTAATGCTTTTTCTTGTTTATTTATTAAGTATTTAGTATCTTCTCTTATTTGTGTGTCTTTATGATTTCCTATTATTTCTAGAAATTTATATGCAATTTTTATTACTTTTCTTTTTAGTGTTATTGAGTTTTTAATTCTTTGTTTCTCTGTTCTCATAAATTATTAAAAACGTCCTTTTTCACTTAATATTCCTAGTTTAATTTCTAAGGTTAATATTATTTCTTCTTGTTTTTCGATTAAATAACTAGTACTATGTAGTAAATTATAATCTTCAAATTTTAATGCTATTCTTAAGAGGTTATATTGTGTTTTTACGAGTTGTCTTCGAAATTCAATAGAGTTTCTAATTAGTTGTTTTTCAGTTATCATTAAAATCTTCCCTTTTCGCTTAGTATTTCTAATTCTAACTTATACTGTTGAATTTTGTCGTTAGCTATTCTAATTATCCAAGTATTAATAGTGGCTTGTATATGATTTTTATTTTTTATATTTGCTTCTTTTTTACTTATAGCTTCGTCTAAAATTTTATATTCTGCTAATAGTCTCCTTTTTAAAAATTACTTTTCGCTTATCATATACTATTAAAAACGTCCCTTTTCTCCTAAAATTTCTATTTCTAGCTTATATTGATGGATTCTTTCTTTTATATTTGAGATTGTATCAGTATAATATTTTAAAACTTCTTTATGATTTTTATATTTTATAGCCTTTTTAGTATAGAAATATAAATTTATGTATTTTGCACGTAATCTAGCTTTAAACCAAATTTTGTTTTCAATAAACATATAAAGTTTATACTTTTATTAGTTGTAAACTTATGATTTGTAATTCCACTCTTTTCGTTAAATAATATGTCTTATTATATAAAGATATATGATTAAAGCAGCTCTGATACCATTTTTATTTACTTATACCTTTTTTACTTTTACCTTTTACTTTTTATTCATTTTTATTTACTTATACCTTTTTTACTTTTTATTTACTTTTTTTTTAGAATGAACAATGATTCATAAACAATCCTCAAGTCCACAGTACTACAGACAACTGTAGCAGCCCAGTCAAGCCTACAAACGCCTATATCACGGCAACAATGGCGACAATGGCAACTCACAGGACACCGAAAAATTTATAAACAGAAGATTATTCCAGAGTTTATCTAAAATATATTATGTCAATATTACCATTAATAAAAACAAATCCTCAAGAATCCTTTAATGATATATCAAAACATAATAAGAATATTATCTAAGTACTCAGAGTGGTTTTCCCGAAAGTTCTTAATAAAAACTTGAAATTTTATTACTGGAAATTGAACATGCGATTACAAGCTTAATTTACAAGTAATGAACAAAGATACATGCCATAATTTACAGAGTAAATAAAAAAAAACTTACTATTACAAGAGAAGTTACAAACTATTGTTGACGGAAATCTTGATTGAAAAGTTAAACTGAAAACTTAGAGAGATTTTTATTGCTGGAGAGAGTGTAAATTCTTTGGATGCTTTAGAATGAAGGGGAACGTCTCCTTTTATAGGAGAGAAAAGTGATTCGGACACCAAATAAAATTCTAATTGTTTCTGGAATAGTAAGAAAACGTGGGCGGTATTGTATCGAATCTTGCACAGTGATTTCAATTTTGTCAAAAGTGCACAGTGAATTTCAGCCGCGTGTTTGAACAGTAAGGGTCGCACAGTGTTTGCACAGTAAAGGTCACACAGTGTTTGCTGACGTCATTGCTTGTGTCTCTGATTTTGTCCATTGAGAATATTGTCTTTTTGCTTCTGTTAATTCTATTGCATCTTTTAATTAATTTTTATGGCTCCATCATATTTTCAATATTGTGCCTTGTTACTGAATCCATAGATTCATTTGAATCATCTTCTGAGTCAGAATGTTTATATGTTGAATATTGATAATTAATAGTTTTTTCATTTTCTATTGCTTCTTCTACCTCATGAGAAAGTAGAGATTTATTAAAATATTTTATATTTAGACTAAAAGGGTTTTTTGGCACAAAAATTCTCATGTTAAAATTTTCTTTTACCACGTGCCAAGGGTCTGAAGGGACTTCGTTCATAATTATATATACCAGGGGAACGTCTCCTTTTATAGGAGAGAAAAGTGATTCGGACGCCAAATAAAATTCTAATTGTTTCTAGAATAGTAAGAAAACGTGGGCGGTATTGGATCGAATCTTGCACAGTGATTTCAATTTTGTCAAAAGTGCACAGTGAATTTCAGCCGCGTGTTTGAACAATAAGGGTCGCACAGTGTTTGCACAGTAAAGGTCACACAGTGTTTGCTGACGTCATTGCTTGTGTCTCATATATATATATATATATATATATATATATATATATAGAGAGAGAGAGAGAGAGAGAGAGAGGCAGGCTCATGTGCACATTAAAGTTTGCACATCATTTTTTTAAAATAGCAAAATATTTTTTTTTTGAGTTATATTTTTTTATATATAAATATTTCAAGGAACCCATATTAAAAAAATCAACTCAATTTATTTTTTGATATTTTAAAAAAATCGGTCAAACTTTCATAGCTTTTAAGCACTTTAAAATTGGTGAAAGTTTGACCGATTTTTTAAAATATCAAAAAAAGTTTTTTTGACTTGATTTTTTTATATGGATTCATTGAAATGTTTAAATATCTCACTAAAAAATCAGCTCAATTTTTTTTTGCTATTTTAAAAAAATTATGTAAAAACTTAGTGTGCAAACTTAGTGTGCACATAAGCTTGCCTATATATATATATATATATATATAGGGTGATTTATCTTACTTGTGTGCAATGTAGGAGAGTTAGATATTGTATACCTAAAAGTGATTTATATTAAGAGATGACCTACTTAGTGTGTGATGGTAGCAAAGTTATATAGCATATATCTAAAGATCATTTAAGTAGAGCAACTTAATGAAATGGTTTGATGATAACACACGTGAAATATTAATAATGGTTTAATGATAACATACGTCGAATGTTAATTTTGGTTTAATAATAAAATGCTAGGAATGTTAATTATTAGTGCTCATATAGCGTACTGTATGGGCGGTATAGGGGAGCTAAACCTGTTAGTGGTTACTTAGTTATTGAGGAGACCTAGTTGGGCTGGGTAGCATAGGTAGGTAGGAGAGTTAGGCGTACACATTAGTTGAGAGGTGAGAAACTCAGGGTAGTGTACGTTGAACTAACATGTGTAATCAATAATTGCTTTTAAACTGTAATAAATACTTGCTAAATGTTTTCAACTATTTTGGGCTCTCGGTCATTTGCAAAATATTTTCACAACCTTTTAGGTGTTTATTCACGGGGACGCCAAACTTGACGACCTGTTCCAGGGATGCGTGGCAGCAGCACTTATGGATGCTTACAGGATTTGGATTTGACGCTTCAGTCACTTTATTCCTAAAATAGGGTTCAGTTTCAGTTATTTCATTTGTGTATGTCTCCCCTTTAGCTAGTTCATTTACTAAGTTGTATAAGACTATATATTAGTGGATTCAGTTTTCTTTCGTGGACTCATAGTTATTCTTTGTATTTTTGGACCGATGATTTATTTGGTATTAATTATCTAGTTATTTATCTTGTAATGGATTCATATTCTTAATACTGTTTGAATGGTTTGGTTATCATATTTAATTTCCAAATGTTTTTATTAATCAAAGATAAAATTTAACACACGCTTAATTTAACATAGGTGGTTAGTAAATTAAAAAGTTTTCAACAGTGATGCTAAGGATGATCCAGATGAGATTCATGTTTGTTTTAATGAAGGATTGATCACCCGTGGTTAAAATAGGCGGGCATTTGATAACATAAATAGTTAAATTGAATTTAAAAAATCATATGCGATTTGTTAAGATTTTATCAATGAAAACACACTTGTTAATGAAAACACACTTGTTAAGATTGTCACAAACTCCGCCAAAAAATAGATGACTTAACAATGAAAACCTCTTGTTAAGATTTTTCGCAAACTCCACACAAATATGTGATTAAAAGATTTTTCATAAAATCTACCCAAATATGTGACTTAATAATGAAAACCACTTGTCAAAATTTTTAGTAAAACTCCACCCAAATATGTGACCTAACAATGAAAACCACTTATTAAGGCTTTTCTAAGCGTCCTCAGTGTACGTATTCGAGCAACCATAAAGGTGCTTTAGGCAAACTAGGGCTTCGAGAATGCCCAATTTACTTAGCCGAGGTTCCATATAGGCCCTTTAAGTAAACTGGAACTTTTAAGCGATAAAAATTTACTTAGGCTAGCGACCATAAAGGTGCTTTAGGCAAACTGGGGCTTCGAGAATGCCAAATTTACTTAGTCGAGGTTCCATATAGACCTTTTATATAAACTGGGACTTTTAAGCCACAATAATTTACCTAGTCGAGCAACCATAAAGGTGCTTTAGGTAAATTGGATAATGCCCAATTTACTTAGTCGAGGTTCCATATAGGCCCTTTAAGTAAACTGAGACTTTTAAGCGACAACAATTTACCTAGTCGAGCAACTATAAAGGTGCTTTAGGTAAATTGGGGCTTGATGAATGCCCAATCTTACTTAATCAAGAAACCGTAAAGGTGTTTTAAGAAAAATTGGGACTTTTAAGCGACAACAATTTATGTAGTTGACCAATCATAAAGGTGATTTAGGTAAATTGGGGCTTGGTGAATGCCCAATCTTACTTAATCGAGCAACCATAAAGGTGCTTTAAGCAAAACTGGGATTACTATATAGGTCGAGGTTTCTCATAACTATAATACACCATTTTGGGTGACTTACCACAATATCGGTAAGGTTTCTCGAATCTATAATGCACCGCTTTGGTAACTTACCACAATATCGGTAAGGTTTCTCGAAGCTATAATGCATCGCATTGGGCGACTTACCACACTATTGGTAAGGTTTCTCGAAGCTATAATGCACCATTTTGGGCGACCAACCATAATATCGGTAAGGTTTCTCGAAGTTATAACGCACCACTTTGGGAGATTTACCATAATATCAGTAAGGTTTCTGGAAGCTATAATGCACCATATTGGCCGACTTACCATAATATCGGTAAAGTTTGAAAGAACTATAATGCATCTCTGTGGGCGACTTGCCACAATACTGGCAAGGTTTGTGAGAATTATAATGCACATCTGTGGGCGACTTACCATAATATTGGTAAGGTTTGTATCCAAACTTTGTATCCACGCTCCAGGTTTGGCGGGCAATTCACTTGCCCCCTATCATTTCACTAGAAATAATGTCATGCAGTCAATACTATATGTGAGCCAACCGATGGCTATGCAGAAGAAGTCTGGAGTCTATTTTGGTGATACCTTCACAATGATGGCTATTTTGTGAACAGATCTGAGCACACTTATCACTCCGGCTCCTATGAAACTAAATATTACATCATACAATACTTTTTCCCCTCTTTACTTTGTTTTGTCTTTTATCTTAAGACAAAGAAAAGTAAAAGAAATCTTATACATTGGTTACAACACCATATGAATAAAATGAAATACATTTCACTGGGCGATATCCCAAATTAAAAAGAATCTCTTGAGCATTTGACTTTGACATCTGTAAGGCCTGTCATAATTGCTCGAGCCTGATTTGATCATGTGTGTTCAATATTTGCAAGGATAAAAAATTATCTTTGATTCTAGAATAAAAACCATTAGTAACTTATGAGGAATATTATAATGCTATATATAATCATGTGGTGTATATATTGCCCCATTTATTTTATTTTATGTAAATTATTGAGACAAAAAATTATCCTGCTACCAGGACCAATCGGATACTGACACGTGTAATATAGTATAAGGTTAATCCTAGTCAACAAGGACGAAATGCCACCCTACGGAGGGATGCTGACCAACCTGTCATTGAAGTCCGAACAACACCAGGAAGACCGACCAATAATGACAGGAAAGCACCAACCGTTGTATACATAAATGATTGTACAGATGTAAATGTCTACGATATAAAGACATTCCATCCTTTGATATTCTAGAACATGTACACCTTCTGGGGGATATAAATACATTGTACACCCATGAAACAAGAGGCAATTGAACATTCCTAAATCAATACAAAACAGTGGACGTAGGTTCTTCCTTTAAGCCGAACCACTTTAAAAACCTTTTGTCTCTCTTACTTATATTTATCTGTGATCAATTAATTAGCCTAGTCTAGTTTTTTGCATCAACATCAGTAGAATAAAATAAACTCAGAATCATGCCTCGAGGAATCGTAAAACATATTGTTCTATGCAATATTTAGTCCACACTTTTTGAAAAAACGTCGTGACTGTGTGATAATTGATTAAATTCACAAATTTCTAATTTGTCACACTTATTTAATTAGAGTCTATTTTTAAACCAAATAAATTCATCCCCTAAACATGCATCTAAATATGATAAATCATTCAAACCATGCATGAAAAATAAAGACGCCCGATATAGGAAAAAACCCCTTTCGGGTAAAAACCTTTTATAACACTTTGTAGAATTCACAAGACTTTTGACTTACATACAACCTGATAATCGCCCACAAGTGTGTAATGCACAGTGCCTTTAGCAAACCTTCAAAGATACGAGAGATAGCGAAATACCCTCCAGGTGTCGGTTCGTCGTCTTCGGCTCGTCCACACGCAGAATGACTACGCTCGGTATCTACCGATAAAAGATGGAGATGTTTTCTCCACAGAGGTTGAACAAAAGCAAAGTTGTTCTTAAACACCAAAACAATTCACTAAATCATATGGGAGTTTTGTGAATTAAAAACCAAAAAAGGGATTAAAACCCTAAAGGAATAAGCCAAAAGGATTATGCACTTTTGTAGGTTTATGTCTTTCAAAATGCTGGGACTTCTTAATGAAAACGTTACCATTTAATGAGTATTTATACAAAAATGCACCACCTCAAAAAATGTGCTCGTTCGAACGAGAAGCAGATGTCGCTCGAACGAAGGATGCATGTTGTTCAAACGACATCGCACGACTTCAAATCTCGTTCAAACGAGATGCTGATCTCGCGCGAACGACCTGGGCGTCAAAGTCGAGGTCCGCTTCAAAACTAAAAAAAATACTCATTTTTAAATTTTGACGAAAAAGTCCGCTCCAACACTTGCCAAAGTAAACTTCGCAGACTCTTGAATGATGAAGAACTTGAGTAATTCGGATCCGTCTTTGATGTAGATGTTGTGACAACCCGCCTACTAAAATAATAGGTGGCCAACCCAATACTCTAATAATCATAAGAATCATAGATGGTCCATTCTCAGCATCACTGTCGATTAAAATAATAGTATGAGATAACCACCAATCATTTTAGAAAACGGACTGTCAAAATTAAAATTTTGTAAATAAAAGAAAAACACTTGGACAATCCAATTTGCAAAAACGGTGGATACCAAAAATCAACGGGTAACGGAAAAACAATATGATAAATAATAACCGAATAAGCTGTCGGTTAACAGACCAATACAAATAGTTACACCGAGTATTACAAATTGAATATCACATTATATTAAATGAGCACAATGCTTGGTCAACACGCCCGAATAAATAAATCGAACATAACTAGAATACAATAGGAAGAAGCGTCTAAAACAAATATCCTACAACATCCGCAAAATGCTATAGCTCCATAACAACTGGAATGGAGAGATCAATACGGGTGTCCTTGAGGTAGAGCACCTGAACGGACAGAGAGTTGCATGCAAAACAAGAATTATAGACGGGTCAGGGCCCGGTTTGATATGATTACCATGTGACTAAAATGCATGACAGTTAAGTGCGTAATTCTCTCGTAATATAAATTATAAAGGTTCTCACCTCTCATTTTAAAAGCACAACCTAGCGCAATATCAATGATGATGCTCAATGAACATATATGAAAGGGGAGAACTCATCTACAATACTCAAGGAGTCATCAAATCCATGTTTACAACTCTACATACACAGTTCCTATTTATTTCTTAAGGAATATACAAATGGTAATTCATTTTATCAAATGTTACCAAATCAATATCAAAACTTTCTTTACCAATTTTATTTCCTTTCTTCCATCCAGGAAGAATATACATATAAAGCAAGTTTTATTAACATAAAAATGCTTTTCTTTCATTTCGTATCTTCCATTTTCCTTCTTCCATCCGGAAAATGTATTTAACTTCCCATTTCCCCTCTTCCATCCGGGAAATGTATTTAAAGCCATTTTATTATCATAAAGTGCTTTAATCACCAATAATGTCCCACATTATTGTACATAGTTATATATCATAATATATAACGTTTCTAAGACCGCCCGTCCGAATTTCCCCACTGTGCGTGCCCCTAAATGGCTATCATCTTCCAGGGCCTATCATCAAGACAACCTGGGATCCTAACGCAACCGTCGGGAAGCGGCCATATGCCTGCGGGAGAGTCATAACCACACCTAGAATTTCCTCACCATCGCAAAAAAAGATACAATAAATGCTCATATGGCCTAGGGATATATCCACCCTGCATTCATTAGCCCAGGGGCTTCACCACACGGGCGCAACTTCCCTTATGATAGAGATTTAGAGGGGTGTGTAGTCACAAATTAACATTTATGAAAATCATTTTTCTTTCCATTTGAAAGCATCCACATTTTACATTCTCAAAAATCATTTGTACTTATTCATTTAGTAACACATTTTAGAATATGGATTTCTTATTTTTAAAGTCATATTTTATTAATGACCCAAGACCCGAAGTGCCATTATCTTCAAACTAGTCTCCAAGATTTCAACACAATATCCTAAACCATCAAAGTGAGTCTCCCTCAATAATTTTCTCCCCAAAGTCTCAACATTATCATTTTTATCTCCCATTAATTTTTAGGTTAACTTCATATATCATTCGGACATTAACCTACATAACTAGCCCTCGGGGTAAGCCCAATTAACCACATGCTAGCCTAGGACATTTGTCTACCCAAAATAACCCTCTAGGACTCCTCATTACTTCCCAAAGGAAGGTTCCTAAACCTTGAACCTAAAAGAAAAGAGCTAAAACAAAACTAGGAAAATCTCACAAAAACAGGGCAGCCGAATCGATTCGCCCTAGGGCCGAATCGGTTCAACCCAGGTTGGAATCGATTCGCCCAAAAGAGAATCGATCCGGTGAGTAAAACCAACATTCTGCATCTATTTGAATCGATTCATTCTCCCAGACCTGTAACCTACCCCCAAACCGAATCGATTCGCCTGGGAGACGAATTGATTCGTCCCTGCAAATTTGCCTAGCTGTCAGCAGGGGTCGATCGATCGACCCATTGACCATCGATCGATCGATCCCCCATGCTCGATCGATCGATCATGGCGAGCAGCTTCTTCTCCGAGAAGCTGTTTTGGCCATTAACGGGCTCCCAAGCTTTTTATTCGTTATTCCACCCAAATACAACAACAATAATTGCTACCAAATCACTTCTACACAAGTACTAACTAATAATTTCTCCTCAAATCAAATTAAAACTAAGATTTAAGGGTTTAATCACCAAAATCACCAAAAAACCCATTTATGGTTTAAATCTCCAACAACCAAACTATACATGCAATTTATCATATTAAATCAATATCTAGCAAGTAAGAAACTTTCCTCGAGGTTGTAGTCTCGGATCCTCTTCCGATAGCCATGGATTCTAGCCCAAATCTTCCATTTCTCTCTCTTTCTCTCCATTTCTCCTAACTCTTTCTTCTCTCTCTCTCTCTTGCCTTCTAACACAAGATTGAGAAAATAAAAAGGGGTGGGGGACTTAACCGGGTTTAAAACACAATTTTCCCTCTTTTAATTGCTAATACACCATTAAAATGACTCGTATCCACATAATTGAGTTATAACCCATTAAAAGTGTCCGAAACTCAAAAATACATCTTGACACTTATTTTGAGTATCTCGACTATTCTAAAAACAATCGCACCCCCTTTTTTGGCATTCAGAATAATGTGAACTATTTTTGTGTTCCAACTTCATTTCATTTCATTATTTAGGCTCCAATTTAAATATGAGTCATAACCGTCGCATAACATATAACGACGCAATAAAACACAATATATTACTATTTACCTTCTCATAACGGTAAATAGACAAAACATAGTAAATATTATCCCTTAATATCACGGGAAATAATATTTACCCCAACCTTCTCTATTTTATAAAATTATCCCATCAGGCAAAATAATATAAAATAGTCGCTCAAAAGTCTGGGTTGTTACAGATGTCTCTTAAATGCTCTTCGACGGTGTAGTGGTATATGACATAATAAATTGATAACGGACCTATGAAAATATGTCCTTACAAATCCCCCCCTATGTCTATACCGGTACATACATAAAAAATCAGAATTATCAAAAATAAAAATGCCTATACAAATCTACCCTCTCATGAATAAATTTGCAAGACCTCAAAACTGTTCTTCAATCATCTTCGTCAAATCTCAAAGCTTTTCTCATCGGGGTGTGCACCATCATGATCTTCAATCTTTGTACCTACACACATGAGAAAAATCAAAAACCTTCGTGACGCATCGAGTTCGAAATGATATAATAATAAAGCATTAATAAATCAAATCTCCCCCATAATGCAAAAACTCCCCCATAACTGATAATTCTTTCTCCCCCTTTTTATGATGTCCCAAAATAGACAGATAAGAAGAAAAAATCAAAACATGGAGTGTCACGACAAAATGCATAGCAAACAAATATCAAACTAAGCGCATGCAAAGGGATATCTAAAAAATCTCACAAACTATTTTTGAATTTTTTAATTTTTCTACAAAAAAATAAAATACCACTTTGAAAAATATGATACAAAAATCACACCATGGATTTAAACTCAAACAACCAAGCCATGGAAATGGAATGAATAGGTGTGAACACATTCGATAGGTAAATCAACTCAATCAAGCATATGTGCACGGTGCATATGTGTACCCCTAACGAATGAACATCAAAATTATCCTTAGGTGAAAAAATTGTTGAATTTAGATGACATCGTCTTATGCAAATCAACAAATCAAAGTCAAAATGATTTCCACACCAATAACGTCCAAAACTATTTAACGCATTTTCAAGAATTTCAAGGACGTGCAAACCCGTTTTAATTCTCCAACCAAACATCCTCATATATATTTTCTTCTAGAAGTGAATAAACTAAATTCTCAAACTTTGGAGAATTGGTGCAAAAACCTAAATGGCTCATAATTGACATGAATTTCTTTTTATTGCCTTTTAATTTTTTCGGGATCTTTTAAACCTCTTTGGACCCCGAATAATAAAATTTCTCCATTTTTAGGTCCAATTTAACGATGGCTTAGTATTCGCAAAGGCAAAATGAACCTTTCGCAGCCCTTCCCCATTTTTAAACAAAGAACACAAACTCACAAAACGATTCTTATATGCACAATTTCCTTATCAAAATTTACCGCGCTTGGTCCATTTTACGGACAGGATTGAAGTGAAAACACCCAACCAACATGTGATAAGACAAGCACAATAATCAAACAAATCCGTGCATGTGTGCAATAAAGGAAATCATGAGTCAAACATGTAGGTAGTAACACTTAATTACATCTTAATGACTCCAAACATTATAAAGCACATGGATGAATTGACCTATTATCTCAAAACACTATCTAATAGTCACATGAAAAATATAAAATGATGTTGTGACTCGGTCATCCTAAGTGTCCATCCATAAACGGTGTAAAAAAAATATAAAAATATTTTTAGATTTTTCAAAAATTTTGTCAAAATAAAATCTTTTTGTATTTTTCAAAAATTTTCAAAAGCAAAAATCTATACAAAAAGTACATGCCATAACGCTAGCAAAAATATATCAAAAAGCATAACTAGCGTATGGCAAACATGCAAACACAATCATCTGTATGATATGGCAAGAGAAGAATCATGTGCAAGCACATGAGAATCAACTATTATAAAATTTAGTGTATCCAAAAGTGATTTTCTAACCCAAACAGATGTAACACGTCGACACGGGGTTTTGGGAACCAACAAAATACTAGACTTCGAATTCCTAGGACCTCTTCCAAGATCAAAACAAAATCTCCTAAGGTGACCTTTCCTACCACAATATGAACATGTGTAAACGGGTGGAACGACACCTAAAGTGTGATCTTTTCTAACATCCTTGGAATTAGTTGACCCTCTAAAACAAATAATGATTTTGGCTTTAGCATTAGAAGCATGAGAACACGATGAGCCATTACTATCACTATCAAACCTACTTGAGACTGTCAAATCATTTTTTAACTTCAAAATTTTTTACTCAAGCAAAGAATTAGACTCTTTCAAAGACAGGGATTTCTTTTTCAAAATTTCAATTAAACTTAACAGTTTATCGCGCTCACCCTCAATTAAAACAAACTTATCCCTAAGAGTCTTTTCACGTTCCGTAAAATCATCGATTAATTTTTTATCCTCGACGGCACAAACGGGAACCCTAGAATTTTTTAAGTTCTTTAATTCCTTCTCTAAAACTAGGACTTTCCCATCACTCTTCTTTTTGGCAATTTTCAAAGAATCAAAATCAATACAAAAATTATCAAAGTGCTCAGGATAAATATCACTTTGAGTTTGAAACGCTTGCAAATATTCAATCTTACTTTTAAAGAGAGAATTTTCTTTTTCCAAAACTTTAATTCTTTTGCAAAGTTTCAAATTCAAACTTTTTAATTTTTCATCACAGTCGTGAATTTTTTTAAAAATAGTCTCCTCATTAAAAGGGCGTACCATTGAAAAAATTGCGATTTTTCACAAAACTGATTTTTAAAAAAAAATCAATATCACACAATTTTGTGGAAAAAGGAATACGTAATAAATTAGCGCAACCTGCTCTGATACCAATTTGAAAAAACGTCGTGACTGTGTGATAATTGATTAAATTCGAAAATTTCTAATTTGGCACACTTATTTAATTAGAATCTATTTTTAAACCAAATAAATTCAACCCCTAAACATGCATCTAAATATGATAAGTCATTCAAACCATGCATGAAAAATAAAGACGACCGATATAGGAAAAAACCCCTTTCGGGTAAAAACGTTTTATAACACTTTGAAGAATTCACAAGATTTTTGACTTACATACAACTTGATAATAACCCACAAGTGTGTAATGCACAGTGCCTTTAGCAAACCTTCAAAGATACGAGAGACAGCGAAATACCCTCCAGGTGTCGGTTCGTCGTCTTTGGCTCGTCCACACACAGAATGACTACGCTCGGTATCCACCGATAAAAGATGGAGACGCCTTCTCCACAGAGGTTGAACAAAAGCAAAGTTGTTCTTAAACACCAAAACAATTCACTAAAGCATATGGGAGTTTTGTGAATTGAAAACCAAAAAAAAGGATTAAAACCCTAAAGGAAGAAGCCAAAAGGAATCTGCATTTTTGCAAGTTTCTGTCTTTCAAAACGCTGGGACTTCTTAATGAAAACATTACCATTTAATGAGTATTTGTACAAAAATGCACCGCCTCGAAAAACGTGCTCGTTTGAACGAGAAGCAGATGTCGCTCGAACGAAGGATGCATGTTGTTCAAACGACATCGCGCGACTTCCAATCTCGTTCGAACGAGATGCTGATCTCGCGCGAACGACCTGGGCGTTAAAATCGAGGTCCGCTTCAAAACTTAAAAAAAATACTCATTTTTAAATTTTGACGAAAAAGTCCGCTCCAGCACTTAGAAAATATTTTGTAAAAAATATGCCAAAAGCTCTAAGTGAAAAGTTAAGGTATTAAAAACATAACCTTACCAAAGTAAACTTCGCAGAGTCTTGAATGATGAAGAACTTGAGTAATTCGAATTCGTCTTTGATGTAGATGTCTCTTGAATGCTCTTCGACGGTGTAGCGGTATATGACATAATAAATTGATAACGAACCTCTGAAAATATGTCCTTACACTTTTTCAATCTCATTTTTATAGCATAAAATGATTGAGTGCAGATATATCAGGTGCTGAGATTTTGATCTCATGCACGCATTATTTTATAAAAGCTGAGAAAATTCAGAAGTGGTCTATTAAATCATATATAGAAAAATTCAATCAGTAAGCATGCTAAGTCACTTTGAGGTGAATAATAAATATCAATTTTGAATTTTAATGTAATTAATATCACCACATGAATAAATCATATCTCATAATGATCATGGATGAGGTTGCTCTGAGCAGCCATGACTGAGTTTGCTCGAGGTACCATGAATAATGCTGCTCGAGGTACCACATATGAGACTGCTCGAGGTACCATGGGTGAGGCTAACTTGAGCATAAAATATTATCTTGATAAGGTCATTCGAAAGTGTTAATTTTAACATGGTTACTCCAAAAATATTATCTCAACAAGGTCGCTCAAAAGATGTCATTTTGACATAGTCATCCAAAAATAAATATCATATTTGATAAGGTTGCTCGAGCACATGTACGTACTAAATCTTTAAACGGTTTTTCTCAAGACAATAAAATAATTTACGAAACTTCAAGGCATATGTGGTTTCTTGATGGCAAAATTTAAGCTATGTGGTGTCTCGCCTGAAAATTTAAGCAATAAGGTGACTCGGACAAAATTTAAGCAATAAGGTGCCTCAGGCGAAATTTTAGGGAACATGATGCCCCGGGCAAAATTTAGACAATATTATGGCTCAAAATAGAAGTTGGTTAAATCCAAACTGCATTTTGAGTTCTAACCTTTAAGGGGATTTTCTCGTGTCAATAAAGAAATATTTTGTGTGAGCGCGAGTAATAACCTCTGATGTACACAACAAGCAAATGCCAAAGATTTATGCTCGAATTATATCAACTTTATAAGTGTGGCATTTATTTTATGGTGACATATTAAAACTTATATCAGTTTAAATCTTAAATGTGAATAATCATAAGATTGCTTGAGTTCGTACTCGTACTAATTTGAGCTTAATCTCTAATTGGTGTCTTTTGAGAGAAGATAAAAATATTCTTGTGATTTCAAAAGGGATACATAACTTTTTCCAAATTTATTTTATCAATCACGCAAAAAAAAAAATATTTCGAAACCCAAAGTTTGATAAAATATTATATGAGTGTGTGATCTCAAAGTATGATAAATATCATGTTATTTCAACCACGTGAACAATTTGATCAATAAACATAGGAGGTGGTCTAGCCGAATTTAATATTTACGATACATGTCCAAACAGCTCCCTAAAAGGAGGTATCTCAGAAAAAGAAACAAAGTTATTTGTGTATATATATATATATATATATATATATATATACTAGCCCATGCCCGTCCCTATGGCACGATTTACCCCAGCCCAAATAAAAGCCCAGCACACTATTTTGGGCCCAACTCAATTAAAAGCCCAAGTCATTTTTTTTAGCGCAGCGCAAATAAAAGCCCAGCCCATTGGTTATGTATGCATGCGTGTATATATGTTATGCACCCATGCAGCACATGAAATATCATACATAAGAAGGAAAAAATATCATACATAAGAAGAAAAAAATTTCATACATAAAAAAGCAAGAATATCATACACATATTCTTCCTTATTTATTATATATATATATATATATATATATATATATATATATATATATATATATATATATATATATATTCATTTTCCTCCCGTATAGATAAGAATATATATGAAGAAATCTCTATATACTATAAAATGCAAAACAAGACATTTATGAGCATTAAATACTTCTCCCCATTGAGAGTGTCCACGTGGTACTCTATATTTTATACTTCTATAAAATACTATACAAGCAATTTAATAGATGCATTGAACTATTGAGTTTTCTCTCTCTCTCCTTCAATTTAATCCATCTACGAAACCAAGTCAAAAGCAATTAAAATGATACATTTCTTTCTTTCCAATATATAAACATTATTTTTAACTACTGCCAATCACCATGGTCATCACCATAGACTTTCCCAAAGACCCCAAACATTCTCTTGAAGAAAGGGTTGCACATATGTTAAATCGCCGCCAAAGTTCTCAGCAGGTAATTTCTTTCTTTTCTTTCGTTGATTAATTTGTTAGTTAAGATTAGTAGGGTTTGGAGGTTCCCCACTATTGATAAAACATTTGATTTCTCTCTTTTTTGGTTATTTCTTTAACACTGTTTTTTATAACCATTAAATTATATAAAAACAATGTTTTTCTTAAAAAAAACAGTTTATAATTGTTAAAAGGCTCTTTTATAAACTATTTTGTTAACTTTTCTATAAAATTAATTTTTTACCTAAAACGTTAAAAACATTAAAAAAAAGTTCATATAAAAACGTTCAAAACACTATATTTAACTGCTTTTTTTATAAACGTTAAAAAATAGTTTATATAAACCACTATTTTTTTTTAAAAACACGGCTTTTAAAAAAGTTACAAAACACTGATTTTTTAATTGGTTTTTACAAACCGTCAAAAACATTTTATATAAAAACGGTTTTTTTTTTTTTTAAAACACTGTTTACTAAAAACATTAAAAACACTCTTTTTAATAAACTTAAAAAAATATTTTATATAAAAATAATGTTTTTAATTTTTTTTTTATAAACGTGAAATGGTTTTTTATGAAACCTTTTTAACGTTTTTTTTATAAATCATTTTTTTATAAACATGTTAAAAAACAGTTTATATAATAACGTTGAAAAATACTGTTTTTTTAACGTTTTTAATATTTTATATGAAAACTGTTCATATAAAAAGTTGTTTTTAATAGTTTATAAAAACTTTTTTTTTAACATTTTTGATGTCTTTTTTATAAAAAAAAAATGATTTTATAAAAAACAGTTAAAAAGAGTTTATTAGAAAACCTTTTGATGTTTATAACTGTTTAAAAAAAAGGGTTTTTGTATAAGCAGTTTTTTAACGTATATAAAAAAACAGTAAAAAAAAATAGTGTTTTTTTAACCTTTTTGAAAAACAGTGTTTTTTACAAAAAAGTGTTTTTATATAAACTATAAGAGCTTTTCTCTCTCTTTTCTCTCTTATTCTTACTTTCTCTCTTTTTTGGATTATTTTTTTAACACTTTTTTTAAACGTTAAAAAAACACTGTTTTTTATAAACATCAAAATACAATTTATATAAAATCAATGTTTTTTAAAAAAAATCAGTTTATAATCGTTAACGGTTTTTTTATAAACAATTTTTTTAACATTTTTTATAAAATTATTTTTTACGTAAAACATTCAAAAACAGTTGATATGAAAATGTTAAAAACACTATTTTTTATATATGTTAAAAAACTGTTTATATAAACCACTATTTTTTTAAGGAAAAAACACTGTTTTTAAAAAACGTTACAAAACACTGAATTTTAACTGTTTTTTATAAACATTCAAAAACAGTTTTATAATTCTCTTTAAAAAAAATGTTGTTTGTATATAAACCATTTTTTATTATTTTTTTAAAAGAGTGCTTTTTTTTTAAGAACAGTGTTTTTACATAATTTTTTTTAACGTTTATACAAAAAAACTGTTAAAAAAACAGTGTTTTTAATGTTTTTATATTAAGTGTTTTTTACGTTTTTAATTTATTCATATAAAGAATTGATTTTATGAAAAAAAGTTGAAAACAATTTACAAAAAAACTTTTGACATTCATAAACTGTTTTTTTATAAGATTGTTTTTATATAAAGTTTTTTCAACATCTATAAAAACAGTTAAAAACAATATTTTTTAATGTTTGTAAAAAAAGTGCTAAAAAAAGTTTATAAAAAAACCTTTTGATTTTGTAAAACTTTTTTATTTTAAAAAAAACTCTTAATAAAAAAAGTGTATAAAACTTTTTCATTTTATAAAACTTTCTCATTTTATAAAAAAGTGTTAGTAAAAAAAGTTTTACTATTTAAAACAATAAGATATAATGTAAAATTTGTTTTAATACACTAATAAATACTTATACTAATGGGTAAAATAGTCTTTTTGATTGGAAAATGAGTCAATTGACCATCAAACTAGCTAACTAACGTTTTTTTGTTGATTTTGAATCCCAAACACACATAATTTGGTTGCTAAAATAACCCAACTGCAGTTACACAAAGCAGAACTAGAGAAAGAGTTGTTTGAAAACATGTTTTTTAAATATTTATTTGATAATTTCTAAAACATCAGCAGTTGTTATAGCAACCAAATTTCTCTGAAGTTGTGCGGTAATTAGATAGTTTCTAAAACAACCCAACTGCAACTATTTAATTTTCCACTTATGAAATGTTCGTGGCACAGTTGTTATTCCCTCATAGTATCACATTTCAAGCAATGAGTTTAAACTCTGATGGTATGAATTAGGTTGTGAGTTTAAATTCCGTTGGTATGAGTTGGGTTGTGAGTTTAAACTACGATGGTGGGTTTAGCCTTTTTTTTTAAAAGATGCAAATGGAGGCTCTATTTTTTATTTTCGTGTTTTCCAACAGTGATTTTGTTTAGAATGGATAATCGTTATTGAGATTTTTGAAGCAAAAAAAAAAAAAAACATATATGGGTCTTCTAAAATTATGTTTCTTTAACTTCCACATCTGAGGCTTCTAGAAGTTCAAATTCGATGTCATTTCAAGTCTAAGGAAAAGTCTCTCCCCCCCCCCCCCCCCCCCCCCCCCCCCCCGGCCTTTTAGTTTCATATATGTATTTTTCTTCCAAATGTTACATTTTAGTTCATTGTTCTTTGATTTGACAATGGTAGTTAATGAAGACAAAAAAATTTAACGTGAATTTTATGTCAAATTATAATTCTGTGTCTAAAATTATAATTTCTATGTCTAAAATTATAATTTTAATGTGAATTTTAACGTGAATTTTATGTCTAAAATTATAAATTTTATTATAATTCTCTTTTTTCCTTTTTTTCTGTTTTCTTTTCTAACTCGCGCATCGCGCGGGTTTACACCTAGTAGGCTTAATATTTAAAAACATGGGATAACAAATTTCATGTTCCAACAATTAGTACGGAGGGGTTTCCTGCCTAAACGTCCTTGGAGATCGAGATATCTCGGAGAGCAGAGCCTCTCGGATATCTGCTAAAAGTTTAAGGGTTGTTTGGGTCGAAGTTACTCGGAGGTCAGTTTGTTTGAAATACCTGATCCGATATGGTTGTTCGGACATCCAAGGATGTTCGGAGAGCCGAGGTTCCTCGGAGGCGGTTGTTCCGATGTCCTCGGAGATAGTTGTTCGGTTTTAAAGGTGTTAAAAACAGGTGTTAATTTCTACACAAATGTAAAGCAATGGTGATTTTGTTTTGATGCCATCCCATGTCAGCTCATTTTTCTGGGTTCTTTTACCAAAATTTGATTTGGTTTTCCGTAAAAATCATCGTTCGGGTTTTGTGGTTTCTCAGAGAAAGCTCCGGTCAATTTTGCTAAGGTCCATCGCTATTTTGGTTTCCAAAATCGTGGTGGGTTAGTACATGAGTGCATGCCCAAGGAGGTTCACTGGTTCAAATGAAGCAGGTGGGATTTTAATGCTTCGTAAGCTTGGTAGGTAGACGATTCTCGGTTAGACCCAATTTTTCGGCTGAAAAACTCACGGTAATTTTCCTATGAGTACTTCTACATAGGATTGGTACAAAATTGTGTGTATAAATTGATGTGTACGGAGCAATATATATACGATACCTAAATTTGTACACACAATTCTATACTAATTCTCTTTACAAAATAAGTATATACTTGTTCCCTTGAGAAACCCACTACACCCGCTCCTTCGAAAAAAAATATATACGGAGCGTCGTACCACGGAAAAGACAAAATGTGGACCACAAGTTTTGTTAGTGTCGTGGCATCTTTCCAGTCATGTGGATGAAATGAGATTTAACTTCTAAAAGGCGCGTATAGGTTCCGCCTAAGTGCGTATAGGCTTGACACTTGGGAGAAACGATTCTTCTTAAAACATTCACGATTTATTCTTAATAAAAGGATTAAGACGCATATTTTTTTTAAAACAAAAATGCTTTAATGAAATGATGCCACCTTTTAAAGACTTTTTTTAAAAAAAATGACCAATATTTCATTCAAAACAATCAAAAGACAAATAGTATTCCAAACCTCTCTGCCTCTTCTCCAAAAAAACGCGTGTTTTTTTTCTTAGTTTTTAAAAATAGTATTTTAGTTTGCATATATTCAGACATATTTTGAGGTATGTAAGATTTTAGTATTTTTAATACCCTTGTTATAGTTAAAAATATTAAAATATATCAAAAAATGCATAAACGCCTTTTCACGCTTTTTTACGCCTAAGGCTCCCTAGACTTCTAAGGCTTAAGGGTTAAGGCTTAAGGCTTGACCTCCACCCCTCGATCACGCCCGCGTTTTTTAGAACCTTGGATTTAACCAGCACAATAACAACTAAGTGCTCAAAATGTACTCTCAGTAAGCTTTCGGCTATGACATAGTTTAATTGTACAATTTATAAATCAAATGTCATAACGTCCATACCCTTTAAGGGGGCTAGTCATGACAATCCACGAAGTTCATTGGCACTCTAACAAAATTAATAAATGACTCTTTTATTGTTTATCCTTCATTTTTCCCTCTAATTTGAACTAATCACTTAAAAGAAATGTCATAAAATATTGACAAAAAATATTTTTTAAATTTAATAATTACATACAATTTAAGCAAATTTTTTTTTAACTATGAATAAAAATTATTAACAACTTAATCACTAATTGATTTATACTTTAGTATTTATTTTTTTACTAAATATGAACACAATCCAATTAAAATGCGACACAACACAACATTATATGAAATTTTATTTTTTTATTTAACAAGAACACAATTCAAATAAAAGTGACACGATAGAAAATCTTATTTTTTTTATCTAACACGAACACAATCTAATTAAAATGCAACACGACGACGTGAAATCTCATTTGCTTACCTAACACAACCCAAATAAACCAGATCATACACGAAATCTTATTTTTTTTTATCTAACATGAACACGATCTAATTAAAATACAACACGACACAACACAACATAAAATTTTATTTTAACCCAACACAAACCCAACTCGTATAAAAGCCCCACAACATGACTTAAATTGTGTTCGTATTCGGTCAAATATAAAAGTGATAAACAAGTGAGTATTAAAGTGTAAATCAATTAGATAGTGTTCATGTTAGATGAAAAATAAAACTTCATGTCTTGTCGTGTCGGACTGCATCGTAATTAAACCGTGTTCATTTTAGATAAAAAAAGATAAAAAAAGCTTTCTTGTCGTGTCACATTTATTTGAGTTGTGTTATTGTTCGATAAAAAATAATAATCTAACAATAACACAACTCAAATAAATGTGACACGACATGATTTTTTTTAAATATTTTTTATCTAAAACGAACGACAAGACATGATTTTTTTTATCTAACACGAACACGATCTAATTGATTTACACTTTAATACTCACTTATTTATCACTTTTATATTTGGCCGAATACAAATACAATTTAAGTCATGTTTTGGGGCTTTTATACGAGTTGGGTCTGTGTTGGGTTAAAATAAATTTTTATGTTGTGTTGTGTCGTGTTGCATTTTAATTAGATCGTGTTCATGTTAGATAAAAAAAATAAGATTTCGTCTATGGTCGGGTTTATTTGGCTTGTGTTAGGTAAGCAAATGAGATTTCACGTCTTGTCGTGTTGCATTTTAATTAGACCGTGTTCGTGTTAGATAAAAAAAAAGATTTTATGTCGTGTCACTTTTATTTGAGTTGTGTTCTTGTTAAATAAAAAAATAAGATTTCGTGTAATGTTGTGTCGTGTCGCTTTTTAATTGAATCGTGTTCATATTTGGTAAAAAAAATAAGTATTAAAGTATAAATCAATTAATGATTAAGTTTTTAATAATTGTTATTCAAAGTAAAAAAATGTTTTCGCTTAAATTATATTTAATTATTAAATTTAAAAAATATTTTTTGTCTACATTTTATGACATTTCTTTTAAAGTGATTAGTTCAAATTAAAGAAAAAAAGGATAAAGGGTAAAGGGTAAAGGGTAAATGGGTCATTTATCAATTTTGTTGGAGTGTCAATGAACTTTGTGGAGTGGTAACTCTTAACACGCAAACAGGTATATAACTTTCGACGTTGACAGAAAATACAAAAAACCTGACAGGTTCAACCCATATAATATTACTTGCACAAACCATGTTATTTGACACACGCAAACCTTACATGATTATCTTCTGACCATTTTTTTTTTATTAAACGTCTTCTGCCATTGTTTCAGTCCAAGTAGCACTGTTTGATAGAAAAATAAGTTATATGTTTTCTTAACAACAAAATTAACTTCAACTCAAGATGTCAAACTCTTTCTTTGTTTCTAAAATAATAATAGTTAATTAAGCACCACAATCACATTTTGTACTTAACAATAGGTATAATGGTTTTCCATAATCAATACTCATATTGTGATATATGAGTGTGTATGAAAATGTTAGCTAACTCATGAGTATGAAAATGTTAGCTAACTCATGAGTATAAATATACCCCTTACGCCTCTTTTATGTAAAGCATATGAGATCATAGGTCACACAGATTAAATTTGTTATGTACATTTTCGTAAATATGATTTATAATACTCATAAAAAGATATATGGAATAATCAACAACACAAATGAAAGAATATAAGTAATAATGCTTATCTTTGTTACAGAAAATGCTCCACCTCACCCAGTCCTCCGTATGTGTACGAGGCATTACGTAATCAGAATCACGAATACCTCCCCAGCGGAGTCACCAAATCTAAAAGAGTAGTTCGGATTTGGAAAAGCATCGCATTTAGCGTGTTAAGACTTTAGCAACATTGTTGCGCCTATGTATCTGTCTTTTTGTGGAATCAAAGTCTGCGTAGTTCAAGGGTTCGTACGATACGCTGGAAAAGTCAATTTTTGGCTGGTTCTGGTGGTTCTGGTGCTCGGGGGGGGGGGGGGGGGGGGGGGGGGGGGGGGGGGATCCGGCAAACCGCATCCAAACGCCCATATACCGTGTAAAATACGTAAAACTCGTGATGAAACTATGAAAATCCGCTCGTCACTATCAAACCCGTGACGAAGCTCAAGAGGTTCGTAGGGAAGAAGAGTTAAACATCTTCTCCGTACCATGCCCCCAAGACCATCATCCTCCAAAATGAGAGGAAGCCCTCTCTTTTATAGCCAAAATACCCCAAGTGGGGTTTGACACATGTCATCTTTTCTTTAGAGCCAAATGTGCAATATTTATTGTACCACTTATCACAATATATGTGGTGGTATCTCAAATAATTAATCTAAATCATTACTAGAGTATTGTCTAGTTCAATTCGTTAAACTCGCAGTATACGCGGTATATTGAATCGCGTGCAATAATATTGCAGTTAGTGTAGTGACCGGATATCAGTAGGATTTTATAAATCACTTAGTCTCATTTTATTGATTGTGTGGGATTAATTTATTAGAGTGTTGGTAGTTAATTTATTTAACACCACAAACACGACCTCTTAACTCAAATTTACTTTTGATTTTAGAGATATACATTTAGATAGAAACGAAAATTCAAAATAAATTAGTACAAAATCTGCAAATAAATATTTGCCAAACTCAACGTTAACAAACACATTTTTAGCTTTGAGCTCATAATGACGGTCCCAAAGGACCCAAACTCTTCAAAATCAACATAGACTCACATTCTCTCGCCCATGGTGACATAGATGATGCACCAAATATCCATTAAGAGCTATACATTTTTTTTATACAATTAAAAAAATACATGAACAAAAAATCAATTAAAACTATTTAAAGTAAAGTAGTACAAAATCTGAGGACTTATCCATTGAAAAAAATGCAAGAGATTAAAAATTATTCAATACTTTCAAGAGTAGTATTTTCAACCCATACAAACATAAAAATACAATTTTATGAATATGTGAAGGTCAGCTGCACGTAAAAAAAATTAAAAACAATATAATAAAAAGATCTTTAGATAAAAATAGGGAAAAAAAATCAAGTTTGCCTCCATTTACATCATTATATCACTCAGAGTCCAATATAGAAAAATATCAATCAAAACAGATAAAATATAAAAATGGCATTTCTGTCACTGTAGCAATATATTATTCTACATGGAAATATGCTTAAGTATTGTACCGACAAATTATAAAGAGAGAATAGAGAGAAATTGAACAATCAAATGTATAAATAAAGAACCAAATGAGAAAAGAATCATTTTTTTGTCTAATAATTTCTTAATATACAATGGTTTGACATGGATTTTATACCCATCTTTGAATTTGCAGATAAACCGATCAATACGCCTGTCCAAGAGAATTTTGAAAAGACTATTCAGCATGAGAAATTTCACAAGCTCTCGATTCGTAAGCTTCGGTTAGCTCGTCTATATCGTATACGATAATACTAGATAATATGATTGTCGAATACTCACCTCATTCTCAAGCTGCCCGGATTTCGCTGATATGCTTCCTGATATATCCGCCCTTTAATTTATTCCCTAAAACTTGAAAGTAAAACAAAACATTAAAAATAAAGTCTGTCTTGAATTCAAATACAATTGATAATCAAATATGAACAATACAAAAGAGAAAGAAAAGCACCTTCACTAATAAATGTAATTTGTGGTCATATATCTTATGCAACCAGAAAGAATTTTCATTTCAGAAATGTTGGCCGATTGAAAAAATGTCGAACAACCCAGATATGTCATCAAATGCCTATAAAAGAAAAGTAAGAGGAAATATGGATCTTTGAAGGAATGAACGAACCTTAAGTAATATAATAGCCAAGAAAAAAGTAAAAAAAAACAACAAATATGGAGAGTATCTATTCTAAAGATTAATACGTCATATTTTAAATAGCCTTTTACACCATTGTTAACAGAAATCCCATCGAAAATCATAGTACATCCCACCCGAAATACCAAACCGTTCAACGGGAAGGGATGGGGTAGAAGAAGCGAAAACCATCAAAGCTATCAAAATGGTAAACAGCACCCGAAGAACAATGTTCACTGGATTACGCTTTTGAAAGATATACATTGGAGTCATCACTATGAGTGGGAGGATGAGAATGACGATGTAAGTAACTATTGAAATGGGTGTAACCCATACAGGGGAGATGAAGAGAAATGGGTTTGGGGATTTATAGAGTGTATTGGAGTGATTGGATGCATATGAATAGTCTAGAAGTGAAGTTTAATAAAGGTTTTTTAGAATCGATGTGAATTGTGAAGACGAATATCTTTTTTTGAAAGCTTTAAATAGTTTGATTTGTGAGATTTTATGAAAAGATTAATTACATCAATATCTCATGAAGCCTCTAATACTATTAGAGGTTTGATATATATATATATAAGGGTATAAAATGGGGAATAGTAATAAGTTAGAAACTACAAATAGAGGGAGAGAGAGTAAGTGAATGGGAGACCCCCGGTTTGAGAGCACGATCCAAAACAGAGAAAATCCACCCTTAGGCTTGAAAACATGTCATTGGGGGACGAAACCCCTTAGCGCCCCCCAAACGGCCCCATGAGCGGCGCCAACACCTTGCACGGGACTAATGTAACTCATAGGAACCGATCGCGTGGTCACTGGACCCCCGGTTTGAGAGCACAGCCTAAATTTGAGAATATCCACACTTAGGCTTGAAAACATGTCGTTGGGGGGTGAAACCCCTTAGCGCCCCCAAACGGCCCCATGATCAGTGCCAACACCTCGCACGGGGCCAATGTAACTCATAGGAACTGACCGCGTGTTCACGAGATCCCCGGTTTGAGATCACGGCCCAAATTTTAGAACATCCACACTTTAGCTTAAAAACGTGCTGTTAGGGGGAAAACCCCCGTAGCGCCCTCCAAACGGCCCCGTGAGCGGCGCCAACACCTCGCACGGGACTAATATAACTTGTAGGATTCGATCGCGTGGTCACGGGACCCCCGATTTGAGAGCACGACCCAAAATAGAGAAAATCCATACTTAGGCTTGAAAACGTGCCGTTGGGAGGCGAAACCCCTTAGCTCCCCCCAAACGGCCCCGTGAGAGGTGCCAACACCTCGCACGGGACCAATGTAACTCGTAAGAACTGACCGCGTGGTCACGGGACCCCCAGTTTGAGATCACGATCCAAATTTGAGAATATTCACGCTTAGGCTTGAAAGCGTGCCATTGGGGAGAGAAACCCCTTAGCACCCCCCAAACGTCCCCATGAGCGACGCCAATAACTTGCATGAGACCAATGTAACTTGTAGGAATTGACCGCGTGGTCACGAGATCCCCGGTTTGAGAGCACGGCCAAAATTTGAGAATATCCACACTTAAACTTGAAAACGTGCCGTTGGGGGGTGAAACCCCTTAACTCTCCCCCAAACAGCCCCGTGAGCGATGCCAACACATCGCACGGGACCAATGTAACTCGTAGGAACTGATTGCGTGGTCACAGGACCCCTGGTTTGAGAGAACGACCCAAAACAGAGAAAATTGTGCCCAATTTTTTTTAATATAGTTAAAAATGGTCACGACCAAAGTCCATGACTATATCTATTTTTTTTCATCGATAAGTGAGGTCATGACCTAGGGCCATGACTATATTGGGCAAATCAAAAGAGTGGGTCACGGCTCATGGTAGTGACCAGTGCCATGTATGAAATGTGGGGGTCATGGCCATAAGCCGTGACTAGTGCCATGTATAAAATGTGGGGGTCACGACCATGAGCCGTAACCAATGCCATTTATGAAATTTTGGGGTTACGACCTTGAGTCGTGACTAGGTCCTTGACCATTCGAATATATTAAAGGATGGGTCACAGACTTTGGCCGATCGTGACCAACTGTGCCTTTGTATCACAGCTCAGTTCGCGACCATCTGCCGTGACCCCCAATGTTCGTGACCCTTCGTTTGGTCAGGGATTTGGGCCGTGACCCACCATAATGGTCATGCTCGAAATGGTCACAGCCTTTGGCCGCGACCCACAATCTTAGTCAGGGACTTTGGCCGTGACTATTCGCCTAATATGGTGTAGTGAGGGACACCTTAAGGCTCCTGATGACTAGGGTAAATGGGATCCTCGTAGGGTCCAATCGAAGCGCAACTTACTTGTACCGATTTGGATATAACATCTCTATCACAATTGGAGGGACTTGTTAAACCTAGATCTCCCTCAACTTCGAGAATGCATGGGTCGGGCGAACGAGACTCGAGTCCTCTCCTCGATCTCATCTGAGGACTCAAGTGTGATGGGTGGATGATCACAAAGAAGGAATTCATCTATCCTATTTTTCCATTCGCTCTCTTCAAAGTGACTACATCAGTCCAATAGAGTTTGGAATTCGACAGTGAAGCTCTCATCAAGAGACCCGAATTCTTTCTCAAAATTTTCTAGGCGCATGTCTCCTAACTCCATTCTCGCTCATCCTCGAAAGACTCTCTCATATTGACATATAAACTCTCTCTCCCGCTCACGCCTACGCGCTCTCTCTCGGTCAATAGTGGTCACTAAACATGCATCCCCCAACTCTCAATCACTATCAAGATTATCGCTCTCACTTAATGTAATAAGACATACCCCTACCGTCTCTCGTGTGTGATTCCTCTCGTTCTCATGTACCGTCTCTTTTATAAGATTCGTCTCTCGTAATTTGGCCTCATTACCCTCGTGCTTGGTGATGTTGAAGATATTTGTTTAGAGAGTCATGTTCCTGAATGTGATTTGCATTTGCCCATTGCGTGTATTAATCAGTGCATTAGTTGTATCTAAGAACAGACGACCAAGGATCACAGGAACATGATTACTCGGGAGAGCGGAGGGTTCCTCGTCCCAAATGACAAAATCCACTGGGAAGTAAAATGTGTCAACTTAAACAATCACACCCTCAAAGACCCCCTAGGTAACTTCACAGAATGATCCGCTAATGGAAGAGTCATCTTTGTGGGCTTAAGGTCCCCCAAGTCTAATTTATTATAGATGTAATAGGGGAGGATGTTAACACTTTCCCCTAAATCTATTAGTGCTCTCTCAATTCGTTTATTCCCCATGATGCACGAAATGGTGGGTGCACCCGGATCTTTAAACTTTGGTGGAAGGTTGCTTAATAGTACTGAACTAACATTCTGTGTTAAAAACACATTTTTCTTTACCTTTAGCCTACGTTTAACTGTGAGTAAGTCCTTAAGAAACTTAGTGTACGCGGGAATTTTATTTATGGTCTCAAGAAAAGGTAAATTAATCTTTACTTGATTAAGAATGTCTAAAACCTCGTCTCGAGAGGTATCTTTAGAATGGGATACTAACCGTTGAGGGTATAGAAAAGCAACGGGAGGTTTCACAACTACCTCGGGCCTGATTGTGTCGTCATTATCACTATTTCTCAAGGGGCCATCTTTGGCGTCTTTCGTGCTGGCTGAAATTTCCTTGTCATTCTGCTCATCGTGTGGGGGAGGTGACAAGTCAACTACTCTCCCACTAGGTAGAGTTGTAATTGCACTACATTTTTCTTGATTTGCGTTGGAAGTAGAGCTATCATTAGGTTGACCTTAGGAAGGTCTTTGGCCTTGGGCTGGAAACTTACCCTTCTCTTAGATACTTAACGACGATTGCATCTTTGAAATGTTCGCACTCATTTCGGCAAACATTCGGGCGTTTTGAGCATTGGTTGCATTTTGAGATTGTATGAATTGATTCAAAGTATTCTTGATATTTCCCTACGGTGGGGTGATATACGACGCAGGAGGTGGTGCTTGCATATATGGTGCTTGATAGAAATGAGGAGGTGGTGGTGGAGGAGGGGCAATGTGTGAATTAGGATTCAGCGCAGCATCTTATTGCCCATAATTAAAACCTGGATGGTTCCTCCACAAATGGTTGTAAGAATTCCCGTAAAGGGCATTAAAATTATCCTTAAAATCTCCTACCGCTCTCACTTAGTCTTGGAGCATCACCTTATAGGCGGGTATTATCGGGCATTCCTTCGTTGAATGTCCCACCTCACAAATTAGACATACCTCATGTCTCATTACTCGAATGGATCCCGGCGTTTCTCTTGCTCGTGATTTGACTACGTATTCCAATCTTTTATCACGTTGGCCGACTCAAAGTTTCCATTTAGCTTCCTTATCCAATTGATAGAGACCGGATGCAGAAGGAGTTTTGGATATTTTTCCAATTTAGGTTTGGGCATTAGGATCGGATGTGTCCCATGCATGAGTAGTCTCGGTGACATACTTAAGGTGGGCCTCAGCATCGTTTGTGTCTAACCCAAAAAATTCTCCATCACGCAGTCTCAACGAGTTGTTTAGAAGCTATACTTAGCCCATGGTGGAAGAAAGATATAAAATGATACTTCTCAAATTCGTGATGTGGTCATTGTTGACTAAATCGTTGAAAAGCTCCCAACATCGATCAAATGACTCGTTTTCCAGTTGCTGAAATGTTTGAATTTGAGCTTTGATGAAATTCATTCGATATTGGGGGAAGAATCTCAAAAGAAACTTGGCTTGTGTATTCCTCCAGTATCCAATTGATTTCGGTGAAAAAGACCATAGCTAGGTCTTGGCTTTATCCTTCAGGGAGAAAGGTTTGAGGCGAATGGTGTCTTAAGGGCACGTTTGATCGCTAAAAGTTTCGCATGACTCTTCGAAATCACGGATATAGAGGTATGGTTTCTCCGAATCCATACCATGGAAGTAGAATGCACAACGGAGTAACGGTTCGCTTGGGATATAAGAGGTCTCTCATGGGATGATACGGTAATTCCCCCTCACCCGTACTATAACTACCGTGATCCGACATCTCTCTCTCCAATTGACTCGGTATCCTCATTTGATGCCCTTGAAGTGTGACTCGTGATGGAGTTGGGTGGTGTAGGAGGTGGAACCCAAAACTGAGTAGCATTAGGAGTGTGGGGACTATCGGGGTCGTACTCTACTACAGGATTTTCGTGAATGCGGGTATGAGTGGATTGAGGATTTTGCAGGTAAGGATTTGCACGATGTTATATTTTTTTCTAAATTTTTATTTTTATTTTTGGGTTTTTATTTTTTATTTTTTTAGCCTATTAAGAATTAGAGTCAAATTTTGGATTAGATCGACCCAACTAAAAGTCTACCTAGTCCTCGACAACAACACCAAAAACTTGACGCGGCTCAAAATATGTCTTTAATGCGTGTAAATACGGTTCAGTTGTAAATCGATCACTCAAGTAATAATCTGGTAAATACGGTTCAGTGTCTAAGACATAAAACGTAATTACAAATAAAAAGAATGAATAACCCTACGAATGACTCAGAGAATGACGAAAAACATGATGAATTGTGACTTTACCTATCAACTAATGCAATTTGAATTAAATCAATAATTAAACTATGTATGCAAGAAGAATGAAGTGATTTTAAACTATATGAGAAAATGGGATTAGGGTACACTCTCCCGCACCGTTGGTAATTGCATAGAACATAAAAGCTTCAAAAATCGAATTCTTCATTCCAAGAGACATTAAATACGTTCTACACATTCGACATATGAGGACTTTACTCCGCACAATATCAAATCAAAAATTGTATTTGACGAGGATAAGAAATTATCAAAAAGCTAATTGTACCCTTAAACATTCCAGTTACCTAGGGAAAATGGAATTAAAAGACCTACAATTTTTATCTTAATAAAGTTCAAACCTTTTAGTGACGAATTACTTTTTATTCACTTTTAAATCCATATGTGTTACCTAGGTTAGTTCATGGAGCGGTCAACTAAAAAGTGGTTTTCATGGACGATTTTAAGGTCGTCCTAGGTATGGAGTTCCTAAGGAGGGCAAATGCCTTAGTGTTGCATAGTGCTGCTTCGTTATGCCTCATGGGAAATGGGGCTCCATGCATGGTTCCAACATCGGTTGGGAGCACAAGTGGCACGAATAGTATGTCATCCATGCAAGTTTTAGAGGATGCATCTAATGGCAAGGTAAAAAGGAGATGTGGGAGACGTCAAAGGCCAAGGTGTATGACTTAGGTGCAACGAGGGCGTTGCACAAATTTGGTGGGGGGGATGTCACGTACCGGGAATTTTCTACAGTGTTCTAGCATAAAGGCTCCATCCCTACACCATTTTTCTCCGAAATATTCTAGAGTTTTCTAGTATTATCTAGTATGTTATGCAGTAGTGTAGGATTTGCTAGAGTAATCTAGAGTATACATGTATTGTATAGAATATTCTAGAATGATAAAGAGGTGTGTAGCTTTCTGGAATATTCCCATTAGGAGGTGGGAACATTCTGGATAACTAATATGGGCCATTGATGTATTTTGATCTCCACCGTCCAATAAGGGGGTGGGATGCCTATAAATAGGTGTGGAGGTCATTTGGCCAAACCATACAAGCCAAGAATTTTAATATATTCTCAAGTAATACAAATACTTGTTCTTTGCGTTCTTGCTTGTTCTACTCTTCTCCCTTCTCTAGCACTTAAGTTATAACTTTGCTAGATTTCTAGGCTTACTTAGTAGCTCATCGGTTATTGGAGTGCTAAGTGCCGCACGGAGGAGTAACTAAAGTCTAACCGCATGACACTACGTCCACTTTCTTGATCTCTATAAAGAAGTCAAAATTTGATTTTCAACTTCCTCTGTTTTTCATATTCACTATCTCTTTCTGTTTTCCAAACTCTATTTGCTAGATTTCTAGGCTTACTTAGTAGCTCATCGGTTATTGGAGTGCTAAGTGCCGCACGGAGGAGTAACTAAAGTCTAACCGCATGACACTACGTCCACTTTCTTGATCTCTATAAAGAAGTCAAAATTTGATTTTCAACTTCCTCTGTTTTTCATATTCACTATCTCTTTCTGTTTTCCAAACTCTATTTCTCACTCTCCCAGTCCCTAAACCATGGATAACCCCATGAAGAACCAGTATAAATGTATACATTGCGATAAAAGTTTAGCAAGACTGAACTCATTTCAAAAGCATAATGAAGATAAGCAAGGGAAAATTGGAACAAGCACTAGGTCTCAATTCATATGAAGGAAGCCCACAGGGGCGTCTAGACTCTTCTTTAGTTACGTTTGGTATTTATTTATTTTTTTGCAGTTTTTCTTTCTTTATCTATTTGTTTGTCTTTCTTGATTTTTTTTCGAAAGTAAAAATGAGAACAGAGGTAGAAGGGGACAAAAGAATGGTTATAGGTGTAATGCAGTGGTAAAATCGGGGTGTGGGCACACCGGGGCTGTAGCCCACCCCAAAAAACAAGAGTAATTCTAGTACGAAGTCTTCATTTCAATTCACAACCCATCTTGATACAATTTTACCCCACCTCAACATAGCACAATTGATTTTGAGATATGGATATGAGTAAAGTTAAAGCAGTCACTTGATTTGCCAAGAAATCTTATTCGAGAGGCACATTTTCTTCTTTTTCTTCTCTAAATTATTTTCTCTCTGTCAGTGTAACTATTTATATATATTTGTATATTGGGTGGAATTTATTGGAATTATGAACAGTTTTAACCATTACATTGTTGAAATATTTAAGAGGACTGGTCCACAAATCTTGTTTAAGTATCTATGTCACTTGTAGTTTTGAAGTGGAAGAATTATTACATAATTAAAATATAACTTTTATTATTGTAGATAGTATCAATATTGAATTAGGATTCATTACCTTATAATTATGATACAATGCATCAATTGATTATAAGAGAATGATATATGAGTTAATTAAGCTAAAAGTTGTGTTTTTTCCCTCCTCTCAGCTCCCTTTTCCCCTCTTCTTCATTCTTAAATTTATGGTTTTGTTAAAGAACTTGGACTGCATCCAAAAGATCCAATTCACTAAGTGACTCTTTTGATAATCAAAAAACCAAGTTGACTTCACTCAATTAAGAAAATATACGAGAGACCTTTCTCTATTTATCTATAATATAAGAGTTTCTTTCTAAAAACATAAATGAGAGTCACTATGAAAACTTCAGTAAACACTACACTTACAGAATTTACCTCACCCTAAATCCCCTTTACAATGAACAATTAAGTTTTAATGAGCCAGCTAAAGAAGTTGCATTACGAGATCACGAACTATATACATTTGCTATGATTTGTACGTGAACCATAATTTTGTTCCTGTTCAATTAACATTTGATATGATTTATACTTGAACCAAAGTTATTAATAGAATCAAAACTTTGAATGTCCAATTATATGCAAACCAAAGTTCATGTACTCGACCGTTGATTTTGGTTGGTTATTTGCAATGATACGTGAACCAAAGTTCATATTGAATTGGAATGAGTCAAAATTTGTATAAATTTTGTAATCATATAACTGCAATCTAATGTAGTTTTATGTTCAAGTCAAGGGAGTTGGTAATCATTCCAAGGTAAAAAAATAGAAATAAATGACTACACATACGTGAACATTGAATTCGATAAATAAAATAAACTAAGAAAGATGTAATCAATTAAATTGATATAAAGTTGTCTTTTAACTCATACATAATCTCTAATATTTAATGAAATGAGACGGCGTAACCCATACAAGTGGTGGCCAAATTAAACGAGAATTAGGATCACAACACGAGAGTGTTTCAAAGGTGTCGTCTTCCATGTTGAAAATACCCATGTCATGTCCTCCTATCTTTCCTTTGTGATGTCCCACTGTGTAGTGATCGCTAAAATAAATCACATTTGCTTTGCATTCCAGAAAATCAACCTTGGATAAACAAATAGTCCGGTTAACACCCAAAAATAACATGTTGTCTCCTAAATCTTTCATCTCCTCCCAAACTCTTTTCCCTTCATCTAATCTATCAACTTCAAACTTTTCAGTTCTATGTATATAGGGGTTTTGTCTATCATTGTTATAAATAACATAATATACATCATCACCATCACTATCGTCATCATCATTATCCTCATCCTCACCCTCATCGCCACCTCCTACACCTTCACCCTCATCTTCATCCCCATCTAATATGGACCTCGAAATCAACCATAGTTCATTATGAAAAGAGTCGACGACCAAATACCTGGGCCCAAACAGTCTAACATTAGGTCTAATAACCACCTTAACCATCGAAAAATAACTCTTAAGTTCACAAACCATAAGGCCACCACTGTGACACGTGGTATAAAACCGACCTCTCTAATAAACCACATCCTCCTTAGGATGACTTGTTTCATGGTGCACCGCGGTCCAACTCTTGTCCCCTATTATACAAAAGGCCAATTCTTTCATCCATACCCATCATGCAACCACTATACACTCCCCCATCATGGGATCAAATGAAAATACAACTTTATGCATATAACACTTGCTCATGTATTTTTGGGAAATTTTGTACCTACTCCCATCGAGGTTTCCCATAAGATATTCTCTCCCAACTTGATCACCTTGATACGCCAATACCTCAGGAATAGTTGTAATGGGTGGAAGTTCAATTCAAAGTCTAGTGATTGCATTTAATAAATAAATGGATGGACTAGCATTATCCATCATAGCCAACCAACCATGACATGATCCAATACATCGTTTATCTTCATACCCCACTGGAAACTTGAAATTATGAACTTTGTTCTCTAGCATACTGAAAAACCCACGACAAGGATTCCTATTTGACGAGTTGATATGAGAATAGGGTAGTTTAACCAAGGAAGTTGTGGGCGACGAAAATAAGAGTTTTCAAGTGAGATTATCTAATTCTTACACACGGCTTGAAGGCGAATAAAATCTTCTAAACAAGTAACCTTCTCTTCTGCGATTACATATAACAAGTCATTGTTCAATCGGGACCAACAATCCATTGTTTCGCTAATAACACATGTGAATTAGTGGGCGGATGAAATTAAGGTATAGACAACTAATTCATACAAACACACATACATAGGTTCTATATATGACGTATAAATTCAAATCCTACTAGAAAATGAACACGTGTCGATTTATTTCAAGTACAAAACCTAGTATGTTTAGATCACATCTTGACTCCCGACTGACTCATTTACAAATGGGTAATTGATAACACAAATGTCATTTGATTAAGTCAATACTTTAACTTTATAAATAAATCTTCTTTTACATAACATATTTTATAATAGATTCTATCGTAATATTTTTTCTTCAATACGTTATTTTTATACATATAATGAATATTCACTATATGTTTATAAATATAATTTATTAAAAAAAATATTTTTGATGAGTCCTGATGGAGGAAAAAAAAGATATTAGGACCTATTAAACTACATACTTGATAAACGGGACTAATTGGTAAAAAAACCTTTAAAAATTATATTTTTGTCACTGTCTTAAAATAATCTACACTGGCCTATACGCTCGCGCGATGCACGTATGATTTTTAGATTGAGATTAAAAAAAACGTTATGTTAGAGTCAACTAAAAGCTGAGCGACATTTTTACTAACATATGTATAATTAGCTAGATGAATGGAAACTCTCATTGGTTAAAAAAAATTAGTTTAAAAATAAGGTACACGGAAGTTTACTACCACTCAGATTTTTGACAAAACACATTTTTTTTAAAATGGCGATAGAATATAAGAAGGGGTAGCCATCCAAGTGCTCCACCACTAATAAGAGAAAGCATGATTGATGTAAATGATGGGGTTGTATCCACAAATTTGCAAATTCATCCTCACAAACTCCATAAAGTTTACAGACGTAATAACTTTGATAATGATTTTTTTTATGAAAAACCTAATCTCATAAAAAGTACAAAATAAACCCATATATTAAAATCCATATACAAATACATTAAATAAAACTTTTTTAAGCATTAAAGAAACATGTTATCCAATTATAAGGAACCTTCTCTTTGTAATATGTCATAGAAGTAGGAAGGAAAATGTAATTGAATTCATGATGTCAAACTAACTGACTAATCTTTTATATACTTTAAAATGCTCTACACATCATTAATTTTGGCTTAATACGAGTTAACCACGTGGCAACCTTTCATAATACTATTTGTTTTAAGGGCTCAAAAATTTAACATCTCTCTTGATCTTCTCAGGAGACCTCTTCAAATTCTTTAAACGTACGATTGTCCAAACCAATCTTCATCTATATAAATTATAAAAATAAATAGTTGTTTCCTCTTCTCTTATTCTCATTAAGGAAATTGGTTTTTGTATGGATCGAACTCCCGAGCCTGTTTAGGGCTTAAACTCGCCACCCTTTGGATCCTTTTGTTGCCGTTGAAATCTCAGTGGTTATAGCAAATGTAAGGGCTGCTAGAGAAAATCCAGAGGCGGTTATTTTCCATCAGATCTGTGATTTTTTTTAATATATTTTTTTCTTGGATAGGCTTAAATTGTGACGTAACACGAGATTTTTCTGATGTTTAGGTGAGAGATAGTATGCGATTTGTGGAGGTGGTTTTGGTAAAACATGTGGTTGAAGTATCCACAAATAACAACTATAGTATGTTGTTTTGGCTCTTGGTGGCTTTCATCGTCTTCATTATCTATATATAGGTTCCTCTTTAAACCCTCTTCATCATCAGAAGCTTTGCCTTTTCTTTCACCACCAGCTCAGATTTTTATAGATAACTCAACCTCAAACAAAATCCGAGGAAATGATAAGGTTCATTCTTCTCTCTTCCTTACTATAATTAATCTTATATCTTCTAATTATCTGATTAATTGAGATTGTGATTATTTTCTTTAGAATTGGGGCCATATGTCATGTTCGTGTAATTTTTTTTAATTCAAGAGGGTTCCTTTACGAATCCAAAATTTTATCGCCCATTTGATGTTGTCACTATCAATATTCAACAATACCTCTCTTTTATATTACTTTTTCAAACAATTTTCTATATGTCAACTTTCAAGCATATTACCCGTTTGATATTATGTCATAACATCTTCACCTAAGTTCCTCATTATTTAAGATACATATTACCTGTTTAATAATATGTCTTAACATCTTCACCTTAAGTCCCTCATTATATAAGCTATGTTAACATTTTGTTTACCATGTCACATAGAAACTCGGTTTATTTTGTACCAAAAAATTATAGATAATTTGCTTTATGGTATTGTGCTCATTCTCATTTTTCAATACAAGCCCTTCTTTCCCCTGTATAAAACCCCAAAATATCCATAAAGAAACCCCATTCCTCTCCTAGATGGCATATTTGTATTGGAGACGAACTGAATAAGAAAGTATTAAAGACGACTCATAAAAAAAATTATATCCATGGCTCCGTGTATACCATGAGCACATATCAGTTTGAAGGCAACCGAATGTAAGTCATAATATTAATCCACATTGATTTTTCTATTTTTATGGATTGTTCATTTTAATGATTGAGTTTTCGGGGAAATCATGTAGGTTTTGGAGGATCTTTGTATTTGGCTGCAGTTTTGGAATTTTGTTGACTCCTGACATGACTTGATTGTTGAGATGGATGCTAATGCGTCTTATTTGATATGGAATATTTCCATTGAGGGTGGAGTTGATTTTTGATAAGGTGAATAAAACTCCATTTATAACATAGTGTCAAATGTCTTTTTTATGTATTATGTGTACTGGATTGGATTTAATTTCATCACATTTACAAAATTTATGGCATATTGGCATTTCTTTGGAACGACAAGATGAAGATGTTATTTTAATATGACTAAATGTTAAACAAAACTAAAATTTCCAAATGTAATATATCATTATTTTTTGAATGAGAAGTTCACAATTGTGGTAGTAAATATGAGGGGCACAGTAGTATATCTAACTGGTTTTTCTGTTCTTTAAAATTTTCTATTCTTTACGTATAAACAATTAATGGGATATCAATAATTCTATGATAGCTTTGTGTGCTTTTCTAGATATGGGCATTTGATTTAAAAATTTTGTTTAGATGAAATTTATTTGTGGGATTTTGTTGTTAGTATGTTTGGTTAAATTTGTGGAATTATTTTTTTCTGATTTGGGATGTGATGTGTTGAATCGCTTAGCTCGCGCGGGTTTACAACTAGTGTTAAGTTAAAACTTAAAATTGTCATTGCTCCTGAGATAACAACACTCCACTTTCATCTAATAAAACAATTGATCCACTTATAGGTAGTAAGTAGAACTTAACCACCTGCGATCCAAGTAGTGTGAAATTGCGGATATTCATTAAGGTTAGAGTGAGATCTGCAAGAAATACAAAATATAGGAAAAAAATAATCAATCATAGGAAAGAAGGAACTTCATATATCTAATAGAGAGGTAAAAATAATATTATCTTCACCCAAATATTTTACCAAAAGAATGGTTTATGCAGAAGGTGTAAGATTCATTTTACCCAATGGTTTGAGGTCACAAACCTATTATATATATATATATATATATATATATATATATATATATATATATATAAAACAATGCTATAATGCAGGAGCCACTTACGAACCCCTGTACGGGATTTTTTTTATTAAAAAAATTTGTGGGTTCTAAACATTAAAGATACCCTTGAAAAAAGATTATCTCAAAATATTATATTTTGTTATTTAAAAAAAAGGATTAATATTTGAGAGTTAAGCAGTTGACTAAAACTACTTAAAGATTATTAAATATTGACCCATTTTTTTTAAATATAAAAAAATTAAGGTGATTTTTTAGGGGTATCCTAAAATGTTTAGAACTAAAAAACATATTTTTTATAAAAATATCCCGTAAAAGGCCAGTAAATCAAGCTCCGTATGGGAGCCTCTCTCTCTCTCTCTCTCTCTCTCTCTCTCTCTCTCTATATATATATATATATATATATATATATATATGTGTGTGTGTGTGTGTGTAAGTCCACGAAGAGGGTTCTAAGTTTTTATTAATTTCTTAGAAGGTTCGAAGTTGCATCCCCTTTACCCCGGGGGTGATGTTTGTATTTATAACAATGAAAAGTAGTTGAGTTGTATGAGGAATTCTCCTAGATCTTTATTGGCTCTTGTGGAAATTCGTGTTTATCTCGTTTGAGAATGTAGGTAGCTAATCAAGCATGTGAATATCAACGTGATAAGCATTTGTATTTATCCACGAGATAAGAATTTTTAATTATCTGTGTGTCACTAAACTTGTCTAAGGTTGCATGTCGAGCTTGCTCAGATCACCATAAATTGGGCACTTATGGTTGGGCCCCACAAATGCCCCTACTAATCTTTGCCAAAATCGGACCAATGTTGGGCCAAAGAATTTTAAATCCTTTGTAGGCCCAAATGTTGAACCAAATAATCTTGAGATTTCCTGGCCAGACACGCTTGTGATTAACCTAAGCCGACAAGGGTATACTGGTCATTGTTGAAAATTTTAACTGCAAAAAATCATTCTTAAGCTTCGATCCATATGATAGCCTGCACACAGTTCGCACGCCATTCATCTCCAAACTTTATACTCATCATTGTGATTCTTACTTCTGCTAAAAAAGACTTCTGAATTTCTTGCTTTTATTTTCTTGCTCTGTAAGTTCTCTAGTTTCCTCTTGATTTTCTCTTTTTCTCATATTTATAGCTCCCCTCTACTGTACATTTATGTTATTCCTCCATTGTTGCTAAAAATGGTGCACGTTCTTCATGAAAAGAACTTGGATGACTTTAGGAAGACATTTCTCATTCTTTCCGGGTCATTATTGGGTGTGTCCCCTTACCTAAAAAACCCTAAAGTGGTTGGTGTGGGTCACTAGATCAACATGTTTATTGTGGTTAAGATCCCCAAATCAGATTTTATTGGAATTATGTGAGTACCTTGAGGTAGTTCCCGCCAAGTGTGCCCCTAATACATGGTTTATTGTCAATGGGATGATTAGGATCAATGAACTATATGGGACCCATTTTTGGATCCTATAAATCAAACATTATAACTCTGAGTCACACACCACTGATGGTTCCCAATACCTGAAGGCAAAGAAGGGCGATAGGGTTCTTGGGGTGAATCTTCCCGATTCTAACAAATTATTAGGATCATGGGTTCATCGCCTGTAATTGGCAACATTCTCCTCTCCCCGAGGGAAAACAACACGTTAGGTTCATATGCCCAGCTTAGGGGAGTGATATGGGTTGACACTTATTTCATATATATATTTTTGTGAGTTACCTTCCTGTGAGCACATATTAATCACAATTAAGAATCCAGAAAGCAATTAAAGAACGAGTAAAGAGATGCAAATCACACAACATAATAATTGTATATACGTGGTTTGGAAAATTGCCTACATCCACGGAGAGGTCACGGTTATGTAATAATTTCTCTCAAGTATCGAACTTACACCTCCTTTGACCCTAGGGTGAGGGTTATATTTATAGTAGTACAAAGTGGTTGAGTTTTTTAAGTAAATCTCCCATCTTGTTATTAGCTCGTGTGGTGACTCTTGAATATCTTGTCCAAGATTGTAGGTAACCAAATAAGCTTATCGATGTTGAAGTGATAAACGCTTGTATTTTTCCATGTGAAAAATGCTTATGCTAATCTATTTTTGTAAGAGGATGGGTCGGGCATACGCCACATGCTGCTGGGCTTGGTCTGTCGGTCTTCAATTGGGCCTAATTAATTAAGTTAGGTCCCTATAATTTCCCCTAAAATCTCTAGGCTAAGGTTTATAAGCTCAGTGGATTTTATCATTGCCTAGGCCTAAACGATCTTGATCCGTTCATTAGGGTAGTCTTGTAATTATGCAAAAGTTCCAGGGGTATGCTCGTCCGAGCAGAAAGTGAAGCACCAAAATCTTCTTGGCTAATACACCTTACGATTATGCATGAGGTTTCAAACTGGTTCCAAAGATACCAAGCCGTCACTCTAACTTTCAATCTTTTGCTTCTCAATAACTTTGAGCTTTTTCCTTCACACTTATTCATCTTTGTAAGTTTCCATCTTCATCTTCTTACTTTTGCCTCTTCCTTCTTCTTTTTCCTTCTATTTATCTTCAGTGGTGATAATTTATTCTTCTAAAAAATGTCGACCATCCACGAAAAAAGTGTTAAAAATATTAAGAAAATCTACTATATTCCTTCTTCGATGGACATCGACTGTGCTCCCATGCCCAAAGATGTTAAGGACGTCGACGGGGGACACTGAATTCATACCTTGGCTGTGGTCCAAGGGGGGTTGAAATTTTCCCTAAACCCTTTTTTTTCTATTTTTTTAACTTCTTTTGGGTAGACTCTGCTAAATGTGCCCCCAATACTTGGCGAACAGTTAAAGGGGTTAATCGTGTTAATGAACTTTATGGGACCTACCTGGGCATCCTAGAGATCAGGTATTATTATAACTAGTCTCATAGCACTGATAACCTCTTATATTTAAAGGCGAGAAATGCCAACAGGGTGTTGTTCGTAAACCTCCCTGATTCTAATAAAGGGAATTGGGATCAGGGGTATATTACCAGGAATTGGCAACATCCATAGCTCTCTAAGGGCAGAGAGTACACAGGGTATTTGTGCCCTAACTGGGGGATGATTACATAGGTTAACATTTAGTCTTCCAATTGCTTATTTTGGCTTGACATTTTCTTTATTCTTGTTAATTTTTTTTTGTATATGAACAACTAGCAATAAAGATAAGGAGCCTTCCCTCCAAAATATCAAATTTTCCCACCTCTTAAAATCTTGGAGGGTGAGAGAATATCTTCTGATGGTGAACACATCAAGTTGTCAACCTTTTCTTGAGTACACCAATATTATCGGCAACTTTACTACTAACTCGGTAGACGACATACCTAATATTCCTCTTCCCGATGAGGAAACTTCTTCTTATTATTATTATTTTGAATCGTTGTACGTTATGTTAATCCAATTAGAGGAGGAATATTTAATGGCTCCCACCAAAAAGAGAGTCCTTCTAATTGCGGATGATGATGACTATGAGGTCCTCCTTTCTGCCAGGCTAAGTCCCAAAAGAAAAAAAAGGTGAATCCTCCAAGTCTGGTGACCCAAGTTTGGTTGTTAAGGAGAAAAGTAAGGAAGATGAAAGGAAGCAAAAGGAGGAGGATAAAAAGAAGGATAATGAGAATAATAAAGTCATTGTGACCCATCCAAAGAAGAAAAATGTTCCTCCTCCTCCCCCCAACATCTCCCAGGATGAGTCTGTGGCCCATAATCAAACCTTTGCCTCAGGCTTGTTGAGGGGGCTGTGCTTGTGGGAGATCGCAAGCGATTCAGAATACTGGGACCTGACCAACTGTCCCTCCGAACTTCCCAAACTATATCCTTAGTAAGATTTTTTTTCCTCTGTCATGTTTGTTTCTACATTTTGGTTGCTCGGATTGTTAGATTCTCTAATACTTCTCTTTTTCCTTGTTTTGCAATTCATGGCAAAGTTTACTAGACTTTTGGATGGTCACGCCGACCAATCCAAAAGGAATGATGAGATGGTTGAAGTCCTGAAAAAATCCCAGTAGGCCATGTCCAAGGCCCAAAGGCCTATGATATAGAGAATAAATCCACCCTCAAGGTCATGGCCTCGCCAAAGATCGAGAACGACCCGTTGAAGGTGGATAAAGCAAACCTGGTAGAAGAGAATTCTTGGTTGTCCAAATAAGTGGACAGGATACATGACATTAAGGACGCAAACTTCGATCACGTCTGGAAAAAGGTGTATGAAGATTCCAGAATCCAAATTTCCTATGCTCAGAAGGTGAGTTTCAAGAAAGGCCGGGACAAATCTGTAATAAAATTCGTAGTCCCCACTACGTTCGAGATGTGTGGAGACAATGAGCCAAGTCCCCCTCCTACCATTGATGAGGATCCTTCCAATAGTCGTCTTACTGACTAGGATAATGAGGTGGCTCTTAAGGATAAGGAAGTGGTAACTAAGGAGAATAAGGTGGTGCCTAAGGAGAAGGATGTGGTATCCAAGGACAAAGAAGTTTATGTGACACCCCGCCCAATTAAATATAGGGTGATCAGTCCTTTACCAATTTAAAACAGGATATACGGTTGGTTCATTCTTAGCATCACTGTCGAAAATAATCTAATCCACATTAATCACCTAATATACAATTAAGCTAAGTGTCAAAACATTTTCCCTTTTTAACAAAACCATTTAACTAAGACATTCCAAGTATAAATTATAAACCATTCACCATACATAGGAATATAATAACTACTGAACAAGAATTAAATAAGACAGGGTAAAACCTACCAGTTCAAAACTCCAAACCATAAAATAAACTAAATACAATAACTCTGATAAAAGACTAGAAGCGGGCAACACATGCCCTAAATAGGAAGTCTAAATGAAAACTGAATGGAAAAGATAGATGCGTCTACTGCAAGGATCTACAACTTCCACAATATATGTAGCACGCCTGACAATCCAATCTTTAATTTTCGTGCCCCTGCGGCTGAGCACCTGGTATAATATATATAGCAAAAGAGAGAAGAGATGCAATAAACGGGTCAGGGCCCGAGGTTTAAAAATGATTTAGCAAGTATTTAAAACTTAAAACAAGTCTTATACGCATGTTAGTTATCGAACTCTCACATGAGCTTCTCGCCTCTCATCTATTGTGCACGCCTAAAGTACATCTAATTTTCTCCCTAGTTATACCACCCTGTCTAACTAGTCTGAAGTCATTTTGATAGTCTCTATACCCACTAGTAGTATACCTGTATCTCCCATATAATACGCTTTCAAATTAGCCTATGTCGAACAGTTAATTATTTATTTTATATATCAACATTTTCATCTCTACTAACCATACAGAGTAGAATGATTCACAAGTTTATCTATATATACATATAATCACATCTTCCCTATATATATATATATATATATATATATATATATATATATATATATATATATATATATATATATATATATATATATATATATACATATATATATATATATATATACAGATATATATATATATATATATATATATATATATATATATATATATATATATATATATATATATATATATATATATATATATATATATATATATATTTTCTAATACTTCACCCCCGGGCTAAGACCCTTTAGCACACCTAACCATAATAATACTGCACCCCCGAGTTACCACCCTTGAGTGCACTTATAACATTACCCTTGTACCCCCGGGTTATCACCCATTAGTACACTTATAATAATATTCTTGTACCCCCATGTTATCACCCATTAGTACACTTAATGATAGAATCCTTGCACCCCCGAGTTATCACTCATTAGTGCACCTAATAGTAAGATTCTTGCACCCTCGGGTTATCACCCATTAGTGCTCTTAACAATAATATCACACAAGAGGCATACAGACATCCTATTAAAATTTATAGGTATATCTCCAACCTACATATATACTTCTCATACGTATTTTAACCTCAACACTACGTATAGTATAAATATTTAGATTACTATCCCTCTTGTAATCTCCAGGCAACATTCTCTCTATACTGAAATAAGTAAAGTATTTATTCTCACATACTTTCCCGAAATTTTGGCTTGTTTAAGTTTACTATCGGGCAGTTTTTCTCACTCCAATAAATCGGTAAACTCAAAATTCGGACTCTAAGAAAATTTCGAGAAATTCACCCTGTCGCTCGAACAAGATGGAAATGTCGTTTGAACGACTGCCATATGTCGCTCGAGCGATTTCGCGCGAGATTCCAATCTCGTTTGAACCACTTCGCGCTACTTCACGTGAGACCTACTGTTTCGTCTTGTTCACCAAATTTCAGCGTTTTCTACCATTTTTGAACCTAAAAACCTCTAAGATTCAACACCAAATGCCTCATCATCAATACCCATCTACACATAACAGATCATAGATCATTCCTAACATCCTAGGATCATTAATTCGTCATTAATCATTGTAATTATGTATAATCCCCAAATTAATTCGCATGAACCCTAGTTTCCAAAATTTTAATTAAAGAACCTAATCAACCCAGATTCGTTCATCAATATATGATTCAATTTCGTAATTAATCCTCTACATACATGAAGGACTATTAACGGCTAATTAACCCAACCTGTAATCATCATTTAATCCTCAAGTTTTCACCCAATTAACATGTAAATCATGATGAATCTCACTTACTCTAACATGAGTATGATTATTGCTAAAAGAAATCAAGTAATAAACAGTTGCCTTAAGTCGAAGGTCTGAATCCTTTGGTGATGTTGGTATAGACGCGTTCCTCTCTTCTCGATCTACACGTTGGTGGTCACGGTTGTACAAGGTAGTGTTAATTTGCCCTTCCCTTTTGGAAATTGGTTCTCCCTCACACCCTCTGTGGTCGTTCTTTACCTTCTGTGTCTCTCAACCCTAATTTACTTTCCTTGGCTGATAAAATAACTCCCAATTTCGTCCATTAATTAAACCCAAAAATATAATTTACCATAATGCCCTCTCGGGCCGCCGGCTAGGCCTCAAATTATCCTGGGACCCAAACTAAACACCCATGTATACTATTCTGACTATCTAGACCCTTCTAGACTCAACGACGCAGTTGAAATAACCGTACGAGTTACTAAAAATAATTTCTCTTTTTATCCCAATCAATTAGTCTCGAAACGACTCACACGCGCGTCAGACTTAATTTACCAAACTGTCGTATTATTCACTCTGACAATTTATCAAAGTGTATAGTTCCATATTACATATCACACAATAATATTAAATCAATAGCTATTAACCCTTGGCACGCTAGTTAATATTTATTTTTAAATTCGGATTAATTAACAATTAAATTCTCACATTTTAATTAAATTAATCCCACTATAATAATTAATCTAATAATTATTTAAATCCTAAAAAAATTATGGGGTATTACATACTTCGCCCCTAATAACCGAATTTCATCCCGAAATTCAGAAAATAAGGCATACCTGGTACGAATAACTCTGGATATTTTTCACGCATATTCGCCTCACGCTCCCAGGTAGACTCCTCCACAATGTGATGCTGCCACTGCACCCGAACAAGTGGAACTACCTTTGACCTTAGCCTCCTCTCACTATAATCTAGGATAGCCACCGATCTCTCCTCATATGAACTGTCGGGTTGTAACTCAATCTCCTCAATCGCGATGTGAGTGTGTGCCAACTCATCCCGAAGATACCGCCTCAGTGACGAGATGTGGAGTACATCATGGATACGATGCAAGTGTTTAGCATCAACGTAGCTTTTCTATCTGTCCTGCGCTACCCATATGCGACCCCGAATCATCTCGATCCTGTTCGATGTGTCTTGAATCACTTCTGGTCCGAGTAGTTTATTTTCCCCCACCTCTAGCCAACAAGTCGAAGAACGACAAGGTCTACCGTACAATGCCTCGAACGGGGCCATGCCAATCGTAAACTGATAGGAATTATTATAAGCAAACTCCACCAGTGGAAGGAACTGCTCCCAACCTCCACCAAAATCAAGGACACACATGTGCAACATATCCTCGAGCATCTGGTTAATGCGCTGAGTCTGCCCATCGGTCTGCGGGTGATACGCCGTACTCAACAGTAACTCGGTCCCCATAGCCTCTTGGAAACTCTCCCAAAAATGAGACACAAAAGTATTGTCTCTGTCTGACACGATATCAAGGGGTACACCATGTAACCTCACTATCTCTGTAATAAATAGCTGGGCATACTGTCCTGCCGTATAGTCTGTCCTGACTGCCAAAAAGTGGGCTACTTTCGTCAACCGATCCACAATAACCCATATAGAATCGTGCCCCCTCGGCGAAGTTGGCAACCCGATAATAAATCCATGGAAATGCCTTCACATTTCCACTTAGGGATCTCCAATGGCTGAAGTAAACCTGGTGGTCTCTGGTGGTCCACTTTCACTAGTTGACAAGTGGTACACTTGGAGACAAACTCCGCGATGTCTCTCTTCATTCCGCTCCACCAATACTGTCGTCTCATATCCTGGCACATTTTATCTCCACCGTGGTGTACCGCAAATCCTGACCCATACAACTCCATCATCACGGCATGTCGAAGGTCCTCCCCCTCTGGAACCACGAGTCTCCCATTGAAGCGCAGACCACCCTCGGAGCTTACTGAATAAGACTCGGCTCCATCGGCTAAAATCTGCCTAATCCGATCTTGACAGAACGAATTCACTACCTGTGTCTGTACTACTCTCTTAATAATCTGAGGCGTAACTATCATTGCAGACATAAATGATAGGGCCACGGCATCCTGGTGTCCCAATTCTTTCCATTTCTCTTTCCACGCCTCGGGCCTCTCGTCTATCGGTCTATGACTTAATATATCAGCAACTACATTAACCTTCCCCGAGTGATAGTGTATCTCCAAATGATAATCTCTTACAAACTCAAGCCACCTATGTTGACGCATATTCAATTCTTTTTACGTGAACAAGTACTGCAGTGACTTGTGGTCTGTAAATAGGCGAAACTGTTCCCCCAATAAATAATGCCTCCAAATTCGAAGCGCAAACACGAATGTTGCCAGCTCTAAGTCATGGATGGGGTAATTCTTCTCGTGAGGCTTAAGCTTTCGAGAAGCAAAAGCTATAGCCTTCTCCTCTTGCTGGAGTACTCCCCCAAGCCCCTGTAAGGATGCGTCAGTATAAACCAGGTACTCCACCCCTGCCCTGGGAAGTGCTAGTACGGGTGCTGAGGTCAACTTATCCTTTATCTCATCGAACGCCAACTGACATGCATCATCCCAAACAAACGGCACACCCTTACGAGTTAGATTCGTCATCGGACCTGCAATCTTCGAGAATCCTCGAATAAACCATTTGTAGTAGCCGACTAATCTTAGAAAAATCCTCACCTCCGCCGGTGTCGTGGGATGTCTCCATTCCCTCACCACTGACACCTTATTAGGATCCACATATATCCCTCTCTCTGATATAATGTGTACCAAAAACTGTACCTCCCGCTGCCAAAATTCACACTTCTCATATTTGGCGTACAATACATGCTCTCGTAAGGTCTGCAGAACCATACGTAAGTGTTCGGCATGCTCCTTCTCGGTGTGGGAATAAATCAGGATGTCATCTATGAAGACAATGACAAACTGATCTAAGAACTCTCTGAATACTCTGTTCATCAAGTCCATAAATATTGTTGGGGCATTGGTTAGCACAAATGGCATAACCCTGAATTCATACGACCCATACCTCGTCAGAAAAGCAGTCTTAGCCACGTCCTGCTCCCTGATGCGTAGCTGATGATATTCGGATCTCAAGTCTATCTTCGAAAAGTGGGCTGCTCCTCTCAGCTGGTCAAACAAGTCATTGATGCGAGGCAACGTATACTTATTCTGTATCTTGACTTTGTTAATCTCCCGATAATCAATACAAAGTTGTAAGGACCCATCCCTCTTCTTCACAAACAGAACTGGGGCACCCCAAGGTGAGTTACTCATACGGATGAAACCCTATCCCAACAACTGTTCTATCTGATCTCGTACTCCCTCATTCCTGTCGGAGCCATACGGTAAGGTGCACATGCTATTGGACGAGTGTCAGGTGTCAAGTCTATCACGAACTCGATCTCCCTACTCGAAGACAACCCCGGTATATCCTAAAATACATCAGCAAACTCGCAGACGACCGAAATTGAATCGAGTGGAATCACTACTGCAAAGGTCTCATCCTCTATATAAACCAAGTGGGTGGATGACCCTCTCTCAGAACGAGGCATCACCACTAAGAACATCTCCTGGCCAGGAATGGCGAACAAAATACTCCTACTGAAGCAATCAATCATGGCTCTGTACTCGACTAGCCAATCCATGCCAATAATGGCGTCGTACTCAGACATATCTAACACTAGCATATCTGTCGGTAAAATCAAACTGCCAATCTTTATGCTTAATCCTCGGCATATGAAGAAAATCAGCGACCCACTACCTAATGGTGAGTCTACACATGTCACTATACTCTCTACCGTGCCTAACAACCCAGTGGCCCGTGCAAAGCTAGTGGCTATAAAGGAGTGTGATGCCCCCGTGTCAAATAAGATACGACCCAAAGTACCATGGATAGAAAACTTACCCTCCACTGCGGGTGGTGCCTGCAGAATTGCGGCCTGGTGGACGTTATAGATATGTCTATACTACAACTTCCCCTACTGCAGCTGTGGGCAAAGCTGGAACTAGAGCTGGTGCTGGTAGGGCGGCGGGAAAAATGGGTCTCTGGGGCTCCTGGTGAGCACCCTGCTGCCGAGGAACTCTGTCCTTATCAGGGCAATCCTGTTTCTTATGGCCAGTCTTGCCACAAGTATAACATTTCCCGATGAAGTTTCCTCCCCTCTGTCCCTGATAGCCTCTGCCCTGCTGGCCGTTACCACCCCTACCTTAGCCCTGTTGGCCCGGCTGTGCTCCCTGCTGTTGGCCCTGGTGGCCCTGCTTCCAACCCCCATAACCATGCTTAAAACCTCCAAAATGAAACCTCTTAGCAGACTCCCCCTACTGGGAACCTTGCCTCTGACTCTGTTCAACTGGTGCCCCACTGGCACTACCTCCCCCTGTCTTACCTAACTGGCTGGAATCTCCCCTTCGCTTGCTTCCCTTAGCATGGAATCGGTTGTCCTGACAATGCAATAAGGCTGCATTTAAAATGTTTGTATATGAGTGTAGGGAAATGTTACCCAATAGATGTTGGCATATCCTCAGTAGGCACCTCATTCGGTACCATGTTTGCCAATCGCGTGAACTCCTCCTCCTATTCAGCAACTGTTCTCCCTTCCTGGGTGAGGTCTAAAAGTTTTCTCCTCATCTCAGTCTTGACGGCGGAAGGAAAGTACTTACGGTCGAACCGCACCCAGAAATCACTGATCGACATCAAATCTCGCTCCTCGGTAGTAGTAGTAGTGGACTCCCACCACTGTAAGGCAACCCCTCTCAGCTTAAAGGTAGCCAAAACTTGCCTCTGAACCTCAGTGCACTCATACATATGAAGGTGTCACTGTATGTCTTTCTTCCACTGACTAGCAATAACCACATCCGAACAGTCCATGAACTCTAAGGGACAGGCCCTCTGAAAAGACTCTCTCACCCTTTCCCATGCAGTGGGAAATGGATGCACTGGAATAGGTGCTACTGCCTGAACCTGGGGTGGGGCTTGCTGCACCACCGCTAAGGCTGAATTCACCGCTTGTGCTACTATCGCAGCAACCTCTGCTGCATTCATTGTCCCCTGAGCCTGCGTTGCCGACTTCTCTGGCTGGGCCTGTCTGTCTGTTGGTGCACGTCGAGGAGGCATCTGAGACGAGAAACAATATTATTAGTCCATAGTTATTAATAAATCTCAACTAGCTGAAGACGTAATCGCATAAATAAGATCACAACTGTCCTATAGATAGGGCTCTATATCAAAGGACGCAAGGCAAAAAATATAGTAAGTCGTACTTATCCTAAAGGACTCTAGAACCTAATGCTCTGATACCACCTGTGACACCCCACCCAATTATTTATAGGGTGATCAGTCCTTTACCAATTTAAAATAGGATATACGGTTGGTTCATTCTTAGCATCACTGTCGAAAATAATATAATCCATATTAATCACCTAATATACAATTAAGCAAAGTTTCAAAACATTTTCCCTTTTTAACAAAACCATTTAACTAAGACATTCCAAGTATAAATAATAAACCATTCACCACACATAGGAATATAATAAGTACTGAACAAGAATTAAATAAGACAGGGTAAAACCTCCCAGTTCAAAACTCCAAACCATAAAATAAACTAAATACAATATCTCTGATAAAAGACTAGAAGCGGGCAACACATGCCCTAAATAGGAAGTCTAAATGAAAACTGAATGGAAAGGATAGATGCGTCCACTGCAAGTACCTACAACTTCCACAATAGTTGTAGCACGTCTGACAATCCAATCTCTAATTCTGGTACCCCTGCGGCTGAGCACCTAGTATAATATATATAGCAAAAGAGAGAAGAGATGCAATAAACGGGTCAGGGGCCGAGGTTTAAAAATGATTTAGCAAGTATTTAAAACTGGTTCTTAAAACAAGTCTTATACACATGTTAGTTATCGAACTCTCACATTAGCTTCTCGCCTCTCATCTATTGTGCACGCCTAACGTACATCTAATTTTCCCCTAGTTATACCACCCAGTCTAACTAGTCTGAAGTCATTTTGATAGTCTCTATACCCACTAGGAGTATACCCGTATCGCCCATATAATGCGCTTTCAAATTAGCCTATGTCGAACAATTAATTAACATGTTTTCACGTTTTCATAATAAATCTATTATACTCTTTAAGATTTATTTTATATATCAACATTTTCATCTCTACTAACCATACACAGTAGAATGATTCACAAGTTTATCTATATATACATATAGTCACATCTTCCCTATATATATATATATATATATATATATTCTAATACTGCACCCCCGGGCTAAGACCCTTTAGCGCACCTAACCATAATAATACTGCACCCCCGAGTTACCACCCTTGAGTGCACTTATAACATTACCCTTGTACCCCCAGGTTATCACCCATTAGTACACTTATAATAATATTCTTGTACCCCCATGTTATCACCCATTAGTACACTTAATGATAGAATCCTTTCACCCCCGAGTTATCACTCATTAATGCACCTAATAGTAAGATTCTTGCACCCCCGGGTTATCACCCATTAGTGCTCTTAACAATAATATCACACAATAGGCATACAAACATCCTATTAAAATTTATAGGTGTAGAGGGGGCTTAAAGGTAATCCTGAGATTAGGGATAATTTCCTAATTGGCAATAGTGTTTGAGATTAAGCAAGAGTGGAAACTCAAGCGTGGCAACCCAGCGAGGCAGCTTGGCGTGGCAACTCATACTTTAGCTTGTTGTATTAGTCATATTGTATTTCTATTTATATTGACTGTAAGTTATAACGGTTGTAATGTTGTAACGAGAGTAATAATGAGTTTGTGTGAGGTCAAATGGTACTTACCGGAGACCAGGCTTGGTAGGGCCTGGGAGAGTTTTCATGCTCTATAGAATGACCTCGCCTTGGGAACTTTAGAGGGACTTGGTTTGGAGGATTGAGAAGTGAGGCACCGTTGGGGCTTGTCCTGACCATCTTAGATACACCTAGTAAAACATCGAAGAACCCTGATGAAGGAACCTCGGGCGAGGCAACTTGGAGTTCCATCGGGGATAGGGCTGGGAACCAAAGAGCCCTCTACTTAATGTCACATTTACTGTAGGTGATGTCACTAGCCAGCTAAATAATGTCAGACATGCACTCAAGTAAACCATTGTGGTATTTGGGGCTGTTAGGCAGTTGGTGAACCACCTATGCGACAACAGCCCCCTGATACACAGTGGTTAGGCAAAAGGCATGTCTTGGCATTTAATGTTTACGACGTAGAGACAACTGGTGCATCAAGCATTTAATGTTGTAACATAAAGTATGAGGGATGTCTTTCATAGTCTTTAATGACTGAGTTGCCTCGGGGGTGGTGTGGGGTCTATTTAAGGACCCCAACCACCTTTGAGGAGAGGGGGATCTTTTGAGAGAGTTCGGATGATCCTTTGAGAGTTTAGAAGTTATTACTAGAGAGAATATACATTCAGAGAGAGTTATTGCGAGCCAGGGGGGTTTACTCACTCACCATTGTTATTTATTATGAAGCTTTTAATGCTTGACAGAGATTCTTGAGGGTTTTCTTGTGTGTTTATACCTGCCTACCAAGGTGCATCTAAGGTGCTTACTTCTCCCTACCTCTAGCTGAGTTACTCCTAAGTCCATTACTACCTTCTGAGTTATACACAAGAGATTTGTGAGTTTAAACCGAGGTCTTACCTTCACTAGGGACTGTGTTTGTATGTCCTATCATTAATCCAAAGCTTTGACCAATTAGCTTATCATTACCATACTCAAACGGGATTAGGCCTCCATCTATAATCTAAAGTACCCTCTTACATTTGGCGACTCTTCTAGGGAGGCATTCTTCTAAGCAAGGAGTATGGCACATGATAATGCTACTCGAAGGCTCAACTTTGATGATATCCAACATAATGAAGAACAAGCCGCGAGGGAACAAGAGGCCCTAAAGGATGGGGGTCCTCGAGTAGAGGTAGCTCCGGTTTCGACGACGTCAGGCGTTCTGGGGATGACACAACCTTCCACGAGTACGGGGTTGGGACCCACTCAGATCGCACTCCTCATGAGCAAGTTTTACGAGTTTTTGCAAACTCCAGTAGCTTCAACTATGCTGGAAGGATTGGAGGCTAATGCTTTCATAACACTAGGGGTAGATCCAACGGCCCCACTGGGTGCAGGTGTTACGGGAACGATCCCGGCAAGCGTACCCTCTATTGTGAATCCAGCGGTGGGAACCTCAGGAGTTTCAACGGCACCACCTGTAATGTTCGTTCCAGTTGCAATGGGAACCCAGCTCATGGCTTCGTTGCTGGTTGCTCCAGTGGCATCGCCCATGGAGGAAATGAGAAAAGAGATGTTGAAGATTATGCAAGCTTCCTCACAATCTACTGGCAAGGTAACTTCGGTTTATGATGACTTTCGAACACCTTATCCTCAGGAGTACAATGAGGAACCCTATCCAAAGGACTATATTCCCCCTATCTTTAAAAAATATACAGGGAAAGGTGGGAACCCGAAGGAGCACATTAAGAGTTTTGTTGAACACTTGGGAGCGCATTACAATAATAAGAATATTAGGTTGAGGGAGTTTTCCAAATCCCTAACCGATAAGGCACACACCTGGTACTCCCACTTTACTCCTAACAGTGTTTCTACGTGGGAGGAGATGCATGTATTGTTTGTCCAGAAGTTCTTTTTGGCAGAAGATGAATTCACCTTGACCCAACTTGGTAGGGAGAAGCAAAGACCTGGGTGAAAAAGTGGTGGCCTATGTTTGAAGGTTCAGGGAAAGGTCCCTCGATGTAAGGGAGGAGGCCAAAGAGTCCAAGTTATTACAAATCTGTGCTGAGGGGCTGTTTCCTGAGTACATCTACCATCTCATCAATGAGACGCGCGAAGGGACTTTTGCGGCATTCTTAAAGGCGACAAGAAACATCTCTTTGGTGGTGCGACCCAATCCGGTGGTGGCGCCTGATATACTCGTTTATACCCTCGGACTGGACAAGGATCACCTCCCATACGGACGACCCTACGAGGGGCCGACCCTTGACCAGGCTCCAGTTGGCCCCCACCAGGCCCAGACGACCCTACGAGGGGCCGACCCTCCACCAGGCTCCAGACGACCATATGAGGGGCCGACCCTCCTCCAGGCTCCGGACGACCCTACGAGGGGCCGACCCTTCCTCAGGCTCCGGACGACACTACGAGGGTACGACAGTACGAGGCCAGAATCAAGCCAGGCTCCCTACCGGAAGAAACTTTGCCCTCGGCCTCGGCTCATAGGCCGAGGGTGGTATCATGACGGCGCGTGGTTTGGGAGACGCGTGGAACAGTGCGCGTCAGGCTCATATGACACGTGGCAGACCGTTATAACAGAATCACACCCTCACGTGAGGGAATATTATGTCATCATTTGGCATCTACAGGTGTCAACAGGGGATTGGTTAGATCACCATTCACATGCACCATGCTTACTTGGGGGGTACACTACACCCCCCAAGACCTATATATACTTGTCACCTACAACCCTACAGGGGATCGATCCATGAACAAGAGCCCTAGCTAAAACTCTGCTTGTACACACACAGTAGAGAGAGGGAGAGGGTTATGAGCATTGTATCCAAGGCCATTAGTGCCCATACTTAGTGGATCACACACTCACAGTGGATGTAGGCCACATTGGCTGAACCACTATATATCATTGTCTTATTTCCTCTTATACTCATCCCCTTCTACACACTTACATACTTATATACTTGCATCTCTATGGCTGCCATGGCTGTTTCTGCTTGAGCTCACTATCACTTATCCGGTGATGCTAAATCTTAGCATCATCAGTTTGGCGCCGTCTATGGGAACGAGAAGACATCTCTTCCTTTGTACAGCTTGACCTCACTGGGCACTCTGGTGGTGAACCAACACTCCCCCTGGGAGGAGGTGTTTCACCATTGAAAGAGACCCACTAAGGTTCCCAAGCTCACCAGTATTTTCTTCAGTTCAACTTTTCATAGCTCAAGCACATGGCACCTGAGATGCCACCACCACCTCTTCCCCCACCGGATGAGGGGGTAAGACCTAGTTCCAGTCAACCGCCACCTCAGTCCGAGATGGCAGATGTGGCAGCAGCCCTAAAGTCTCTGGCAGCCAGCCAGCGAATGATGCAGGAGCAGTTCACAGCCCTAAGTCAGAACATACTGAGACCACCAGGGGTCTCACCTGAGATGATTACTCCGGCAGCAGCCCCAGGACAGCATGAGGCCAGGGGACCACCCCAGGCACCACGCAAAGACCTGCCACCCCCTCAGCGGCGCAGGGATGTTGCTGACCCCAGGCGTTTACGCCTGGGGAGGCAAGGAAACCCCTGCCCTGAAGACAGGTATGACGACCTGGAGGGGGAGGAGGCCCCAATTGAATGCTGGGATTCGTATGAGGTCTCCAACAACACTGTGAGACCCCTCCAGGACAGTAGGGGAAAGTGCGAGAGACCAAACCCTGATGACCGCCCAAGAGGCTCTGCTTTTGATCGCTTGAGCAGGGGGTCGGCCTTTGAAAGGCTAGGCCCAGTTAATGACCTGCGGGAACAGTTGTCCAGGCCAAAAAGCGCCGCGAGATCCAGGGGGGGGGGCAGCAGATGGCCGACCCCGAGGACGAGATGACGGCCAGAGGGAAGTGAACAGCCGACACAGGCCTGCCGTAGCGGAGCCCTCCATCCACCTCCGAGAGGCAGCAGGGGATAACATCGGCCAGGCCAACCCTGTGAGGCCCTGGAATGACTCAATCCAGCGGTTAGAGGATAAGATTGGCGACATACTGAAGAGCCGGGACCCTCTTCAGAGGGGGTACACCATAGGCTCACCCTTTGTGGCAAAGATAGTCAACTTCCCCACGCCATCGAAGTTCAAGCCTCCTGTGGTCACCCCAAGATACGATGGGAGCACCAACCCTGTCCACCATGTGGAGATGTATCAATCCGCGGCAGACATATACTCTATCTCAGATGAGATGAGATGTCGTGCCTTCTCTGGTACCCTGACAGGGGCTGCGCATGTGTGGTACACGTCTCTTCCAAAAAATTCTATTGGAAACTTTAAGCAGTTGGCAGACCTGTTCATCCATAATTTCTGCTTTGGGGTGAGGCCACAGAAGAAGACCACACACCTGCTCTATGTTAAGCAGGGAAAGAACGAGACTCTGAGAGACTACATAGCCAGATTCAATAAAGAGAAGCTGGAGGTGGAAGACTATGAGGAGAGCATAGCTATGACAGCCCTGATTGGAGGGCTCCAGAAGGGGAAGCTATTATGGAAGCTTGCCTAAGACCCTCCAAGGACGATGGCTGAGCTGTTGTCAACAGCAGGGAAGGTGATGAACGCCGAAGAGGCGATGGCCGCAAAACATGAGGACGAAAAAGGAGGTGCAAGTGGGAATAAATACCCCAAGAAGAACAAAGAGGGGAAGAAGAGGACCATGGATGATAAGTTCGCGGGGTACACCCCTCTGACGGTCAGCTGTGAACAGATCCTCAATGAGATAAAGAGTGACCGGACGCTGAAGTGGCCTGAGAAGCTGAGGGCAGCCCCCGACAAGAGAAATAGGAACCTGTGGTGCGAATTTCACCAAGACCACGGCCACGTGACGGATAAATGCTTTGCTCTGAAAGACGAGATTGAGAAGATGCTGAAGGAAGGGAAGCTCAGAAAGTACGTCGACAAAGCCGACTTCAAGAGGGGCCGAGGGGACGACCCCAGAAAGAAGCGAGTCGATGCCTGCAGAGAAGGTCCTCAAAAAAGAGGGGACGACCCTTCTGATGATGAGGACGACCCTGACCTCCCGCCGAGAGACGACCACGGTCCTGTCAAGAGGCTCAATATGATCTCGCTCGGTGTAGGAATAATCTCCGGGGGTTTAGCAGGAGGAGGATCTGAGGTCGCTGACAGGAAGGCCCATGTCGCGGAGGCTAAGGCAGTAACGAAGATGGTGCACTCAACCTTCCTAGAGGTCAAGTCAGAAAAAAGGAAGAAGGTTGACATGGACACTTTGATAGTGGGATTTTCAAGGATGGACTTCAAAGGCCTCTTAGCCCCGCATGATGACCCTCTCGTCATCACGACCAGGGTGCACGGGTGCGAGGTGCCGAGGATCCTGGTAGATGGGGGCTCATCCGCAGATGTGATGTTTTGGCCATGCTTCAAGGCCTTGGGCCTCAGTCGTGCCAGACTTGTCCCATACCATCATCCATTGATTGGGTTCAGTGGGGAGAAGGTTCACCCCCTGGGAATATATGAGGCTGACGTCAGGATGGGGGACGAATGGCCGAGATGGCTCACCAAGAGGGTCAGTTTCTTTGTGCTGGATGAGCAGGTGTTTTCGGCATACAACATCATATTGGGACGCGTGGCCCTCAAGGGGTTTGAAGCTGTGCCGTCCACAGTCCACCAGATGGTTAAGTTCCCTACCCCTTATGGGGTGGGGGAAGTTCAGGGAGACCAGACGACAGCGAGAGAGTGCTATTACAACTCCGCTGAAGAAAGGGAGGCACACAAGAGGGCTACAGCCACTTACAACATTGATACCCTAGACCCCAGGGATGAGACGAAGCTCAAAAAAGGAGAGGCCGCTGAGGAGGTAGAACCCATCATCCTCGATGAGGATGACCCGGGAAAAACCGTCCAAGTTGGCAAGTCTCTGAAGCCCAGTATCAAGGAAGACCTCATCCAACTGCTGAGAAGAAGGCGAAGCGTCTTCGCGTGGAGTCATGTAAATATGCCAGGGATCGACCCTGAAATCATGTGCCACAAACTCAATGTGGTAGAGGGAGTGAAGCCGGTAAAGCAGAAGAGGAGGATTTACTCTAGAGAGAAGTACGAGGTCATCAGGGATGAGGTTAAAAAATTACAAGACGCTGAGTTTATCAGGGAGGTCGTCTACCCTGAATGGCTGTCCAACGCAGTCATTGTCCCAAAGGCCAACGGGAAGTGGCGGATGTGTGTGGACTTCACAGACCTCAACAAGCACTGCCCCAAAGACAGCTTCCCTCTCCCTCGCATTGACCAGATGGTAGACGCTACCGCAGGCCATGAGCTCATGAGTTATATGGATGCCTACTCAAGGTATAACCAGATCTTCATGAACCCTGAAGACTCGGAGAGGACTGCCTTCATCACTGACAAGGGGACATACTTCTATAGGGTCATGCCCTTTGGTCTAAAAAATGCGGGGGCAACGTACCAGCGCCTCGTAAATAAAATGTTCGAAGACCAAATTGGGAAGTCTATGGAGGTCTACGTGGATGACATGCTGACCAAGAGTTTGAAAGCAGAGGACCATGTAGCAGACCTGGAGAGGACCTTTAACACGATGGACAAGTACCAGATGAAGCTTAATCCGGCCAAGTGTGTCTTTGGGGTCGGAGCAGGGAAGTTCATGGGGTTCATTGTCAATCAAAGAGGCATCGAGGCCAATCCTGAAAAGATAAGGGCCCTTGTTGAGATGAAGACCCCCAAGTCCATTAAAGACGTTCAGAGGCTCACAGGGAGAGTGGCTGCCTTGAACAGATTTGTGTCAAGGGCCACAAACAGGTGTCTACCATTCTTCAAGATCCTTAGGAAAGCCTTTGAATGGAGTAAAGAATGCGATGAGGCTTTCAAAGAGCTAAAATCATACCTAGGGCCCCCCTTGCTGCTATCACGACCCGTGCAGGGTGAATAACTTTACGTGTACCTCGCCGTCTCAGGGTCTGCCATCAGTGCAGCCATTGTGAGAGACGAGGACGGTATACAGAAGCCCGTATATTTTAACAGCAAGGCACTCCAGGGGGCAGAGCAGAGATACCCGAGGATGGAGAAGTTGGCCTATGCCTTGATCCATGCCTCAAGGAAGATGAAACCGTACTTCCAGTCCCATACTATGGTCATCCTTACTGACTCTCCTCTTAGGCAGGTCCTACACAAGCCTGAAAAATCGGGAAGGCTAATGACCTGGGCTATAGAGCTGGGGGAGTTTGACATTGTGTATCAGCCTAAGACAGCCATTAAGGGGCAGGCATTGGCAGACTTCGTGGCTGAGTTCACTGGGGGAGATGATGAGGCCGAGGGTGAGACCCTCGGGAAGACGGATACAGAAGACAGACCCGCAGACACACCAGCAGATATGGTTGAGACGGGCACCGCTAGAAGGAAAGTGACTGAATACGAAGAGGGAAGATACATCTTTAGACAGGGGTCCCTCTCTGAGGGAAATTTTTCTGAAGGAAAGACTCCGTGGAGCCTCTTCGTTGACGGGTCCTCCTGTGATAGCGGAAGTGGTGCTGGACTGATACTATCAGCACCCGATGGCACAGACGTCGAATACGCCCTGAGGTTCAACTTCAAAGCCTCCAACAATGAGGCTGAATATGAGGCCTTAGTAGCAGGCCTCTCCTTGGCCAAGTCTCTTAGTGTCGGCCAGATTTTGGTCCATAGTGATTCAAGGCTAGTCGTAAATCAGATACTAGGAGCCTACGAGGCTAAGGACGAAAGGATGGCTAGGTACCTCGAGAAGGTGAGATCATTACTGAAGGGCTTCAGAGAAGTGAAATTAAGGAGGGTACCTAGGCTTGATAATGGCCGCGCTGATGCCCTTGCTAGGCTGGCCTCGGCAACAAGAACAGACATCAGGAGGACGGTCCCAGTGGAAATTTTGTTTCAGCCAGCTATCGAAGACGTCGAGGGAACACTTGGTGTTTGCATGAATGTTTCTCAAGAACCTTCATGGATGGACCCTCTGATCAAATACATTAAAGAGGGAGAGATGCCAGAAGCAAGCCAAGAGAGGAAGAAGCTAAGATACAGGGCCGCAAAATTCACTGTCATCGGAGACACGCTGTACAAAAAGGGGTTTCTGCTCCCCTTACTTAGATGCGTGCATCCCTTAGAAGTCCCTTCCATTCTGCAGGACGTACATGAAGGGTCGTGCTCAAGCCACATTGGGGGAAGATCCTTAGCGAAGAGGGTGATCACCCAAGGCTACTGGTGGCCGACCTTGGGGAAAGATGCTGCCGCATATGTTAAAAAGTGTGATAAATGCCAAAGATTTGCTACCATCCCTCACCAACCTCATCAGCCCCTCACCTCCATTACATCCCCATGGCCGTTTGCAGTGTGGGGGATTGACCTGGTAGGACCCCTACCGAGGGCAGTCAATAACTATCGGTTCCTCATCGTAGCAATTGACTACTTTTCAAAGTGGGTAGAGGCCGAACCGATGGTCACGATCACGGAGCAGAAGACCTTCCAGTTCATCTGGAAGAATGTGATATGCAGATATGGTCTACCCAACACCCTCATCTCGGATAACGGGACTCAATTCAAGAATGCCTCTCTGCAGAAGTACTGTGAGAGGGTAAGCATCAAACAATTTTTCTCCACCCCAGGCCGACCTCAGGCCAATGGGCAAACCGAAGTTACGAACAGGACAATCCTAGATGGGATTAAGAAGAGGCTTGAGGAGGCAAAAGGAAGATGGGTCGAGGAGTTATATGCAGTGTTGTGGGCATACAGGACGACAGTAAGGACCTCTACCGGGGAGACCCCATTCATGTTAGCTTATGGATCAGAAGTAGTCATCCCCACCGAAGTGGAGTTTCCTACTCATAGGGTCCAAATGTATGACCCCCAGGGAAATACGGAAGAGAGAAGACTTGACCTAGACCTGATTGAGGAAAGAAGGGAGGATGCTGAGATAAGGCAAGCTTCCTACCAGCAGAGGACCGCAAAGTTTTACAACCAAAGGGTGAAACAGAGACCTATCGCAGTGGGAGACTTGGTTCTTAAAAAGACTTGGCAGAAACCCAACAAGCTCCATCCTAATTGGCATGGCCCATATAGGGTCATCGATGAAGTTGTCCCAGGGACCTACAGGCTAGAAAACTTAGAGGGGGAACCTTTTTCAAACCCCTGGAATGCAGATCATTTGAAGAAATACTATCAGTAGTGTTGTAAGGTCTTGAAAGGCCATAATTGTAATTAGGGTTGCTCCAACAGAACACTTGGAAAATTAATGAGAAATATCAGTGTTTCCTTCATCCTGTTGTCAGTCCTAGCATGCATGGAAAGTTGATCCCTCGGCTATAATGGGGACCAGTGGAGGGGACGACCCCTCCACTCTCCTCAAAAAAGACGAGGGAAGACTAAATTAAAATCCATTAATTTGGAAAGTTGATCCCTCGGCTATAATGGGGACCAGTGGAGGGGACGACCCCTCCACTCTCCTCAAAAAAGACGAGGGAAGACTAAATTAAAATCCATTAATTTGGAAAGTTGATCCCTCGGCTATAATGGGGACCAGTGGAGGGGACGACCCCTCCACTCTCCTAAAAAAAGACGAGGGAAGACTAAATTAAAATCCATTAATTTGGAAAGTTGATCCCTCGGCTATAATGGGGACCAGTGGAGGGGACGACCCCTCCACTCTCCTCAAAAAAGACGAGGGAAGACTAAATTAAAATCCATTAATTTGGAAAGTTGATCCCTCGTCTATAATGGGGACCAGTGGAGGGGACGACCACTCCACTCTCCTCAAAAAAGACGAGGGAAGACTAGATTAAAATCCATTAATTTGGTTAGTTGATCCCTCGGCTATAATGGGGACCAGTGGAGGGGACGACCCCTCCACTGCCCTAAAAAAAAAGACGAGGGAAGACTAAATCAAAATCCATTAATTTGGTTAGTTGATCCATCGGCTATAATGGGGACCAGTGGAGGGGACGACCCCTCCACTGCCCTCAAAAAAGACGAGGGAAGACTTTATTTAAAATCCATTAATTTGGAAAGTTGATCCCTCGGCTATAATGGGGACCAGTGGAGGGGACGACCCCTCCACTCTCCTCAAAAAAGACGAGGGAAGACTAGATTAAAATCCATTAATTTGGTTAGTTGATCCCTCGGCTATAATGGGGACCAGTGGAGGGGACGACCCCTCCACTGCCCTAAAAAAAAGACGAGGGAAGACTAAATTAAAATCCATTAATTTGGTTAGTTGATCCCTCGGCTATAATGGGGACCAGTGGAGGGGACGACCCCTCCACTGCCCTCAAAAAAGACGAGGGAAGACTTTATTTAAAATCCATTAATTTGGAAAGTTGATCCCTCGGCTATAATGGGGACCAGTGGAGGGGACGACCCCTCCACTGCCCTCAAAAAAGACGAGGGAAGACTAAATTAAAATCCATTAATTTGGTTAGTTGAACCCTCGGCTATAACGAGGGCCAGTGGAGGGGACGACCCCTCCACTGTCCTCAAAAAAGACGAGGGAAGACATTACTTAAAAGTCATTTGGTTACTTGAACCCTCGGCTATAATGAGGCCACATTAGGGGACGACCCCACAGTGGTCCTCAAAAAAAAGACGAGGGAAGGGTTAGTAGCATCAACAATGAGCAAGCCATAATAAAATGAAATAAGGAAGACAGCAAATATGGAAGAGACTGGTATTAATAAAATATAAGTGTCAAGTGTTTTTACAAGGCCTTTGAACAAAAAGTACAAAAATAAGGGTATGGGCTACAGGCAGCCACCCTAGGGGACGACATCAGAGGGCAGGGCCTCAACATCAATGGGAATGGTCTCCTCAGTTACCAGAACCGGATGATCTTCAGATGTACCGACCCCTTCGATCTGGACTTGGGACTCCACTTGGTTGAGGGCCTCGGCAATTAGAGGGTCGTCCAATTGAACACCCTCCAGTGATGGGCGAACAGAGGAGACGACATCGCCAAACTTGAGGACGACCCATCGGCAGGCCGTCCTAATCCCCCTTTCCAGATATTCTAGGCCGAAGCCCTGAAATTCATCTGAAGTCTTGTATGCCTCAATAGCATCAGCCTCAGCTTTCTTGGTGGCTGCTTCCAGATCAGTCTTATGCTGGGCCTCCAGGTTGATCAGAGCCTCATCCCTATCCTTGATGATAAAGTCCTTGGCTTGCAGGTCGGCATCGTGCTGCCTCATCAGCTCATCTAGGACCCTAGCATGCTCGGTCCTGGCACTCTCAAGCTCAGCCCTCGCAGTATCAAGCTCAGTCTTTGCTGTATCTAGCTCTGCCTGCAACTCAGCCTCATGGTGAATGGCCCTCTCAGCTTCGTGAAACTTTTGTTGATTCTCGGCCATCCACTTGGTGGCTGAGGTCAAGGCACAAACAGACTGCAAGAAAAATGAAAATATATCAAGAGGGGCCGAGGGAACAGTTTGTGAAAATGAAATTAAAGAAGGTCAAGACCAATACCTGAGCAAGGGAGTGCAGACCGTAGTCGTACACTTTGGCAGGGGGCATCTTTGCCAAGAACTCGTAGTCAGAGGCCGACGGTGCAGAGAACATCGAGGCCTTGGCCGCCCTCAAATTGGCAATAAGAGATGAGGGGTCGACCCTCAGATGGGTCAGACTCTGAGACCAAAAGGCCCCCATGCTTGATGAAGAGGTTGCCCCCTCAGAGGCCTCGGCCCTGGCCCTCGTCTTAGGGTCAGGACGAGGCTCGACTGGAGCCTCAGGCTCCTTCCTTTTGTGGCTAACAGCTGCCGGCTCAACAACTGTCGGCCCTGAGGCCCTTGTCTTCTTAGGAGCTTGCTGAGGCTCCTTCCCCTTCTTCTTTGTCAGACCAGCAAGAAGGCTTGGAGCAGTCATATCCCAGAGATAATCTGACACGCCTGCAGGACGACCTGAAAAGGATACGATGAATCAGGAAAGTTTAGAGATAAAGAGAGAATACTTCAAAAATAAGTAAAGAAGGGAAAATGTTCAGTATAACTCACATAGTTCTGTCAGAGGGCCGACCCTCAGACCAGCTTCTTTAAGGAAGCGAGGGGTCATCAAATCTTCGAACTTTGGGATCTCACCCTCTCTCCCTCGTCCCCTCAGATACTCAACAATATCCCTCTCCTCCAAGCTAAGTCTGGGGTCTGACCTAGCTTTCATGGAGGGGTTAGACCATCTGTTAGGAACCCTCGGAGCATCGGCAGAGGGGGACGCCTCGGTGGAGCTCTCCCATGCCCCAGATATGAAGAAGAACCTTTTTTTCCAATCATGATTGGAAGTTTGAGCCACGTGGAGCAGCTTCTTCTCAGACCTTCTCGCTCCCAGATGATAGTATCCGGGCTGTTTAGATGAAGAGGTGATATTGTAGCAGGCCAAGAACACGTCGGACGAGGGCTCATCAGTGAAAGAGTTTTTCCACAAAGAGATATAACCCAGAATCGTCCTCCATGAGTTGGGTGGAAGTTGAGAGGGGGAGACGCCCAGAGCCGACAGAATATCTACAATAGCAGGATGGAAGGGAAGTCTAACACTTACCTTGAACATTTGCTCGTAGACGGCAATCTCTCCCTCTTCTCCCTCAAAAACCCTCTCAGTATCAGAGGGAGCCCTCATAGTCACCCCAGATGGCACTCCGTAAATATGCCTCCATATCAGAAGGTCCCTATCCCTAACAGAGGAGATAAAAGACGAGGCATGGGAGGTATCAACCTCATCATCTGTATCGTCGTCCTCGTCCTCCTCATCACCTGCAGGAGGACCCTGAGGAAAATCCACTTGGAAGGCGTTGGGAGACAGGGTTGTCACAGGGACAGCCTCAGAGGGGATTGTACCCTCAGTCTCTCATCCTGGGCTAAGGTCAGGTGAGTCCCTTCTACCAGAAGTTCCAGCACCAGTTGGAGAGGAGTTTCTCTCGTCCATTTCACTTGGTTTGGGAGTATCGGTCGGACGAGACGACGACCCACAAGACTCAGAGGGTTCAGGTGGTCTTATGGTGGCAAGAGGAATGGGAAAGATGGGTCGTACCCAATTAGGGTCGGCCCCTCGTCTCCTCTCTTCCTCTTCCTCTATCCGTCTGATCTCGGTAAATAGTTTCTCTCTCAAGGACGGGAATTCAGACACCAGGTTGTAAAGCCTCCTAAGCATTAAGGGGAAGACCCTACACTTAAAGAAATTATACTAGACTTGGCTAATTTAACCACAAACACTTGGGAGATTGACCAGGGTTGACCTTTGGATTAAATAAAGAACTCAAGGGTTTTCGTCAAGAACGTTCGAAGAACCAGTGACCGGAGAAGACACCGGAAAAAGCTATGGGGGAACTCTAAGAACCAGACGACCTACGACCCTAAAAAATAGACAGACTTGAAGACAAAAGAAGGCAAGAGGAGAAAAAGGTTACCTGATGAGGAGAAGGGCAAGAACGCTGCTAGGACCTGAAGGTTTGAAGGCTGAAAATGGCGGTGGAAACTGGTTCTAGAGAGAGAATAATCTTGGGCGCGAAGAAGAAGAAGATGAAGAGAGAGAGTTTGAAAATCTCTTAAGTACTTTGGTAATGAGTGGACCCATTTACCAAAGAAAGGTATAATTAGGGCACAAGGCCCCAAGTGCACTGCGCAGCCGCCCTGCCTTGGAAACTGGAACAGCAATGAGTACCTGCCCAGGTGTCACTCACCTAACTGATCGTACACGCATCTGAATTTCAGCATTATCCCTCAGCCATCTCAATGACACCTATGGCTAAGGGCTGGGGGGTGATTGATATACTCGTTTATACCCTCGGACTGGACAAGGATCACCTCCCATACGGACGACCCTACGAGGGGCCGACCCTTGACCAGGCTCCAGCTGGCCCCCACCAGGCCCAGACGACCCTACGAGGGGCCGACCCTCCACCAGGCTCCAGACGACCCTATGAGGGGCCGACCCTCCTCCAGGCTCCGGACGACCCTACGAGGGGCCGACCCTTTCTCAGGCTCCGGACGACACTACGAGGGTACGACAGTACGAGGCCAGAATCAAGCCAGGCTCCCTACCGGAAGAAACTTTGCCCTCGGCCTCGGCTCATAGGCTGAGGATGGTATCATGACGGCGCGTGGTTTGGGAGACGCGTGGAACAGTGCGCGTCAGGCTCATATGACACGTGGCAGACCGTTATAACAGAATCACACCCTCACGTGAGGGAATATTATGTCATCATTTGGCATCTACAGGTGTCAACAGGGGATTGGTTAGATCACCATTAACATGCACCATGCTTACTTGGGGGGTACACTACACCCCCCAAGACCTATATATACTTGTCACCTACAACCCTACAGGGGATCGATCCATGAACAAGAGCCCTAGCTAAAACTCTGCTTGTACACACACAGTAGAGAGAGGGAGAGGGTTATGAGCATTGTATCCAAGGCCATTAGTGCCCATACTTAGTGGATCACACACTCACAGTGGATGTAGGCCACATTGGCTGAACCACTATATATCATTGTCTTATTTCCTCTTATACTCATCCCCTTCTACACACTTACATACTTATATACTTGCATCTCTATGGCTGCCATGGCTGTTTCTGCTTGAGCTCACTATCACTTATCCGGTGATGCTAAATCTTAGCATCATCAGCGCCCATGATGTTCAGGCAGCTGATGCAACCCGCGGGGGGAGGTCTCAGCCCCCACGGGTAGGATACATCGAGGGGAAGATAGGGGCAAAGCACTGAAGAGGGATAACAAGAGGAAGTTCAGAAGAGACAGGGAAGACCCACCACTATTACCTTGTACAGTGGAAGAAGCTGTCAGATGTTATAATGAGATGGTTCAAGGGTGGACAATCTATAAGCCAAAGGATGTCCTCGTCGAGGAGCCCGATGCGGCAACAAAGGCGGATCCAAAGTATTGCCAAGTTCATCGGAGGATCCAGCATCCGACAGAAAGTTGCTTCACACTAAGAAGAATTATTGATAAATATGTGAAGGCAGGGACACTGCAAATCCCTCCGCAGGACGTCAATAACAACCCACTACCAGCACATGGGGCTAATCTCGTGGCGACCTATAATGAAGAAGCAGAGAAAAGAGATAGGGATGAGTATGAGGAAGCTTTGGATATTTGCACCAAGGGAATGGCTAATGTCGTGCTAGCTTACGATGAAGAAAGCGCCAAGGATGTGGAGGATGTATATGGTGTCGAAGGTGAAGAGGTAGACCCAACCCTAGAATATTGGGCAGTTTCAAAATCCCCTAAGTTCACTTGGTTCTTCGAACAAGTGGGGATTCCAAAGGAGAATAGGTTGGAGATAACCCAGGCGATACTTGATATTTTAAGGAAGAGAGCGGTCCCTTCGCTAAGATGGAAGGGACCCATGGCCAGGTTGGTAAGGAGGTTTCTGTCAGAAGTGACCTTCAGCGATGCAGATAGGGCCTATAAGGTTCCCTCACAACAGGCCGTTGTATGTGATCTCTAGTGTTAATGGAGTTAGCTTTAAAAGGACTCTCATGGATGGGGGAGCTTCCATCAATATCATGCCAATTAACTCCTTTCACGCAGCCAATATTTCAGAAGAAAGGTTGGTCCCCATGCCTTTGGTAATTTCGAGGTATGATAACCAGTCCTCGAAATCCATTGGGTATGTTAATGTGGGGATTGTGATGGGGAATTTGAGTTCCCATATAAAATTCCATGTAATAGAGAGTACAACTTCCTATCATTTGCTAATAGGGAGGGTGTGGATGCACAACCAAGGGCTAGTTACCTCTACGTACCACCAGTGTGCTAAGGCGAACGTCAAGGGGACAGAAGTGACCATTAGGGCTACAAAGAGGCCCTTCACTATCGAGGAAGCTCACTTGGTGGACGCAGCATTTTAAACTGAGTTGGAAGAGGATGTTCGGGTCCTAATGAGAAGGATGGAGGGAGCATGGGTTCCCTCAATCAGGGAAAGGATGGGGCCCTTGAACGAGAAGAATACATAAGTTGCAAGCAACGCAAGAGTAATGATCGAAGAATCTCACCAGGCGGTCCCTCGACCCCAATGCATCTCGAAGCACCTCAAAGACAAGATGAAGCCCAGAGCGGATCCAATGGAGCATGAGGTCCAACGAAAAAGCGTGCTGAGTAGGTTCTCAGGAAAAAGAGTGGTCGAGGCATCTAGGGAGAAGAAGAGGAAAGAAGTCACCACTACCAACAAATAATGCAAGAAAGTCATTACCGAGGAAGGAAATGTGGTGTATCGATTATAACGGTGTGAACGGGTGGCCCAGGAAGCTGATAATGAGGTTGACCCGATATATGCATGCTTTCTGGTAGATCAAAGGGGACAGTGTATGGCGATAGATAATTCCATTATATAGGAATTTGTGGAGGAAGTCGCCGAGGAACCAGCTTACATGGCGGATCGATCGAAGCCACAGGCACAAGAGCTGGAGCAGTTGAACCTGTCAAAATAAGGGGAAGACCCAAGGCCCATCTTCATCTTGAAGTATCTTAGTAAAAAGAAACGAGAGGCCTTGGTCGAGTTGATTCGGGAATTTGTAAATGTCTTCGCGTGGAAGTACACAAAGATGGAGGGGCTAGATGAAGAAGTAAGATGTCATAAGTTGAACATGATGACTTCGGCCATTCCAGTAAAATAAGCAACGAGAACGTATAAGCCTGAGCTGGATTTGAAGATCAAAGAAGAAGTTCAACGCCTACTAACGGCAGGGTTCATTACACCAATACAACACCCACTCTGGTTATCTAGTATTGTCCCAGTAGGGAAGAAAGACAAGAGCCAGATAAGGATCTGCGTGGACTTCAGAGATTTGAATAGAGCCTGCCCCAAAGACAAGTTCCCCCTACCCTCCATCGATAGCCTGATAGATGCAACGGTAGGTCATGAGATGTATAGCTTTATGGATGGGTATGTAGGGTACAACCAGATCAAGATGGACCCTTCGGATGCAGAAAAGACAGCATTCAGAACCCTGTTGGGTAATTTTATGTACATGGTAATGCCGTTTGGACTCAAGAATGCTGGGTCGACTTACCAGAGAACAATGATGGCCATTTTCCATGACTTCTTTCACAAGTTTGTGGAATTCTATGTGGATGATTTGGTCATCAAGTCGAGGAAGGAGGAGTCCCATCTGAGCGATTTGAGGAAGGTGTTTTCCCGTTGCAGGAAGTTTAAATTAAAGATGAACCCACTGAAGTACGTTTTTGGGGTGACAAGTGGGAAATTCCTAGGCTTTGTGGTTGATCGACAAGGGGTGCAGATGGACCAGGACAAATAGCGGGCGATATTGGAAATGCCATGTCCAAAAATGGCGAAAGAGTTGAAGAGTTTCCTCGGTAAAGTCTCCTACCTTAGGAGATTTGTGCCTGGCTTAGCCGAAATAACACATCCATTGGTGCAGCTGCTGCGAAGGAACACGAAGTTCAAATGGGAGGAATTCACCAGGAGTCTCTTGACGGACTAAAAAAGCTACTCATTTCACCACAAACCATGGTTCCACCAAAGGCAAGAATACCGTTGCAACTGTATCTCACATCCACCACGAGGTCTATGGGAGCTTTGCTGGCACAAGAGACCAAGGGGCAAGAACGGCCAGTTTATTACCTCAGCAGGATCATCCATGGGCCAGAAGCCAGATATAGTAGCCTAGAAAGGCATTATTTAGCCTTAGTATTTGTAGCGCAAAAACTTAGACATTATATGTTGTCTTTTACGATTCATATTGTAACAAGATGTGATCCTATTAAATATTTGCTTGCAAGAACTATATTGATTGGCAGGGTGGCTAGATGGTTCCTTATCCTCTCTGAATATGACTTAAAGTGCGTGGTTCCTCGCGCAATCAAAAACCAGGCGTACGCTGATTTATTGGCTATTTTCCCTTCAGGAACGTTCGAGCCTCCCCAAAAGAGCATTCCAGGAGACGACTTGCAGGCTAATCACCTAGATGCAACGGACGAAGAATGGATAATGTAGTTCGATGGGTCATCGACAGAAAAGAAAGGAGGAGCAGGGGTTATCCTTTCGAAGGTAATGGAGGAGATTTGCCTTTCTTACAAGTTAGATTTCCCCTGTTCTAACAACGAGGCAGAATATGAAACATTGGTACTAGGATTGCTAGAGGCTCTTCGAAGAGGGATCCGTTCACTTTGAATCAAAGGGGCTTCGAACTTAGTGGTTCATTAAGTGAATGGAGAATACGCATTGAAACACATGAGCCTGGCACCATACATAACGATCATTCAGAGGCTCCTTGGCCAGTTCTATCGGACCAAGATCAAAAGGCAGTCCAGAACGATGAACCGTCATCCAGACGCCTATGCCACCATTGCCCAGAAGATGATCATGAGGAGCGATACAACTACTATCGTGATTCAACGAAGAACAGCTCCTTCGATGGTGCAGTCGATTCTACCGATGGAGGAAGACGCAGACTGGAGGGGAGAGATCAGGAAGCAACTGGAGTCTGGCGAAGGAACGATGGGGATAAGAGAATTAGCCCAATACTTCACAAACCATGAAAATATTTACTTCAGAAATGCAGGGGGATGGTTGTCAAGATGTATCAGCCCAGAAGAAGCAGAGCGAAGATTGAAGAAGACACACGAGGAGCACTACGAAACAACTGAGATACCTCTCTATAGGAGAATGCAAAGAGAGGGATATTTCTATCTTAGTATGAAGTAAGACGCGGAAGAGCTACAACGGAAATGCAATAAGTGTCAACTGTTCTTCGAAGCGATTGAATGTCATTGCATTGAAGCTCAGGAAGACTGGAGGCAGCCCTATATTGAATTCATTCAAAATGGAGTTGTCCCAATGGAGAAACTGAATGCGGTGGGACTAAAGCGAAGGGCCCCAAGGTTCTACGTTCAGAAGGGGCAGCTTTATCGAAGGGGGTACTTCAACAGGCCACTGCGTTGCATCACGAAGGAAGAAGCAACCAAGGTTCTCAAACTAGTGCATGATCCAGCTCACATAGGAGGGAACAAGTTGTATGATCAACTAATGACGTTGGGATATTATTGGCCAACAATGGAAAAAGACTCTGCTGAGTTCGTTAAAAAATGCAAAGCTTGCCAACTTCATGGAAATATGATCCATGCTCTATCGGCAGACTTACACTCTCTGGCAATACCCTATCCGTTTCACACTTGGGCGTTCGACCTGGTAGGGGCAATACATCCTTCTTCGAGGGGAAAGATATGGATACTGGTAGCAACATAATGCTTTACAAAGTGGGCTGAAGCGATACCACTCAAGAGAGAAACGGCTGGGGTGGTGAGTAACTTCATCAGAGAATATATCATTTACCGTTTTGGGATCCCAAAGGTCATTCTCTCAGATAACGGGACTCCCTTTGTTAATTCAGAAGTAACAATGCTCATAGACAAGTACTCCATTATTCATCATACTTCAACGGTGGCGTACCCAAAGGGAAATGGTCAAGCCGAAGAGACTAACAAAACGTTGGTTAATATTTTGGCTAAGATGATGGAGGACTTCCCAGGATTATGGGATGACAAGATACCAGCTGTACTATGGGCCTATCGAACGACCAAGCGGAAGCCCACAGGATACACTCCGTTCTCTCTTATTTATGGGGCTGAGGCAATCCTTCCAGTAGAGTTAGAAATTCCCTCTGCTCGATATAACTTGCGAAGTAGCATGCTACCTCAGAATAGCCATGTGAAGTTTGAAGCGTTGGATGAACACAGAGATAATGCGATGCAACACTTTCAAATGTATACGAAACAGATCTCCAGGGCATATGATAACCTGGTGAGATCGAGGAAGTTCGTAGAGGGAGACCTCGTTTTGAGGGCAACAGTAAAGCACATCAGGGGGCTTCTTCAACCAAAGTTTGCAGAAAACTGGAAGGGACCTTTCGTTGTAAAAGAAGCCCATGACTCAGGTTATTCTTAATTTATAGGATGGAGGAAGATAAGCCATTCAAGATTAACAATAAATGGTTGAAAGTTTACCATGTGTAAGCAATCAAGTTTGAGCCACTGTGGTAACCAACTGTTGTTATTAATATACAAGTTTTATTTGTAACTTGAACAAAATGAAAGAATTATAGAAAGGTAGAAATTTACAACATACGCAAGCAGTCATAACACAAAGAGATGAATCGAAAAACATACATTTTTTTAACAAAAACATAGGGGCATTACACAAATGGAAGCTACCGCCCAGGAATTACATAGAAAGAAGCAGAAGTAAGATATATACAAGAGTTCGTTAGCCTAAGAGGAACCATAGATCCGAATAAGAGAAATTTTTTTTGGGAAGGCCTGAAGAAGCTATTGTGTTGGACTGTTGGGCACTGATAGAAACCTCCAATCTCGTTTGCACTTGTGTACGTTAGATGATGAGTTTTTCTCATTTCAGCTTGACCAGGAACAAAGCTTCTTCGTCATCCTCTATCTCCTTATCCGCGTCTTCTAGGAGAGGTGCTAGTTCAGCCAACCTAGCTTCCTCGGCCCGTTGCTCCTCTTGATGTTTTCGTAACAGTTCCCTCTGGCTGATCAGCTTTTGGCTCTTCAAAGTCTTCAAATACGTTATAAGCCAGTCAAACCGGAAACCTTCACGACCCAACTCTCTCAGATAACCCAGGAATTAATTAAGGAGGGGTCTGGTAACGTTTGCAGTCGGAGTACTGACAATCTCAATAACAACGGTAGCCATGCCTTGAAGCCTATAACTCATGACAGAATTGTTCGAACGCAGACAATCCATCGTGAAGGTTTCAGGATGATGATTCACGAGTTGCTCAATCACTAAATGGTAGGTGACATGCATTTAGGGAGAACGTTGAAGCACCATCAGGTAAAAAGCGGGAGGAGCCAGGTCGGGCAGAGGAAGCTCACACCCAGATTCACTCTCTGTGGCAGCTCCGGTCGTGGAACCTTGATCATCGCGGCCAGAATCCCCCGAGACGGCAGGTTCCCGATGGGGTGAGCCAATAGGTGAAAGAACTGGTGGAGAACCCCCTGTGCAACCTGAGGAATGGTAGAAGACATTATGAGAAATTCTTAACAAGCATTTTCATTGTTAAGTCACCATTATAGGTTGAGTTTATGAGAAATTCTTAACAAGCGTTTTCATTGTTAAGTCACCGTTATAGGTGGAGTTTATGAAAATCTTAACAAGCATTTTCATTGATAAGTAACCGTTATAGGTGGAATTTTTTAAAAATTTTAACAAGCTTTTTTGTTGTTAAGTCACCGTTATAGGTGGAGTTCATGAGAAATTCTTAAACAAGCATTTTCGTTGTTAACTCACCGTTATAGGTGGATTTTATGAAAAATCTTAACAAGCATTTCCGTTGTAGTCACCGTTATAGGTGGAGTTTATGAAAAATCTTAACAAGCATTTTTTTTGTTAAGTCACCGTTATAGGTGGAGTTTATGAAAAATCTTAACAAGTGTTTTCATTGTTAAGTCACCGATATAGGTGGAGTTCATGAAAAATCTTAACAAGCGTTTTCGTTGTTAAGTCACCGTTATAGGTGGAGTTTATGAAAAATCTTAACAAGTGTTTTCACTGTTAAGTCACTGATATAGGTGGAGTTCATGAAAAATCTTAAGAAGCGCTTTCGTTGTTAAGTCACCATATAGGTGGAGTTTGCAAAAATTCTTTAACATAAATGCAAAGAATTAACAAAATACCTCAGTCATGGCAGGAGCCAGAACGGGAATCATCGTGGCGGCCATAGGGGAAGAAACTATTGGAGGTGGGCTCATAACCTCAGAAGTCACAACGGGACCCCTGGCCGCAGAAGCCTCAACGGTTGGTAAAAATCCCCCACCAACATAAGGTACCAAAGCCAGCATGGGCGATCCACTGAGAGAAGATGATGGACTCTTAAGAGAGGCCCCAACATAGATGGGTACAAAATAACTACCAGGTTGGGCAGAAGCATCGACCTTGGCCTTATTGGCGAGTAGACCACCAAAATAAGAGGGTGGAGCAAGACCGGGAGAAATCTGCAACAATGAAGCTAAGTGTTAGAAAGGAAGAATAAGTACAGAAAAAAGGGGAGAAATACCTCTAGGCGCTACTTACCTTAGTTATGGCACTAAAAAGGGGATTGGCGGCCAGAGGTCTCGTCAGCACCGTTGGAAGAAGAATGTTGGCTAACAAAGAGGACACTTCAACCTAGATCACCCAACATCCCAAAGTTCAGAACGATAAACAAAAAATGGGGAGAAGGACGTCAGACCAAAGAAAGTTATGGACGGAATCTTACCTCGGGGTCACTTTCTGCAGCTAGAACAATGGGCAAAAGAAGCTCGGGTGGAGGGGATAAGTCAGAAGAAGCTGCGAGAGTTGTCTCTGGTTGCAAAGAGACGCCCACAGACTCAACAGCATCACCACCCATGGCAACATCCCTCGCACGTTGTGAGGTCGAACGACGGGAATAGGTAAGCCCGGTCATGGGGGAACGGGGAGGAGTCACATCAATTCGGGAAATATCAAAATGTCCCCCCACGAAAGGGCTCACGGGAGGACTAGGGGGATTGGGCCTTTCCTCTTCAACCCCCTGCACTAAAGTTATCAAGAAAAAATAAGAAATGCATATTGCCTTAAGCAAAGGGTAAATGAGAATAAAACAAGTATACATACCTCAAATCCGGAAGGAGAACGAGGGGACATATCCATTGGCAAAAAAGGAAGGGAGGCAGCAACAGTTGGGGTAGGAGAGAGATGCACATTGAGAGTCTATTTCCTCTGGGACTTGGTACCCAGAGTTTTATACATTGTCCCCGATACACTAGTACTAGTACCTCGAAGAACCCCTGAACTTTGTCTCCTCTTTGTCGTTGTCTCTGTAGGATCAACCACGATCGTGGGAAAGGCAACCGAAGGAGGAATGACGACAGTGAACCGTTGAAACTCAGCGTTTATTTGATCTAGCTCAGCCTAAACTTCCCTCCTTAACCTCTCGGCCACTTCTGCGGACATGGAGGGGGGGGGGACAAAGGCTATAGGGGGCTGCCACGGGAGTCTGGGACTTCGATTTTGGTTTCGCTATTGAGGACATCCCGCTTTTGGCCCTTTTTGCTTTCTTGGCAGGCGATTAAGAAGACCCTTCACCAGTAGCAGCTTCGGTCGAAGGGGTAGTTTTTTTCGGGGCTGTAACGGTTTTGGGTTTGGTCGTGACAGTAGGGATCAGGGAACAAAGTCGGGGAAGCTCAGTGGGACGTACCTTGGGGGTTTTACTTAGAGGGAACTCAATCCCAAGAACGGAGTTGCCCTTTAACCCCAGCTCCAATGTAGAAAAGGAAAGAACTGGAGGATACACGGGATCTCCCTCGATAAACTCGGCAATTTCAGCCAGTTATTTCGTCCAGTACCTTGTGGAAAACAGAGGAGTCACGTCCCCTCGCCTGGTAATGCTGGGAATGGTGACTCGCCCAGCCATTACATAATATATTCCCCAAGCCGCAGTTGAAGAAAACAGAGAACATACCTCTCTAAAGGAAACCTTGGGGTTTGATGATTGGAAAACTGGGCGAGGAGCCCCCTGATCAAAACTAAACTGGCGGCTGCATCGATTGGGATTATAGTGCTCGCTGGTATACCCCCACTCGGTGTAAGAAGGAAGGTACCCTGGGGAAAATAGAAGGACCACAGCCAGCGAGGGGTCTTCAATATCTACGCCTACATCCACCATCCTTGCTACATGCTGGAAAAAACCACAAGTATAGACGAAGATATACTCTTCGTAGGGCCTCATTACAAAGTTTTCAGGATGATCAATAATAGAGATCAACTTCTTTCAGTTTTGTTTCTTATGATAGATAAAGGAGCGTGGAGGTAGAATTATTTCCCCCAAAGGGGGGCGATTGGCCTTGGCTGCTACGACAGGAAAACAGACGTAGAGGAAGCTTGTCAGGAGGACACAGTTGGCAAAATTGGCCAAGTTATAGCGACCTAGAGATCGTTCCATGTCAAAAAGAGCCCTATCAAGCCATGTGTAGAGGGATCCCAATGCAATTGCAGCAAGGGGAAGCTTGATACCTCGGGTCAAATGAAGAGATATATTGATAAGGTCCCTTCGGGGCTGATCGTTGGGCTTCCCCGTTAGAAAGAAACGAGAAAGAATGATAAGAATATAGGTAGGAATTCCAATGGTGTACCTTGGCTGGGAGCCTCTGTAGAAGAACTACCTGTTGCAGAATCTTTGAAGAAATAATTGATGAGTGGAGAGAAAGTGGCCTTGTTCGATGAACCGATGCAACTTCGACATATACGGTCCAACTCCAAACAATCAGCAGTTTCTTGGGCATCTAGAGCCTCATCAACATAGGGCTCATGGCCTGTTGCTTCAAGGCCTAAGAGCTCACACACGTCTTCCAACGTTATCGAGAACTCGCCCCACGCAACAATGAACGTATGAGTGGTAATATTCCAGCGAGACACTAGGATAGGAAGAGCAACATTATTCTTGGAGAGAGTGAACTCACCAAACCACTTAGCCCGTTGAAGCCATATTTTGGTGAGCGTATCAGCATGGGAGCTCTGCATATGGGAGTTCCAGGCAGCAAAGTGAGTAGGAGAACCCCCGGGTGCTTCGAAATCGATGTGGGACCATGGGAAGTCCCCTCGCTCCAGATAAAATCGAAGAGTCCCCTCGGGAGGAAGAAAGCCCCAGTCAGCAACATCTTCATCTTCATCACCAAGTGTTAGGGCATCATACTTGGCATTGAAAACACAAGTTTTGCAAAGTCCAACAAAATCGTCACCTTATCCAAAAATAGGGGATCGACGGTAAAACTTCAACTATTCCTGACGGGCATCATCTGGGGCGGTGGCAACAATATAGGTCGCAGGCGGAGCACTGGTGGCAGAGATGGTGGGGTTGCTTGAGGATGCCATGATAGATAATGATGAAGTAAAAGAAAAAACTTCGAGAAAGAGGGGTTTGAAAACAAAAATGGAAGAGCGCAACCACAGTTGGTGGTATAGAAGATAAGAAAGGAAAGAAGTTTGGTAAGAGCTTAACAGCAATGGAGTTCTCACAAACTTTCTCTCACTAAAGCGAATGGAAGCTTGAAGAAGATGAAGGCAAAGGAAGAGAACAATGAGTTAAGTGTTTGAATATAGCCGTTTGAAATTTATGAGTTTGCCTTTTAAGTTTCCCACCATCGCACGTGCAAGGCCGTCTATAATCATTTCAAATAAACACGTGGCACTCCAGGAACTGTTCTGACAGACGAAAAGACAGCGCCACGTCAGTAATGAAGGAATGCATGGATAATAGAAAATATTGCCTTCTCCAGCAAATTTGAGTTCTGGCGCCAGAATTTATGTCAGACATATCTAGTGACTCCCAACGAAGACAATCCCTCAACGGTTAAAAAAAGCTATGATGTCCCCTCACCACGTGTCCAAACGTTGTTTAAATTATGACTAAGTTGCATTGGGGAGATTTTCACTTCCCAAGGGTCCAAATGAGTCTTTGAGAAGGTTAGTAGGCCTCCTGGGAGAATTTTAAATAATAAAGCTAGAACGGGTGAGGCTCAACATCAGGAAAAAGTGGTGATGTCCCTTCGCCCAAACACCAATGAGTTATGGCGCTTCGGCTCAGGTACATCGGGGAGAATTTTAATTTTTTCCAGGAGGTTATAACACTGCAGTTCTAACGAGGAAAAGAAGGCCAGAAATTCACACAGAGAAGGTTCACCGGATTGAGAAGTTTCGTGAAAACATTTCTTGTTCCAATAAATCTCTTCACGAAGGGGCAAATGTAGAGGGGGCTTAAAGGTAATCCTCAGATTAAGGATAATTCCCTAATTGGCAATAGTGATTGAGATTAAGCAAGAGTGGCAACTCAAGCGAGGCATCTTGGCGTGGCAACTCATACTTTAGCTTGTTGTATTAGTCATATTGTATTTCTTTTTATATTGACTGTAAGCTATAACGGTTGTAATGTTGTAACAAGAGTAATAATGAGTTTGTGTGAGGTCAAACGGTACTTACGAGAGACCAGGCTTGGCAGGGCTTGAGAGAGCTTTCATGCTCTATCGAATGACCTCGTCGTGGAAACTTTAGAGAGACTTGGTTTGGAGGATTGAGAAGTGAGGCACCGTTGGGGCTTGTCCTGATCATCTTAGATACACCTGGTAAAACACCGAAGAACCCTGATGAAGTAACCTCGGGTGAGGCAGCTTGGAGTTCCATCGGGCGTAGGGCTGGGAACCAAAGAGCCCTCTACTTAATGTCACATCTACTATAGGTGATGTCACTATACAGCTAAATAATGTCAGACATGCACTCAAGTAAACCACCGTGGTATTTGGGGCTGTCAGGCAGTTGGTGAGCTACCTCTGCGACAACAGCCTCCTGACACACAGTGGTTATGAAAAAGGCATGTCTTGGCATTTAATGTTTACGACGTAGAGACAACTAGTGCATCAAGCATTTAATGTTGTGACATAAAGTATGAAGGATGTCTTTCATAGTCTTTAATGACTGAGTTGCCTCGGGGGTGGTGTGGGGGGCTATTTAAGGACCCCAACCACCTTTGAGGAGAGGGGGATCTTTTAAGAGAGTTCGGATGATCCTTTGAGAGTTTAGAAGTTATTACTAGAGAGAATATACATTCAGAGAGAGTTATTGTGAGTAAGGGGGTTTACTCACTAACCATTGTTATTTATTACGAAGCTTTTAATGCTTGACAGATATTCTTGAGGGTTTTCTTGTGTGTTTATACCTTCCTACCAAGGTGCATCTAGGGTGCTTACTTCTCTCTCCCTCTAACTGAGTTACTCCTAAGTCCATTACTACCTTCTGAGTTATAGACGAGATATTTGGGAGTTTAAACAGAGGTTTTACCTTCATTAGGGACTGTGTTTGTATGTCCTATCATTAATCCAAAGCTTTGGACAATTCGCTTATCATTACCATACTCAAACAGGGGTTACGCCTCCATCTATAATCTAAAGTATCCTCTTACAATAGGTATTTCTCCAACCTACATATATACTTCTCATACGTATTTTAACCTTAACTCTACGTATTATATAAATATTTAGATTACTATCTCTCTCATAATCTCCAGGGTACATTCTCTCTATACCGAAATAACTAAAGTATTTATTCTCACATACTTTCCCGAAATTCTGGCTTGTTTAAGTTTACTATCGGGCAGTTTCTCTCACTCCAATAAATCGATAAACTCAAAATTCGGACTCTAAGAAAATTCCCAGAAATTCACCCTGTCGCTCGAACGAGATGGAAATGTCGTTTAAACGACTACCACGTGTCGCTTGAGCGACTTTGCGTGAGGTACCAATCTCGTTTGAACCACTTTGCGCGACTTTGCGCGAGACCTACTGTTTCGTCTTCTTCACCAAATTTCAGCATTTTCTACCATTTTTGAACCTAATAACCTCTAAAATTCAACACCCAATGCCTCATCATCAATACCCATCTACACATAACAGATTATAGATCATTCCTAACATCCTAGGATCATTAATTCGTCATTAATCATTCTAATTAGGTACAATCCCCAAATTAATTCGCAAGAACCCTAGTTTCCAAAATTTTAATTAAAGAACCTAATCAGCCCAGATTCGTTCATCAATATATGATTCAATTTCGTAATTAATCCTCTACATACATGAAGGAATATTAACAACTAATTAACCCAGCCTTTAATCATCATTTAATCCTCAAGTTTTCACCTAATTAACATATAAATCATGATGAATCTCACCTACTCTAAGATGAGTATGATTATTGCTAAAAGAAAGCAAGTAATAAACACTTGCCTTAAGTCGAAGGTCTGAATCCTTTGGTGATGTTGGTATAGACGTGTTCCTCTCTTCTCGATCTACACGTTAGTGGTCACGGTTGTACAAGGTAGTGTTAATTTGGCCTTCCCTCTTGGAAATTGGTTCTCCCTCACACCCTCTGTGGCCGTTATTTACTTTTTGTGTCTCGCAACCCTAATTGACTTTCCTTGGCTGATAAAATAACTCCCAATTTTCATCCATTAATTAAACCCAAAAATACAATTTACCCTCTCGGGGCGCTGGTTAGGCCTAAAATTGTCCCAGGACCCAAACTAAACACCCAGGTATACTATTCTGACTATCTCGACCCTTCCGGACTCAACCGCGCAATCGAAATAACCGTACGAGTTACCAAAAATAATTTCTCTTTTATCCCAATTAGTTAGTCTCGACACAAGTCGTATTATTCACTCTCGACAATTTATCAAAGTGTATAGTTCCATATTACATATCACACAGTAATATTAAATCAATAGGTATTAGCCCTTGACACGCTAGTTAATATTTATTTTTAAATTCGGATTAATTTACAATTAAATTCTCATATTTTAATTCAATTAATCCCACTATAATAATTATTCTCATAATTATTTAAATCCTCAAAAAATATGGGGTATTACAGTTTAGACATAAGAGCATGTGAAGGAGTAGATCTCATAGTTCGAGGGTTTTTCAATTTTTGCTTGCGCATTGTACTCATTTTCTTTCCTTAGACTGTAATAGCTATGCTTACTCCTTATTTTATTAACGAAAATAATATTTTAATTTGCTTGAGTGTGCCACTTTATTTTTCTGATGAACTTCTGTATGTTCTGCTCTAATATTGTAGCATGTTACCGAGTAAATCCTTTCTTCTAGTAATTTAGACAACGTGCTCAAGCGAGGTGCTAGCAAGCAAGCTCGTCGAGAATTTCTGACTGCCTATAAGGCGTTAATAAAAAGGATTAACGCCTACAAGAACAAGTCCACCTTGGTCACCAAACTAAAGGTTGACCTAAAGGACTTGGAAGATGTAAGTTCTTCTCTCCAAAAGGATATAGGCGAATTAAAGGTGCAATTGACTAAGTCCAAAGACATTGGGGTTATTGGCACTTTGGTCCAGACAGAGAAAGACGAGCTGAATGAGAAACTGGCTGAGTCTCAGGAATAAATTCAAAGGATCAACATCATAGTTATTGGGCTAAGCCATGATATGAAGAAGATTTGATATATATTTAGGATGGGTACCCAGGTTACGTGGTCGTCTGGTTACTATAAGGGGTTGAAATATGACCTTACGAGGCTATAGGAAGGTCAAGACGTTGCCTACAATCACGACTAGCTGAACTCCCTCAAGATTGTAAAAGAACCATAGGAATCTCAGCTATAGTACATATATCACGTTAATTTACCTGCATACAATCGACCTCCTTTTTGTCAGGACGAGACTTAGATCCTTGTAGACACCATTCGCCTTCCCCTCGTCGAGAGCTACTTGGAAGGTCATGACAGTGATGAGAGCATAGGCCATACCCTGACGATGGTCAGAGGAAGAAAATGAAACAGTTTTTATCTCATCAAATATAAACCGTTGTAAATTTTTTGTACTTTTTGTAATTGATATGTAATTGGTACATTTTGTAATTAGGCACTACCAAATGAATCAAAGTAATACCAAAATATTTTCATTTTTCTAGTTCATTATGCCTTTTCATGCATTATTCCGTCCTTCTTACCTTTTAGGTCGTGTCGTGACACTCCCTTAGGCTTAGAAAACACAATGGAAAAAATGCACCTAGTTTATGAGTAATCTACGCATTCAGGATTTTTGTCGACCAAGAAAAGTTGTTTTTTGCTTAGGGATCCCTGTAAAGCTTTTGTCTTGCCTGGGAAAGTCGTGAGGTCTCATGTGTTGGTTATGATAAGGACCTGAGGACTTTAACTTTAAATGTAAAAAACAAAACTTCCATTGTAATTAAGTTAAAGCCTGATTGGTACCTTTCATAGACTAAGTGCCAATTGTGGTCCAGTTAGTTAGGGAAAAAATGTAAATTAACTAAATAACTCAAGAAATATGAGCAAGATATGGGAAGAATGGTTTTTATTTATTTGTAACTGATATAACAAACTGTGAGTAACATAAGTTTAAAATGAAAATTTACATAAATTAATGTGTTGATAAGTAAGAAGACTGGAAGTAGAACTTCTTGAGGTTGTCTTCATTCCATGCCATCAGTATCTCTATGCCCTTCATTGTTTCTAAGTCAGAGTCTCCCTCTAGATCATCTCTGATTATTTTGACAGTCCCTCCTAGTTGGGCCCCAATTTTCCGTCCGACGGCCTTGTGGCTCTGCCTAGAAACTTCCGTAGGATATAATACATTATTTGGAATTTCCTCGGATTGACCCCCTTGTTGTACTTCTTTACCAATTGTTGTTGATATGAGTCCAGCTTTATCATGGCTTTCTCTCTTCGTTCGTCGTCCAGGTCAAGTTCGTGCGAAAGGCATCATCATTCAATCCTTAGTCGGCCATATTCGTTCTCATTATTGGGAGGCCAACTTCAAGTGGTATGGTAACTTCCATTCAACAAGTAAGTGAGAAGGGAATCTACTCAGTTGGTATGCCCATAGAACATGAGGAAGCTCATCCGCTCAAGCGCCTTTTTCTCTTCCTAACCTCTTTTTAAGGCCTTGGAGGCTTTTGCTTGACCTTTGCTTTAATGGTACGCTACTGAACTGAAGTGATACTTGATTCTATGATCATCGCAAAAACTCTGGAAGGGACCTCATTCAAATTGTGTTCCATTATAGTTATAATAGATCATGGTTCCCCAAATCTTGTTATGATGTTTATCCAAATGAACCTTATAATGTCGACATCTCTGATGTTGGATAGTGGTTCTTTTTCTACCCACTTCGTGAAATATTTTGTGCCAACCTGCAGGTACTTACGATTCCTAGGTGCGATAGGTTGTGTTCCCATAATATCCAACCCCCAATGTGCAAATGGTCATGGACTACTCAAGGGCTTGAGGTACTTGGTCGGGATATGGACCATGGGACAAAATGTTTGGCACTTTTCGCACTTCAAAACATAGGCACTTGCATCTTTCTGCATATATGTCCACCATTAGCCTTCTTTGATTGCTCAGAATGTCAGGGACCTTCCTCTGCCGTGACTTTCATATATTCCATCATGAAGTTCATAAACAACTTACTCGATGTCTTTTGGATGTAAGTAGAGGCCTATGAAGGATCTTATGTAAAGTTTTTCCCTAGGGTCTAAGTAAAAATGTGTAGCTTTAACTCTGACCTCATGGGCCAATTTTTTATCGGTCGGTAATGTCTCATTCTGTAAGTATGCAATGATGTTTTCCATCTAATTGGGGCCTCGATCAATGGACAGGATGTGCTCAGGGTCTACTGTCTTATAATTACTGAGCTTAATGAGGAATTCCATTTTGATGGTTCTCCTGAGATCTGAGTTCGCTACTGAGCTTAGTGCTACTAGAGAATCAACATGACTATTATAACCCTGAGGAAACTGTTGAATGTGAATTTTCTCGAATTTCATAACTAGCTCGCGTATGACTGTGAGGTAGGTTGCCACTATATAATTTTTGGCATTAAAACCCCCATTGACTTTATGGACACCAATTAGGAGTCGAAATAAACGTCTAGTCTTCTTACCTCGAGAAAACGTGTTATGCGAAGTCCAACGATGAGTGCCTAATACTTTAGAGGCTTCAATTCCAAGTCTGATCCCCTGTTCAATCATAACGTCCTCTAGAGTTACAAGAACAATGCCCACACTTATCCCCTTTGAATTAGAGGCACCATCAACATACACTGTTTGATTTTTATCTTTGGCCTTCTCATTTATCTCATATTTATAGATCAACTGCTGGTCAGTGGGGACATCTCTAGTAAATTCTGTAATAAAATTGGTCAGAACCTACCCTTCGATTGTTGTCTTTAGTTGGAAGTGAACGTCAAACCTCCTAAGATCCATCGACTATTCCATAGAGGTTAACCTTGCGAAAGACATCTTTAATGGAAAAGGAAGTAATCATAGTGATAGAATGGGATTCAAAATAATGCTTCAGAGTTTATGAAAAGATCACTAATGTATAAATTAGTTTCCCCAGGGGAAGGTAGCATTGTTCAACTTCCAAGAGCGTCTTTCTGGCATAGTTTGAATTGGAAATTACTTAGCCTCCCTCTCATAGACCAAGACCGAACTGACTATATGGCTTGATACTATGAGATAAAGGTAAAGAGGACCCCCCTGATCAGGGATCGCTAGTAGCGGAGGTTTAATGAGGTAAGACTTGATCTCTTCGAGATTTTTAATGCACTCATAGTTCCACATGAGGACTTTCCCCTTATTGAGCAGCTAAAAGAATGGTCGGCAGTTCTTTGATAACTTTGAGATGAATCGATTGAGCGCTGTGAGCATTCTAGTGAGTTGTTAGACCTCACATAATGTCCTTGGCGACTGGACCCTGCTGATAGCTTTTATCTGATCTAGGTTAGCCTCGATCCCTGTCATCCTAACCAAATATCCTAGAAATTTTCTTGATTAGACCCTAAATGAAAACTTGCTAGTCTTAAGTTTCATTCGATAGCGCCTGAAGATTTTAAAATTTTAAGCCAGGTCTCAGAGATGGTTGATCAAGCTCCCGCTCTTAACAAGCATATCGTCGATGTATACCTCCATGATCTCTCCTATATAATGTTGGAACATCTTTGTGACTAACCTCTGATATGTAGACCCGGCTTTCTCGAGGCTAAATGATATAACCTTGTAGAAGTACAAACTCACTAATATGATAAATGAAGTTTTATCTTGGTTGGGGATGAACATTAGGATCTGATGATACCCCGAGTAAGCATCTAAGAAGATCATTTACTCATGAGCTTCTGTGAAGCCGACCAACTGGTCGATCTTCGATAGGGGAATTTGTCCATGGGACATTCCCTATAGAGGTCGATGAAGTGTATGCAAACTTTTTAGCCACGATTTTTCTTATGGACTATAATCGGATTTGAGAGCCACTTTGGAAATTGAACTTCTCTAATGGAACTTACCTCTAGAAGTTTCCCACTTCATTTACCTTCTCTGGGCTATTCGACGAGATTCATGTGTGATGGGTATGAATGCTGGATCCATGTGGAGACAATGACAGTCGATTACAAGATTTATTCCTCCTTTTTAAGGCCAGTCATGCATTTTTGGGTCAAAAACATTATTCCTAACTTGGACTTATAAAAATAATATCTGCTAGGTCATCGATGACCGTATCAGCGAGGTGGATCCTAGTTTCCTCCACCCCCAGTCGATCGTGCCGTAGTTGATACCTTGATGGCGTAGCCCCATCTTGGGATGCCTCTAGGATAACCATTTTTCTTTTCCTACTTGGGCCTAATAGCGACAATATAGCATTTCCAAGCAACTTTTTATTCACCCCTTATCTCCATTATGCCGCTGTCTGTAATGCACTCTAGCTTTTGATGGTAGGTGGAAGGAACAATCCTTATGGCATGAATCCACCCTTGGCCCAAAATGGCATGATAAGGTAATTTAATGTCAACCACCAAATATTTTATGAGTTTTGAAATATTCCCTGCTCATACATTATGGACCAACTACTTTAATAGGATCATCATCTTCCTCGTAAATCTAACAAGAGGATCGATTGCCTCTTTAAGTCTTGACATCTTAAGCTTGAGTTTACGAAAGAGCTTCAGGTACCTCACATATGAAGAGCTCCCATGGTCCATTAGTATCTTTTCCACGTCCTAGTTTGGGATTCTAAGAGTGATTACTAGCACGTCATGGAGTGGGGTTCGTACCCCAGCCAAGTCCTCTTTTGTGAAAACGATGGGCTAATTATAATCAACGTCCTCGGGTCATCTCCGACGCTTGCTAGTCTAGCTTTTAGCGGGGTGAATTTGAAATGCTTACATCATAACTGTAACTTTCTTAAATTCCACCGAACGATGTTTCCTTGAATCTTCTTATGGTCGGACACTTTGTGTATAATGGCAAACTCATGTCCCATGTCATAATCTAGGACATTATCCTATTTTCATTCGCACTGATTGTAGCCTGGTCAGACTTATTCTCAATAAACTCATTTAGAGGCCCATCTTGGACTAATTTCTCCCGATGAGCTTTGAGTGCCTTGTAGTTTTTGGCCTTATGGCCTCCTTCTTTGTTGAACATGCATCGGAGCGCGTTGCTCCTCTTAGTGTGATCACTAACCATCTTCTTTGGCCACATAATGAACTGCTTATATTTTATTTTTGCTAGAATCTTGTAGATTGGTTCCTTGAAAGATGTATTAACCGTCTAAAAAGTTTTAGAGGAATATTCCTTGCCCCCATTCCTGGCATCAATATGCTTTTTCTTCCCTTTCTTCTTGTTACTTTCTTTATCGTACTCTTTTCTTGCCTTGGCATGACTAGCCTCAAACTGATGGCATGGACCACGTCCTCGACCATGGTGTATTTCTCAATTCGTGACATGAGATCATCGATAGTATTAACTTACTTTTTTTTAAGGGATTGATACAACATGGATGCATGGGGTATACTTATTTTACAGGATGCTACAGAAACCTACTTCGAGCAATCCTCCACTTCATTAAAGAATTCCTAATAGCACTTGGTCTACTCGTGCTGTGACTCTTGTGGCTTCTTTATCATCATAAATATGGAATACATTCTCTTAGGATGAGAGTTACTGGGGGTTAAGTGAGAAGTGAAGGATTCATTAAGCTCCTTAAAGCTCTTGATGGACCTATGAGGCAATCTCTCAAACCATTTTGGGTGACATCACCCAGGCTAGATAGGAAAATACGACACATCAGCGAGTCGTTATGACACCAAAGAGACATGGCCTATCTGTACTACCTAACATGGTTGATGGTATCAGTCTTACCATCGTAGATCTTGAATTGATAAGGGTTATAAACTTTTCTGGGCCCCTCTTCTTTAATAGTCCTTGAGAAAGGAGACTTCATCTAAGTGATGAGGCTGTCCTTGCTAGTGCCTTTATGGACCTTGCCCTCCGATGATGAGGATGTTAGTCCATATCGCTTAACCATACTTCGTATATCATCTTTGTGGTGTTTGTTATCCTTGTGTTGCCTTGTTTGATGACTTTCATGCTCTGAACATTCTTGGTCACGCCTAACCCTCCTTCTTCGGCCGTAAGTTTTGCTTGTTTAAGGGTTGTAAGTCCAAGAACGATGTTTGTGATCATGTCAAAATTCTCTCTCAACTTATTCTAGTCTCTGTTGACGGAGATAATTCTCTTCCAATAGGAGGCGAGCTTCCTTCTTTTATTGTTGGAGCCTTTCCTCATAAGCATCGACCAAATGTGAGATCTGGGTAGACCTAGATTGCTCGTGGCTCTGTTATGAAGGGTATCGCTCTGGATAAAACCTTGGATTCTCCTAATGAATCTCAAACCTAACTCTCAATGAGGTTAAGTCGGTTCACACATCTCTAGGTGGAGGTGCACTATTTGGTTATTGAGACATCATTGTTATTATTTGTGAAGATTTCTTTCATGAAGAGGAAAATAATTCCTAAATACGACATGAATTTTAAGAAAATATTTATCACAATTAAGAATCCAAAAAGAAATTAAAGAATTAGTAAAAAGATGTCAATCACAAAACACAAGAATATATGTGATTCGACACATTTCCCATGCCCACGGAATGGTCACTGTTATTGTATTAAGTTCTCTTAAGTATTGAAATTACATCCCCTTTAACCCTTAGGGTGAGAGTTACAGTAACTCTCCCAAATTATTATTGGCTTATGTGGTGACTCTTCAATATCTTGTCTAGGATTGTAGGTAACCAACCAAGCTTATGGATATTCAAGTGATAAAAGTTTGTATTTATCCACATGAAAAATTCTTATCCTAATCTCTTGTTGTTAAGAGGCTGGGTCAGGCGTGTTCCTTTATCGACTGATCTTCAATTGGGATAAATTAATTAGTTTAGGTCCTCACACTTTCTGAATTATGTTGACTGGTGAAATTTCTTTTCTTTTTTTGAATAACTCGATCAAAGAAGATGTAAGGACACAAATTTCCAATTGAGTCCTTTGTTGTTTTGGATTTATTCCGGACAAAAACGTTTGAGTCCTAGGATAGAGTTATTGATCATCGTTCAAGGCTATGACATACTAAAGTTGAAGACGTAGCGACCGATTTTAAAGCTTCATCAAAATGCTGTGTTTCAAGTGCTATGTTTGTACGTCATCAACATCATATTCTATAGTCTCCAAAGGTATGAATACATTTCTATATCTATATAAGGGGACTTGGAATAAGTTTATATTGGGTGTAATTTTATTTTAAAATGAGGTTTGTTTTCAGAAAGGTACTTTAAAACTTTTATATAAAGTTTCTGGGCTAAAAATAGAAATGCCAGCTTTCTGGAAGTTCGTTCGAATTGTGATTCAAAAAAGTTTGTCGTTCGAACAATAATGTCGTTCGAACGAGTTTGCCAACGAGTTCCCGCATTGGCCACTGGAATGTCGGTCGAAGTATCATTCGAACGAGAATGATGTTCGAACGAAATTTCTAACGAGTTCACACTGGAACTTCGTTAGAAGGCTCATTCGAACGAGACTTCGTTCAAACAAAAATCTCGTTCGATTGAGTTTAGGTGGGAATAGTTTATTTGGCAGTTTGAGCAGTTTTTTCCCACTTTCCCACTTCTTTTCCCACTAACTTTTTGGGCAGTCTTAATATGTGCGGTAACTAACTTTTTCCTCTTAACTTTTTGCACTATTCCAACTCCTAGAGAGAGTTTTTGAGTGTTCATCTTTCCAAAGAAAAGTTCATTGTTTAAGTGTATATTTTTCTAAGTAAAGTTCATAAAACACTTTTGTTTACACCCAAAGTTTGTTTATCCAAGTTCATCTATATATACTTTGCTTGGAGTTTGGCACCGATTTTTATCTCTACCGTTTGAAGAGAAGTTTTGGTTTACTTCTAAATCCCACAAAGAAGAAGATTGTTTACGTTGTCTTACCCACTTGGATAAAGGCTCCTAATTCGAGTGACGGTGACCGACAAAGTCCGATCGGTGGATTTTGAGACTGCGGTGGAGCTCCGTGGTTATTCGCTAGGAAGAGGTGTATACAAGAAGGAGCGTCGGGGCTTGGACGGAGTCAAGTCGAGTGTTGTAAGTCTTACTGTCTTGTATTTGTAAAGCTGTACTTAGTGGATTTAAGGCTAGGGCCGTCCGAGGTTTTTTCCCGTTGTGGGTTTTTCCTCGTACATCGCGGCGTAGTGATTCATTGTTTATTTTATGTTTCGCAAAACTCACCTAGAACGCATGCTTAGGTAAAAAGATAAAATTTGGTTTTAATCACTACTTACTTAATTTGGTGATAAATAAATATTGGGTAATATGTAGTTAATTCAAGTCATTAATTTAATTTGCTAAAATTGGTTTGGCCTAATTTGGTAAAATTGAGAAATATGACTTAAGCAAATTTCTAGGACTTGGGTTATATTGGTTTAAGTGAAATTAACATAAGTGTGTGTTTTATCTTATTTCACTTTGTTAAATTTTAATTTGTAAAGAAATTAAAATTTGTTGTTTAATTGAACTATCAACACTTCCGCATATTTAAAAAGGAAATTATCTTTTTGTGGTAAAGAATTTTAAAATGGGGGCCTCGTGTTCCAACAGAAGAAGGATCCCTACCTTGCTCACATCAACAAAGATGAATTACTGAAGGTTTGGAAGTTGAGGGAAATCTTGGATGGTGGTGATCATCCTCGCTCAACCTCCTTCCTTCTCGAGTACAAAATTCTACTATTAGTTTCACTGCTAGTCTAGTGTATAGCATCCCTGACGTCTCTTTTCCAAACGAGGAAGATTCTATCCCCTTTTATATTGAATCCCTTAACATTAGATCCATCCTTGTTGATGAAAAGGACTCAGTAACCACCAAGAATAGGATATTGCTGATGGAGGACGATGACATTGAGGCTGGTGCCTCTTCTCCCAATACCAAGTTTTTGAAGAGGACTGAATAAGAAGTCCCTAAGGCCGCTGACTCAAACTTGGTCATCATGGAGTAGAACGAGAAAAATAAGACTGCTTAACACTCTAAAAAGGTTGATCTTCCTCCACCTGTAAGGTCTTTACAAGTGATGTCTGTGGCTAGAAATCCTTCCTCGGTCCATCGTCTCCTTAGTGGAGTTATTCTCGTGAGTAAGTCAAACAGCTCAACTACAAGCAACTAATATCCCACGTTGCGCAATCGCTGTCACTAGTAAGATAAGAAACCTTTTTCCTCAATCTTTATTTTTTTTCTTTTGGATAGATGTCACTAATGTCTCCCTTGTTCATTTATTTTCAGTGTGTGGTAAATTTTGTTCAAATTTTGGATAGTCTCCTGGTCCATTCCAAAGTTAGTGATGAGCTCAGTGAAGCTCGTTAAAAATTAAAAGAGCCATTGGCCAATACTTAGAAGGCCAATGGGGAAGAGAAGAAGTACACCCATGGTGCCATGGGGCCATTGAAGATAAAAATGATATACTAAAGGTAGAAAATAATCAACTGAAGGCGAAGCAGTCTCAATTAATAACAGAACGTGAGGGCTTTTCCTCAGCCAAAAGGAGAGCTACGAGAAAGGCTATGTCAAATACTTCAAGGACGCTGAAGGCCAGTTAGTGTACATTCAAAAATCATTCTTCAAAAAAGGTTGGGAGGTAGCCTTAGTGAGGACAAACATCCCAGTGGAACCTGACTCTTTGGTGAGCACAAGCTAGGATCTCCACCAAGAGTTGATGAGAAATCTACCACCAGTGCCCTTACCAACCAAAGTGGGGATGTGGCGTTCAAGGGTAAGGCCCCAGAACATAAGGATCATGTGAAGAACAAGAGAACTTAGTATAAGATTATTTTTCTTGTACCCTTTTTCCTCTTTTTGTACGTAAGGCTATGAGGTGAAAATCATATTTAACCCAATTCTGGAATGCCCAAGCAGGCCCAATACAGTATCACACCAGTCCAACCCAATCGGTAAATAAGGAAGATTGGCGCAAGCATTTATCACGTGGATAAATATGATATAGTTATCACTTAATGAGATCATATTAATTACCTAAAATCTAGGATGAGATAATCAATCAACACACGAGACAATAAAAAGCAAGGGCAGTTCCTTGAATAACTCAACTACTTTAGTTTTACAAGACTATAAATAAAGCTAACACCCCAGTGCCAAGGGGGATGTAATTTTTAAACTTGGGAGACATAAATATAAATTCAGTGACCTCTCTATGGATGTAGGCAATTTGCCAAACTAGTATATTTGTGTGTTATGTGACATTTGCATGTTCTTTTATTAATTTCTTTCTAGAACTCATTAATTGTGATAAACTAAGCTCACAATTGGGGCTATCTATGGGAAATTATTTATTTTCTACAAAATCAATCCCTACAAAATAATATCTACGATGTCTCACCACCAAAACAGTGCATCCTAACTTGGTGACCTGCGATCTGACCTAGCAGTCAGGTTTGAAGTCTGTCTGAAGGGGAATCAGGTATTTCGTCTAAAGAAACAACTTTCTGAGGAGAGCCACAGACAACCTAGATCAACCCAGATCTCACGACTGGTCGTTCAAATTACATTCATGAGTCGTTCAAACGACAGTGAGTTGTCGCTCGAACGAGCTACTTTAAGAGACATGCAATGTCGTGCGAAGGTCTTGAGTACCTTGCTAGAAGGTTTTCATCAAATGAGATTCTACTATTTTTTGTTTTTCCTCATCCGATAAGGTCACGTAATGAGGTCTTCAAACGACGTGGGATGTCATTCGAACGAAATGACAAGTCGTTCAAACGACATGTCAGCTTTGTTCGAGCGACATTGACATATCGTTCGAATGAACCCACTGACTCAACTTTTTTATAAGTACCTTATTTATGAGTCCGTTTTCCTTAAGAATACCTAAGACTTTTCAATACATGAAATTGCATTTCTGTAGAATTTTAGTCATCTCCTTTTAGGGATTTTTAACTTTGTTTTCAATTCACAAATCATCCCAATAGCTTTATGTGAAATATTTTAAAACCCAAGATATAAGTTTCTCAAAGTTTCTCTTATAGAGAATATATTTCTACTGCTGACTTCGTAGTTCTTGAGGGAGCTGCTTACTAAAGACGACTGTGGTCATTGGGGATGCTTGAGGGCTTTCACTGCTGAAGAAGGATCTGCGGTTCTGGAGGGTTCTACGAAAATACTTTGCTAATCTAGGCTACGTGGGTCTACGACGTGAGATTCATTGAAGATTTCATTATAATACTTGTAAGTTGCAATTTACTGTTTATGGTGAATTAAAGGTTTTGCCCGAAAAAGTTTTTTCTTGAATATTTGGATCTCTATTTGTTGGATTGCGTGATTTAATTCATCACATAGATGCATGCTTAGGTTTCTATTAAAATTTGTTTAAAGGTTTAATTAAAATTTGGATTTAAGATTGACTCTAATTAAATAAGTTTGAAGAAATTGGAAATTTGTGAACTTGATTTAAAAGTATTATCATGCATTCTCAAATTGGTATTAGAGCAGGCTACTCCAAATTATCAAGTACTCCTTTTTTCGCATTTTTTTATATCAACGATTTTGAAAATTTTGGTTTTTGAAAAAAATTATAAATTTTTCGATGGAGAACTCATATAATCAGATGGCCATCTTTGATGGTAATAATTATGCCTACTGGAAAGGCCGCATAAAATCTAGTTTAAAAGCCTTCAATGAACGTGTTTATCTAATTTGTGAAAGAGGGTGGACTTCTCCAACTGTCACTGCGAATAGTATTGTTTCTCTTAAACCCCTGGCTGACTGGAGTAAACTTAACTATAAATGGAGTACCTATAATTCTTGTGGACTTAGTGCTATTTCTGGAGCTGTCACTCCCAACAAGTTCCATCATATTATGATGTGCACCACGTCTAAACAATCTTGGTACGTTCTTCAATTGATACACGAGGGTACTAACGCGGTTAAGGCGACTAATTACAAATTTTGACCAATCAATTTGAGATAATCACCATGTCGGAATCCGAATGTTTTGATGATTTTTATGCTAGGTTGTCAGACATAGTTGACACTAGTTTTAATTTGGGTGAGAAAATTAATGATATGAGAGTCGTTAAAAATATTTTGACATAGCTCCCAAGACTTTATATTCCTAAAGTCACATTTTTGAATTCTTTGGGCATGTTAAATTCACTTAGGTTAGAAGAGATCATAGGAGATCTACAAACTTATGAGATAGACATGTTTACCCAAACCAATAAGGAATTGGAAAGAGGCGTTGTGTTAAAGACTCAATTTAATAAAAAGAAGAAAGAAAGACTTTGTGAATCTGAGTCTGATGGTGAGTTTGATTTGTATAATGTGGACTTGTTTGCTAAAATTTTTAAAAAGTTTCTCAAAATGTCTAAATAAAATTCTTCCAATAAATGGTTTTTTGAGAAAAATAGAAAGAAAGCAGAGGCTAAGGAGAGCAATGAGAAAGGGAAAGAAAAAGAGAATGAGAATGAGGATGTAAGATCTTTTGAATGTGAAGGTAAAGGGCATAAATCTTTTGAGTGTCCCACTATGCTTAGGAGAAAGGGCAAGAAGGTTTCGATACCAGCCACTCTTAGCGATAGTGATGTTGAGGATGATGTGTTGGGGAATGAAAAATCCCATGGTTTGTGTGTTGCATTTTTACCTACTCAGGTGAGCACACCTAGTTTGTCCCATGACGATGAGGATAATTCTACATGAGAAAGTCTCAATGATCATTTGAGTGTTTAGAGTTAGGGTGAAAGTGAGATAGAAAGTGAGGGAAAAAGTGACTCCAAAAAGGTTTTAGAGATTTGTACGCTGAGACCATAAAGACAAATATGAGGAATAAAGAGTTAGGTCTTAAGGTGTTAGATTTGGAGAGAGAGAGAGAGATTTTGAAAGTTTATGATGTGTCAGCGAGTCAACTTGAAAATATAAAGATTACTTTGAGTGAGCAGTTGATCGTCATAGGTCGAGAAAAAAGTGAACTTGAAGCCCACGTGGTTCAACTCAAGAGAGATCTTGAAATAGCTCGGGAAGTAAAGGTCACTATAGAGGACACATCTAAGAAGGTAGGAAAGATGCTTCTCGATTTCGCTTTGGGTAACAACTAGAGATTCTACTTTCCAAGTTAAACCCGAGCCGATTCACAAGTTTGTTATAGATACATATGGCTCTCAACCTTATCCACTTAGACGTACAGTTCCCGATAGGAGAGTGCATCACAGACGTGTTGCGAGAGGTGGTCCTAGGCCCGTTTATTTTTGCACCCATTGCAAAAGGACAGGACACCTCAGGAAATTTTGTTTCAAGTTGGGTAGTGTGTCTAATAGAGCTGTGCCTCATTATGCTATGACACGTGTTCACACATACACACCCACACATGATAATTTTCATAATCTCGGTCATCACATGAGAGAGTTTGCACATATTCGGGAGCAAGTTAAATTTTTAGTCAAGACTTCACATGATTTGAAGAAAGTTTGTCATAAGTTGTCACCATCTTTGAAAAACTCATCCGGACCTCACAGTTGAGGTTTAGTCTTGTTTGCTAGCATAGGTTGCTTTTCATGATGATATTTTATGCCTATTGTTAGTGTGTACCACCATTGTATTTATGTTTTCCATTTTAACATATTTTTCAAAAAACCAAAAAGATTTTGTTTTTTTAAAAATTTTGGGAAAATACAAAAAAAAAATCAGAAAATTTGAAAAATCCAAAAGATTTTGTTTTTAGTTTTGCGTTATTTATGAATGAACATTTAGGATGACCGAGTCACAATTTCATTCCATTTATTCGTGTGACGGTTTGATAGTGTTTTGAGATGATACGTCATATCATTCATGTGCTTTACAATGTTTGGAGTCATTGAAATGTAATTAGTTGTTACTTCCTTCATGTTTGACTCATGATTTCCTTTATTGCACACATGCACAGATTTGTTTCATTATTGTTCTTGTCTATCACATGTTAGTAGATTGTTTTCATCTCAATTATGTCTTTAAAAATGAACCAAATGCAATAAAACTTAAAAATGAAAGTAGTACATGCAAGAACCATTGCCCGTGAGGAATTTTTTTAGAATTTGAAAAAAATGATGAGTGCATATGGGAAAGGATTCGTTGTGAAAGCCACCTTTTGAAAAGATCCCGTAGAAAAATTAAGGCAATAAAAAGAGCATATATACCAAAAATTTGGGCCAATAGGGTTTTCTCTAAGTTGAGAATTTAGAACCTCGTTAGAAAAAATAAAAAATACCATTATTTATAAGGGAGTTTTGGATGCAAATAATCAACGGGTTTGCACGTACTAACAAAATCTTGAAAAAGCGTTGAATACTTTTAGACGTTATTGGTGTGAAAATCACTTAGGCTTTGATTTGTCGATTTAATTAAGAAGATGTCATTTAAATTCAACAATTTTACACATACGGACGATTTTGGGATTCATTCATTAGGGGTACACATATTCATCGTGCACATATGCTTGATTAAGTTTATTTACCTATCAAATTTTTTCACACCCATACATGCTATATCCACGATTTGTTTATCTGAGTGTAAATTCATGGGGTATGCTGAATTTTGTAAATTTTCTTTGTTTGAAAATTTTGAAAAATAAAAAAGAGATTGTAAAAGTCTTTGATCATTTCCTTTCACGAGAGCATTTGATATAGATTTGCATTAGCACATTTGGGATATTTTTGCTTTGCTTGTCGTGATTCTCCAGCTTTATGTTTGATTTATTCTTTTCGTTGTCTATTTCAGAAAAATAAAATGGTAGAGAGAGAATAATGATTTTACGGGGGATGGGGGAGATTTGATTATGATAATTTGACTTATGTTTATATCATTTCAAATTCGATGCGTCATGAAGGTATTTGATTTGTTTACTATGTGTAGGTACTTTGATGATCGTTTGCAATGCACACAAAAAGGAGAGCATGGAAAGAAAAAAGATTTGAAGATCAAAGTTGAAGATTTTGAGGAAAGTTTGAAGACTTGCAACTTTAGTACCTTTTCACTTTTTGGTTCATAGGAGGGTATTAGATTTGTATAGGCATTTTGATTTGATAATTCAGAATGTTTTTAGTTTATACTAGCATAGACCTAGGGGATATTTGTAAGAACATATTTTATATAGTCCGTACTTTTCCTTGAGTATGTCGTATACAATTATAACCATCAAAGAAGTTCAAGTTCATACATGCAACAAGAAGGATCCGAATATCAAGTTTTCTTCAACAACAAGCCTCAATAAGATTGATTTTGGTAAGTTTATTTTTAAAGTCCCTTAGTGTTTCATTTAAAGTGTTGCGATATTGTTCTAAAATATTTTTTAAACATCTAACGCGTCTTTTTTCATCAAAATGATTATTTTAAGACCTGTAGGCGGAGTTGTAAAAGAAAAAGATTTTTCATTTTCGTCCTTCAAATGACATTCATATGTCGTTCAAACAACAATTAGTTGTCGCTTGAATGAGCTGCTTCAAGCGACATGCAATGTCGCACGAAGGTCACGAGTAACTCGCTAGAAGCTTTTCATCAAGCGAGATGCTACTATTTTTTGTTTTTCCTCGTTTGATAAGGTCGCGCGATGAGGTCTTCAAACGACATGTGATATCATTCGAACGAGATGACAAGTCGTTAAAATGACATGTCAACTTCATTTGAGCGACATTGAGATATTGTTTGAACGACACCGCTGACTCAACTTTTTTATAAATACCTGATTTATGAGTCCATTTTTCTTAAAAAGACCTGAGACTTTTGAATACACAAAACTACGTTTCTGCAAAATTTTAGTCTTCTCCTTTTAGATCTTTTTAACTTTATTTTCAATTCCCAAATCACCCCAATAGCTTTATGTGAATTGTTTTGGAACCCAAGATACAGGTTTGTTAAAGTTTCTCTTGTAGATAAGATATCTCTATTACTGACTTGGTAGTTCTTGAGGGAGAGTCTTATTGAAGACAATTGCAGTCATTGGGGATGCTTGAGGGCATTCACTGCAGAAGAAGGAGATGTGATTCTGAAGGTTTCTTGCAAAATACTTTATTGATCTAGGTTGCTTGTCTATGTGTGTCTGCTGCGTGAGATTCATTGAAGATTTTATTGTAATACTTGTAAGTTGCGATTTACTATTTACAGTGAAATATAGGTTTTACCCGAAAGTTTTTTTATTGAATCTCAGTTCTGATTTAATTCATCCACATATATGAATGTTTTGGGTTTTATTAAAATTAATTTAAACGTTTTATTAAAATTTGGATTTTAGATTGACTCTAATTAAATAAGTTTAAAGAAATGGGAAATTTGCGACCTTGATTTAAAAGTTAATATCACGTATTCTCATTTAGCTCCTTCACGAACGGGACAAACCCTACATATGATACCATCCAGATCACAACTGTGGGGATCTTGTACCAAATATCCTTCCACATGGTAGTCCTCCTTGATCTAATGCTCAAAGAAGCTATGTTAGTACGTAACAAAAAAGAAGAAAAACTCGTCATAAACACAAGGAAAGAAGAGAAAAATGAATTGGAAAACCAACAGTCAGTATACTTACATAGCCATTAGGGTTCTTCACCCTGGACGAACGATGATATTAGGTCTCGTGCAACAAGGTATTCTCATCAGCAACTGGCTAAAATAAGTCAAAAGCATTCTCATTACCCAACTCAATGGGCATCGCAGACTGTAAGACCCGAGTTATACAACATGTTCTAATTTAGTTCGTTAAACCCTGTGAATAAAAGAAGAGTTATGTTACGACATGAGAACAAATTATTAAGGATTATTAACATAAATACTAGGAAATAAGAAGTTTTAAAGTTATCCTTAAATTTTTCAAAATTACAAACCACCCAAATATCCAATTTGACCTCACATTTCCTTACAAATACCTTCCTTACTTTTTGAAATTACAAACCAGCCCAACCCCACATTCTCTGAACTTCTAAAAATTTCACAAAAGACCCTCAAAGTTTGAAAACAATGCATAAACACCATAAAACTTAACAAAAACTTTCCAAGGATAAAATTCGAAGATTTCCCCATCTTCCTTATCAGCAGAACTCATAAGAATTGGCAAACAACTATTAGAATAAACCAATACCATGATTTACACCTTTGAGACTCTTTCACCCTATAGGTTATTCTAAAGTTTTCTCTTATTAGACCATAATATACCACCTCATATTTCTACCAATGAACTCACCACTAACCCCCTATAAAAAGCCCACGTTCGGGAGAAGAATTTAGTACAAACAGAGATAGAATTCAAAGCTAAAAAATTTAGCAACTTTGGTTAGCATGTAATTTTATGTTTAGTTTTCATTCTTTTACTTTGGTTGTATTAATGCAGTAGAATAGAGTTCAAAATAACTCTTACATGTTTCCTGTAACATAGGATTCTTAAGTTTTGAGCAAAAATCCGAAAATCACCATTGAAGCTTGAGCTCCAATGGTGGATTTTAAAATTTTGATCCTAAACATGTTTTAAAGTGTTAAGCCTTTTCTTTATACTCATAGTATCTTCACCATGAAGTTAATTTCAGTATAGTATCCTTATCAGTGCAAAATCAAAGATTTTCAATTTCGGCCACAAAATTTTTAGAAACAAGATTCTCTTTACTCAGGATGCATTAATCCTTCAAACCAAAACCAATTTGTTCAAAAACAACCGAGAAACCAAACCTTATTACTGTCGTGGTTCAAATTATACCCCAAATCCATTCTTTTATCACTAAATTTTTTGATATTTCTCAGTCCATGGATGTAAGCTTTACAGTTTGTCTCAATACCTAAAAGTTATATAATTGAAACCCTTGTGAAAAATAAAAGAAAATGGCTTTTGAATGAACTGAAATGGTTCCTTATCGAAGGTTTAATTTGAAGTCCAAATTTCTTAAACCCTAGGTCAAATGTCGAAGGTTGAACACGTGTGAAGGCCACGCGCGCGACTGAGGTCAAAATTAGCGCGTGGGATCTTCGACCTGGCACGTGTGAGCGCGTGACCAGTTAAAAACTTCTAAAAAAATTCAAAATATTTTATTTTATTTTTTTAGTCAAAATGGTATATTGTAACACCATGGCTGGATGTCCAAAACTCAAAAACGACATAGATCCTAGTTAAACCTTTAAATTTTAAAATTTAATGTTTGCACTTAAACCCTTGAAATTTTTGACCTCTATAAATTTACCCCAAACTTTGTTTACACCTTTTAGACCTCATTTGCATTGAAAAATTCTGTTGGCACATTTAAGGACTTAGCACAGTTACTTTTATCTCCAGTTATCTTGATTGATTATCTCCAATTTAATTGGATTGATTTAATTGTATGTATTTGCTATGGCCCTTAAGCCTCTAAGCCGATAATTATGGATGTAAGCTTATGTTGTTACAAATTTCCAGGAACACGTTCTCATATCATATTATTTGAATCTTCGTCTTATTGAAACTCTTATACTAACTCTTTTAAATCATAATTGAACTGTATAAAATAAGAATTATCTACTTGGAAAATTTGCAAATGTTTTTCAAATTCCAGATGAATCCGGGGAATAGAGCACACAATACTACTCCAAACAATAATAATGCTTCTTCTCGCATTACCTTAAGAATTATGTACACCCAGAAAGTCAGCCGAGGAAATGAACTTATGTGTAGTCCTAAACTTATGTCGCAGTTTTCTTTCCCAGTTTTACTTTTTCTCTCTAGTGAAAATATGTAATAAAGTTGTGTTTTTATTTTCTGATGTAAGAAAATTTGTAATTCCATACTATATGATATTAAGGCATGCCACTATCTTAAAATATGTTTTACTTTCGAAACATATATTTATTTTCCAGTTATATTTCTAAACCCAACCCCCAACTCACTCCTGATTATTCGGGACGTGACAACATGGTATCAGAGCAGTTATATTCAAAACAGGTTCTTACTCCTATGCGGGACATATATGTATACCAATTTTACAATTTAGTAACTTCTTAATATTATTTTCTATACTAATTGCCTATCTTGCAGTAAAGAATGTGTGGGATAACATATATTTGAACACCGAGGGTATCAATCAGGACTAACATTGTTCGGGAAGAGGGATTCAATAAGTTATGTAAAGATATTCGGGACATTGACTGGTAAAGGGATATTGATACCCCAAATATTAAACATCATTTCCTGACATGTCGCTTACTCGGTGATGAACAAGCCATAAAGAAAGCTCGAAGGTTGGAAGAGGATGACGAAATCCTTTAGACTGCGATTCATTTTGCATGGGATGTCACCACAATAAATGAACTTTGCAAAACTCCTCCACTATCACTAGAAGACTATGGTCCCGATTTACCAGGTCTCGACGCTACTACATCGTCAAGTTCAGGCTCAGGAGATTCCAATGAAGAAGTAGGAGAAGAGGAAGGACGTCAATTACTACCTAAAAGGACTTATTACTGTTGTAAAATAAATAAATTTGTGTGCGCTAGAGGTTTTAAGTAGAGTGTTATGTTAAGTAGAATGTTACGTTAATAATATATATCAACTAAGAACTGCTTTACTTATGAGACTTGGTTCAATATGTTGTTCCAATTTTCTAAAGAAAATAAAGTTGAGAGACCTTATGTGCTAATATTTTTTTTTCTTTTCCTTATTGCATTATGCTTTAATATTTGTCTATTTATATAGGATAGTGAATACACGCAACATTAACGCTACAACTCGATCTGAAGCAACATCAATTATTCCATCCACGACTATGGATAGCACAACCAGATGTCTACAAGAACTCACCGGACTTACACAAACTCGAAAAATTCCTACACCCAGAGTCGAGATATCAACAGAAGTTCGACGAATGAATGCATTAAAGGAATTTTTACGACAATGACCCCCATATCTTTACGAGAAACCCGGGGCTATAGAAGCAGAACGCTGGTTCCGACAAATTTTGAAAGTTTTGAATGGAGTAGGTATTACACCTGAACTTTGAGTAGATTTGGCAACATATTTAATTGAAGGTGAGGAAGATTATTGGTGGTAACCGGTAAAACGTACGCAAAATGTGGAAAACTGTACATGGTTACAATTTGAGGAAATATTTTTCAGAAGCATTACGTGACCAATTGGCAGTGGAGTTTTTAGTGCTTTAATAGAATAGTATTACCGTAGCACAATATGAGGCTCGATTTACAGAACTTTTCTCATCACGCTCAGCAATATGTCGACAACGATGTTAAGGAATGCAAGCATTTTGAACGAGGTCTTAAAGTTAGTTTCAAGTCTTTTCTCATCCCCTTACAGATTCGTGATTTTAGGAAAATTATTGATATAGAAGCCTTATTGAGAAGAATCCGAATCCTAGTGGGATAACTCGCGGTAGAACCTCTTTCCGAAATATTTCAAATTTGCATACACTAAATCTTTCCATCCAGAATCGCCCTAATTTTAAGAATGAGGGAATATCTTTTAATCAAATTCAACATCATTCTACGATTCGATGCCATGAATGTGATGCTCCTGGTCATATTAGTCCTCAATGTCAAAAAAGTCGTAAGCCCAATCCTCGACCTCCTACCAATACCAGAAAAAAATAAGACCCACGACAAAACATGGGAAAACCTCCAAAGGTATCCACTACGGCTAATCTAAGTACTACTCCAGGGAATTTTAAACAAGGATCTACATCTAACCCACCCACTCAGGACCGATCGTTTGCATTGTTGACTCAAATAGATAGCTACGACGTAATCGAAGGTACAATTCTGCTTGGTAACCATAAGGCACATGTATTAATTGATTCACGGTCATCTCATTCTTTTGTTAGTACAAGGTTTATGACTTTAGTAGGTCTTTCTCCTATTACTTTGGATCACCCAATTTCTGAAAAGGCCCTTTAATGTGTACTTTAGGTAAGACCAACTTTCTTCAAATTTTTAGTTAAACCTAATTTTAACTTCTTAAACCCTAAACATGCATCTAAGTGATTAAATCCATTCCATGAATAAAGCATACGGTAAAAGAAACAATTTCAGGAAAAATCCCCGAAGGGCAAAACCTTTTTATTTCAGTATAATTTGTAAGACACAACTTACATGGATTACAATGAAATAGGGTGACATACAAAATACCCGCAGGTTTCGGTTTTGATGTCTTGGCTGGAATCTCCCGCAAGAACTCCAGATGGTCAGTAGTAGAGAAGAAGACGGCTTCTCCACAAGTTACTTCATAAGGACTCCCTCCACAATAGCATGCAGCTCTCCGGTTGTAGAGTTCTCCTCATAAAGTGCAAAATGGTGTAGTGAGTGAATTGTCTTCCGGTAAACGCATTCAAGATCACTAACTTTGGAATTGAGTAATACGATCTTGAATAAACACCGGATGAATGAAAAAAATGTATGGGAATAAGTTTTTGAAACTGTTCTGCCTTTTAAACTTTCACAGATACGTTTTTTATTTATAACTGAGCAGCACAGAGTCCAAGAAAATGAAAGCATAAAAATCGAGGCGGCAGGTCGTTCGAGCGAGAAGTGGATCTCGTTCGCGCGACATAGGGATGTCGTTTGAACGAGCCACTGTTTCGTTCGAGCGAGCTACAGTGTTGAATTAATATTTTTTTTCTTTTAAATAAATCCTCAAATTTTCTTTAAAATTTTTGCAACTCAGAAATATTTTTAAAACATAAAAAGATTTAATTCCCAATTATTTAAATCACCCAGCATTTAATCAATATACAAAATTACTCAAATGCTTATAAATATTCATACCTATTTGATCTTAAGCATATGCAACACGTTTTGACTTGAAATCTTCTTCAAAGCTTTAAATTGCACATTCTTGGACTTGAACTTTGTTGTAGGCTCAATTAAACTCCATAATTAAAACTAGCCAGGACTTAATTTATTTTGTCCGAAATTAAGCCAATTAAAACAAAAGTACATGATAAGAATTATGTTCTTACAAATCTCCCCCTTTGGCTATTCCGGGACAAAACTAAACAGAGATGCTATATGCCATAAACAAATACATGTCCTATCTCAAAACTTAGAAATATAAAAGTACAGGACATAGTGAAACTGAAACTGAATAAACGACAAGCCTCTGATTCTGTCTCCGAAACCAATACCTACACACTCGAGACACAAACAAATACCCAAGTGAAGTATGAAGGAATAAAACAAATATGATATCATAATAAATACTCTCCCTACATCACATACGTCTCCCCTTTTTGCCTGGAATAGACAAAAGGTGTGACAAACACACCAAGTCTAGCATGAATATATGAGAATGAACAACATGGCTAGATAAACAATATCAGTATGACAATGAATAGTTAAATATAGCAGTAACTGAAGCATAATGAGAGAATCACTAAAACTGCAAACGGAACTGTACATCCATGTCATAAAATAAACCAAGAGAGATACAATTGTCCATAAAAGTACATCATATATGAGAATAAATAAATACATCATGAATCTCAATGTCTCAGATACAATAAAACAAATACATCTAGGCATCATCAGGAGTATCATCATCATCAGCATCATCATCAGTGTATGTAGATGAAATATGACCTAGTCCAGAAGAACCTGCGCCTCACAGCTGCTCTCTCTGTCGCATCTCATAAAAAAATGCTATCATCCCGGATTCAGCACGAACACGTGCTTCGACCTCATCATCAAATCTAGCCATGATAGAGTCATATATCCTGGACTGAGCAGCTACCTGTGACTGTAAGGTAGAAACCTCCTCCTCAATAGGACGAGTGTGAGCAGGAGTGGCGTGGTGGTGGCTGAGAAAACTCGAAGGTGCTCGAAACGGTGTGATCACCAGGCTGACAGGGATTAGCATCGGAGAAGGCTCCCTTAGGGGGTGGAGCACTAGCTCTCGCTTCTTGTGGCAAATAACACTCGGAACGAGTGAAAGTATTATGATCAATAATGGCAGGCGAAGGGAGATGCTGATCACCCTCTATAATAGGAACCCCAACAGTAGTGCAAATGATGGAGATGAGAATCCCATACGGAAGAGAAGGGAGGACTGGAATGGTACCACTGACAGTAACAGATGATATAACACGAAGCATGACCGTCTCTAGATCGATATCCCACCTCTGAGAGATGTGATACATGAAATAGACATTGTCAGATCCAATCTGAGTATGATTTATCCTAGGATAAATGTATGCTGACACAAACCTATTTAGTACATGGAAGGCAGGAAAAAGATGGCGATGGTACATAGTAGTACCTTCCTGGGGAATCTCCCAGAAGTAATGACGCAGAATATCATCATATGTAGGTCCATCATCGGTATAACGAGGAAACATAGCGTTAGGGACACAGGGAAGGTGCAAAAAAGCAGCTATGAGATCTGTTGTGATGAGAACAGGAACGCCACGTACAGTAAAAAAGATCCCCTCAGCATGGGGAAGAGCACAAAAGAAAAACTCTCAGACAATGTTCGGATAGACAACCCCACGAGACTCAAACATATAATCCCATCCCCTACCAGATACCCAGTGCTGAACAACTAAATCGTGAAACTAAGAATAGCGAAACACCCTCTCTGGGACAACAGACCGAATGTGTAGGCCTAATAAGTAATAATGATCATACTCAGCATAACTGGCCCATCTCACTGGGGAGTACGGGGGCCTATTGACCTGAGCTCTCTAAGCTCAAGTAGAGGGTGGTGGCGCGTTCAATCGGCCTATCGGGGCACCACGACGTCTAGGTGGCATGACGAAAAAGTGTAATGTGTATTGTGTGTGAGGGAACAGTAATTGAGGAACACACACACCTAAGAACCTATCTCCGTACAATAATCCATCTGAACTACCGCGAACACCAACCACAACCAATCAGCATATCAGATATATAATTCTAAAAGCATCAACCAATCTTTTCAAATGATTTCAAATAAATCAAAAGAAATCCATGAACAGAAGTACCTCGAAATCGTCGGAGAACAATAGGACATCAAATTCGTAGGAGAATCGTAGGACCTCGAAATCGCCGGACAACAGGAACAACTCGACGGAGAACAAATTTCTGAACAAATGGTCGTCGATGAACCTTTGTGAATAGGAGGTTGTTTGAACCGGTTCTGACACCGGAGAACATAGGAGCAACAATGGGAGGAACTCGAGTGTAGATTGGTATGAAAAACTAGAAAAAAACAAAGCTTTAAAAGCTATTAATGGCAAAATAAAGACTGCTGTCGTCGCTTGAAGGTGAAGAGCTTTTGAGTGAACGAAGAGAGAATAAGAGAGAACGAAGTTTTAATTGAAACCCTAATCCCGCTTGATGTCGCTCGAACGACTTACATAAGTCCCTTGAACGACTTTGGATTTCTCTTAAACGAAATCTTTGCGCGACTTAGGATTTCATTCGAACGAAAAAATAAAATTTGCAGAAATGCCCCAAAAATATTAAGGATTTGCCCGGTGAAAAAATTATCTCAAAACAGTGCCTAGAAAGCAGAAACAGACTCAAAACAGAAAACAATGTTAAAAACGACCAACGGTAATTACATGATAACATGGTACTAATGTGCTCAATCATGAATGTGGATTGTAGGGACGTGAACTACAACAGATGAGTCATCATTGCAATACGTCAAATCGATCAAAAAGTTCTAATTGATAGCAAGAAATCATCAAACTTCATCAAAGCCATTTGTGACAAAATAAGTGTAAGTTTGATGAACTAAACTTAATCAACATGCATACAAGTGCGGATTGTTGACGATTCTACAAACAATAGCGTCATGATATGATGTTTCAACATAGGATTCATGGTGAAAACCCTTTACATTAATTTCCAACCAAACTCCCTCATATATATGAATTTTTCAAGATCTTTAGAAAAATCTATCAATATCAACCTAGAGAAAGTCCTATTGGCCCTAATTATCGGCATATGAATTTTTATTGCCTTAACTCTATTTTGGGATCTTTTAAACGGTGACTTTCACGACGAGTCAATTTTATACTCTCACAGCCCTTTCCCGTGAACACTCCTCATTTTTTGAATATCAATTCTCACGGAAAACGGTTCTTACGAGCACACCTCCTCCTTAAGTTTACTTACGCATAGATGACAAAATTGAGATAAGAATGTCTCACCAAACTCAAATATGCAAGAGAGGTCAAACATTCATATAAACTCATGCATGTGTGCAAGAATGGCATATAAACAAAGTAGAATAAAAAAGCAAATCAATTTTGAAACATCCCCATAATACAATGGTTAAGATCATTCTAAGTATTAATAACAATGACCAAATGTCCTAGCCATATGAATAATGAAAGGAAAGGGGGGGGGGGGGGGGGGTCAAGCACACTAATATCCCACATCAACCATGTAACCTCACGACTCAAAAACCAAATATCTTTTTGTATTTTCAAAAGCTTTTTGAAAAAAGCCAAATCTTTTTGTATTTTTTCGAAAAGACTCAAATAAATAACAAAAACAAGAAACATGCCATAACACTAGAAAAATATAACGCATGATGTAAAAACTAGTGTATGACAAACCAACGAACAACCTCTATCGAAATATGAAACCTGAGGAGAACCACGAGTAATGATGGGAGAATCATCAAGCCTAATACCTAACGCTTCTAAATCAGACTTCCTAACCCAAGTAGGTGTTAACCGACGAGTAGGGGCATTGGGAACTGGAATGGCTTTAAACTTTCTAGGAGTGTTCTTAAGATCGTAGCAAAACTGTCTAAGATGATCTCTCCTACCGCAATGAGTGCAAGTGTAGATACGGTGATGAGCGTGTCCTATAGGCCGATTATACCTAATGTTCCTAGGTGGCTCTCTCCTAAAGTTCCTAGGCGGTTCTCTTGTTTGCACGGTTTTGGCTTTGGGAGCAGGTGCGACATGATTATCGAAGCCAATACCATGCCTATTATCTTTGATTTTGACGGTGCCTAAGATTTTGTCTAACTTTTCAGACCTAGCTTCCAAATCAAACTTAACTTTACTCGAATCTCTCAGTTTTTCCTTAAGCTCACCGATCCTTGACTCAAGTAAACTTGTAGACTTTTCAAACTCCATAATTTCCTTTTTCATAGTCTTCATCAACCCCTGAAGACTATCTCTCTCACCCTCGACATATTCTAGCTTCTCTCAAATTTTCTTTTCTTGTGCCCTAAGATCCTCAATTAAAGCATTGGAATTATTTATTTCTATGGCACATTCTTTCAACATAGCTCCTAATTTCACGTTTGCTTTCTTTGCTTTTAAAGTTTTTCCATACAATTCTTTGAAAGAAGTTTGCAAATCTCTCTCATCTTCTCTCTCATTCTCACTCACCTCACCCTCACTCTCAGGTGTATCAACTTCTATGGCTGCGAAAGAATCATGCAAAGGTAAGTCTTTATTACTTACATGACTAGCCACAAAGGTGGAAAGTTCACGCTTACTAGCATAAAAGTTTTCTTCTCCTGGGTCACTATTACTAAGGGTAGAAACACGATTTATCGGTTTATTAAAATTTTCCCTACGTTTAGTGGGACACTCATCTATCCTGTGACCAACCCCTTCGCAGGAAAGACACTTTTCACAATCACCCTTATTACTCAATTTTTTAAGAGCAGTTTTCAAGTGTGATTTCTAATTAGATGATTCAAACAAGTGAATTCTAAAGTCATTAAAACCACCGAAACGCATACCTAAAGACACGGGATCACAAACACAATAAGATAGTGCAACAAGCTCTGATACCAATTTGAAAAGGCCCTTTAGTGTGTACTTTAGGTAAGACCAACTTTGTTCCAATTTTTAGTTAAACCCAATTTTAACTTCTTAAACCCTAAACATGCATCTAAGTGATTAAATCCATTCCATGAATAAAGCATGCGGTAAAAGAAAAAATTTCAGGAAAAATCCCCGAAGGGAAAAATCTTTTTATTTCACTATAATTTGTATGACACGACTTACACGGATTACAATGAAATAGGGTGACATACGAAATACCCGCAGACATCGGTTTCGATGTCTCGGCAAGAATCTCCCGCAAGAACTCTAGATGGTCAGCAGTAGAGAATAAGACAGCTTCTCCACAAGTTACTTCATAAGTACTCCCTCCACAATAGCACGCAACTCTCCGGTTGTAGAGTTCTCCTCACAAAGTGCAAAACGGTATAGTGAATGAATTGTCTTTTGGTAAGCGCATTCAAGATCACTAACTTTAGAATTGAGTAATACGATCTTGAATAAACACCGGATGAATGAAAAAACTATATGGGAATAAGTTTTCGAAACTGTTCTACCTTTTAAACTTTCGCACATACGTTTTTTATTTATAACTGAGTAGCACAGAGTCCAAGAAAATGAAAGCATGAAAATCGAGGCTACAGGTCGTTCGAGCGAGAAGTGGATCTCGTTCGCACGACATAGGGATGTCATTTGAACGAGCCACTATTTCGTTTGAGCGAGCTACAATGTTAAATTAATATTTTTTCTTTTAAATAAATCCTCAAATATTCTTTAAACTTTTTGCAACTCAGAAATATTGGTAAAACATAAAAAGATTTAATTCCCAATTATTTAAATCCCCTAACATTTAATCAATATATAAAATTACTCAAATTCTTATAAGTATTCATACCTGAGTGATCTTAAACATATGCAACACGTTTTGACTTGAAATCTTCTTCAAAGCTTAAAATTGCACATTCTTGGACTTGAACTTTGTCGTAGGCTCAACTAAACTCCATAATTAAAACTAGCCAAGACTTAATTTATTTTGTCCAGAATTAATCCAATTAAAACAAAAGTACATGATAAGAATATGTTCTTACAATTTCCATAAGTATGCCTAACGGTAGTATTGCTAGAACATGGCAGATTTGTAAAAATTATGAAATCAGACTTGATGTTAAAAACATCATCATTGACCTCGTAGTTTTAGATGTAGTGGGGTTCGACGTAATTATCAAAATGGACTCTTTAACTACCAATAATGACTTTATTGATTGTGCATCACAGAATGTTATATTTCGAAATACTGTTACCGAAGATGGTTAATTTCAAGGTCAATATTTCATAACTTCCTTTGACGTATCTTCTTATGCGTTAAAAATTCTCAATAATTATCATGATGTATTTCCTGGAGATCTACCTGGAATTCCCCTATCTCGAGAAATTGAATTTATAATTAATTTGTTCCCCAATACTACCCCTATTTCCATACCACCTTATCGTGTGGCACCTTTGGAATTACGAGAACGTTTAATTCAGTTGGATTATTTATTGGTCGAAAGATTTACTAGACCTAGTTCATCTCCGTGGGGTGCTCCAATTTTGTTTATAAAGAAGAAAGACGAGTCATTTCGATTATGTATAGATTATCATAGGTTGAACCAAGTCACAATTAAAAATAAATATCCCTTACCTAAAATTGGTGATTTATTTGACAAATTACAAGGAGCTAAAGTATTTTCAAAAATCAATTTACGTTCATGATACCACCAGTTAAAAGTGAGAGAGGATGATATTCCAAAGACAGCTTTTAGAATTCGATGTGTACATTTTGAATTCTTAGTAATGTCATTTGGACTTACTAATGCTCCAGCCATTTTTATGGACTTAATGCATCAAGTGTTTCGACCATTCTTGGATCAATTTGTGATAGTATTTATTGATGATATCTTAATATACTCACAAAATATAGAAGAACATGAAAATCATTTAAGAATCATCCTAGATACGTTACGATATCATCACTTGTATGCTAAGAAGAGTAAATGCGATTTTGTTATGAAAGAGGTGAAGTTTTGGGGACACGTAATTACTAAATTAGGAATTCAAGTAGACCACGTGAAAACTCTCGCCGTGGTGGAATGGTCACAACCTACAACAATAACTGAAGTTCGCAGTTTTTTTGGATTAGATGGATATTACCAAAGATTTGTACAAGGTTTTTCTACTATCACTCTACCTCTTATGAAATTAACTCGAAATGACACACACGCTTCGAATGGACTCCATAATGTACCAAAGTGCTCCATACATTAAAAGAACGTTTAACCACTACACTTGTACTTACCATACCTTCTAGTAATGTAGGTTATGATGTGTACACATATGCCTCTTTTCAAAGATTAGGATGTGTACTTATACAAGTTGGAAAGTTCATAGAGTACGAATCGCGACAATTGAAGATTTACGAACGAAATTATCCAACACATGATCTTAAGATAGCCGCTATTATCTTTGCTTTAAAGATTTGGCGATGCTACTTGTATGGAGTGGAATTTTAGTTATTTTCCAACCATAAAAGATTAAAGTATATCTTTACTCAAAAATATCTAAACCTAAGTCAATGTAGATGGATGGAGTACTTAGAGGATTACGATTTCCAACTACACTATCGTCCAGGGAAAGGAAACAAAGTAGTTGATGCTTTAAGTCGCAAAACTAGTGAAAGATCAACAGGACTACTAGCCTATCAACTCATGCTCACATTAACTGACTATGACTTGCATACAAAGATTCTGCTACTTTTCGAAACATCATAGCGTACCCATCCTTTCAAGCCAGAATCATTGGGCAACAAGCTACAGATAAATTTCTTACTAGCCAATGATGGAAGATTGAACGTGGGAAAGCTAGGCCAGAATGGACATACCACCCTTCTAAAGGAATAAGATTTCAAGATCATATATGCGTACCAATAGACCCTAAACTAAAGGAGGAACTTTTGCGAGAAGGTCATCATTTTAAATTTATTATTCATCTAGGTAACACCAAAATGTACCACACCCTTCAAAAGCACTTTTGGTGGGTAGGAATGAAATAAGAAATTTGAACTTTTATTGTAAATGTTTAACGTGCCAACAAGTCAAGATTGAACACCAGCAATTCAGTGGACTCTTGCAACCTCTTCATATACCAACCTGGAAATGAGATCATATTACTATGGCCTTTGTTAGTGAATTACCCTTATATCTCAGGTCTATAATTCAATTTGGGTAATTACAGATCGATTAACCAAGTCGGCTCATTTTCTTAAAGCACGTACTCCTGATTCCTTACACTGACTCAACAACTTATATTAGATTACATAGGATTCCTTTATTTATTGTATCTGACCACGATCCTAGATTTCTGGGACATTTTTGGCAAGCATTACAAATATCTATGGGAACCAAACTCTTTCTAAGTACCGAATATCATCCTTAGACTGATGGACAATCAGAACGATTAATACAGACTCTAGAAGATATGTTGAGAGCATGTACTTTAGATTTAGCAGGGAACTAGAGTGATCATTTGGTGCTAGTAGAATTTTCCTATAATAATAGCTATCAAGCTAGCATTCAGACCGCTCCATATGAAGCATTTTATGAAAGACCTTGTCATTATCCCCTTTGCTGGAATGAGTCTGGGGAAAGTCATATTTTTGGGCAAGATATTATAGCCGAGACTATTGAGAAAATGCGCTTAATAAACGAGAGATTGAAAGAAGCCCAAAGCGGATAAAAAACTTGTGCTGATAATCGCATACTCCCCTTAGAATTTTGAAAAGGAGATCAAGTTTTTTTGAAGCAATCACCTTGAAAGGGAATTATTATATTTAAATGAAAAGGGAAACTGGTGTAACACCCCGTGTTTTTATAAGTTTATTTAAGTAATTAATTAAAAAATTCGAAAAAAATAAACTTTTGAATTTTATAATTTTTATTGGTTAAATATGTTGGGTACGATTTTAGAAGAATAAAACTTCAAGAGGAATTGAAATCGGAGTTAAAATAGATTTTTAAAGTTTATCCCTTATAAAAAAATTTAATCGAAACTGTCAAAATAACTGGGCGATCGATCGACGCCAGGGGTCGATCGATCGACCCCAACAGATTTCATGCGCTGCAATTCTTTTTGATGAGTTTTGTTATATTAAAACTCTTTAACTCTTTTATGTAAATGATATTTCGGGGCTAAGTTTTTAAGACGTATATTTTGCCAACCTTAGAGCATCAGACTCTTTCTTTGTTCATCATTTTCTACCTCAAACCCCTAGCCACCATTAAAATTACTTTTCAATCTCATTTTTGAAGACCAAGACTAATCTGTCCCAAGTTTGTTCAAGAAGGGTTTTTTATCCATTTTTTGATAGGAACTCATATATATCTAATAAGATTTTTGTCAAACTAATCACCGGCATGTTTACCCTATTCTTTTCCTTTAGTGTTATGTGTCTTGATTGTAACCTCCCTTAAACTCATATTTTCTAAAACAATTTATGAATATAATTATTAAAGAGATAAATTTCGGGACTGTTTTGCATGAAATATTAATGTTACTTAATACTTATAACTTTGTTATTCTTTGGGTTGTGTTGGTGTAGTCGGTTGTATTATGGGCATGTTCATGTACAGGAGCCCTTAGAAAGCAAAATTTGATATTTCATGTGAGAACCCTAGATTAAATTAATTACTTGTGTTGGAAAATGATAACCATGATAGGACTCGCATGTAGCTACTATTCTAAATATCATAATATTTATGTGTCCTTGATTTCCACTATTTAGATTAAAATTATTTAATTGGGAATTTAGTGTTGTTATGAATTTTTCCATAAATTGTTAATTGTGCCACTTTATGGAAGTATCATAATTTTTTATATCTCGGGGATGTTGGGTATTATAGGTAATTGGTTTTCACCCTTGGTTATAGTACACTTGTTAGGTATGGGACTAGTAAGTGGGCCTTAGTTGCGATTTATGCTAATTAGGTATGGGACTAGTTAGTGTTCGTCTATGTGGGTTATATAGTTTGGGGTGGGGGCTGATTTTCTATGTTATGCCATTGTTACGATAGCCTAGGATTGATATCTAGGTGGAGTAAAATTTTTATAATCATCTTTTACTTAGGATAGGATGAATTTGTGTTTTGGGAATCCTTAGTTGGGACTGAGGGGTATTTTTGAGGATTTTCACATCGCTTTTAAGGGTGGAAAAAAATAATTTTGATTAATGAGTATAAAAATTTGGGAAATTAATATCGCATAACTAAAACGGATATTAAAATTTATTGTTGACATAATGTGTCTAGGGCCGACAGTTTAAACGGGTCAGAGGACGATTTATGTCGTGTCGTGCGTGAAACCTTGTCATATCGCGTGGATCATAGGATAAAAATGGATCAGACGGCGGACTTGACAAGGGGATGTGTGTGTGTGTGTTTGTGTGTGGAACCTTGTCATATCGCGAGGATCGCAAGATAAAAACGGATCAAACGGAGGACTTGACAAAAGGATGTGTATCTTAGTAAATTATAATTGTTGTTCTTTTAATTAAATTGAATATTTTTGGGAATGTGGGTTAATTAAATGAATATTGGTGTGGCAGATTTTAAAGAAACCTTGGGTGTAGTTAGAAATTTATTTGTGGGGATTAATAACCTACGTAATTAAAATATTTTATTGGTATGGTCGATATATATAGCACTATTGTCTGGGTTCAGGGACCCTAATTGAGAAGAGTAGCCCGTTTTCATGCTCGGGGCTTTGGCTCTGACACTTGCGTTGACTAATCTTTTTCATGATTTATTTGGGAGTTGCAACATAGGATTCATTGGAGATCTTTTGGAGGTGGAGCTGGATTAATTTTATTGCTTTAGTAGTTAGATTTCTCTTTCCAATCCGTCGTATTATTTATGAGACTACTTTTGAGTTGATTGGACCTTTCGGTTCCAAAGTTGTTTTAAGATTTTAGTTTGATTTATTTATTTAATTATTGAGTTATCCGGAGATCACATGTGATGGATTTTGATCGCACTTTGGTGTTTTTATCAGTTGGATGTCATTCATATTTGGGTTTGTTTAAAGTAATTTATCTTTTGGACTAAAATTGTATGTCTCATATCTGTCACATGCTAAGGATGATATTTAATTTACTCGCACTCGGCTTAGTTTTGGTGGTGGTCGATGCCAGAATTTAGCGGGGTGTGACAACTGGCACCACTGTACATAGGACCTTCTGTTATTTCTAACCGTATCGGACCAGCCAAATATCAGCTAATATTACTCCCTGATCTCTCTCAACTACACAATGTATTCCATATATCTCAGTCAAGGAAGTATATTACAGATACCAATCACATTATTTCATGGGATGGACTATCAAGCCAGACTAATCATGACTTTCAAAGCTTAGATACTCAGGACCGAGTACTTCGCACAAAGACCATTTCATTAGTAAATGTTCTTTGGCAACACCACGGTCAAGAAGAAGCCATGTAGGAACTCAAAGACACCATGCACCAACAGTACCCAGAATTATTTTGAAGGTAATTTTGGGGACAAATTATTTTTTGGTAGGGAGAATTGTAAGACCCGAGAAATACAACATGTTCTAGTTAGTTAAACCACGTGAATAAAAGAAGAGTTATGTTACGACATGAGAACAAATCATTAAGTATTATTAACATAAATACTAGGAAATAAGAAGTTTTAAAGCTATCCTTAAAGTTTTCATAATTAGAAAATCGACCCCTAAATATTTAAAATGACTTTTTATCATTCAAATATCCAATTTGACCTCACATTTCCTTACAAATGCCTTCCTTACTTTTTGAAATTATAAACCAGCCCAACCCCACATTCTCTGAACGTCTGAAAATTTCACAAAAGCCCCTCAAAGTTGGAAAATAATGCATAAACACCACTAAACTTAACAAATACTTTCCAAGGACAAAATTCAAAGATCTTCCCATCTTCCTTATCAGCAGAACTGATAAGAATTGGCAAACAACCGTTAGAATAAACCAATACCATGGTTTACACCTTTGAGACTCTTTCACCCTATAGGTTCTTCTAAAGTTTTCTCTTATTAGACCATAATATACCACCTCATATTTCTACCAATGAACTCACCACTACCCCCCTATAAAAAGCCCACGTTAGGGAGATGAATTTAGTACAAACAGAGATAGAATTCAAAGCTAAAAAATTCAGCAACTTTGGCTAGCATGTAATTTTATGTTTAGTTTTTAATTCTTTTACTTGGGTTGTATTAAGGCAGTAGAATAGAGTTCAAAACAACTTTTACATGTTTCCTGTAACATAGGATTCTTATGTTTTGAGAAAAAATCCGAAAATCACCATTAAAGCTTGAGCTCCAATGGTAGATTTTGAATTTTTTATCCTAAACATGTTTTAAAGTGTTAAATCTTTTCTTTATACTCATAGTATCTTCACCGTGAAGTTAATTTCAGTATAGTATCCTTATCAGTTCAAAATTAAAGATTTTCAATTTCAGCAACAAAAATTTCAGAAACAAGATTCTCTTTACTCAGGATGCATTAATCCTTCAAACTAAAACCAATTTGTTCAAAAACAACATAGAAACCAAACCTTATTATAGTCGTGGTTCAAATTATACCCAAAATCCATTCTTTTCTCACTGAAATTTTTGATATTTCTCAGTCCATGGAAGTAAGCTTTACAGTTTGTCTCAATACCTAAAAGTTATATAATTCAAATCCTTGTGAAAAATAAAAAAAAATGGCTTTTGAATGAAATGAAATGGTTCCTTATCGAAGGTTTAATTTGAAGTCCAAATTTCTGAAACCCTAGGTCAAAAGTCGAAGGTTGAAGACGTGTGAAGGCCACGTGCGCGACTGAGGTCAAAATCAGCACGTGGGACCTTTGACCTGGCGTGTGTGAGCGCGTGACCAATTAAAAACTTCTGAGAAAATTCCAAAAATTTTATTTTATTTTTTAGTCAAAATGGTATATTGTAACACCATGTTTGGATGTCCAAAACTCAAAAATGACATAGATCCTAGTTTAACCTTTAATTTTTAAAATTTAATGTTTGCACTTAAACCCTTGAAATTTCTGACCTCTATAAATTTACCCCAAACTTAGTTTACACCTTTTAGACCTCATTTGCATTGAAAAAGTATTTTGTCACATGTCTAAACCAGTTAAGGAACTTAGTGAAATAAAAGTTTACGTTTATTTATAAATTAAACCAAACTTATTTTTATCGCAAATATAAGTTATTTCGCATTTTGACACAAGTCATACACTTCATGCTTACAACATATTTTTATATATATATATATATATTGTCATTATAAACAGACTTGCATGGAATACCTTACTATCTGCTAAGAACTCGACGGACTATTTCCAAACACTAAGTAGGTGATTTCTTATTCAATATTATTTCTCGCAATGCTAATGAATTACGCCTATCGTTGATAGACCCAGTATATCTTATTCTCATTGAGGAACTCATTTGAGTAGTTTAAATTGTTTACGTAAAATTGATTCATATTTTGAAATGATTATGTAATCATATTCTTGTTAACCCGTTTACTTATTTATAGCATATATTACAATCTTTCGTTATACCCACGGTTGTTTTATTTGGCCTGACGGATTCAAATGATTGAGGTCATGTATATTTGCTACCATATGGAACGTCATTTAATGACTTAGCACAGTTACTTTAATCTCCAGTTATCTGGATTGATTATCTCCAATTTAATTGGATTGATTTAATTATATGTATTTGCCCTGGCCCTTAAGCCTCTAAGAAGATAATTATAAGTTATTTGTTTGGAAACCATCCCCACATATTACCAATTATATCCTTATGTTGTTACAAATTTCCATGAACACGTTCTCATATCATATTATTTGAATCTTCGTCTTATTGAAACTCTTATACTAACTCTTTTAAATCATAGTTGAACTGTATAAAATAAGGATTATCTACTTGGAAAATTTCCTAATGTTTTTCAAATTCCAGATGGATCCGAGGAATTGAGCAGACAATACTACTCCACACAATAATAATGCTTCTTCTCGCATTACCTTAAGAATTATGTACATCCAGAAAATCAACCGAGGAAATTAAGCTCTTATTTTAATATCTTGTGCTACTACATATAAATGGACGTATTATTTGTAGTCCTAAACTTATGTCGCACTTTTCTTTCCTAGTGTTATGTTTGCTCTCTTAGGAGAATATGTAATAAAGATGTGTTTTTATTTTTTGATGTAAGAAACTTTGTAATTCCATACTATATGGTATTAAGGCATGCCACTATCTTAAAATATGTTTTTATTTCCGTAACATATATTTATTTTCCATTTACATTTCTAAACCCAACCCCCAACTCACTCCTGATTATTCGGGACATGACACAGACCGTTACTCTAGGTCGGCTAATCGTCAACAACCAATCACTTGTTGTTGTAGACATAACTTAAAGCACTTTACATTTGAAGTGTTGTAGAAGAATGGACTTAAAAAAGACTTAGAGAGATAAAGAAGAAGATTAAACACTTGAAGGCATGAAAAATGAGGGGGGTCACCCATTTATATAGAAGGCTTAGGGGCCTTGCCCATGTCGGTCGATAGGTACCTTTTCCTCTTCTTGGAGAAGCACCAAAATCCATGCCTCTGCTTATTGTCACCTTCCCAGGTGTGCCTATCAACAGTCCCTTCCAACTTTCGTACAAAAATTGTCAGAAAGATCCAGAAATTTCTAGAAAAAATCCCAAAAATCAATGAAAAATATAAAGCATTATTTTCCCTTAAGCAAAACATTTTTGGAAAACTAAACCCATAACAAACTCTTGAAATTACCAAATGGATTAATCTTAAAATCTTATCCCCAGCATACTCCGCAGCAAAACCAATGATGCACCCACATCCGAGTCCATTACAATTCCCCACCCAGAACCTCAAACCTAAACATTCCCCAGCACAATTCGAAGATAACACCATCCCCAGCAGAATCAAAAGTGTGCATGCACCTGAAATCATATATATTTTCCTAGGAAGAATTAGTCTCTGATAAAATTTTAAGTCCTCGGAATTAATCTCGGCCTTTAGAATTGGTCGTCCTAACTTTAGGCCCTAAAAATGGACCTTGGCTCACAGAATTGGTCTTCACAATTTTAAGTCCTCATAATTGACCTCGACCCACAAAATTGGACATCACAACTTTAGGTCCTCAGAATTTACCTCGAGCTGCAAAATTGATCATCACAACCTTAGGTCCTCAGATTTGACCTTGGTCCAGAGAATCGGTTATCCACAACCTAACTATAGGTCCACAAAATTGACCTCAACTCGCATAATTGGTCGTCATAACTTTAGGTCCTCAGAATTGACCTCAGTCTGTAGAATTAGTCATCAAAACTTTAAGTCCTCGGAATTGACCTCGGCCCCCATAGAATTGGTCGTGACAATTTTAGGTCCTCAAAATTGACATCGACCCATAGAATTGACCGTCACAATGTTAGGTCCTTAGAATGAACCTCGACCCTCAAAATTTTCCATCATAACTTTAGGTCCTCAGAATTGACCTTGGCCCTCAGAATTGGTTATTATAACTTTAGGTCCTCTGAACTGACCTCGGCCTTTAAAATTGGCTACTACTCCTTAGGTAATTAGAATTAACCTCGACCCACTTAATTGGTCACCCCTGCCCCTTAGGTTTACCAAATCAACCTGAACACCTCCTCGTCTGGAAGAATTGGCCACCACTCCTTAGGCCCTCATAATTAATCTCGACCCACTCAGTCGGTCATCCTTGTCCCGTTAATCCTTATAATTGACCTTGACCCACTGAATTTATCATTATCATCTCCTTAGATCTTCAAAATTGACCTCAACCTGCTGAATCGATCACCCTCATTCTCTCGGTCCGCATAATTGACCTGAAATCCTCTTCACCCTATCAATGTGGTACCTATTATGCGACGACCTTTACTTCTTCCAAGCTCTCCCATCAAAGGGCTCTGTAGACTCTCCATCTTAGGATAAACCTAATCGTGTTCTTAGGTCCCTAGCAATCGTCCATAAATCATACTCCGAGTATGGATTTGGAGGCCACCGAGCGCTCACGAGCCCCATTTGAGTTTCGATCAACTCTCTCACTTTAGAAAAATCTCGATGAATATTATAAGGTCTCAAAATAACCATTCCAACGATCTACCTCATTCAAGAATCAGGATTACGATTCGGATGAATGGTTTGTTTTATTTCAAAAAATGATCTGGAGGCCACTAGGTGCTCCCGAGCCTCATTTTGACTCCGATTAACTCTTTAACTTGAGAAAAACCTCAATGAATCTTCGAAGGTCTATGAATCCTTTTTTTAACAGTCCACCCATGCGTAAATCTACCTTACGATTTAGATGAACGACCCATTTTACTTCGAAAATTGATCTGGAGGCTAATGGGATCTCCCAAGCCCTGTTTGACTCTAGTCAACTCTCCAATTGAACATAAGCTCAATGAATCTTTGAAGGGATATGAATACCCTTTTCAATGGTCTGTCCCGTGAACAATAAACCTTATAATTTGGACGAGCGACCTACTTGACTCGGAAGAGTCACTAGGTGCTTATGGGACCCGTTTAACCTTTCTCAACTCTTCAAACCGAAAAAAACTGTATGAAATTGAGAGTGCATGTGCAAACCGTATGTGAAATCAATTTAATTAACATTAAAAATTTATAATTTCTTCAAACATATTTAAATAGAGTTAATCTTAGATCCAAATTTTAGTTAACCCTAAACATGCATCTACGTGGATAAATTAAATCATGCAATCCAACATATAGAGCTTCAAGAAAAAAAAACATTTTTGCAGCCTAGATCAGCAAAGTATTTTTGCAGCCTAGATCAGCAAAGTATTTTTGCAGAAACCTCCAGAACCGCAACTCCTTCATCAGCACTGAACACCCTTGAGCATCCTTATTGACCACAGTCATCTTAAGCAAGTAGATCCTTCAAAATCTACCACGTAAGCAGTAGAGATATATTATCTACAAGAGAAACTTCAACAAAATTATGTTCTTGGGTTCCCAAATGATTTACAAAATATATTGGGATATTCTGTGAATCGAAAAACAAAGGATTAAACCTCTAAAGGAGAAGACTAAAATTTTGCAGTTTCGTTTTTGTCAAAATCTCAGGTCTGCTAAAGAAAAGGGACTCAGAAAATAACTATTTATAAAAAAGTTGAGTCGTCGGGGTCCTTCGAACGATATGTCAATGTCACTCAAACGAATTTGACATGTCGTTTGAACGACTTATCATCTCGCTTGAACGACATCATATATCGTTCGAACGACTTACAATCTCGTTCGAATGACAGTACATGTCATTTCAAGACCACATCGCGCAAATTTTTCAAATGAGGAAAAAATAAAAACGGCTTCTAACGAGGTTCTAATGACCTTCGTACGATAATGCATCTCTCTTGAAGCTGTCGTTCGAGTGAAAACTCCATGTCGTTTGAACGATATATCAATGTCGTTTGAACGACCAATGCTAAATATATTTTTCTTTTAAAACTCCGCCACCAGGTTTTAAAATAATTATTTTGGTGAAAAACGATGCCTGAGATGTTTAAAAATATTTTATAAAAATATCCCAACACTTTAAATGAAGCATTAAAGGACTTAAACACAACCTTACCAAAATCAATCTTGTCGAGGCTTGTTTTTGAATAAAAATTGATAATCAAATCCGTCTTGTTGCACGTATGAACTTGAACTTCTTCTACAGTTGTAACGACATACGACATACGACATACGCAATGTAAAGTACGTACTTTGTAAAATATGTCCTTACAAATCTCCCCTATGTCCCCTATGTCTACGTTGGTACAAACTAAAAACATTATGATTTATCAAATCAAAATGACTATACAAATATAATACCCTCCCATGAATCCAAAAGTGAAAAGTTACTAAAGTTGAAAGTCTTAAAACTTTCTTCAAAATCTTCAACTTAAAATCTGCAAATCTCTTTTCTTTCTTTGCTCTCCTTTTTGTGTGCATTCCAAACGACCATCAAAGTACCTACACACAATAAATAAATCAAATACCTTCGTGACATATCGAGTTTGAAATGATATAAACATAAGCGTAAAAAATATCACCATAATCAAATCTCCACCAGATTGCAAACTCCCCCATAAAATCATAATTCTTTCTCCCCCTTTCTGGTTGTCCAAAATAGACAAGGAAAATAATTAATCGGACATAAAATCGGAGGATCATGACTAGAAAATAAAAACTATCTAAAAAACATTCATACAAGGGGATACTCCAAAGATTTCACAATCTATTTTTTATTTTTCAAACAAAATTTTTTACAAAATACAACACACCATGAATTTACACTAAGATAACCAAGTTGTGGATATGGAATGAATGGGTGTGAACAAATTCGATAGCTAAATAAACTCAATCAATCATATGTGCACGATGAATATGTGTAGCCCTAACGAAGGAATCCCAAAATCGTCCTCAGGTGTTCAATTTTTGAATTTAAATGACATCATCTTAATCAAATCGACAAATCAAAGCCTAAGTGATTTTCGCACCAATAACGTCTAAAACTAATTAACTCTTTTCCAAGACATTACCAGGATGTGCAAACCCATCATTTATTTCCATCCAAAACTTCCCCATTGATAATTCTCTTTTTATTTTTTGTAATAAGGTTCTAAATTCTCAACTTAGAGAAAACCTATTGACCCAAATTTTTGGCATATAATTATTTTTATTACCTTAATTATTTTCTGGCTCTTTCTAAATGATGGCCTTCATGTTGAGATTATTATTCTCTCACATCCCTTTCCCGTGTTGACTCATCATTTCTTAATTCTTAACAAATTCCTCACGGACAACGATTCTTACATGCACTACTTTTATTGTCAAGTTTTATCGCATTTGGTTCATTTTAAAGACAAAATTGAGATGAAAACACTAGAACAACATGTGATAGACAAGAAGAATAATCAAACAAATCCATTCACATGTGCAATAAAGGAAATCATAAGTCAAACATGTAGGAAGTAACAACTAATTACATCTCAATGACTCCAAACATCGTAAAGAACATGGATGACATGATGTATCATCTCCAAACACTATCAAATCATTACGTGAATAAATGGAATGAAATTTTGACTCAGTCATCCTGAATGTCCATTCATATACGGTGTAAAAAAAATACAAAAATATTTTTGGATTTTTAAAATTTTGATTGAACTAAAATCTTTTTGGGTTTATCAAATTTTCTCAAAAAATAGAAAATCTTTTTATATTTTTCCAAAAATTTCCTAAAAACCAAATACTTTTGGGTTTTTTGAAAAAGATATCAAAATGGAAAATCTAAGTTCAAAGATGGTACATACTAGAAATAGTCATAAAATATCATCATGTAAATTATCCTCTGCTAGCAAACAAGTCTAAATATCAACCGTTAGGTTCAGAGGAGTTTTCCAAAGGTGGTGACAACCTATGAAAAACTTCCATCAAATCATACGAAGTCTTGACCAAAAACTTAACTTGATCCCAAATATGTCCAAACTCTCTTATGTGATGCTCAAAATCATGCAAATTATCATGTGTGGGTGCGTGTGTGTGAACACGTGTCGTAGCATAACGTGGCAAAACTCTATGTGACACACTACCCAACTTGAAACAAAATTCCCTAAGGTGTCCTATATTTTTATAACGAGTGTAAACCTAAAGGGGCCTAGGCGCACCTATCTCATTACGTCTAGGATGCATCCTCCTATCGAGAACCGAACGTCTATGTGGGTTGGGTTGCGAGCCATATGAATCTATAACAAGCTCAAGAACCAGATCGGGTGCAACTTGGGAAGTGGACGCACCGTCATGACCTATTCTTAATCTCTCAACATTAGCCAAAGCGGTACCGATGGGCATGTTTCCTGCCTTCTTAGATGTGTCATCTATATTTAACTTTACTTCCCGGGCTATTTTGAGATCTTTCTCGATTTGGACCACACGAGCTTCAAGTTCACTCATTTCTCGAACTATGACGATCAACTGCTCACTCAAAGTAATATTTATCTTCTTGAGTTGACTCGACGAAGCATCACAACCTTTCAAAACCTTTATCTCTATCTCTCTCCAAATCTAATACCTTAATATGTAACTCTTTATTCAACAACTTTGTCTTTAAGTTATTGACGTACAAATCCCTAAAACCTTTTTAGAGATCATTTTCTCCCTCACTTTCACCCTCACTAGGAACACTCAAATCATCATCGGGACTCTCTCTTTTAGAATTGTCCTCATCTTCGTGGTTTAAACTAGGTGTGCTTAATCGACTAGCTAAAACATCAACACGCATACCATGGGATTTTTCATCCCCCGCAACATCATCCTCTACATCACTATCGCTATAACAACTTTATTACCCTTTCTCCTAAGCATAGTGGAATACTTAAATGATTTATGGACTTTGCCCTCATATTCAAAACATCTCACCTCCTCATTCTCATTATCTTTCTCTCTCTTTCTCACCTCTATCTTTGCACCCTTCTTTATTTTTATTTTTCTCAAAAAATAAAAATTAAAGGAAGAATTTTCTTTTGACATTTTGGGAAAATTTTTAAATTTTTTAGCAAACAAGGCCACATCGTCAAAATCAAACTCACCATCGGACGTAGACTCACAAACTCTCTCTTTCTTCTTTTTCTTAAATTGTGTCTTTAACGCAATGCCTCTATCCTTAGCCTTAATGGTTTGGGGAAACATGTCTATCTCATACGTTTGAAGGTCTCCTACGAGCTCTTCTAACCTAAGTGAATCTAACATGCCCAAAGAATTCAAAATTGTGACTTTAGGAATACAATGTTTTGTGAGCGATCTCAAAAAAATTTCAATGACTCTCACATCATCAATCCGCTCACCCAAATTAAAACTTGTGTTGACTGTGTTTAGAAACCTAAAAATCATCAAAACATTCGGAATCCGACATGGTGATTGTCTCAAATTGAGTGGCCAAATTTTGTAATTTAGTCACCTTAACCACATTAGTACCCTCATGTGTCAATTGAAGGACATCCCAAGCCTATTTAGACATGGTGCACATCGTAATACGGTGGAACTCGCCGGGAGTGATAGCTTCAAAAATAGCACTAAGTCCACGGGAATTATAAGTAATCCATTTATAGTCATCTTCAGCCCACTCAGACACAGGTTTGAGAGAAATAATATTATTTGCGGTGACAATGGGAGGAATTCACCCTCTTTCACAAATTAGCCAAACGCGTTCATCGATGGATTTTAAATTAGATTTCATGCGGGCTTCCAATAGACATAACTATTACCATCAAAGACGGGCATCAAATTATATAAGTTCTCCCGCGAAAAATTTTCGATTTTTAAAAAAATCAAAATTTTCAAAATCACTGATATCATAAAAAAATTGTGGAAAAAGGAATACTCGATAATTTGGAGTAACCTGCTCTAATACCAATTTGAAGAAATTTCCAATTTCTTCAAACTTATTTAATTAGATCCAAATTTTAATTAACCCTAAATATGCATCTATGTGGATAAATTAAATCATGCAATCCAAAAAATAGAGCTTCAGGGAAAAAAAAACTTTCGGGTAAAACCTTTATTTCACTATAAACAGTAAATTACAACTTACAAGTATTATAATGAAATCTAAATATCACGTGGAAAATCCACATAGACACGCAGCCCAGATTAGCAAAGTATTTACGCAGAAACTTTCAGAACCACAACTTCTTCTTCAGCAATGAACACCCTCGAGCATTCCCAATGACCGCAATCATCTTCAGCAAGCATCTCCCTCAAGAACTACCAAGTTCGCAGTACATATATCTTCTCTATAAGAGAAACTTCAAAAAAATTGTGTTTTGGGGTTCCAAAACGATTCACAAAAGATATTGGGATGTTTGGTGAATCGAAAAACAAAGGATTAAATCTTTAAAAGAGAAGACTAAAATTCTGGAGTTTTGTAGTTTCATTTTCGTCAAAGTCTCAGGTCTTCTAAAGAAAAAGGACTCAGAAAACAACTATTTATAAAAAAGTTGAGTCGACAGGGTCGTTCGAACGATATGTCAATGTTGCTCGAACGAAGTTGACATTTCGTTTGAACGGCTTTCCATCTCATTCGAATGACATCACATGTCATTTGAAGACCTCGTCGCGCGACCTTATCAAATGAGGAAAAAATAAAAATAGTAGCATCTCGTTTGATGAAAGGCTTCGAGTGAGGTTCTCGTGACCTTCGTAGGACAATGCATATAGCTTGAAGCTGTCATTCGAGCGACAACTCCATGTCGTTTTAACGACATATCAATGTATTTGAATGACCAAAGCGAAAAATATTTTTCTTTTAAAACTCCGCCTACATGTCTTAGAAAAATTATTTTGACAAAAAAAGACGCCTCAAATGTTTAAAAACATTTTATAAAAATATCCCAACACTTTAAATAAAGCATTAAGGGACTTAAACACAACCTTACCAAAATCAATCTTGTTGATGCTTGTTGTTGAAGAAAACTTGATATTCGAATCCGTCTTGTTGCATGAATGAACTTGAACTTCTTCGACAGTTGTAATGGTATACGACATACGTAATGTAAAGTACGAACTATGTAAAATATGTCCTTACAAAAATCTTAAAGGTAACTAATTACCCTTTTCAACGGTCCATCCATTGTGCAAATCGACCTTATGGTTCAGATGAATGATCTGTTTTCCTTTAAAAACTTTGTGTCAAGAGATCAATGAGCACTTCTGGGCCCTGTTTAACCTTGGTAAAATCCAAGACCTGGGTGTGGCTCAATGGATTCTTAAAGGGCATTAAATACCCTTTCCAATGGTTTGCCATGTTGTCGATTATGACTTATGGTTTGCATTTTATACCCATTTTTTTGAAAAATCTATTCCAGACTGCCATTTGGCACCCGAGAAACCTAGGTTATCGGTATTGTACTTGAGGTTCTATGCTGATAGGTAGGTCCAAACCCCTGCCGATAGGCATCCCCCCTGCCCCTATTAATAGGGGTTATTACCTCACTATGAAAGGGACCCCTGAACACCCCTCTAACCAAGTTAGAGAACATTCACTCAAATTTTGAGTTGTTCCCTATTGTATGTAAAAATTAATCTCTTATGTGGACTAATGATAATTGTACACTTATACTCCTCCATTGACGATCAACCTCCTTGATCATCATCACAGAGACTAATTGACTGGAAGGCTGACCAACCCTAGAACGCCAAACTTCAGGAAAACCAAAAGGTATCCGGAGGGGATGCTAGCCAACATGGAATTCCAAGATTTTTATTTATTATACAGAGATGTAAATCCTGGCAATATAAAGGCATTCAACTTCTAGGGTTTTAAACCATTATAAATAAGAAATACTCCCTCGGCTAAAAAGATTACTCGAATCACTCATAGGCACACCATACTGATCTATTGTAACCCTATGAAATAATACCAACACTGGATGTCAGCTATTTTATAATTGAACCACTCTAGAAATATCTTCTCTTATGTGTATGATTTGATTAACTCACTATATTTCTATCTGTGATTATAAATCTGCATTAAGTCTATTTTAGACATCAACAAATTGGCGCCATCTGTGGGAAACTCTTGGCTGTCATCATTTTCTACCAAACCTATTTTCTTATTCATTTTGAAGGTGTACAGAATATGAATGAAATTTTGAAAAGTAGTACTCTTATTGGGGGAAATGTTCTTCCTAGCGCAACAAACCTAAACGGAATTCTGATCACCTTTCTAAGGGCAAGAAGTAATGAAAAACACTATGAGGTAATTGGTTCAATCGTTACAAGATATGTCTACTGCTCTATCCAGGCATTCTATTGCTCCCTCTCGTAGAAGAGAGATGCCACCACCTCCTCCTACGAATAATCAGAATAGTTATTCCAGGTCTTCGTGGGACAGGTCCTATCATCCAAGATCTAATTCATCAATCAGATATACGGACTACTATCATGGCCACTCTCTCACTCCTAAACGACCAAGCATCTAGGAAAGGTTAAGAAAATATTCATCCTTTGATCGTCTCAACCCATGAGAAAATAGAGTTCATCACACGGAGCCATCTCGATCATGTGAACATCGTGCCGAGCACCGTAAGGGATCAGTCGGGTCTAGAGCAAGCATTCGAGGATCTGTGCGTGCCGATAAGACTTCCCAAGAAGAGAGCTCAGCACAAATTCATAGTAGAGATGGTCGAGCTGCTTCGAACAGGTCCAATGCTGAAAATCACTCATGGAAAGGGACAATTCAAAGGATAGAAGATCGCCTAGGGAAATGGACAAAGCTAAGAACCTTTTTCAATGAATTTTTGTAAATGGATGACGTTTTTATTTCAACTATTATTGATTAACCGATTCCTTCCAAGTTCAAGCTACGAGTGGTTACTCCCAAATATGATGGTAAGACTGATCCAATTTTACATATTGAACAATATCAGGCTGCAGCTGATATTTACTCTGTTCCTAATGAGTGCGATGCCATGATTTCTCAAGCATAATCACTATTTCAGCTCAAATATGGTACAACAAGGAAACCAATAGTTTTGAGATGAAGAGTAGGATTGACATAAACCCAAGAGATATAAGTGAAATATTTAGCATTCCAATAGTAGAGGGGAAAACATCAATAGAATTGATAAAGAGATCGATTGCGTCTCAAAAACCTAAATTACTTGCCCAATACTTCAAAGGTAAAAAACTTGGAAAGTAAGAAATATGTAAGGGTTTGAAGAAATCGGTAGAGTTGGAAACAGATGAGGGCATTACCGATTTTGTAAAACTTATTTGTCTCCATTTCTTGATAATGTTGTTTTTCTCCAAATCAAACTTTGTATTAAGAGAATATTTAGCAGCATACGTCAAAAGTATTGAAGACATGAATAACTATAATTGGGTATGTGTCGTGCATGAGTTTCTCATAAATTCACTCAACAAAACAGCAAGTTCAAAAACCTAGCTCAGCAACTGGATGTGTCATTTCCCTATTGGCGATCAAAACAACGAATACTTTCCAACAAACAATTGGACTTTTTTTATAAAACCTGAGTTCACTTGTACTTTGTAAATATCACGTGTACTTTTAAAGTACATGTGAAATTTACAAAATATACGCATTATTTACTTGACCATGTTCATATAAATATCATGTGTACTTACAAAATTCTTATGAACCTGAGTTCAATTACATTTACCATGTTTTTAATATTTCTTGTACTTTTAAAGTACACATGATATTCCAACCAATTCATCTGTGTACATTGTAAATATCATAGCTATACTTTGAAAGTACTTGAGATATTTACAAAGTACACATATACTTTTATGATATTTACAAAGTACACATGTACTTTGTAAATATAAGTACACGTGTACTTTGTAAATATCAATTGTACTTTCAAAGTACAATTGTGATATTTACAAAGTACACTTGTAAATATCATGTGTAGTTTATAAATATCATATGTACTTTCAATTATGAATAACTAGATAATACAATTATTAATATCATTTAATTTTTTGCATGATCACTGTTGATACGAAAATTAGTCAACTGATATGGACCAATTATATGATAACATGTGTCGTCCTACGTGGAAAAAATATATATTCACCGAACAACTCTACTGGATGAACAACATATTATGCCGAGCTACTCAGCCTCCGAGCTACTAGCATACCGAGCAACTCATCACTTCGAGCTACTCAATGTGCAGAGCATCTGGTCAGGAAGATCAAACGATAATTACACATTCAATGAACATCGGATTTAATGAACATTCTTATTGTAGAGATGCATATGTCTATTAAATAACGACATGTTGTCTATTCATAATGACATCCCCAAGGCTATAAATACATTGTAACACGCTCCATAATGGGGTAATTGATCATTAGCAATTGTGATCGAATTAAAGCAAGAACATCTGGCAATACAAAACAGCAGACGTATGCCATTTTCATAAGGCTAAACCACTTTAAAATTTCTTAGTCTTATTTCTTATTTCATATTTATCTCTCATTGATTAATTAGATCAAATCTTGTTTTTTACATCAACAGATTGGCACCGTAAATGGGAACGACTATACGTAGCGTTTTCACTAAAACATTCATCACAAATTATTAAGATCCCAGAATCCAGTAACAGGAACAGTGACCGAGTTCCCCCCAATCCATCTGCTCCCCCAACTCTTCAAGATCTCACTGGCATGGTAGCCAATTTAGCATAGGGGAAAACATATATACAAGAAACCATGTGTTAACTCATTCAAACTATTCGTAATGGAGTGCCTTCCCAGTTAGGTCAATGAAGCGTCCAGAGACCCACCCATCTGCCATCATCAAGAACCAGACGTACGCTATTCCCAGATGTGTCTTAGTCCAGACGCACTGAGTCTCATCATACTAAGAGGACCAATGATCCCTCATATCAGCCTGGGCGGACCTCTTCTGTAAGAGCAATAAATTCTCAATGAAATATTACTTTAGCTCTAGAACGAACAAGCGCTCTAGAGAGGTTGAGCAGAGCCTCTCCCTTTGACCGTTTGGGCCCTAGGAGGAATAAAAACCCTCCTAGGATTGCGTCGAGAAATTCTCAACGACCAAACGATCTACGAGAAGAGTATGCCCATTCATGACCAGCAACTCGTAATGAAAGATGCCAAGAGGATAATTCAACGCGATCTGTTGCTTGAAAAAATAGGTTCGAGGCTAGAAACAACGCATGGAAGGGCTCCATTCAAAGGTTGGAAGACATGTTAGTGGAAATGGCTAAGGTCAGGACTCTCTCCAAAGAACTATCGTCAAGGGATCACCCTTTGTATAGACAATTGTGGATTTTCCCACACCATCAAAATTTTAAGCTCCTGTAGTAATGCCTAAGTACGATGGAAAAATGGATCCCATCCTTCACATAGAGCAGTACCAAGCCGCTGATGATATTTATAATGTTCCTGATGAGATGAGGTGCAAATCATTCTCAGGAACTATAATTGGGTCATCCCAAATATGGTACAACCTTCCTCAGAGGCAGATTACTATATTCCATCAGCTAGCAGAGCTCTTCTTAGGGAATTTTTATTTTGGGGTGAAGCTAGTTAAGAGAGTGGCACACCTACTGAGTGTAAGGCAGAAAACAGGGGAGATCACCAGGGATTACATCACTCATTTTAATAACAAGAAACTTAAGGTAATCGACTACGAGGAAAAGATAGCCATTATAGCTCTGATGAGTGGTCTATTACCAAATAAGTTATACTATACACTGGCCAAAGATCTCCCCTAAGACCATGGCAAAACTGATGGTAAAAGCAGCTAAGATCATGAACGCCGAAGAGGCCATGGATGTGAAGAAGAATACTGACGCAAAAGCAGAGACGAGAGCTGTAATTAAAACTGAGAGGAAAGATCAAAATCACAATGGGGGAAGCAAGAAGCCGAAAGGCAAGGAAACTCTAGATCAATTGAAGAAGTATGGGAATTATTCTCCCATAAAGGTGGATATCAACCACATTCTGGAGGAGATCAAGAAATGCAAGGAACTAACTTGGCCAAAGAAAATGAGGACAACCCCGGATAAGAGGGATAAGTCCATTATGAGTTCCATATAGATCACGACCATACGACCAAGCGTTGCATTGCTCTCCAAAATGAGATCAAAGCACTTATTCGACGAGGAAAATTGAGCAGGTTCGTTGATCGTTAGAATGATGGAAAGGCTAACGAAAAAAGAAGGCAAAGGTCCAAATCTCCACGCCGAGCAAAAGATGATAAGAAAATGGACAATGAAGATGATACAGAAGATGACCCTGACCTTCCCAAAAGGCGAAGGCTGCCCGAACATGAGGTATTTTTAATCCATTTTGGATCATTTGAATGTAATGTGATTATAGGTGGATATGCAGGAGGTGGGGATCACACTGCTAAAAGGAAAGATTACGTCAATGAGGCCCAATCTTGTTCTTATATACATCACATAAATCCAGCCGAAGATGATCGCCTGAGGAAGGTGAACATGAATAAACTGGTCATAGGTTTTTCTAAAAATGATCTCGAAGGTGTCTTATAGCCCCACGATGATCCCTTGGTTGTCAAGATAAGGATGAAGGGTGTGGTGATCTCACGAGTATTGGTAGATAATGGTAGCTCTGCAGATATCATTTTGATAGTTTGAACTTGAAGTTAGCCCAATTGGAGCCATATCAAAGGCCCCTCATTGGCTTCACTGGCGAGAAAGTCTTTCCACTTGGAACGATCAAGTTGGATATGCTTATTGGTATCTGGCCTGCTTGCAGAATAGAAAAAGTATGCTTTTTTGTAATGGATAAAAACGTCCAATCAGCCTACAAGATAATCATGGGGAGGGTAGGCCTAAAAAAGTTCGAGGCAGTGCCACCCACGGTACATCAATGTCTGAAGTTTCCGACCAATTTTAGAGTTCGAATTATGAAAGGTGACCAAAAACTAGCTCGGGAATGCTATTTTTCATCCGCCGAACAGGACGAGTTGGAGGAAGCCAAGAAGAAGACCACCACATACCAAGTGGAGAAGTACGAAGACGCAGAGATGTAGACCTTGAACCCTAGAGACGAATCCGAGATTGTCAAGGGTCAGGTCATGGAGACCACGAAGAACATCATTCTGGACGACGAATGTCCAGAACGAACAACTCAAATTGGCACCTCACTGGACCCGTCAATAAAGCAGGCGTTAGTAGAATTTTAAGGCATAGAAAGTAAGCTTTTGCATGGATTCATGAAGATATGCCAAGGATAGATCCAGCCTTATTATTCCATGAGTTAAATGTTAATAAAGAGATCCAGCCAGGGTATTTAGCCCAGAGAAGAACTAAGCTATCCAGGAGGAAGTCGAGAAACTGCAAAAGGAATCTTTCATTAAGGATGTCAAATATCCAGATTGGATAGCCAACGTGGTGATGGTGAAAAAGAAGAACAACAAATGGAGGATGTGCGTAGATTTCACAGATCTCAACAAAGCCTGCCCAAAAGACCATTTTCCCTTGTCCCGAATTGATCAGCTGGTGGATGCTACTTCGGGGCATGAATTGATGAGCTTCATGGATGCTTATTCCAGCTACAACCAGATTAAGATAAAACCAGAAGATAGGGAAAGTACTTCTTTAATTACCCTAAGGGGTAGATACTGTTATAATGTTATGCCCTTTGGTCTAAAAAATATAGGTGCAACGTACCCGCGATTGATTAATAAGGTGTTCGCAGAACAGATTGGCAAAAACATGGAGGTTTATGTCGATGATATGCTGACGAAGAGTAAGAAAGCCGCAGACCACATAGCTGATCTGAGCCAAAATTTTGATCAGCTGGAGAAATATCAGATGAAGTTGAACCCCACTAAGTGTGTTTTTGGCATACGAGAAGGCATGTTCCTCGGTTATATTGTGAATCAGCGAGGCATTAAAGAAAATCTTAATAAAATCAAGGCTTTGTTAGAACTAAAATCTCCAACTACTAAGAAGGAAGTGCAATGACTTACGGGACGCGTTACAGCTCTAAACAGGTTCGTCTTTAGAGCGACGGGTAAATGTCTCCCATTCTTCAAGTTGCTTAGAAAGACTTTTGAGTGGAATGACGATTGCAAGCAGGCATTTCTAGCTTTGAAGAAATACTTGGGGACGCCACCTCTGCTTCCCGGGCGGTGATGGGAGAAAGATTATACTTATATCTGATTGTCTCTGAAAGCGCAATCAGTTCAACATTGATAAGAGTTGAAGATGGAGTGCAAAAACCTGTGTATTATATGAGCAAAGCTTTTCGAGGAGCAGAAGTAAGATATCCCAGATTGGAGAAGCTAGAATTAGCATTGATAGAGGCAAGTAGGAGGATGAAACCTTATTTCCAGGCCCATACCATAGTGGTGTACACTGATATGCCACTCAGACAGGCCTTGCACAAGCCAGAAAAATCTGGAAGACTGATGTATTGGGCAATCGAGCTGGGAGAGTATGATATTGTTTACAAGCCAAGGACCTCACTCAAAGGACAGGCGGTAGCAGATTTCATTACGGAATTCACCTGCCCAGATACTTCTGACCAATAAGGGTCTGATGAAGAGCAACTTGTGAATGTTAGGGAATCAACGGTGACTACCCTCGATCAACTCTTATCGACAGATGTAACGAGGGGGACAAGCGCAGAGCAACGAGAACCATTAGACAACAACCTAGTGTTAGGAGATGATAAAAGGAAATATAAAATATTCCATTAGGGAACTTTATCTGAGCAAGAGTTTGACAATGGCATCCCCATCTGGAATTTGTATGTTGATGGCTCTTCGTGTGCAAGAGGCAGCGGAGTCGGTATAATTCTTCACAACCCAGATGTATTGGATATGGAATATTCATTGCGTTTCTAGTTCAAAGCTGTCAACAATGAAGCTGAATATGAAGCTATGATTATGGGCCTCAGCTTAGCCAAAACATTGAATGCAGAGCAGGTTATTGTATTTAGTTATTCACAGTTAATTGTAAATCAGATTCTTGGGTTTTATGCAGCGAAGGGAGACTTTATGTTAAGGTATTACGCCAAAGCTATGGAGATTGTGTTCACTTTTACAGCAGTCCAATTAATCAGAATACCAAGATTAAAAAATGCGAGAGCAGACGCACTAGCTCGGTTAGCCTCAGTTACACGCACCGAGCTACGAAGAATGATTTCTATTGAGATTCTGGTAGACCGGAGCATAGATGAAGATTTAATGGTAAGATTCATCACCCTGGATATGGGACCATCCTATATGGACCCCATCAGGGCATATATAGAAGGAGGAGTTGTACCAACTGACCAACTTGCAGCCAAGAGGCTGAAGTTTAAAGTTATTCGGTATGAACTGAATAATGGTGTTTTGTACATAAGGGGTATCATAGCAGGTCTACAGAGATGTGTGCATCCTTCAGAAGTTAAAGATTTGATAGAAGAAATTCACGAAGGCTGTTGTGGAGCTCATGTAGCAGGACAGACTCTCCTGCAGAGGATAACGACGTAAGATACTATTGGCCAATGATATGAGTTGACTGTACAGCTTATGCAAAGAAATGCAATAAGTGCCAACGTTTCTCATCCATTCGAAGAACCCCCAGGCATTGTTAACACCCATCACATCCCCTTGGCCATTTTCTATGTGGGGTATATACCTGGTCGGGCCTCTACCGACCACCAAAGGGAGATTCAAGTATTTAGTGGTTGTTGTTGATTATTTCACCAAGTGGGTTGAGGCTGAACCTCTCATTGACATGTCATATGAAAGGGTTTACCAGTTTATTTGAAAGAATATTATTTGCAGGTATGGTCTACCGCATGCTTTCATTACTGACCATGATACCCAATTTGACAATGAGGAGTTCACTACATATTGTCACCAATCCAACATCCAAAAAATCCATTATGCACCAGGCCATCCCCAGAGCAATGGACAAACTGAAGTGACAAATAAAACCCTGCTAAACGGGATGAAGAAATGACTAGATGATGTAAAAGGCGATTGGATTAATGAACTACATTATGTGTTATGGTCTTATCGCACAACACCCCGAATAGCAACTGGGGAATCTCCTTATATGCTAGCTTTTGGCAGTGAAGCAGTCATACCAGCTGAAATAGGACTATCGACACACAGGGTGCTGAACTTTAACTCTCCTGAAAGCGATTTAATGAGATGTTTAGACTTGGATATGCTCGAAGAAGTAAGATAATATGCGGCGATTAGGAACACAACTTACCAGCAACGAACTGCCAAGTTTTACAACAAAAGAGTCAAGCAATGCAATCTTAAGGAGGGAGACTATGTGCTCAAGAAAGTGATTCAGAAACATAATAAGTTAGAAGCCAACTGGCACGGACCCTACCGAGTAACTACAGTTGTTCGACCTGGGACCTACAGAATCGAAACCTTGGAGGGAGAAGAATTCAAAAATGCATGGAATGTGGAGCATCTGCGCAAATATTATCAGTAATACAGATTAATATGTACTTCAGTTCTTTCAGTATGAATAAAGATGATATTTTCTCCATATTCCTTTTGTTTAATTTTTTTTCAGAGTACGAGTGCTACACACTAAACCACCAACCATGGTTGGTCGGCACCAATAAATTTAACCAACAATGTTGGCATAACAATCATACAAGGATCACGTGATGAACATCATTGGTGACCTCACGGGGCATTCAATGTCTAGGCAACAAGGTAATCCTAAAAAGATTACTACAACTAAGCAGGATCACGGGATGAACATCATTCCACTGCTTACACACTTATGGGTGACAGGTCACTACAACCAGGTAGCAAATGGGGCAAAGTTCCATTGTCTAGGCAATTAAAACAAAATAGGACAAATTGTCCCTCTATAGCTATATATATGCATTCATCAACAAACAATATGTTATAATCCAAACATCTTAAAAACTATTTCCAAAGAAAGAAAAATGGAATGCACAAAGATGAATATATCCGTGTTTTTCTTCATTAAATACAGGAAAGCAAATCACAAAAGATGAAGTTTTCTTCATTCAATACAACATTCCTATTCTATTGGCTTTTTTCCTTCTGATTTTGGCACAGGTTCCATCCCAGCGAAAGGATCATCTAAAGCATAAGGATAATTGATAAAATTAATATCTAGTAGCATCCTACTATTGCTCGAACTTCGTCGCTCAAGCAGATGAGGAGGTTGGGATATCTCATAATCTTCATAAAGATTATAATCACCAAGGTACTCGGAGATCAAACATTGAGGTATGGCACGAGATAGAATCCAAATAACGTCTAAGTCGAAAGGAGGTACTGGTAGGTCAAGAAACCCAGGTTTATACCAATCCCATAGTGGATTTTCTTTCTCAAGACGCATCACACCAAGAGCATTCAACCATCCTTCCTTGTACCCCTCATTGTTTGATTGTCTCAACTGAGCATCGAGATGGCATAGAGCTTCATTGTATCCCGCATTCCAAAATTCCCTAGGCTATTTGTGGAATTGATATGTCAATCTCTCAACGTTTTGATGAAGCTTTTTCATAAAATTATCTTTACTCTCTAAGTCAGAACTTTGCTTGGAAAGTTGATCGGTAAGACTTTGAATTTTTCTGGACATCTCAGCCAGGGCTTGAGTTTTTGTCGTCAGTTGAACGGCTTAATTTTCTAGATCCAGTTGGGTCCTTATTTCTTCAACATTAATCCGACCAGCTCTTGCTCGACCACGGATAGAAGGCCTTACTCTTCCACGAGTGGACGATGTAGGTCCGGCTCTTTTCAAAGCCTCCAATTCTTCTCTCAAGGCAGAATTTTTAGTTTCCAAAAAGGAAAACCCTTCATCATTAACTAGGACTAAAGCTTTCGAAGAAGATGAGGCAGCAAATTTGAGTTGTTTCACTTCTTCTTGCAAGTCAATATTCGTTTCCTCCAACAGCTTTGCAATATTCCTATGTTCCTCGATCTCAAGTTTCAACACACTTTCCCTTTTTTTATGGGTAGAGATATATTTGTCATAGCCCCAATTAGCACTCAACTGTTGGTACTTTTTCTCATAACCTTCATACAGGAGTGTAGTGGTTTCTTTGTGTTGAAGTTAGAGCTCCTCGATCATTCCTTGGAGGTCTTCAATCATTTCATAATAGGCCACATTATTGGCTACAGCACGATCAAGTAAACATTTTAAGTATTGGTATGCATCAAGTGCTCACTCAGAAGCATCATCTCCAAGGATAACAATTATTTGAACATCAGTAAAATTTGTGTGACCAGCTTTGAAATAATCATTACATTTTTTCATCAACTCTGTATCATGAGCTGACAAAAGTTCCATCCTGGCAAAAAACTAGCAAGGAAAAATAAAAATGCATCAACAACGATACAGGCAGATCAATTAAAGGAGAAATTGAGAACAAATAACAAAGTCATTTTTATTGATCAACTAGAGAAGTAAGTACAACCAAAGTTACAATAGAAAGATAAAATCAACATAACAAAAGAGCTGAACAACTTTACACCTTCTTCTTATTCCCTACAACATCTTCAGCTAGTTTAGATGAAGGGGTTGGTTGTTCGGAGGGCAGGTGGCGTTGATCAGTAGAAGTTGTTTCTTGATGAACTTGCTCGAAGGGTTGAGGAATGGTGACAGCAGGTACTTGTTCTATTATCATCATAGAAGACTCATCAGATGCAACTTTATCTTCTTCTTCGTCAATAGTAGGAGGAGGGACATGAATGTGTTTCTGAAACAATTTACAATCATTTTCAACACTCAGCTCTTTCAATGCTGCGACCCATCCATCTCTGAAATACTTCAAACTTGCATACTCCATCTAGCAAGTAATAGCAGTTAAGGCTTTGTTCCATCCTTTGTCCCAACCTGAGCTAAAGGATTTTTTCATAGCAGTTTTTCTCTTTGCCTTCTCAGAAGAAGCATACCCTTAAGCAAGCTTCACCTTCTCCTCTAAATGTTTTTTACGCCATTCAGCCTCTTCAAGCTTGCCATCAGATTCGTCCTTGCTGGAAATGGCGACCTTTAATTTTTTCTCCAACTCTTTGGAGGCAATTACAACTTGGTCTCGAGCTGTATCAGCTTGTTGGTGGGCTGTCTCTGCAGATAGAAGTTTTTTCTCCCAAGCAGCTTTATCTTCCTCATACTTCTGCCGAGAGTCCTTCAAAGAGTACGATAACCCAGCAAAAGCTTCTTCCACCCCAGTGGAGGAAGTTAAAGCTTTAATAGCCTCATCCTTCTCAAGGATACTATTAAAACACATCATAAACTGCAAAAGAAAAGGAGCTCGGGTCAGAATATTAAAACGGTACATGGAGATGAAATAGAAAAAATGATGATACTTACTGACGCAATATATTGAGCGGCTAAGTCGATGACCTTCTCCCGAGAAAGAGAACCCTCGACAGCTCGATATTAAAGAATGGTCCAAGACTGGATCAAACCTTTGTCCGAACTCGGAGCAATGAGAGTTGGAGTGTTAGCTCTCAAAGAAGGATCCTCAACATCAGAAGGTTGAGCAGCAGTTTCTATAGGTTTTCTGCGAAACCTCTCCTCAGTCTCCTTAAAGGAGCACCTTCAATCAAAGGTGTTACCTCTTCTTGTGTAATAGCAACACCTTCAGTCAAAGGTGCTGCCTCTTTTGGGACAATAGGTGGTTTCTTGCCGACTTCCTTGACAGTTGGAATTGTTCCTTTAGATGGAGTACTATCGATTTACTTCGTCCCCTCAGCTAGGACATCCCCTTTGCTCTTCTTTGCCCCATCAATGCCAGGAGCATCTTTGGCAAAGAATTCTGGCATTCTCCTCTTTCTCGTCATCAAATCAGCAATAGAGGTACCCAAATCAGAAGAAGATTCTTCTACGATGGCTCGAGATGGTGGAATTTGATCAAGGTCAATTATCACAGGAGGGGAAAGAGGACGAGCAATAAAAGAGGTAGTGGTGTTTTTTTATCGCAGCAAATAAGACGCAGCTCTAGCGTGCTCCCCAGTAACTGATTGATGCAAACTCCAGATAAGTTTCAAATCTTTTATATTAATGTCACTCTCTTTTAGGGAATTTCTTTTGTTATTAACTGCAAAAAGTAAAATAAATATCAGTGACGCATTTCATCAAACAAAAGCAGAGCTAAATTGAAAAAATTAAAAACAACCTATCTCATTGCCATAAAGTGGACATTTGGGACCTTGGTAAACGTCATTTCCTTTTAATGGGGGATGTTGCCAATTTTTCATTACAACTCCGTGATCAAAATAGTCCCTATTAGCATCGGGAAGATTGACTACTAAAGCTCTATTGGAAAACCTATTTTTTAAATAAAATGTGGTATCACTAGTAACCCATTTATAACAAAACATAATCTCAGGGGTCCCTAAATGAGTCCCATGAATTTAATTTAACCTATATACGCCATTAACTACCCTACATGTTTTTGGAACTAATCTTGCTAGAACAATATCGAAATATTGGCAAAGCTCCAAACATAGGGGATTTGGCGAAAAAGAAAAACCACACTCCGCTAAAAAAGGGAAGGAAACCAGTGTCCCTCATCTAAGGTAAATAAATCATATGGGCAAGGAGGTTCCTCTAGAATAACCCAAGATGGAATCCCTAAATGAGCCCGGAATTTATCCAAGGATTCGTCAAGATAAATAATGTTCATTAAAGCAAAGAAGGAAGAAGGAAGAAATTCTTACAGAAAATTAAGAAATCTACTAAGGCGGACGATGGAAAGAACGACAGTATAAGAATGAAGTGAGAAAATAAAGAGTTTAAAATATGAGAAGTAAAAAGGGAGACGAATTGATTTTATCGCTTTTAAATGCCTTGCATCGGGAAGTGAGAAAGGAAATGATTACTAGAAAAGACAATTGCATTTCTGGCGGCTAAATGATGAAAAAGATGCAAATATCCAAACGACTGTTGAAGATTCAAAATATTTACGAGTTTTCCATTTCGCGCTCAAATGACAAGACTGAAGAGAAAATGCCCCAAGTGTTGGAGGTCTGTAATCTAAATCATGTCCGAGCAACTTCTGGGCATAATGTTCCACATTCTCATATTAAACCTTAATTGTGAAACATTGGGGGCTTCTGTTAATACAAAAATTAGTCAGTTGATATGGACCAATTATATGACAACATGTGTCGTCCTACGTGATAAAAATATATATTCACCGAATAAATCTACTGGATGAGCAACATATCATGCCGAGATACTCTGCCTTCGAGCTACTACCATCCTGAGCAACTCATCACTCCGATCTAGTCAATGTGCAACGCATCTGGTCAGGAAGATCAAACGACAATTACACATTCAATGAACATCGAATTTAATGAACTTTTTTATTGTACAAATGTATATGTCTATTAAATAACAACATATCATCTATTCATAATGACAGCCCCAAGGCTATAAATACATTGTAACACCCTCCATAATGGGGTAATTGATCGTTAGCAATTGTGATCGAGATTAAGGCAAGAACATCTGGCAATATAAAAAAGTGGACGTAGGCCATTTTCATAAGGCTGAACTACTTTAAAAGTCCTTAGTCTTATTTCTTATTTCATATTTATCTGTGATTGATTAATTAGATCAAATCTAATTTTTTACATCAACAATCATAGTATTAGGTATGTGAGAATTTTGATATCATTCCTCCTGTTCAAGACAAGAAAGATAAGACACCAAAGCTTCTTAGATGGAAGTTGTCATCTTTGAAAGATTGGCTTGTGGTGAATGATATCACTTCATTAAATTTGAAGAAGGAGACTGAAAATAAAGAAGCTAGTAAAAATAGTGCAATAGAAAATAAAGTTGATCTCAACAAGGGCATCAACCAATGTGAAGGGCACAGTTTCTCTTTGAAGAATTCTGAAGCAAGTCCTATACATGATGATTCATCGTTCGATGAAGTTGTTGAAGATGTTGATAACAATACACTTTCATCAGGTTGTAATATTCCCACTAAAAACTATGTGATTTATTTAAAAAAAGCAAATGATCAACCAATTCCTTCAAAAAAGAAGGTAAATGATCAACCAAAAGATACTGGGAATTTTGAACCAACAGATACTCAAAATTTTGAATTAGGATATTTTGATAATGTTGAGAAGATAAATTTAGATGAAGAAATTGTTGAATTGAGAAAGGAGTAGTTGGAAAAAAATTCTGAAATATCTAAAGCAGCTGAAGAACGTGATTATGCACTTAAGAAGGTGAAAAATTTTAAGGAGGAGAATGCAAGACTTATTGCTTTAAATGTACAGTTGGAGTTAGATAATCGTGAACTTGTGAAAACACAAAAGGAAATTAAGAAGTTGGAGGGGGAAAATTCTCAACTTTTGAAACAGAAAGAGTTACTAAATAAGTTGGAGGTGGAAAATGCCAGCCTTGTTCTCATAAAAAATTCTTTGAATGAAAATCTTGTTCAAGCCACAATGAATGACTCACATAGAATGAAAGAATTGGACGAATCATTGAAAAAATAGGCCGAATCATCAAGAATGTTGGAACAAACAAATGCATATACGTGTTAGAGTAATAAAAACCTCAAAAAAATGTACGAAGATATGGTTAAAAAATTGAAAGATGGTGACCTAGAAATGGTGACATTGAGGCTAAATCTTTAGGAGTCAAAATTGAAAAGAAGTGAACAGGTACTTTTGATTAATTTTCAAATGGAAAACATCATTATTCTATAAAGTAAAAGCAGTTATTTTATAATGTACACTTGTATTTTATGAAGTACACACATATCACCCCAAAGTACACGTGGAATTATTTTGATATTTACATGTATTTTGAAATTCTTCACATGTGCTTAGGTATTCTTTGTAAATAATGGAGAGTACAAGCATTTGACATATAGTACACTCATAGTTTAATAAAGTACGCCCATAGTTTAATCATGATCAACCATAGTTTGATAAAGTACACGCATAGTTTAATAAAGTAAACGCATTTCAATCTATAAATCCACAAATTCTCTTGTTATTTTACATTTGTTTATTATCATTGAGTTTATGGCATGTTTAATAGTGAAACATTATGTTTTCTTTTCTCCAGGAAACAGAAAATAATATTCTCAATAAAAAGATAGAGGATTTGTCGTCCCCCATTTCTAAAAAGGGTGAAGAAATAATTTCAATTCAGAACTCAATGATTGGGAGACTCTAAGAAAGATTTGACAGGAAGAAAAATATTGATGACGATCTTGTATATTCACATCCTATCCATGATTTGTCAAAAGGATGTGGAAATAATAATCCTTCAAATGATGCTCCTGCTAAATTGCAGCCGAAAGGAAGAAAGAGACAAACCGATAAGGCTTCTACGGTGCCATCAAAAAAAAGAAAAGGGCAAAACAATAAAGGCAAGTCTTCTTCAATAGCAACACATGAAGTAAACCTGCAAATCTACAAGTGTACAAAACACCTTACAGAAGAAGCCCAAAAAATTGAAAGAATATTTGATAGAGGACAAGGATACAGGGTAAATCTTTTAATTGTTTATTTTGATACTAACTTATTTTTATTTTAAAATGCACTTATTTTTATTCTATAATGCACTTAATTTTATAGGGTACACAAAACTTTTGTATTGAACTTTATGCATTTACTTTATTAAGTAGACACGTATTTCATAAAGTATACTCATCTTTTTATAAAGTACAAGCATTGTTGTATTGAACTTTATGCATGTATTAAACTTCATGCATGTACTTTATTAAGTACACTCATATTTCATAAAGTACAAGCATGGTTTTATGAAGTATACACATTTTTGTATTGAAGTTTATGGATGTACTTTATGAAGTGCACCCATATTTCATAAAGTACACACGTATTATTTAATGATCATAGATTATATACATGTTTCAATTATTTATCTAACATTATTTTCCACCTCGAAATTCAGCAGTTGTCTTTTTACAACAAAAGACTCATCATTCGTTTGCGCCGACGATATTAAAGAATTGATGAAGGGTGAAGAAATATCAAACCAAGTATGTAATCGAAACATAGTACATTGATTAAATTTTCATCTTTATATCCTTACCTTTTTAAATCTGTGAAACAAATAATTCAATGCTTCTCCCGTTTAATGGAGTCAAAAAAGAAGAAAAAATGGATTTGACCTACGCATGCTTTTAACTTATATCCTTGGGTAAGGAAAATAAAACCTAAGGTATTGTCCATCACCTTGAAATATATATTATCATACTGTATCTTACTAACAAATCTATTACTTTTAACAGGAATCCTTTCGAAATAATGATGATAACACACAGAAAGAAGAAATAGAAAAACATAATTTGGAATTTTTTAGCATTTCTGATATTCTATTCATTCCAATGAGACATTCATTCGAACATGATCAAGGATATTTTTCATTATTAGTTATCTACAAAGAAGAAAATAAAGTTGTCCATATGGACTCTCTCTGCCTGTTGAAAACCAATCAATCCTCATTATACTTCAACGAGGCCAATAAAATAGCTACGCTCCAAACTTATTTACATTACATGAACTTTTGTATTTTACATATACTCTTGATTTTTCTCTTAACATTATTCTTCTTCTAAAGAAAATTTGTACAAATTGAAGGACCAAGCACCACAAATAAGTCAAAGAAGTACAATAAAAAGATACTTTGAAGGGGTGGAATTTGAAGATGCACTATCCAATGAGGAAAAAATAACAATTGACAAGCTCTTGAGTCATGATGTAAATTTTGAACTACCCAAAGATAATGAATGTATGTGACAAAATAATGGGTAAGATCAAACAATCTCTAATAAATACACGCATAATTCATCACGTTACATTTCAACAAATTTCATTCTCATTATGCTAACTGATATATATATATTTTATTTTATTTCAGTGTTGATTGTGGGGTGTATTATATATACTTCATGGAACAAATTGCCAAAAGAAATGCTCTCAAAACATAATTTGAAGATGACGAAATGCTCTAACAAAGAGCATATATAGGTAATGAATTTTTAGTCCCTAGTTGTTAATCAGGAGGGAAAACAATTGTAAAGTTTTTTTGGAATTTTTTGTTAACACATGATTGTAATTCTTTTGTACATATATTTTTTATTTTTTATTCAATATAGTTTCATAAAAATTTTAGTAAAAAAATGATGTCGCTGGCGTGGACCATTCAACACGTAGGAATAAATATATTCGAACATGTAAAGTACAAGTATATCATACGTGTACTTTTTAGTATTATGCTTATACTTTTCTTTCTTTGTCAATAAGAAGAAAAGAATCCATAAGTACATGTAAAAGTACAAATAAAATCACGTGTACTTTGGAATTCATGTAAGGTATATACAATGATAACTACACAAACAATGAACGTAAGTGTTAATCAAAAAGTATACACAAAATAGACAAAGTACACGCAATATAAACAAAGTACACACACTGATTAATTTAATAAATTTTGATTTTACAATTAAAAACTACTGTATATGTTTATTCAACAAGATACAATAATAAAAAAATTATTTATTAAGCTCAACTACTAACTATCCCAACTACTTATGGTCAAAGTAATTAATAGCTATAATTTTGCTTATAAAAGAGCAATATTTGTTCTTTTCTTAACCATTAAATCTCAAGTAAAAATTAGATAATGAGTATTCCAGCAGAAAAGTTGCGAGCTACTCTTGAGAAGGATGAAAGAAACAAAAAAAATAAAGGGAAATTGAGAAAAATGTCCTACGCACAATAACTAGGACAACGTACCCGAAATAGACCCGTAAACGCCATCACAAAAGCAAAGCAACGCGTCAACTCGAGCGAGTTCCATTCAAACACAACCTAATCTAAATTAGCTAGAAAGCATGTTAAAAATGCGATAAATAAACACGGTAAATCTACACTAGAAAGCAAGTAAAAAAATCATATGAATCTAATTATGAAAGCATGTAAACCTAATTGACAAAGCAAGAATTAAGTAAATACAACTATATTAATGGAGAGGGTAATGAATAGTGACATACAAGCCCAATTGGGTGTCAATCCAAAGAGAAATGGAGAAGAACCCTTTAAAAACCCAAACCCTAAGCTAAACTAACCTAAAATCTATTCTATTACTTAATATCTTATATTTACAACAAAATTTATTTATACAGTAAGTGGGAAATGAAATTAAAAAGAAAAGAGAAAAGAAAAGAAAAGACAAAATATCAGCTGGAAACAGGGCATCGATCGATCGATCCCCTGTGATCGATCGATCGATGGCAAAAATATCAGCCCACTGTCTCCCAACGAATTGCAAAAACTGAAGGATCGATCGATCGATCCTTTTAATCGATCGATCAATCAAGCAGGTTCCAGCCTACTGCACTCCTTTTCCTCCTCTTTTGGTTTCATTGTGTTTCCCTTCCACTAAAATCGTCGTAACTTCTACGTTTTGAATCGAAATCGTGCACCGTTCGCGGCCACGTGAAGCTTGCGAGGAGGGCTAAAACCTCCGTGTAGATGTTGGGACAGGTGCCCAAGCTGTGAAAGGACTAAAATGCCCTTGAATGATGCAATCGTGTACGGAAATCGAGAAGAATGCGTCTGAAATTCACACTTAGCATCCAAAACCCTATAAAAGCTCAATTAACCCCTGCAAAACTTGTTAACATAGAAATCCGAGGTTATCTAGTTAACGATTATAAATATAGGGAATAAGATACTCGAGGGGGATAAAATGCGTCGGTTCGGAGGATGAAATACGCAATATTTGCATATTATCACACCCCCTAACTTACACATTGCTAGTCCCTAGCAATGAAATAGGATGCAACAAGAACTACAAGTAACCCAAAAATAGGATAAGTACAAAAGTATGGAATAAAATCAAAAGGCCACTTTCGCGGGCGATTGGATTGCATTTAGCGTATGCAATAAGCTGTTAAAGCCCTAGGTCACCCTAGTGGACGAGTGTCGTCTCGTGAGGATTTTCAGGGATAATACCCACAAACATCATACGGTTTCCTCAAAATATGCCCAAACCAACATGCGACAAGACCACAATAACGAAAAGGATTTCATACACATTATTAGCACATTGAACGGATTCAAACAAAAGTCCAAATCATTAACATTATAGAATGCACCTCATAGAATTGAAACCTAAAAACGTAGGAGGGGGAGCGAGCACATGCCAAGTATGATTTGGCAAAAATTTATATAAACCGGATACTAAATTAACGCAAGCATATATTCAATCCTCACGGGCATTACACTCATCAAATGAATTCACTCGAAACAGGGAGGTAACACACGGAACATGCGGGCATAAAGAGTAAATGTCAAGGGAAAATAGGTTGCACACATGTCACAAATAAAGAACACTATATATAAACAGAAAAAATGTAATCTCAATGAAAGATGCCGCACATTAAACGAGGTAAAATGTATTTTCACAGATTATAAAAACTATTATGACTTTTGAAATACATCTACTTAAGATCACATAGGACCGTAATAAGGTTGTAATGTAGGTTTGGCTAGGGTATGAAATGAAAGGAATGTATGTACGAATTCAAAGTGTTCGGAATGAAAACTCGGGATAATGGGAAAATGCGGGCAACATTAAAATTAGAAAACAAGTTCCAAAAAGGCATTAGATATGTCATCGGAGGTAGAAATCAAAGCTTATTGAACTATATACACAACATTTATAACTTTCTCTTTCTTTTATTTTCTTCTTTTTCTCATGTTTTTTTTTTCTTTTTCTTTTTCCTTTCTCTTTTTCTTCATTTTTTTCACATCTCTTTTCTTACTCTCAAATGCCTAAATTGCAACCGACACAACAACATCATTCAATCCCAAGTAACATTCCAAACAAAGGTATGTAAGGTGTATAAATGGGCTAAAACTCCAATTTAGAGTTGGTTATGGGATTGGGTTATGAAACGAAAGGCTAATTATTAGGCTCAAAGGGGTTGACGAGGGTAAACGTATAAAAGGTGAGGTCAAGGTCAATATGGGTGATATAACAAGGATGGCCTATGATCATTTCAAAAGTTTACACCATTCTCGAGTCAAAACAATATATGAAAATCATGATCAAGTAAAACATTTCAAGTATGAACTCAATTAATGAACGACCACATGTAAGAATAGAGAGATTACCGACGAATTCAACGTTTTCAAAGAGGAAAGAATAGTGTATACACTCATAAACGACGAAAGGTACAAAGCTTACTCAGTGTAAGTATATACAATTAAACAAAAGATTATCGAGTTATAAAAATCTTAAACCAAATCAATAGAACAATAAAAGTGCATGTGCTCATGGGATTAAAGTTTAATTTATAAAGTTATTCATAATATCAATAATTGAGACTAAAGCCTAATAACTTCTAAAATCGAGAACATGCATCATTGGGTTGTCTATTGGATCGGGAAATTATTGAAATTTATCATCGGAAACAAAGGCAAAATGCCTAACAAAGGAGAAAAAGGAAAGAAAATCTTTTTGAAATTTTCAATTTTTGTAAGAAAAGCATACTAAGTGACTAACATGTGAGCAAAAACATGGACACAACCAATGAATGGATAGAATATCCCACACCCCCTAACTTAAAACCTGACATTGTCCTCAATGTGAATTAAGAACCAAGTTAAAGAGAGGAAAATAACGATATTACCCAAAATTGGAGCGATCCCCATAAGAACAAGTCCAAAGAATCTACAAAACAAGTTAGTACCGAGCATAGCAAAAAGTTAACTAATTACAAGAGACTAAATTAAAAAGGAAAGAAAGAATAAAAAGAAATAAAGAATAAAAAGATAACTATAAACAACCTACTATTTAGGATTCACACTAACTATACACTAGAAGTCTAAATTGCTGAGGGTCCACCGTAAAAATGATTTGACTTTGGAGGATAACCGGTGTACCCTCACATACAAGCATGCCTTCCGAAAAATATGAATTACGTTTGAAAAACGAAAGGCGTGTGTAAGGCGGAAGAAATGAACCATCGCCAAATAAAAGTTTTGGAGGGACGATGGGGAATTTGGATTGAACGGGTGACAAAAACATGTGGGGACCGAGAAAAGCTAAATATACTCCCAAAGATTTTGAAATTAGAATGGGAGGGGGCGCACACGAAGGCAAAGATGCGATCGTGGAAGGCGACTCGAGCAAGAACTCCTCATCGGTGAAAAGGTTTAAAATATTAAAGTTTGAAACCGAATCATTGGGTACTTGTGATGGTGTGATCAACGAAAATGAAAATGGGGATGAAAGAAATTTAAACTCAAGAGATGAATCATCATCGTATGAAGATTGAGTTTCAAAGGAAATAATATCATTTTCAATGAAATGTTATTCTTTGGGGGACAAAGAAGAAATCATTTCATTGCAAATAGATATTACGCCATTTTCATCCTCACTTTCAATATCTATTATGAAATGGGCAAAGTCTAGAATGGTTTGTTCCAAAGTAGGCACAAAGTCCTCATTTGGTTCAAAACATTCCTCGACTTCGAATGTCTCGGAAGAAAAATCATCATCGGACTCAAATAATAAATCCAATTCATGTTCCCACAAATGATTTTCTTCCCGATAATGATTTTTAATTTTCTTATTCTCAAGCATATGCAAACCCTCACCGAATGTCATAGGTCGAGGTGCGGATACTTGAAAATACGAACTTTGAAAACTACCATCGGACTTAAACTGAAACTCATTATTATAGGAATTTTGAAAACTATTGCAATTCATTTCAAAATTCCTATTATAAGGAGGTAAAGGCCCAAAATCATTATCATCATCATCAAAATACACGCACTCCAAAGCTTGACTTTTGTAATACTCGCCCAAAGTCATATTTGATGTTGCAATTTTTTGGGATTCTAAGTATTGACCAAAAGTTAAAGGAGTGCGAAAATTTTGATAATTATTACAATGATTACCGAAATAATTGGAATAAGACATGCTTACCCCCAAAATGGCTCGAAATGGAGAATTCCACAAAGATATGCACGCGAGAGAAATTCGAGCATTTCTAATTGCTCAAATGTGGAAGTCCTACAAAAAGGTTAGCCAAAAAATATAAATAGAAAGAAAATACTACGAAATACTAAATCAAATAAAGTCTAAAATAAACTCATCCCCGGCAACGGCGCCATTTTGGTCAAGAGTGAAAAGTGGCGTTGCGTCAAAACGTCGATCGTTGTTTTCTGTTCACCTCCTCAATACAAAAACATAAATTACGACTACACTCAACTGGTGAGTATAACGGTAAGAAGGGTATCGAAAATATCCACTGAGACGAGTTGCTAGAATTTATAGGATTTAATATTCCAGAAATAAAAGTGTAAAAGATAAATAACAACAAAAAGGAAAAGATGCGAAAAGCAAAATATTAATCTAGGCGAGTATATTGAAACTAGATTAACAAAGCGAGTAAAACTATAGGTTGCATCGAATATCCCTCACCCTAGTTAATTTGTATAAAATGGATACATGGGTCAACGAGTTATTACGAATGCGTCTCGTTTCAACAATTAATTAAATCAAGGGTTGTCAGCCCCCTAAATCCGCATAAAAGCCTAATAAGATTTTGGCGTCAACAAATATCCCGAAAATTACGCACGCAAGTTCGTAAGCACGGGACATACATGATATGCCCCGTCAAATCTCCTAGGCACAATAACTAGGACAACGCACCCGAAATAGACCCGTAAATGCCATCACCAATGCAAAGCAACGCGTCAACTCGAGCGAGTTTCATTCAAACGTAACCTAATCTAAATTATCTAGAAAGCATGTTAAAAACGCGATAAATAAACGCGGTAAATCTACACTAGAAAGCAACTAAAGAAAGCATGTGAATATAATTATGAAAACATGTAAACCTAGTTAACAAAGAAAGAATTAAGTAAATACAACTATATTAATGGAGAGGGGAATGAATAGTGCAATATACAAGACCAATTGGGTGTCAATCCAAAGAGAAATGGAGAAGAACTCTTCAAAAACCCAAACCCTAAGCTAAACTAACCTAAAATCTATTCTATTTATTAATATCTGATATTTACAACAAAAGTTCTTTATATAGTAAGTGGAAAATTAAATAGAAAAGAAAAGAGAAAAGAAAACAAAAGCCAAAATATAAGCTGGAAACAGGGGATCGATCGATCGATCCCCTGTGATCGATCGATCGATGGCAAAAATATCAGCCCACTATCTCCCAACGAATAAAAAAAATTAAAGGATCGATCGATCGATCCTTTTGATCGATCGATCGATCAAGTATGTTCCATCCCACTGCATTCCTTTTCCTCCTCTTTTGGTTTCATTATTTTTCCCTTCCGCTAAAATCGTCGTAACTTCTTCGTTCTGAATCAGAATCGTGCACCATTCATTGCCACGCGAAGCTTGCGAGGAGGGCTAAAACTTCTGTGTAGATGTTGGGCCAGGTGCCCAAGTTTTAAAAAGAATAAAATTCCCTTGAACGATGCGATAGTGTAGGGAAATCCAGCGAAATGCGTCCGAACTTCACACTTAGCATCCAAATACCTATAAAAGCTCAATTAACCCCTGCAAAACATGTTAACATAGAAATCCGAGGTTGTTAAGTTAACGAGCAAAAATATAGGGAATAAGTTACCCGAGGGGGCTAAAAAGCATTGGTTCGGAAGATGAAATACGTAATATTTGCGTATTATCACACCCCCTTTACTTACAAATTGCTAGTCCCTAGCAATGAAGTAGGATGTAGCAAGAACTACAAGCAACCAAAACAGGATAAGTACAAAAGTATGGTATAAAAGAAAAAGGCCACTTTCGCGAGCGATTCGATTGCATTTAGCGTATGCAATAAGCCGTTAAACCCCTAGATCACCCTAATAGATGAGTGTCGTCTCGTGAGGGTTTTCATGGATGACACCCACAAACATCATACGGTTTCCTTAAAATATTCCCAAACCAACATGCGAAAAACCCAACAATAACAAAAAGGATTCCATACACATTATTAGCACATTGAACGAATTCAAACAAAAGTCCAAATCATTAACATTATAGAATGCACCTCGTAAAATTGAAACCTTAAAATATGGGAGGGGGAGCGAGCACATGCAAAGTATGATTTGATAAAAACTTACATAAACCGGATACAAAATGAATGCAAGCATATATTCAATCCTCATGGGCATTACACTCATCAAGTGAATTCACTCGAAACAGGGAGGTAACACATGGAACATGCATGCATAAAGAGTAAATGTAAAGGCAAACTAGGCCGCACACATGTCACAAATGAAGAATGATATATATAAACTGAAAAACTGTAATCTCAATGAAAGATACCGCACATTAAAGGAGGCGAAATGTATTTTCAAAGATTATTAAACTTATTATGACTTTTGAATTACATCTACTTAAGATCACATAGGACCGTAATAAGGTTGTAATGTAGGTTTGGCTAGGGTATGAAATGAAAGGAATGTATGTATGGATTCAAAGTGTTCGAAATGAAAACTCAGGATAATGGGAAAATGCGAGCAATATCAAAATTGGAAAACAAGTTCCAAAAAGGCATTAGATATATCATCGGGGACAGTAATCAAAGCTTATTGAACTATATACACAACATTTACAACTTTCACTTTCTTTTCTTTTCTTCTTTTTCTCGTGTTTTCTTTTGTTTTCTTTCTCTTTTTGCTTTCTCTTTTCCTTCATTTTTTTCACATCTCTTTTCTTACTCTCAAATGCCTAAATTGCAACCGACACAACAACATCATTCGATCCCAAGTAACACTCCAAACAAAGGTATGTAAGGTGTATATATGGGATAAAACTCCAATTTAGAGTTGGTTATGGGATTGGATTATGAAATGAAAGGCTAATAATTAGGCTCAAGGGGGTTGATGAGGGTAAACGTATAAAAGGTGAGGTGAAAGTCAATAGGGGTGATAAAACAAGGATGTCCTATGATCATTTCAAAAGTTTACGCAATTCTCGAGTCAAAAAAATATATGAAAATCATGATTAAGTAACACATTTCAAGTATGAACTCAATTAATGAATGATCAAATTAAAGAATAGAGAGATTACCGACGAATTCAACGTTTTCAAAGAGGAAAGAATAGTGTATACACTCATAAATGACAAAAGGTACAAAGATTACTCGGTGTAAGTATATACAATACAACAAAAGAGTACTGAGTTATAAAGATCTTAAACCAAATCAATAGAACGATAAAAGTGCATGTGCTCATGGGATTAAATTTTAATTCATGATGTTATTCATAATATCAATAATTGAGACTATAGTCTAATAACTTCTAAAATCGAGAACATGCATCATTGGGTTGTCTATTGGATCAGGCAATTATTGAAATTTATCATCGGAAATAAAGGCAAAACGCCCAACAAAGGAGAAAAAAGAAAGAAAATCTTTTTGAAATTTTCAATTTTTCTAAGAAAAGCATACTAAGTGACTAACATGTGAGAAAAAACATGGACACAACCAATGAATGGATACAATATCCCACACGCCCTAACTTAAAACCTGACATTATCCTCAATGTGAATTAAGAACCAAGTTAAAAAGAGGAAAATAATGATATTACCCAAAATTGGAACGATCCCCATAAGAACAAGTCCAAAGAATCTACAAAACAAGTTAGTATCGAGCATAGCAAAAACAAATAACAAAAAGTTAACTAATTACAAGAGACTAAATTAAAATGGAAAAAAAGAATAAAAAGAAAGAAAGTATAAAAAGCTCACTATATACAACCTACTATTTAGGCTTCACACTAACTATACACTAGAAGTCTAAATAGTTGAGGGTCCACCGTAAAAATGATTTAACTTTGGAGGATAACCGGTGTACCCTCACATATAAGCATGCCTTCCAAAAAATATGAATTTCGTTTGAAAAACAAAAGGCATGTGTAAGGCGGAAGAAATGAACCATCGCCAAATAAATTTTTTGGAGGGACGATGGGGGATTTGGATTGAACGGGTGACAAAAATATGTGGGGACCGAGAAAAGCTGAATATCCTTCCAAATATTTTGAAATTGGAATGGGAGGGGGCGCACACGAAGGCAAAGAGGCGATCGTTGAAGGCGACTCGAGCAAGTACTCCTTATCGACGAAAAGGTTTAAAACATTAAAGTTTGAAACCGAATCATCGGGTACTTGTCACAGTGTGATAAACAAAAATAAAAATGGGGATGAAAGAAATTCAAACTCATGAGATGAATCATCATCGCAGGAAGATTGAGTTTCGAAGGAAATAATATTATTTTCAATGAAATGTTATTCTTTGGGGGCCAAAGAGGAAATCATTTCATTGCAAATAGATATTACGTCATTTTCATCCTCACTTTCAATATCTATTATGCAATGGGAAAAATATAAAATGGTTTGTTCCAAAGTAATCACAAAGTCCTCATTTGTTTCAAAACATTCCTCGACTTCGAAAGTCTTAGAAGCAAAATCATCGTCCGACTCAAATAATAAATCCAATTCATGTTCCCACAAATGATTTTCTGATCACCTTGCTACGGGCAAGAAGCAATGAAAAAAACTATGAGGCAATTGGTTCAATCGTTATAAGATACGTCTACTGCTCTATCCGGGCATACTATTGCTCCATCTCATAGAAGAGAGATGCCACCACCTCCTCCTACGAATAATCAAAATAGTTATTCCAGGTCTTCGTGGGACAGGTCTTATTGTCCAGGATCTAATTCATCAATCAGATCTACGGACTACTATAATGGCCACTCTCTCACTCCTAAACGGCCAAGCATCTAGGAAAGGTTAAGAAAATCTTCGGCCTTTGATCGTCTCAACCCATGAGAAAATAGAGTTCATCACACGGAGCCATCTCGATCATGTGAACATCGTGCCGAGCACCGTTAGGGATCAGTCAGGTCTAGAGCATGCATTCAAGGATCTGTGCGTGCCGAGAAGACTTCCCAAGAAGAGAGCTCAGCACAAATGCATAGTAGAGATGGTCGAACTGCTTCGAACAGGTCCAATGCTGAAAATCACTCATGGAAAGGGACAATTCAAAGGATAGAAGATCGCCTAGCGAAATGGACAAAGATAAGAACCCATTTCAATGAATTTTTGTAAAGGGGTGACATTTTTATTTCAAATATTATTGATTAACCGATTCCTTCCAAGTTCAAGCTAAGAGTGATTACTCCCAAATATGATGGTAAGACTGATCCAGTTTTTCATATTGAACAATATCAGGCTGCAGTTGATCTTTACTCTATTCTTGATGAGTGCGATGTCGTGATTTCTCAAGCACAATCAGTATTTTAGCTCAAATATGGTACAAGGAAACCAGTAGTTTTGAGATGAAGAGTAGGATTGACATAGGCCCAAGAGATATAAGTGAGATATTTAGCATTCCAATGGTAGAGGGGAAAACATCAATAGAATTGAAAAAGAGATCGACTGCGTCTCGAAAACCTAAATTACTTGCCCGATACTTCAAAGGTAAAAAAATTGGAAAGTAAAAAATATGTAAGGGTTTGAAGAAATCGGTAGAGTTGGACACAGATGAGGGCATTATCGATTTTGTAAAAAAAATTTCTCTCCATTTCTTGACAATGTTGTTTTTCTCCAACTCAAACTTCACATTAAGAGAATATTTGGCAGCATACGTCAACAGTATTGAAGACATGAATAACTATAATTGGGCATGTGTCGTGCATGAGTTTCTCATAAATTCACTCAACAAAACAACAAGTTCAAGAACCTAGCTCAGCAACTGGATGCGTCATTTCCCTATTGGTGAGCAAAACAACTAATATTGTCCAATAAACAATTGGAATTTTTTTATAAAACCTGAGTTCACATGTACTTTGTAAATATCACGTGTACTTTTAAAGTACATGTGAAATTTATAAAATATACGCATTATTTACTTGACCATGTTCATATAAATATCATGTGTACTTACAAAGTACACGTGATATTTACACAATTCTTATGAACATGAGTTTAATTACATATGAACCTGAGTTCAATTACATTTACCATGTTTTTAATATTGCTTGTACTTTTAAAGTACACATGATATTCCAACCAATTCATCTGTGTACATTGTAAATATCACATCTATACTTTGAAAGTACTTGTGATATTTACAAAGTACACATGTACTTTTATGATATTTACAAAGTACACGTGTACTCTATAAATATAAGTGCACGTGTACTTTATAAATATCAACTGTACCATCAAAGTACAACTGTGATATTTACAAAGTACACTTGTAAATATCACGTGTAGTTTATAAATATCACGTGTACTTTCAATTATGAATAATTAGATAATACAATTATTAATATAATTTTATTTTTTGCATGATCACTGTTGATATGAAAATTAGTCAGCTGATATAGACCAATTATATGACAACACGTGTAATCCTATGTGGCAAAAATATATATTCACCGAACAACTCTACTGGATGAGAAACATATCATAACGAGCTACTGTGCCTCCGAGCTACTAGCATACCGAGCAACTCATCACTCCGAGCTACTCAATGTGCAGAACATCTAGTCAGGAAAATCAAACGACAATTACACATTCAATGAACATCGAATTTAATGAACATTCTTATTGTACAGATGTATATGTCTTTTAAATAATGGCACATCATCTATTCATAATGACATCCCCAAGGCTATAAATACATTCTAACACCCTCCATAATGGGGTAATTGATTATTAGCAGTTGTGATCGAGATTAAAGCAAGAACATCTGGCAATACAAAACAGTGGACGTAGGCCATTTTCATAATGCTGAACCACTTTAAAAGTCCTTAGTCTTGTTTCTTATTTCATATTCATCTGTGATTGATTAATTAGATTAAATCTAGTTTTTTACATCAACAGATTGGCACCGTGTGTGGGAACGACTATACGTAGCGTTTTCACTAAAACATTCATCACAAATGGGTGAGATCCCAGAATCTAGTAATAGGAACAATGATCGAGTTCCCCCCAATCCATTTGCTCCCCCAACTCTTCAAGATCTCACTAGTATGGTAGCCAATTTATCCCAGGGCAAACAGATATGCAAGAAACCATGCGTAAACTCATTCAAATTGTTCGTAATGGCGCGCCTGCCCAGTCAGGTCAACGAAGCATCCAGAGACCCACCCATCTGTCGTCTTCAAGAACCAGACATATGATTTTCCCGGATGTGTCTCAGCCCAGACGCACTGAGTCTCATCATACTGAGAGGACCAATGATCCCTCATGTCATCCTGGCCGGACCTCTTCTATAAGAGATAAAGATTCTCAACGAAATGTTACTTTATCCCCAGAACGAACAAGCGCTCTAGATAGGTTGAGAAGAGCCTCTCCCTTTGACCGTTTGGGCCCTAAGAGAAATAGAAACCCTCCTAGGATTGCGTCGAGAAAATCTCGATGACTAAATGATCTACGGGAAGGTTCTGTCCAGTCACGACCAACAACTCGTAATGAAAGATCCCAAGAGGAGAATTTAACGCGATCTGTAGCTCGGATAACTAGGTCCGAGGATGGAAACAACGCATGGAAGGGCTCCATTCAAAGATTGGAAGACATGTTAGGGGAAATGGCTAAGTCCAGGAACCTTCTCCAAAGAACTTTCGTCAAGGGATCACCCTTTGTACAGGCAATTATGGATTTTCCCATACCATAAAAATTTAAAGCTCATGTAGTAACGCCTAAGTACGATGGAAAAATGGATCCCGTCCTTCACATAGAGCAGTACCAAGCTGCTGCTGATATTTATGTTGTTCCTGATGAGATGAGGTGCAGAGAATTCTCGGGAACTATAATTGGATCAGTCCAAATATGGTACAATAACCTTCCTCAGGGGAAGATTACTACATTCCATCAGCTGCCAGGGCTCTTTATAGGGAATTTTTATTTTGGGGTGAAGCTAGTTAAGAGAGTGGCACACCTACTGAGTGTAAGGCAGAAAACACGGGAGAGCACCAGGGATTACATCACTCATTTTAATAATGAGAAACTTGAGGTAATCGGCTAAGAGAAAAAGATAGCCACTATAGCTCTGATGAGTGGTCTATTACCTAATAAGTTGTACTATACACTGGCCAAACATCCCCCCGAGACTATGGAGGAACTGATGGCAAAAGCAGCTAAGATCATGAACGCCGAAGAGGGCATGGATGCGAAGAAGAATACTGAGGCAAAAGCAGAGACAAATGTTGTAGTTAAAACTGAGTGGAAAGATAGAAAGCACATTGGAGGCAGCAAGAAGCCAAAAGGCAAGGAAACGCTAGAGCAATTAAAGAAGTATGGTAATTATACTCCCTTAAAGGTGGATATCAACCACATTCTGGAGGAGAATCAAGAAATGCAAGGAACTAACTTGGCCGGAGAAAATGAGGACAAACCTGGACAAGAGGGATAAGTCCAAATATTATGAGTTCCATAGAGATCACAACCATACGACCAAGCATTGCATCTCTCTCCAAAATGAGATCGAATCACTTATTCAACGAGGAAAATTGAGCAGGTTCGTTGATCGTCAGAATGATGAAACAGCTAACAAAAAAAGAAGGCAAAGGTCCAAATCTCCTCACCGAGCAAAAGATGATAAGAAAAAGGACCATGAAGATGTTACAGAAGATGACCCCGACCTTCCCAAAAGGCCAAGACTGCCCGAACGCGAGGTATTTTCAATCCATTTTGGATCATTTTAATGTAATATGATTACAGGTGGAGATGCAGGAGGTGGGGATCACACTGCTGAAAGGAAAGATTACCTCAATGAGTCCAAAGCTTGTTCTTATATACAACGCATAAATCTAGCTGAAGATGATCGCCCGAGGAAGGTGAACAAGGATAAACTGGTCATAGGTTTTTCCAAAAATGATCTCGAAGGTGTCTTATATCCTCACGACGATCCCTTGGTTGTCAAGATAAGGATGAAGGATGTGGTGATCTCACGAGTATTGGTAGATAATGGTAGCTCTGCAAATATCATGTTCTACCCTTGTTTTGACAGCTTGAACTTAAAGATAGCCCAATTAGAGCCATATCCCAGGTCCCTCATTGGCTTCACTGGCGAAAAAGTCTTTCCACTTGGCACGATCAAGTTGGATATGCTTATTGGTATCTGGCCTGCTTGCAGAATAGAAAAAGTATGCTTTTTCGTAATGGATAAAAACGTCCAATCAGCCTACAACATAATCATGAGGAGGGTAGGCCTGAAAAAGTTCGAGGCAGTGCCATCCACGGTACATCAATGTCTGAAGTTTCTGACCAATTTTAGAGTTGGAGTTGGGAAAGGTGACCAAAAAGTAGCTCGAGAATGCTATTATTCATCCGTCGAACAGGAGGAATTAATGGAAGCCAAGAAGAAGACCACCACGTACCAAGTGCAGAAGTTCAAAGACGCAGAGATATAGACCTTGGACCCTAGAGATGAATTCGAGCTTGTGAAGGATCAGATCATGGAGACCACAGAGAACATCATTCTGGATGACGAACGTCCCGGACAAATAACTCAAATTGGCACCTCACTGGACCCGCCAATAAAGCAGGAGTTAGTAGCATTTTTAAGGCATAGAAAATAAGCTTTTGCATGGAGTCATGAAGATATGCCAGGGATAGATCCAGCCTTCTTATGCCACGATTTAAACGTTAATAAAGAGATCAAGCCATGGTATTTATCCCAGAGAAGAACTAAGCTATCCAGGAGGAAGCCGAGAAACTGCAAAAGGCGTCTTTCATTAAGTATGTTAAATATCCAGATTGGTTAGCCAATGTGATGATGGTGAAAAAGAAGAATAACAAATGGAGGATGTGCGTAGATTTCAGAGATCTCAACAAAGCCTGCCCAAAAGACCATTTTCCCTTGCCCCGAATTGATCAGCTGGTGGATGCTACTTTGAGGCATGAATTGTTGAGCTTTATGGATGCTTATTCAAACTATAACCAGATTAAGATGAAACCAGAAGACAGGGAAAGTACTTCTTTTATTACCCCAAGGGGTACATACTGTTATAATGTTATGCCATTTGGTCTAAAAAAATGTAGGTGCAACGTACCCGCGATTGATTAATAAGGTGTTCGCAGAACAGATCGGCAAAAACATGGAGGTTTATGTCGATGATATGCTGACGAAGAGTAAGAAAGCCGCAGACCACATAGCTGATCTGAGCCAAAATTTTGATCAGCTGGAGAAATATCAGATGAAGTTGAACCCCACTAAGTGTGTTTTTGGCGTACGAGAAGGCATGTTCCTCGGTTATATTGTGAATCAGTGAGGCATTGAAGAAAATCCAAATAAAATCAAGGCTTTGTTAGAACTGAAATCTCCAACTACTAAGAATGAAGTGTAAAGCCTTACGGGACGCGTTGCAGCTCTAAACAGATTCGTCTCCAGAGCGACGAATAAATGTCTCCCGTTATTCAAGGTGCTTAGAAAGACTTTTAAGTGGAATGACGAGTGCGAGCAGGCATTTATAGCTTTGAAGAAATACTTGGGGACGCCACCTTTGCTTTCCCGGCCGGTGATGGGAGAAAGATTATACTTATATCTGGTTGTCTCTGAAAGTGCAATCAGTTTAGCGTTAATAAGAGTTGAAGATGGAGTGCAAAAACCTGTGTATTATATGAGCAAAGCTTTCCGAGGAGCCGAAGTAAGATATCCTAGATTGGAGAAGCTAGACTTAGCATTGATAGAGGTAAGTAGGAGGATGAAACCTTATTTCCAGGCTCATACTATAGTGGTGTACACTGATATGCCGCTCAGACAGGCGTTGCACAAGACAAAAAAATCTGGAAGACTGATGTATTAGGCAGTCGAACTGGGAGAGTATGATATTGTTTATGAGCCAAGGACCTCACCGAAAGGACTGGCGGTAGTAGATTTCATTATGAAATTCACCTGCCCAGATACTGCCGACCAACAAGGGTCTAATGTAGAGTAACTTGTGGATGTTAGGGAATCATCGGAGACTACCCCCGATTAACTCTTATCAATAGATGTAACGAGGGGGACAAACGCAGAGCAGCGAGAACCATTAGTCAACAGCCTCGTGTTAGGAGATGATAAAAGGAAATATCAAATATTCCATGTCGGAACTTTATCTACCAAGAGTTTGACAATGGCATCCCCATATGGAATATGTATGTTGATGGCTCTTCGTGTGCAACAGGAAGCGGAGCCGGTATAATTCTTCACAACCTAGATGTATTGGATATGGAATATGTATTGCGTTTCCAGTTCAAATCTTTCAATAATGAAGTTGAATATGAAGCTATGATTGTGGGCCTCAGCTTAGCCAAAACATTGAATGCAGAGAGGTTATTGTGTTTAGTTATTCACAGTTACTTGTAAATCAGATTCTTGGGTTGCATGCAGCGAAGGGAGACTTGATGTCAAGGTATTACGCCAAAGCTATGGAGATTGTGTTCACTTTTACAGCAGTCTAATTGATCAGAATACCAAGATTAGAAAATGTGAGAGCAGATGCACTAGCTCGGTTAGCCTCAGCTACTCGCACCGAGCTACGAAGAATGATTCCTATTGAGATTCTGTCGGACCGGAGCATATATGAAGATTCAATGATAAGATTCATCACCCTGGATATGGGACCATCCTGGATGGACCCCATCAGGGCATATATCGAAGGAGGAGTTATACCAACTAACCAACTTACAGCCAAGAGGGTGCTGAACTTTAACTCTCCTATAAGTGATTTGATGAGATGTTTAGACTTGGATATGCTCGAAGAAGTAAAAGAAGATGCGGCGATTAGGAACGCAGTTTACCCGCAACGAACTGCCAAGTTTTACAACAAAGGAGTCAAGCAATGCAATCTTAAGGAGGGAGACTATGTGCTCAAGAAAGTGATTCAGAAACATAATAAGTTAGAAGCCAACTGGCATGGACCCTACCGAGTAACTACAGTTGTTTGACCTGGGACCTACAGAATCGAAACCTTGGAGGGAGAAGAATTCAAAAATGCATGGAATGCGGAGCATCTGCGCAAATATTATCAGTAATACCGATTCATATGTACTTCAGTTCTTTCAGTATGAATAAAGATGATATTTTCTCCATATTCCTTTTATTTATTTATTTTCGGAGTACGAGTGCTACACACTAAACCACCAACTATGGTTGGTCGGCACCAATAAATTTAACCAACAATGTTGGCATAACAATCATACAAGGCAAAGCCTGTTTGATCACGGGTGACCTCAAGGGGCATCCCAAACTAGGCAAGAAGATGAGTGGCCTCACGAAGCATTCACTGTTTAGGCAACAAGGTAATCCTAAAAAGATTACTACAACTAAGCAGGATTACGGGATGAAAAGCATTCCATTGCTTAGGCACTTATGGGTGACAAGTCACTATAACTAGGTAGCAAATGGGGCAACGTTCCATTGTCTAGGCAATTAAAACAAAAAAAGACAAATTGTCCCTCTATAGCTATATATACGCATTCATCAACAAACAATATGTTATAAGCCAAACATCTTAAATATTATTTCCAAAGAAAGAAAAATGGAATTCACAAAGACGAATCTTTCCATAGTTTTCTTCATTAAATACAGGAAAGCAAATCACAAAAGATGAAGTTTTCTTCATTCAATACAAAATTCCTATTCTATTGGCTTTTTTCCTTCTGGTTTTGGCACAGGTTCCATCCCAGCGGGAGGATCATCTAAAGCATAAGGAGAATTGATAAAATTCTTATCTAGTAGCATCCTACTGTTGCTCGAACTTGGTCGCTCAAGCAAATGAGGAGGTCGGGATATCTCATAATCTTCATGAAGATTGTAATCACCAAGGTACTTGGAGATCAAACATTAAGGTATGGCATGAGCTGGAATCCAACTAATGTCTAAGGTGAAAGGAGGTACTGGTAGGTCAAGAAACCCAGGTTCATACCAATCCCATAGGGAATTTCCTTTCTCAAGACGCATCACCCCAAGAGCATTCAACCATCCTTACTTGTACCCCTCATTATTTGATTGTCTCAACTGAGCATCGAGATGGCATAGAGCTTCATTGTATCCCGCATTCCAAAATTCCCTAGGTTGTTTGTGGAATTGATAGGTCAATCTCTCAAAGTTTTGACGAAGCTTCTTCACAAAATTCTCTTTACTCTCCAAGGTAGAACTTTGCTTGGAAATTTGATCGTTAAGAGTTTGAATTTTTCTGGACATCTCAGCCAGGGCTTGATTTTTTACCTTCAGTTGAATGGATTGATTTTCTAGATCCAATTGGGTCCTCATTTCTTCAACATTAGTCCGACCAGCTCTTGCTAGACCACGGATAGAAGGCCTTTCTCTGCCACGAGTAGATGATGTAGGTCCGGCTCTTTTCAAAGTCTCTAATTCTTCTATTAAGGAAGTATTTTCAGTTTCCAAAAAGGAAAACCCTTCATCATTAACTGGGACTAAAGCTCCCGAAGAAAATGAGGCAGCATATTTGAGTTGTTTCACTTCTTCTTGCAAGGCAATATTCTCTTCCTCCAATAGCTTGGCAATATTCCTATGTTCCTCGATCTCAAGTTTCAGCACACTTTCCCTTTTTTTATGTGCAGAGATAAGTTGGAGATCCTCGATCATTCCTTGGAGGTGTTCAATCATTTCATAATAGGACACATTATTGGCTACAGCATGATCAAGTAAACATTTTAAGTATTGGTATGCATCAACTGCTCGCTCAAAAGCACCAGCTCCAAGGATATCAATTATTTGAACATCAGTAAAATCTGTGTGACCAACTTTGAAATAATCATTACATTTTTTCATCACCTCTGTATCATGAGCTGACAAGAGTTCCATCCTGGCAACAAACTAGCAAGGAAAAATAAAAATGCATCAACAACGATACAGGCAGATCAATTAAAGGAGAAATTGAGAATAAATAACAAAGTACTTTTTATTAATCAACAGGAGAAGTAAGTACAACCAAAGTTACAACAGAAAGAGAAAATCAACATAACAAAAGAGCCGAACAAATTTATACCTTCTTCTTATTCCTTACAACATCTTCAGCTGGTTTAGATGAAGGGGTTGGTTCTCCGGAGGGCAGGTGGCATTGCTCGGTAGAAGTTATTACTTACTGAAATCGCTCGTAGGGTTGAGGAATGGTGACAACAGGTACTTGTTCTACTATCATCATAAAAGACTCATCAAATGTATCTTCATCTTCTTCTTCGTTAATAGTAGGAGGTGGGCCATGAATATATTTCTGAAATAATTCAGAATCATCTGCAACACTCAACTCTTTCAAATGCTGCAACCCATCCCTCTCTGAAATACTTCAAACTTGCATACTCCATCTGGCAAGTAATAGCAGTTAAGGCTTTATTCCATCCTTTGTCCCAACCCAAGCTAAAGGATTTTTTCATAGCAGCTTTTCTCTTTGCCTTCTCAGAAGAAGCATACCCCTCAGCAAGCTCAACCTTCTCCTCCAAATCTTTCTTACGTCGTTCAGCCTCTTCAAGCTTGCCATCAGCTTCGTCCTTGCCAGAAATGGCGACCTTTAATTTTTCCTGCAACTCTTTGGAGGCAATCACAGCTTGGTCTCGAGCTATATCAGCTTGTTAGCGGGTTGTCTTTGCAGATAAAATTTTTTTCTCCCAAGCAACTTTATCTTCCTCATACTTCTGCCGAGAGTCCTTCAAAGACTGCGATAACCCAGCAAAAGCTTCTTCCACCACACTGGAGGAAGCTGAAGCTTCGATAGACTCATCCTTCTCTAGGATACTATTAAAACACATTATAAACTACAAAAGAAAAGGATCTCGGATCAGAATATGAACACGGTACATGGAGATGAAATAGTAAAGATGATAATACTTACTGATGCAATATGTTGAGCGGCTAGGTCGGTGACCTTCTCCCGAGAAAGGGAACCCTCAGTAGATCGATATTCAAGAATGGTCCAAGACTTGATCAAACCTTTAGCCGAACTCGAAGCAATGAGAGTTGGAGTGTTAGCTCTCAAAGAAGGATCCTCAACATCAGAAGGTTGAGCAGCAGTTTATATAGGTCTTTCTACGAGACCTCTCCTCAATCTCCTTAAAAAAGCACCTTTAATCAAAGGTGCTGCCTCTTCTTGTGTAATAGCAACACCTTCAATCAAAGGTGCTGCCTCTTTTGGGACAATAGGTGGTTTCCTATTGACCTCCTTGACTGTTGGAATTGTTCCTTTAGATGGATTACTATCCATTCTCTTTATCCCCTCAGCTGGCACATCCCCTTTGCTCTTCTTTGCCCCATCAATGCCAGGAGCATCTTTGGCAAAGAATTCAAGCATTCTCCTCTTTCTCGTCATCAAATCAGCAATAGAGATACCCAAATTAGAAGAAGATTCTTCTATGATGGCTCGAGATGATGGAATTTGATCAAGGTAAATTATCACAGGAGGGGCAAGAGGACGAGCAATAAAAGAGGTAGTGGTGTTTTTTAATCGCAGCAAATAAGACGTAGCTCTAGCGTGCTCCCCAACAACTGATTGGTGCAAACTCCAAATAAGTTTCAAATCTTTTATATTAATGTCACTCTCTTTTGGGGGATTTCTTTTGTTATCAACTGCAAAAAGTAAAATAAATATTAGTGACGCATTTCATCAAACAAAAGCAGAGCTAAATTGAAAAAATTAAAAACAACCTATCCCATTGCCATAAAGTGGACATATGGGACCTTGGTAAACATCATTTTCGTTTAATGGGGGATGTTGCCAATTTTTCATTACAACTTCATGATCAAAATAGTCCCTATTAGCATCGGGAAGATTGAGTACTAAAGCTCTATTGGAAAACCTAGTTTTTAAATAAAATGTGGTATAACTGGTAACCAATTTATAACAAAACATAATCTCAGGGATCCCTAAATGAGTCCCATAAATTTGATTTAACCTATATGCGCCATTAACTACCCTCCATGTATTTGAAACTACTCTTGCAGGAACAATATCAAAATATTGGCAAAACTCCAAACATAGGGGATTTGGCGGAAAAGAAAAACCACACTCCGCTACAAAAAGGGAAGGAAACCAGTGTCCCTCAGCTAAGGAAAATAAATCAGATGGGCAAGGAGGTTCCTCTATAATAACCCAAGAAGGAATCGCAAAATGAGCCTAGAATTAATTCAAGGATTCGACAAGATAAACCTTGTTCACTAAAGCAAAGAAGGAAGAAGGAAGAAGGAAGAAATTCTTACACAAAATTAAGAAATCTTCTAAGGTGGACGATGGAAAGAACGACAGTATAGGAACGAAGTGAGAAAATAAAGAGTTTAAAAGATGAGAAGTAAAGAGTAGGAGATGACTTGATTCTATGGCTTTTAAATGCCTTGCATCGGGAAGTGATAAAGGAAATGATTACTAGAAAAGACGATTACATTTCCGATGGCTAAATAATGAAAAAGACGCAAATATCCAAACGACTGTTGAAGATTCAAAATATTTACGAGTTTGCCATTTCGCTCTCAAATGACAAGACTGAAGAGAAAATGTCCCAAGTGTTGGAGGTCAGTAATCTAAATCATGTCCGAGCAACTTCTGGGCATAATGTTCCAGATTCTCATATTAAACCTCAACTATGAAACATTGCGCGCTGCTGTTAATACGAAAATTAGTCAGCTGATATGGACCAATTATATGACAACACGTGTCGTCCTACGTGAAAAAAATATATATTCACCAAAAAACTCTACTGGATGAGAAACATATCATGCCGAGCTACTCAGCCTCTGAGCAACTAGCATACCGAGCAACTTATCACTCTGAGCTACTCAATGTGCAAAGCATCTGGTCAGGAAGATCAAACGATAATTACACATTCGATGAACATCGGATTTAATGAACATTCTTATTGTACAGATGTATATGTCTATTAAATAACAACATATCGTCTATTCATAATGACAACCCTAAGGCTATAAATACATTGTAACACCCTCCATAATAGGGTAATTGATCATTAGCGATTGTGATCGAGACTAAGGCAAGAACATATGGCAATACAAAATAGTGGACGTAGGCCATTTTCATAAGGCTGAACCACTTTAAAAGTCCTTAGTCTTATTTCTTATTTCATATTTATCTGTGATTGATTGATTATATCAAATCTAGTTTTTTACATCAACAATCATAGTATTGGGTATGTGAGAATTTTGATATCATTCCTCCTGTTCAAGACAAGAAAGATAAGACAACAAAACTTCTTAGATGGAAGTTGTCATATTTGAAAGATTGTCTTGTGGTGAATGATATCACTTCATTAAATTTGAAGAAGGAGACTGCAAATAAAGAAGATAGTAAAAATAGTGCAATAGAAAATAAAGTTGGTCTCAACAAGGGAATCAACCAATGTGAAGGGCACAGTTTCTCTTTGAACATTTCTGAAGCGAGTCCTATACATGATGATTCATCATTCGATGAAGTTGCTGAAGATGTTGATAAGCATACACTTTCATCAGGTTGTAATATTCCCACTAAAAACTATGTGATTTATTCAAAAAAAGAAAATGATCAACCAATTCCTTCAAAAAAGAAGGTAAATGATCAACCAAAAGATACTGGGAATTTTGAACCAACAGATACTCAAAATTTTGAATTAGGATATTATGATAATGTTGAGAAGATAAATTTATATGAAGAAATTGTTGAATTGAGAAAGAGTAGTTGGAAAAAAATTCCGAAATATCTAAAACAGTTGAAGAACGTGATTGTGCACTTAAGAAGGTGAAAACTTTTAAGGAGGAGAATGCAAGACGTATTGCTTTGAATGTACAGTTGGAGTTAGATAATCGTGAACTTGTGAAAACAAAAAAGGTAATTAAGAAGTTGGAGGGGGGAAATTCTCAACTTTTAAAACAAAAAGAGCTACTGAATAATTTGGAGATGCCAGCCTTGTTCTCATAAAAAATTCTCTGAATGAAAATCTTGTCAAGCCACAATGAATGACTCACATAGAATGACAGAATTGGATGAATCATTGAAAAAATAGGTTGAATCATCAAGAATGTTGGAACAAACAAATGCATATACGTGTGAGAGTAATAAAAATATAAAAAAAATGTAAGAAGATATGGTTCAAAAATTGAAAGATGGTGACCTAGAAATGGTGACAATGAGGCTAAATCTTTAGGAGTCAAAATTGAAAAGAAGTGAACAGGTACTTTTGATTAAGTTTCAAATAAAAAATATCATTATTCTATAAAGTAAAATCAGTTATTTTATAATGTACACTTGTACTTTATGAAGTACACACATATCATCCCAAAGTACACGTGGAATTATTTTGATATTTATATGTATTTTGAAACTTTTCACATGTACTTAGGTATTATTTGGAAATAATGGAGAGTAAAAGCATTTGACATATAGTACACATATAGTTTAATAAAGTATGCCCATAGTTTAATCATGATCAACCATAGTTTGATAAAGTACACGCATAGTTTAGTAAAGTAAATGCATTTCGATATATAAATCCACGAATTCTCTTGGTATTTAATTTTTGTTTATTATTACTGAGTTTATGGCATGTTTAATAGTTAAACATTATGTTTTCTTTTCTCTAGGAAACAGAAAATAATATTCTCAATAAAAAGATAGAGGATTTGTCATCCCCCATTTCTAAAAAGGGTGAAGAAATAATTTAAATTCCGAACTCAATGATTGGGAGACTCTAAGAAAGATTTGACAGGAAGAAAAATATTGATGAAGATCTTGTATATTCACATCTTATCCATGATTTGTCAAAAAGATGTGGAAATAATAATCCTTCAAATGATGCTCCTGCTAAATTGCAACCCAAAGGAAGAAAGAGACAAATCGATAAGGCTTCTACTGTGCCATCAAAAAAAGAAAAGGGCAGAACAATAAAGGCAAGTCTTCTTTAATAGCAACACATGAAGTAGACCTGTAAATCTACAAGTGTACAAAACACCTTACAAAAGAAGCCCAAAAAAATTGAAAGAATATTTGATAGAGGACAAGGATATAGGGAAAATCTTTTAATTGTTTATTTTGATACTAAATTATTTTTATTTTGAAATGCACTTATTTTTATTCTATAATGCACTTAATTTTATAGGGTACACGCAACTTTTTTATTGAACTTTATGCGTTTACTTTATTAAGTAGACACGTATTTCATAAAGTATACTCATCTTTTTATAAAGTACAAGTATTGTTGTATTGAACTTTATGCATGTATTAAACTTCATGCATGTACTTTATTAAGTACACGCATATTTCATAAAGTACAAGCTTGTTTTTATGAAGTACACACATTTTTTTATTGAACTTTATGGTTGTACTTTATGAAGTACACCCATATTTCATAAAGTACAAACGTATTATTTAATGATCATAAATTATATACACGAAGTACACACGTATTATTTAATGATCATAAATTATATACACGTTTCAATTATTTATCTAACATTATTTTCCACCTCGAAATTCAGCAGTTGTCATTTTACAACAAAAGACTCATTATTCGTTTGCGCCGACGATATTAAAGAATTGATGAAAGGTGAAGAAATATCAAACTAAGTATGTAATCGAAACATAGTACATTGATTAAATTTTCATCTTTATATCCTTACCTTTTTAAATCTGTGAAACAAATAATCCAATGCTTCTCCCGTTTAATGGAGACAAAAAAGAAGAAAAATGGAATTTGACCTATGCATGCTTTTAACTTATATGCTTGGGTAAGGAAAATAAAACCTAAGGTATTGTCTATCACCTTGAAATATATATTATCATACTATATCTTAATAATAAATCTATTACTTTTAACAGGAATCCATTCGAAATAATGATGATAACACGCAGAAAGAACAAATATAAAAACACATTTTGGAATTTTTTAGAATTTTTGATATTCTATTCATTCCTATGAGACATTCATTCGAACATGATCAAGGATATTTTTCATTGTTAGTTGTATACAAAGAAGAAAATAAAGTTGTCCATATGAACTCTCTCCGCCCCTTGAAAATCAATCAATCCTCATTATACTTCAACGAGGCCAATAAAACAGTTACACACCAAACTTATTTACATTACATGCAGTTTTGTATTTTACATATACTCATGATTTTTCTCTTAACAGTATTCTACTTCTAAAGAAAAGTTATACAAATTGAAGGACCAAGCACCGCAAATAAGTCAAAGAGGTACAATAAAAAGATACTTTGAAGGGGTGGAATTTGAAGATGCACTATCCAACGAGGAAAAAAAACAATTGACTAGCTCTTGAGTCATGATGTAAATTTTGAACTACCCAAAGATAATGAATGTACGCGACAAAATAATGGGTAAGATCAAACAATCTCGAATAAATACACGCATAATTCATCACGTTACATTTCAACAAATTTCATTCGCATTACGTTAACTGATATATTTATTTTATTTTATTTCAGTGTTGACTGTGGGGTGTACTGTATATACTTCATGGAAAAAATTGCAAAAAGAAATGCTCTCAAAACATAATTTGAAGATGATGAAATGCTCGAACAAAGAGCATATATAGCTAATAAATTTTTATTCCCTGGTTGTTAATAAGAGGAAAAATAATTTTAAAGTTTTTTTGGAATTTTTTGTTAACACATGATTGTAATTTTTTTGTATATATATTTTTTATTTTTTTATTCAATATAGTTCCATAAAAATTTTAGTAAAAAAATGATGTCGCTGGAGTGGACCATTCAACACGTAGGAATAAATATATTCGAACATGGAAAGTACAAGTATATCATACGTGTACTTTTTAGCATTATGCTTGTACTTTGCTTTGTTTGTCAATAAGAAGAAAAGAACCCATAAGTACACGTAAAAGTATGAATAAAATCACGTGTACTTTGAAATTCATGTAAGGTATACACTATGATAACTACACAAACAATGAACGTAAGTGTTAATAAAAAAAGTACAAGCATTTTAATAAAAAAGTATACATAAAATAAACAAAGTACACGCAATATAAACAAACTACACACACTGATTAATTTGATAAATTTTGATTTTACAATTAAAAACTACTGTATATGTTTATTCAGCAAGATACAATAAAAAATTATGTATTAAGCTCAACTACTCATTATCCCAACTACGTATGGTCAAAGTAATAAATAGCTTTAATTTTGCGTATAAAAGAGCAATATTTGTTCTTTCTTTAACCATTAAATCTCAAGTAAAAATTAGATAATGAGTATTCCGACAGAAAAGTTGCGAGCTACTCTTGAGAAGGATGAAAGAAACAAAAAATTAAGGGGAATTGAGGAAAATCATTCTTTACATGAAACTTCCTTTGAGCAGTTTCAAACATAGCGAGGGAAGGCTACTCTGGACTTCCTTCCAATCCCATAATTTATTTGATGTGGATGAGGACCTTGCTCAAACACATGAAGACCTCATGTCTTTCTATACGAATGAGGTTCCAATGAAAATTGACCAGCTGAAAGAGAAGAAGGCTTACTGGTCAAGGGTGAAAAGTGGCATTGCGTCAAAACTCCGATCGTTGTTTTCTGTTCACCTCCTCAATACAAAAACCTAAATTAAGACTACACTCAACTGGTGAGTATAGCATTAAGTCGGGTATCGAAAATATCCACTGAGATGAGTTTCTAGAATTTATAGGATTTAATATTCCAGAAATATAAGAGTAAAAGATAAATAACAACAAAAAGGAAAATATGCGAAAAAGGTAAATATTAATCTAGGCGAGTGTATTGAAACTAGATTAACAAAGCGAGTAAAACTATAGGTTGCGTCGAATAATCCTTACCCGAGTTAATATGTATAAAATGGATACATGGGTCGACGAGTTATTATAAATACGTCTCGTTTCGACAGCTAATTAAATCAAGGGTTATCATGCCCCTAAACCCGCATAGAAGCCTAATAAGATTTTGGCATCAACAAATATCCCGAAAATTACGAATGCAAGGTTGTAAGCACGGGACATACATGATATGCCCCGTCAAATCTCCTAGGCACAATAACTAGGACAACGCACTTGAAATAGACCCGTAAACGCCATCACTAAAGCAAAGCAATGCGTCAACTCGATCGAGTTCCATTCAAACACAACCTAATCTAAATTAGCTAGAAAGCATGTTAAAACGCAATAAATAAATGCAGTAAATCTACACTATAAAGCACGTAAAGAAAGCATGTTAATCTAATTATGAAAGCATGTAAACCTAATTAACAAAGCAAGAATTAAGTAAATACAACTATATTAATGGAGAGGGTAATGAATAGTGCAACATACAAGCCCAATTGGGTGTCAATCTAAAGAGAAATGGAGAAGAACTCTTTAAAAACCCAAACCCTTAGCTAAACTAACCTAAAATATATTCTATTACTTAATATCTCATATTTACAACAAAATTTCTTTATGTAGTAAGTGGGAAATGAAATAGAAAAGAAAAGAAAAGACAAAATATCAGGTGAAAACAGGAGATCGATCGATCGATCCCCTGTGATCGATCGATCGATGGAAAAAATATCAGCCCACTGTCTCCCAACGAATTGCAAAAACTGAAGGATCGATCGATCAATCCCTTTAATCGATCGATCGATCAAGCAGGTGCCAGCCCACTGCATTCCTTTTCCTCCTCTTTTCTCCTCTTTTGGTTTCATTATTTTTCCCTTTCGTTAAAATCACCGTAACTTCTTCGTTCTGAATCGGAATCAAGAACCGTTCACGACCACACAAAGCTTGCGAAGAGGGATACACCTTTTGTGTAGATGTTGGTCCTGGTGCCCAAGCTGTGAAAAGACTGAAATGCCCTTGAACGATGCGATTGTGTACGTAAATCGAGAAGAATGCGTTCGAACTTCACACTTAGCATCCAAATACCTATAAAAGCTCAATTAACCCCTGCAAAACATGTTGACATAGAAATCCGAGGTTGTCTAGTTAACGAGCATAAATATAGGGAATAATATACCTGAGGGAGCTAAAATACGTCGGTTCGGAGGATGAAATACGCAATATTTGCGTATTATCACGTCCCCCTAACTTACACATTGCTAGTCCCTAGCAATGAAATAGGATGCAACAAGAACTACAAGCAAATAAAAAACAGGATAAGTACAAAAGTATGGTATAAAAGCAAAAGGCCACTTTCGCGGGCGATTCGATTGCATTTAGCGTATGCAATAAGCCTTTAAACCCCTAGGTCACCCTAATGGATGAGTGTCATCTCGTGACGGTTTTCAGTGATGACACCCACAAACATCATACGGTTTCCTCAAAATATGCCCAAACCAACATGCAACAAGCCCAACAATAACGAAAATGATTTTATACACATTATTAGAACATTGAACGGATTCAAACAAAAGTCCAAATCATTAACATTATATAATGCACCTCATAGAATTGAAACCTAAAAACGTAGGAGGGGGAGCGAGCACATGCAAAGTATGATTTGGCAAAAACTTATATAAACCGGATACTAAATTAACGCAAGTATATATTCAATCCTCACGGGCATTACACTCATCAAGTGAATTCACTCGAAACAGGGAGGTAACACATGGAACATGCGGGCATAAAGAGTAAATGTAAACGGAAACTAGGCTGCACACATGTCATAAATGAAGAACGCTATATATAAACTGAAAAACTGTAATCTCAATGAAAGATACCTCACATTAAAGGAGGCGAAATGTATTTTCAGAGATTATCAAAACTATTATAACTTTTGAATTACATCTACTTAAGATCACATAGGACCGTAATAAGGTTGTAATGTCGGTTTGGCTAAGGTATGAAATGAAAGGAATGTATGTACGGATTCAAAGTGTTCGGAATGAAAGCTCGGGATAATGGGAAAATGCGGGCAATATTAAAATTGGAAAAAAAAGTTCCAAAAAGGCATTAGATATATCATCTGGGAGAGTAATCAAATCTTACTGAACTATATACACAAAATTTATAACTTTCTCTTTCTTTTCTTTTCTCCTTTTTCTTTTGTTTTCTTTTGCTTTTTGCTTTCTCTTTTTCTTCATTTTTTTTGCATCCCTTTTCTTACTCTCAAATGCCTAAATTGCAACCGACACAACAACATCATTCAATGCCAAGTAACATTCCAAACAAAGTTATGTAAGGTGTATATATGGGCTAAAACTCCAATTTAGAGTTGGTTATGGGATTGGGTTATGAAACGAAAGGCTAATAATTAGGCTCAAAGGGGTTGACGAGGGTAAACGTATAAAAGGTAAGGTCAAGGTCAATATGGGTTATATAACAAGGATGTCCTATGATAATTTCGAAAGTTTACGCAATTCTGGTATCAAAACGATATATGAAAATCATGATCAAGTAACACATTTCAAGTATGAACTCAATTAATGAACGATCACATGAAAGACTAGAGAGATTATTGACGAATTCAATATTTTCAAAGAGGAAAGAGTAATGTATACACTCACAAACGACGAAAGGTACAAAGCTTACTCATTGTAAGTATATACAATGCAACAAAATATTATCGAGTTATAAAAATCTTAAACCAAATCAATAGAATGATAAAAGTGCATGTGCTCATGGGATTAAACTTTAATTCATAAAGTTATTCATAATATCGATAATTGAGACTAAAGTCTAATAACTTCTAAAATCGAGAACATGCATCATTGGGTTGTCTATTGGATCGGACAATTATTGAAATTTATCATCGAAAACAAAGGAAAAATGCCCAACAAAGGAGAAAAAAGAAAGAAAATCTTTTTGAAATTTTCAATTTTTCTAAGAAAAGCATACTAAGTTACTAACATGTGAGCAAAAACATGGACACAATCAATGAATGTATAGAATATCCCACACCCCCTAACTTAAAACCTGACATTGTCCTCAATGTGAATTAAGAATCAAGTTAAAGAGAGGAAAATAACGATATTACCCAAAATTGGAGCAATCCCCATAAGAACAAGTCCAAAGAATCTACAAAACAAGTTAGTACTGAGCATAAAAAAAACAAATAACAAAAATTTAACTAATTACAAGAGACTAAATTAAAAAGGAAAGAAAGAATAAAAAGCTAACTATATACAACCTAATATTTAGGCTTCACACTAACTATACACTAGAACTCTAAATAGCTGAGGGTCCACCGTAAAAACGATTTGACTTTGGAGGATAACCGGTGTACCCTCACATACAAGGATGCCTTCAGAAAAATATGAATTCCGTTTGACAAACGGAAGGCATGTGTAAGGCGGAAGAAATGAACCATCGCCAAATAAAAATTTTAGAGGGACGATGGGGGATTTGGATTGAACGGGTGACAAAAGCATGTGGGGACTAAGAAAAGATGCGATTTGTATTGAATATCCTCCCAAAGATTTTGAAATTGGAATGGGAGGGGGCTCACACGAAGGCAAAGATGCGATCGGGGAAGGCGACTATAGCAAGTACTCATCATCGGTGAAAAGGTTTAAAACATTAAAGTTTGAAACCGAATCATCGGGTACTTGTGACGGTGTGATAAACGAAAATGAAAATGGGGATGAAAGAAAGTCAAACTCATGAGATGAATCATCATCGCATGAAGATTGAGTTTCGAAGGAAATAATAACTTTTTCAATGAAATGTTATTCTTTGGGGGCCAAAGAACAAATCATTTCATTGCAAATAGATATTACGTCTTTTTCATCCTCACTTTCAACATCTATTATGCAATGGGTAAAGTCTAGAATGGTTTGTTCCAAAGTAGGCACAAAGTCCTCATTTGGTTCAAAACATTCCTCGACTTCGAAAGTCTCGAAAGCAAAATCATCGTCGGACTCAAATAATAAATCCAATTCATGTTCCCATAAATGTTTTCTTCCCGATAACGGTTTTTAATTTTCTCATTCTCAAGCATACGCAAACCCTCATCGAATGTCATAGGTCGAGGTGCGGATACTTGAAAATGCGAACTTTGAAAATTACCATCGGACTTAAATTGAAACTAATTATTATAGGATTTTTGAAAACTATTGCAATTCGTTTCAAGATTCGTATTATAAGGAGGTAAAGGCCCAAAATCATTATCATCATCATCAAAATACACGCACTTCAAAGCTTGACTTTTGTAATACTCGCCCAAAGTCATATTAGATGTTGCAATTTTTTGGGATTCTAAGTATTGACCAAAACTCAAAGGAGTACGAGAATTTTGAGAATTATAACAATGATTACCGAAAGAATAGGAATAAGACATGCTTACCCCCAAAATGGCTCGAAATGGCGAATTCCACAAAGATATGCACGCGCGAGAAATTCGAGCGTTTTTAAGAGCTCAAATGTGGAAGTCCGACAAAAAGGTTAACCAAAAAATACAAATAAAAAGAAAATACTACGAAATACTAAATCAAATAAAGTCTAAAACAAACTCATCCCCGACAACGACACCATTTTGGTCAAGGGTGAAAAGTGGCACTGCGTCAAAACGTCGATCGTTGTTTTCTGTTCACCTCCTCAATACAAAAACTTAAATTACGACTACACTCAACTGGTGAGTATAGCGATAAGTCGGGTATCGAAAATATCCACTGAGACGAGTTGCTAGAATTTATAGGATTTAATATTCCAGAAATAAAAGTGTAAAAGATAAATAACAACAAAAAGGAAAAGATGCGAAAAGGGGAAATATTAATCTAGGCGAGTGTATTGAAACTAGATTAACAAAGCGTGTAAAACTATAGGTTGCGTGGAATATCCCTCACCCGAGTTAATTTGTATAAAATGGATACATGGGTCGACAAGTTGTTACGAATGCGTCTCGTTTCGACAGTTAATTAAATCAAGGGTTGTCACGCCCCTAAATCCGTATAAAAGCCTAATAAAATTTTGGCATCAACAAATATCCCGAAAATTACGCACGCAAGGTCGTAAGCACGGGACATACATGATATGCCCCGTCAAATCTACGAGGCACAATAACTAGGACAACGAACCCGAAATAGACCCATAAACGCCATCACCAAAGAAAATAAACGCGTCAACTCGAGCGAGTTCCGTTCAAACACAACCTAATCTAAATTAGCTAGAAAGCATGTTAAAAACGCGATAAATAAACGCAGTAAATCTATACTAGAAAGCATGTAAAGAAAGCATGTGAATCTAATTATGAAAGGATGTAAACCTAATTAACAAAGCAAGAATTAAGTAAATACAACTATATTAATGGAGAGGTTAATGAATAGTGCAACATACAATACCAATTGGGTGTCAATCCAAAGAGAAATGGAGAAGAACTCTTAAAAAACCCAAACCCTAAGCTAAACTAACCTAAAATCTATTATATTACTTAATATCTGATATTTACAAAAAAAATTCTTTATATAGTAAGTGGAAAATTAAATAGAAAAGAAAAGAGAAAAGAAAAGGAAAGCCAAAATTTCAGCTGGAAACAGGGGATCGATCGATCGATCCCCTGTGATCGATCGATCGATGGCAAAAATATCAGCCCATTGTCTCCCAACGAATTGCAAAAACTGAAGGATCGATCGATCGATCCCTTTAATCGATCGATCGATCAAGCAGGTGCCAGCCCACTGCATTCCTTTTCCTCCTCTTTTCTCCTCTTTTGGTTTCATTATTTTTCCCTTTTGCTAAAATCGCCGTAACTTCTTCGTTCTGAATCAGAATCACGCACCGTTCACGACCACACAAAGCTTGCGAAGAGGGATACACCTTCTGTGTAGATGTTGGTCCTGGTGCCCAAGCTGTGAAAAGACTAAAATGCCCTTGAACGATTCGATCGTGTACGAAAATCGATCAGAATGCGTCCGAACTTCACACTTAGCATCCAAATACCTATAAAAGCTCAATTAACCCCTGCAAAACTTGTTAACATAGAAATCTGAGGTTGTCTAGTTAACGAGCATAAATATAGGGAATAATATACCTGGGGGAGCTAAAATGCGTCGATTCGGAGGATGAAATACGTAATATTTGCGTATTATCACGCCCCCTAACTTACACATTGTTAGTCCCTAGCAATGAAATAGGATGCAACAAGAACTAGAAGAAAACCAAAAATAGGATAAGTCCAAAAGTATGGTATAAAAGAAAAAGGCCACTTTCGCGGGCGATTCGATTGCATTTAGCGTATGCAATAAGTCGTTAAACCCCTAGGTCACCCTAGTGGACGAGTGTCGTCTCGTGAGGGTTTTCAGGGATGACACCCACAAAAATCATACGGTTTCCTCAAAATATGCCCAAACCAACATGCGACAAGCCCAACAATAACGAAAAGGATTTCATACACATTATTAGCACATTGAACTGATTCAAACAAAAGTCCAAATCATTAACATTATAGAATGCACCTCATAGAATTGAAACCTTAAAATGTGGGAGGGCAAGCGAGCACATGCAAAGTATGATTTGATAAAAACTTATATAAACCGGATACTAAATTAATGCAAGAATATATTCAAGCCTCATGGGCATTACACTCGTCAAGTGAATTCACTTGAAACAGGGAGGTAACACACGGAACATGCAGGCATAAAAGAGTAAATGTAAAGGGAAACTAGGCCGCACACATGTCACAAATGAATAATGCTATATATAAACTGAAAACCTGTAATCTCAATGAAAGATACCGCACATTAAAGGAGACGAAATTTATTTTCACAAATTATCAAAACTATTATGACTTTTGAATTACATCTACTGAAGATCACATAAGACAGTAATAAGGTTGTAATGTAGGTTTGGCTAGGGTGTGAAATGAAAGGAATCTATGTACGGATTCAAAGTGTTTGGAATGAAAACTCAGGATAATGGGAAAATGCGGGCAATAGCAAAATTGGAAAACAAGTTCCAAAAAGGCATTAGATATATCATCGGGGAGAGTAATCAAAGCTTATTTAACTATATACACAACATTCACAACTTTCTCTTTCTTTTCTTTTCTTCTTTTGTTCATGTTTTCTTTTGTTTTCTTTTGCTTTTTTCTTTCTCTTTTTCTTCATTTTTTTCACATCTATTTTCTTACTCTCAAATGCCTAAATTGCAACCGACACAACAACATCATTCAATCCCATGTAACATTCCAAAAAAGGTATGTAAGGTGTATATATGGGATAAAACTCCAATTTATAGTTGGTTATGGGATTGGGTTATGAAACGAAAGGCTAATAATTAGTCTCAAAGGGGTTGACGAGGGTAAACGTATAAAAACTAAGGTCAAGGTCAATATGGGTGATATAACAAGGATGTCATGTGATCATTTCGAAAGTTTACACAATTCTCGAGTCAAAACAATATATGAAAATCATGATCAAGTAACACATTTCAAGTATGAACTCAATTAATGAACGATCAAATGAAAGAAAAGAGAGATTACTGACAAATTCAACATTTTCAAAGAGGAAAGAATAGTGTATACACTCATAAACGACGAAAGGTACAAAGCTTACTCGGTGTAAGTATATACAATGCAACAAAAGAGTACCAAGTTATAAAGATCTTAAACAAAATCAATAGAACGATAAAAGTGCATGTGCTCATGGGATTAAAGTTTAATTCATGAAGTTATTCATTATATCAATAATTGAGACTAAAGTCTAATAACTTCTAAAATCGAGAACATGCATCATTGGGTTGTCTATTGGATCGGGCAATTATTGAAATTTATCATCGGAAACAAAGGCAAAGCGCCCAATAAAGGGGAAAAAAGAAAGAAAATCTTTTTGAAATTTTCAATTTTTCTAAGAAAAGCATACTAACTAACTAACATAAGAGAAAAAATATGGACACACCCAATGAATGGATAGAATATCCCACACCCCCAAACTTAAAACCTAACATTGTCCTCAATGTGAATTAAGAACCGAGTTAAAGAGAGGAAAATTACCCAAAATTGGAGCGATCCCCATAAGAACAAGTCCAAAGAATCTACAAGACAAGTTAGTACCGAGCATAGCAAAAACAAATAACAAAAAGTTAACTAATTACAAGAGACTAAATTAAAAAGGAAAGACAGAATAAAAATAAAGAAAGAATAAAAAGCTAACTATATACAACCTACTATTTAGGTTTCAAACTAACTATACACCGTAAAAATGATTTGGCTTTGGAGGATAACCGGTGTACCCTCACATACAAGCATGCCTTCCAAAAAATATGAATTCCGTTTGAAAAACGGAAGGCATGTGTAAGGCGGAAGAAATAAACCATCGCCAAATAAAAGTTTTGGAGGGACGATGCGGGATTTGGATTGAACGGGTGACAAAAACATGTGGGGACCGAGAAAAAATGAATATACTCCCAAAGATTTTGAAATTGGAATGGGAGGGGGCGCACATGAAGGCAAAGATTCGATCATGGAAGGTGACTCGAGCAAGTACTCATCATCGACGAAAAGGTTTAAAACATTAAAGTTTGAAACCGAATCATCGGGTACTTGTGACGGCGTGATAAATGAAAATGAAAATGGGGATGAAAGAAAGTCAAACTCATGAGATGAATCATCATCGCATGAAGATTGAGTTTAGAAGGAAATAATATCATTTTCAATGAAATGTTATTCTTTGGGGGCTAAAGAAGAAATCATTTCATTTCAAATAGATATTACGCCATTTTCATCCTCACTTTCAATATCTATTGTGCAATGGGCAAAGTATAGAATGGTTTGTTCCAAAGTAGGCACAAAGTCTTCATTTGGTTCAAAACATTCCTCGACTTTGAAAGTCTCGGAAGCAAAATCAGCATCAGACTCAAATAATAAATCAATTCATGTTCCCACAAATGATTTTCTTCCCGATAAAGGTTTTCAATTTTCTCATTCTCAAGCATACGCAAACCCTCACCGGATGTCATAGGTCGAGGTGCAGATACTAGAAAATACGAACTTTGAAAATTACCATCGGACTTAAACTGAAACTAATTATTATAAGAATTTTGAAAACTATTGCAATTCGTTTCAAAATTCCTATTATAAGGAGGTAAAGGCCCAAAATCATTATCATCATCATCAAAATACACGCACTTTAAAGCTTGACTTTTGTAATACTCGCCCAAAGTCATATTAGATGTTGCAATTTTTTGGGATTCTAAGTATTGACCAAAACTCAAAGGAGTACGAGAATTTTGAGAATTATAACAATGAATACCGAAAGAATTGGAATAAGTCATGCTTACCCCCCAAAATGGCTCGAAATGGCGAATTCCATAAAGATATGCGCGCGCGAGAAATTCGAGCGTTTCTAAGTGCTCAAATGTGGAAGTCCCACAAAAAGGTTAGCCAAAAAATACAAATAGAAAGAAAATACTACGAAATAATAAATTAAATAAAGTCTAAAACATACTCTTCCCCGGCAACGACGCCATTTTGGTCAAGGGTGAAAAGTAGCGTTGCGTCAAAACGCCGATCGTTGTTTTCTGTTCACCTCCTCAATACAAAAACCTAAATTACGACTACACTCAACTGGTGAGTATAGCGGTAAGTCGGGTATCGAAAATATCCACTTAGACGAGTTTCTAGAATTTATAGGATTTAATATTCCAGAAATAAAAGTGTAAAAGATAAATAACAACAAAAAGGGAAAGATGTGAAAAAGAGAAATATTAATCTAGGCAAGTGTATTGAAACTAGATTAACAAAGCGAGTAAAACTATAGGTTGCGTCGAATATCCCTCACCCATATTAATTTGTATAAAATGGATACATGGGTCGACGAGTTTTTACAAATGTGTCTCGTTTTGATAGTTAATTAAATCAAGGGTTGTCACCCCCATAAATCCGCATAAAAGCCTAATGAGATTTTGGTGTCAACAAATATCCCGAAAATTACGCACGCAAGGTCGTAAGCACGGGGCATACATGATATGCCCCGTAAAATCTCCTAGGCACAATAACTAGGACAACGCACCCGAAATAGACCCATAAACGCCATCACCAATGCAAAGCAACGCGTCAACTCGAGGGAGTTCCATTCAAACACAACCTAATCTAAATTAGCTAGAAAGCATGTTAAAAACGCGATAAATCTATACTAGAAAGCAAGTAAAGAAAGCATGTGAATCTAATTATGAAAGCATGAAAACCTAATTAACAAAGCAAGAATTAAGTAAATACAACTATATTAATGGAGAGGGTAATGAATAGTGCAACATACAAGCCCAATTAGGTGTCAATCCAAAGAGAAATGGAGAAGAACTCTTCAAAAACCCAAACCCTAAGCTAAACTAACCTAAAATCTATTCTATTACTTAATATCGGATATTTACAACAAAATTTATTTATATATTAAGTGGAAAATGAAATAGAAAAGAAAAGAGAAAAGAAAAGGAAAGCCAAAATTTCAGCTGGAAACAGGGGATCGATCGATCGATCCCCTGTGATCGATCGATCGATGGCAAAAATATCATCCCACTGTCTCCCAACGAATTGCAAAAACTGAAGGATCGATCGATCAATCCCTTTAATCGATCGATCGATCAAGCAGGTGCCAGCCCACTGCATTCCTTTTCCTCTTCTTTTCTCCTTTTTTGGTTTCATTGTTTTTCCCTTTCTCTAAAATCGTCGTAACTTCTTCGTTCGGAATCGGAATCGCGCACCGTTTGTGGACACACGAAGTTTGCGAGGAGGGCTACAACTTTCGTGTAGATGTAGGGCCAGGTGCTCAAGCTGTGAAAAGACTAAAATGCCCTTGAACGATGCGATCGTGTACGGAAATCGAGCGGAATGCGTCCAAACTTCACACTTAGCATCCAAATACCTATAAAAGCTCAATTAACCCCTGCAAAACATGTTAGCATTGAAATCCAAGGTTGTTTAATTAACGAGCATAAATATAGGGAATAAGATACCCGAGGGGGCTAAAATGCGTCGGTTCGGAGGATGAAATACGCAATATTTGCGTATTGTCACTTACCATGAAGGCCTTGTACCTGTCATGGAAGAAGAAATTCGAGTCTGCTCGAATTTAATTGACTCTCTTCCTGACGCCATAGATGCCTTTAACAGCTTTCCCAAGAAGAAGTCTTTTTTATTGTTTTCAGCTTTTGTTATTTCAAAAATTGTACTTTATTTTTTGTTTTAATAAACATTTTATTTCTTTCAATGGTGTCTTGTGACTTATATCATACACTAACACCTACATAATATAGTGCTATCTTGAACCATGATTCGTACATAGTGTAAAAATATAAAATACACGCAAATTTAATAAAGTACACGTGAACATTAGGAAAAATGATCATGTGTATTTTAGTAAAAATGTGTGTACTTTGCTAAACTGCTACACAAAAGAAAAAAACTAAATAGTAAACAATAATATTACATTCATTTATTCTAGAAAAATGGGTTATTAAATAATTTATTCAATGAAAATGTTAAAAGGAATTATTCAACAATCATACTTAAGAGTGACAAGTGTAAAGTACGTACAAACTTAATAAAGTACACATAAAATTTAGAAAAATTAATCATGTGTACTTCCTAAATAATACGTGTACTTTGTTGAATTACCATACAAAAAAAATTAAAACATGAGACTAAAAACTAAACACTAAAATTACATTCATTTTATTCAAAATAATTCAATGGGTTCTTTACATGTAGACCTACAATGATCAATTTTAAACGTAATAAAATGAGTTCTTTACACGCGGACCATAATACACGTAGGAATGTGAAAGTATGAGTGATTTGTTCATTAAATATTGAAAAATAATATAATAGAAGAAAAACATTTTTAAAAAATTAATAATAGAAATTACAATGTCAAAATTGAATAAAATAAATCTAAAGTAAATAAAAATAATTTATTCAAATGTGAATGTTCATTGATTTGATTTAAAACTACTTTTACAATGGATGAATTGATTTTTATGACCCATTTAATGCGTCTGGCATGGACCATAATACACATAGGAATGTGAGAATATGAGTGACTTGTTCATTATGTATTGAAAAAAAATATAATAGAAGCAAAACCTTTATAAAAATTAATAATAGAAATTATAATGTCAAAAATGAAGAAAATAAATCTAAACTAAATGCAATAATACATAAACAAAAATGAAGAAAATAATTCTAAACAAATAAAAATTATTAGTTATATAATATATAAAGTACACGCATGATTTTATAAAGTACACGCACATTGAACTGACCAAATTATTTTCTAAATGCGTGTACTTTATATATTATACGTGTACTTCACAAAGTACATGCATATTTTATAAAGTACACGCATTGATAAAATGGTTTTGGTCATTACAACGTGCGTGTGCTGTACAAAAACATGCTTGTACTTTCTATTAATCCCATTCCCATATGTCAAAAATGAATAAAATAAAGGGAAATTTACAATTAGGTCCCCTGGTAACAATTTATAACCACTTAAGGACAATTTACTATTAGGTCCAAGTGTTATGCCACTAGCGTTCACTTCTACAAGAAGAGAATTATTGGACTGAAGTGTTTAAAATTTGTCAAAATTCCTTTAGTGTTTAAAATTTGTTTGTGAGGGACCGAAGAGTACTTTACCCTAAAATAAATCTAAACTAAATTAAATAAGACATAAATAAAAGTGACAAATAGAAATTATAAGTTATACAATATATAAAGTACACGCATATTTTTATAGAGTATACGCACATTATACTGACCAAAATCATTTTCTAAATGCGTATACTTTATATAAATTGCGTATACTTCATAAAGTACACGCATATTTCATAAAGTACATGCATTTATAAAATGGTTTTGGTCAGTACAATGTGAGTGTTCTTTACAAAAATATGCGTGTACTTTGTGTTGATCCCATTCCCAAACAAATAATACAGAAATGAACACTCAACAATAAAATTACAATAATTTGTTCAATGTGAATGTTCATTGATTTTATTTAAAAATACTTTTAAGAGGAATGAATTAAACAATATTAAGAGGAATCAAATTGGTTCTTTACACGTAGACCTGTAATGATCCATTTTACTATACCTAGAGCAAGTAACTTCTCTTATTATGACCTCTACCATAGATTTGATTCTCTTATTTCTTGGCCCCCCTGTCGGTCTCTTTGTTAATGGAGAAAGAATTTTTGGATTTTCATATAATGGAATATTTAGGGACATCAAATTAAGAAAAGGAACTATAGGTGATGAGTATGATTTTTTGTAGAAAAAAACTTATAATAATCCTCAATATGATCATAAATACTTCCACCCATCTTTCGTACAACCGAAACAACATGAGAACATGGAAAAGATCGTAGCTGCCAACTCTTATAAGAGAAAATTATTTTTTCTAAGTCAATCGTGGCCCGCACATCTGAATGAACTTCGAATACATGTGTACTTGAGCAGCTGACGCGACTAAGAATTTGTCTCAAAAGTGCGTTTTACTCTAGGCTCAAGTGCAAGCCTGTCACTCAAGTAATAACCCGGTAAGTCGGGATCGTATCCACAGGGATCGAGATTGCCAAATAGTAATAAGAAAAATTATTAAATCTTGAAATGATTTCTTGAAAGAAACAAAAAGATGATTAATGATTGGGAAAATTTCTAGTGAAATAAAAATTTACTTAATAAAAACAAACTGAAAATTGCAAAAAAATTTAGATCTGACAAATGGGAGAAAATAGGGTAGGGTACAATCCCTCAATCCTTAACAAATTACCATATAGAATACTAGAATTGTAAATTAAAATTATTGACTAGATCCGGTCTTTATAAATTCTAAGAATTACATATATGAGGGATTTAGCCCGCATCATATGAAATCAAAGATAGATATAAAGCGGTGAGTGATAAATTATACTCGCAAAGCGTTCTTAAACATCTCAAGTACCTAGGGCAAGATAGATTAAAAGATTGACAATGTTTGTATGAGTTTCTTTCACGATTCAATCAATATTTTAATTTAAACTCTATTTTCTACATAAATAATTTGCCTTGGATTGAGTTCATGTACCCCAACCCTTGGGAATTTAGCTACTCATGATTTGGTTCAAGAATAAATTCACATATAAAATTATGGATCTACAAGACATTGTAAATAATTTGCAAATAATAAAACTAGAGAATTGAAAGATTTTACTTGAATTCAGCAACAAAAACGAAATTGGAATTCAGAATTTCTTACAAACTAGGGTTCATGAAAACTCTTGAAGGAATAGAAAATTTTCTCTCAAAATCTAACCCTAAAATTCAACCTCTAATTCTCTCCAGAACTCTCAACCTAGCAACCCCTAGCAACCCCCCTCAAATGATGTAGGGCATGGGCTTTTATAGCACAAAGTATCGAAATTGACAGCTCAATTTTCTTGTGACACAAGTTTCACCATCTAGCACGCCAAAAATCTGCATAATTAATGCCAAGATTTCACATGACCGGACCGGTCCGGATTACCCTCGGATCCGTCCGATATCCATCGAATCGGTCCGGTCCTAGTCGGATCGATCCTTTTTCCATTTCCATCGGTTTGCTATCCATCCGGGGTATACTGGACTTGGTTAATTCGGATCGGTCCGGTTTCCATCGGATCGGTCTGATTTTCTTCTACTTTGACTTCTTCCTTGCAATTTTGACTAGCCATATATTTTGATCTAGAACTCCGATTTGGGTGCCGTTTTTTCACAACTTTTTATGGCTAATATTTTTGGGTAACAAATGAGGGCCTACTTCATTGTCCAAATTGCTAATCACCTTACCATATGAATCTCGAGATTATTTAAGTTTAGAGATATATTTAGCATGAATTTCGAGATAACATTTCACACATTTCCCATAACCGATCAAAACAAAGGATTGAGATCATCAACGACTTATTAAAATGCTGAAAAGAACTTTGAGTTAATCATAAACTCGGATTGATTTAAAAACTCATAAAAATTGAAAGGCTCGAAATCTCACCGGGTTGGACTAATCTCCACACTTATTCGTAAAGTCGTCAATTTTCTTTCAATCTCCATCTTTGGTTAATTTTGGCTTAGTGCAATTGATTGTTAACAATTTGAGACTTTAAATAGAATAAAGGTGATAATTTTGAAAATTTTAAATTCCAATTTTTATTTATTTTGAACAAAAATATTTTTGGCTTTTCAACATTTTTCAAAATTTTTTTTTGTTTTTTTATTTTTTTTAAAAAACACACTTGGAAAGAACATGTGATCGAAATGATGTAGGGCTTGGTCTTTTTTTTTTTTTAAAAAACACACTTGGAAAGAACATGTGATCGAATCAATGAATCTAAATAATAAACGGAAAGAATATCCCACACCCCCTAACTTAAATGTTGCATTGTCCTCAATGCGAATCAAGAACACAACATAAAGAGAGGAAAAGAAAGATATTACCCAAATGGAGCGATCCCTGATGAGTGCGAGTCCATTGAATCTACAAAACATGTTAGAACCAAGCATAACAAAAAGAATAACAAAAACTTTAACTAATGACACTACACTATTAAAAAAGGAAAGAAAAAGAAAAAGAAAAAAACTAATTATGTACAACCTACGATTTGAACTTCTAATAAGTCATATAGTAGAAGTCAAAAAATTTGAGGGTCCACCCAAAATACAATTTGACTTTGAGGGATTAATGGTGTACCCTCACTATAAAGCATGCCTCCCAGAAAATAAGTATTCCGTTTGAAAAACGGAAGGCATGTGCAAAGTTTAAAACATGAACCATCACCAATTAAAAAATTTAGGGGGATAATGAAGGATTTGGGAGCATAAGAGGATAAGTCCCATTGGGATCCAAGAAATATAGAATCACGTTCCAAAGATTTTCCAAGTAGTATGGGAAGCGGATCACACAAACAGAAAGATTCCATATTGGAAAACAATTCAAACATAGAGTCCTTGTCCTCAAAATCTTCTCTTCCCAAATTTTCAGTTGGATCTGGTGGAGTGACACGTCTAAGTGTATGGCCCATAAGATGAAGCATCTCAAAATAACATTCCCATACAAGAATCGGATCAACATCCTCAAGACATTCATCCAGTTCTTGTGATGGATTTAATGGTTCGATAATAGTGGGGACACGAGGAGACAAATGATCATCAACCTCAATAGGTTTTGAAATATTTATAAGAGGTTGAGATTCAAAAGAACTTGGATCACTCTCAATGATTTCATTCTCAAAAGTATTAGGTGAAGCGCAAGTCTCGACCTTCTCTAAGTTGTCCAAATAATCATTCAACTCCTTGCAAGTTGCTATAATTTTCAACTCGGTAGCAGCAAGGTCATCAGATTGCTTTTTTATAACAAGCAAGAGTTCTTCCAAAGTAGGCTTCCTTGGTTCGAGCACCTCGAATTCCTCATTTGGTTGAAAACTTACTTCATCTTCAAAACTATCGGAAGAAAAATCCTCGTTGGGTTCAAATAATGCATCTAACTCTTGCTCCCAATAACGATTTTTTTCTCGATATTCTTTTCCAAGTCTTTTTTCTTCAAACAATTGATTTTGATAAATTCGGATGGCCTTAGCACTGGGCTTGTATTTATAAGACTCATCTTTAGTGATATTGATCCAATGTTCATAAATCGTGAGTTCATTCTCCTCCTCACTATTAGCATAACAATTAAATCCACCAATAGAGTTAAAATAAGACATTTCAAATTGGGTAATTCAAGAACGTGACACCCATATATTTTTTTTTGTGTATTTTTTTTTCGAAATCACTTGTAGATAAAAATAACTTTCTTGAAAATTTAACAATTTTGGATCTCCGGCAACGGCGCATATTACTAGACGCGACTAAGAATTTGTCTCAAAATTGCGTTTTACTCTAGGCTCAAGTGCAAGCCTGTCGCTCAAGTAATAACCCGGTAAGTCGGGATCGTATCCACAGGGATCGAGATTGCCAAATAGTAATAAGAAAAATTTTTAAATCTTGAAATGATTTCATAAAAGAAACAAAAAGATGATTAATGATTGGGAAAATTTTTAGTGAAATAAAAATTTACTTAAGAAAAACAAACTGAAAATTGCAAAAAAATTTAGATCTGACAAATGGGAGATAATAGGGTAGGGTACAATCCCTCAATCCTTAACAAATTACCGTATAGAATACTAGAATTGTAAATTAAAATTATTGACTAGATCCGGTCGTTATAAATTCTAAGCATTACATATATGAGGGATCTAGCCCGCATCATATGAAATCAAAAATAGATATAAAGCGGTGAGTGATAAATTATACTCGCAAAGCATTCTTAAACATCTCAAGTACCTAGGGCAAGAGAGATTAAAAGATTGACAATGTTTGTATGAGTTTCTTTCACGATTCAATCAATATTTTAATTTAAATTCTATTTTCTACATAAATAATTTGCCTTGGATTGAGTTCATGTACCCCAACCCTTGGGAATTTAGCTACTCCTGATTTGGTTCAAGAATAAATTCACATATAAAATTATGGATCTACAAGACATTGTAAATAATTTGCAAATAATAAAACTAGAGAATGGAAAGATTTTACTTGAATTCAGCAACAAAAACGAAATTGGAATTCAGAATTTCTTACAAACTAGGGTTCATGAAAACTCTTGAAGGAATAGAAAATTTTCTCTCAAAATCTAACCCTAAAATTCAACCTCTAATTCTCTCTAGAACTCTCAACCTAGCAACCCCTAGCAACCCCCCTCAAATGATGTAGGGCATGGGCTTTTATAGCACAAAGTATCGAAATTGACAGCTCAATTTTCTTGTGACACAAGTTTCACCATCTAGCACGCCAAAAATCTGCATAATTAATGCCAAGATTTCACATGACCAGACCGGTCCGGATTACCCTCGGATCCGTCCGATATCCACCGGATCGGTTCTTTTATTTCTACCGGATCAGTCCGGTCCTAGTCGGATCGGTCCTTTTTCCATTTCCATCGGTTTGCTATCCATCCGGGGTATACTGGACTTGGTCAATTCGGATCGGTCCGGTTTCCATCGGATCGGTCCGATTTTCTTCTACTTTGACTTTTTCCTTGCAATTTTGACTAGCCATATCTTTTGATCTAGAGCTCCGATTTGGGTGCCGTTTCTTCCTATGCTCTTGTGAACTCATGCTCTTCAACTTCACTGTTGGTGTCGCCTTCGATTTTTGAGTGGAACTTTACTCTTTTGCCCTTTTACTTTTCTTCTGATTTTCTTCTTTTCCTTACTTGCATTCCATTCCTGATAACTTCATCACAATTACACAAAAACTAGGGAATATTGCTACAAACAGACAATAGAGTGATATGGACTAAAAATGATTCAATTACATTGTTCGAGATATTAAAATCATCAAATTAAGGGGATAAATTCAGAAGAATTTACGCTCGGTCAAATCCCCCTAACTTAGGACTTTGCACGTCCCGGGCAATGTAATTGAATCTAACCAAAATTCTACTCTTGAAAATTCCTTTATTAAAATAAAATTCCACTTTCGCAGGCATGCGATTGCATTTAGCGTATGCGACAAGCCTTTAAACCTCTAGGTTACCCTAGTAGGACGAGTTTTGTCTCGTGAGGGTTTGCAGTGAATACACCCACAAAATTCTTTATTGACTCAAATAAATATCAAAATACTTAAAAATTGTACAATTTAAACTTTTCGAAAAATAATCACCATAAATTCATATTCAAATGTCTCAAACCATAGTGTGTGTGTGCAAAGCCAAAAATTAAACCTCAAATTTCCATCGATTGAGCATTACGTTACTTTTTGAAAATTCGTTTTGATTCAAATTCTTACGGATTGCACTCACAAACGAATCACTCGGATTGTGGTTTTTTTTTTTCGGTATGCATGATATAAAGAGTAAATATAATGGACACAAATTCATGCATACAAAATTGAAATGAAGGAAATATGTGGTGAAAAGATCTCATCATCGGAATACAGTTATTAGGAAATGGGAACATCACATCTAATTCACACCATTTAATCTCTCATATTATCTTTTCATGTCTTAGCTCTCCATGCGGTAATTAATTTCGCCATTCGGACTCGGTTAGGACTTTTTGGGTTAAAAAGTGTAAAGGGTAAAATTGGGAATAGACGGAATGTTCGGAATTGAAAAATGTCCTTATGACGTCCATTAGTGCTTTTTTCGGGCATTTGCTCATTTTTCTCTTTTCTTTTTGTATTTTTCATTTTTTCTTTTCTTTTTTCTTTTCTTGCTATTTTTGTTGAGCATATCTATTTTTTTTTTCTTGCCCCTTTTTGTTGCACTTTTCGGACTTAATGAATATTCCATTTTCGCAATTCCAGGCTATTTGGGTTTTTCGGGTTATCAAACGAAAGGGAAATATTATATTAGGCTCAAAGTGGGTTGCAAAGGGATAATTTTGTTTTTCACAACTTTTTATGGCTAATATTTTTGGGTAACAAATGAGGGCCTACTTCATTGTCCAAATTGCTAATCACCTTACCATATGAATCTCGAGATTATTTAAGTTTAGAGATATATTTAGCATGAATTTCGAGATAACATTTCACACATTTCCCATAACCGATCAAAACAAAGGATTGAGATCATCAACGACTTATTAAAATGCTGAAAAGAACTTTGAGTTAATCATAAACTCGGATTGATTTAAAAACTCATAAAAATTGAAAGGCTCGACATCTCACCGGGTTGGACTAATCTCCACACTTATTCGTAAAGTCGTCAATTTTCTTTCAATCTCCATCTTTGGTCAATTTTGGCTTAGTGCAATTGATTGTTAACAATTTGAGACTTTAAATAGAATAAAGGTGATATTTTTGAAAATTTTAAATTCCAATTTTTATTTATTTTGAACAAAAATATTTTTGGCTTTTCAACATTTTTCAAAATTTTTTTTGTTTTTTTTTTTTTTAAAAAAACACACTTGGAAAGAACATGTGATCGAAATGATGTAGGGCTTGGTCTTTTTTTTTTTTAAAAAACACACTTGGAAAGAACATGTGATCGAATCAATGAATCTAAATAATAAACGGGAAGAATATCCCACACCCCCTAACTTAAATGTTGCATTGTCCTCAATGCGAATCAAGAACACAACATAAAGAGAGGAAAAGAAAGATATTACCCAAATGGAGCGATCCATGATGAGTGCGAGTCCATTGAATCTACAAAACATGTTAGAACCAAGCATAACAAAAAGAATAACAAAAACTTTAACTAATGACACTACACTATTAAAAAAGGAAAGAAAAAGAAAAAGAAAAAAACTAATTATGTACAACCTACGATTTGAACTTCTAATAAGTCATATAGTAGAAGTCGAAAAATTTGAGGGTCCACCCAAAATACAATTTGACTTTGAGGGATTAATGGTGCACCCTCACTAGAAAGCATGCCTCCCAGAAAATAAGTATTCCGTTTGAAAAACGGAAGGCATGTGCAAAGTTTAAAACATGAACCATCACCAATTAAAAAATTTAGGGGGATAATGAAGGATTTGGGAGCATAAGAGGATAAGTCCCATTGGGATCCAAGAAATATAGAATCACGTTCCAAAGATTTTTCAAGTAGTATGGGAAGCGGATCACACAAACAGAAAGATTCCATATTGGAAAACAATTCAAACATAGAGTCCTTGTCCTCAAAATCTTCTCTTCCCAAATTTTCAGTTGGATCTGGTGGAGTGACACGTCTAAGTGTATGGCCCATAAGATGAAGCATCTCAAAATAACATTCCCATACAAGAATCGGATCAACATCCTCAAGACATTCATCCAGTTCTTGTGATGGATTTAATGGTTCGATAATAGTGGGGACACGAGGAGACAAATGATCATCAACCTCAATAGGTTTTGAAATATTTATAAGAGGTTGAGATTCAAAAGAACTTGGATCACTCTCAATGATTTCATTCTCAAAAGTATTAGGTGAAGCGCAAGTCTCGACCTTCTCTAAGTTGTCCAAATAATCATTCAACTCCTTGCAAGTTGCTATAATTTTCAACTCGGTAGCAGCAAGGTCATCAGATTGCTTTTTTATAACAAGCAAGAGTTCTTCCAAAGTAGGCTTCCTTGGTTCGAGCACCTCGAATTCCTCATTTGGTTGAAAACTTACTTCATCTTCAAAACTATCGGAAGAAAAATCCTCGTTTGGTTTAAATAATGCATCTAACTCTTGCTCCCAATAACGATTTTTTTCTCGATATTCTTTTTCAATTCTTTTTTCTTCAAGCAATTGATTTTGATAAATTCGAATGGCCTTAGCACTGGGCTTGTATTTATGAGACTCATCTTTAGTGATATTGATCCAATGTTCATAAATCGTGAGTTCATTCTCCTCCTCACTATTAGCATAACAATTAAATCCACCAATAGAGTTAAAATAAGACATTTCAAATTGGGTAATTCAAGAACGTGACACCCATATATTTTTTTTTGTGTATTTTTTTTTCGAAATCACTTGTAGATAAAAATAACTTTCTTGAAAATTTAACAATTTTGGATCTCCGGCAACGGCGCATATTACTAGACGCGACTAAGAATTTGTCTCAAAATTGCGTTTTACTCTAGGCTCAAGTGCAAGCCTGTCGCTCAAGTAATAACCCGGTAAGTCGGGATCGTATCCACAGGGATCGAGATTGCCAAATAGTAATAAGAAAAATTATTAAATCTTGAAATGATTTCATAAAAGAAACAAAAAGATGATTAATGATTGGGAAAATTTCTAGTGAAATAAAAATTTACTTAAGAAAAACAAACTAAAAATTGCAAAAAAAATTAGATCTGACAAATGGGAGATAATAGGGTAGGGTACAATCCCTCAATCCTTAACAAATTACCGTATAGAATACTAGAATTGTAAATTAAAATTATTGACTAGATCCGGTCGTTATAAATTCTAAGCATTACATATATGAGGGATCTAGCCCGCATCATATGAAATCAAAAATAGATATAAAGCGGTGAGTGATAAATTATACTCGCAAAGCATTCTTAAACATCTCAAGTACCTAGGGCAGGATAGATTAAAAGATTGACAATGTTTGTATGAGTTTCTTTCACGATTCAATCAATATTTTAATTTAAATTCTATTTTCTACATAAATAATTTGCCTTGGATTGAGTTCATGTACCCCAACCCTTGGGAATTTAGCTACTCCTGATTTGGTTCAAGAATAAATTCACATATAAAATTATGGATCTACAAGACATTGTAAATAATTTGCAAATAATAAAACTAGAGAATGGAAAGATTTTACTTGAATTCAGCAACAAAAACGAAATTGGAATTCAGAATTTCTTACAAACTAGGGTTCATGAAAACTCTTGAAGGAATAGAAAATTTTCTCTCAAAATCTAACCCTAAAATTCAACCTCTAATTCTCTCTAGAACTCTCAACCTAGCAACCCCTAGCAACCCCCCTCAAATGATGTAGGGAATGGGATTTTATAGCACAAAGTATCGAAATTGACAGCTCAATTTTCTTGTGACACAAGTTTCACTATCTAGCACGCCAAAAATCTGCATAATTAATGCCAAGATTTCACATGACCGGACCGGTCCGGATTACCCTCGGATCCGTCCGATATCCATCGAATCGGTCCGGTCCTAGTCGGATCGATCCTTTTTCCATTTCCATCGGTTTGCTATCCATCCGGGGTATACTGGACTTGGTTAATTCGGATCGGTCCGGTTTCCATCGGATCGGTCCGATTTTCTTCTACTTTGACTTCTTCCTTGCAATTTTGACTAGCCATATATTTTGATCTAGAACTCCGATTTGGGTGCCGTTTCTTCCTATGCTCTTGTGAACTCATGCTCTTCAACTTCACTTTTGGTGTCGCCTTCGATTTTTGAGTGGAACTTTACTCTTTTTCCCTTTTACTTTTCTTCTGATTTTCTTCTTTTCCTTACTTGCATTCCATTCCCTATAACTTCATCACAATTACACAAAAACTAGGGAATATTGTTAAAAACATACAATAGAGTGATATGGACTAAAAATGATTCAATTACCTTGTTCGAGATATTAAAATCACCAAATTAAGGGGCTAAATTCAGAAGAATTTACGCTCGGTCAGCAGCTAATATTCCAATGTCTACTTTTTTCTCCAATTTTCAGTCAGTAATTTATCAAAATGAGGACATAACTCCTTTGACCATGTTTCAGATTCAACAAGTTTGTTTGCATTGAAATTCATAATCTTGATCCTCATTTTGTCCATCATACTAATTATCGATAAATGCCTTTCCTCTAGGATCCAAGAGTTTAACGATTCCACAACACTTGATGCCATGTCACCATAACGTTTCCCAGTGAAATATGCACAAAACCAATTCTCCGAAGGCAAATTACAATCAAAATTAGTGACAGTAACTCCACCTTCCCTCTTCAGGGCATCAATGTTCTTCTGAAATTCATCAACTATTACAGCATATACACAATGCATGAAATCTTGAACGAGCTTCTTTAAAAAATTCCCACTCGTCTGTATTTTCTTCTTTTTATTTTTCTATAAATGATGTATACAGTAAGAATGTGCAGACATCGAAAAGAACTTAGAAACACCTTCAATAAGACCATTGTTCCGATCGGATATGAATGTGATGTTTCAATCTTGAAGAGCTATTGCATCATGAAATTAATGAGAAACCATATCCTATTATCCTTCGTCTCTGAATCAACAACTGCATATGTAAAAGCATAAAGGCCTGAAATTATAATGATATATATCAGTACATACATATTCTATAATGAACTTTAAAAATGATGCAGCTGGCACGGACCAATAAGCACGTAGGCTATACAAGTGCAATAAATATATTTTACTGATAGGATACACAAATGTAAAGTATAAGCATATTATGCTTGTACTTTAATATATATGGGTGTAATTTATTATTTCATTTAACCGTACCAAATAAAGAATCACAAAGTACACGCAAAACATTACAAAGTACACAAAGTGTAAACAGAATTTCACGTGTACTTTGTAATCATATGCATGTACTTTGCACAGTTGTCCCAAAAAAAGGAATCCTAAAGTACACGCATGACATTACAAGGTACACGTGACATAGCATAGAAATTCACGTGTACTCTATTACATAATGCGTGTACTTTAGGATTATATGCAAATAACAAAAACAGACCTCAAAGTACACGTTTAATACATAAAGTACGCGCATATATTCATGGGTACTTTATAAATTTCATGCGTGTACTTTATATTCTGTTAACAAAATATACAAAGGATTCTAAAATAAAGGCATAATATTATAACGTAAACTTCAAAGCTTCACATTTACCATTGTTCATATTCCTTGTTATTGCCGACAAAATCATTCCACGTTACCTGCTCTTCAAAAAGGCACCATCAAGAAATAAAACAGGCATGCAGTACATAAATCCATTAATGGATTCTTCAAACATTACAAAAATTGTTAAATAATTTGCTCTCTGGTTCGACTTCAAGAATGCAATGCGTTCCTGGATTATACTCTAATAGAAGCTCCCTATAATTATTCATTAATGCATAGGAAACTTTCTCATCACCATGCAATTAAACAGCATCCATCTTTTTTTCGCGCCATGCATGATGATAACCTATATCAAAATCATGGTTCTTCTTCAAATCTCTAACTACATCAATTGGTCTAAACAATGGTTTATCCCTTAGCTCATCACCAAGCAATGTCGATACCAATTTGGACTGCATCATTATGCTTGATGGACTACGATATACACCCCAATAAGTACCGTAAGTCATCACCAAGCAAGCAATGTCGATACCAATTCGGTGACCTCTCAGAGGAAAACGGATTGTTCGTCCGTACCGTAAGTCAGAATCACGCACGGTACGGACCGTTGGAAAGGGGTTTCAGTGTCCTTTGAAGATTCATTTAGTTTTGGTCGAGTTGAAGAGTTGACTTAGGTCAAATAGAGACCGGGAGCACCTGGTGGCCTCCTGATTGAGTTTTGGGGGAAAATAGGTCGTTCGTCCTCATGGTAAGTCAGAATTGTGCACAGGACAGACCGTTGGAAAGGAATTTTAGTGACCTTAGAAGATTCATTCAGTCTCAGTTGAGTTGAAGACTTTAACTTTTGGTCAAACAGAGCCTGGGAGTGCCCGATGGCTTCTAGGTCAGTACTCGGGGTATAACCTGGGTTTGTAGTGATGAAGGGAGGTGCTATGGACCTCAGGAGAGTTTAAGGGGGTAATAGAATGGGGGGTCTACAAAGCCCCTCGATGGGTGAGTTTGGAACAAATGATAGCGGTCGAATAGACACCGCATGATGCGTTTGAGGGAGGATGACCAATTAAGAGGGTCGAGGCCGATTCTAAGGACCTAAGGGAGCGAGAACGACTAATTCAGAGGGTCGAGGCCGATTCTGAGGACCTACGGAGTGTGCTGGGGATAACCAATTATGTGGGTAGAAGCCGAATCTGTGAGCTTAAGTTAAGATGACCAATTCTGCGGGTCAAGCCAATTATGTTGGCTTAAGTAGAGGTGACTAATTCTGCGAGTCAAAGCCAATTCTATGGGCTTATGTAGAGATGACCAATTCTATGGGCCGAAGACAATTCTGTGGGATTATGTAGAGATGAACAATTCTGAGGGTCGAAACCAATTCTGCGGGCATATGGTGAGATGACCAATTCTGCGGGTCGAAGCCAATTCTGCGAGCTTATGTAGAGCTGACCAATTATGCGGGTCGAAGCCAATTCTGTGGGCTTATGTAGAGATGACCAATTTTGTGGGCTTAAGGTGAGATGACCAATTCTGTGGGTCGAAGCCAATTCTGTGGGCTTAAGGTGAGATGACCAATTCTGCGGGTCGAAGCCAATTCTGCGGGCTTATGTAGAGATGACCAATTTCGCGAGTCGAAGCCAATTCTTCGGGCTTATGTAGAGATGACCAATTTGGTGGGTCAAAGCCAATTCTACGGGCTTATGTAGAGATGACCAATTCTGCGGGTCAAAGCCAATTCTGCGAGCTTATGTAGAGATGACCAATTCTGTAGGTCGAAGCCAATTCTGTGGGCTTATGTAGAGATGACCAATTCTGCGGGCTTACGTAGAGATGACCAATTCTGCGGGTTGAAGCCAATTCTGTGGGCTTATGTAGAGATGACCAATTATGCGGGTTGAAGCCAATTCTACAGGCTTATGGTGAGATGACCAATTCTTCGGGTCAAAGCCAATTCTGTGGGCTTAAGGTGAGATGACCAATTCTGCGGGTCAAAGACAATTCTATGGGCTTAAGGTGACGATCCAAGACTGAGGTCAATTCTGACCTAAGAGAGGTGACGATCCAAGATCGAGGTGAATTCCGACCTAAGAGAGGCGACGCTCGAGGACCGAGGTCAATTATGACCTAAGAGAGGTGACGATCCAAGATCGAGGTCAATTCTGACCTAAGAGAGATGATGACCGAGGACCGAGGTCAATTCTGACGGAATAGAGGTGATGATCCAAGGTCGAGATCAATTCTGACCTAAGAGAGATGACTACCAAGGACCGAGGTTAATTTTGACCTAAGAGAGGTGACGATCCAAGACCGAGGTAAATTCTTACCTAAGAGAGGTGACGACCAAGGACCGAGGTCAATTATGACCTAACTAAGGTGATGATCCAAGACCGAGGTCAATTCTAACCTAAGAGAGGTGACGACCAAGAAATGAGGTCAATTCTGACCTAAGAGATGTGATGATTGAGGACCGAGGTCAATTTTGACCTAACTAAGGTGACGATCCAAGACCGAGGCCAATTCTGACCTAAGAGAGGTGACGACCGAGGATCGAGGTCAATTCAGACCTAACTAAGGTGACAATCCAAGACCGAGGTCAATTCTGACCTAAGAGAGGTGACGATCCAAGACCGAGGTCAATTCTGACCTAAGAGAGGTGATGATCCAAGATCAAGGTCAATTCTAACCTAAGAGAGGTGACGATCCAAGACCGAGGTCAATTCTGACCTAAGAGAGGTGATGATCTAAGACCGAGGTCAATTCTAACCTAAGAGAGGTGACGACCAAGGACCGAGGTCAATTCTAACCTAACTAAGGTGACGATCCAAGACCGAGGTCAATTCTGACCTAAGAGAGGTGACGACAGAGGACCGAGGTCAATTCTGACCTAAAAGAGGTGATGATCTAAGACGGAGGTCAATTCTATCCTAAGAGAGGTGACAACCAAGGATCGAGGTCAATTCTGACCTAACTAAGGTGATGATCCAAGACCGAGGCCAATTCTGACCTAAAAGAGGTGACAACCGAGGATCGAGGTCAATTATGACCTAACTAAGGTGATGATCTAAGACTGAGGTCAATTCTGACCTAAGAGAGGTGACGCCTGAGGACCGAGGTCAATTCTGACCTAAGAGAGGTGATGATCCAAGACCGAGGTCAATTCTGACCTAAGAGAGGTGACGACCGAGGACCGAGGTCAATTCTGACCTAACTAAGTTGACGATCCAAGACCGAGGTCAATTCTGACCTAAGAAAGGTAACGACCGAGGACCAGGTCAATTCTGACCAAACTAAGGTGATAATCCAAGACCGAGGTCAATTCTAACCTAATAGAGGTGACGATGGAGGATCGAGGTCAATTCTGACCTAACTAAGGTGACGATCCAAGATGGAGGTCAATTCTGACCTACATTTCCATTGGGGGTAAAGATTAGACTTTTGGATTCCGCTGGGGAATAACGAATGAGCTGAGGAAAATGTAGTGTCCCTCGGAGTTTCGCTGGGGAAATCCTTGTGATTTTGGGGATTTTGCGGAGGAAAGTCAAGTTTGATGTCGTAAACTCCATTGGGGAATTGATTAGGTGGTCTAGGTTTTGGATGTATTGCTTGAGACCTTTGGGGAATGGGGGTTGATCTTAAGAGATCCTATGGGGACGTTATCGGGAGGAGTGTGAATTGGTTTTTGAGAGTTCCGCTAGGGAAATGGGGGTTCCGCTTGAGGGAGTGTGAATTTTCTTGGTGAAAATGTTCTCAATCCTTCCTGGGATTTTTAGGAATTTTCAGAGAATTTTTTAGGGCTTTCTGGTATTTTCTGGGAATTTTTGGTATGAAATTTTAAGGAGGGTGCCGGTCAACATGGTTCAGAGGGTGCCTTTCGACAGTGGCAGAGACTTTTGGACTTCCTCAGGAAGGTAGGGGTCAATGCCGATCGGTGGGTGGGGGGTCAATGCCGATCAGCATGACCCTTGGCATCCTATATAAAGGGGGCGAATTCCCTTCATTTTTCACAGCTTCTTGTTTTTTTCCTTTCTGCAATTTTCCTCTACAAATTGTTCTAGCATTCCGATCTCTAAGAAATGGCTTCCATTGTGAGCACTGCAGCGCATAAGGAATGGTTGACTATTGATGACTGGGCGAACGTGGAGTGGAGGTTCAGGTCGCCTCTTGCTTTGGGGAGTGAGAACTCCTTTGATGCGTTCGAGCCGGTTGTGGATGAGCGGACCTTTCTACGGGAGCCATCGCATCATCGCTCTTCGAGGGTGGTGAGCCCTGGCGGATATGTAAGTAACTTTACTTTTGGCATTTTTTTCTTTTTGGTGATTTTTTCCTTTTCTAGAATTTTGACAAGGTTTCTTCTTTTGACAGTATGATATCTATTTGAAGAACATGCGTGCCCATGGGACGACGGGGCTTAAGGATGTCTGGGAGCATCTTCCACCTGTGGTGCGTTGGGTGGTATCTTCAGCGGGTTTTGGGAGGTTGGCGTCTGCGCTGGATGAGACGCCTCAGTCAACAGCGGTCTTATGCGCTTTGGGGGAGAGATGGTGGGATACTACCCACACCTTCCATTTCGATTTTGGGGAGATGATCGTGACTCCCATAGATGTGCAGCAGCTACTGGGCTGGATTACGATGGGGAGCAGATGGAGATGGATCGCTCTCTGAGGGTGAGGCCGGAGGCGGTGAGGGCGGCGCTCGACGATGTAGGGAGGATAGCGTCTGGGGATTCCATCCGACTGTCCCTACTGAAGGATGTTCTGCTGAGTAGGGTGGTTGATGTGTAGGATGGGCTACAGGTGAGGTAGATGGCCCGGTTGTTCATATTGCTGGTGCTGGGAGGTTTCTGTAATACCCCGTAATTTTATTGATTTTTATTTAATAGGATTAATTAAATTAAATGGGAATTAATTCTAATTTAAATACTAGCAATACGTGAGTTGGTATTTGATTATGATGATAATATTGAGTATTACTGAGCATATATGGTAATATGCGATTACTAAAATTATCGCGAGTCATAAATACGACAATTCGGGAATTTAAGTTGGGACGCGCGTGTCAGTCGCGTTAGGAATCAATTTACTTAGATTAAAAAGTAAATTATAATTTTACCATTCGTATGGTCATTTTGAGTGTGCCAATATGTCCGAAGGGATCGATATAGTCAAAAAAACACTAGCCGAGGGTTTAGTTTGGATCCCGGGGCATTTTTAGGCCAAACCGGGAGGGTATTTTAGTCACTTTAAAATTTAAGGAAATAAGACCCACTAATTTTATGGTTTATTTAATTATTATTAGGAAGGCCATTAGGGCCATTATTAGCCAAAAAGCAAATAGTGAGCTACGTGAGATAGAGGAGAAGTTACAGAAGGTCTTCAAACCATAACCACCACCCACCACCACCACTTTAGACGGAATTGTGATCGAAAAGAAGGAAATAACCAGCCCTTGGACATCATCAAGAGATCTGAACATCAACCTTAAGGCAAGTGATTTGATTCAATTAATCTTCAGCGAATACTTCTTCCATGTTAGAGTAGGAATTGTACATAGCCTTGAAAGATGATGAAAACTCATGAATTTTGGTGTAGAACTCTAAATCTTGGATAGGAATTGCATGTAGGTTAGTTTTGGACGAAATTCAGTAATCAAAACATAACCCTTAATCAATTAAAGATGGGTTAAAGAAGAGAAATATCATGGTTCTTGAAGAAAATAAAAAAACTTGGGTTTTATGCAAATTTGATCTATATAAGGCTAATTATTGATGATTTAATGGTTTTCGAACATTAACAATAGTGTATTTAGGTTGGATAATGACCCTATATACTTAGATTAGAATTTTAGATCATAAAATGAAGTTTGGGGACAAATCTGGGACTAAAAAACGAAGCATCCCTTAGCCTCACCTGGTGTAATCGATCGATCGGCATTCATAGGTGGATCGATCGACCACCATCGATCGATCGACACTCCAGGTCGATCGATCGACCTTCCCAAAAATTGTTATATTTTTCCCTTTGTTGAATTTTAGCAATTTCGACCCTAGAGAGTTATTGTTGGGGACCTTGTGAACACTTTTAGATTTAAGGAAGACCAGTAGGCGTGTATATGAGACCCGGATTTATTTTTAGAATTAAATTTGGTATTTAGGTTAAGACCTAATAAGGTTCAGCGGGTGAGGTAATATTAAAGACTGCGATTAAATGAGTTAAATTTATATAGTTGATAATATAAGGTTAGTGGCAGAAATATGGACCTTAAGATTATTGGATTAAAGTGTGGGAATAATAGGAGACTTAGTAATCTTTTGGGATAGATTTGAAGTACTTGAAACTACGACGTGAGATGTGTCGGTGGACTATATTATATCTTATCCGGAGGTATTAAAATGTACTAATTGGAATAATGGTATAGTGATTGAGAACATACCTTAATAATATTATAAATTATCTAAGTTGTGTGAATGCTTAGTATATGGATTTATATGTGTATGACATACCTACCATACTTGCTATCACGGGAGGTCGGCTTTCAAAATAGGGCCATCTAATCTTTGTGTGCCTACGGGGGGATTTATATTGGTACCTTAAGGACATAGGGCTGTGAATGACTTATTTGTGAGTTAATAAGTTAGCTGACCATGGGAGCGTAGGTACGTGCGTGACCCATGGGTATGTGAACTATGTTCGCCTCCAATATGTGTGATTTTGCTTATTGAAACGGTTCTTGAGAGATTTGAAAATCGTAGTCCTTATGTACGTGATGTACCGGGATTCGATAACAGAGTATGTGTGCACCGCAGCTTAGCCTAGGGGTGCCCTAATTGTATATTTATGTTGAGATTAATATACTTGTAATTATAACAGACTCTTTATTAAAGTGTGAATGTGATTACTTGAGACGTTTAGAGTAAGGTTAAAAAAATGATAATTTCTTATAATAATATTTATACATTGATCTGAGAAATAAAAAGGTGAGATACACATAGGTTATATTAGAATGTCTTGAATAAACCCCTATATTATAATGTGAGGACAGGAAGTGGTACAGGCTAGTTAGTTAACGGCATAATTAGTAAGGGTTAGATTTATACGTTAGACGTGCACATTAGCTGAGAGGTGAGAAACTCATGTGAGAGAACGTAACTAACATGTATTTAATATTCACTGTTTAATGCAATTAAACACTTGCTATATTTTAAACTGTTTTCACATCGGGCTCTGACCCGTTTGCTTTCAAATCTATTTTCTTGTAAAAATATTTAGGTGCCCAGCCACAGGGACGCCAAGCTTAGGAGTTCCATTCCTTTGACGTGATGTAGCTGTTGTGGAAGTGATAGGACCTCGATAGTAGACGCCTCCATATTCTACATTGATTCTATTTCAGATTTATTCATCATTTAGGGCATGTCGCCCCTTTTCTTTAGAGACAGCTTTATTGTACTTTCAGTTTTCCTTTCAGTTTTGGAGTTAATTAATTAATTGTCAGACTTTCTATTTGGTTTTATTCAGTATTTGGATTATTTAGAGGAGTGTTGCTCCAGACTCATTTATTATTCCATTTATATTCTGTTATGGCTGGGATGTGATTGTGGTATCATTAGTTAACAATTTAATTGGTTGTATGTTAATCTCATTTAAATAAAATTTGACAACTCACTTCTTAAATATTAGGTGCCTAGTAATTGTTTAAAAATGTTTTCGACAGTGATGCTATGAACTGAACCAACTTGACATTTTGTATTAATTTGAATAAAGGACTAGCTACCCGGTATTTAATTAGTCGGGGTGTCACAGGTGGTATCAGAGCATCAGGTTCAAGCGTCCTTAGGATCTGTACGACTTGTTATGTTTCTGCGTAGCGTCTTTGGATATAGAGCCCTATTATTAGGACTGTTGTACTCTTTGATTACATTTTGTAGACTATGTTCTTCTGCTATAATGTTATGTATGGTCAATGGACTTATATAATTCATTTGAAATTTCAGATGTCGCTCATGAGGGAGGTACAAACCAACACTACTGAGGGAACAAATGCGGGTCAAGACCAACGAGTACCTCAGGTACACCAAGAAAGAATGGAAATCACAGAGATGGCGAATATCGTGGAATAAGCAGTGACTACCGGAATATTATAGTACCAAAGTAGCAGTGTGCAGCTTGTAGGAGACAAAAGAATGAGAGAAGTTGATCAACATGACGTTGCTAAAGTTAGTAACAGGGGGAAAAAATGCCACGGCAACAAGTGCCTCAGAGTCATCGAGGACATAAGGGCTATGGAAATGGCAGGAAGAGCCATACCCGCCAGAACCAACAAAGCCAAGGGAAGAGGGCTACCACCAAGAGGTATTTTAAATGTGGAAGAAATGGCCATACACGTCTGGCCTGCCCAGATTCGGCTAGTGACAAACCTCATCCCAATCGGCAAGGACAACAAGGCATAAAAAGGGAAGGGTTTCAGGGTCAGTGTCATAAGTGCGGACAACAGGGTCACAGGTGGAGGGACTTCTCGCAACCAGATAAAGTGCCACGGTAGGATGCCCAACATAAGGAATATTGGATAGTTACCCAAACATCGCAGGCACCACAACAACATCAAAGAGTACAGTATGGATGTGTTTATAATGCCTGATATGTGATTATGCCATTGATACCGCAACTACCACATGCGTTTGGAGGTACGATACTTCATTATTAATTGTATCCTTTAGGATAAAATGGAAATCTCGAATAACTTAGATGTGTTACAGATTATTCCTATGCATTGAGAAACGTGAGTGCAAAATGCATTCTTATCCTGTTATGTTTTGAATTAGCTACAATGGTTTGATTGTTAATAGACCATTATAGTTCTATTATAGCGTTCATTAGAAATTATACTGAGTGTCACTTGAGTGGAGGCAAGGCCGTATTTATATTTATATATTTTCATATGGTGGCATATAAAGACTTCGTAAAGTACGTCGCCTGGTTATATTTAATTCCGATGGGTAGGGATGTCTATTAAGGAAATTCAAGATTTGTTTGAATGTTTCTGAGTGTGGGGATTGTCCCGTAGTTATATTAGAGTCTAACGCCAAGGTAATAGGAGGAATGTGTTGAGTGTAGCCTCACGTGTCATGAGAGGAGGTAAGTTAACTTCTTAGCAACAAGTAATGATAAGGGAAACAAGTCAGATACCGAAGGCCCCAAATCTCATTAACCAACAATGCTAGTTAGTAGTGTATCGGGGGGCTTCTTTATTTGGATTTCGCTTTGTGAGACATCCAACGCATGAAACCTAGTGAACGTCGGGAGATGAGAATAATTGGCCTTTAGTACATGGATTAGTACCCTAGTAGTCATCCGCAAAGAAAATGATAACTTAAGTGATGTCAAATGTCTTACCTCGTGAGATAATCAAAGCGACAAGGAGGATTATAGCTTCAATTATTAGGCTGAATGAGCCTAACCCTATCGAACCTTCAGAGTTACAAAGTCAGACTAGGCAGCGTTTGGGTCAAATCTCCATCTGAAGGAGCACCTCGCCTTAAGGTGCTCCCACGTTGTTTATAAGTAGAAAAGGGATAGACATTTACGGTTTTGTGGCGATTACCCGGAGTTGGATAAAGTTACGATACGAAATAAGTATCCGTTGTTCAGATCGATGACTTATTCGACCAGTTGAGAGGAACTTCTTTCTTCTCAAATATTGACTTGAGATTGGGATACCATCAGTTGCGAATCGGGGAGCAGGACGTCTCAAAGACTGCCTTCTTGACGAGATATGGTTTCTACGAGTTCAGGGTTATGCCTTTTGGCCTAACCAATGCCCAAGCCGTGTTTATGAACTTGATGAATTGGGTGTTTAGAGAGTTCCTAGACCAGTTCATCATCGTCTTCATTGATGATATTCTGATTTACTCCCAGACAGAGGAGGAACATGCCGAGCACTTGAGGCAGGTTTTACAGACGCTACGTTAGAACGAGTTATATGCAAAGTATCATAAGTGTGGATTCTGGCTAAAGGAGGTTCAGTTTTTGGGGCATATCATTTCTGACAGGGGAATATCTGTTGATTCGGGAAAGGTATCAGCGGTGAGGGAGTGGGGACAACCCACGGCATCGATGGAGATACATAGTTACATGGGCCTAACAGGATACTACAGGAGGTTTATTCATGGGTTCTCAAAGATAGCGGGTCCTTTGACACATCTGACTTGCAAGTGTGTGCCATTTATCTAGAGCGATGCCTCCCAGTTGGCATTCGACGAGTTGAAGGATAAGTTGACCTCAACACCAGTGTTAGCAATGCCCAGACCGGGAGTTGAGTATCTAATCTACACTGATGCGTCCTTACTAAGACTTGTGGGTGTACTGCAATAGGAGAGTCAGGCTATAGCTTATGCTTCCCATAAGCTTAAGCCTCACGAGAAGAATTACCCCCACCCACGACTTGGAGTTAGAGAAAGTCGTATTTGCTCTTCAGATTTGGAGACATTATCTTCTGGGGGAGAAATTTCGTTTATTCACGAACCACAAGACCCTACAGTACCTCTTCACGCAGAAGGAACTAAATGTGCATCAACGTAGGTGGCTTAAGTTCGTGAAGGATTATCAGTTCGATATCCAATACCACCCAAGGAAGGCTAACATGGTAGCAGATGCGTTGAGCCGTAGGCCAGTAGGTAAGGTGGCCGAAGTGAGGAAAGCAAAGTGGAAGGAGTTGGGACACCATGACGCAGTGGCCCGATCATTCATGCCTGTGATGATAGTTAGGACCCAGATCATTACGAGAGTGATACAGGCCCAGGCAGCAGACTCGTTCTGTCAAGAGCAGATAGTATTATTACTATCAAAGGGGGCCGAGTCTTATACCATTAGTTCAGATGGGGGCTTACGCTTCATTGGAAGACTGGTCGTTCCTGAGGGGGAAGACTATCATCACGAGGTAATGATAGAGTCGCATGATTCACACTTCACGCTACATCCTGGTGGGGATAAGATGTACCAGGATATGAGGTGACAGTACTGGTGGAGCGGGATGAAGATAGATATTTCCGAGTTCATTTTAAATGTGCCACTTATCAGCTAGTGAAGGTGGACCATCAGAGACCGGAAGGACTTCTACAGCCATTAGAGGTTCCCATGTGGAAATGGGGGAGCATTTCCACGGACTTCATCACGGGGTTACCTACATCACAGAGGGATAACGACTCCATATGGGTAATCGTGGATAGGTTGACCAAAGTTGCTCATTTTATTCCAGCTCGGACAGACTACACTGCGGGACAGTATGCCCAAATTTTCAAAGAGAAGACAGTGAGACTCCACGGGGTGCCTCTCGATATCGTGTCTGACAGAGACAAGATATTTGTTTCACGATTTTGGGAGAGCTTCCAGGAAGCAATGGGTACGGAGTTGTGGCTAAGTAGTACATATCACCCGCAGACAAATGGGCAGACCGAGTGGACGAATCAGATGTTGGAAGATATGTTACGTATGATCATCCTAGACTTTGGAGGCGATTGGGAGCAGTATCTTCCACTGGTGGAGCTTGCCTATAATAACTCCTACCAGTTCACTATTGGCATGGCTCCATTCGAGGCGTTATACGATCGACCTTGTCGTTCCCCAGCATGTTGGCTAGAGGTGGGGGATAACAAACTCCTTGGGCCGGAGGTGATTTAGGATACTTCGACGAGGATAGAGATGATACGGAGCCGTATTCGGGTAGCTCAGGACTGACAAAAGAGTTATGTCGATACTAAGCGGTTCTTCAGAGAATTCAAGGTGGGGGACCAGGTACGGGTCAGAGTGTCTCCTATGAAGGGGATTATGTGTTTCGGGAAGAAGGGGAAATTACCACCTAGATATGTGGGGACGTTTCCTATCATCGAGAGAATTGGGCCGGTTGCGTATAGACTTGGGTTACCGAAACACTTGCATAGGATCCATGACGTGTTCCATATTTCCTCACTAAGGAGATATCTTCGGGATGATTTGTCCCATACCCACATTACTTTAGAGGACATCGATCTACAGCCTGGTAGTTCCTATGAGGAGGGGCTGGTTGTTATTCTGGACCACAGCGAGAGGAAATTGAGATCGAAGATAGTACCGTTAGTACGTGTTCAGTGGCGACATCATAATGCCGAGGAGTCAACCGGGGAGCGCGAGCATGAGATGCGTGACCGTTATCCAGAGTTATTTTTTCCAGGTATACTTTATTTCTGAATTTCGGGATGAAATTCTGTTATTAGGGGGGAAGTATGTAATACCCCGTAATTTTATTGATTTTTATTTAATGGGATTAATTAAATTAAATAGGAATTAACTCAAATTTAAATACTAGCGAGACGTGAATTGGTATTTGATTATGATGATAATATTGAGTATTACTGAGCATATATGTTAATATATGATTATAGAAATTGTCGCGAGTCATAAATACGACAATTCGGGAATTTAAGTTAGGACGCGCGTATCAGTCGCGTCAGGAATCAATTTGATTAGATTAAAAATTAAATTATAATTTTATCATCTGTATGGTCATTTTGAGTGAGCCAATGTGTCCGGAGGGGTCAATATAGTCAGAAAACACTAGCCAGGGGTTTAGTTTGGGTATCGGGGCATTTTTAGGCCAACCCGACAAACCGAGAGGGTATTTTAGTCACTTTAAAATTTAAGGAAATAAGACCCACGAATTTTAGAGTTTATTTAATTATTACTGGGAAGGCCATTAGGGCCATTATCAGCCAAAAAGCAAATAGTGGGCTACGTGAGATAGAGGAGAAGTTACAAAAGGTCTTCAAACCATAACCACCACCCACCACCACCACTTTAGACGGAATTGTGATCGGAAAGAAGGAAAGAACCAGCCCTTGGACATCATCAACAAATATGAACATCAACCTTAAGGCAAGTTATTTTATTCCATTAATTTTCAGCGAATACTTCTTCCATGTTAGAGTAGGAATTTAAATAGCCTTGAAAGATGATGAAAACTCATGAATTTTGGTGTAGAACTCAAAATCTTGGATAGGAATTGCATGTAGGTTAGTTCTGGACAAAATTCAGTAATCAAAACATAACCCTTGATGAATTAAAAATGGATTAAAGAAGAGAAATATCACGGTTCTTGAAGAAAATAGAAAACTAGGGTTTTATGAAGATTTGATCTATATAAGGTTAATTATTGATGATTTTATGGTTTTGGAACGTTAACAATAATGTATTTAGGTTGGATAATGACCCTATATACTTAGATTAGAATTTTAGATCATAAAATGAAGTTTTGGGACAAATCTGGGACTAAAAAATGAAGCAGCCCATAGCCTCACCTGGTGTGATCGATAGATCGACATTCATAGGTCGATCGATCGACCACCATCGATCGATCGACACTCAAAGTCGATCGATCGACCTTCCCAAAAATTGTTATATTTTTTCCCTTGTTGAAGTTTAGCGATTTCGACCCTAGAGAGTTATTGGTGGGGACCTTGTGAACACTTTTAGATTTAAGGAAGACCAGTAGGCGTGTATATTTGACCCGGATTTATTTTTAGAATTAAATTTGGGATTTAGGTTAAGACCTAATAAGGTTCGGCGAGTGAGGTACTATTAAAGACTGCGATTAAATGAGTTAAATTTATATAGTTGATAATATAAGGTTAGTGGCAGGAATATGGACCTTAAGAGTATTGGATTAAATTGTGGGAATAATTGGAGACTTAGTAATCTTTTGGGTTAGATTTTAAGTACTTGAAACTACGACGTGAGATGTGTTGGTGGACTGTATTATATCTTATCCGGAGGTATTAAAATGTACTAATTGGAATAATGGTATAGTTATTGAGAACATACCTTCATAATATTATAAATTATCTAAGTTGTGTGAATGCTTAGTATATGGATTTATATATGTATGACATACCTAACATACTTGCTATCACGGGTGGTCGGCTTTCGGAATAGGGTCATCTAATCTTTGTGTGCCTACGGGGGGATTTAGATTGGTACCTTAAGGAAATAGGTCTATGAATGACTTATTTGTGAGTTAATAAGTCAGCTGACCCTGGGAGCGTAGGTATGTGCGTGACCCATGGGTATGTGAACTATGTTCGCCTCCAATATGTGTGATTTTGCTTATTGAAACGGTTCTTGAGAGATTTGGAACTTGTAGTCCTTATGTACGTGATGTACTGGGATTCGATAGCAGAGTATGTGTGCACCGCAACTTAGCCTAGGAGTGACCTAATTGTATATTTATGTTGAGATTAATATACTTGTAATTATAGCAGACTCTTTATTAAAGTGTGAATGTGATTACTTGAGACGTTTGGAGTAAGGTTAAAAAAATGAGAATTTCCTATAATAATATTTATATATTGATCTGAGAAATAAAAAGGTGAGATACACGCAGGTTATATTAGAATGTCTTGAATAAACCCCTATATTATAATGTGAGGACATGAAGTGGCATAGGCTAGTTAGTTAACGGCATAATTAGTAAGGGTTAGATTTATACGTTAGACGAGCACATTAGCTAAGAGGTGAGAAAATCATGTGAGATCACGTAACTACCATGTATTTAATATTCACTGTTTAAGAAAATTAAACACTTGCTATATTTTAAACTGTTTTCACATCGGGCTCTGACCCTTTTGCTTTCAAATCTATTTTCTTGTAAAAACCTTTTAGGTGCCCAGCCACAGGGACGCCAAGCTTAGGAGTTCCGTTCCTTTGACGTGCTGTAGCTGCTGTGGAAGTGACAGGACCTCGATAGTAGACGCCTCCATATTCTACATTGATTCTATTTCAGATTTATTCATCAGTTATGGCATGTCATCCCTTTTCTTTATAGGCAGCTTTACTGTACTTTAAGTTTTCCTTTCAGTTTTGGAGTTAGTTAATTAATTGTCAGACTTTGTATTTGGTTTTATTCAGTATTTGGATTATTCAGAGGAGTGTTACTCCAGACTCATTTATTATTCCATTTATATTCTGTTGTGGTTGGAATGTGATTGTGGTATCATTAGTTAATAATTTAATTGGTTAAATGTTAATCTCATTTAAATAAAATTAGACAACTCACTTCTTAAATATTAGGTGGCTAGTAATTGTTTAAAAAAAATTCGACAGTGATGCGATGAACTCAACCAACTTCACATTTTGTATTAATTTGAATAAAGGAGAAGCTACCCGGTATTTAATTAGTCGGGGTGTCACAGGTGGTATCAGAGCATCAGGTTCTAGCGTACTTAGGATCTGTACGACTTGTTATGTTTCCACGTAGCATCTTTGGATATAGAGCCCTATTATTAGGACTGTTGTACTCCTTGATTACATTTTGTAGACTACGTTCTTCTGCTACAATGTTATGTATGGTCAATGGACTTATATAATTCATTTGAAATTTCAGATGTCTCTCATGAGGGAGGTACAAACAAACACCACTGAGGGAACAAATGCGAGTCAAGACCAACGAGTACGTAAGGTACACCAAGAAAGAACAGAAATCATGGAGATAACGAATATCGTGGCACAAGCAGTGACTACCTCAATATTACAGTACCAAAGTAGCAGTGTGCAGTTTGCAGGCGGCAAAAGAATGAGAAAAGTTGATCAACATGACGTTGCTAAAGTTAACAACAAAGGGAAAAAAATACCACGGCAACAAGTGCCTCAGAGTCGTCAGGGACATAAGGGCAATGGAAATGGCGGGAAGAGCCAAACTCGCCAGAACCAACGAAGCCAAGGGAAGAGGGCTACCACAAAGAGGTGCTTCAAATGTGGACGAAATGGCGATACACGTCTGGCCTGCCCAGATTCGGCTGGTGACAAACCTCGTCACAATCGGCAAGGACAACAAGGCATAAAAAGGGAAGGGTCTCAGGGTCCGTGTCATAAGTGTGGACAACAGGGTCACATGTGGAATGACTGCGCGCAACCAGATAAAGTGCCAGGGCAGGATGCCCAACATAAGGAATCTTGGATAGTTACCCCAACATCGCAGGCACCACAACAACATCAAGGAGTACAGTATGGATGTGTCTATAATTCTCGATATGCAGTTATGCCATTGATACCGCAACTACCACATACGTTTGGAGGTACGATACTTCATTATTAATTGTATCCTTTAAGATAAAATGGAAATCTCGAATAACTTAGATGTGTTACAGTTTATTCCTATGCATTGAGAAACATGAGTGTAAAATGCATTCTTATCCTGTTATGTTTTGAATTAGCTACAACGGTTTGAGTGTTAATAGACCATTATAGTGATATTATAGCGTTCATTAGAAATTGTACTGAGTGTCACTTGAGTGGAGGCAAGGCCATATTTATATTTATATATTTTCATATGGTGGCATATAAAGACTTCGTAAAGTACGTCGCCTGGTTATATTTAATTCCGGTGCGTAGGGATGTCTATTAAGGAAATTCAAGATTTATTAGAATGTTTCTGAGTGTGGGGATTATCCCGTAGTTACATTAGAGTCTAACAACAAGATAATAGGAGGAATGTGTTGAGTGTAGCCGCACGTGTCATGAGAGGAGGTAAGTTAACTTCTTAGCAACAAGTAATGATAGAGACACAAGTCAGATACCGAGGGCCCCAAATCTCATTAACCAACAATGCTAGTTAGTAGTGTATCGGGGGGTTCCTTGTTTAGATTTCATTTTGCGAGACATCCCACGCATGAAACCTAATGAACGTCGAGAGATGAGAATAATTGGCCTTTAGTACACGGATTAGTACCCTAGTTGTCATCCGCAAAGAAAATAATAACTTAAGTGTTGTCGAATGTCTTAACTCGTGAGTGAATCGAAGCGGCAAGGAGGATTATAGCTAGAATTATTAGGCTGAATGAGCCTAACCCTATCGAACCTTCGGAGTTACAAGGCCAGACTGGGCAGCGTTTAGGTCAAATCTCCATCTGGAGGAGCACCTCGCCTTAGGGTGCTCCCGCATTGTTTGTAAGGAGAAAAGGGATAGACATTTACGGTTTTTTGGTGATTACCGGGAGTTGGATAAAGACACGATACGAAATAAGTATTTGTTGTTCAGATTGATGACTTATTCGAACAGATGAGAGGAACTTCCTTCTTCTCAAATTTTGACTTGAGATCGGGATACCATCAGTTGCGAATCGTAGAGCAGGACGTCTCCAAAACTGCCTTCTTGATGAGATATGGTTCATACGAGTTCAGGGTTATGTCTTTTGGCCTAACCAATGCCCCAGTCGTGTTTATGGACTTGATGAATAGGGTGTTCAGAGAGTTCCTAGACCAGTTCTTCATCGTCTTCATTAATAACATTCTGGTTTACTCCCAGACAGAGGAGGAATATGCCGAGTACTTGAGGCAGGTTGTACAGATGCTGTGTTAGAACGAGTTATATGCAAAGTATGAGAAGTGTCGATTCTGGCTGAAGGAGGTTCAGTTTTTGGGGCATATCATTTCCGACAGGGGAATATCTATTGATCCGAGGAAGGTATCAGCGGTGAGGGAGTGGGGATAGCCCACGACACCGGCGGAGATACGTAGTTTCTTGGGCCTAACAGGATACTACAAGAGGTTTATTCAGGGGTTCTCAAAGATAGCGGGTCCTTTGACACATCTGACTCGCAAGGGTGTGCCATTTATCTTGAGTGAAACCTGCCAGTTGGCATTCGACTAGTTGAAGGACAAGTTGACCTCAACACTAGTGTTAGGATTGCCTAGACCGGGAGTTGAGTATCTAGTCTACACCGATGCATCCTTACTAGGATTTGTGGGTGTACTGCAATAGGAGAGTCAGGCTATAGCTTATGATCCCCATAAGCTTAAGCCTCACAAGAAGAATTATCCCCACCAATGACTTTGAGTTAGCGACAGTCGTATTTGCTCTTCGGATTCGGAGACATTATCTCCTAGGGGAGAAATTCCGTTTATTCACGGACCATAAGTCCCTACAGTACCACTTCACGCAGAAGGAACTAACTATGCGTCAACGTAGGTGGCTTGAGTTCGTGAAGGATTATCAGTTCGATATCCAATACCACCCAGGGAAGGCTAACATGGTATCAGACGCATTGAGCCTTAGGACAGTAGGTAAGGTGGCCGAAGTGGGGAAAGTAAAGTGGAAGGAGTTAGGACACCATGACGCAGTGGCCCGATCATTCATGTCCGTGATGACAGTTATGCCCCAGATCATTACGAGAGTGATACAGGCCCAGGCAGCAGACTCATTCTGTCAAGAGCAGATAGTACTATTACTAGCAGATGGGGGTGATTCTTATATCGTTAGTTCATACGGGGGATTACGCTTCAATGGAAGACTGGTCGTTCCTGAGGGAGAAGACTTGCGTCAGGAGGTAATGACAGAGTCGCACGGTTCGCAGTTCGCGGTACATCCTGGTAGGGATAAGATGTATCATGATATGAGGTGACCGTACTGGTGGAGCGGGATGAAGAGAGATATTGCCAAGTTCGTTTCTGAATCTGCCACTTGTCGTTTCGTAAAGGTGGACCATTAGAGACCGGCAGGACTTCTACAGCCATTAGAGGTTCCCATATGGAAATGGGGGAGCATTTCCATGGATTTCATCACGGGGTTACCTACATCGCAGAGGGGTCACGACTCCATATGGGTAATCGTGGATAGGTTGACCAAAGTTGATCATTTTCTGCCATCCCGGACAGACTACACTGTGGGACAGTATGCCCAGATTTTCATAGAGAAGACAGTGAGACTCCACGTGGTGCCTCTCGATATCCTGTCTGACAGAGACAAGATATTTGTTTCACGATTTTGGGAGAGCTTCCAGGAAGCAATGAGTACGGAGTTGCGACTGAGTACAACATATCACCCGCAGACAAATGGGCAGACCGAGTTGACGAATCAGATGTTGGAAGATATGTTCTGTATGTGCATCCTAGACTTTGGAGGCGACTGGGAGCAGTATCTTCTATTGGTGGAGTTTTCCTATAATAACTCCTACCAGTTCACTATTAGCATGGCTCCATTCGAGGCGTTGTACGGTCGACCTTGTCGTTCCCCAGCATGTTGGCTAGAGGTGGGGGATAACAAACTCCTTGGGCTGGAGGTTACTTAGGATACTTCGACGAGGATAGAGATGATACGGAGCCGTATTCAGGTAGCTCAAGACCAACAGAAGAGTTATGCCGATGCTAAGCGGTTCTTCAGAGAATTTAAGGTGAAGGACCAGGTGCGGGTCAGAGTGTCTCCTATGAAGGGGATTATGTGTTTCGATAAGAAGGGGAAATTAGCACCTAGATATGTGGGGTCATTTCCTATCATCGAGCGAATTGGGCCGGTTGCGTATAGACTTCGGTTACCGGAACACTTGCATAGGATCCATGACGTGTTCCATATTTCCTCACTAAGGAGATATCTTCGGGATGATTTGACCCATACCCACATTGCTTTAGAGGACATCGATCTACAGCCTGATAGTTCCTATGAGGAGGGGACGATTGTTATTCTGGACCACAACGAGAGGAAATTGAGATCGAAGATAGTACCGTTAGTACGTGTTCAGTGGCGGCATCATAATGCCAAGGAGTCCACCTAGGAGCGCGATGATGAGATGCGCGACCGTTATCCAGAGTTATTTTTTCCAAGTATACTTTATTTTTGAATTTCGGGACGAAATTCTGTTATTAGGGGGAAGTATGTAATACCCCATAATTTTATTGATTTTTTTAATGGGATTAATTAAATTAAATGGGAATTAATTCAAATTTAAATACTAGCGAGACGTGAGTTGGTATTTGATTATGATGATGATATTGAGTATTAGTGAGCATATATGGTAATATATGATTATTGAAATTGTCCTGAGTCATAAATACAATAATTTGGGAATTTAAGTTGGGACGCGAGTGTCAGTCGCGTCGGGAATCAATTTAATTAGATTAAAAATTAAATTATAATTTTATCATCTGTATGGTCATTTTGAGTGCGCCAATGTGTCCGGAGGGGTCGATATAGTCATAAAACACTAGCCGGGGGTTTAGTTTGGGTATCGGGGCATTTTTAGGCCAAACCGACAAACCGGGAGGGTATTTTAGTCACTTTAAAATTGAAGGAAATAAGACCCACGAATTTTAGGGTTTATTTAATTATTATTGGGAAGGCCATTAGGGCCATTATCAGCCAAAAAGCAAATAGTGGGCTACGTGAGATAAAGGAGAAGTTACAGATGGTCTTCAAACCATAACCACTACCCACCACCACCACTTTAGACAGAATTGTGATCGGAAAGAAGGAAAGAACCAGCCCTTGGACATCATCAACAGATTTGAACATCAACCTTAAGGCAAGTGATTTGATTCCATTAATTTTCAGCGAATACTTTTTCCATGTTAGAGTAGGAATTGTAAATAGCCTTGAAAGGTGATGAAAACTCATGAATTTTGGTGTAGAACTCAAAATCTTGGATATGAATTGCATGTAGGTTAGTTCTGGACGAAATTCAATAATCAAAACAAAACCCTTGATGAATTAAAAATGGATTAAAGAAAAGAAATATCATGGTTCTTTAAGAAAATAGAAAACTAGGGTTTTATGAAGATTTAATCTATATAAGGCTAATTATTGATGATTTAATGGTTTTGGAACATTAACAATAATGTATTTAGGTTGGATAATGACCCTATATACTTAGATTAGAATTTCACATCATAAAATGAAGTTTGGGGACAAATCTGGGACTGAAAAATGAAGCAGCCCGTAGCCTCACCTGGTGTGATCGATCGATCGACGTTCATAGGTCGATCGATCGACCACCATCGATCGATCGACACTCCAAGTCGATCGATCGACTTTCCCAGAAATTGTTATATTTTTCCCCTTGTTGAATTTTAGCAATTTCGACCCTAGAGAGTTATTGGTGGGGACCTTGTGAACACTTTTAGATTTAAGGAAGACCAGTAGGCGTGTATATGAGACCTGAATTTATTTTTAGAATTAAATTTGGGATTTAGGTTAAGACTTAATAAGGTTCGGTGAGTGAGGTACTATTAAAGGCTGCGATTAAATAAGCTAAATTTATATAGTTGATAATATAAGGTTAGTGGAAGAAATATGAAGCTTAAGAGTATTGGATTAAAGTGTGGGAATAATAGGATACTTAGTAATCTTTTGGGATAGATTTTAAGTACTTGAAACTACGACGTGGGATGTGTCGGTGGACTATATTATATCTTATCCGGAGGTATTAAAATGTACTAATTGGAATAATGGTATAGTGATTGAGAACATACCTTAATAATATTATAAATTATCTAAGTTGTGTGAATGCTAAGTATATGGATTTATATGTGTATGGCATACCTACCATACTTACTATCATGGGAGGTTGGCTTTTGGAACAGGGCCATCTAATCTTTCTGTGCCTACGGGGGGATTTAGATTGGTACCTTAAGGACATAGGGTTGTGAATGACTTATTTGTGAGTTAATAAGTCAGCTGACCATGGGAGCGTAGGTATGTGCGTGACCCATGGGTATGTGAACTATGTTCACCTCCAATATGTGTGATTTTGCTTATTGAAACGGTTCTTGAGAGATTCGGAACTTGTAGTCCTTATGTACGTGATGTACCGAGATTCGATAGCAGAGTATGTGTGCACCGCATCTTAGCCTAGGGGTTCCCTAATTGTATGAGGTGGTTCTATGAGGTGATTGGGTGTAATACCCAGCTGATTTCTCTGAAGGATGATACCGTTAGGGACTTCTTTCGATTGTATCGATGGCGTAAGGCCAATCGGCAGTCGAAGGGATCTCTCTCTTTGGAGGCGGTGCGTCAGGTCTTGAATGGCCTGACCCGTTGTAGGGTAAGACTCTTTCCTTTTCAGCCTTGGTTTTTTGGCATGTTCTGATTTTGTATTGATTTATGCCTGCCGGGGATTTTCAGGTGACCTTTTACCCTTGAAGGACAGCCATTCAGGATACGGGGGCGATCGGGGTGACTGCACAAATAAGGGGTTTACTGGCGCATGAGTTCGACCATTACTAGTATTTGGGGGAGCGGGTGGTTCGGCAGATTGCGTAGGAAAAGGTGGTGGTGCCACCTGCGCGGCCTCCTATGTCTATGAGGCGATAGCAGCTGCTGGCGGATGATGCGAGGATCACGGCTATGATCGGTGAGTCCTACTTGTTGTACACTGATACGACTGCACCGTAAGACTATATGGACTTTTTGACGAGCTGGTTGATGGCACCCAGCATATATGATGCCTTGCATTTCCCTCCTGCGGGTGCGAGTCGGGCGGTGGGGTCTTCCCACAGCGGCGGTGGTCCAACGACGTCTATGGAGTCCGCGACTTCAGAGGTTCCCTTCATTCGATTGCATACCCCTTCGTACAACATCCGACAGGTTGATGGAGGGATGGTCCCCATGTTGCATCATCCTCATGCGATGGATCCGAAGGAGCTGGATTTGACAGAGGAGGTTCTTCATCTTGCGGTATACCTTCTTCCTCTGTTTGGTTCCTTTTCTGTTTTGATCCCTCTTTGATACTGATTTTGCCTTTTACTTGCAGCAAGTCCATGTGTCGACCACTTGGCTGAGGGACATCAGAGACTGGATATCTTCGGCGACTGCCCACATTCGGGATACGGTCCCGATTCCTTCTTGCTTGGTGCCTTCTTCTTCATCCGAGGAGGTCTCTGTCTCGGGCAGTGGTGGTGCGTCGTCTCGCCGTAGGGGAAAGAGAGCGCGTCGCAGGGGTGGAAGCTCTTAGAGAGAGGGGTGAAGGGTAGGTGAGAGAGAGAATGTAGGTTCGGACTGAGTCCCGTTGTTTTATTTTTTCTTTATTTCCTGTAAAATTTGATGTAACAAAGAAGAATATATATATATGCAATGCAAATGGGATTTTTTATTATCTTTTAATGGATGAATGCATTCACATGCGCTTTTTACTTTGCTATTGAGACCGTAAAAAGAGATATTTTTGGGATTTTGAAGGAAGGTTTTAAAAATGACAAATTATATAGGGGTGGAAGAGGATTTTTGAGATTTTGTTGAGAATATCAAGTTTATTTTTATTGGGTTTTTCAGATTTTGACAGGAAAAAGGAAAATTTCCAAAAATTAGGGGTTGCCGATCGTCAAGACCCTTGTCCTGCCTATCGGCAGTCAAGTCGAGTCCCATCAATTCAAAGCTTTGATTAGTGCCCTTTTCAGCCTTTTTGGTACTTTGTGGGGTAGGATTCCCTCCGATTTCTAGAGGGATTATGTCTTTTGTGAGGGTTCTCAAGTATAAAAGGGGGTGGGGGTGGAGTGTTTCCATCACACCTTCACATTCTTACTTACTTGCCTGGTATCTCTTAGTCCTGCAAGATGGCTTTCCCTGGTAGCATTGAGTTTGCTAACTATCTCGAAGCCTTGGAAGCGATGTGATCTTATAATGTCGACTATGATGCTTTCAACATGCGTCGGGTATCTTTGTGGTGCAGTCGGTCCATTGAGTGGAACATGCTGATGGCGGTGGTACAATTTTGGTACCCCGAAGACCATGTATTCCGGTTTGGGTTGGATGAAATTTGTCCTACCTACGAGGAATTTTTTGCCATGCTGGGGATAAATCCCAGTGTTGCTGCGGCTTTACCCGAATTTTCCCGTTCTCCCAAGGATTTGCTGGTCGGGCTTCTTCGTATTTTGCCTTCGACGTCCAGACCATTAGTTACTGGAGGAATGATCTCCCTCCCGATGATGTTGCAGTCCATGAATTGGCAGGAGGTAGGTGATGCTGGCTACGCTGGAGCCGTTGCTCTGGGCCTGGTTTCAAATTATTGATGGTGACTGGGGAACTACTGGTGGATCCGCAACTTGTAGCCATTACTTCATGGATGTTATATATTCACAATCCTGTGGCGGTGATACTGGAGGAGACCCTGAATGGTCTGGATGCCTGGGGAGAAGGTCGTTCTGAGTTCCTGTGTGGTAGCCCCATGATGTTGTTCATGTGGTTGTCTGAAAGACTCCGCCTGGTGACTCTTCTAGAATATCCTTTGTAGGCTGTACCCAACTTCTTTTCGCGTCACTTCTTCAACATTGGCCTGGATATTGAGAGCTGGGAGAATTATTTTATGGAGCACGGGGCTCGGAATCTGTACTGGTCAGTGCCTTGGTGGGGACAGTTGCTGCCTGTTCTGGAGCTAGGAGAATACCCGTATGTGCGGCTGGTTGGTCTGAGACATATCTCTTTTTATTACCCTTGGCAGGTTCTGCGCCAATTTCGCTGGGAACAGGTCGTGCCACCTCGGACACTAAATTTCTTTTCGGTAGAGGATTTGACCGAGCGTCTACGCATGCGGTTTGGCTCTATATGGGAGAATCGGCGTCCGTCGACCCGTCCCTCTCAGTCTGTTGGGAGATTTTGGCATATCCCTGGGGATTATATGAAGTGGATGTGGAGGAGAGTAGTTAGCAAGATGTTGGCAGTGGAGACGGGACAAAAGTGGCTTGTCTCTTTTGACACCATGGAAGGAGGTGTTGTGTTTTTTTTCGAAGCTGGTTCGAGATTATCGGTCCATGGAGTGTCTGCGATACTCTGTTTAGGCAGGGGAAACTTGTGGACCCCAGGATGTAGATGATGATGCGGAGCGGGCTCTTCTGGTAGTTGTGGGTAGGACTCCTGGAGAGTTTGTTGTGTAATGGGGGATAAATGTGGGGATTTTATTTGGCTTTTTTAGGAAGGTAGGGGGAAGGGAGTTATCCGTTCCTTTTCTTATGTAATCTGTACCGAAATTTCTTATTAATGAAATAAACAAGTTTTTGATCATCCAGCTGTGCCTTTCGATGAGTTTTGTATTTTTGAATTATCTATACCGATCGTTAAGGCATACATAATCCTTTTGTTCAAATATATGTTGAAATTGACCGTTGTTCTCGAAAATAAGAAAAAAATAGTATTTTGTGAAAAGAAATAGTCATGCTCATGTAAGGTGTATGAGCTGCCTACGTACCTCTGGGGTTTTTGAAAATTTTTAATTTTGTTTGAAAATGGTTATTTACAGAGGATCGGGCCCACGTAGTTCTGGGTAGAAGGAAATGAAGAGATTTTTTTTTAGAATAGAAGGGAGATGACAAAAGTCGTAGCGCGTCGAGATTTTGGACTAGGGGTAGAACTTATTGAGACGGTCCAGGTTGACTGGACGAGCCATCTTTCCTCCATCTAAGTCGGTGAGCATGGCGGCACCACCGAACAAGATCTTTTTGACAATTTAGGGGCCGCTCCAATTGGGCTTGAATTTCCCTCTGTCGTCACAGATGGGTTCTATGATTTCTTTGAGGGCTAGGTCCCCTTCTCGGACACCGCAGTCCTTGACTTTCTTATTGAATGAACGCGCTATTCGACGATGGTACCCCTGTATATGGTATAGTGCTTTTAATATCCTTTCGTCTAGGAGGGTCAGTTCGTCAAGATGGCTTTGGCACCAGTCTTCTTCGCTGACCTTGCTTTCAAGCATGATGCGCAACGAGGGTATTTCCAGATCCACGGGTAGGACTGCTTCCATGCCGTAAACTAGAGAGTAAGGGGGTAGCCCCAGTAGAGGTTCGAATTGAGGTTCGGTAGCCCTAGAGGGCCTACGATATCCGATCGGCCCAATCCTGACAGCTTTCGATCATCTTACTGATGATGGCTTTGAGGTTCTTGTTAGCGGCTTCAACTGCACCGTTAGTCTGAGGTCGGTAGGGAGAAGATTTATGCCTCTAAATACCATACTCGTTGACCACTTCTGTAACTTCTGCCTCAAAATGTAATCCGTTATCTGATACTAGCTCGTACGGGACCCCATACCGGCAGATGATGTTTTTCTTGATGAATTTGGCCACTTTCTTGGCGTTCAGCACTGCGTATGACTCCACTTCGACCCATTGGGTGAAGTAATCAATGGCAACTAGGATAAACTCATGCCCATTAGAAGTCTTCGGTGTAACCTTACCTATGATGTCAATGACCCAGGTGGAGAACGACCAGGGAGAAGTCATATTGTATAATTTACGCGGTGGTAGATGCTGAAGGTTGGAGTACTGTTAGCATTTGAGGCATCTCCGGACACAGGCGGTGCAATCTTGGGTCATGGTGGTCCAGTAGTAGCCTTGTCGGATGATCTTTTTGGCAAGCATGTGACCGTTCATATGGGGTCTGCATTCCCCAATGTGGATCTTCTGTATTATCTTTTCAATGTCATCCCCTGCGATGCAGTGCAGATGAGTTCCATCAAAGTTTATTTTGAGCAGTGCTTTGTGACAGATGATGTATTGGGCGACGAGTCTTCGAAGGGTTGATCGATCTTTCTTATTGGAACCCTCGGGATACCTTCCATACTTGAGGAGGCGCCAAATATCATTGTACCAATAATTGGATATCTCGGGATCTTTTATGGTGACAAGCTCAATGTGGTAACAGTGGGTTGGTTTGTCTTGCTTTTGAATTAGGAAGGGGGTCATAGTTATTCCTTCGGGCATGTCGACCATGGAGTCCAGGGTAGCAAGGGCATCGGCTAGGTTATTCTTTGCTCAAGGTAGGTAATGGAAGGTGATATCTTGGAATTGGGAGGCTAGTTCTTCTAAGTGGGCATGGAAGGGTTTGAGTCTCTTGTCCTTGACTTTCCGCTTTCTGAGCACTTAATCGATGATGAAGGCAGAATCCCCGTAGACGTCTAGGCATTGAATATGTTTTTCGAGAGCAACCTTAAGGCCTACCATGCATGCCTCGTATTCAGTCATGTTATCGGTGCAGGGGAAATCCAATTTGATGGCGATGGGAGTGTGGGAGTCATCTGGGGCGATTAGAAGTATCCTAATGCCATATCCTTTTTTGTTGGTAGTGCCGTCGAAGAACATTTTCCATCGAAGGTTGTCTTGAGTAGTGCAAAGGATGTTTTCATCTGGGAATTCAGAGATCTAGACATCAGCTTCTTCTACGGGGTAATCAGCGAGGTATTCAGAGATGTCTCTTCCATTCTTGACTTTCTACGTGACGTACACGATATCGAACTCGGCTAGGAGCATCAACCATCGGGCCATTCGGCTGGATAAGGCGGGTTTCTCAAGAAGGTATTTGATGGGGTCCATTCGAGATACAGGTTTGATGGGTAAGGTGAGCATGTAATGCCGCAACTTTTGGGCGACCCAGACAAGTGTGATACACGCCTTTTCCAAAGCACTTTAGTTAACTTAGTACCCGACCAATTTACGACTGGCATAATAGATGGCTATTTCTTTGCGTTGCAATTTCCTAAGGAAACCTTGGACTTCTTTATCTATTCGGGGAGGTGGAATCTCAAGTATGGCTTTCAGCTTGGCGGGATCTACTTCTATCCCCTTCTCACTGACCATGAATCCCGTGATTTTTCCCTTTGTAACGCTGAAGACGCATTTTTGCGGATTCAGTCTCATCTAATACTGTCGCAGTTGTTCGAAGAACTTTCGTAGAGCAGGAACATGACCTTCTTTAGTTTTGTACTTGATAATCATATCATCCACATAGACCTCAACTTCTTTATGAATCAGACTGTGCAGGGTGGTTATGGCAGCCCTCTGGTAGGTAGCCCCAGCGTTCTTAAGACCAAATGGCATGACAGTGTAGCAAAAGGTTCCCCATGGGGTGATGAATGCAGTTTTTTCTTAGTGGTCTGGGTGCATTTTAATTTGGTTGTATCCTGCAAACCCGTCGACGAATGACTTGAGAGCATAACTGGCTGTGTTGTCTACGATCACGTCGATATTGGGTAGCGGATAATCATCCTTGGAGAGGCTTTGTTCAAATCCTGATAGTCTACACACATCCGAACTTTTCCTCCTGATTTCGACATGGGAACTATGTTGGCTAGCCATGTGGGATATTCGATCACACGAATGAAGCCTACATTTAACTGTTTGACCACCTCTTCTTTGACCTTAAATGACCATTCGGTGCGGAGCTTTCTTAACTTTTGTTTGACCGACTCGTAATCTGGGAGAGTGAGAATCTCGTGCTGAGCTATTTCAGGATCAATGTCGGGCATATTATCATAGGACCATGTGAAGACATCCATGAATTCTTTTATCAATTCTTCGAGTTGTGCACGCTCATGCTCATTAAGGGTATCCCCTATCCTAATCTCGCACAGTTGGCTACTAGAACCGAGGTTAATAACAACAGTTTCTTCTTCATTAACTTGAACGCGATTATGTTGTTTATTATTCACCTTATTTAGATCAGTTTAAGAATTGTTCATTTGCAAAATCATCATCATCAAAAGTTTGATTAGAATCCAAACAGTTAATATAAGGCACAACAAGATACTCAAAATCTTTGTTTATTTCATTGATAGGAAAAACAGCATTGAGAACCTCATCAAAAGAGGACTCAATTACATTTGAACAAGGATAGACAACAGAAGAAGAAATGGGTTAAACATTGGGATTAGGGGAGATTTCAATAGGTAGAACAGGCGCAGCATGCCAGTTGAGGAGAGGTGTATCAATAGCTTTAATCAGTTGGGACGGATCCGATGATGTAGTGCCTGAGTGAACCATGCAGAGTGTCAGCCCCAGTGTCTGTAAGTTAAAGGAATCTTCGGAGTCACTCTCCTCAGTCTCTTCGCTATCTTTGATAAGAGGTTGTACATGGTGTTGGGAACTCTAGACCCATGGGTAGCTATCTTGGAACAAGATCTCCATTTCAGGCTTTATCTTCTTGTCTGTATGGTCATACCATGGTTCTGGAAAGCCATAAAAGGGGAAGTCCTCACCCTCTTTGATGAATCGTCCATTCAAGGAGTCACCTGGGATAGTCTGGACATGGTTTAGTCTTCTTTTTAGTCGAGACTGGTGGATCATTATGAGCTCTTGTTCTGACGGTTGATACCCCAAACCACAAGGAGGGAAAACCTTTTTTAGTTCAATCGGCTCAAGTATCCCTTGTTGTCTTTGTCCTACCCCAGTCCGAGCATGAAGTGTATATTTTTGAACATCTGAATCACATTGACGTTGCCGTGAGGGTCATATTCTGGATAAATCCTTTCTTTGAAGTTGTCCCCTATCGGGAGTAAAAGTGGTTCAACTCGGAATCCTGATAGGAGCATATCATTTGACCCGTGATGTATCTCAAGGATTAGACTGCTGGTACTTGCACCATCGGCATTGTCTTCATCACCCATGATGATGATGACTCGCCCTTCAGTGAAGAACTTTAACTTCTGATGGAGTGAGGAAGACACACCCTTGATATTGTGGAGCCAATGTCGTTCTAGCAATAGGTTGAAACAGGCTGGGAAGTCAATAACTTGGAATTTAATGATAGGGTTTATAGGGCTAGCCCCTATTACAATATTTATTGATCCCATCACCTCCCGACGGGTATTATCGTAGGCACGCACAGCTGCGAAGGTTAGAGCGAGGTTGCTTTCTTTCAGGCCTAAACATTTAAAGGTTCTTAGTGGGCATACATTCAAGGCGGATCCATTATCGACAAGAGAGAGTGGCACAACCTTCCCCATAACTTCGACGGAGATATTGAGTGCATGATTGTGGTTTAGGTCAATCTTGGGGATTTCTTCTTCAAAAAAGGATAGCATTCGGGTAGAGGTCAAGGATCGAACAAAATTTACCGCTTCTTCTGGTATGGTAGAAGGATGAACTGTGGGTCCAGTGAGAAACTTGATCAAAGCATTTATGGGTAGCTGAGAAGACATAAAAAGCCCCCATAGAATGATGTTAGCTTGAGTTTTCTTTAGTTGATCGAGGATCTTGCTCTCCTCGAGGGTCATCTATGGTATAGGAAGGTTTTCAATTCCCTTTCCCTTGCCGTTGGCTGGTAGTGAGATTGGAATCTGGTAATGCCTCCCTGATCTGGTCATGTGATTTACTGAAGAAAGGAAAAACATGAATCCCGTTTCCTCATCGATCTCAGGTTATTTTTTCACCTTGTTTATTTCTCTGAAGAGTTCTTCAAATGATATCATTCCATACATGTCGGCTACCGGGCCAGTTTTCTCTGAAGCTTGCTCTTCATTCGAATCTCTAAATTCTTCCCCTATCCGGTGGCAACAATTCTATCTTTCCATGTAAAGTCGATGCATTACACAACTTCAATGGCTTCTTCATACAGGTTTTCCCATTCTGTGGGGATGTGTAAGGGTGAAGGGACCAGGCACCCCTGTAGCTTCAAAGCATCAAGTAACTCGGTCACACTATAAATGTTGTTAGTTTTTCTGAATAATTCTGCCATAATCCGAGCGACATCATCCAGGCTGACTTCATCGGTCGGTACTAACCAACTATCTGACACTTGAGCCCATTTCCGTGCTTCTAAGAACAACATACTAAACCTTTGGCAATCAATGATCATCTGTGAGGGCAATTTCATCCCGAACTCTAGGAGTTGGTTTAATAATTTCGATGAGTCCATGCCTCCATTTTCAGAACGGGTACGAACATCAATGCATGCTCTGGTAAGGAATGACAGTGCCTGATCAGTGAGGCTAGTAGGGTATAGGAGGAAATAAGGGCAAATTTGGAGAGGTTTATGAGAGTATTTGTGTGTGATTTGAGTTGAGGGATCGAATTCTGGGTTCTCTTCTAGAAAGATGGCATTGGTATGATTTGGAAATGGGTTGTGAGTAGTGTTTGTCTTAGGATTGGCTGGTGGGGCGATGGTACCCCGATCAATTAGACCTTGGATTATGTTTCGAAGGTGAAGACATTAGTCGGTGGTATGGCCAGCAGTTTGGTGAAAGGCGTAATGGGCATCTTCCTTAAAGTTTCTTAGGAGTTGATTTGGCAATGGACAAGGATCCAAAGGTTTGATAAGGTTTCGGTTGAGCAAGGCTTGATAAACTTTAGAGAGAGGATCATGGAGCTCGGTGTATTCCTTTCGGACTGGGACAGGGCCTCTTTTTGGTGCCCATTAGGTGATTGGTTAAGAGATGTTGTTGATAGTTGAGACTGTAGCACTGGCGGGCTTGTCATATTTTTGGAGGTGAAATGTCGGAACACCTTCTTCGGTTCGACATCTGATTTGGCAAGACCCTCCTCGATTTCTACTCATGCTTCTCTGAGATCTCAGAAGTGGGGATAGTATTATCCTCCCATCGTTGTTCGAACATGGGATAAGAAGTTCTTTTTCACTATGCTAACTTGTTCTTCCTCGGATGGCCGATTGGTCATGGTTGCTAATTTTTCCCTCCATCGGGCTATGAAGTTACTGACTGATTCCCCATAATTCTGTTTGAGCAGCTCTAAATCATAGCGGGTGACCTCAAGCTCTTCGTTGTATTTGTACTGTGACATGAATTCCCGGGCTACATCCGCCTAGCTACGAATTTTGGATTCTTCGAGAGACAAAAACCATTGGAGGGCGCTATCCTTCAGAGTTTGTTGAAATAATTGGGTCATCACTTCTTCAGAAGCCCCTAATAGAGTCATGGAATGGTGATAACTTCGGAGATGAACAATAGGGGGTCCACTTCCTCTAAATTTTTCGATATTTGGCATCTTGAACTTCTCGGATAACCTCGCTTTAGGATAAGGAGACATGTGGGTGTAGTCCATGTAATTTCTTGAGATTCTGACTTGGTCAAACTTCTTAGTGAGCATCTTGAGGTCCTCTTTGACTTTGTTCATCTCTTATTCCTTCGGATCAATGATCATAGGCAAGTTAACCCCATGCTGGGCAAGGTTCGGCATCGGAAGCTGGGCAGGCGACGACCCATTAATAGGCGGGGCACGTGGAGCGTGCTGATATTATTTAGGAACCCAAATAGGCTTGGGTGGATCCATATCACGAGGGAATAGGGCCTCGGGTTCTTGAGGAATGGGAACCTGATTTTGTTTCATCTCTCGAACCTCGGTTTGGAGGTTGTCAATCTTGGACACAAGCTGAGCTAGGACTGCCGTCATATCCGGCTGCACAACGGGTTCTTGATTCATGTTCTCCATGAAAGGAAGATGGATTCCGTAATCGGAAGAAGTAATAGGGAAACGGACGGAACTCCGGGGTGATTTGACTGAAGACCGAAGACAATAGGGAGCCAGGCCAAGGGTTTGCGATCGACCTGAGAAGGCATAAAATGGGGTTTATTTTTTTGAGCAAAAAGGGTTGAATTTTTTTTTCGAGATGGAAAGACAAAATGTTTTTGGATTTTTGATAAAGAGAGGAGAAATGTTTTTGGATTTTGGATAATGAAAAAGGGAATTTTCCCTTTGGACATGATCCCAGCATGATTATTATGTTTTCACTTGTATTAATTCTCCTAAATACAAAATGAAATGTCGAACGGGACCCAAGCCTGGAAAAATTGGATTTGTAATATATGCAAAGCTATGGCTGGACTTGTGACCAGGCTCACGGATAGGGTCCCATTTAGAAGTGCACGAGAATTCGAGCGGCAGGCCGACCCGGAATTTTGGCAGAATTTCGGGTTGAAACCGACAATCTAACATGTGTGTCCTAGGCTTGACATCTATATGCGGCTATGCAGTTGGTTGGGTGAATCGTAAAGGGTTCCCCCCTTTAGCGTGACTTTCACGATATACGTCTTGCTCTTGCAGGAAATCGGTACGTGTGGACAAGCCATTTGATATACCTGAGTGTACGTGAATTGCCTCACTATATACCTCGTGGGGACGGTACGTGTGAGAGCGAATTCGATATGGTCGGCGTACGTGAACAAGTTCCCTGTGATATACCTTCCGTCATGACTTCGGTCAAGCGGTACGATACGGGGGGAACCGTTCAATATACGTCGAAGGTACTTGGCCAATGGAAAGTGAGAGTCATATCGCTTAGGCTAACTGTGCCCTGCCGGACCAGTGCCCATCACAAGTGACCCTCCAGTTACTGGGTAAAATTTGGTCAATAACAATTCTCTTTGGTGATGTCGTGTGAATCATGCATGATCCTCTTATTAGTATCTTATGAGAATGTATTTTTTTTATTATGCCAAATAGGGAGCAAAGTACAAGTACCAATGGTATAACAACTATGGATGGGTGATGCGTGCAACATGTGGATATATGTGACCCTAGGTGCACGTGGTGTGAAGTGTGCATGGAGAATTTTCTACAAGTGTGTGAATAGAAGCATAAGCATGGGGGTACACATGAGTAATAAAGGGGGAACATGCAAAATTTGGGGAAAATATAAACAAACATAACATCCATGTAAATAGAGTCTAGTCCTAAAAAGATAAAAGTCCCCAGCAGATTCGCCACTATGGCCATCCCCGATCCCGGGTCCTCGCAGCGGGTGAGCGCGTGATGGATGGATCCTATGCCCCGCGCATCCCTCTCGGGAGCGCCTCGGCCGGCGTCATTTGAGTGAGGTGAAAGATGTAGAGAGATTAGAGTCGCAAGTCTATTTTACTCAAAACAGACAAAAGAAAAAGGGAAGCCATCCCGAAGGACAACATCCAAAGACATACTGATGCATACGAAACCAAAATGATTCGAAAAGAGTCCGGAGGCTAAGTTACGAAATGGGAAGGTGTTAGGCACCAATTCCGCCCTTTCGATCTCTCATGGGTTTTTGTTATTTTCCTTTATTTTCCCCGTGATATGTGTTCATGTGTATATATAGTGGAGATAGGACATTCTTGAAGATCTTGAGATTGATGTTGAATGTTGGAGAGCATCCCTTAGACTTGGATGATGATGGAGGGTAGTGAATTCACCAAGTTTGATAAAAAGGATGATGAAAAGTTAAGGTTGGAAATGGATTTGGGTATGGAAATCACGCTGACTTCAAAAGAGAGGTTTTTTGAATTTTGCTGAGAGTGATACCTATCAGATCTGGGCTCTCCTTACAAATGAGGTCAGGCCTCCTTTTTATAGTCCTAAGGCATTTTCGATCGGCATAGACATGTTCCTGCCAAACGGCAGGTGCGTTTAGGCACACTATCGATAGGCAGGGTTTGGGACCTACCGTTTGGCAATGTCTTTCAGACCTTTTCAGAAAATCGGCCGCAGAGCGCAAACCGTTGATTAGAATTATGCACGGGCAGACCGTTGGAAAGGTAATTCAGAGACCTTTGAAACTCCTTTGGACTTCTCTCAGGTTCGGGAGTTGAATTTGTGTCAAATATGGCTCGGAAGCATTCGTCGGTCCATTGGACGGGGAATTATCAGAGGCAAATGGATCGTTCGTCCGCATGGTAAGTCCGAATTGTGTACGGGGCATACCATTGGGAAGGTTAGGAGATGTACTTCGACATTCCAAAGAGTTTGATCCGGTTCAGGGAGTTGACTTTGGTCAACTGGGCCCTAGAAGCATTCGGTGACCTCTCGAAGTAAAACGGATCGTTCGTCCGTACCGTAAGTCAGAATCGTGCACGGGATGGACCGTTGGAAAGGGGTTTCAGTGACTTTTGAAGATTCATTCAGTCTCGGTATATTTTAAGAGTTAACTTAGGTTAAACAGAAATCGGGAGCCCCCGGTGGCCTCCTAATTGAGTTTCGGGGGGAAAAGGGTCGTTCGTCCGCATGGTAAGTCGGAATCGTGCACGGGATGGACCGTTGGAAAGGGGTTTTAGTTCCCTTCGAAGATTCATTCAGTCTCGATCGAGTTGAAGACTTTGACTTTTGGTCAAACGGAGCCTGGGAGTGCCCGATGGCTTCTAGGTCAGTACTCGGGGTATGACCTGGGTTTGTAGTGATGAAGGGAGGTGCTAGGGACCTCAGGAGAGTTTAGATGGTAACAGAATGGGGTGTCTACACTGACTTTGAAAATTACTCTACAGTAAACCCATTACCACTATTATTTGTATCCTGATACATTTTATACTCTCTCGAATGTACTTCTAATCGTGATACATGTGACTTTGTCGTACCGTGTGACACAAATCTCTTTTCCCGCTCAAAAATCTCAGTTTATTTTAAAACGTAAGTCTATAACAAATCTTACAGAGTAATCTTCTGCTTACCCGACTACATGTTATCGAATTCACAAGATAATCATAATCCATCGTTTGATTCAATCCCCTTGGGCACCCATACACCCTATGCCTCGCGCATCATTATACAAATGACATAAAATTTTCTTACTCCAATTCTTGAACACTCGGTATTTTGATGTGGTAGGGGTGCACTCAACCACCCCACTAGTCAAAACTTAATCAATCCTTTAATGGTATCATTGCTCTATTCAGAATGATACTAAGACTAGGTGACTCTATTGGCCTTAAGTCATAAAAGAATTATCAACTCTCACTTATATTCTCCTATAGGTACAATAACCAACATACAAAACTTATGTACTATTGGCCAAACTTCTCTCTAACTCCCGACGTTCGCTAGTTTGATGCGTGGGATGCCTCGCAAAGCGAAATCCAAACAAGGAACCCTCCTGATACACTACTATCTAACCTAGTCGGTTGTCAAGGTCCGTAAGGACTTCAGTACATACTATGTACTCTACCACAATCTATGTATTGTGACATAAAAGTCTACTCGTCCACTCTCATTTCCCTAAAAATGTAACACGAAGCATAGCGCCCTTACTAACCCAAGTACTCAACGCAATATATATAATGGGTTCTATCTCTCTGCTTGAAGAAGAACAAAATGAAACCTGAGTCTCCGCATTAAAATAAGTTCCTACGCACCGGAATCACATATAACTAGACAACATACTCGCTGAGGTCTATAACACCATGAAAATTTTCATATATTCATATATCTGGGCCCAACCCTATTTCAGGTGGTGCCACACAAAATAAAGATTTCTCCTCCCGGAGTATCCGACACGACAGTCATATCACTATATTTTTACTATCGTTTAACCATACGGTAATTAATCACTACGCATTACCATAATAAACTCTACTAAAGTTGACTCAATGCAGTAGTAAATTATAACAATAAAACATATTCTTAGGGACCACCTGGTTCACTCATGGGCAATCATCAAAATGCCGTGCTAACAACGAGAAATACATTTGTAACAAGACTGTTAAAACTAACGTTCCCACTAAACTCGACCCGTACGCGAAGTTTAGGGTTTCCAATTTACGTAAAAGTTGTGGCACACCCATGTCACTAGAATCTATCCTTTACTCACAAGGAAGAAACAAAACCTCTCCAGTCTCGCCAAATCACAGGGTCTCAGCACGTGGCTGCCATCATGACTAATGAACATCTGCAATCATCATACATCCTAGGATTTCATCCTATAGTTGTCCTCTCTCATCATGGACAATTTATTCCATCATGTGGGTTTCGCACCCATTATTGAAACGTTGGCCCAAACTCTCTAGGCCTCAATTATAGCTTTATTGAACTCCCGTTTACATCCCGAGCCCCGTAGACCCTAACATACTGTATGCTATTATTAACGAGGACTCTATTGGTCCAGCTTGAACCCATCAATCTCGGCTTATAAATTTCCTAGGCGTAATTATCTTGACCCCAAATTCTTTCGCTGGAAGTCTTGCTCCCCCAGTTGTTATGCCTAACTGGCATGGTTTACCATTTCTAATCTCTTCGGTCTCACTTCTCAATTGTGTAAACCTTCAATACTTGTAGTTATACTTCCTTCACATAAGTAAAACTTCATGAACCATTTCCCTGTCACTGGTCCCACTGACCATTTTGGGAATGTCCTTCTCTCGGACTGAGTAGTCTTAACTTGTTGGCTACACTTGCCTTTCGAAACTATAGTTGGCCTCCACGGCCCTTATTGACTTCATCGTCACTTTGTAGGCAGTTAATCAACTTAAAATCATCTAACCGTGTTCCTTATTGGGTATACTCTCATGTGGGGTTTCACTAACATCGTTAAGTTCTGTTTTTCTTTTCGGCTAGATTCTCTAACCCTTCTGGCTTGCTTCTTCTAGAAAGAACTCAAGAACTAGTAACCGTATAACCTTGATGACATCAACATTAGTCATCCTAGCTGGATTTCTCATTTATGCTTCTTTTCTACTCACGGGTTCTTTATCAACTATAGACCCTTTGGATAATTTATGCCCCTCTGCTAGGTACGAAGTTCATTGTGCAATTTAACCTTTCTCTCATGATCGATTTCTATCTTACCCATTGCTAAACATCAAAATTTCACTCGCATTTTGTTACCACATAAAATGGAAGACCTCACGGTCAAATCATACCTAAATTTCTCTCTAAATTTCAAACACACTTCTTCATATATGGTGATTGCCTCTAATTACTACATGATGCTCCTAAGAGCTATAGCTTTTAACTCCAAATTTAATTATGAGTGTCGCCACACCCCACTCTACACCATTGCCCTCGAATTTTCTACTTCCGCTCGTCTGTTACATTTTCTCATTTTCTTCTCTGCATCTTCACCGATGGGTTTTCAAAATACCCCCTCTGATTTCCTCTTTATCGACTATGCTAGGTGGTCCTGAAATCACTCCACCGTTATCTACGACTATGTCCTGGGAACCCACAGTTCCCGAGTAACGATTTTACTATCTCTTACTTAAGTAATACTCATGGTGATTTTTGTCCCGATCACTCTTTCCCGATTACTCTATGTCTTTTGTTGAGCTTCTTCTCTCGCAGTTCTTCTTACAACCCTCGCTGGTCGGCCTAAAATGTTCGGTGTTCGAATCACACATAATTTCGTATAATGAGTCACATCCATTATAATTCGTAGCAGGAGAACGTAAGTCGCATACGTAAGGGAACACAACAATCCTATCATAAGGCTCTACATCAAAGAACGATGCGCTGAAACGTAATAAGCCGCACAGATCCTCAGGACACTAGAACCTGATGCTCTGATACCACCTGTGACACCCCGCCCAATTAAATATCGGGTGATCAGTCCTTTATAAAATTTATAACAGAATGTTCGGTTGGTTCATTCTTAGCATCACTGTCAAAAACTTAAATCCAATTAATTATCTAATATTTAATTAAGCTAGTGTCAAAATATTTCCCAATTTAATTTGAAACCAATTAATTCAATTATTTTCTGAACATTGAATTATAAACCACACACAATAAATGAATGCTGATTGACTTAAATACTGAATAATTAAGACTGGATAAAACCTTCTAGTTCAAAGTCACAAACAAAACCAAAATAAATACTCAGTCCAACAGAAAAGAACTACAAAGGAACTGATTACAATCCCTCTAATGAGGATGGGTGACACATGCCCGAACTGAAGCATCTGATCTAGGATCTGAATAAAATGAGAGAAGCGTCTAATCTCAATGACCCGCAACTTTCACAACAGTTGCAGCTCGTCAAACCATCCAAGTATCTAGAACCGGTGTCCCTGTGGCTAGGCACCTGTACTAATACATATATATATATATAGCAAAAGAGAGAAAAAAATACAAGAAACGGGCCAGAGCCCGAGGTATAAAATGATTTAGCAAGTATTTAAAACTAGTTCTTAAAACAAGTCTTATACGCATGTTAGTTATCAAACTCTCACATGAGTTTCTCACCTCTCATCTATTGTGCACGCGTAACGTACATATAATCTCCCCTAGTTATACCTCCCAGTCTAACTAGTCAGAAACCATACTAATACTAACTATGATCACTAGTAGTATTCCCGTATTGCCCATACAATACGCTATTCAAATAGTTTATCTCACATACTAAGTTTCATTATTCACCGTTTGAATGGTTAATCTTTTATCTACTAAGATTATTTCATTTCTCATTTCCATTTTATCTACTATTCTCATAAAGTAGAAAGTTACCAAAGTACCCTCATACATATATATAGTCTCATCATCCCTATATATATACACTAATCCTGCACCCTTAGGTTAAGACCACTTAATGCAATGTAATGATTATTATTATTACCAAGTCTATTAATTTCACATAGTAGAAATATTCACAAGTTCATATATATATATATATATAGTCACATCATCCCTATACATATATATATACTAATCCTGCACCCCCGGGTTAAGACCCATTAGTTCACCTATAAGGAAAGTCCTGCATCCCCGGCTTAGCACCCATTAATGCACCTATCAATAATAATCCATCACCCCCGAGTTATCACCCATTAGTGCGCCTATCAAGAGAATCCTACATCCCCGGATTAACACCCATTAATGCACCTATCAATAATAATCCATCACCCCCGGGTTATCACCTATTAGTGCGCCTAACAATAATCATCCTTGTACCCCCGGGTTATCACCCATTAGTACACTTAACAATAAAGTCTCTGCACCCCCGAGTTATCACTCATTAGTACGCTTAACTATAAGATTCTCTCACCCCAGGATTATCACCCATTAGTGCTCTTAGAAATAATATCGCATAATAGGCATACACACGTCCTATTAAAATTTATAGGTATTTCCCCAATCTACATATACACTCCTCATATGTATTTTAATCTCATCACTACGTATAGTATAAATATTTAGATTACTATCTCTCTCGTAATCTCCAAGGTACATTCTCTCTATACCGAAATAATTAAAGTATTAAGCCTCACATACTTTTCTCGAAATCCTTTCTTGCTTAAGTTTATTATCGGACAGTTTCTCTCACTCCAAGAAACCGGTAAACCCAAATTTGGACTCAAAGCAAATTCCTAAAAATTTCCTATGTCGCTCGAACCAGATGGGTTGTTTCTTGAATCAGAAATCGATCTTGCTCGAAATAGAATGTGATGTCGTGCGAACGACTTCCACGTGCCGTTCGAACAACTTCGCGCGAGATCCATATCTCGCGCGATCGACTTCGCGCGAGATCGCGCGAGATGTCCAAGTTCGTCTTCTTGCCCAGATTTCCAGCGTTTTTCACCATTTGTTATCCTAAAAACCTCTAAGATTTTATCACCCAACACCTCATCATGAATCCCAATTAAGCCATAGCAGTTTATATAACATTCCTATCATCCTAGGATCATTAATTCGTCATCAATTCTCATAATTATATTAATCCCCAAATTAGTTCATATAAACCCTAGTTTCCAAATTTTCAACTAAAGAACCTAATCGATTGAGATTCGTTCATCAATATTTAATTCAATCTCGTGATTAATCCTCTACATACATGAAGGAATTCCAACCACTAATTAACCCAGTCCTTAATCATAATTTAAATCTCCAATTTTCACCCAATTAACATATAAATCATGATTAATTTCACCTACACTAACATGATCATGATTATTGCTAAAAGAAAGCAAGTAATAAACACTTGCCTTGAATGTGAAGGTCTTCTCCGTTGGTGATGTTGGTATATATGCGTTCCTCTCTTCTCGATCTACGCATTGGTGGTCACGGTTGTGCAAGGTGAGGTTAATTTGGCCTTCCCTCTTGGAGTTTGGTTCTCCCTCACACCCTCTATGGCCGTTCTTTCCTTCCTGTGTCTCACAACCCTAAAAGACTTTTCTTGGATGATAAAATAACTCCCAATTTTCGTCCATTATTTAAACCCAAAAATACAATTTACCAAAATGCCCTCTCGAGACGCCGGTTAGGCCTAAAATTGCCCCGAGACCCGAACTAAACACCCGGATATACTATTTTGACTATCTCGACTCTTCCGCACTCAACGGTGCACTTGAAATGACCATATGAGTTAATAAAAATAAATTCTCTTTTTATTCTATTCAATTAGTCCCGACACGACTCACACGCGTGTCAGACTTAAATTACTAAACTGTCGTATTTCTGACTTCCGATAATTTATCAAATGTTATAATTCCATATTACATATCACACAGTAATATTCAATAATTCTCAACAATAAATATTAACCCTTGGCATGCTAGTTAATAATTATTTTATTCCGGATTAATAACAAATTAATTTCTCCCATTTTAATTTAATTAATCTAACAACAATAATTAATCGCATACTTATTCCTATAATAATAATTAATCACATAATTATTTAAATCGTCAAAAATACGGGGTGTTACACTTTATCACTTTCACAAACCAACATGAATCGACTTTCATCACCAAAGTCGTACTTCAATGAAAAAGATCCAGCTTTTAAATTCATGAACCTTCTACATAACATATTGCATATAAAATCTAATGAGTTGTCTTAAAAAATTTCAATACAAGAAATATTATCCAAATAACAACACCTGGCAATCCGAAAACTTTCCATCATAACCTGCATTAAATTAAAATAGAAAAATGGTTTTGTTAAAGCTCAAATTTAATTAATGCCACTGGCGCAGACCAACAAACACATGGCCAACAAAGACATGACTACTCTATTAAGCATTAATCAATAGTAACAAATAAATGCACATTAACATTATGAAGAATTAATGTCAAAAAACAAATGAGAATTAATCACTACAAAATCACGTGTACTTTAGATCAAATTGTGTGTACTTTACTGTAATTTTTTGCTCATGTATAAACAAAGTACTTTACTATTGTAAAATATCAAGATTGGTTAATGCAACTGGTGCGGACCCACAAACACATGATCATCTAATACATGACAAGTCTATCAAGTAATGAGTCAAAAGTAACAAAGTAACCACACATTAACATTATGTAAAATTAATGTCAAAAGAAAAAAATTAGAATTAATCAAGTTCAACATTCACGTGTACTTTACTGTAATGATCCTTTGAGGCATATACATGAACAACATGTATATACATAAAGTACGCACACACATGAATACACAATCAAAACATATACATACACAACTTGTTACGAAATCAAAACACAAAGTTAAAATATATTCATATAAAATTAAAATAAATTTATAAAAAAACAATGAAATCATCCATTTAATATTCGAGTCAATTAATCAAATCATTGTAATTGTGTAAATCATGTGCTGAATTAACTCAAATATTGAATGGATGATTTAATTGTGTAAATTTAGCACATGATTTACACAATTACAATGATTTGATTAATTGAAAACAAATATATCAACGTATTTTAATTGATCAACATGCAAAACATTTCTTCATAATAGGTACAAACTTACAAATATTCAAATTAATGCAAAAGGAAATACATCAACTTATTTTAATTGATCGACGTGCAAAACATTTCTTCATAACAAGTATAAACCTACAAATGATCGAATTAATGCAAAGTATAATCTAGGTAAAACAAAGCAGAAAGAATTGATTTCTTCGAACAAAATGATAACTTCTTTCTTTGAGAAAACAAAGTTGGTTGAACAGACGTGAAAAGAAATCATAAGATCCTAAGTTAATGGGTAAAACGAACCTATTTGACATAAGTGAAGGGAAGAAAGAGAAGATCCTATCTTATTGGAAATATTGTCAATCGCAGATTAGATCAATAATAACAAAATGAATGAAATGTCATCAAAGGTATTTATATGGACCTAATCGTTTAAAATTTATTTAACCCGGTTAAAATGTCCAGTCAAGGGACTAGACCTTAAAAACCTTTTTTTTTTAATAACAAAAATGTTTTCTTTAAATAAGTTATATCTAACTATTTTTTTAAAATATGTTCATTTTAAAAGAAAATAATGATTTAAAAAAAATCTCTTACAATTTGTTTTTTTTTTTAAATGTCCAATTTTATTCAATAAAAAATTTCTATTATTTTGGACTTTATAATAAAATAGTTTTTGTAATTATTTAATTAAAAAAATTGTTGAGAATGGTTGGGATTTGTTTGATGTTAGGATAATTTTGTCTTTTAAAAAAAATTGAAGTGTTTAAAAAATTTAATGAGTGCCATTAACTGTGTCCTAAAAATTATTGTTTGTTAGATAGAGGAGTGGTTTGAGATTAAACAAAGAAAGAATTGGCGTTAATGGTCAACAGAGTTGATCGGACGATTTCCTTTCGAAATTGAGTTCAACCATATATTCAATAATAAAAGAACAATTCAATAATCAAAACAGTTGACATTCGAAACAATGAATTGAAAAGTTAAAACAGACCCCTAACCTCATAATCATAAATCTAATTCGAAATTATCGGTCAATTATTGCAATTTTAAAATTAAGCCCATTCTATTTTTTAGATTGAACACATCCAGTTTGGTTGGTTGAAAATTGAAGGGAGAGATGGAGGACTATGGCAGGTCAAAAAAGAAAGTTTTCGGTCTATAATAGCACACACTATTGTTTTTTATTTTTTATTTTTTATTTTTTATTGTTTATATTATAATTAATTTATGAATTTTGTATTTTAAAAATTTTATTTTTATTTTCAAGCCATGTGTACATACATACTTGAACAACTTAATATTCACATATGATACCTACTCACCGATTACATTAATTCTCCTAATGCCATTGGGTTGGCATTTTTAAAATTATGAAAATTAGGATTAACATTGTAAAAACTGAAAGATTATGTTTGTGATTCAAAACTACCCTGGGTTTAATTTTCGTGCTCCTCTATATTTCAGTCCTTGGCTATAAATATACATTAATTAAATCATATATATATAAAATAAAGTAGGAAACTTAAGTATGTCACAAGTTAAAACTATGATGTCATCTTAATGAATTTTTTCTGTATTTCCTATTTTATCCTTGACAATTTTGATTTCCCTCTCTTTTAACACACTCCAATTTATTTCCGCTCTATATTAAAATTCAAAATTGAGGATAAGTTTGTAACTCTTCTTAACAGAGTGCAAGACTCAAGACACTAAATATTTCTGCTCTCTTTGAAGCCCATCAAATCTGTTTGTTTGTAACCTAACCCCTCTTTCTCTCTCTCTCTCTCTCTGAGATCCTTACCACCATTCCTCCCATTCTTCCCATCGGCCTCCTCCCCCCCCCCTCCGATCTCCACAGCTATCCGCCCCCATCCACTTCGGCCTTACTGACAACTATTCGCCTCTCCGCCTCCATATAATGGTGAGTATTTATTCGGGGTTTCTATATTTGATTTTCAGATCTTGAATTTTTTAGATATTAAATTTCCCTCACACTCTCCGATTTGTGTCTGGTTTTTTTTCCAGATCTACATATATCTGTGTAATGTGGTTCACGAATGTTTGTGGTTAACCACTCAAGGAGGCATGGAAGAAACACCCACCAGCCCAATATATGTGAGTGTTTGTTTATAAGATCTAATCTCTTTTCATTTGAGCCTCTCACGTTTGTATGTGGTCCGTTTGCCTTCTCAAGTTTTTAAGGAAATAAAAAACTTTGATTCTAAAAGTTTTTCTGCGAGTTTCTTCTTGCTCTTTATCTTACAGGCACTAATGGCGGACAACAACTGCAAGATTGTCGAAGCCCTTGGTGCTCATCTGTGTGAGCAACCTCTTCCAACAACAACTGCATGATCAAGTTGCTGGCAAACCTGTTCACCGAAACCTATTGCTGATTACTCCAGATCCCATCGATGTTAGTAATTGCATTCTGGTTCGTCCGTCTTTCGTGAATCTCCAAACAGAGGTGATTGACTAATATAATCACATATCACAACTGCCTTGATTTTTGACTTTGGTGATAGATCCTCCCTTCTTCCAATCTAGAGAAGAAGGAACATCACTCACATCCTTTGACCTTTTAACTGACGACCCACGTTTCATTTTAATCAAATCATTCCCAGAAAGTGAGAGGCCCAGTCTAGATGCTTTGAACTCATGATGGGTAAGATCAACAAAGGCATTAAGAGAGAGAGAGTATAAGATGAATTAGACATAGAGTTGTGTTGGGTAACGTAGTCATAGTTATCTTGAAACACTTTGAACCTGTAAAGCTTTTCTTGGTATGAAGTGTATGTTTTGGCATGTTAGAGGCACTAATTATCGAAGAGATCAGAGGTTGTGGAGGACAGAACTATGTGGAAGAAGAGAGTTAGAAACAAAAACAAACGTAAAAAACTCATTTTTGGAGAGAGAAAATGGGAATTGGGGGGCGTTTGAGAGATGTTGGGTAATATTGACTCCTAACAATCCGGGTTAGACATCTACTAAGATCATATTTCTTTATATTTTTTACTTACCTGATAATATATATATATACAGTGTTATAGATTTACTAAGATTATATACACTGATAGATTTAAATTTTTTGGATTCTTCGTTTGACAGATCTCTTTATTTGACAATAAGATCACAAGCACTGAGGCCGTGATTGATAATGGTTAATTTGTCTATTGAAAACTACAAGGGGATGGTGGGTGTTTTGAGACCAACAACAGTATGTGGTGGGACTTGTAAGGAACTAAGAGTTCCAAGTTGGTCAACAGTATTATTTGGTATTAAAGAAATTGTAACAACCCGCGTAATTTTGGGGGTATTTTCGAAATAAAGAGGAAAAATAAATTTTGAGATAAAATTATTTTTATTGCTCAAATATGTTGGTTATTATTTTTAAAGGCGAGAATTTCAAACGATTTTGAAATCAAAATTAAAATGGAGTTTTAATTGAATTTTTATTATATAGAAGAATCCTCAAAATATAAAACTCTCTAAGTGTCCTCAAAACATAAAACTCTCTAGCAAAAAAAATATTTAAAAATATTGAACGGTCCGATTGAGCTGAAATTTTTTGGACAGCTTCCTTTCGTCTTCATCTAATTCTCTATAAAATTTCATCTAATTCCAACGGTCCGATCGTCCGAAATAAATTGTTTAGTGTTTGTATCTGATTAGAACTCTTTTCTTAATCAAACTCTTAATCCTTTATATATCAACTAATTCGTGGCTTGGATTTTCAAATCACTTTTTCTCAAACTTTTCAACGAGAAGACCTCTCCAAAATTACTCTCTTTCATCTACAAACCATAATCCCAAACTTATTCAAGATTTCAACCTTGGATTAGAAGGCTTATTTGGTGTTTTCTCGAGTTTGGGCTAGAACTTGATTGGATTATTTTCACGAGAGGAACGTGATAGTGTGATTCAATTTTGAGGCTGAAATTATGTGATGGTTCATGTGATGATTTTGAGGTATGGGGTTTTACACAATATGCTCCTTAATCTCGCGAGTGTTATTCCCTCGTTTTCATGTGATTATTGACTCATATTGAAATTAATAAATTCATTGGAATTCTGGAAAATATTTGTTGGAATCTAATTTCGATTCATATGGTATTATATTTGGTGTTGAGCAAGTTGTCATGAGATTTTAATATGGCACGAAAGTTGGACACCCGCCAATATTCCTTTTTTCCAGATATGCTTAAAAATGCGTAGGCGCGGTACGGTGGTGAGCCCTGGTGATCCTGTTAATGTGTTGTTGAGAAATTATATTGATATAATTTCTTATGAGATTCGCATTTGATTTGAATATTCGTATTCGTATTGTGACGTTTTATTCACCACTAACAATTGTTAAGCATCTATCCTGTCATATTGTGTACTTCCCCATATTTTCTTTTAGTGGCAGGTTAGCACGAATTTTGGGGCGCTATGGAGATTGATTTTTTGTCAGGATTATTTTGGGAAGAATATTCGAGAATACAAGTTGAGAAGATTGTATTTATTTTGATGTATAGAGCATTGGAGATTTTTATTTTATTTTCGTGTTAGATGGTGGTTGTATGTAATTCGAGAGACTTGGTATTTATTTGAAGAAATTTGAAATTTTGGTTTCTCTTTTGTTGTTTGGGATTTAGATGTTCTATACCTTGTCTATATTGTGGATTTAGTTAGTTTTATCGAACAGTAGCGCTTCATTCGCTCTCCCCGGGCGGGCGGGGTGTTACAGAATGGTATTAGAGCTTAGGTATACGACAACCCTCGAGTATTGGATTTTGGGTCTGTTGCGTTTTTGTGGCGCGTATTTTTCGAGAATAAATATTTAGATGATCAATTTGTGTTAGACATCTAGATTAGATGTGACGAATTTATTTTTGGTGACGAGTTTATTTTTGGAGATTGTTGGCCTGATTTTTTAGAGTTAGGCATTCGGCAAATTGCAAAGGCAAAATTCCATTGTTAGGGGGGAAGTGTAACAACCCGCGTAATTTTTGGGATATTTTCGAAATAAAGAGGAAAAATAAATTTTGAGATAAAATTATTTTTATTGCTCAAATATGTTGGTTATTATTTTTAAAGGCGAGAATTTCAAACGGTTTTGAAATCGAAATTAAAATAAAGTTTTAATTGAATTTTTATTATATAGAAGAATCCTCAAAATATAAAACTCTCTAAGAGTCCTCAAAACATAAAACTCTCTAGCAAAAAAAAATATTTAAAAATATTTAACAGTCCGATCGAGCTGAAATTTTTTGGACATCCTCCTCTCGTCTTCCGCTAATTCTTATAAAATTTCATCCAAGTCCAACGGTCCGATCGTCCGCAATAATTTTTTTAGTGTTTGTATCTGATTAGAACTCTTTTCTTAATCAAACTCTTAATCCTTTATATATCAACTAATTCGTGGCTTGGCTTTTCAAATCACTTTTTCTCAAACTTTTCAACGAGAAGACCTCTCCAAAATTACTCCCTTTCATCTACAAACCATAGCCCCAAACTTATTCAAGATTTCAACCTTAGATTAGAAGGCTTATTTGATGTTTTCTCGAGTTTGGGCTAGAACTTGATTGGATTATTTTCGCGAGAGGAACGTGATGGTGTGATTAGATTTTGAGGATGAAATTATGTGATGAATAATGTGATGATTTTAAGGTATGGGGTTTTACATAATATGCTCCTAAATCTCGCGAGTGTTTATTCCGTCGAATTCTTGTTAATTGAACTCATATTTTGAATTGTTAAATTCATTGAAATCTGGAAAAATAATTGTTGGAATTATTATGATTTATGTGGTATTATTGTTGTCGTTAAGCACGTTGTCATGAGATATTAATATAGCACGGACGTTGGGCACCCGCCAAAATTCCTGCTTCCAAGGGCTATGACTTGATAAAGCATATGAGGATGGGGAGAGTCTTGGTGACCCGGTTAATGTGTTGTTGCGAAATTTATTGATAAAATGCTATTGAGAATTGCGTTTGATTTGAATATTCGTACTCGTATTGTTACGCTTTATTCACCACTAATATTTGTTGAGCATCTTTCCTGTCGTATTGTGTACTTCCCCATATTTTCTTTTAGTGGCAGGTTAGCGCGGATTTTGGGCCCTTTGGATTTGATTGGGATGATTTTTAGCGTGGATTATTTTGGGAATAATATTCGAGAATACAATTGAGAAGTTTGTATTATTTTGATGTATAGAGCATTTGGAGATTTATTTATTTTCGAGATAGTTAGTTTGTTGTATTTATTTCGAGAGAATTGTTGTATTTAATTTGAAGATGAGTTTAGTGTCTTCTTTTCTATTATGGGATTTAGATGCTCTATACCTTGTTATTTATGGATTTTGTTAGTTTTATCGTAGTAGTGCTCTGTTCGCTCTCCCCGGGCGGGCGGGGTGTTACAGAAATACAGAAAAAAATAATACTGGAAGGTGTTTTTATCAAATATCTTAGAGGCTAGGATGACCAGATGCTTTTTACACGTTATGAGAGCACAAGGCTCGAGGTCATTTACTCCTTAACAGAGCACAAGGCTCGAGAGAGAATATCGCCACATTCTTTAAGCACCAGTCATTTTCACAGCTTGGTATACTTTTGTGTATAAACTTGAGTTTGTTGGTGTATATGCTTCTGTGTATAAACTGTAACACAAATTAGTTTGTTGTTATACGCTACATAAATTAGTCCGTGTATAAAGTGTAAAAATGCAAGGCTTGGTCACATACACAATATTATTTGATCTGGGTTCTTAATTTTTTTTTTTGTACTTGGGTTCCAATTAGGATAGTATTATTAAAAATACAAATTTTGAAGTAAACAATTTTGTAATGTTTTTTTTATTGAAAATAAAAATTTTACTAAAAACTGTTTTTTAATAAAAAAAGGTTTTTTACTAAAAACTGTTTTTTACTAAAAAAGTTTTTTTATTCAAAATACAAATTTTTAATTTTTATCAATTGTTTTAGTTGGAGGTAAAAAGTGGGTAAGAGCAAATTTTTATTCAAAATACAATTTTTTTTATTCAAAATACAATTGGATAGGGGCTGGTTCAACAGGTTTGGGTTTGGAGTTCAGCAGGTTTGGGTTTGGAGTCGGGTAAGGGTTGGTTCGGGTTTGGTATAAGGCGTGAGGTGTGTATGGTAGCTGGGTTTTAGGGATGGTATGGATGGGTTTTCCAGTCGACTGGTGGGTTGTCCTGGTAGGGTTGTTGGGATGGGACGGATGGGTTTTTAGTCTTGCCAACTTTAAGTCTGATACACACTGATAGAGGAGACAAAGTCCAATCATCATCTTTCAAGTCATGATAGAGGAGACAAAGTCTTGTCATTTCAGTCTATTGCACACTGACACCCGCATGTATAGGTTTTAGGCACAACTCTTGCTTTACATTCATTTCCATCCAAGGCATTCATCTCGGTACTTTTTTTTTTAATCTTTTGTGGTGAAATCATCTCTCTTTTTTATTCCGTAGCTATTTTTCAAGAGAAATAGATAGTTTGTCAATGTAATAAAATTTATTTGTACAAGTAGTAAACTAAATCATAATCAGTCTGCGAGATAAATAAGTTATTTTTGGAATATATATTTATGAATAATATATATTTTTGGAATAAGTTTTTTGGAATGTGATGAAATTTAAATATAATTTTTGGAATATATATTTATGAATAATACTAGGGAAACTCTTTTTTGTGATTCGGCTGATGTATTAAACACACATTGGGTAGAATTTCGAATGGACTCCTTACTATTACTTTATATTTATATATCATTTAATATTATTGTATAACTGTTATGGGTTAACGTTTCCAGTTATGCATGTGCAGATCTAACACGTTCATGAGAAAATTGTACTTAAATTCATTTATTTTTATCTTAAAAAATTGTATTGAACTTACAGTGACGTGATGCGTAAGATGGAATATTATATGGAAAATGATAATAGACCTTTAGGACACATATTTTGATCCTAAAGGCATATGTTTTGAGTTTTAAAACAATAAGTATGAGAGTTCTATCTGAATATCTGCATTTTATATGAAACTCTGTTCCTAGTGTTTTTGAATTGTTACGTGTACCCTTAAGAAACATGTTATCGAGATTCATATTATATAAGTATACTAGCGATGCCCGTGCCTAGGGCACGGCAACAGATTTGCCCCAGTGATAAAAAATAAAAATTAAAGAAAAAATATTTTTAAAATATAAATATTTTAAAAAAATATAAATATTTTAAAAAAATATAAAAAATATATATATTTCATGCATGGACATGATATATAAATATTTATATTTATAATTTATATAAAAAATATAAATATTTAAATTTATATAAAAAATATTTATATTTATAATTTAAAGTATAAATATTATAAATTAAATTATTTAAAATTATTTCCCTTTTTAAAAATAATTATTTTCCTTTTACAAAAAAAAACTTTTTATTAAAAAAAATCACTTTAGCATGACATTTCATGCATGGACATGAAAGATGAAAATATCATACATGCAAAAAGTGAAGATATTTTTCAAAAAAATCTCAAAAACCATGCTATCATATTATGTGGATGGATATCAAACAATATTATGAGTTTGTTAACATGGAAGCTTAATTTTATATAATAAAAAAGAAAAAAAAAGATACGAGAGTTCATAGGACAGAAAATAAATAAATTGTCTTCGCTGTAAAAGTCTTCAACAAAATGCAGTGAAGCGGAGTGTTTGTATTTTATTGTTCAACTCAGTGCTGAGTTTTTCTTCTTATTATAGTATTTTATGCGTATTTATATTTTATTATAACCGGTTGCAAGCCTTGATGGGACATGAATACTTTGTGAGTAATGTTATTTTACTTCTTTCATGGGTGTGTGAATTTGCCTAAATTTGCCGCGTCGTTGCGTACTTTGAAAATTTCGCCATTTTGCAATTATCAGCGTGCCTTCAGGCACGGGCATACCCTAGTATATATATATATATATATATATATATATAATATTTGAGAATTTAGAATTATTATACACTTGTCATCATGTTACACCATAATGAAAGTACCACCTAATGCTACACAATAAGAAATATTAAAATAATTGTGATTCCTATGTTTTTTTAATAACTTTACTCAACAGTCTTGTAAAATATCTTCAATGCCGTAAATATTGATGAGAATTTTTAAATATATTGCCATAATAAATTATCAATGTTATTAAAGTGATAAAAATTGTCGGAGCTTTCACTAAAATATATTAACATTAGAAATCAAAATCTACGGACCCTTTAATAAGCAACGGACTATGCTATCACAACTAAAAATTCAACCAATGTTTTTTTTACCGAACCCTTTAGCCATTTCAAATTTGTCCAAATATAAGTAATTGTTGTCAAAACAATAAGAATGTTCCTCATAGGGGCGCGAATTTATTCCAAACTTCCGAATTTTTGGCATCCGATCCGATTTTTTCGAATTTGGAACCAATTTCAAAATTTCGATTTCTGAAATTTTTTGATTTTTTTGGAACGGAATTGGAAAGATTTTTAAAATTTCAAAATTTTTTATCCGATTCGTTCGAAATCATGCCGATCTGAATTTTCAAAATATTATAATAATATTATATCTTAAAATGATCGTTTATCCTTCTATCGCCCCTTCGTTCTCTTTTGACTTAGAATAAAAGAAGTTGAAAAAAAAAATCGTAAAGAGGTCAGATTTCCATTTCCTAATTGTTGTTATGTGGACACCTTTTGAAGATTAGGGGGTCTATATTATAATGTGAAACCATTTTCAACGGTTTTCTACCTCCTAAAATAGACAAAAACATATAAATTATAAGTGAGAAAACCTTTCACGAGTATAAATATATTGCAAAAGATTTCTTCTACAATTTCGCAGTCATAACCATAGTTGTCGTTCATCATAAAAAGATGAACCTTTCTCTCATCAATTTGTTTACTTATTGAACGAGCCTAGTAAATATTTTCATACATGTAGTGAATATTTCCTCGCCAGTATTTTATTAGAGAACAGGTTATGAATATTTACTACATGTATGAAAATGACCTATTGATGAAAACTATGACCAATGAGGAAATATCTTATGTAAATAGGACTTAGTTGTCATGCTCCCTTATATTAAATATATCACTATAATATTCGATAAAACATTATCCTTTGAATTGGCGATTTTATTAAAAAAATTATATTTCATTAAGTCCAATGCTTTAAAACACTATAATGCAACTCTGGGGTACTAGGAAAAAATAACAACAAAATACAACAAAAAAAAGTAAGATAACTATTTTATCTTCAATCGGAAGAGTATAAAGACCAATTAAGAATCCCATTTTTTCCTTTTTTTCTTCTTGTATTGCTTTTGATTGGAAACAGGAAAGGGGAAAGCAAGATCCTTCTAAATTTATGGAAGAAGCTATATACAGTCTTGGCACCTTATCAATGAACTTGCATATCAAGCATCTAATCTAAAACATTCAACTTCCCCAATCCTTCTTTAATCAGGAAATGGATACTTTGCTTGTCATCGCAATTTCAATTATTTTCCATCTCTTATCTGATAATATACCTCAATTCAAAATGCAGGCAATGCCATTAGACTTCCACCCATAATATATATGTATATATATTTAATTAGTTTAATTTCCTTTTAAGGCCGCAAACACCAATTTATTCAATTAATGTGATCCCAAAATTGATATATGTAATAGAAATAAGAAGAAAAGAGAAAATAGCTCTAAATTTAACTTGTTAATATGTTTCAAAATAACCACATGAGAAATTGAAAAATAGTGAACATGGTAAAATGTCAAAAGTACAAGTTTGAGAGAAACCAGTATAATTTAATTATAAATACGTAAAAAGTTGAATAGGCGCACTAATAATTGAGTTTTAATATGGGTATTTGCCGAATTTATGGTTAGGAAAATTATATTATTTTAAAACAGAGAAAAGCTTAGGGTTGCAAATGAACAAGTGGTTAATGAATATAATGTAAGCACGAAGGAAAATTGCACCAAGAAGCGTACCAAGATTTGAAAGCCAAAAAATAAAACTTATATTTTTTTTATCATTAAAAAGGTATGCATCCTGCGTACGGGAACAAATAAATATATAAAAGGTATTGTTAGCCAAAAGACTCCAACTAAGAGAGAACTACCAAGAGAAGATAGATACGATAACTATAATCCTAACCCTACTAACTCATCCTTTATTATTTAGTTACACTAAAATTATCCCTTGTGGGGAACTTATGGGCAGGAGGACCGGACAGTGGCCGAGTATAGGGGAGAGTTCACTCGCCTGGAGAACTTTTTGGTAGATGAGGTGAGCACTGAGGAGAAGAAGATTCTCAAGTTTATAGACGGGCTTACTTAGAGGATCCACAAGCATCTGTTGGGTAACTCGGTGTTGAGGACTTAAATTGATGTCGTTAACATTGTGTTGCTTCACTACCAGAACCATCGCTTCAATCTGAGGGGAGCAAAGAGGACAAGAGAGTCGAGCCACCGTGGAAAGATTGGGTCAACGGTGACAACAAGGCGCTGCAGTAGAAAGGTAGGCAGTAGGGGTGGCAAAAAGGGTCAACGGGTCATGTTTTCACATGACCCGACACGACACGATAAGAATCCAATGGACCCGAACACGATACGACATGATAGCGTGGTTTTTTCCTTAACCCGAATGTGACACGTTAAAAGCACATCACGATAACACGATAAGTAAATACAGTTCGATTGGACACAATAAGATGTGACCAAACATGACACGATTGGACACGATTAAACCAGTAAGGGGGGAATAAAAAAAATAGTGGCTCTAAATAGTAGGTTGATAGTGGGTCTAACTAGGGGTCGATAATAGGTATATATAGGATTTATATCGTGTCCTTAATTAGGTCACTATCATGTCCTTATCGAGTCAATTTCATGGCAAAAATTGGATATGACTAGTTAGCGAATCCAAAAACTCAGACCCGAACACGACCCAAACATGAAAGACCGTGTCAATTTTGTGTCAATTTCGTTTCGTGTCGTGTTATCGTTTCGTTTCCAAAATTTCCACCTTAGTAGGCAGCAAGAGCGGGGTTCCTAATAGGGAGACTCAATTAAGAGGTCTAGGCAGGGTAATGGTAGTTTCATCAGGGCCAGCAGCATGCTCCTCAGGGCCATCAATTCTAGGGGACCAAACTGGAGGAAACCAGGGATGCGGTTATCAGAGCTAGTAGGGTTAGAGATAGGGGCAGCCTTGCCAGGGGCAGAGGCCAACAAATTTTACGGTGAGATGTTCCATATATGGAGAATGGGGCCACATGCGACGTACATGGTCAAATAGGGCTAGGGGTTAGTAGCAAGATGCCCAGCCAGGACAACAGTTACAGAAACTTCTATTCCCACTAGTAATTCTAGCATTGTCGCTTCCATAGATGCAGTTACCATTTGGGCAGTTTATAATGTCTGTGGGCTAATTTTTCTGCCATCACCGTCAAAGATTAAGGGTATGTTTCCTATCCATGTTCACATGGTCCAGGTACTGTTGACATAGGAGCATCACACTTATTTGTTAGCACTAGATTCGTGCATGAGACGGGTTTAGTTGACACACCGCCAGATATCATTTTGATCATAGATTCACTATACGGTGGTGGGGCTCTTATTCTTTCCATCTGCAGACAGTGGGTGTCGACATTAGGAGGCTATGATTAGTAGTGGATATTATCATTTTATATATGTACGAGTATGATGTTATTGGTTAGAAATGTATAGAGTGATGGTGGATTGTTACAATAGGATTATCATGTTTGCTATTCCAAAGCAGGATATGTTTCTTGTGGCGATGCCACATTATTGAGCACGCACTTATATTATATTGGGGAAGAGACTTCAGAGGGTATAGTTATCTCGTTATATTTGATCCCTGTGATTAGGGACTATGTTGATGTATTTTAAGAGATACTAGGGTTACCGCCAAGTCGGTAGATTGAGTCTGTGATCGACTTAGTGTCGAGAACTAGGCCAATAGTGCGAGCATCATATCGTATGACTCCTTTATAGATGCAAGAGTTGACAGATCGGATTCAGCAGCTTTTGGGCCAGGGTTTTATCCACAAGAACCTTGGGGTACCCCGGTTCTATTTATGAAGAAGAAGGATGGGTCTTTGAGATTGTGTATCGACTATCGGGAGCTAAATAAGATCAGTATTAAGAAGTATCCATTACTATGTATCGATGACCCATTTGATCAGCTGAGAGGAGAAACTTACTTATCTAAGATTGATTTGAGATCAGGGTACTATCAGATGCGTATCAAGAGGCAGGATGTCCATAACACCGTATTTTTAATGACACATGGGTGTTAGAGCTCAGGATTATGTCGTTTAGGCTAACCAATGTACCAAAAGTTTTCATGGGTCTCATGAAAAGGGTGTTCAGGGATTTCTTGGATTAGTTTGTCATTGTGTTCATAGAATACATCTTGTTTTATTCTTGGACAATGGGCGAGCACGCGGAGCATTTGCGTATGGTTCTTCAGTCTTTATGGGATCACTAGTTGCATGTTAAGTTCGAGAAGTGGGAATTTTGGTTATGGGAGGTGTAGTTCTTAGGTCACATTGTCTCTAAAAAAATAATTTTTTGGGATCCGAGTAAGGCATCAACGGTGAGGGAGTGGGTCCAGCCCATGACACTGATGGGGGTTTATAGTTTTTTAGGGTTAGCAGGTTACTACTGCGATTGATTAGAGGATTTTTGAATATTGCGATTCCCTTGATGAATTAGACTCTTAAGGGAGTACATTTTGTTGCAATGACCACTCTTAGTTAGATTTTGATGAGATAAAGGACAAGTTGATTTTAGCACCAATTCTCACATTGCCAAGGGGAGGTGGGGAGTATTTTATCCTTACGAATGAGTTCTTACAGGGACTTGGGGGAGTTCTATAGTGGGAGGAGCGAGCTATAGCTTATCACAAATCTCGCAGGCTTAAGACCCATGAAAAGAACTATCCCACGCGTGACTTGGAGTTAAAGGCTTCCATTTTTAAGGATTTATAAGCATTATTTATTGGGGGAGAAATTTCAATTATTCATGCAACACAAGTCACTGTAGTATCTTTTCACGTAGAAGGAGATAAATATGAGGCAGCATAGGGACTTGAATATGAGCTGAATCCAAGTCTTATGGCATATCCTAAGCTAAATGATAAGTTTTGGAGCAGAAAATGTAATTTTGTGAAACTTTAGGGACTCTATTTTAATTAAGAAATTTTTAGGGACCAAAATGAAAAAATAAAAAAGGACCTTTTTTTAAATAATAATTTTTCAAGGACCTCTAAGAAATATAGAAAATATATAGTGTGAAATTACTAAAATACCCTTTGTGTATAATTACCCTTATACCCTTAATAACTTTCCACCTTGTGCTTAACACCTCGTGCTTTATTTTGCCACCATCACCTTACACATGTCGTCCATATAGATAGAGCTTAAACTCATGTCGTCTTTAGAGAAATCTAAAACACACGTCGTCGTTTGGTGAAATAAGACTGCAAGACCCCTCCGTTATGCGAGACCTCGGCGTTGACTCACCAAAATAAAAACTTGGTCACCTTAACACGTGTCAAAGCCGTAATATCTTTGGAAAACTATAAATGGGGCCTTTAGGATCATTTGAACTCACACCAGTTCATTGGGAAATAGTGAGAAAAAAGTGTGGGAAAGCTTAAGAAGAAGTTTCATCTTAAGATTAACGAGTGATCCAAGACTCCAAATTGGTAATTTCGAACCTCTAATTTAGGAGAGTACTCGATGACATGCCTTGCATATTTTGATTATATGATATTATGCAAACTGTACATTTTGTGAAAATCTTTTATTCTCAAAATTTATCTGATGTCGATGGTTGATTCATTGTGATATGTTTATATTTATCCATATAGACATACCGATTAAAATAAATATTGAAAATAAGATTCGGCCTAAGGGACCACTGACTGCCTTTCTAGCTGGGTTATCGGTTGTGTGCCCTAAATAAGGCAGTGACGAACAAGTTTAATTGACCTTCAACTACCAGGGAATAATACGGTAGAAGAATGAGGTATTGGAGTGTACTGTGCCATTAAAATGATACGATTGAAACAAAAAGATATTGCATTTGATTTGTCGCATTCATTCTATTCTAAGCTATTCATTTCTATATAAATATATTACCGCAAATTACTGTCCATATATATATATATATATGCCTTCTTTTCTTACTCGAATAGGTATCTACTTTATGAAAAACCTTGGAATGTCTGGAGATTGAATCACATTCAGCTTTTAGCTGATGTTGTATAAATAATAATTTTTTAACAAATGATTAGGCTCGTGGATGGAATGTAGAAGGACTATGTTGAAGATTTAGCTTTAGAGTTCTTTTTGTTATTTCAAGTAGAATGTTGGTTTTATCGGATAAAGCATGTTTGGCTCTCTAGTAATAGGTTTTAAATTTTGTCTCAAGTTGTAACTCGTTCATACTTTTAATATGAAGTTTCCTTTTAGAAAGTTCTGATGACGTAATTCCTTCATTTTCAATAGTTAACGATTCATGACCATATGAATGTATTTTCGTTACATTTAATTTAGGAATATTTTAAAGCCATCATATTGAATGCCTTGGTGGCATGTCAAGACACTCAATCCCTACTAAATTTGGGCCAGGGTTATGACACGTTGGGTGCGATATGGTATGGTTGTGCCCTCCGGACATATGTTCATGACCGCCTCCATTTTTTCTGTTTATGTTTGGGTTCGATAGTGAGATTCTGACTCGGTGGCCCAGTTATAGTACGTGGTATATCAGGAGACCAATAGCACACGAGGGATGTATCCGCGAGACCCGTGCTTTGGGGATACGATTATACGTATATAGCGAGGGATATATATTATGTGTATATGAGATATTGTTTGTATATTTACTTATAGCACGGGTGTAACTATAGAATCACATTATGTGCATTTATATATATCACGAGTGTAGCTATGTTATTTATGAATGTATACCCAGTGAGGGTAGCATATTTTAATTGCTAACTGTGAGTTATAGCATGATGGGCTTTGATAGCGGTTATTGTCCTAGTTAGACTGGGTAGTATAATTAGGCTAAATAAAATGAATGGTTTAGGTGTGCACTGTAGGTGAGAGGTGAGGTTTTAAGTCTCATGTGAGTACGACCGGTAAATTAATTTCGAAAGTAATACACTGCATGTTTCTATTTAAAGCACTCAAATACTTGCAAAATATTTTCAAACGTTTTTGGTCTTTGACCCGCTGGCAAATATATTTTCTTATTTTTAAAACCCGAGGTGTAAAGAAGCAACAAGGACAACAGAGATGGATCTTTCATGTTGTTGCGAGTCGTAGTTGTGAATTTTACAAGATTCATTTAGCCTCCTCAACTGTCTTCTATCTAGATAGGACTAAATTTATTTCCAACATTTCCTTTTGGGTGTGTGCTTGTAATTGGATAGGATTTTATTTATGTCAAATATGTTTATTTATTTATCAGTATTCAGTTACGTTGGATGGTTATTTGTAGTGATCGAGGGATTATTCGGTTTATGATTATTTATTTACGCATTCAGTTATTCTATCAATTCATTTGTATGTATGGTTTTAACCGTTTTATATTTACATTACTTTTTGCGACAGTGATGTTATGAATGAAGTCATACTGGATTTTTGTATTATTTTAATAAAGGATTGATTAACCGGTATTAGAATAGGCGAGGTGTCATACCATTCCATTCATTCTTTATTGTTGTATGCTTTTTTGTAAAATTTACTTAGGGTTTCACACAATTGGCTTAGTTTTTTTGTAATCGGTTTAGAATTCAGGGCAAATTTTATATTTATAATTTAATTTGATATACTATATTAAGCAGTAGATGGAGGCTTAAAAAATAATTGTTTGATTTTTTATTTCCCTATTAAGTACGTTTATTTTTGCTAAATTTATTTTCTGAAATATTGATTTTTTTATTTATGGGTTATATATATATATATATATATATATATATATATATATATCGTTTTGTAATAAAATGGCATGTGGACTATATGTTAATATATTTTAACGATAAAGCTTGTTCGAATGAAGAATATTTTTTGTTCCCCAGCCCTACAAATTTCCTGCTTTGTCAGTGGTAGTGGAGGAATAAGATGGTCATAATCATTAAAAAAATGGTGTTTGAGTGGGACTACATGATTATCCTCATCAAAGTATTTAACCTCCTACCTATCTCCATCACCATCAAATTCATCCAATTTTAATGGTTTGAGTTGCAATTGTAGCGCCTACTACGTAATTCGTTCACGCGATTGAATCTTTCATGGAGGCATTAAACGACTGAGTATCTAAGGGTGTTTCGAAACCATTTGTGGTGGTAATCCTTAAATAAGCACAGCATCCATGTTAGGGTTAACAAGTTATTTCTCTTGTCACTTGTCCGCTCAAGATTGTTCACAGTCGTGGCTTTGAATTCCATCATAATAACTCGAGCTCGCTTTGTTTGTTAAGTTATTAAACTGAGTTGAGCTCGAGCCACACAAATGGCTCGAAAGTTATGGAGCTGAGTTCCAGCCACCAAAGTTTAAAAAAAAGGTGAGGCATAAGCTAGACGAGGCGAGGTGTAAGCTTCACCCCACAAAATAGAGAAAAACAATATTAAAAAATATTAAGGGCTTGTTTGATTTGCAACTATAATTTTATTTTCTGTATTTAAATACAATTCTGATAAAAATCTGCATTTGGCAAGCCTGTTTTTAAACACTGAATTATAATATTTCTGTGTTATAATCAAGTTTTTCAGAAAACAGGTTTAGGGTGTTTTATAACTTCTGTTTTTTGTTTTTTAACTCAAAATTATTAATTCTTAATATTGTAATGCATATATACCCTAATATATAATATACGTACATAATGCATTAATGTGTGTGTAATTCTTATAAATAAAAAATATATATGTACATGTACACAAAATTACACATGGAATAATATAAAGTTAAATAATATTATCAATAGATACATGATACTTACATATAGTTTTATACATGTATTATTAATGTATGGAATAATATAAAATATACATATAGTACATATGTATTAAAAAATATTATCAATTCATGTATGTATATAATTTTATAGTGAATTATACATGCAATATCATTATACACACATACACACACGCACGCACGCATATATATATATATATATATATATATATATATATATATATATATAGTTAAACTCTCCAACATACCTTATTAAATATACATAAATATACATGATATTAAATATACATGTATATAATTTATGATGTATGTATGTATGTATGTATGTATACATTCATGTATTATGAATGTATGAAAGTTCTATATATGTGTGTGTATATATATATACACACACACATATGTATAATATAAATATACATGTTTGCCAATTTTGTTAAATTCTCAAAAAACTGTATTTAAAAACAAGTTTACCAAACGCACGCCAATAATTATAAAAACAAAAAACTGAATTTTAAAACTGTATTTAAAAACAACGTTTAAATCGAGTTTTCTGAATACGGAACCAAACGGGCCCTAATAAACTCAAAAAAAAAATCTTTGATGACTTTCTCACAAAGTTTAACATTTTTTGTGCCCCTAAGATTAGGCTTGTCAATGGATCGGATTTTATCCGAATTCGAATCCGAATCCGATTCATTTAAGCGGATATGGATCATTCCTGAAATTCGATTATTCGATTACCCGATTATCCGTTTATTAAATGGAGCGGATTTGGATTCATATACTCCGATCCGATTAATATTTTTAATATATATATATATATATATATATATAATATTTTTAATTGATATATATTGTATTTAATAATATTTTTAATATATATTATAATAGTTCTTTATTTCATTATCTATTTTTTTGTAACATTTGCAAAATAAATTTATGAAATAAAAATTGAAAATAAAAATATTGCAAATCAAGTTTAACATAAATGGATAATTGGATAATCAGATCCGATCCGAATCCGTTTAACATAAACGGATATGGATTTGGATTTGCCTGATTCGTTCCTATTAATAAACGGATCAGATCCGAATCCGTTTAGCATAAACGGATATGGATTTGGATTTACCTGATCCGGTCCGAATCCGATTCGTTTACAGGCCTACCTAAGATGACTTTTTTTTAAATAATATGACAAAATCTATTTTAAAATATTGGCTAATTTAAAATACGAAAATAAATTAATCGATGCAAAATTATTATTTTTATTTACATATTAGTAATTTTATAATATGACAATAAATTAATGGGTTTTGTAAATTTAGGACCTATTGTAATATGTATTTCGAAAATAGGACAGTAGACATTTTATTTATAGTTTTAGTCCCTATTTTTTAATAAAGCCGCTGGCGCGGACCCATATTCATAAAACGTCGACCAATCACAGCATGCCACGTGTTCCTTTAATTTGAAAATAGGGACTAAAAATGGAAACGAAATATTTGTTGTCCTATATCCATAATCAATATTATTTTAAGTCATAAAAGTACATAATCTAATAAATTAATCAATGCAAAATTAAATTAACAAAATCATTTTTTTTAGTTTCATTCACATATTGGTTATTTAATAATATGAAAATAAATTAATCAATGCAAATTCAAATTGATAAAATTATTTTTTATTAAGTTTCATTTAAGTATTGGTAATTTTATAATATGACAATAAATTAATCAATGCAAAATCAAAGTGACAAAATCAGTGTTTTTTCTGAATCTCCCAAAATTTAAATGTAAAAGAATGTACCAAAACTATTTTTTAGTAGCAAATGGAAGTAAATTAATCAATAAAAATTAAAATTAGTTGTTGTCATTCAATTACAACATGATATGGAAAAGGTTAATAAAAAAAATTTATTGTGAAAGAAACAGTCTCTATCAAACTTAAAGAAAAAGACAATGTGTATCAAACTTTAAAAAAACAATATTGGGTAAAAGAAAAAAAATGAAGGGATAAAGCAAATCCATTTTGTAAATAAAGAAGAACCCAACAACTAAAAGACAGCAGATGCGATCCCATTTTTACGCTGAAAAAATAGACAAAGTAAAACCCCAAAACCATTCATGTGGGAGACTCAATAAACAAAATGAAGCAAGAGAGAGAGTTGGATAAAAAAAATAAGAAGGACCCTGTTTGGCATATACAAAGAGAGAAAGAGAGAACCTGGAGAAGAAAGACGTTGGTTTCCAAGAGGTAAGGTTTTGATAGATTTCACTTTCTTTTTTATTTTTGTTTAAAACTCATAAAAAATTGCGTTTCCTCTAAGAATGCCAAGATTCCATGCAATGATTCGTATATTAGGCCAACCACCCATAAATTCAATTTTAACAAATTTTATCTTTGAATTACTATAGTGTGCATGCAAAGATTTGGTCCAGATTAAATAAAGCAAACCAAGCACGTAAATACGCAAAGAAGTAGGAAAAATTCCTTTCGGGCAAAATCTTTAATTCAGCACTGTATAAGATTTTACACACATGATATGATTTTCAAACTATTTATCCCACTATGTATGATGCACAATTATTCAAATCTTCTACAATAATGACACACTCCAGCACCGCCCACAATAAGCAGTCTTCCCTCGGTATCCACCGATCACCCTTCTTCTTCAGCAGTAGCGCCTTTGCTCCATAAATCAGTAGTAGAGTTGAATTCTACAAGGTCTTTGAATAAGGATTATGTTCTTTTTTATTTGATAAAGTGATCTCAAAATTTTTAAGGGATTTGGATGATATTTGTAAGAGTTTGATCACAAATGGAACTCTAAAAAGGTGTGAAAAAGTTTATAAAAGAGTTCTTGAAGACTCTAATCCTGCATCTCTTTTTATAAGGAAGTTATAAAAGGATAAACATAAGCGATTCGGATCAGATTTAATTATTAAAAAAACCAAAAAATTACGCGCTCGTTCGAACGACTTGGTACCTTGTTCGAACGACTTGGTACCTCGTTCGAACGACGTACCCATTTTCCTTGGAACCGGCTTCCAACGACATTCTAGTGAGTGATAAAATCATTTAATTTGATCGTGGGAACCTTGTTCTAAAGACCTTATGTAACTCGTTTGAACGATAATACAAGATCGTTCCAATGACCTAACGAGATTTTCAAAATTTTCTTAAAAAACGTTTTAATAACATTTTGAAATACAAACTTTTAAAAATGTAAAATCCCAAAAATAAAGGCTTTACTAAACTACCATAACTCTTCTAATTATTGTTTAGACAAACAATTCTTCAATTTTCCAAAAGTCTTCAACCTTGTCTTTAAATATATAGAAGTCGTCGCGTAGGTGCAGTCTATATGTAACGGGATAAGCCAAAAAAAAAGATACGTTAAGCAATTATAAAACTTGCTCTTATATCCTCTACACGTCGTAATGCCCACCGCCTCAACCTCCTGAGATGTAAGCCTCTCCTACAGCAACTGAGACTTTAACCTCGGTATGTTTTTGTCTTGATTGGCCTCGAGGTGCGCCTCGACTGATTTTTAAAACATTGTCAGCCTCGCATATTACTCATTTAAATATTGAACTGAATATCAATTCATAGATGTGGCTCATTTTAAGCTTGATCTCGACTCATCTAGGCTCTCAAACATGACATTTCTAGGCTCGATAAGGCTTGTAAAATGGCTATGTCTAATAAATACATGATATATTTATATAATAAATAAGGAGGGATTTTGGTCTCCCTTATCTAACGGTTAAGGGTGATTATTGAGATTTATATCCAACCGATGTAAATGATGATAAAAAGAAATAATATTTTATGGAAAGTTATTAATTGAAGGCTCAAATCAGTCACTCGAGTGAGACAACTTGGCCCTTCTCGCTCACATGACTTGAGAAACAATGGGCAGAGGATTTCAGCTTTAATCTGCACGTTTGCGAAACATATCTTCATATGGAAGAAAACTATGGGTCACAATATGGTGTCGACTGCTCATACAAAATTTCATATGTGGGATTGGGGAAAAAGGAAGGGTGAAAAGGTGGCAATGGATGATGGTCAAGATAAAAGCAACTTTCTAAGGATGTTAAGCGAGAAGGTGGATGGCATAATGCAATTGACTAGTTTTTGGTCCTACCGAGCTCAATGATTATTGTAAGTTAGAATTGTCATGGGTTGGGGAATTCAGTGGTAATTCTCTCTCTCTGCGAACTTGTCCGTAGGGAAAATCCCAAATTCTATTTCTCTATGAGACTAAATATAATACAAGAGAAGTGAAAATTATTCATGTTCATCTTAAGATGTCTCAATATTTGAGTGTTGATAGTGTGGGGAGGGTAGCAGGTTTGGTTCTTTTGTGGAGCGATACTGTGATTGTTGCTATTGATAATTTCTCTCTGAATTATGTGGATTTGCATTATTATGGCTTATAGAAACTCATGTACATGGAGTCTTACGAGTTTTTATGGGATCCCGAAAGTGAATAAACGTAAGACTGAAATCCCCTTAAGCACTTGGGGTTCGAAAACCATCTCCCCTGGTTATACGTGGGGGATTTTAACGAATTTCTTGTTGTCGGGGATGTAAAAGACCAAAATAGCAACTAAACAACATTCGGGAAGTGGTGGATTCATGCAACCTAAGGGATTTGGGCTTCACAGGGTATGAGTTTACTTGGAGCAATGGAAGAATTATGGAACGTTTGGATTGTTGTTTTCTAAATTTTGACTGGGAAGTGGATAACCCAAACTCCTCTTGTAAGGACATAAATTTCCAATTGAGTCCCTATATTGTTTTGACTTAATTCCGTGAACAAAACTGTGTTTGTAATATGTCATGGGGAGATTTTATTTTGTCACAATCCCACTTGGTCTATGACGTGTTGAAGAAATTGAAGACGTTGCGTCAAAGCTTCAAAGAATTAATCATGCCGAAGTTTAATTGGTGCAAGTTTATTCGTCTTCAAAGTTAATATCATTCCGAGATCACTCAGGTATGAATGCGTATAATTAATGGTGCTCGGAATTATTTTTATAAAAGATAAGGATATAATTTTTATAAAGAAAAATATTTTAAAATGTTTTATAGTGTTTTAAAAGGTTTATACTACATTTTATAATGATAATCTCGAAAAAGAGTTTGACATTTTTGGATCTCTTAATGGAAGAGACGTTTTAAACAAAAAGTCAAAAAGTTAAACTTTTGCATTGTCGTTCAAACGACATCCAATCTCGTTCGAATGAGATGGCATGTCGCGCGAACGAGAGCCTCAAGTCGTTCGAACGACACAGTTTTCGAGGCAACGTTTAAATCCTATTTAAACAGTGTTTTCATCAGAGTTTCGTAGGTGTGCATTCTGGAAAACAGTTTTACGAACCAGAAACTTGTTTGCACATATTTTATAAGGTTTAAAAGTCTTAAACACATTCTTAGAGTTTGCAAATATCCGAGTTATCTTTTTTATTTGTTTACGTGATGTTGTTGCACCAAAGTTGGAGTTTGTTCATCATTGAACACTTGTGATTGTTGGTTTTGCGGTGAAGAAGCGATGGACATCGTGTTCAACATCGTAAGACGTATCAAGCCATATCGTGGACACCGAGACATACATGGACGCGTGTGTTGTGGATAAGTATCATGGAAAATGGAATTTCTGCGTGGGCACTATTGAAGAACAGTTGAAGATCAGAAGGAGCATCAAGACCCATGGGGATCGAGTCATTGTGTAAGGCTAATCTGTCTTTGTAAAACTATTGTTCATAATGATTGTCTGGTTTGGGCCGTCCGAGATTGTTTTCCCGTTTTGGGTTTTTTTCTCGTACATCCGACGTTGTGAGTATTCTTTACTTTGCTTTACTTGCTTTAATCACTAGATGCATGTTTAGGATTAATCAAGATAAAATTGGTTTAAAGTAAGAATTGGTTTTTTCACAACTTGGTTCGGTGCATAATTAAAAGTTGGATAACTTTTTTGGTAATAAATTGGTTTGATTTGAAAAACACACAAAAAGGGTCCTTTCAAATTGGTATCATAGCTAAAAAATATAATTTATTTGTTTTGTGATCCCATGTGTTTTCAAAGATGAATTTTGGAAATAATAAATTTTTTCGAACTCCTGTTTTTTATGGAACTAATTACACTTGTTGGAAGATGAGACTGAAAAGTGCATTAAAATCTATTGATGAGCGTGTTTGGCTTGCAGTTGAGAAAGGTTGGGCACCCCCTATCACTACTATAGGTGATGTCACTAGTTTAAAGCCTGTCGAGTCATGGACCGAAACTGAGCATAGACTTTCACAATATAATTATAAGGGTTTGCACGTTATTTTTTCAAATGTCACACCGGAAGAATATAATAGAATTATGACTTGTGAAACATCAAAAGAGGCTTGGGATATTTTGGCACTTACTCATGAGGGCACTAGCACGGTTAGGGCATCAAAACTTCAAAATCTCACTACACAGTTTGAGACCATTAGGATGTTAGAGAGTGAGACTTTTGATGAGTTTTATGCTAGGTTGTCTAATATTGTCAACTCGTTGTTTAACCTAGGTGAGAAAATTCTAGACAACCGTGTCATTAAGAAAATCCTTAGGTCGTCGCCTAGTAGGTTTGATGCGAAAATGACCATTTTAAACTCCTTGGGTAAGTTATAGTCGACGAAACTAGAAGAGATTGTAGGCGACTTACAAACCTATGAAATCGACATGATTACCTCTACGAAAGCGCCTAAGAATGAAAAGGGTATTGCATTGAAAATCCGGAAGGAGGAAATTAAAGTTTCGGATTCCGATTTCGATTTCAATTTTGAGGATGTTGCTTTGTTGGCAAAGAAATTTAAAAATTTTATTAAGTTTCAAAAGCAATCGAAAGATGCCAAGAAATTTAAAAAATTCAAGAACAACAAAGTAGATTCCACCTCTAAGGACAAGTTTGAAAAGCCTAAGAGAGATGAGTCGGATAGGTGTTTTGGGTGTGAGGGGTATGGTCACAAAGTTAAGGAGTGTCCCACTAGACTTAAGAAAGAGGGCAAGCAACCCGTTGTCTATAATGCCACCTTAAGTGATAGTGATCCGAAAGAGGGAGAGAGTTCCCCCATTGAGCATAACTTTGTTGCATTTATGGCATCTCATGTGAGCGACGACGATTCTCATGTGAATGACACACCCGAGGAGGTTTTGAGTGTATCCCATGTTAGTGAGGGTGAAGAGAGTGACGAGGAGTAGGTAGATGTGAATGAGTTTCAAGTTGCATTTAATGAGTTGTATGCTGAGACAGTGGAGGTGAAAAAGGCTAATGCAAAATTGCAAGCTCAGTTGAATGAGCGTGCCATAGAAAATAATGATAGTTTGATTGAGGATCTTAAGGCACGAGAGAAGAAGTTTAAGGAGAATCTAGAGTTTGTGGAGAAAGAGAGAGATAATATCCGTGGTTTGATGGAGTCCTTGAAAAAGGAGATTTTAGAGTTTGAGGAGTCTAGGCGTTTGCTCGAGTCTAGAATTAGTGAGTTGGAGGAGAGATTGAGAGACTGTCTAGAGTCAAGTTTGATTTGGAGGTTAGGTCAGAGAAGTTAAGTAAGATCTTAGGCACCGTCCAAATTAATGGAGATAGGGGAGGTATAGGTTTTAATGAGAGAGTTGTTCCCATTCCCCCCACTCATGTGAGAAACACTAGGAAGGTTAGAAAAGGTCCACACATAGGTAATCATTCCCACCACCACTTCACTTGCACGTTTTGTGGTAGGAAAGGTCACCTTAGGCGTTATTGTTACGACCTTAGACAAGCTCCTAGGAAGTTTATGAATAAAGTCGCCCCGGCTCCCAAAACCCCCATGCATAGTTTTACACCTACTTGGGCTAGGAAATCGGATTTAGTGGCTTTAGGAATTAAACTTCATGATTCTCGTTTGGGTGCACTTGATTCTTCCCATGCGAAATTTAAAGGATGATAGTGTTGCCATGTTTTTCATATAGTAGTTTGCTTCATGATATATTCATTGCTAGTATAGTGACATGTTTATCATTTTGTATTATATTTTTCATTTGTTTGAGTCTTATTTGAAAAATAAAAAAAGATTTTATTTTTGAGAAAACCTTTAAAAATCCAAAAAGATTTTGCTTTTATTTGAGTCAAAATATGTTTGAAAAGCCAAAAAGATTTTTGATTTTTGTTTTTGACTTTACATGTTTGATGTGGCATATTGGTGTACTTGGACCCCCCTATCATTTCTTATTCGCGTGGCTAGGACATTTGGTCATTATTATCTATGCTTAGAATGATCTTAACCATTGTTTATATGGGGTTATTTCGAAGTTGATATGCATTTTGATTCGACTTTGTATATATGCCAACATTGCACACATGCACGAGTTTATATGGATGTTTAACTTCTCTTGCATATTTAAATTTGGTGAGGCGTTCTTATCTCAATCTTGTCATATATGCGTAAATAGATTTAAGGAGAAGTGTGCATGTAATAACCGTTTACCGTGAGGATTTGAATTGTTATCTAATTGAAAAATGATGAGTGATTCATGGAAAAGGGCTACGAGAGTTCAAAATTAACTCGTCATGAAAGCCACCGTTTAAAAGAGCCCAAAAGAAAAAGTAAAATGCTAAGAAAAGGTCCAATAAGATTTTCTCTAAGTTAAGAATGCTAGAAACCTCAAAAGAACTTGAAAAAGTATATATTTATGAGGGAGTTTGGTTGGAAAAAATTTAAAAGGGTTTGCACAACTAATCTTAATGTTGAAACATTGCAATTTGACGCTATTATTTGTAAAATCGTCAAAAATCTGGATTTATGTGCATGTAGTATGTTTAGTTCATTAAGCTCACACTTTAATTGTCATATGGCTATGATAAGGTTTGATGATTTATCTCTATCAATTAGAGCTTTTTGATCGTTTCGATGTGTTGGAATAGTGGCTCATTTGTTGTAGTTTCACGCCCATTCATTCCATATCCATGTTTGAGCATATCGATACCATGTTTGCATGTAACTCACATTATTTGTTTTTATTAGTGTTTGCATTTGGTGCTAAAAGCCTAGTGTTTTTGTACTGTTTTGCTGCTATCAGGCCCTTCTAGGAATTTTTTTGTGCAGATTTTTTCACTGAGCAAAAATATAACATATTTCTGAGAATCTGGGAAATTTGGCAGGTCGCGCGAAGTCGTTCAAACGACATCCCATGTCGTGCGAACGACATATGTCATTCGTTCGAGCAACTTTCTCATCTCGTTTGAGCGAAGTCCCTGGCTCGTTCGAACAACAGGTTGCTTTCTTGCTTCTAATTAGTTTGCAGTCCTCTGGTTTAATTTGATATATTTTTTGTACTGCTGGAAATATTTCTGGACTGATTGGTTTATATGTAGGTTCTTTTATGTTCCAAATTGGTATTTTTCACATAGTCCGTTTATCACGCCTGTTTAGACTGTTGATTCCTTATGTGATGGTTTACTAGCAACTGATTTGTTATTCCATGATCTTTTTTAGCTGGTTGTTTCATGATTATCTAACAATTTCATTTGATTCAAATTGGATTATATTCTCATGCTAGATATGTTGTTTGGTTTATCTTTTCACCGGATTGTCTGTTAGAGATAAAAAAGGGGGAGAGATATATGTGTTGTAGGGGGAGATTTGAGCATGTTTTGATTGCATAGTTCACATTGGTATCATTTTCGCATTCATCAAATTGGTATCATTTTGTTGCTCAAACTGTCTAACAAATGATTTGTTCTAATCAGAAATATAAATTGGTATCATTTGTTCCTCCATACTTCACTGGGTATTTTGTTTGTCTGTTTCATCTGTGTAGGTATGCTTCAGCGATTCGAGATTTCAAGTCTACACCACATTCAAACAGTTCATGCTTGCCGCTGCTACATATTCTAGTCCATGTCCTGTAATTTTTGTTTTGAGTTATAGGATGGGATTTAGGCGTCATACGGCTTGACGACCCGACTTAGGAATTTCACTAGTTTAGTTTTGTCCCGAAATAGTCAAAGGGGGAGATTTATAAGGACATAAATTTTCAATTAAGTCCCTATATTGTTTTGACTTAATTTTGTGAACAAAACTGTGTTTGTAATATGTCATAGGGAGATTTTATTTTGTCACGATTCTACTTGGTCTATGACGTATTAAGAAATTGAAGACGTTTCGGCAAAGCTTCAAAGAATTAATCATGCCGAAGTTTAATTGGTGCAAGTTTATTCGTCTTCAAAGTTAATTGCATTCCGAGATCACTCAGGTATGAATGCGTATAATTAATGGTGCTCGGAATTATTTTTATAAAAGATAAGGATGTAATTTTTATAAAGAAAAATGTTTTAAAATGGTTTATAGTGTTTTAAAAGGTTTAAACTACGTTTTATGATGATAAGCTCGAAAAAGAGTTTGACATTTTTGGATCTCTTAATGGAAGAGACGTTTTAAACAAAAAGTCAAAAAGTTAAACTTTCGCATTGTCGTTCAAACGACATCCAATCTCATTCGAATGAGATGGCATGTCGCGCGAACGAGAGCCTCAAGTCGTTCGAACGACACCGTTTTCGAGGCGGCATTTAAATCATATTTAAACAGTGTTTTCATCAGAGTTTCGTATGTGTGCATTCTGGAAAATAGTTTTACGAACCAAAAACTTTTTTGCACATGTTTTCTAAGGTTTAAAAGTCTTAAACACATCCTTAGAGTTTGCAAATATTCGAGTTATCATTCTTATATGTTTATGTGATCTTGCTGCACCAAAATTGGATTTTGTTCATCATTGAACACTTATGATTATTGGTTTTGCGGTGAAGAAGCGACGGACATCGTGTTCAACATCGTAAGATGTATCAAGTCATATCGATGGACACCGAGACATATGTGGACGCGTGTGTTGTGGACAGGTATCGTGGAAGATGGAATTTCTGCATGGGCCCTATTGAAGAACGGTTGAAGATCAAAATGAGCGTCAAGACATATGGAGATCGAGTCATTGTGTAAGGCTAATCTGTCTTTGTAAAGCCATTGTTCATAGTGATTGTCTGGCTTGGGCCGTCCGAGGTTGTTTTCCCGTTTTGGGTTTTTTCCTCGTACATTCGGCGTTGTAAGTATTCTTTTCTTTACTTCACTTGCTTTAATCACTAGATGCATGTTTAGGATTAATCAAGATAAAATTGGTTTAAAGTAAGAATTGGTTTTTTCACAACTTGGTTCGGTGCATAATTAAAAGTTGGATAAATTTTTTGGTAATAAATTAGTTTGATTTGAAACACAAACAAAAAGGGTCCTTTCACCTATGTCTCCCTTATGGAACAACATAGGCTTGATCAAATACAAATTAGCATTTTTTTTTGTGTCCCACTCCATCATGGACAAATCATAGATAGAAAAGATAAATTTGTAATACCCCGTACTTTTATGAGTATTTAATTTCCGTGTGTTTAAAATTATTAATTTAATTGGGATTAATTAAATTGGGTTTCGGTAAATACTAATTAGCGAGATAAAGGATTAGTATTTATTATCAGTATTATTTATTTTCATGTGATAAGTAAATAGATATGTAATTTATTATATGTCGCGTATGAGTGAAAAACAACGGTTTCTTATTGTATATCGATAAAGTGCTACATTGGCAGATCGATATAATTTATGTGTGACGCGTACGGTATGCATGTGTCGGTCCGATTAATGGGATATGGGTGTATTTATTGATGAGTGCTCGGATGACCTTTTCGAGTGCATCAATGAACCGGGAATGATCAAAATAGTTCAAAATACGCATTCGGTGTTATGATTGGATTATGGGGATTTTTATACAGAACATGACCCATATAAGGGTAAGATGGTATTTTTGTACCTGAGGTTAAATGAAAAAATAGAATTAGGGTGAATTAAGGAGGTATTTAAAGGTAGGTGTTGCCCAGATTATACTCAAGAGGGGGGTGAATTGAGTTTAGCAAATTTTTAGTCAAATTAAAATTTCAGAAAAATATTTAATTTACAACACCTTAACAATTTTCAGATAAATAAATCTTAAATGATTAAAACAAAGAATATCAAATAAATGCAACCAATTAATTTAGACAATCTGAAATGCAAATTTGAACACTACACAAATATTAAATTATTTTTCGTATATAATATAAATTAATATTTTGAAATTAATTAATTAATTCGAAAATAATTATTTTAACATTAAAACAAATTTACCAATTTTCAAAACTAATATATTTGCAAAGTGCTGAAAATATATATTAAAGCAAGCACAAATAAAGTGCGAAAAAATAAATGACATCGAAATTTAACTTGGTTTGGCCAAATCCCGGCCTACGTCCACGCGCCTAGAGCTTCGAACTCCCTTGTGCTTCAGTAATCCTGATCCACTGGACGGTAGGATCAAACCACCATGTACATCCGTTTTCAAGCTAAAATCGAGCTTCAAACACCGTGGTCCAATTTGCAGGTAAGAACCAATCACCGGTACAACAATCGTAGCTAAAACCGAGTTACTGAAACCCAAGCTTCTAACAAAGCTTCAAAGAAATCTGATTTTTATAGTATAATGTAGACTACCGAAACTCCGTAAAATACAATTTATATTATGAGTTTCTTCTTCTTTAATGAGACTTCAATAAATGATGTTGGTGTAGGCTCAAGTCTTCTTCTTCAATGATTGAGCATATGTAAAATTAATTGCTCTTCTAAATGTGTAGTAGGTGAATAACAAATTCAAATGCTCCTTAATAAATTCTCAAGTGTTGCTCATAGTCTCATTGTTGTGTATCTTCAATGCATCACTTTGAATATTTATATATGTCTTCAAGAAAAATAGTTGTTAGAAACAAGCTTTGTGAGCATTAAATGCTCCTGATCTGCTGAGATGAAATATCTTGAAAAATGATCTTGCAAATCTTCATTCTGATCTTCTCAAGAAAAATATAGTTGTTGAGACATGGATATGGACATGTGAAAATGTAGGACTGAAAATATAGCTTCTTTAGACATCCTACAATAACTCCTGTAAAATTTGTTAGACCAAGAAATAGAGACAGATAGATCCGATATGAAATTGTTAGACATTTTGGTTTGTAGAGAAACAGTAAACAGGCTAGATATATTTCATCTAATAGAAAAATAGGTACTAATATTCATATAATAAAATTTGCCAAAAGTTGATTGAAAAACGTGGCTTAATGCAAGGCCAGTTTAGAAATGACGGAACAAACGAATGTGATGTAGCTGATAAATCCGAATCTCTGAATGATAACTAGACACACTAAATAAACAAATACCAAGTGAAACGGAGGAATAAACATAATATATAAACAATAGGATCAAATCTCAAATCTCCGCTTACATCACATATCTATCGATCTCTCCCTTTTTTTTCCCTGGAATATACAACTAGTGGGACAAATAAATAATAAAATCCATATCTAGCAAGAGTATAACATCTGAGGCATAGTTAGATAAACATATAATAAGAGATCATATAATAAGAGATCAGAATATGGAAAAGTATAGCTAGTAAATAGTCACATGAATACATCATCACTATAAAAATGATGTGACTAAACAAAATATCATCCACAAATGTAGTATGATAATGAAACATGAGTAATCCGAGTCAACTGCATATAAACTGTCCATAAACCATCCAGAAGTACCATATGAGAATAATAGAAGAATATCTAGCAAAAGGTACTGAAACTGAACGAAAAAAATTCGTAAATTTACAGGTCGTTCGAACGAATGTGAATGTCGTTCTAACGACGTAAGCATCTCACTTGAACCAGAAGAATCTAACTTTTAAAGACGTGAACTAGTAGAGACTCGCTTGAAGCTCGTTTAAAGCACACTTTTGATGACCTCCTAATGATCCAACACTGTATAAACATCATATCTCGCTTGAACCTCGCTAAAACCCATACTTCGAATGACAGGACAAAGTCGTTCAAATGAAGCTAAGATCTCGTTCTAGCGATACTGAAAAACTTCGAATCCTTCTCAAAAAAATATGTAAATACCAATTCAAAAATAAAAATGAGTTACACTTTAATACGATATTGATGTGCCTAAACATGGAATGGAATGAATAGGTGTGAAGTAACACAAATGAATCACACTTCAAACACATAAATACATTCAAAAACCTCCAATTGACTACTAAATATAATCAAACTATGGTTTAGCCATATGTGACAATAATAAATTAAATTTAATGAACAAAACAAATGTCTTAAAACATAGAACTCATCAAACGTCTCACTCCCTAACATATTAATCATCTCACTCCCTAACATATTAATCGTCTCACTCCCAAGCATCTTTAAACATCTCACACGTCATGATACGGTGGAATTCCTCAAGGGACACGAAACAAAAAAGTGAATTCAAACCCTTATAATTATATTATGCAAGTTTGTGTTCGGCATCAGTACGTGACTCAACAAGTTATAATTGAATAGCCTCTCCATTTCTCGTGACTGGTGGTGTCCGCCCCTTAACTACGGCTAACCACGCTTGCTAATCTAATAAGTATCGACTTCATACATATTTTTCGGTAAGCGTAATTAGTCCCATCAAACATAGGTGTTCTAAAACCATCAAACCCTTCGAAATTCATACCTAAAGACATGGGATTACGGACACAGTAATTAAGTGTTCTAGCTTTGATACCAATTTAAGAAGGCCCCTACGTGTATGTGCTTTAGGCAAAGCCAACTTTTATAAAATTTTATCAATTTTTGTATGCACCAAATATGTGAACCAATTTAATTAACCCAATTTTATCTTTTTAATCTTAAACATGCATCTAGTGAGATTAAGAAAGTAAATCAAGTTTACAACTCCGATGTACGAGGAAACCATTATTGAAAAAATCTCGGACGGGCCAGGTCAAACAATCACTATGATATGATTTTATAAAGTATAGACAGTAGACTTACACAACGTCTCGATCCCCACAGGCCTTGATGCTATTCTATCTTCAACCACTCCTCCACAGTGCAACGTAGGAGTCCACCTATGCCAAGTCCACAATCATTTGAGTTTATATTTATTATGATTTGGATTTGTTTTGGATATTATCATGGTGATAATTTTTAATATTACATGAATAATTATATTTATTGGATCAATCTAATTATTATCTTGTGGAATAATTTTTAAATGTCTCATATATCTGTCACATGCTAAAAATGATAACTTATTTAGTGACGTTCGACGTAGTTTGGAAGCAACGGCTGACTATCTCGCTTTCCAGAATGCACGGGGTGTTACAACAACACCCACTGTGTGATTGACACATCACTGAATTTGAAAAAAGGGTACACGAAATGGCTCTTTCTAGTATTAATCGCTTTTAAATTCTTTGATATAAGTCAAGCCAAAAACATACACAATATACACGCCACATGACTTTTCTTATGAAAATAAAATAAACCATTTTCACATTTTTGTGAGAAGAAATCCTCTAGGAGTCCAAATCTAGTAGAAAAAAATTCAGCCTCACAAAGCAAAGGTAACTCTCTTTTCACTCTGTTTTAGTGTTTCTCTTCCATAGAATTATTAATTCTTCCCCTATTTTACTCCATTTTAATGTTTATGTTCTGTAGCTTCATTCATCCTTCCTCTATTTTTTAGCTTAGGATTTCACCAAATTTGTTTAGAATTTAGGGTTAGTTTTTTCATTAGGAATCAAAGCTATATTTAATTATTGACACTTGATGGAAACGGAGGATTGAAAATTCCAGTTTGATTTCTAAATTCTCCATTAGGCATGTGTCTTTTTGATGAATTTATTTTGTTAACTTATTTGCTAAAATTATCCATTGTTTTTATTTTTGAATATATATGATTGTTTTTGTTGTTTATGATTCTAAATTAATTTTAATTTCATATCTTATAAAAAATATCGAACATTCACACAAGTTAGATATTTTTTTTTGTAATGAAATGACATGTATCAATATAATTTAATCTTAATTTTGTTTGAATGAATTTTTTTTTTGTGCCCCACCCCCACAAAATTCATGGCGTCAATGATCACTTTTAATGGTGAAATTTTCACATCTAATGACGAAATATGTACTAAAGTCTAGGAAACTTATAAAGTTTTCCATCCATTTCACAACCAATTGAATCCATAACACAATGGTGCAAATCCTATTTAAAATACAGAGCAAAGGACATCATTTTGTAGAATATTGATGTTCCAACACACGTAGTGTAGCAACATAATGCTAGAAAGATCAGCGAGTAAAACATGTCGACCTTCTCATCATTGAAAGGCCCTCTGGTTACCTAGTACGAAGCAAATATGCAACTCTCAGCATCTCACTAAGAAAAGAATCGAAGGCAAACACTTGTGTTTAGTATTCAACCATAACAGTTGCATTTAAATCATAGAGCTTAAATGTAAAACTAACATGATGACTAATGGACTCAATTAACTATGTAAATAATTATCACATCTGGTATAAGATGGTCTACATACCATTTATAAAAAGTACCATGGTTATCTTCTTCGCAATGTAATTTGAATTGGAAATGAAACCATCCATTTCAAAAACCGAAGAAGATGGATCATCATCAGAAGCCTCTACTTTAATAAGATTGCGGGAAACTGACACCCCGTAAACAGATCTGATAGCATCAAGCCTTGATGATGCAACAACTGAATGAACATCCGCTCTAGCAGCTCCATGCTGAGTATAGTGGAATGGTAAAGTGTGAAAAAATCTCTTATGTTTTTAAACGAGTGGTCTTTTTACTTTGGCCCTGAGATAATTGCATAATTGGACTTAACCCCCTAGAAGCTAAAATATATGACTACCCCACCCCCCTCCAAGCCACAAATAATTCATAGGGTACAAATGGGTTGGTGCACATGACCCGGCAGGCAGGAGGGCGGGGGGAGTCTAATTATCCAATCATCTTAGGGAGTAAAGTCAAAAAAAGCCCTTAAAATAAATGGGACAAGAAAATCTTTTTTTTAAATAAATAAAACTTTATTAAACTCGAATCAATACAATACAAGTGCCAATATACCAACTCAAAAATACTACTGATGTGATGTGAGTATTGAATTGAATAAATCGAATCAATAGACAAAAATTTAAATAAAATATTACGAAATTTAAATAGCCAAGGCAGTCCAAAGTGATAACCCAGAAAAAATAAGCCGCGTCTGATAAATAGAGTTGGAAGCCGACAAATTGCCTACCGGTACTTGTGCACTCTCGGGCGACGAACTGGCCGGCAACGGACTAGGCGGGCTACTGCTAAACGGAAACATGTCCGGCGATTGAGTCGGCATTGCTGAAGTCAAAGGAACATTTGCCTCCACCGGAGATGATACCGGTGTAGTAACTGGAGTTTGAGCCGTATGAGATTGAATGGGCGAAGTAGATGGAGATTGAATGGGTGAAGTAGAAGGAGATGGAGATTGAACGGGCGAATTAGATGGAGATTGAACGGGAACGGGTGAAGTAGAAGGAGATGGAGATGGAGATTGAACGGGCGAGGTAGAAGGAGAAAATGTATGCAGTGAAGGAATTGGAGATTTGGAAGCGGAAGCATGAGGAGCAGGAGAGATGGATTTGAATGGAGATTTTAGTAGGGGAGTTTGATTGGGGTGCTTGGGCAGGGGCATTGTTACCCTGTGCCCAAATCAAATTTGATGCGTATAATACCACAAGGGCAATAATAATCATAATTACTTTATTCATCTTGCGATTGCAAGCGTTTACAAATTATTTAGATGCCCTCGAAGTTTATGATGATATGCTGATTATTGTTGGTGACAAGAAAATCTAAATACATGTATGTATGGTGGAATAACCTGTTGGTTTTGGCTCTCCTATTTTTTCAGTTTTGGTTTATTTACAAATTTGCCATTTTGGCTCAAATCTATAAATACAAGTGTTATTTCTAGGTTTTAGGAGATGACAAGTTTGAGAGCTATTTTGAGAGTTATCAAAGCTAAAGAGAGATAGAGCTCCCATTTGAGTGGTGAGTTCTTATGAGGTTGTGAGTGACTTTCTAAGAAAGATAAATTGTGTGTGTGTATAACCTTTGGGGGGGTTCCTCCATTTATCTATAGAAAGAAGAAATCCTCCTTGGTGGATGTAGCCCAAATTTGGGTGAACCACGGTATATCGTTATTATTTTGCTTTGATGATTGCTTATATGTTCTTATTGTCTCTTCATTGATACTTGGTTGAATTGATTGGGAGTTTGCACACTAGTTCATTTACGGAACAAGGTCTTGGGTGTTTTTCGCACACCAAGTGTTTGATAAAATTCTCGAGTGAGTTTTATCGTCTTGGTCGCTAGAGATAGTCTTTCTTTAGCGCAACAAGTGGTATCAGAGCTTTGGTTGCATTGTTTGCGGTATTTTTGGTTCGAGGTTGAATCAATTTTGGCAATTTTGGTGTAGCTTTTATTTTTGTTCCAAATAACGAAAAATGTGGAGAGTACTCGAGAATCAACCTTTACGAGCGGAGGCTCTAAGAGATGGGATCCGAGTTAAGGATCGAGTGGCTTAATGAAGATGGACATGAAGGCTTTTGATGAGAAGATCAATTTTGGGTTATGGCAAAGACGAATGCGAGGCTTTCTTGTCCAACAGATGTTGCAATTAGCATTGTTGGGAGTAGAGGGATGACCGGTAGGCATGACCGATGCTGAGTGGATTGACATTGATCAAAGAGAGTCTTCGTGTATTGAGATTCTTATCACGGATGATGTGTTAAATAAGGTGATAGCGAAGACCACGACTAAAGGCATGTGGGACAAGCTAGAAGAGATTTATTTGAGAAAGTCGTTGTCAAATAAATTGTTCCTTAAGAAGAAACTCTTCAAGCTTGAGATGAAGGAGGGTGAGGATATGATGAAGCATATCAACCTTTTTAATGCCTTGATAAATGACTTGAATCAGATAGATGTTCAATTCATTAATGAGGATCGAGCATTGTTGTTGCTTGCATCATTACCCGATTCATACGAGCATTTTTTTACCACTCTCGTGTTTGGGAAGTCTACGCTCCGATGCAATGAGGTTCTGCAAGATATTCAATCTCATGTCACGATGAGAAAGAAGGAAGGTGGAGGTGACGGGTATTCCCATAATGAAGGCCTTACGGCGAGAGACGGAGGTAGGCAAAATGACGGGAGGAACTCCAATCGGGGATTTAATGACGGTAGTAGGTCTAGATCGAGAGGTGTTGGTGGTAAAGGGCCGAAATACTACAAGTGTTGGGAATGGGGTCATATGATCCGAGAATGTCCTTTGTGGAACGACAAGGTTAAGGGCAAGGTTGATTCCGAGAGGGCAACGGTAGTGAGTGCGAATTATGAAGATGAACTTGGAGAACTTCTCACAATCTCCAAGGTTAACTCTCTTTTCCAAGATGATTGGATATTAGATTCGAGATCATCGGATCACGTTTGCTCCAAGAGGGAATATTTAGAGTCTTTCATGGAAAATGGAAAAGGTTCCATGTCTTTGGCTAACGGAGAGAAGGTTTTCGTTGAGGGTGTCGGGATGGTGAATCTCAAGATGTTCGATGGGGCGGAATGCACTTTGGGTGGTGTGTCTTATATCCCAAAGTTTCGAAAGAATTTGATATCCATTAGCCGTTTGGATTCCAAGGGTTGTCGGGTGTCGGTGGCGGGTGGAGTCTTGAAAGTCACACGCGATTGTATGGTCCTAGCGAGGGGAGAGGAGAGAAAGGGGTTATATCGTCTAAATCAGACTTCGAGGAAGACGGGGAAGCGGTGTGCACAAGTGATCGAACGTTCGAGGCATGTCACGTTTGTGAACAAAGTAGAGACATTGTGTGCTAGCTTTCCGAGACTAGACGATAGTGATGAGATAATACCTACTAGTGGAGGGGATGGATCGAAGTCTCCCTCCAGGGCCAACGAGTGATGTTGACTCGATTTAGTTGCGCATTATTCGATTAGAATCGAGGAGGTGTAGGATTGTGATGGATTCGAGGTGTGTGTAGCTAGTTCAAGGAAGGTCGATGGGTGATTGTTTGCGAGCATTGGCAAACGGGAGTCTTTCGTGACAAAGACTTGGTACATCTTTCGAGGGTGAGATTTGGAGGATGTGAGAGGTGAGGAACTTTCCCTCTCATCCGTGGTTAATTTCTCAAGGAGGAAGATGGTGTTGATGTATTTGAATATTTCGTGTAAAGAAGGTGTATGCTATATGTATTGTGTGGGGGTGTACTCACCGGGTTACGTGAGGAGCGAGCTTCACCGTATGGTTACATGGGAAGCATTCAAATGCATGAGATGGGAAGTTCTTAGTTTAGAACTTGGTTCCTCGGCGGGTGGAGTCGTTTGGAGTCTTGGAGTGAAGACTTGCGGTATCTCACTTCATAGTTGAAGTTTGGGGTGGCTTAGCGTCGGGTGGAGCATATAGGCTTATTAGACGTCGGTATGATCTTCGAGCGAATTTAATGTTTGTGTTCCGAGTTTGGTTGGATCGTGAGGATCTCCTGGGGGAATCGCATTAGCTTGGAAGATGGTGGGACGATCTTCAAGCGGGTTCAATTTCAGCATTCTAGAGATTGGTTGGATCGTCAAGGTGGAGTTTATTGGTTTTGGCTCTCCTATTTTTTCAATTTTGGTTTATTTACAAATTTGCCATTTTGGCTCCAATCTATAAATACAAGTGTTATTTCTAGGTTTTGGGAGAGGAAAAGTTTAAGAGCTATTTTGAGAGTTATCAAAGCTAAAGAGAGATAGAGCTCCCATTTGAGTGGTGAGTTCTTGTGAGGTTGTGAGTGACTTTCTAAAAAAGATAAATTGTGTGTGTGTATAACCTTTGGGTTCCTCCATTTATCTATAGAAAGAAGAAATCCTCCTTAGTGGATGTAGCCCAAATTTGGGTGAACCACGGTATATCGTTGTTGTTTTGCTTTGATAATTGCTTGTATGTTCTTATTGTCTCTGCATTGATGCTTGGTTGAATTGATTGGGAGTTTACACACTAGTTCATTTACGGAACAATGTCTTGGGTGTTTTTCGCACACCAAGTTTTTGATAAAATTCCCGAGTGAGTTTTATCGTCTTGCTCACTAGATATAGTCTTGCTTTAGCGCAACATAACCAACCTTTCTGCAAGAGAAGCTCACGTTTCTGTGATGAATAGCGAATCGCTAAGCATGTCTACAATTTTTGGATAATCATCAGCGGAGTTCTGAAGAGTTTTCCTCCAGGCAGCCATGTTATAAAACAAATTTTCGATCTGATGCAGATACGTGCAATCAATCAGAACAAGAAGAAATATATAGCAGATATTTTAAAATATGTTTATAAATGAATTATCTGAAATTCCCAAAATAAAATTCAAATTCTAAAATATCTGCTGCTTTTTGCCTCATGAGATCGCAGTGTCATGTAAAATGTAAATAAGAAAGAAATCCTTCCTTATTTAACTATCATGAAAAACAAAATCAAAAGTTCAGTCTTATTCAAAATTGAATTTATTTATAAGTATCTGTTTTTTATGTTCAAATTCATTTTAAAAATTCTCTTAAAATATCTATAATGCTATTAAAAAAACTAACCATTATCTGAGTGCCCTTTACCGCAGCACATGCTTTTGGTTCATGCTCCATTACACCATCTCGATACGATACCCTAACCCAAACATGATTTCCACTACAGGAAAAATAAGAAAAAACAAGATGCATTAAAATTTGGCTGCCATATCTTAAAATTGACACTACAGTAAGTAAATAAATATGATCGCCAAAAAAGAAGGCTTTCCAAATACAGCTACTCATATTGATAATTAGTACCTTGAGAAGTCATTATATTGTCAAATGTCCATACCAATATAATGGTGGTGACGGTCGCATGCCCGACATAAGTCATGCTGGCCAATGCCTCTCCTCTGAACCCCATTGACCTAATTGAGTGCAAGTCTTCAAATGTAGACAACTTTGACGCCGTATGCCTCTCGCACATAATCGACAAGTCCTCGTACTAAACACAGAAAACAATTATAACGATATACACATATGTACATCTAAAACAAAATAATTTTGTTTGTGGTGTAACTTTATTTTTGGTAAACCAGGGTATCCACTAGCGACTTAGTGACTAATCCCTTTGCTGATTGTAGGCACCTCGATCAGCGAAGGGATTAGTCACTAAGTTACGCCACAAACAAAAATTTGTTAGCATGTTTGTGGTGTAACTTGAAGTCCAGATTTCTTCAGTGTTTTTCATTCGACGATTTAAGATTATCCCACTCAATAAAACATGCTAACAAAAAAATATACCGCCCAACAAAAACCTCTCATTATAATTTATCAGTTAGTTAAGTATTAAAGCATATTCCTAACCTGAGTTAATTAACGAACCAAGTCTCTCTCTCTCTCTCTCTCTCTCTCTCTCTCTCTCTCTCTCTCTCTCTTGATCAGGGTTCTTAGTTCTTTTTTTCACCCTTATATTTTAAGGTTTCTTGCATGGAGTTCATGTGTGTTTGTGTTAAAATGGAAAGAAAAGAGAACAGCCTCCGGTTTGTCATCTATTGTAATGATTTTATCGTTGGTTTGTTATATTCTGATTTGATCTAGGTAATTGTCTTATAGTCTATCTCAATGTTACCTGGATCGTGGTTCGATCGGGTACGGGGAATGGGATACGATACGGGGTATGCTAACTTGGCCGGTACGGGGTTCAATGGGGGTAGATTTAGTTGGAATGCTATTTCGGTACGGAGTTCGTTTTGAAAGTGATATACAAATCGCTACAACACTTTGTGCTTTATATGTCCTATAGATATTCGTTTAAGACTAGTATTAATTTATTATATAGTTGGATCTATGAATGAAATGCAATAACAACTATTACAATCAATAAATTCATTACACAATAATATGAAAAACTCAAAATTTATAATTAATTAAGTTTTTGCAATCATTCAATAATGAAGTTGTGCAGCAACAATCATAAATAAAAGTAAATGTCTTGAAATTAAAAACTGGACAATCATAATTATTTTGCCATGTTTTTCCCCTTTGAATTCTTCTTCAATCTTCATCTTGAGATGAATCATCTAAAATTTTAAAATTCATGTCCGTTTGCAAATTATCATCCTCTTCTTGCCTCGTTGTTGATATTTTTTTTAACAAAGAGAAAGAGAAAAAAATGGACTAAAGAGTTTTAAAGTTGGACTCTGTTTGAAAGAAAAATGGATTCTTCGTATTTAAATGAGTGGCAAGACCTATCAATGGGTCGTATTGAGTCGTGTTCGTGTCGATTTTTATCGTGTTCGGGTCATATCGGGTTCGTGTCTAAACGGGTGACTTTTTTATCGCGTGAAAAAATCATATTCAAACTCAACCCGTTATATAAACGTGTCGTGTTCACTCGTTTGAATTGAATACAAGTTAACATATTATCTCATTTTTTACCCCAAGTAGAACCGTTAATTCATTGACATTATCAAATCTATCATTTAGTAAAATTCGTTATGATTAAATTAACATTATGCTACATAAATTATTTATAAGTTGCAACAATATATCTTATTTACTTAAATTAATGGGTCATAACGGGTCTTATCAGTTATAAACGGGTGAAGGGGGTCAACACAAACCCAACCCGTTAACTATCGTGTCTTATTGGGTGGGCAATGATATGACCCGAACCCATTAACTTATAACTTCGAGTCGATTCGTGCCATGTTATCTTGTCGTCCTCATTTTGTCAGGTCTCAGTACAGTTTTCAAGACTCTTTGTTTTTTTAAAAGACTTTTTGTTTTTTTTACCTCTTAGAATTCTTGGAGGAGTTCTAGTTGCTAGGATAATCTGTTATGGGCTCCGGTCCTTTCTTTTATGTTTTGTATAATTTCTATATATGGGTTTTCGCCCCCTCAGACTAGTTGGTTCTAGTGATTCATTTGCTTAGCAAAAAAAAATACTCCTTGTTTTCAAAAAGACTAGTTTGTTTTAAAGAAACTCTTTCATTTTTTAAGAAAAAAAAAGAGCCGCTGTTTTTAAACAAACTGTTTAGTGACTAAACTTTAAAGAAAGAAAAAATTAAAAACTGCCCGTGTAACTTATTTTTTGAAAGAAAAAATTACGTTTGGCTGGTCAAACTAAAAACTTTACAAGGGTAAAACCCTTCTCCTTCCACCGTTTGAGTTTCACACAATCGGAAGAAAAAAAAGACAATTGTCTCTCTCTCTCAACGTTCTCATCGACGACCGCTCCTCTTCATCATTAGAGTTTTTCATGCCTTCGGCAGACCCAACCAAACAACAACAAACTATGCTGTCAACAAATGGTGAACACAATTTGATTCGGTCTTACAAAATGAGTTGATTAGGGTTTGGTTCGATCTCTATAAAAGGTACGTCTCTTTCATTTAGTGTTTGGTTCGTAATTTTTACCAATCCAAATCGCAAATCGACCCCGTTCGGGTACGGCCCGTTCCAGTTTGGGGTTCGTAAGGGGTACAAGCGAACCAGGTAACTCTAGTCAATCTGGTGGATTCAAAGTTTTCTTTAAGGGTTTGAAACTGTAATCTTTAGTAATTCATGACAAATATCAATGATAAAAAAAAATTCCCATCTAGGCACTAGGCCTGCTCCGCTGCCTCGCCTAGGACCTAGGCTCTAGGCCTTGGGTGGTGATCAGATGTCTTACCTACACGAAAATATATATACATATTTGCAAATATATATGTATGGTTACTATTTTTATGTATTTACTGATATTTATACATTGATTTGACAATTTAGACTTCGTGTTGAGCCTTTAATTTTATGGTAGTAGTTAATTTTTAGAATGTTACATTTAAAGATAAAAGTAAAAACCGCCTAGCCCCCACAACAGTAATAGAGGTAGAATTGGCGTCGAGGTTGTTCTCTACGAGCTCTTTAATGGCGGAAACTTCACGGTGGATCAACTTGCAGGCAGCAATGTAGTCAACCACGGATTCATCTAGGTGAGGAATTTTTGGAGGCTCTTTTATGGAGATTGGAGTCAGAATTGGTTCTACTTCTTTGTCTATTTCCATCTCGAGCGAGTGTTTGATGATTTTGATTGTTATGGTTACTCTATTTAAAGCGGTGTTTATGTATATGTTTAACTAATGAATAAAGGGAGATAGCGTTTATGCGAACGTCGTGGCGATCAACAGATACTTGGATGAGTTGAGGCCACCATAAAACTAAAAGACAAAAGGATCAAAACAAAAAACTGAGATTACTAATATAATAATCTGGATTCTTTTGATCAGTTATAACTGTAAAAAACTCCCTATCATATATATTACAATCTGAAAATTTAATAAATTTCGGAATTATCTCTTTAATCCGCTTTTTCTTATTTTCCTGGAAAAACAAAATGTATGAGTTCTCCTGCAAACTAGATTATTATCCCGCGGATATTCTGCATTTTCCAAGGAAAATGGATGATTTTCCTGAAAATAAAATTAAATAATAAAATATATAAAGAGAGACATTCAATACACTGATAAAAACTCTGTATTTTCAGAGAAAATGTACGAGTTTTCCTGGAAACTCATCCGTTTCCTGGGAAAATGCATGATTTTTCAAGAAAATGTAACATTTTCCCGCAAAATCATGAAAACGTCCATTTTTGGTGTAAATGTTGCATTTTCTCAGAAAAAGAATAAGTTATCTTAAAAAACTTTGCATTTGAGAGGGAAATGGATAGTATCTAGAAAATAATATACATACGCACACACACACACATATATATATATATATAGAGAGGGAGAGAGTCAGAGATTCAAAACATCTATCAATACAGTAATTACTCAATGCTAGCTCCAATTCTACATGTGTAAGGGAAAAGAATATTAAGAAAGAATTGTGAAACAGTTTCTGATTTTCATTAATTGAATAAATGATCCTACAGAGATATATATACTAGAGATTACATAAACTAACTCTAGCTACTACCAATAGAATAAAGACAACTATCATAATCAATTTAACTAACACAAACAAAGTCTAACTGAAACTAACAAAGTCTAACAAACTGTTGAGAAAATAATTGTTCTGTTATAACAGCTTTTTATTCTCAACACCCCCCTCAAACTCAGAGTGGATAGACTTTCTACTCTGAGTTTGTCCCGAAGTAAGGGAAATCTTGAAGATGAGATGGCTTTTGTAAGACAATCAGTAGTTTGATCTAAAGCAGGTACATGTCGAACCGCAATAGTCTTCTGGAGCACTTTTTCTCTATCAAAATAAAGATCAAGCTCAATATGCTTCGTTCTAGCATGAAGAATAGGATTGGCCGCTAAATAGACGGTACTAAGGTTGTCATACCAAACCACAGGTATTGAAGGTAGAGTAATATGAAGTTCAGTGAAGAGAGATTGAAGCCATGTAAGTTCTGAAACAACATTAGCTAGACTCCTATACTCGGCTTCAGTACAAGACCTGGATATAGTATGATGCTTCTTGGACTGCCAAGCTACTAAATTCAAGCCAAAGTATACACAAAATCCAGAAGTGGAGCAACGGTCATCAAGGTCATAAGTCCAATCTGCATCACAGAAAGCTTCCAAATTCAACATTGATGGCTTTCTAAGATGTAAGCTATGATCTAAGGTGCCTGCGAGATATCTCAGAATACGTTTTACTGAGTTCCAATGAGACTGGAGTGGATTTTGCATGAATTGACACACCTTGTTCACGCTGAAGGAAATCTCAGGCCTAATGATAGTAACATATTGAAGAGCACCAACTATAGAGCGATAAAGATGAATATCTTCGACGAGATCACTGCCAAAAGCAGAGAGTTTAAGGCCACTGGTCATAGGAGTAGAACTAGCTTTGGCATATTGCATTTTGGCTTTGTACAATAGATCTTTGAGGTACTTGCTTTGGGATAAACAAAGTCCATCTTGAGTGTGATGAACTCGAACACCAAGAAAGTAGTTGATTTCACCAAGATCTTTAAGAGCAAACGTCTTGTGCAAATCAACAAATAGAGATGTGACAAGAGAACGATCGCTGCCTGTAATTAAAATATCATCCACATATACCAGAACACAAGTGAAATGAGTAGGAGTAGCTCTAACAAATAGAGATTGATCGGAATTAGCAGACATAAATCCAAAAGAAACCAGGGTGGTATTGAACTTCTCAAACCAGGCACGAGGAGCCTGTTTCAGGCCATAGAGTGCCTTCTGTAATTTGCACACTGAATTGGGGAAATCGAGATGTACAAAGCCTAGAGGTTGTTCCATATATACTTCTTCATTCAACACTCCATTGAGAAAAGCATTGTTCACATCTAATTGACGAACAGACCATCCATGTGATAATGCAAGAGTTAAAACAACTCTAATGGTGACAAGTTTGACAACTGGACTAAAAGTCTCAGTAAAGTCAAAATTAGGTTATTGGTGAAAGCCCTTGGCAACAAGGTGAGCTTTGTACTTATTGATACTCCCGTTAGGATTCTCTTTAGTCTTAAACACCCATTTGCAACCAATAGGTTTACGTCCACCAGGTACAGGGACTAAAGTCCACATCTGATTTCGATCTAAAGCAATAATCTCATCTTGCATTGCTGATTTCCAGTGAGTATGTTACAGAGCCTCTTTAGCAGAGGTAGGTTCAAGTGTTGCCATATAAATCTTAGGTTTGAAAATCCCAGCTTTTGACCGAGTCTGCATACAATGAGTGATAGGACCTAAACCCTGTGGTTGCACTGATAAACTGTCAACATTAGAAACATTAGGGAGTGGCATATGTGAACATTCAGCATGTTGGGCAGGAGAAGGTGAGCTATGAGAGACAGAAGATGAAAAATTATGAGATGAAAGGATAGGAGAGGAAGCAGAGAGAGAAGAACTAATAGGAATAGAGGACTTTAAAGGAGCAACATAAGGAAATGAAGATGAAGAAGAGATAGGTGGAGAAGTAAAAGGGAGAATAGGAGGAGATGATGAGATATGAGGGGAATTGGAAAATGAAACAGTAGAGAAAGGAAATGTGAACTCATCAAAGATGATATCTCTAGAAATGTACACACGTCCATTAGCTGCTAAACATTTGTAGCCTTTGTGGTTTAGACTATATTCTAAAAAAGTACAAGGTTGAGACCTGAACTGAAGCTTATGTTGATTATACGGACGTAAATTTGGATAGCAAGTGCATCCAAAGACTTTGAGCATGGAGTAATCTGGTGGAGTGTGAAAGAGATGTTCTATTAGGGACTTAGAACCTAAAACAGGTGTGGGAAGCCTATTTGATAGAAAGACTGTAGTTTGATAAGCTTCATCCCAATATTTGAGAGGCATATGTGCATGTGCTAGGAGAGTAAGACCATGTTCAACTATATGACGATGTTTTCGCTCAACTACACCATTTTGTGCATGTGTGTGGGGATAAGCAACACGATGAATAATAACACTATTAGTGAGAAAGTCGGTAAACACTCGAAACTCACCACCCCAAACTGTTTGAATAGCCTTGATTGAAACACTAAGTTGCAGCTCAACCTAACTTTTGAAGTTTTGAAAAGTTTTGAAGGCTTCTGATTTAGTTCGAAGAAGATACATCCAAGTATATCTAGAATATGCATCTACAAAAGTAATATAATATCGATAGACGTTAGATGAAAGATGGGGTGAAGGTCCCCAAATATCTGAGTAAATAAGTTGTAGTGGAGCAGTGTATGATGTGTTAGAATTAGGAAATGGTAACCTATGAATTTTTCCAAGACAACAGGCTGAACAAAAATCAAATTCACTTTTATTGCATTTGAAAGAAAGATTACACTTATTAAGAACAGTTTGTACAATTTTAGCAAATGGATGTCCTAACTATTATGCCAAAGATGAAAATTAGATGATCTTGAGTTGATGGAAGAATCCAAAAGCTGAGTGAGTTCAGTGTTGTTGGTAGACAAGGGACCAGAAGAAGACTTTGAATGCAACTGAGTAGGAATGGATTTGATCTGAGCTAAAATTCCCATTTGAGAGTGATAAAAAATATATAGGCCATTCTTGAGTCTCCCCATCAGTAGGATCTGGTTGGAGATCTGATCCTTAACAAAACAAGAATCAACATGAAATTCAAAGAAAACGTTATTATCACTAGCAAACTTAGAAACACTTAAAAGATTCTTGGTTATGGCAGGAACATGTAAGAGTTGATTTAGAGAAAGAGTTTTATGAATAAATGGAGAAGTGAAGGTAGAATGTCCAATATGTTTTATGTCCAAACCTGCGCCATTTCCCATATGAATTTTTTCCTGACCACAAAATTCAGTACCAGCCATCAGATTGTTTAAGTCTGGAGTAATATGGTTAGTAGCTCAAGAGTCTGGGTACCAATTTGAATCAGAAATGGTAGTTGGTGTTGCAACCATGGCTTGCATCTAAGCAGGTGTTTTATGTTGAAAAGAATTATTGTTTGATCCTTGAAAGGAAGATGGCCCTTGAAAAGAGTGATCAAACCTATAGTAACATTGTAGAACCAAATGTCCAAGCTTACCACAAAGTTGACACTGTGGTTTTTTGGCTTGATTCCACGTGGAGTTCCATCCTTGACGATAACCTCCTCTGCTTTGATTTGAGAATCCTCCTCTAGATTGAAATTCAAAGCTACCACGATTGCCATTGTTATTAAGACCACCACGGTTTGGAGCACCAAAACCACCATGAGTATTCTGAAAATTACTACGATTATATTGAAAGCCACCTCTATAATTATTAGACTATGAAAAATGAGCAAGATTAATTTCATTGGAATACGAATCCAAAGATTTTGCATTCTTTTTAATTCGGGCTTCTTGAGCAAGTAAAAGAGATTCAATTTCAGCTACCGTGTAATCATTAGTGCGAGAATTGACAGAGACAACAAAGGTGTCAAATTCTTCACTGAGTCCATTAAAGATAGCATCAATGTGATCTTGCAAAGAAATTGCACAACCAATGGAAGCAAGAAGATCAACTAAACTCTCGATTTTCAGTAAATAAGCATCAATTGACAAAGAGCCTTTCTTTGTATTCTGTAATTGAGTTTTAAACTGTCTAGTCTTAGCTTTATTCTGAGTAGAGAAGTACTGTTTCAGTGTATTCCAGATCTGAGCAGAAGTCTCACAACCTACCATTCGAGTAAGCAAACTCTGCGACATTGAAGATAGCAACCAAGATACAAGTAATTGATCTTGTTGCTCAAATTCAAGAGATTCTTGATTAACCTAACCAACGATCTCATCTTCTTGACTTAAAAATTTTGCTGGAAACGAATTCGGATCTAGGAACTTTTGAAGACGATGACCTTTGATTGCAGAAAGAACTTGATGTTGCCAAAGAAGAAAATTATCGTTGTCTAGTTTAACAGACAAAGAGTGTGTGAACGTAACTGGAACAAATCTTGAAGAAGACAAAGATGAAGTTGGATCAGCCATTGCTCTGATACCATGTAAAGGAAAAGAATATTAAGAAAGAATTGTGAAATAATTTTTGATTTTCATTAATTGAAGAAATGATCCTACAGAGATATATATACTAGAGATTACATAAACTAACTCTAGATACTACCAATAGAATAAAGACAGCTATCATAATCAGTTTAACTAACACAAACGAAGTCTAACTAAAACTAACAAAGTCTAACAAACTGTTGAACTGTTCTATTATAACAACTTTTTATTCTCAACAACATGTATGTATGTATAGACAGATAGATGGATAGACAACATAGGGTTTTACACGGATGCCGTGACCATCATCGAAAACTTGTATGAGTTTTGAGTCCACCGTCCTTAACAACAACAGTAATAGAGGTAGAATCAACGTTAAACTGTTTTCTACGAGCTCTTTAATGACAGAAACTAACTGCTAATTACCTCGCCGGCAGCTATGGAATTAACAACCGGATTCATCAAGGTGGTGGATTTTTGAAGGCGCTCTTTTATTGATATTGCAGTCAGAATAGGTTCAATTTCTTCATTTATTTCTATTTGACGTGAGTGTTTTGATGATTTCTATTGTATGGTCAATACATAAAGGAGTGCATATGTATGTATAAATAAAGAAGAAGGGAGCTAGATTTTACACAGATGACATTGCCATAAATGGATACTTGGATGAGTTGAGGTTTTGATATGAATAAAAAATAAATAAAAATCAGAAATCACTAGTACAATAACCTGAATTCTGTAGATTATTTATAACCTAAACAAACTTCCAAACATATAAATTACAATATGAAAAATAATAAATTTGTGAAATAGCCTTATCAATCCAATTTTTCTCATTTTCCACAAAACTACTAGATTTTCCACAAAAATTTCTGCATTTTTCAGAGAAAATGAAGATTTTCCTGAAATAAACATAGAAAGGGGGAGTTTCAACACAAAGACAAAAAAAAAATATGCATATGCATAAATAACAATGAACAGTCCATACAATTCAAAACACACACACACACACACACAACATACATATATACATTTGTGTAAATGATATAACAAGGGAGCTAGGGTTTTCCATAAATGAAAAAAAAATAGAAAGACACGCACATACGCACACATACACACACACACATACAGCTTGAAAACACAAATCAATACAGCAGTGACTCATTTATGGCTCCAACACTACATGTATGTATAAATAATAGTGAACAAACAAGCTAGGGTTCTACTGTTATACACAGATGCCATGACCGTCATCGGACACTTGGATAAGTTTGACTCCACCGTCCTTAACAACAACAGTAATAGAGGTTGCATTAGCGTCTAGGCTGTTCTCTAGCAGCTCTTTAATAGTGGAGACTGGCCGGTGGATTACCTCACCGACGGCTACGAGGTTGACGAAGGATTCATCTAGACGGTGGATTTTTGAAGGCTCCTTTGTGGATATTGAAGTCAGAATTGGTTTAATTTCTTCCTCTATTTCCATTTAAAGTACTTGATAATCTTGATTGTTATGGTTACTCTGTTAAATGTTTATATAGTATATCTATGTTTATGTGTAAGAACAAAGAAGTGAGCTAGGGCTTATGCGGATGTCGTGGCCATCATCGTAAATTAGGATGATTTTAAAGCCACCATAAAACTATAAATGAAAACAAAGATCTGAAACAACAAATAATAGAATCTGGATTCTGATTATTTTGAAACTAATAGAATTCCAGAACAAATAATTTACGATAAAAAATTTAATCAAATTTTGGAAAGCCTCCTCAATCCATATTTCTCATGCATTATTTTCCCGAGAAAATGCAAAGTATTGCTGGAAAATCATCAATTTACTCAGAAAGGCATGATTTCCCTGGAAACCTCAGGAAAAAGCGTGACTCTCCCCATTTTCCCCATATTTTGTTTTTTTCCTCGAAAATCGTCAATTTTCCAATAAAATGTGTAATTTCGCCAGAAATGTATCATTTCTCAGGAAACTTTTGCTTATCAGAAAGACGAAAATTATGAAACTCGCGACTTTCCTAGACAACCCATGCATTTTCTCAATAATCCGATATAAATTCGTCATTTTGCCACAAATGTATCATTTCTCCGAAAAATTGAGTTTTCTCAGTAAAAACATAAGCCGTGTTTAGTTGTGGAAATTTATGCTCTGTTTTCTATTCCTAATTTTCATCTACATTTCTAATTTTCATTTTCCATGGAAAATTTTAGAAAATTAAAAAATGCGTTCATATGGTAGATAAATTATTGTTTTCAAAATGAAGTTTATAGAAAACTTGAGACTCAAATGTAATTTAAATAAATTTATGGTTGAAATGTAATTATAAAAAGTTCAGGGTGCAAATGTAATTTATACAGTCCAAAGGCCCAAAATAAAATTAATAAAAAGTTCAGGGGCCAAGTCATTCTCAAAAATCCCAAGGCCAAAAGGTTAAGGCGTTGTTTGGTTGTGGAAAATTGTTTTATGTTTTCTGTTCCCAATTTTCATCTCCATTTCTAATTTTCATTTAGAAAATTAGAAAATGCGTTCATATGGTAGATAAATTATTGTTTTCAAAATGAAGTTTATAGAAAATTTGGTACTTAAATGTAATTTAACAAAGATTATGGTTAAAATATAATTACAAAAAGTTCAGGGTGCAAATGTAATTTATGCAGTCCAAAGGGCCAAAATAAAATTAATAGAAAGTTTAGGAGCCAAGTAATTCTCAAAAATCCCAAGGCCAAAAGGTTAAGGCGTTGTTTGGTTGTGGAAAATTATTTTCTGTTTTCTATTCTCAATTTTCAACTGAATTTCTAATTTTCATTTTCCATGGAAAATTTTAGAAAACTAGAAAATGTGTTCATATGATAGATAAATTATTGTTTAGTTTATAGAAAATTCAGGGGGTCAAATTTAATATACATTAAGTCTAGGGTTATAATGTAATTGCATAAAGTCTGTAGACATTCAAAAGAGCCAAAATAAAATTTATAGAAAGTTCAGGGCAAAAATGTAATTTTTAGATAACTAAGAGATTAAAATGTAATTTACCGAAAGGTTAAGGATCTAGATGTCAAGATCAAAATGTAATTTTGGGAATATTGAAAATCGGTGAAAAACTTGCTAGATTTGTTTTCTAATTTCCTGAAAAATTGAAAAATTTAGAAAACTATTTTCAATTTTCTGTTTTGGAAAAATATCAAACTTGAATGCATTTTCTAATATTTCATTTTTTGGGAAATTTTTTAGAATTAAACAGCCTTATTTTCCCTGTACCTCGCATTTTCAAAAGAACTCTTCCGATTAAAAAAACAAAAAACAATCTATATATATATATATATATATATATATATATATATATATAGAGAGAGAGAGAGAGAGAGAGAGAGAGAGGATCTCATGAGGACCTCTATTTTCATACCGCTGGCGCGGACTAATTTTGATAAAATAGTAAAAAAAAATATTTTTGAGCTTTTTTTTTTATATAGTTTTAAACATTTCAGTAGGGCCATATAAAAAAAATCAACTCAAATGATTTTTTTTACTATTTTAAAAAAATCGGTCAAACTTTGTCAGTTTTTAACAACTTAAAAACTCACAAAGTTTGACTGATTTTTTTAAAATAGCAAAAAAATTCATTTTGATCTTATTATTTTTTGGGACATATACCAAATAGTCCCTCGGACATTTTTTAATACCCATTTAGTCCAAACTTTTTTATTTTGCCTCAAAAAGTCCTTTGCCACATATTTTGGAGAGGGAGTGCCGCTGGCGCGGACCTCTAAAAATAAGAGGATATTGAGTGCTTGAGGGACTAAATGGGTTAAACTAAAAATATGTGTCCTTTTTAAAAAATATATATTTATAGTAGGGACTATTTAATAATTGACCCTTATTTTTTTATAGTCCTATTGAAATGTTTAAAAATCATAAAAAAAAATCAGTCCAAAAATAGTTTTTTTACTATTTTGAAAAAATGGTTCTCATTCAGGATCCTCAAATTGGTGCTCACTTGATCATTTTCATATATATATATATATACGAAGCGGTTCAGGAGCGAACTCAAAGAACAGGTCTACTAATGGACCATCCCCAAACGACGTAGTTTTGGGGGCGAAATTACAAGAAAACCCTCACTTCACCCAGTTTTCATGTAATTTCACCCTCAAAACCACGTCGTTTGAGGGTGGTCCGTTAGTAGACCCGTTGTTTAGACCGCTCCTGATTGGCTCTGTATATATATATATATATATATATATATATATATATATATATATATATATATATATATATATATATATATATATATATATAAAATAGGGGAAAGTACTCTTAGGTCCCTCACGAACAAATTTTAAACACTTGAGTAATTTTGACAAATTTTAAACACTTAGGTCCACTAATTCCCTTCTTGTAGAAGTTCACGCTAGTGGCATAACAAATTGACTTAATTGTAAATTGGCCTTAAATGTTTAAAAATTGTTACCAAGGGACCTAATTGTAAATTGCCCTATAAAATAAAATAAAGTAGCTTGATTTTTGAAAATGCGTACATTTTTAACGGTTTGAATGAGTGCCACATCAAAAGACATTTTTGAGAAATGAAGGGTTCAAATGGATTCTTGCAACTTTAATTCAAAATTTGAATTCTAAATTTCACTCCTATACCCACTTATTTTAAAATTCAAAATTTATAATTCGCCCTAAATTTAAACCCTACTCTATTTCATTCATCCATCCCCATTTTATTTCCCAACGTCACCTGTCTCTCTCTCTAAACGTTCGATCTCACCATCGTCCTCCTTCCCAATTTCCTCTCCACAACCACTCAGAAAAGGTATTTCGTTCTCTCTCTCACGTACATATTTTCTCACGTACAAATCCATTGTTTTGACGAAACCCATTTTAAGGTTTTACTTTTGTATCAGTTTTTCTTTTTACATTTGTGCCCTTTTTTTAACTCTGATTTAATTTGTTGTTTATTTTTCAGGTGTTCGATATTTAAGCAATTAGGTACACACTACAGAGACTAAGGAATATGAGGAACAGGGACCTGTAACAGCTATGATTTGTGATTTATTTTTCAATTTGAGTTTTGTTATTTTCAACACGTATGTAAACCATGGTAACTGCTGATAGACGATATGTATATAGCTTTGTAACAGCAATGATTTGTAATTTTACAGTTTTGTTTTTACTCACCCATTACTTTTATCAACTCTTCTTGCTTTGTGGGTTAAATTATACATAAATGTACTGGTGGGTGTACTCGATTAAAAGAGGGGATAGCTTGGCTCAGATAGGGGGTACAAAATAGGTTTGGTTCGGGTGAGGGAGGTTTTTTTTGGTCCGGTTTGGTTGGTTGTGGAGGGGTGTAAGTTTGTTGATGATGGGTTACTGGGTGGGGGTGGTTTTCCTTCAAGTGAGTTGTTCATACAACCATTTTTTAACTTGGCCCTCCAAGTGTTTGACAAAATTCCTCACTCAATTTTTTATGCCTATTTTCCCACCAAAGTTCCTTACACCATTTTTTTCATGTATAATTGATGGTTTGGTCAGTTGAGTATGTTGAATTGTGTTGTTGAACACTATTTTGAAATTCCTTCAAATCAAATGTATCACCATAGGTATTTTTCAAATGTCCACTCCAATTGTTCGATGAAATGCCCGAGTGACATTTTCATTTTTTTTTTATAGGTTTTTTGGCTTTAGTCCCGTCTACAAAGATGTATTTAGGCTCCACTCCCATGTATTTTCAAAATTGCAAAAGGTCCCGTAACCACCCAAAACCGTCTATAACTTCCATGTAACTACCCATCATTCTTTTTGTAAACAATGACACTTGTCTCATATAGGATCAACAATTAAAAAAATAAAAACATGGGAGTGGTGACTAATAAATCATTATAAATAGGATTAAATACTTAAGATCCCATATGCTAGAGATTAAGATTGGGTATAGATTTCAGTTAGAAAAAATATCATTTTTTTACCTATTGTGGAGTGAGTTTTTAAAAAAAAAATTATTTAGAGTTCGAAAGGTGCTTTTATGGGGACATTATCACACATTTTTATATGAGTTTTGCTACACCGACTCTCTATTTGACTCTCTCTCTCCTTTGCCCACTAAAGGACAAAAAAAAAAGGGGACAACTTGTTTTTATATTTATTTTTTATTTTATAAACAAGATATTGTTAAAAAAAAAATACTACATTCATAAAAAAAATTATATGATTCTTATAAATAAAAACTAGAAAAAATTGTTAACTAATTTTTTAAAACAGTTAAAAAATTGTTGAAACCTTATTTTATTTTCAAAAAAATATTTTTTTATTTCTTAAAAACAGTTTCTTATTAAGAAAACTGTATTTGTTTTATTAAAAATATGAAAAAATTATTTTTAAAAACTGACGTGAACTCACATTATCGCGATTGGTTAGTGCCGCTGGCGCGTACTCATATCATCGTCGCGATTGGTTAGCGCCGCTGACGCGGATTCACATCATCGTCGTGATTGGTTAGTGTCGCTGGTACGGACTCACATCATCATCGAGATGAGTGAGTGTCGCTGGCGTGGACCCACATCATCGTCGCGATTGGTTAGTGCCGCTGGCGCGGACCCACATTATCATCGAGATTACTGAGTGCCGCTGGCGCGGACACACATCATCATCGCGATTGGTTAGTGGCGCGGACCCGAATCCTTTAAACTAATTTTTTTAAAAATGACTTTTTTTGAAAATACAAATTTTCAATAAAAGTCATTTTAAAAAAAAATAGTGAAATATTTTTTTTCCTTTTTTAAAACAGTTATAAAAAGTTAAAAACACTTTAAAAAAACGAAATAGTTAGTACCGTTGGCGCGGACCCACATTATCATCACGATTAATTTTTTTATTTTTTAAAACCGTTTAAAAAAATAGTTTTTACTTAAAAATACAAATTTTTAATTTTTATTATAAAAAAACTAATAAATTGGATCAATGGTTGTGTGCCACATGGAGAGAGTCGGAACTCTGAGTTGTTTGTGGGAGTCGCTCTAGAATTTCTCTTTTTATATCATTTTTTGTTCACATATTATATTCATGAATAAAATGTTCTCCATATTGCTTTTACTATTACTGTTAAAATCGAACTAAGTTACTTTGTGTAGGTAACAATTTTTAAAATGTTGGGTTTAGATTCTCAACATGAAAAAGGATGCTAAAATGGATATTATTTAAATGGATAATTTGTCAAAAATAAAGAAAACAAGTAATTGTGACTATATATTCATGATTGGTGAGGAAAAGTGTTTTGAAAATTGATAACTTGCATGACGATGACTGACACTTTCCAAAATGTTCTTTGTGCTTTTAGGCATGGGTTAAACACACTATTTTTTAATAAAAAACGAAGTCCGCAAAAATAAACACGACTCGACATAATGTGACATGGCATGAAATAGTTTTTTTTACCAACACGACATAATGTGACATGACTCCAAAATTTTCTTTGTTTTGTAGGGGAATGAAAATTTTATCATTTTACATTTCCATACTTTCGAATTTTTAGCCGTTTTGCGATTATGTATTTTGAAAATTTTATTGTTTACATTATAAACGATTTTATACTTTTCAAAATTATATGCGTGCTTTCAGGCACGGGCACACTTCTAAAAAAATTGTCGTTTTGTAATTACGCACTTCGAAAAATTTTGTCGTTTCGCGATTATGTAGTTTGAAAATTTTTTGTCGTGTCTTCAGGCACGGGCATACGCTAGTATATATATATATATATATATATATATATAGGGAAAGGATCAAGTGAGGTCCCAGTTTGAGGACCCTGAATGAGGACCATTTTTTTAAAATAGTAAAAAAAAAAAATTGGGTTGATTTTTTTTTTATGATTTATAAACATTTCAATAGGACCATAAAAAATAATCAGCTCAAAATGAATTTTTTTGCTATTTTAAAAAAATCGATCAAACTTTGTCAGTTTTTAAGTTGTTTTTAAGTTGTTAAAAACTGACAAAGTTTGACCGATTTTTTTAAAATAGTAAAAAAAATATATTTTGAGCTGATTTTTTTTTATATGGCTCTACTGAAATGTTTAAAAACTATATAAAAAAAATTAGCTCAAAAATATTTTTTTTACTATTTTATCAAAATTGGTCCGCCCAGCGGTATGCAAACTGGGGTATGCATGAGAACCTCTCTCTCTCTCTCTCTCTCTATATATATATATATATATATATATATATATATATATACCTAGAATAAGTGGTCAAAATAATAAATGGCTAAAACAGCAACAACTAAAGACATTTTCTATTTTCTATTCACTCATGATCTAGCCTGGTCGAACCGATCATGATATTGAGGGAAGGGAACTTTTCTCGAAAAAACTCTGGCCATAACTAAACGTGGCCTAAGTGTCTAGATACGAGTTATAGAAAGTTCAGGGTTAAAATATAATTACGAGGATACTCATAATTGGTGAAAAACTTGTTAAAGTGGTTTAGGGCCCGTTTGGTTCCGTATTCAGAAAACTCGATTTAAACGTTGTTTTTAAATACAATTTTAAATTTCATTTAGCATGGAGAGCCACAAGGACAATTTAAAACAGATAACTTTCCATTATATTCAGTTCATGGCCCAAGTACTTACAAATTCCACGGAATGAGGTATAAATCTCGGGCACGGGTGTTACATTTAGCATGGAGAGCTTCTTTGTATGTTCAAAGATTTCAATCTGTTTGGTGAATGGTGAGGCTGTACCATGTACCAATGCTCTATTGTCCAGGCCTTTGGAGGTCCTAGAAATGTTTGAGTTCACCCTTCCTTCTAATTCCCTGCGAATTAGTCCTCTTAGTTTGTCTGTCTTTTCTTGATTCAGCTATGTTTTAGAGCGAGTTCGCCTTCTACTCTGGGCCGACTCCGTCAGACAGGCTTGGCGATACCTATAGTTGATGGAATTCCTCCCAGGTGAGCTAGCACGTTGGGGGTTCATATGGGGACTTCTTGAACAAAAAGCCCCGCCATCTTAAATCCTTGGGGAGTGAGGTCCCCTCCTGTGATAATGTCGAGTACTTGAATTCGAAGTATTACCCTATGATTATTAGAACAGCTGTCTCCTTAGACGGGAGATCACCGACTGTTCAACTTTTCTTCATACGTATTGGAAAAATGGGAGACAACCCTTCTTTCCACTCGATCGATTAGTGGCATATGGCACCGCCGACTAGATCCAGATCTGCCAGGCGAACGTTCTCTGGAGCTTAAATGTTTTTGGAGAGGCATCAATTGCACAAGAGTTCGTTCCCTCTTTATGACACATATTTAAAACTGCACACAACTCCTTGTGTGAATGGGGGTGAGACTGGTCTACACTCATGGAGAGATTTGGGCTTTCTTGACTTCAATAGTGGTGAGATCTTCGAGGCTTCCCCAATCGATGCCAAATTGTAGGAGATTCTTCCCACAATAATTAGTAAAGTTGCAGCATTGTCCTAAAAAATATTATGAATGCAAAAAAAGGAATAAATAGTGTTACGTACGTTGTTCGATCGTGAGGTCGGCCTACATCCACATGGTCAAAGGAGAGTGGTTTATGTTAAGGGGAGGCAATAACCGGAGTCCTAGTCTTACTAACTGGGAGTCCAAGTTATTTCGTGCTAGTTCAATTAGTCCATAATGTGGGATATCGCCACTATTTGTAGATGGTGTCCTACGTTTGTACGTTTCTTCATACTTATCTCTATCTAAAGCGATCTTCAAGATTTGATTATCTCTAAATCTTCTTAGGATGATTACTTCTTTCATCCCCCTTTCATGATTTGCCACGTGTTCAGTTGCGTGGCTCAGGCCATGTGGGCTTCGTTAATCTTATCCCTTCAGTTCCCTTTCTTTATTTCTCAAACATCGATGGGTCTAATATCACAGTATCTAATGTCTTGATCTCAATCAATGATTAATGGTATATCCATAATAAACGCAAAAGTGAAATAGGAACCCAAGCCATATAAATTATATTCATTCTGTAATTACACTATATTGAATTTATATGATATATCATAAACAAAATTGATTCAACAACAAATGTTGTTTATCTTCTATGTGAGATTGTAGATTTAAAATCATTCCCTAAATTAAAAGGCCAAATCATATGCAACAAATTAACATTTTTTTCAAAGAAGGCCGCAAAGTCAACCTTTATAATTGAAATTAATAACTCACATAGTAAAACCACATTGGTGAAAAACAATGATCAACATACAAACATTGCATTTTACAATCATGACTCCAACCCAAACATAATACCCTTTAAAACCAATTTCAAATTATATCACCAAAAGGAATAACCGAAGGAGTACAATGCTGGATAAATTAATAAAACATCTACAATGTTTTAATGATTCCCGTAACTCATCATTAACTAATTAATAATAAATTGATAAAGACTAATAATGGGATCCATATAAATGGATTCTTTCTTCGCAAAACTAATAATTGAACAAAGATAAGTTGTTGTGAATTAATACTATTGTATAAGTCCAATCTTAACAGTATAATCACTGTGAATTATTACTCAAAAGATCTAGGATTGATCAAAGAAGAGGTCGATATGAAGTAATCCTTAGATACAAACATTCACATTTAAAACCAATATTGCCACTCTATTTTACACAATATACAGATACACACAAATTATATGAAAGAACAAGAACATGTTGATTAACCGGAGGATAACAATGTCGGACGAAGAGTGGAGGGAGAGAAGAAGCCGGGGTGGAGAGAGAACAGTGTCGGTGCTAGGGAGGGTGGCGCTAAGGGGGTGGGGAGAGACGGGTCAGATTTGGAGCGAAACGATCACTACAAGAAAAAATACTTTTTATGATGCTTTAAAAAAGTGAACTTATGACATTTATTAAGAAAATATCATAAAAAGTGGAGTATAAATACTATTTTGACAGATTTATAAAACAACGTCATTATATGATGCATTTTGTGAGATTTTTTAATCATAAATATTTTGTTTCCCCCTTTTTTTACGCGGGCCTTCATCCCCAATCCAAAATTTCCATGGACTGGCCCCGAACGAAAACCCTCCCCCTTCCCCTCACTCCTCCCATTCCCAAAAGAACGGATATTCAAACCAGGTGGAAACTCACCATGGCTACAAATCCACGGCCTGGTCCAGGACCCAATAGCTGCTCTCACCGCTTATGCCTCCACTCAGGTATGCTTCTCTCAACACCTTCGTAAGGTGACCGTGTTTCTAAAATAGTCAACCCTAATCCCCTTACTATGTGATGAGTTCATTTGGGGTTGTCGTGTTGTCTCAAATATTATCATCCCTAGTTCTTTGGTGTACTGTGTTGATTTGATTTATGAGTTATGGTGGAAGTGTTTTAAAGTTTCAAATTTACTCTATCAAGTTTAATTCATGGATAAGGATTAGAGATTTCCTTTATATTTTGTGTTGATTCAAATTCAAAATTGTCCGGTTAATGAAATTTTGGCTGGAAATTTTATTGCTATTTAAATACTATTGAAATTCTCATTTTGGGTGGGGTGGGGGGAAGCATATTGAAGTTTTTTGGTTAAATCAATCACAAAATCCTGAATTTGTACTTATTCAAATGAATATAATATTATAGTTTCAAATAATCTTTTTAAATTTATTGGGGAGTGATTCTTGAATTTCAATTACACTCGATTAATTTTGCCAGATATCAGTACATAGACAAATCTCCATGTGCAGTACATGAGCAGTGCGATTGAGTTTATGGTTTAACTCAACATCGACATTTATTTGTTGACTTCTGACTAGTAGTGGCAAAATGGGCCCCAAAGAATAAAACAACTCATATTAGCCCAGTCATTTAATTATGGGGCCCATTTTTAAAAGGTATGAGTCAAATATGGGGCCTATATTTGAAAGCTATGAATCAAATATGGAGTCCATTTTCAAAAGCAAGGAGTCAAATATAAAACTTATTTTTAAAAGTTAAGAGTAAACTATGTTTTTTTAACATATATTTAGAATTATAATACTTATTTGGGAGAGAAAAAATGGGTTAACCCAGCCCATATTTGGCCCTCCCATATTAGGCCCAACCCATATTTAGCCCAACCCATATTTGACCCGCCCACATTAGGCCCAACCCATAGTTTTGCCACTACTACTTATGACACTTTGAATATCTGAAACTTCGTAGTAACCATCATTGAGGGATATTCGTACCCAATATAAGTACAACAATGGAAGTGACTATAAATATTAAGTGTTGATATATGATTTTTTAAACTCCAAAAGTCTAAAAGTATGTTTTAATTTGCATGCATGTTACAGACATACAAACACCCAATAACTGGAGTGTACACAATTTATTGAAGACGTGTTTGGACATGAGGGATATTGAGAAGTAATCATATCAATCCAATAAACTTTCCAAGCATACTCAGTGTTTGTACCATTTGTAGTGTATAAATTTAATGTTCAATACCATTTTAACTAATATGGGTCCAATCTTTATTTAAATGGAATGTTTTAGTACTGTTCCTCAAAATGACAATCCCTTGGATTTTCACTCGCTTCAAGAAAAAAAGATAAATTGAAATAAGGGAGAATACTTGCAAATGCATTTGTATTGATTTTCATTTCCCATCACAAGGACAGTGATCATGAATGCTAAAGTTTTATGGTAGTTTGGATTTGTTTCACCAAATGGAATGCAGTTTGTAGTAGGTAACATGCCATTGTTGTAGAAAGAATTCTCATCATTTTTGGGGAACGAAGCACAAACACAATATACGTGTCAAGACTTTTGGTGTGTACAATAATGTCTAGCTTCCCACTACAATTTTCTCCTTCTATGACAAATATGAATATCACTAAACTTTATCAATAATGGTATTTGGCCTTCTTATGGGAAAAGAAAAGTCAATTAGACATTGCCAGGTCTAATCCTTTGGACCTTTGCAATTGCAACATTTATAAATATTCTCTCTTATTTTCGTTCTTTTTTGTACTAAGTAGAAATACAAGGGATTATCTTTTCGCAGAATGATACTAAAACATTCAATCTAAATGAGGATTGAAAGGTGTCGACAGGCCCCTAATTTTAAAATCCTTATACTTTAAAAACAATTTCCTTGTTAACTAGATGCGAAAGCGTTAGATGATGGTTCAATAAAAACGAATTACCAAATTTTAATTTCTCTTTCAAATTAAAATTAAACCAAGTGAAATTAAATGAAACACACACTTATGTTAATTTCACTTAAACATAATTAATTAATCCAAGTCCTAGAAAATTTGCCTAAGTCATATTTCACAATTTTACCAAATTAGGCCAAACCAATTTTATCAATTAAATTAATTGTCTTGAATTAAATTAACATAAACATTACCCAATATTAATTTACACCAAATTAAACATGTAGTGATTAAATTAAACCAATTTTATCTTGAATTACCTAAGCATGTATTCTAGGTGAGTATAGCAAGATAAAACAAACAATGAAACCACTACGCCGCGATGTACGAGGAAAAACCCACAACTGAAAAAAAACCTAGAACGACCCTAACCTCAAATCCACTAAGTACGAAATTTACAAATACAAGCAAGATGACTTACAACACTCGACTCGATCCCTCTCAAGCCCCGATGCGTCTTCTTATATCAACCTCTGCCTAGCGAATAACCACGGAGCTCCACTGCGGTCTCGGAATCCACCGATCGGACTTTATATGGTCACCGTCACCCGAACTAGGAGCCTTTATCCAAGTGGGTAAATCAACGCAAACATCTTCTTCTTTGTGGGATGTAGAAGCAAACCCAAACGTCTCTTCAAAATGGTAGAGATGAAAACCGGGGCCAAAACTCCAAGCAATGTATATATGTATGGAACTTAGATTAAACAAACAATTGGGTGTAAACTAGAGTGTCAAATGAATTTTTTTCTTTGAAAGATGAACACTCAAAACCATGAACTTTTCTTGGAAGAATTTGCTCTCAAAAACTCTCTCTAGGAATTAGAATGAAATGAAAAGTTAAGTTAGAAAGGTCCATTTTTGCACTTAAGAAATCTGCTAAAAGTTAGTGGGAAAAATAAGTGGGAAGGTGGGTCAAAACTGCTCAAAAGTGCCATTTAATTGTTCCCGCCAAAACTCATTCGAACGATATTTTCATTCGAACGAAATCTCGTTCGAACGAGGCTTCTAACGAAGTTCCAGTGTGAACTCGTTAGAAATCTCGTTGGAAATCTTGTTCGAATAGCCATCTCGTTCAAACGACATTTCGAACGAAGTTCTAGTGGCCAATATGGGAACTCGTTGGCAAACTCGTTTGAACGACATTTGGTTCGAACGAAAAACTCGTTCGAACGACATATCGAATGAACTTCCAGAAAGTTGAAAATTTTCAATTCCAGAAACTTTATAAACTTGTTTTTAAAGTTTTAATAAAAATCTTTCTGAAATTAAACAACAGTTTTAATTAAACCTACACCCAATATAAAACGTTAAAGCTCCTATATATATGTAATGCATTCATACCTTGGGAGCATGGAGCCACTGTCGAGGACGTAAAAACGAGGCACTTAAACTCGGTATTTTGATGAAGCTTTATACACTTGTCCGCTACGTCTTCAACAAACACGTCATAGGCTCGAAGGATGATCAATTTATTCTATCCTATGACTCAAACGTTTTTGTCCGGAATTGATCCAAAACTACAAAGGACTCAATTGGAAATTTGTGTCCTTACAAATCTCCCCCTTTGGCTATTTCGGGACAAAAACCAACAAAAATCCTAAAGGGCTGTCAAGCTCTACTAGACTGACAAAAATGTCCCACCCAAAATAAAAATACAATGCTTGACTCAAACAACCCAAAGGATCAAAATCTTTGCCGGTGAAAGTTGTCGCTTAGAATATAATTCCTGCACACTTAAGCAAACACATTAAACGCATAGGGAATATCAAAATATTAAATGCAATTAAATAATTACTCCCCCTAAATTAATTCTCTCACTTTATTAACTATGATCAACTTAGAAATACGTCTCCCCCTAAGATAAATCTCCCCCACACTATGATACGATTATAATAGGATTAGATACCATTTCTCCCCCTATCATTCTCCCCCTTTTTGTTCCGGAATAGACAAAGGCTAAGAATTTAAACATTAACTTATCTCCCAAATTAAAGCATATTACCCTTAAACTAAACAAGGGATAAATAAAATGGGATAACAAGCTAAACATACAAGTGTGAAAAAGTGATGAGAACTTTAAAGCATATGGGCACCAAAAGTCATAGCTAATCCAACAAATAATAGTGGATATCAACTAGGATGCAAGAAATGATATCAATAAGATACATAAAGTATTAAGCATGTGATATCAACAAAGAATGCAACAAGATAGATACTAATTATGAATTAAAGCATATGAGGACTAGAAGACAAGGCAAAGACTAAACAAAAATATCAATTATATGTATACGATAATATATACGCAATAGACTCAAGTACACATATATAGATATAAACACCAAAATGACACAAAACAAAATACCATAAGTTTTTCACACTTTTATAGCATAAATGTGTCATATGGAAATGGAAGTGTTGGGGTGTGAACTAGTAATAATTAAATTTAGACCCAATCACTTAAAACATGTTCACGGAGTTCTCAATTGATTGCAAACTTCATCACATTTGAATATAACCTCATGTGACAATATAGATTGAACTCAATGAACAAACATATACAATGCATACAAGCCTATCATGTTGATGATTCTACAAACCAATAGAGTCATGACATTGAAAACGCAACTAGGATAAACGGACATTGTGCAAACCGTTGATATACCATCCCATCTCCCTCAATAAGCATTTATATAAATTTTGAATGAATATATCAATCAAACACAGGCCTTGGCACATATTTTTCTTTTTAATGCCATATTTTCTTTTAGGCCTTTGGACCACGCATTTCTTTTAGGTCCAAACAAACGGTGTCTTACTATTCGCAAAGGAAACTAAGTCCTTTCGGAGCCCTTCCCCGTGCACATTTATATTTATCATTTTTTTATTTCTCACAAATCTCACATGCAACGGATTTTGACATGCACTAGTCCTCCTAGGTCACAAATATGTAGATGACAAGATTGGTAGGAAAACATCTCACAAAGCTCAAATATACATATGAAGTTAAAATTTCAAATGAGCTCGTGCATGTGTGAAAAGAGGCATATAAAAATAGAATCCATTTAATCAACACAAAATCCAACTACTCCATGTAAGCGTGGTAAAGAACATAATAAGGATTGACAATCTAAACCAAAAGTTCTAGCCACATGAGAGCGTAAAAGATGGGATTCTAACACAAGTGTATGCCACATAAAGTGTGTCAAACTAAAATACACACAAAATAAAATCTTTTGAGTTTTTGGAATTTTTAATCAAAAATAAAAATATATACTCAAAATACGAACAAAAATCATTTGTATTTTGCATTAAGCCTAAATTTCAAAAAAATAAAAGCCAAATGATAAACTAAAAATCTTTTTGTATTTTTCATTTTAATGCAAACAAAATGAAGGAAATATAATACAAAAGATAAACAAAAATCATAATTCTAGTATGTGATTAAGCATGGAGCATAGACTAGAAAATGATTAAACAAGCATACATTTAGCATGAAAATATAGCATGAAGTACAAAAGCTATAGTATGCAAATAAAACTAACAGATTCAACCTTTAGATTTTGCAAGGGAGGAAGCATGTGAAAGTAAATGAGAATCAAATACCCTATCTTGTAAAGCTACCAAGTCGAATATCCTAACCCAAACTAATGATGAGTGACTATCTCGGGGAGTAGGAATCTTGGCTACCTTGGTTGCCTTACATTGGGATTTTCTAGAAAATCTTTTAAGATCAAAACAATATTTCTTAAGATGACCTTTTCGACCACAATGTGCACAAGTAAAAACATGTCGAAAAAATTTACCTAAGGAATGATCTATAAAGGCTTTCCTAGGCGATTCTCCTAAAACGTTGGTTTTGACTTTTTGAGTTGATTCATTACAAGTATCGAAGCCTAAACCACAAGTGTCATTTTTAATTTGGACCATTCCTAATATTTTATCTAATTTTTTCGAACGACACTTCAAATCAAATTTGACATTACTAGAGTCTTTTAATTTGTTTTCTAATTCTATAATGTTAGACTCTAATAACACATTTCTCTCTTCAAACTAGAGAAGCTCCTTTTTCAAGGATTCCATTAAACCTCTAAGGCTATCTCTCTCGCCTTCTACATATTCCAGCTTCTCTCGAAGAGATCTCTCTCGTGTCCTAAGGTCTTCAACCGACACACTATTATCAACGACCTTGATACGTTCTTTCAAACTAGCTTCTAACTTCAAATTAGCTCTTTTTAATTTTATTGATTCTTCATATAATTCTTGAAAAGTATTTTGAAATTCACTCACATCAACCTCGTCATTTTCATTATCTCTCTCTTCTTCACTCTCACTATCATAAAAAATAAGGGAATCATAAACTATGACCTTGGAAGTGTCATGTGTTAAAGTTTCATTAATAGACGAGTTCTCACTATCACTCACATGACTAGCCATAAAATCCACAAAGTTTGGATTAGTGGGGGAATTGGGTCCCTCTTCCTTATCACTATCACTAAGGGTCGCATTATATGAAATGGGTCGCTTACCCTCTCTCCTTAGTTTAGTGGGGCACTCAGAAGCCCTATGGCCATAACCCTCACAACCAAAACACCTATTTGACTCGTCCCTATTTAAATTTTCATTAATAGTTTTAGGGATCCTCTCGACTTTGTCATGCCTAGATTTATCAAATTTCTTAAAATCATTTTTAAATTTATCTTTGTTCAATTTAAGAAATTTTCGAAATTTTCTAGCAAACATAGCCATGTCTTCCGAGTCACTATCACTCTCGCTCTCTACTACTTGTTTTTCCTCTTTTCGGGATTTTAAAGCAATGCCCTTTTCAATTTTCTTTTCAGTTTTACAGGGAAACATGTCTAGTTCATAGGTTTGTAAATCACCAATGATCTCTTCTAATTTCGTAGAGGCTAAAGTTGGTAAAGAATTTAAAACGGTCACTTTTGGAATAAATCTATCGGGAAGGGACCTTAAAATCTTCTTTATAACTCGGTTGTCGGGTATTTTCTCTCCCAAGTTAAAAGATGAATTAACAATATCGGAAATTCTAGCATAAAATTCATCAAAAGTTTCTTTTTCGTTCATTTTGATAGTTTCAAATTGAGTGGTGAGATTTTGGAGTTTCGAAGATTTAACGACACTAGTACCTTCATGAGTGAGTTGTAAAATATCCCACGCTTCTTTAGCGGTCTCACACATCATAATGCAACGGAATTCATCCGATGTGAGAATGCTAAACAAGGCGTTTAAACCACGGGAATTAAAATTTGAAAGTTTAAACTCATTCTCACTCCACCTATCGACCGGTTTGGGAACACGTTCATTATCTACTAAATACATTGGTGGAGACTACCCGTTAACTACCGATAACCAAACCGTCTCGTCGATATATTTAAGTACCGATTTCATTCACGGTTTCCAGTACGCATAATTAGAACCATCGAAAATAGAAAATTTTGAGAATGGGGAAAATTCCATTTTTGCCATAAATTATTTAAAGGATCTTAACGAAATAATTAATCGCTTTGGCTCTGATACCAATTTGAAAGGTGGCGATAGGCCCCCAATTTTAAAATCCTTATACTTTAAAAACAATTTCCTTGTTAACTAGATGCGGAAGCGTTAGTTGATGGTTCAATAAAAACGAATTACCAAATTTTAATTTCTCTTTCAAATTAAAATTAAACCAAGTGAAATTAAATGAAACACACACTTACGTTAATTTCACTTAAACATAATTAATTAATCCAAGTCCTAGAAAATTTTGCCTAAGTCAAATTTCACAATTTTACCAAATTAGGCCAAATCAATTTTATCAATTAAATTAATTGACTTGAATTAAATTAACATAAACATTACCCAATTAATTTGCACCAAATTAAACATGTAGTGATTAAATTAAACCAATTTTATCTTGAATTACCTAAGCATGTGTTTTAGGTGAGTATAGCAAGATAAAATAAACAATGAAACCACTATGCCGCGATGTACGAGGAAAAACCCACAGCGGAAAAAACCCTCGGACGGCCCTAGCCTCAAATCCACTAAGTACGGAATTTACAAATACAAGAAAGATGACTTACAACACTCGACTCGATCCCTCTCAAGCTCCGATGCGTCTTCTTGTATCAACCTCTGCCTAGCGAATAACCACAGAGCTCCACCGCGGTCTCGGAATCCATCGATCGGACTTTATATGGTCACCGTCATCCGAACTAGGAGCCTTTCTCCAAGTGGGTAAATCAACGCAAACATCTTCTTCTTTGTGGGATATAAAAGAAAACCCAAACGTCTCTTCAAAGCGGTAGAGATGAAAAACCGGTGCCAAAACTCCAAGCAATGTATATATATATGGAACTTGGATTAAACAAACAATTGGGTGTAAACTAGAGTGTCAAATGAATTTTTTTCTTTGAAAGATGAACACTCAAAACCATGAACTTTTCTTGGAAGAATTTTCTCTAAAAAACTCCCTCTAGGAACTAGAATGAAATGAAAAGTTAAGTTAGAAAGGTCCATTTCTGCACTTAAGAAATTTGCTAAAAAGTTAGTGAGAAAAACAAGTGGGAAGGTGGGTCAAAACTGATCAAAACTGTCATTTAACTGTTCCCACCAAAACTAGTTTGAACGATATTTTCGTTCGAACGAAATCTCGTTCGAACGAGGCTTCTAAAAAAGTTACAGTGTGAACTCGTTAGAAATCTCGTTGGAAATATCGTTCGAACGACATTTCGAACGAAGTTCCAATGGCTAATATGGGAACTCGTTGGCAAACTCGTTCGAACGACATTTGGTTCGAACGAAAAACTCGTTCGAACAACATATCGAACGAACTTCCATAAAGTTGAAAATTTTCAATTCCAGAAACTTTATAAACTTGTTTTTAAAGTTTTAATAAAAGAATTTCTGAAATTAAACAACAGTTTTAATTAAACCTACACCCAATATAAAACTTTCCCAGCTCCTATATATATGTATTGCATTCATACCTTGGGAGCATGGAACCACTGTTGAGGACGTAAAAACGAGGCACTTAAACTTGTCATATTGATGAAGCTTTATACACTTGGCCGCTACGTCTTCAACAAACACGTCATAGGCTCGAAGGACGACCAATTTACTCTATCCTATGACTCAAACGTTTTTGTCCGGAATTGAGCCAAAACTACAAAGGACTCAATTGGAAATTTGTGTCCTTACAAGGATTGACCTAATTTTAGTCACCAGGGAATGGACATCGATTTTTGACATTACGAATTGTAATTATACGGACTATTCGTAGAATTTATTATTTTGATATGATTACTTCAACACCACTCAAGTTTAGTTTAATGTGTACACTGGAACTTACAAGTATATATGCGTGTGTGTGTTTGTAACACGCATGAAAATTAATACATATTTTTGGATTTTTAGGAACTTAAAAAAATTATTCATCACCACGTATGAGTTACAACCACTTACATCGTTATACTTGCTTAATGTATAAATCTTTCCCAATTAGAGTTAATATCAAGTTTCAAATATTGAGAGTGCCATAAGTTAACAATTAAACCTGAGTGTTGAGTTAAATGTAAACTTATGGATATTTGTCTATGTATTGATCAGCTAGCGAATGACTATAAGGTAGTGAGGTTGGTACAGTTATATGATGTAGATAGTGGTTCATTTGATTATGAAGTGAAGGGTTACTTTATGATGTTAAATTCTTGGTCTACGAAGGGGATTTCCTTTAATATGGCATTTTTTATGCATGCTAGTGGTGCTTTGCATTGGCTTGTGAATTGAAGCCTCGATTCACCCTGTTGTTTCGACAAATTAATTATTTATTTTGTTATTTTAAGAGAGGAACATTGGTTGGTGGTGACACCTGAGTATTTGAATAAGAACTTTTGTATGAGATAGGAAGTGTTGGGAGGTGGGTTGCAAAATTTCTAAAGACACCACCTTTGACATGGGTGATTTAAAATTATGGTAAGATGGATTTAGTTATACTTTTATCATCTTGTATGAGGAATCAATAAAACGTGATCATTTTTATCTTGAAAAATACAATTGGATGATGCTTAGTAGCAAATATGTTGTGTGCCTCTAAAATAAAAACTCGTAGAATAGATTCATCGTGCTAGGTTTTATTTTGATTATATGTAGGAATCTTAGTCCATCTATCTATATCTCATCTTTGGCCATTTAGGAATTGTACATATTGTTTCTTGTTTTTAATAACTTCAAAATTGGTGAAATTTTCACGAGAGCAGGTGATAGACGCCGAATGCCCCCGTCTAGATATGGAGGCATTTGGTCTTGACATAGTTGATATGTTCACGATGAAACTATGTGTGAATAATCCATTACTTTTTGAGTAAGAGATTTAAATTGTTTATTGGGGTAGTGAAAATGAAATCATATTACTTATTCCATCTTGTTAGTTTATGTTTTTCTTTTTGTTCATTTTGTGTTGAACTATTTAAACTATTTATTATTTCTAAACTATTCTTCATTGAAATATAACAAAACAATTTTGAGTGATTTTAAAAAATGTGTCATATTTTACTTTTTCCCTTTTCTCACCATATCTGGAGATTCATGAGAACATTAAAAGCACTGGAAAACAATATCATCTATTGGTTTGAATTAATTCACATGACTTACAAACAAAACACATAGAAAGGCTATTCTTGGAATAATGAAAATAACACGAATCTAAGCAGCTTTCTGGCATTTCTACCGATTTAACAAATTACAGGTCAATAGAGAGATGCTCCCTTTGTCCAACTCTTATTTGGGACAAAGGGAGTATATGGAACCATGATTGTTATGTTTGTATTTGTTGTTTTAACACAACTCTATGTCCCTTCACAATCCTCATTTTACTATTCAGAAATTAGAGTCTGGATTAAATTGCATGGAAATCAAGTTACATGGAAGATTAGTAATAACATATAGTGATAGAAAAGAAACCTAGGCCAAATGAAGTAGGAGAAGAAAATGGGAGTCTAGTGCAATAATAGTTAGGAAAAAGTAATGATATTTCTTTACATTTGTATAATTTAAAAGTATCTTGTGTATTTGTAATTGAATTTTATTATACTTGTAGATTTTAAGAATGGGGCAAGCACTTAGCTGTGTGCGAGTAGACCGGTCTACTGTGATAGTTAAGGAACAATTTGGCAAGCAGTTAAGGAACAGTTTGGTAAGATTGAGGAAGTACTTCAGCCTGGGTATCATTGCTTGCCTTGGTGTTTGGGGTATCATCTTGCCGGTGAACTATCTTTACGTCTCCAACAACTTGATGTTCAATGTGAAACTAAAACTAAGGTTTGTAATCTCATTATATTCTAATTTTTCATTTGAATGAGAAGGTCAGATTGGTGAAGAACTTGAACACGGAATTGGGATAATAGAAACCTCGTTAAGCAGGTTTGGAATGATCTTGAATTCTGTTCAGAGCGATATCATGCAAGCAAACAAAGGAACAAAAGTAGCACTAGGCAGGGTGTACTTTAAGACCATGCTAAAAATGTCATTAGCAATTAAAGGATGATAGAGAAGAGAAAAAGATAAAGTCATGAAAAAACTGTGGTCACTGAATTATGTACGGGCCTTACTTTTTATTTATTTTTATTGCTTTGAGTCATGACCTTCAACCATAATTTCTTATGCTTATTTTTTATATTTATTCCCAATCTTAGATTATTATATGTCCAGGCTTCTAATTGGTAGTTCATTTCTTATTTTATGCATTGATTACTCTAGCTTTGCAAGACTGATGGGATTCTTTGTGATTCTAGTCTAGCAGTGAACCCTAAGGTTCGTCAAGCAACAATAATTACAAATATAGAAATGGGAACGTGGAACTTAGTAAAACATGAATAAGCTACTCCCACAGATAGAGATTCCAATAAGGGAAATAGACAAACAAACAATTTCTCCTGTTGAACTGGTAATAGTTGATTTATTATATAGTATTTGGCACAATCTTGGGTCTTGAAATCAAGCTACATCATGACATTTACATTTTGTGAAAGTTTATATCACACTACGTGTCTCTTGAAATCATTTATCCTTATTTTTATTTATATTTCTGGACTCCTGAATTGAGATGGTACTTGATGCAGGGAAGAAAACTGAGAGTTAGTGTTGAATCAAAAGAGGACATTGATGAAGGTTTAAGTTTAACTTTAGAAAAAAGAAATGGCGGCTACAACAATCGAGGTAATTTTTAATATGTTGCTCCTTAAACTTCACCAATGTTGGAGTAACACCCCGTAATTTTGAGGATTTAATATTTAATTATTTTTGGGAGTTATAAAAATATTTAAATTGGATAAACTTAAATTCATGAGTTGGAGAATTTATTTGAGTGAGCTGAATTATTTATAATTGGCGACTTTTAAGTTTAATGGTTCAAAATATTGTGTGTCACATTTTGAGGTCGAAATTTGAAAATTTTGAAAATTATCTCGAATCGAAATTCCGAGTGCGCGGTTGCGTTCGGATGGATCGAGATAGTCAGAAAAGAGTACCCGGGGTGGTAATTGGGTCTCGGGGTATTTTCGGGCATAGCCGGCCACACGGGGCGAGTTGGGCCTTTTTAATTAGGCCCACATGGCCAAAAATGGGATTGGATGTTTTTAACCTAATTGAGAGATCAGGGAACGACAGTAAACTCAACTTTAAGCCTAGGGCTTGAGAGGGAAATTGGGGGAAAGCAAATCAAGAGCCAATTTGGGATTTTGGAGCCAAATTGAGGGACTACGCCAACGGATCACACACTACGAACAATTCCAGGCAAGTGGTTAACTGTTGTGATTTCTAAATTGATAATAATCAATTCATATCATAGTGATGTGTAAACCAAAATTCGTTTTGGGGGTGTAATCAAAGTTTAAGTTGGGTTTTTGGAAATTGATATACCTTAATGGGATTAAGGGGGAGATTGATCGTGTTTATGATTTTAGAATGTAGAGAACTGAATCGTATGTTAAAACTAGTAAGAGTAGATGGTTAATTGCTGTTAATATGAATGAAATTCGTATTGGAGATTTGAAACCCGGATAATACCCAAGTCGGGAAAACGTTGGAATAAATGGATATTGATGATGAATTTAGGCCTGTGGGATGTTTAGACCCTTTCCTTATATGGAGGACGCGTTATTTGTATTTGGGTAAGGGCTTAGGTTGAGAATTTAAGATTTAAGTTTCGTCCATGGCTGACAATGGTTGGAAGAGGTCGAATACTAGAACGATCGATCGATCGACCAAGGGGGCTCGATCGATCTATGATGGCGAAATCTGGGCAGTTCGGCCAGTTTGTTATATAAAGGGAAATTTAATAAAACTTACGTTTCATACATTAATAAGTGATAAATAATTATGAAACAAGTATTCCTAGCAATTATGGGAGAAAGTAATTGGGACTGGGATGAATTTATGTGGGGCACTTAATTGATGAATTTGAGAGATTTTATTCCAAAATAGTGAGATACGGATCAAGTGAGCGAATCCGGGTATATGGGTCAAGCGACCCCAAGGTAGTGAATTAAGTTTGGAGATAAACTAATTAATTTAGAGTCGGGATATAGACTCAGGAAATATTTAATTTTGGACCAAGTGATCGAGTTCGGGTATGTTGGTAATTATAGGTAAATATAATTGGGGAATTTATGGAGATAAATGTGTGACATATTGTGAGCGAAAATGCGAGAATGAAATTATGAGATGTAAAAATGGATCGAGTGAGTGAGTCCGGGTATGTTGGTTATGTGACACCAAAGTATTAAATTAATTATTGAGAGAGAATAACTAATTTGGAGTTGGAACATAGACTCGGGAAATATTAAGTTACGGGTCAAGTAAGTGAGTCCGGGGAAAATGGTTAGGTGACACCGAGTTATTAAATTAATGAATGCGTTAATTAATTTAATTAGAGTCAGATGGTAGACTCGGGTAGGTATTAAAGTACTGGGTGTGATAATTAATTTAATCAGAGTCGGATTTTAGACACGTGAAGGGTATTTATTAATTAATGTGTAAATTAATTAGATGAGAGTCGGACCACAGACTCAATTTGTGTTAATTAATTAATGTGATAATTAATTATATTAGAGTCGGACCACAGACTCGGATTTGTGTTAATTAATTAATGTGATAATTAATTATATTAGAGTCAGACCACAGACTCGGATTTGAGTTAATTAATTAGTGTGTTAATTAATTTAATTACAATCGAACGATAGACTCGGGAAGGTATTAAATTAATAGGTGTGTTAATTAATTTAATTAGAGTCGGACGATAGACTCGGGGAAAGTATTATATTAATTGAGGTGTGAATTAATTATATTAGAGTCGGACCATAGACTCGGAAGTATGATAAATTATTAAGTGAGAAGATTAATTATGTTGAGTCGGGCCACAGACTCAGGAAATTACAGGCAGCATACGGGATTTTGAGTACACGGTAAAGCCGGGGTTTAAATTATATATATACAGTTTAGTGATAGTATATATATATATATATATATATATATATATATATATGTGTGTGTGTGTGTGTGTGTGTGTGTGTGTGTGTGTGTGTGTATTGTGTGTGATATTAAATATCCGTGACTAGATATTTATTCAGGTATATACTCTAGTGCTATCAAGGGAGGTTGCGCGATGTGGGTGAATCCCCTAGCTTGAGGAGTAGGGCGAGTAAATCCACAGGTCATTGCGTCCGATATATATGGGTGAGGGATCTATCTCACTTTCAGGGAAGGAATATGACCGCCTCCACTACGTTTATATTTTGGGCCAAGTTGGTGAGCGATTCAAACTTGGAGAACTAGGTTTTGTGAGCACACTTAGTGAGATAGCATTTTAGAGGGAATTATCCGGCGAGGGTATACTCGAAGGGATGGATATACGTATATTATATGTGTAGATGTTGTGGTAAAGGTACGTATATAATGGTAGAAAATATTATATGCGGGTAATAATACAATGTGTGATGTATTTACTTTATATAACTTGTGACACGGTTATATGTTACTATTTAAGAGGAATTAATTAAGTTAATTGTGATATAACTTATAATTCAAGAGTCATTATACTTGGGTTAGAGTAGTATGGAAAGGGAAGGTTATACCAGGACTAGTTGGACGGGATAGTACAACTAGGTGGGGTTAAGGAAACCGGTAGGTGTGCACAATAGTGGAGGGGTGAGAATGTCCACAAGGGAGTGCGACACTAACTTAAATATGAAGCGCATTCATGCACTTTAAATTACTGCAGTTAATTCACTTGCTAAATATTTTCAAAATTTTTTGGGTTCTAACCCTTGCTATAAAACTATTTTCAAAAACTTTTAGGTGTCCAGCCACAGGGACGCCAGGATTGATATTCTATTCCAGGGACACGGAGCTGCGACATTTGTGGATGCTAGCAGGAGTTTGGATTAGACGCATCATTCATTCATTCCTAGAGTAGGAATCTTGTATTAGTTTTAGTTTTATTTAGGGCATGTCCCCCAGACTCTCAGTTCAGTTTTTAGATTTGTTGTATTCCTGTGTTGGATATCTGTTTTGGATTATCTCACTTTGGTGGCCGATGGTTTATTCGGAAAATTATTTAATTAATGATTCAGTTTATTTTCATTCAGTTGTGTGAATGGTTTATGTTTAATTCCGCATGTACTATTTTGTTAAATCAAAAAGTTAAAATTGGCACCAGCTTTTGGAATACTAGGTGATTAGTAATTTTTAAAAGTTTTCGACAGTGATGGTAAGGATGATCCAACTAGGATTCCTGTTTTAATTTGGTATAGGAATGATCACCAGATATTTTATTAGGCGGGGTGCCACAGATGGTATCAGAGCATCAAGTTCTAGTGTCCTTAGGAACTGTGCGGCTTTTCATGTTTCGGCTTAGCAATCTTTGATGTAGAGCCCTATTATAGGATTGTTGTATTCTCATACGTATGCGCATATACGTTCTTCTGCCAAATTTATATTTGAGAGTGAACTCATACAAATTTGATTCTCATTCCAGATGACGCCCAGGAGAGAGAGAGCATCTAGGGCAGCAGGGGGAGATGAGACGAGGGAGGCTCGTTAGGAGCAAGAGTTACCGCAGCAACGACCAGAGATGATTTTGGCATCATAGGTAACTGAAATAGTGGCACAGGCAGTTGAAGCGACGGTGGTCGCAACGGCAGGGTACTTTCCACGCGATTCACCACAAGTGTTAGTGGCCCTGGATGTTCAAACTCACGCGGGGTCATCGGGGTGGGAGCAAGAAAGAGAGGTTATTTTTAGTAGGAACCCACCCGAGTTGCAAGGGGGTTCAGATGTAGTGCTAGCGTGTCAAGGAAGAGGGATATCCAGCATCACCTACGCATGGGAGATTGCGATGAGGTGCGGAAGAAAATGCTAACCACTTTTAGTTTAGTGGGAGAAGCGCTACAGTGGTGGGAGTCGATCACCACAGTGAGGAAAAGGACACACTAGCTATTGCAGAGTTTTGGGTGCGGTTCGACCGCAAGTATTTTTCCTCCAGCGGTTGAGACCGAAACGAGGAGAAAATTTTGTGAGGTGACTCAGGGGTACCGTTTAGTGGCCGATTACGAGGAAGAATTCACTCGTTGGCAAAATTTTGTACCGAATGAGGTAAGCAAGGAAAAGAGAAATAAAGCAAAGTTTATGGACTGGTTAGTCTGTAGAATCAGACAACCTTTAATTGATAATTCGGCATTAGTAGATTATACTGATGTCGTTAACGCAGCACTCCAGCACTGTCGGGAATATCGCTTCCACGTGAAAGGAAGCGAGAGGGGAGTGGAAACTAGCCAGTCGGATAAGGCAGGAGGGAAAAATACCAGTGGGGTATCCCAGCAACAGACTGGGGGAGAACAGGGGCAAGATTTTCGGCAGGGAAACCATGCCAAATGATTTAGAACTGGAGGCTATCGGCAGGATGGCTAGGGATTCCAACAAGGTCGGCATGGAAGGGACAAGTGGCGGGGTGAATGTATTAGAAGGTGTTTCGTTTGTGGGGAAAGCGAGACACTTGAAGAAAGATTATCTTAAGCAAGGTAGGGGTCAATTACAGGACAAAGTCCTGGATGTACAGCCACTAAAACAAGTCATGGGCGCATTTAGACAGGGAGAAGATGCTCCGGAACTCAAGGATCAGCCGTTGCAGCTGGGGTATGGAGGTAACTATTTTTACCCTATGGGCATGGGGTGTATTTTTTAGTGACAAAGATGATGTCACAGTATAAGACTTATTTTTCACTAGAGTTCGCGGGTGAGTCGAATTTAGTGAGTGCATTGGCGGTAGCAGCCACAGTATGTGGATAAACTTTCCGTGGGGTAGCGAAGTTTCTTTGGGATTCTTCACGGGAGAGTGGAGGTGTACACTGAGTGAAGGTTTGAATAATGCGAAGAGTTATTACTTCGAGAATTATGGGAGTGGGGTTGATAATACTTTCTAAACATCGGCTGGATAGCGATGGAATTTAACTATTGTGGATAGTGGTGTTAAATTTTGGTGTTCGCGACACCAGGGTATGGTTGGTACTAGGTATCACCGGAGAGGGAGTATAGCCTATATATATGTGGATATGTATGTTGTATTGCGTGGTACGATAGCACATAGTGAGGTTTTATGTTCTCACATTTTATCCCGGTAAGTGGGGATGTTTACTGAAGTGAATCAAGGTAGTTAGATTTATTTTTGAGCAAAGAGAGATAGCTCGGGGTTTATTTTGCGCAAGGACTCGTGACAGTAAGGGCGCGGTATTTTATGTTGTCCTTGGTAACATGAGAGTAAGGGTTTATACTTTTGTGTTGAGAGACAAGTATGTTGTGGGGAAATGTTTGGACGTTAGCACATGGGTTGGGTACCCGGGCAGTAAATATATGTATATATATATGTGATATGACTACGGGTTTGAAGTTATATTACGGGTTATGACTAACAAAGTCGGGTAACTTTCATGCGGTAGAGCGTGGGGATAGGGTGTGTGAGCACTCGGGTTAATTAAGGCGAATTTTGTGCGGTTAAGCACGGGTATAGGGTGTATGGGCACCCTAGTTAATCTAAATGCATACTTGTGTAACGTATGGTTAAAAGCGGATGGGATAGATATAGCGGGCTTGGAGGCACATGACTAGAGAGTAATATGCGAAGGTTAGAACATTACGCTCATCTTAATTTCGAGGACGAAATTCCTTTGTAGGGGGGGAGTATGTAACACCTCGTAATTTTGAGGATTTAATATTTAATTATTTTGGGGAGTTATAAAAATATTTAAATTGGAGAAACTTAAATTCATGAGTTGGAGAATTTATTTGAGTGAGCCGAATTATTTATAATTGGCGACTTTTAAGTTTAATGGTTCAAAATATCGTGTGTCACATTTTGAGGTCGAAATTTGGAAATTTCGAAAAGTATCTCAGATGGAAATTTCGAGTGTGCGGTTGTGTCCGGATGGGTCACGATAGTCAGAAAAGAGTACCCGGGGGTGGTGATTGGGTCTCGGGGTATTTTCGGACATAGCCGGGCCCACACGGGGTGTGTTGGGCCTTTTTAATTAGGCCCACATGGCCAAAAATGGGATTGGATGTTTTTAACCTAATTGAGAGATCACGGAACGGCAGTAAACTCAACTTTAAGCCTAGGGCTTGAGAGGGAAATCAGGGGAAAGCAAATCAAAAGTCAATTTGGGGATTTTGGAGCCAAATTGAGGGACTACGCCAACGGATCAGACACTACAAACAATTCCAGGCAAGTGGTTAACTGTTGTGATTTTTAAATTCATGATAATCAGTTCATATCATAGTGATTTGTAAACCAAAATTTGTTTTGGGGGTGTAACCAAAGTTTAAATTGGGTTTTTGGAAATTGATATGCCTTAATGGGATTAAGGGGGAGATTGATCGTGTTTATGATTCTAGAATGTAGAGAACTGAATTGTATGTTAAAACCAGTAAGAGTATATGGTTAATTGCTGTTAATATGAATGAAATTCGTATTGGAGATTTGAAACCCGGATAATACCCAAATCGAGAAAACGTTGGAATAAATGGATATTGATGATGAATTTAGGCCTGTGGGATGTTTAGACCCTTTCCTTATATGGAGGATGCGTTATTTGTATTTGGGTAAGGGCTTAGGTTGAGAATTTAAGATTTAAGTTTCGTCCATGGCTAACAGTGGTTGGAAGAGGTCGAATACTGGAACGATCGATCGATCAACCAAGGGGGATCGATCGATCGATGATGGCGAAATCTGGGCAGTTCGGCCAGTTTGTTATATAAAGGGAAATTTAATAAAACTTACGTTTCATACATTAATAAGTGATAAATAATTATGAAACAAGTATTCCTAGCAATTATGGGAGAAAGTAATTGGGACTAGGATGAATTTATGTGGGGCACTTAATTGATGAATTTGAGAGATTTTATTCCAAAATAGTGAGATACGGATCAAGTGAGCGAATCCGGGTATATTGGTCAAGCGACCCCAAGGTAGTGAATTAATTTTGGAGATAAACTAATTAATTTAGAGTCGGGATATAGAATCGGGAAATATTTAATTTCGAACCAAGTGATCGAGTCCGGGTATGTTGGTAATTATAGGTAAATATAATTGGGGAATTTATGGAGATAAATGTGTGACATATTATGGGCGAAAATGTGGGAATGAAATTATGAGATGTAAAAATGGATCGAGTGAGTGAGTTCGGGTATGTTGGTTATGTGACACCAAAGTATTAAATTAATTATTGAGAAAGAATAACTAATTTGGAGTCGGAACATAGACTCGGGAAATATTAAGTTACGGGGCAAGTAAGTGAGTGCGGGGAAAATGGTTGGGTGACACCGAGTTATTAAATTAATGAATGCGTAATTAATTTAATTAGAGTCGGATGGTAGACTCGGGTAGGTATTAAAGTAATGGGTGTGATAATTAATTTAATCAGAGTCGGATTTTAGACACGTGAAGGGTATTTATTAATTAATGTGTAAATTAATTAGATGAGAGTCGGACCACAGACTCGGATTTGTGTTAATTAATTAATGTGATAATTAATTATATTAGAGTCGGACCACAGACTCGAATTTGTGTTTATTAATTAATGTGATAATTAATTATATTAGAGTCGGACCACAGACTCAGATGTGTGTTAATTAATTAGTGTGTTAATTAATTTAATTAGAGTCAGACGATAGACTCGGGAAGGTATTAAATTAATAGGTGTGTTAATTAATCTAATTAGAGTCGTACTATAGACTCGGGGAAAGTACTATATTAATTGAGGTGTGAATTAATTATATTAGAGTCGGACCATAGACTCGGAATGATGATAAATTATTAAGTGAGAAGATTAATTATGTTAAGTCGGGCCACAGACTCAGGAAATTACAGGCAGTGTACGGGATTTTGAGTACACGGTAAAGTCGGGGTTTATATTATATATATACGGTGTAGTGATAGTAAATATATATGTGTGTATATATTGTGTGTGATATTAAATATCCGTGACTAGATATTTATTCAGGTATATACTCTAGTGCTATCAAGGGAGGTTGCGCTATGTGGGTGAATCCCCTAGCTTGAGGAGTAGGGCGATTAAATCCCCAGGTTATAGCGTCCGGTATATATGGGTGAGGGATTTATCTCACTTTCAGGGAAGGAATATGATCGCCTCTACTACGTTTATATTTTGGGCCAAGTTGGTGAGCGATTCCAACTTGGGGAACTAGGTTTTGTGAGTACACTTAGTGAGATAGCATTTTAGAGGGAATTATCCGGCGAGGGTATACTCGAAGGGATGGATATACGTATATTATATGTGTGGATGTTGTGGTAAAGGTATGTATATAATGCTAGAAAATATTATATGCAGGTAATAATACAGTGTGTGATGTATTTACTTTATATAACTTGTGACACGGTTATATGTTACTATTTAAGAGGAATTAATTAAGTTAATTGTGATATAACTTATAATTCAAGAGTCATTATACTTGGGTTAGAGTAGTATGGCAAGGGAAGGTTATACCAGGACTAGTTGGAGGGGATAGTACAACTAGGTGGGGTTAAGGAAACCGGTAGGTGTGCACAATAGTGGAGGGGTGAGAATGTCCACAAGGGAGTGCGACACTAACTTAAATATGAAGCGCATTCATGCATTTTAAATTACTGCAGTTAATTCACTTGCTAAATATTTTCAAAATGTTTTGGGTTCTAACCCTTGCTATAAAACTATTTTCAAAACCTTTTAGGTGTCCAAACACAGGGACGCTAGGATTGATATTCTATTCCAGGGACACGGAGCTGCGGCATTTGTGGATGCTAGCAGGAGTTTGGATTAGACGCATCATTCATTTATTCCTAGAGTAGGAATCTTGTATTAGTTTCAGTTTTATTTAGGGCATGTCGCCCAGACTCTCAGTTCAGTTTTCAGATTTGTTTTATTCCTGTGTTAGATATTTGTTTTGGATTATCTAACTTTGGTGGCCGATGGTTTATTCGGCAAATTGTTTAATTAATGATTCAGTTTATTTTCATTCAGTTGTGTGAATGGTTTATGTTTAATTCCGCATGTACTATTTTGTTAAATCAAAAAGTTAAATTTTGGAATACTAGGTGGTTAGTAATTTTTAAAAAGTTTTCGACTGTGATGCTAAGGATCATCCAACTGGGATTCCTGTTTTAATTTGGTATAGGACTGATCACCCGGTATTTTATTAGGCGGGGTGTCAAAGTTGGTTCCTATAAAATTGGAATATTGTTCATTTTTAAATTTTATTAATATGTTGAATACTATATAAACACCACAGCATCTTGAAACTTACCAATGTTTTCTGTTAGTTTCAGATTTTGCAATTTTTTTATTAACGAAATATGATGAAGATGAAGAATACTTTGCATGTTTTTATTTCCTTAAATAATAAGCCATGTTTTACCTTTGTCTTTTTTACAGCCTAAGTGCAAAGAGAGTAACTTAATTCAGAAAGATATCAGGGTAGTGGAAGTAACTCAGACAAGTGAGGCAGCTGAGGCTAAAAGAGTAATATTTCTTTTTATAGACTGGATTTTTAAGGTTCCCCTAATATGAGGGTATGAAGATGAAGTATAGTGCATATCATAGGATGACAATTTTATTATGTCATCTGGTGTTTTGATAGTGTCATTTCAGGTGTTTTGATAGGGGTCATATGGTGTTTTGATAGTTACAATTTTATTTCGTTCTCTTCTCCTCACACACACACATTAATGAACACGCAATTGAAATATATGAGTCTCTCAAACATATTTTCTTATTTTAAAATTTTCTAGTTCTGGTATATTGATACAACTCTCTTTTTTATACAAATCGATCCCTAACTGCTACTCGTATACATACTTTGGTTTTTATTTTTTTATGTATCTGCTCATATTCCTAATCTCTGAATTTTATTATTTAAATGTGACCTGCTCATTGATGCGATGGTCTTTACTAGATCTGTATGGTCTAAAACTTACAATTTTTCGTAGCTTTATGATTAAATTTATTTTTCAGAAGTTATATTGATCCTTATGAAAATGTAATTCGTACTGAATATCTGTAAGGAGGGGATGATGTTCTCAGCTTGTTGCGCGACATATGTGATTCATTTGCACCCACTTATTGTGTTGGTCTGGGACATGAAGTACCTGAAGGTAATTGGTATTACGAAGGTTGTCGACCAACTGATTTTAGTTCCTCTACTCCACAAGCTCCACATCAAATTACAATCGACAAGTTGTTTGGCCTATAACCGCCTACTAACAATGGTGGAGAATTTATAGATCTTAATTCAACTTATGTACCTGATACGCCATTGACTCAGGAAACTAGTGGTATATTTTCTTTGAGACATTCGAATGGTGATTTTCACCCTGCTTCTCCAGCACCTTCTGGATTAGTGGCGTATACTGTATCAGAAAGACGAAGGATACAGCGTCGAGTACTTTTTCTCTTCAGTAACAGATCGAGCCTTTCGGGTGGTGGGTTGAATGGTGTTTCAGATACTACATCAGGAGTTGTTATCTTAGGCATCTCTCAACTTAATCTAGGTAGGGAAATGGAGTCTCAACATGGTCTAATGCCAAAAAGGTTTGAAATAAGTTATACGTTGGCTGAGGAAAGGTTGCAGGATGATAGCATGTCTTTGGTGCATAATATGGCATTCAATTCAAGGTTGGCTCAAGCTCAAACCCATTTGTGTAATAGTAGATCTAGTATTGGAGATGATGATAGCACGTCTCATGCATGTACAAAGGAGAGCCGCTTTAGTGTAGAGCAGAGACAAGTTCAACAAATGGTTAAAAGCCATTTGGACACATTATCTAGAGATATTGAGTTATGGTATAGTACCTTCAAGGACATTACAAGGAGCTCTACCCACACCATTTTAGCTGCGTGTGGGCTCAAGCATAGGGAGAGCGAGGTTTACCCTTTGCAACCACACTCCATATGTCACCACGTCAAGTCACGATCGTGTATGCAGATGAGTTTGATGAAGGGTCACTGTCCATCTTGTTTTAATTTATTCATAAAGGATGTCATGAGAAAGATCATGGACACCAGGATTATCAAATGATGCACTGGGTGAATTGACTTACTATTCTTTCTATCCATTGACCATATTTGTTTGGAGGTCAATCGTAACATTTAGCCATTGTTTATATAGACTAGGTCTTGTTGAATTTTCTTGCTGTTATTTCCTTGTTAACTTATTTATGCCTTTGGTTAAATTACTGACGGTGAACACCAGTGGTTTTTAAATTAACCCAATTATTGATTATTCAAAAAAAAAATCTCAGTTAGAATATCAATTGAGCAACTTCTGGATCATGAGAGTACTTCAACTCGAGAAATCATACATTTTCAGCATGAGTATGATCGTTTTGAATTTCGATTCGATACGCATAGTGAATGGAAATGACAAATTTGTTTTTGTAAAATTAGTTCTCTCATGGCCTTAAACCTTTAGTATTGAAATATCCAGAAGCTTCTTCCCATTTTTTGAATTGATGCTTCTTTCGCAAGTGTGGAGTTAGAGAAACTTCGGCACTGATGATTGTTTCTGGCTACTATGATTCTTAGAGAACTTCAAGGTTAGGAGACTCTTATTCTTTCCTTTTCTTTTTATTTAAAACCTTTTTGTGTTGATTATTAGCGAATCATGTAGCTTAATGTTACTCGTTGGTGGGGCATGTAGTGCTTTTCGCTTTTAGTATCAATAATCTGTCACTTGGAATGTATTTGAGTATTCAAATCATCTGTGGTCAAACCTATGGCTTCAGTTCTGTTTATTCCATATGACCAAATTTAGCATCACATCAACTAGTTAGAAGGATTTTGTTAACTTTGGTTCTTAGTAAAAATATTTGTTGAATGTTAGCCACAAATGTCAAGAATATCATTGTTAATATTCAACAACTAATTGACAATTCTCCACTAATAGAAAAAAATAATAATATTCTTATTAATAATATTTATAATTTGTTGATATTTTGTTTAAATTTTCTATATGGGCAATCAAAGTTTTCTAGTCATTATTTTCAAAGCATGGTTTTGCAAAATTCTTCTCTTCTATGATGAATGTTGACATTTCTGACTACATCAATTTCTTCTATATTTTAGGGAGAAATTCTGGTATATGTTGAATCCGCCGAGCTTATGAAAAACTTGCTTCATTTCTTTGATTCAAATGCATCCCAACTGCCACTTATAGTTTTGAATGATCCTGGTGAGATTACTATTTTACTTTTACATTTGGCGTAAACTCTGGTTGTCAATGAAGTTTTTTAACCTTAGGGCTTGCTCTTCAAATAAAATTGCCACAAACTTGATGATGTGTCCAGCTTTAGGCTTGTGTACCATGTTTAGACAGAACAATCATCTTCTTTTCATTCCTAAATTCAAAATACTACTTCTTAAAAATGATTGGAGACATTATTGTATTTTGTGTGATTATCATGTCCTGTTCAATGAACTGAAACCACTGATGAATCCCATTTTCTTGCACAGTGTTCAACCCATTATCGAGTTTTGATTAAAAAAAATCCTTTATATATGTGTTGGGCATTTCAAAAGTGAATTGTTTATTAGATTGTGCACTTTTAGGACTTAAAATAATATGGATTATGGATATAGGACAACAAACATTTCGTTTCCATTTTTAATCCCTATTTTTAAATTATCGGTGGATGTGGCATGCTGTGATTGGTTGACGTTTTATGGATATGGGTCTGTGCCAGTGGCGTTTTTAAAAAATAGGGACTAAAATTATAAATAAAATGTTTGTTGTCCTATTTTGAGAATACATATTACAATAGATCCTAAATTTACAAAGCCCTTCTATTTTGTTTAGGGTAAAATATTCTTCATCTAGGTGAAAATAGTGCCAAGTATTTTCCACTATTTGGAGTTCAATTGTGTTCGGTATTTTGTCCAAAATCATAACATATTTACAGCTTATACACATATTAACAGTTTTATACGAGTAAAATTTGTAACTCTCAATATATGAAAATACCTTTTGGCCCCGAATGAATAATATTTATTGTGTGTATAAGCGCTTGTGGAAATTTATTTGTCTTGTTTGTTTATTTTACCTTTTGGCCCCGAGTCCATCACTATGATGATTATATACCCAAATTAGAGCCTGATTCCTAACAAACCCTCGAGAATCTCAAGAAGAAGATCGAGTTGTGGGAGAATGACGGAGCCTCTTAGTGTAATGAGACTATAAACATACATTATATTAGATGTCGTCCTGATCGCTATGAAGAGTACCATTTGAGGGTGATCTAGTGCATTGGGTTTATTGAAAACCTGAAGGCAAAGTATGAGGATTTTCGAGAGTTAGAATCATATTATGTTATTGATTTCTTCCCACTTCTGGGGAATGTTGTTGTTGAGATTTTATTTTCGATTGGTAGTTCAACATACAGTAATAACTTTGGGTTGATATGGTTGCTCTTGGCTATGTGGACCCAATTTAGGGTGATCGAATGCATTGGGTTTAAGGGGTGGGGGTGGGTGCGAATCAGTAGCCCTCTGTTTAATTGCTTCAGAAATAATAAAAAACTATAAAAATTATATTCCAAATTACATTATAATATCTGATGTTAAGTATGCTGATGTACTTGGCACAATTATGTCTATCTTATGTTAAGAATGATTTTCAAGTCTGAGCAACAATTATGTCGAAAGAGTTAAAGTTGGATGTATAGATATGGTAATCAACACATTTTTTTTCGTTTTAGTTTATGTCATTTATTTTGCTTGCACTGCAGCAATTTTTTCGTTTCATGTATTGTAGAAACGAGCTTGATATGAAAGAATTGAGGATTCAAGTTAGATGCATAAGGCTCATCCTTCTTGTTCCGAAATTCTTATCTTTGTAAGTTTAATTTTCATACAAATTTGACAAATGCCACTCTTGTTTTCACCAATTCTTAGTTCCTGTTTGACAAAATGCATGTGAAACTTTAAAATGGGCCACTTTGAAAAGTTGGGTTGCCATACATGTGCATCTTTATCTTATATATATACGCTTTCACTACTCTGTAAGGTTGAATTAGTTCTTGTAATACTACCTTCTTTTTTCTTTCATACGAGAACCAAATATTGTTAAATTACTAAGTACAAATAAATGCATATTCCGCATAACACATAATTTTGAATGCTAATGAGATAAATCAACAAGTCCAGTGACTCTTTCCATATAACAATAGAGGGATGGAAGAAATAATGGAACGTCTTATGATGTCTGTCTAAAAGCAAGAATGAAATAAATTATTTTCAGGGTTGAGCACCAATTACCTGAAGGTGAGGATAATCTTATTTGACTCTTTTTAATGTGATACGCATCGAAAATATCAATGCATCAATAGTTTATTTTTCCTATTAGTGAATGAAATAATATCTGAATTTTCTTGATAAATTGGATCTCTTTGAATATTGTTGAAGTTTTTTTTTATTTCTTAAACAGGGCGGATAGTCTTATAAATAAAGGAAACTCTGCCCAATTTTTTAAAATTGTTTACAATTATTTTTGTTATATAAAAAATCATTTCGACTTACATTATACACCACATAATACTTTGAAAAAATTGGAATTCATATGCTTTGTTTTATATTGCATTAGAGATTTATATATGTTGTTTTGAACTCATGCAGGAGCTTTTAATTAGAGGCATGAAAAGCGTACCATTGCTAGATTAGAGGCATGTGGTTGAATTATTGTATTATTTGTAGAGTATACAACCATAATCAACTCCGCCTGTGTCGTGCTTAACTTCTTATTTTTTTGACACGGCCGGTCCCAAGCCCGGAAAAAGGAGAGGGGTCGTGTTAGGTAGCTGACACCCAGCGTAAAACTTTGTCAGATCCTTATGAACATGAATCCTATGAATATACGTGCTAATGCTAGGGCATTCCCCTTAAGCGATGCGTTGCGCCTGCCACCGGGTGTCTCGAAAAATAGGCAAGGGGCGTTGCGCCTGCCACCGGGTGTCTCAAAAAATAGGCAAGGGGCGTCGCATCGGCGCTCGGATGCGACGATAAATACGCAAGGGTTCCTGAAACAAGCTGGACGTGTGCGGGTAAAGAAGCTAGTCCAGAATACTAGACTTAGGTTAGCGACTTGGAACATAGGGACTATAACAGGAAAAGGGATGGAGTTAGTAGATACCATGATAAGAAGAAAAGTTAACATAGCTTGCTTACAAGAAACTAAATGGGTTGCTGAGAAAGCTAGAGAAATAGAAAATACAGGATTTAAATTATATTATACAGGAAAACATAGAAATAAGAACGGAGTTGGAATAATAGTAGATAAAAACTTTAAGGACCATATCGTAACCGTTATTAGGAAAGGTGATAGACTTATACTTGTAAAATTGGTATTAGGTGAAAACATAATTAATATTGTTAGTGCTTATGCACCTCAAGTAGGATTAGATGAGAACACTAAAGTACAATTTTGGGAACAAATGGATGAACTAATTCAAGAAATACCCCTAGGTGAGAAAATCTATATAGGTGGAGATTTTAATGGCCATGTCGGAGAAGATCGTGTAGGATATGAGATAGTGCATGGAGGACATGGCTTTGGAGATAGGAACGACGGTAGAGAGTCTATCTTAGATTTTGCGATAGCTTATGATTTTGTACTAGTAAATACATGTTTTAAAAAGAGGCTTGAACACTTAATAACTTATAAAAGTGGAACACATAAGAGCCAAATAGATTTTTTCATTACTAGGAAAGGAGACCGATTAACGTGTAAAGATTTTAAGGTTATCCCGGGAGAGAGCTTAACCTCACAACATAGGATAATGGTGTTGGATATAAATATTAAAAATCAATCACGAGTGCGAAAAGTAAAGATTAACCCACGAACTAGGTGGTGGAATTTAAAAGGAGAGAAATTAGAACTATTTAAAGATAAAGTATTAAATGAAGCAACATGGAATAGTGAAGAAGAAACTAACATAATGTGGAATAAGATGGCCACATGCATTAGGAGAATATCAAAAGAAATTCTTGGAGAATCAAAAGGCAAAGGGCGACAGTCTAAAGAAACTTGGTGGTGGAATGAAGAAGTACAGAATATAGTAAAAATTAAAAGGGAGTGCTTTAAAACATGGCAAACAAATAGAAATGAAAAGAATATTGAGAAATATAAATGGGCTAAAAAGGAAGTAAAGAAAGTGGTAAGCGATGCTAAGTTAAAAGCGTATGATGATCTTTATACAAAATTAGGAACACAAGAAGGGGAAAAAAGTATTTATAAGCTTGCTAAACTTAGGGATAGGAAAATAAAAGATTTTAATAACGTTAAGTGCATCAAAAGTGATGATTCGAGAGTCCTAGTCAAAGATGATGAAATTATGGAAAGATAGGAAAACTACTTTGAGAGGTTATGAAATGGAGATAATGGGAGTAGATTAGATATAGAGGAACTTAGGGAGACTCGAGAAGATATATTTTTTCGTAGAATTAGGACAAGAGAGGTCAGGATTGCTCTAAAAAAGAGGAAAACAGGGAAGGCTTTAGGACCAGATGGTATCCCTATTGAGGTTTGGAAGTGCTTAGGGGAGGATGGAGTATCATGGCTTACAAAATTATTTAATAGAATTTTAATGACTAATAGGATGCCCGGTGAATGGAGAAGAAGTATTTTAGTACCTATTTATAAAAATAAAGGGGACATACAAAGTTGTTCAAATTATCGTGGTATTAAGTTAATGAGTCATACAATGAAACTTTAGGAGAGAGTGCTGTGACACCCCGACTAATTAAATACCGGGTAGCTACTCCTTTATTAAATTAATTCAAAATGCCAAGTTGGTCCAGTTAATAGCATCACTGTCGAAAATATTTTAATGATTACTAACCACCTAGTATTTAAAAGTAAGTGCCAAATTTTAATTAAAGTCTGATTAACATGCAACAAGTGTAATAAAGTATAATAACACCATTCACCATAATGAAGTAAATAGAATGAACATCACATAATGTAAATAAAGTCCGGAGGAAAAACTCCTCACTACAAACCCATAACTGAAATAAGTAAACCGAAAACTAAAACAGTACATGCCAAAGTCTGAAACTGAAATGGAAATGTAACTCTAATAGAAATGGGCAACATGCCCTACAACTGATAGATAATGAATCTGGAATCCAAGTGATAGAGGCGTCTACAAGCAAATCCCTGTAGCTTCCACAAACAGCTACAGCTCATCTCCTGAATGAATGTCCTATCCATGGTGTCCTTGTGGCTGGGCACCTAAAATGGTTTTACAAAGAAAAATAGATTTGAAAAGCAAACGGGTCAGAGCCCGAATGTGGAGTTATATTTTAAAAACCTGCAAGTGCTTTAAAAACATTTAAAACATTAAATGCAAAGTACATGTTAGGACGTGCACTCACATGATATTCTCACCTCTCGTCTAACTGTGCACTCCTAACGAAAGTACCCATCTATAACGACATAAATCACTAGCTAAGTACCATCATATCTAGCTAGACTGCCATAGGTCCTACCCTTATTACTTGGTTCTATTAACATTATAACGCTCGTAATTAAGTAGGGGTTTAACGTAAACTCAGATGCTCAATATGCAATATATATATCACTATCAGTTAACTCGCTATATTTCTCGAAGCAATACCGTAATTATATTCACAACATTAACATGAAGGTTCCCACTAATTAAGTGTATATTAATCACATCATAAATATACAGTACAAGCACCCCAAGAACTAAGCTGTGGTGCACACATACTCTGCTATCCATCCCGGTACATCACGTACATAAGGATTACATATTCCGAATCTCTCAGGAATAGTTTACAGATAACAACATCACAAACAATGGAGGCGAACACAATCACATCACATAGGTCACGCACATACCTACGCTCCTACGATCAGCGGACTTATTAATATCCCAATAAGTCTTTCTATGACCTATGTTCATCAAGGTAACCAGTCTAAATCCGGGAAACACAAGGATTAGAGGGCCCTAAGAGAACGCAAACCTCCCGTGATAGCAAGTATTGTAGGTATGTCATACACACAATTCATATACCAATACTAAGTAAACACACGTCTTAGTAATTTCGTAGTTTAATCATAGTACTATTCTCATTCCCGTACCAATATATAATTTACACACTTTATACGATTCCGGTTTATAATCATACGCACCATAATCTATTCTCACGTCGTAGTAGACACTCACGTCTCAACCCAAACCGTCCATTTAATTTAACTCTCGTATATAATTTCCTTATCATAAATACCCAAATGCCGCAATTCTATCATTACAACATCAACGGAATGATATCTATATCCTCGAACAAGTTTACGGGACTCCAAAAATCAAAACAGTCCAAAAAGGCCCAGACTGCCAGCTCGTTAGAAGTCTCGTTCGAACGAGGCTGTTCGAACGAGATTGGACTGTCAGCTCGTTAGAAGTCTCGTTCGAACGAGACTGTTCAAACGAGATTCCAGTTCATTCGAACGAACTGTACCTTCTAACGAGATCTCGTTCGAACGAAGTATCGAACGAAATTCCTTTTCGTTAGAAGCGACTGGTCAACTCGTTAGAAGCTCGTTCGAACAAGCTCGTTCGAACGACCTGGGAAGGTCTTCTAACGAGGGACCAGTTTCGGCCCAGAATTTTCCCCATCTCGTTTTTTATCCATTTTATCACTCCTAATCTCTTCCAAAGTTCATCCCAACAACGTTTTAGGGTCTCTAATTCATCCTAAACATGTTCAAGTCAACTCCTAACATGTTTTCAAGGATTAAATCTCTTTAACATCAATCAAAATATAAATCTCTACACTTTTTCCCCAATTATTTCAAGAACATGAACCCTAACTTTTGAATCATGAATTAACTCACTATAAATCCGTTTTAATTCCTTCCTATCACAGATATCATGAGAATAATTATCTACCTATCATTCTACATGCAATTCTCCTCAATATTTTCAAGTTCTAAGCTCCAAACTATATGGGTTTTCATTATCTCTCAAGAACAGTTATAATTCATCAATTTTCTAACATGGAAGAAACATCCTACGAATTTAAATATGATTAAAACACCTGCCTTGATTGGATTTCTGATTTTGGTGTTGGTTTGGTGAAGATTTCTGCAGAATTTCCTCTTTCCAAGCTTCTCCTCCAATGGTGGCTTAAGGTGGCTAGGGTTTGTTTTGGGGAACTTAGAAAACTCTTCTAATAACCCACGTAGCCTTCTAGGTTAATATGGGTTGGTTAGGGGCTTAGTTGGTCAAATCCACATCAGATGTAATTAACCAAATTTCGTCACTTTTAATTCCTCAAAATGTAAAATTACCAAAATACCCTTTAAGTTGCCGGTATAGCCTAAAAATACCCCGGAACCCAAACTACACCCCTGGCTAGTGTTTTCTGACTATCTCGACCCTTCCGGACGCGTTGGCGCACTCAAAACGACCATACGGATTATAGATTTTAAATTCACTATTATAATCAAAATATTACACCGTGACGCGGCGGTCCCACGCGTCTCAACAAAATTTCTAAAATGCCGTATATAAATCTCACGACAACTTTCATTATTCCAATTTCATATATACTCATATATGTACATAATTAAATACCAACTCACATCTCGTTAGTATTTATAACCCGGATTAATTTCCAATTAATACACATTTAATTAATTAATCCCAAAAATAAATATAGCCAAAAGTACGGGTTATTACATACTCCCCCCCTAATAACTGAATTTCGTCCCGAAATTCGAAACTAGAAAGTACTTGCTAAAAATAGCTCTGGATAACGTTCGCGCATCTCATCCTCGCGCTCCCATGTGGACTCCTCGACATTGTGATGTCGCCACTGAACACGCACTAACGGAACTATCTTTGACCGCAGTTTCCTCTCGCTTCGGTCCAAAATAGCAATTGGCCCCTCCTCGTAGGAGCTATCTGGCTGGAGATCGATGTCCTCCACAGCAATGTGAGAATGAGACAAATTATCTCTAAGGTATTTCCTCAGCGAGGAAATATGGAACACATCGTGAATCCAATGTAAATGCTCCGGTAACCCAAGTCTGTACGCAACTGGTCCGATCCGTTCAATAATGGGAAACGGCCCCACATACCTCGGTGCCAACTTCCCCTTCTTCCCGAAACGCATAATCCCCTTCATAGGAGATACTCTGAGCAAAACCTGGTCCCCCACTTGGAACTCTCTGAAAAATCTCTTCTCATCAGCATAACTCTTCTGCTTGTCTTGAGCTACCCGAATGCGACTCCGAATCAACTCAATCCTTTCCGAAGTATCCTGAATCACTTCCGGTCCAAGTAGTTTGTTGTCCCCCACCTCTAACCAACATGCTGGGGAACGACAAGGCCTACCGTACAATGCCTCAAACGGAGCCATGCCAATAGTGAACTGATAGGAGTTGTTGTAAGCAAACTCCACCAGTGGAAGGTACTGCTCCCATCCACCCCCAAATTCAATAATGCACATGCGCAGCATGTCCTCCAACATCTGATTGGTGCGCTCTGTCTGCCCATCGGTCTGCGGATGATAAGCTGTACTCAACCGCAATTCCGTGCCCATTGCCTCCTGGAAACTCTCCCAAAACCTCGAAACAAATATCTTGTCTCTGTTCAACACGATATTTAGGGGCACACCATGAAGTCTCACAATCTCTGAAATGAAGAGCTGGGCATACTGTCCCGTAGTGTAGTCAGTCCTGACGGGTAAAAAGTGAGCGACCTTGGAAAATCTGTCCACAATTACCCAAACGGAGTTGTGACCCCTCTGCGACGTAGGCAACCCCGTGATAAAGTCCATGGATATGCTCTCCCACATCCACACCGAGACCTCCAATGGCTATAGCAATCCTGCCGGTCTTTGATGATCCACTTTTACAAGCTGACAAGTGGCGCATTTCGAAACAAACTCAGCGATATCTCTCTTCATACCGCTCCACCAATACTGGCGTCTCATGTCTTGGTACATTTTGTCCCCTCCGGGATGTACCGCGAACCGTGAGCCGTGAGACTCTGCCATCACCTCGTGTCGCAATTCCTCCCCTTCCGGAACCACTAATCTCCCATTGAAGCGTAATCCCCCGTCTGAGCTAACGGTATAGGACTCGGCTCCCTCTGCTAGTAATCGAACTATCTGCTCCTGACAGAACGAGTCATTAGCCTGTGCCCGTACTACCTTCGTGACAATCTGCGGTGTAACGGTCATCACAGACATGAAAGATCGGGCCACTGCATCCTGGTGTCCCAATTCCTTCCACTTAGCCTTCCACACCTCTGCCACCTCATCTGCTGGCCTACGGCTCAACGCGTCTGCTACCACGTTAGCCTTTCCCGGGTGGTACTGGATGTCGAACTGGTAGTCCTTCACAAACTCAAGCCACCTACGTTGTCGCATATTCAATTCCTTCTGCGTGAATAGGTATTGTAGGGACTTGTGGTCCGTGAATAGTTGGAACTTCTCCCCCAAAAGATAGTGCCTCCAAATCCGTAGGGTGAATACCACTGCTGCCAACTCCAAATCATGCGTGGGGTAATTCTTCTCGTGAGTCTTAAGCTTACGGGAAGCATAAGCTATGGCCTGTCTCTCCTGCTGTAATACACCTCCAAGCCCTTGCAAAGACGCATCGGTGTAAACCAAATACTCAACTCCCGGTCTCGGCAATGCTAACACAGGTGCTGAGGTCAATTTGTCCTTCAATTCATCGAATGCCAACTGACAGGCATCACTCCAGATGTATGGCACACCCTTACGAGTCAGATGTGTCAAAGGACCTGCTATCTTCGAAAATCCCCGAATGAACCTCCTGTAGTATCCTGCCAAGCCCAAGAAACTACGAATCTCCGTCGGTGTCGTGGGCTGTCCCCACTCCCTCACCGCTGATACCTTCCCCGGATCAACAGATATTCCCCGGTCGGAAATAATATGTCCCAAAAACTGGACTTCCTTCAGCCAAAACTCGCACTTCTCATATTTTGCATACAACTCGTTCTGACGAAGTGTCTGCAAAACCTGTCTCAAATGCTCGGCGTGCTCCTCCTCTGTCTGGGAGTAAACCAGAATACCATCAATGAAGACAATGACAAACTGGTCTAGGAAATCCCTGAACACTCTGTTCATCAAGTCCATAAACACTGCTGGAGCGTTGGTCAAACCGAAAGGCATAGCCCTAAACTCGTAAGAACCATATCTCGACAAGAACGCAGTCTTCGAGACATCCTCCTCCCTGATACGCAACTGATGGTATCCCGATCTCAAGTCAATCTTCGATAAGAAAGAAGCTCCTCTCAACTGGTCGAATAAGTCATCGATTCGAGGCAACGGATACTTATTCCGTATCGTGACCTTATTCAACTCTCGGTAGTCCACACACAATCTCAGTGAACCGTCCCTCTTCTTCACAAACAGAATTGGAGCACCCCAAGGTGAGGTACTCCTGCGAATAAAGCCCTGACCTAATAGCTGCTCTATCTGATCCCGTAACTCCCTCATCTCAGCTGGAGCCATACGGTACGGTGCGCGTGCTATAGGTCTCGTACCCGATAGCAAATCTATAACAAAGTCTATCTCTCGACTGGGTGGTAAGCCTGGTATCTCCTGAAACACATCCGAATACTCCCTGATAACTGGGATCGAATCTAAAGGAATCACAACCTCCTTAGAGGTATCCTCCTCTATGTAATACAGATGAGCGGTCGATCCTCCCTCTGGGCGAGGCATCGCCACTACGAACATCTCTTGCCCCGGAATGGCAAAAACAATGCTCCCGCTGAAGCAATCAATCATGGCCCTATAAGCTACGAGCCAATCCATACCGATGATCACATCGTGAACATGCATATCTAATACCAACATGTCTGTAGGTAATACCAAACCACCAATCTCTACTCCCACTCCCCGGCATATAAAGAATATAAGTGACCCACTCCCCAATGGTGAGTCGACACACGTCACTGTGCTCTCTGCCATAGCTAACAATCCTAAAGCTTTCGCGAAGTGTGTAGCTATAAAACAGTGTGTAGCACCCGTATCAAATAATACCCGACTTATAGTGCCATAGATAGGAAACGTACCCTCAATCGTAGGCGGTGCCTGTGGAACTGCAGCCTGGTGGACGTTGTAGACACGTCCATACTGTAGCTGCCCCTGCTGAACTGGGACCGCTGGAATGGGTGGCAATGCTGCCATCTGTGGCGGTGCGGGGAGAGAGGCGGGAAACATAGGCCTCTGTGGCTCCTGGCGAGCACCCTGCTGCTGCTGCTGTGGGGCCCTGCCCGTATCAGGACAATCCTGTCGCTTATGGCCAGTCTTGCCACAAACAAAACACTTCCCCGGGAAGTTCCCTCCTCTCTGACCCTGCTGTACTCGGCCCTGGTGGCCGTTACCGTTCCTCCCTTGGCCCTGCTGGCCCTGGTGAAACTGGTGCCCATTCTGTCCCTGTTGGCCCTGATGGCCGTTTGGACCCTGATGGCCCTGGCAGAAACCTCCCTGTCCCTGCCTGTAGTTCCCTGACCGGAACCTCTTATTATCCCCCTGCTGGGAGCCCTGCTCATTCTGCCTCTGCCCCTGACCAGATTGTGCCCCGCTGGCACCATGTCCTCCAGTCCTGCCCTGATGGCTCGACTCCCCCGACCTCTTACCCTCGGCCATATGAAAACGGTGGTCCTGACAGTGTAACAATGCAGCGTTAACCACATCAGAATAGGTGGCCAACGATAGGTTCCCTAGCAGATGCTGACGGATCCTCCAAGTCAACCCGTCTGTGAACTTCTCAATCTTCTTCTTCTCTGTTGGTATCTCATCTGGAACGATATTCAACAGATTCGTGAACTCGGCCTCATACTCGGCCACAGTCTTGCCCTCCTGCTTCAGACTCATTAATCTCCTCCTCATTTCCGTATGAACAGCTGACGGAAAGTACTTGCGGTCGAACCGCACCCAGAACTCCTGAATCGTGAGAGTATCCCTCTCCTCCATGGTGGTAATAGACTCCCACCACTGTAGCGCAGATCCAACTAGCTTGAAAGTAGCTAGCACCTGCTTCTGAACATCCGTGCACTCATACATCCTTAAGTGCCTCTGCATATCCTTCCTCCACTGGCTCGAGACTACTACATCTGAGCTACCTGCAAACTCTAGCGGATGCGCTTTCTAAAAAGCGTCACGTACACGCTCCCAAGCAGACGGGAATGCATTAGCCTGTATTAGCGCGACAACCGGCGCCTGAGGTGGTGCCTGCTGAACAACGGCAATCGCGACATTTACCGCTTGGGATACGATAGCTGCAACCTCAGCGGCGTTCATCATGCCCTGAACTGGAGCGGGCTGGGGTTCGGGCGTTGCATCCCTGGGAACTCGTCGTGCACGTCGTGGAGGCATCTGAAATAAGAACAAAGTTTATAAGTTCGCTGTTTATAAACTTAAGATAGCTGAAGAACGAAGCATACACAAAAAGAGTACGACAGTCCTAAAATGTAGGGCTCTATATCAAAGAAACTTAGAGGAAACATAATAAGCCGTCAGATCCTAAAGGACACTAGAACCTGATGCTCTGATACCACCTGTGACACCCCGACTAATTAAATACCGGGTAGCTACTCCTTTATTAAATTAATTCAAAATTCCAAGTTGGTCCAGTTAATAGCATCACTGTCGAAAACATTTTAATGATTACTAACCACCTAGTATTTAAAAAGTAAGTGCCAAATTTTAATTAAAGTCTGATTAACCTGCAACAAGTGTAATAAAGTATAATAACACCATTCACCATAATGAAGTAAATAGAATGAACATCACATAACGTAAATAAAGTCCGGAGGAAAAACTCCTCACTACAAACCCATAACTGAAATAAGTAAACCGAAAACTAAAACAGTACATGCCAAAGTCTGAAACTGAAATGGAAATGTAACTCTAATAGAAATGGGCAACATGCCCTACAACTGATAGATAATGAATCTGTAATCCAAGTGATAGAGGCGTCTACAAGCAAATCCCTGTAGCTTCCACAAACAGCTACAACTCGTCTCCTAAATGAATGTCCTATGCATGGTGTCCTTGTGGCTGGGCACCTAAAATGGTTTTACAAAGAAAAATAGATTTGAAAAGCAAACGGGTCAGAGCCCGAATGTGGAGTTATATTTTAAAAACCTGCAAGTGCTTTAAAAACATTTAAAACATTAAATGCAAAGTACATGTTAGGACGTGCACTCACATGATATTCTCACCTCTCGTCTAACTGTGCACTCCTAACGAAAGTACCCATCTATAACGACATAAATCACTAGCTAAGTACCATCATATCTAGCTAGACTGCCATAGGTCCTACCCTTATTACTCGGTTCTATTAACATTATAACGCTCGTAATTAAGTAGGGGTTTAACGTAAACTCAGATGCTCAATATGCAATATATATATCACTATCAGTTAACTCGCTATATTTCTCGAAGCAATACCGTAATTATATTCACAACATTAACATGAAGGTTCCCACTAATTAAGTGTATATAAATCACATCATAAATATACAGTACAAGCACCCCAAGAACTAAGCTGTGGTGCACACATACTCTGCTATCCATCCCGGTACATCACGTACATAAGGATTACATATTCCGAATCTCTCAGGAATAGTTTACAGATAACAACATCACAAACAATGGAGGCGAACACAATCACATCACATAGGTCACGCACATACCTACGCTCCTACGATCAGCGGACTTATTAATATCCCAATAAGTCTTTCTATGACCTATGTTCATCAAGGTAACCAGTCTAAATCCGGGCAACACAAGGATTAGAGGGCCCTAAGAGAATGCAAACCTCCCGTGATAGCAAGTATGGTAGGTATGTCATACACACAATTCATATACCAATACTAAGTAAACACACGTCTTAGTAATTCCGTAGTTTAATCATAGTACTATTCTCATTCCCGTACCAATATATAATTTACACACTTTATACAATTCCGGTTTATAATCATACGCGCCATAATCTATTCTCACGTCTCAACCCAAACCGTCCATTTAATTTAACTCTCGTATATAATTTCCTTATCATAAATACCCAAATGCCCCAATTCTATCATTACAACTTCAACGGAATGATATCTATATCCTCGAACAAGTTTACGGGACTCCAAAAATCAAAATAGTTCAAAAAGGCCCAGACTGCCAGCTCGTTAGAAGTCTCGTTCGAACGAGGCTGTTCGAACGAGATTGGACTGTCAGCTCGTTAGAAGTCTCGTTCGAACAAGACTGTTCGAACGAGATTCCAGTTCGTTCGAACGAATTGTACCTTCTAACGAGATCTCGTTCGAACGAAGTATCGAACGAAATTCCTTTTCGTTAGAAGCGACTGGTCAACTCGTTAGAAGCTCGTTCGAACGAGCTCGTTCGAACGACCTGGGAAGGTCTTCTAACGAGGAACCAGTTTCGGCCCAGAATTTTCCCCATCTCGTTTTTTATCCATTTTATCACTCCTAATCTCTTCCAAAGTTCATCCCAACAACGTTTTAGGGTCTCTAATTCATCCTAAACATATTCAAGTCAACTCCTAACATGTTTTCAAGGATTAAATCTCTTTAACATCAATCAAAATATAAATCTCTACACTTTTTCCCCGATTATTTCAAGAACATGAACCCTAACTTTTGAATCATGAATTAACTCACTATAAATCCGTTTTAATTCCTTCCTATCACAGATATCATGAGAATAATTATCTACCTATCATTCTACATGCAATTCTCCTCAATATTTTCAAGTTCTAAGCTCCAAACTACATGGGTTTTCATTATCTCTCAAGAACAGTTATAATTCATCAATTTTCTAACATGGAAGAAACATCCTACGAATTTAAATATGATTAAAACACTTGCCTTGATTGGATTTCTGATTTTGGTGTTGGTTTGGTGAAGATTTCTGCATAATTTCCTCTTTCCAAGCTTCTCCTCCAATGGTGGCTTAAGGTGGCTAGGGTTTGTTTTGGGGAACTTAGAAAACTCTTCTAATAACCTACGTAGCCTTCTAGGTTAATATGGGTTGGTTAGGGGCTTAGTGGGTCAAATCCACATCAGATGTAATTAACCAATTTTCGTCACTTTTAATTCCTCAAAATGTAAAATTACCAAAATAACCTTTAAGTTGCCGGTATAGCCTAAAAATACCCCGGAACCCAAACTACACCCCCGGCTAGTGTTTTCTGACTATCTCGACCCTTCCGGACGCGTTGGCGCACTCAAAACGACCATACGGATTATAGATTTTAAATTCACTATTATAGTCAAAATATTACACCGTGACGCGGCGGTCCCACGCGTCTCAACAAAATTTCTAAAATGCCGTATATAAATCTCACGACAACTTTCATAATTCCAATTTCATATATACTCATATATGTACATAATTAAATACCAACTCACATCTCGTTAGTATTTATAACCTAGATTAATTTCCAATTAATACGCATTTAATTAATTAATCCCAAAAATAAATATAGCCAAAAGTACGGGGTATTACAGATTGAATATAGATTGAGATTGAAGACAACAGTATCTGAGAATCAATTTGGGTTTATTCCTGGAAGGTCAACAATGGAAGCAATCTATTTATTGAGGAGATTAATGGAGATGTGTAGAGAGAAAAAGAAGGATCTTCATATGATTTTTATAGATTTGGAGAAGGCGTATGATAAGATACCCCGAGATATAATATGGTGGGTTCTACATAAAAGAGGAGTGACTCGCAGATATATTGATGTGATCAATGATATGTATGATGGTGCGATGACTACACTAAGAACATCAGCTGGAGAAAGTAGTGAATTTTCAATTACGGTAGGGCTACACCAAGGTTCAGCATCAAGTCCTTATCTCTTTGCTCTTGTTATGGATGAGTTGACTGGACAAATACAAGATGAGGTGCCATGGTGTATGCTATTTGCAGATGATATTGTTTTAGTCGATGAGACTAAGATGAGGATAAATGCTAGGTTGGAATTGTGGAGAGAAACTTTAGAAACAAGAGGATTTAAAATAAGCAGAATAAAACAGAATATGTGGAGTGTAATTTTAGTAGTAATAGGAGGAAAAATGGAGATGTGGTGAAATTGGAGGGTCAAGAAATACCTAGAAATGACTATTTTTGTTATTTAGGATCGATTATACAAAAAGATGGATATATTAGTGATGATGTTACGCATAGGATTAGAGCAGGTTGGGTTAAGTGGAGAAGTGCGACCGGCGTTCTGTGTGATAGGCGTATACCTTTGAAGTTAAAAGGAAAATTTTATAGGACGGCCATTAGACCCGCCATGTTATATGGGACAGAGTGTTGGGCAACCAAGAAACAAAATGTGCAGAAAATGAGTGTGGCGGAAATGCGAATGCTAAGATGGATTTGTGGTAAAACTCGAAAGGATAAAATTAAAAATGAACAAATTCGTGAAACGGTAAAAATAGCTCCTATAGAAGATAAATTGAGAGAAAATCGACTTAGATGGTTTGGACACGTCAAGCGTAGACCAATGGATGCTCCTGTAAGGAAGAGTGATTTAGTTAGTATTGATGGTAACCCAAGGGGTAGAGGTAGCCTAAATTAACTAGGTGGGATATTATAAAAAAGGACATGATATCATGTGGTTTAACCGAAGATATTGCACTGGAAAAAATGGAATGGAAAAATAGAATTCATGTAGCCGACCCCAAATAATTGGAAAAAGGCTTTGTTGAGTTGAGTTGAGTTGAGTTGAACAGCCATAATCAATTCATTGTGGGGATTTTGTGTTGTGTGGTTAATTTCTTATATTTTATTTTATAATTTGGACAAAAAAATATACATGGAGATGCATTTGATGAGGATGATAGGTCTCTAATGTGAATAACCACCCGACAATCGAGAAATAGATAATCTTTATAAATTTGGACATACTACATAATAGAATTGAAAATAATATGATTTAACAACATTCTTGATAATTTGCTTTATTGTAGGACGCTTTGAAGAAGCAAGTACATGATGGGAGCTTATTCGGGCATAGATTATATTATTTGGAGCTTTTGAGGTGTCGACACAATTTTGCGAAAGCCAAAGGAAGACTGATGCATTTATGCGTAATTTTTGGATGTAAATTTTTTTGGAGACATTTTTTTTAATGATGTACATAGTGGCTATATCTAGTTATGATACATGTAGTAGGCCAATATTTTTTTGTGATTAATATAGATGGTGGGTATATCTATTTGTGTCTCACTATTTTTTTATATGGACAAATGGCTTGGTTTGGTGCATTTTAGATGTATGTGACTTCGAATACAAAAAAATTCAAGGTTGTTTTTATATTACTATGAATTTTGATTTATGTTTAGATTTATTTGTCAATTATGATATTAATATTGGTTATTATTTTTTTATTATATGTTTAATTTATAACCGTTTATATTAAACTCTCATGTGATGAAATATTTTATATGACCTTTTTAAATATTTGAAAACTGTTTATTATGATGCTTTTTAAATCAAATATGACAACTTATAGAGTATATTATGATATTTTTTTGTAGCACATATGACACTTTTTAAAAAAAAGTAATAAATAATCATTACCTAATATGACACTTTTTATGGGTATCAATTATGACACCCAAACTTATGACCTTTTTTATTAAAAATAAAGCGTCATAAAATGCGTTTTATGACACTTAAAAAACGTCATAAAAATATTTTTTTCTTGTAGTGGATTGATGAGCTTTGGGGGGGGGGGGGGGGGGGGGGGAGTGGGATAGTTTTGGGAGAATGGGTTTCTTTTGTTAGTGTTTTAAGGTATTTTTTAAATATTTTATTTTTATATTGATGGGGAAATATTTTATCACTAATAATATATTTATTTGGTGACAAAAATTTTTGTTGTTAAATGATAATTATTTTTTCACAAATAATGAAGTGTAATTTTTCGGGGGCGGGAAACAAAGGGCACCAATTTTTATGTCCATTTGGTAAAAGTTTCATTAATTCCTGACCAATTTAACGTGTTACTCTATATTGCGTGATACATTTATTTTTCTTACAAAATAGTAACTTTTGGTGACAAAAATAACTTTGTCATAATTTTTTTGTCACTAATAGAGATTCTTTTGTGGTGTGGCACCGTGTGGATAAATATGTAACTTGGAATTAAACAAAATAATTAAGTTTGTCAAAACTTGGAAGTGCATATTAACCTCATTTTATAAAATAAATATAAATCGGTAAAATTATGGGTGGGTCCTAAATTTAGCTTGTGTGCTACTGTAGGTGCAAAGATTTTTATTTGTTTTGTAATAAATCTTGCACTTATTTGTAGCGCTAAGTTCTGTCACGGTAAAATTATGTTTTAATGAAATTTTAAATAATAAACTTTGTAAATAGTTAATGAAGTTGTATTTATGAACATATATATGTAGTTAAATCAATGTTTATTTCAAAACTTTAAAAAATTCTTTTCTAGAGATGAAATAAAAAATTTATTCACAAATCATTATTCAATAATATAAGGGTATAAGATTTGTTGGGTGGATAAACTTTTTGGGGTCCAAAGTTAAAAAACTGATTTTTTTAAGAAACACAATCCATAGCAAAAAAGGTTTTGTACGTACAACCAATACTCAAATGGATAAGTGCTCGTTTTCTAGTAGCAATAGGAGATTGAAAGCTACAAGGATTCTAATTGGTACGTTATATATATAAAGGTGCCATCAAACCCTAAACTTCATGCAAACCTTAAAGATTGAAAAACTTAGATGGATATGTGCTCGTTTTCTAGTAGCAAGAGATTGAAAACATCAAGTTCTTGGTCCCAACTTAACCCTGATTTGTTACGTAAAATTGTAGAAGAAAAGGTCACTACTTTAGAAGATTATGTTCGCCTTCAAGCCGCATGCAAAAGCTGGAGATTGGGACTTGAAAGCTCCTGTTTACGTCAGCCACAACTTCCTTGGTTGATACTACCCTATTGCCAGCAACATAATAATTGTCGGGGTTGTTACAGTATGTCCGAGAAGAAAATTCATCACCTCAAGTTCCCCCAAGGTTATGAAGATAAAAGATGTGTTGGATCATGTCATGGTTGGTTGGCTATGGTGGAAGATTCTAGTCCAGCCATGTTTTTACTAAACCCACTTACGGGAATTCGAATTGAACTTCCACCCGTCACAACTTTTCCTGAAGTGTTGGAATTTCGCGATCATAAAGTTGGGAAGGAATACCTTATGGTAGACGTAGATGATGGGGCTAAGTACACATTTAGCCGAAAACAAATGGCTAGCTTTTTCATGTATAAAGTCGTATTTTCATGTGATCCCACGATGGGGGAGTGTGTAGTGGTTGCCATATATGGAGGGATGAGGCGACTGGCCTTTTGTAAAGTAGGGGAGAAAAGTTGGACCATGGCGCATCATGAAATAAGAAATGGTATGGAGGATGTAGTTTATTGGAGAGGTCAATTTTATTCTCTTTGTTGCCGTGGTGGTCTTATGGTTTGTGAATTTGAGAGTTCTCTTCCCACGATGAAGGTTGTTATTGGACCTAATGTTAATGCATTGGGGGAAGAGTACTTGGCTGTAGACTCTATTCATGACGAACTATGGTTGATTTCGAAGTCCATAGGATATGAGGGTGAGGGTAGAGGTGAAGATGATGATGTTTATCATGCTCTTGATGACAATGAGGATGACGATGACCTTATTTATAAAACCGAGAATTTTTATGTCTATACATTTGATGAAGAGAAAAGAGTTTGGAAGGAGAAGATAGATTTATATGACAATGCTTTGTTTTTGGGTGTTAATCACACGATGTGTTTCTCTACGGTTGACTTTCCAGAATGCAAGGCAAACTCGATTTACTTTAGTGAGGATTACATCGACGGATACATGAAAGGAAAGATGAAGGAACCACTCCTATGTTTTGATCCGAATTCTACGTTGATTTGGCCGCCACCCGTATGGCTTACACCGTCTCATTTCATTACATATAAGTAGAATGATTCGTATCGCGTCGTGATCGTGTCATTTTTATCGTGTTCAAATTTTATTGAATTTGTTGTGTTGTGTGTCGAGTTGTGTTCGTGTTCGTGTCATTTTTATTGTGTTCGAATCTTATTAGATTCGTATCTAAACGGGTGATTTTTTTTATCATATGAAAAAATCATATCCAAATCGACTCGTTATGTTATCGTGTCGTGTCATGTTTACTCGTTAATACCCATTAAGATAAGGAATTAGTTTGAATTGTATACAAGTTGACATATTATCTCATTTTTGAACCAAAATAGATCCATTAATTCATTGACATTATTAAATCTCTCATTTAGTCAAATTCATTATGATTAAATTAACATTTTGCTACATAAATTATTTATAAGTTTCAAAAGTATATTTTATTTACTTAAATTAATGGTTCATAATAGATTTAATCATAATGAATAATTTATGTAGCATTAACTTATAATTTCGTGTCGATACGTGTCGTGCCTCATTTTGCCAGGTTTACATATAAGTAATTACGTACGCGTCGAAACACTCCATTATAAAAATTGAATTTCAATATTCCCCTTATTTTATTTTATTTATAGATTTAAATTTTCTCATACGTTGCTCATTCATATCTATTATTTACCTTGGAATGATGTGATTTTCAATTCCATTGCCTTAACATATGATACGACATTAGATTGCTGTAACTTGATTACCAAATTAATACTTTTTTTGATAATGTTCAATTAGAAATATAGTAATTGTTGAAATTGTAGTCGTTGTAGATAGCATACTAGAAACTCCTAGTTTTCTTCTTTTTAGTTTAGGTTGTTTTGATTACATTCGATTCTAAGAGCGCATTGATTGAGTCTATGTTGAGGTTGCATAAGCACAATTGGAGAAAATACCTGTTTGAATTCACCATTGTTCATACAGTGCTTTGCTTCTTGAGGCATAAGGTTAAATTGACTATAATGAGTTGTTTTCATTCAACAACTCATTATAGTAGAATTGTATTTTATTTCGTTTGTGTTTGTAAATAGAAAATTTCACTGTAATTCAGGGATTCCTTCCTTTCTTTTTATAAGGAACATATATTTCATGTCATCTTTCACCATAAATTCAACATGAAAAAAAAATTATAGTAGAATTGGGTGGGCTTTACATGAATTTGTATGAATTTGTAATTTTATTTTTTGAAGATAAAAAATTCCTAATCACTAATTTTGTAGCTGCAAGGATAAAATTTTGTGAACCAGATACATTAATTCTTGCCGACTGTTAAACTTCCTCTATTTGTTTTTCAGCAGGTCCTAATTCAGTGCGATTTTTTAGTAGCAGTCCTATTTCATACTATTTTCATGGCTCCTATCCCATGTCCTTTTTACCCATTATCAATCCTGTTAGTTGAACATTTATTTACCTATTATCAATCCTGTTATTACTTTTACTTGAGTAAATATATATTTGTAATTAAGTTTCTATCCCATTTGTAAGTGAATAAGAGAATGAACTGTTAGTATCAATTTTCTTTCAATAATTCAAATTCAAAATCTGCTGGACAAATTTTCCAGAGGTATGCAGCATTATTTGTTCTAGGTCTTCCAAAATTATGATTTCAATTTGGACAAGGATATTGTCAAATGTAGTTCCTGCTCGAATTTGCCTGCGGCCATATGATGTACTAATATGTTTAAAAATTTTGTGGCTTAAATTTGAGGGAAATTATTCTGTTTCATTTATGATTACTTATCTTAGTCATGTTATGATCTTTGGTTTAAGGGTTTTTAAAGTGGGGTTATTGTTCAATTTACATATATAATAGGCTGTTTTGTATTGAAATTCTGTTAGGGTTATATTATGTCACCATTCAATAGTCACTTAGCTTAACTAAGAAGTTTAAATTCAAACTTAGTAAGAAATGCTATATGCTTTCATGAAGTGGCATTGCACCTGTTCATTCTTTAAAAAGAACAAGCTGCTTTTTAGCATTAAGCCTGAGTGTGTTGGTGATATCTGTTTTGGTCTAATGATGACTTGTGTTTTTGTGTAATGTTTAAAAAAGAAGTATTTTGTCAAACTAAATTTTGAAGGTTTCTTCACATATTAACTATCCATGATCTAAATAGAAGAGGCTTTAACCTCAAAGAATTTGAAGAGTTATGTTTGTAAAACTGTTTTAAAGGAAATTTTAAAATATTGAAGAATGTGATTCAACTACTAGAAGAATTTGATCATTTAGGAATATGATTCTTAACTTCCTTTTTTTCTAAGTGTTACATATTCCTATATAAGCTAACGAGGCTGCAAATTTCTTTGTTGCGAGAGGTCCGGAAAAATCACTATGTCCACCTAAATACCCTTGCTTGGAGTCACATGACATGCAAATGGTGGGTTCAGAGTCCACATCTTTAGAAGTGATGTTCATAGTTTTCACAATTAATCTGTTATTAATGAAAATGTAAATTTGGAATTCAATAACACAATAAATTTGAAGAAAAGCTTCTTAACCAAGAGTGATTCTACATGAACCGCCATTGGAGACCGCCTTGAAATCGCATGTCTACGTGGCATGGTGAGATTGGTTAATGCCGTTGGTGTGGAACCACATTCATAAGGAATTGACTAATCCCATCATGCCACGTAGGCATGGTGGCAAGGCCGGTTTTGAAGGGAAGCAGAGGAGGCGGCCGCCTCGGGGCCCCGATTTTTGACGAATTTTAGGGGCCCCCGATTATATATATATATATACACACACACACACACACACACACTAATAGACACCCCTATATATATATATACACACACCAATCGACACTCAAATACCAAGTAACTGCCAACTCTCTTCAAATCCCGAAGATACCAAGCAGCTGCCTCTTCGAATCCCACAAATCAAGCAAGGCAATATCGGAGAAACCACCCTATTGGTTGGATATTATATAAACCCATAATCGTAACCCACCATATCACATATCAAACACACAAATGGGGAAAAAAATCATAACTGAACTCAGAGAAGAAATCGAAACAACAAGGCTAGTAAAGGCTGCAGTGGATGGGCAGAGAAGAAATCATATCGGAACAGCCTTAAGGTGAGGAACAACTTCTAGAGTGTTTTTTCCCCTTGTATTGGAGCAAGCAACGAGATTTTCTTTTCTCATATAAGAACGGCTTTTAGAGTGACAATAATGATTAATACATTTGCTTTTAGATGGGAATAACAGTGAACACAACTTCAACTTTTTTTTCCTTATATCGGAGTCCTTTGACACAACTTTTAGATTTTTTTGAGTAGTTTTATAAATACATTTGCTTTTGTTTTATCTTTTAGAAATTATATATTTTTTTATTTCAATTGATTGATATTTTACTATTTGACACAGGTTTATTATGAATTAAATTTTTAGGAATGAGGAGCTGATTAATTTGGATATTTCGTGCTTGGAATATTGTATAATTCGTCAATCAGGTTCTATTGTTCAACTTTATCTTTTATCAATTGGGTGTTAATTGTTAAGTCATGCCTCCTAGAAAGTATGAGTCTGGAGCGGCAAAAAGAAAGAAAAAGCTTGAAGTCATAAGTTGCAAAAGAAATAAATGAACACATAAATTTCATGACAAATTGGATTAAATTGGAAATGTGATTGCAAAAGCTTGAAGTCATTAAATATTTTTTTAATTTATAAATTAAAAAAATAAATATCTTATTATATATGGGGCCCCATTTCAAGAGTTCGCCTCGCGCTCCTAACATCTCGGGACCGGCCCTGCATGGTGGTTTCAAGGCAGTCTCAAATGATGGTTCACTTAGAATTATTCTTTAAACAATATCTAAAATATTGATTTATATATGTTTTTGATATATGATAGAGTATAGAGATTATACTCCACATGAATCTTGACAAATCTTCATGTATAAGTTGGGTCGATTTTTGTTTGCATCAATTATAAGTAAGGAGAAACGCATTAGGATATCTTGCTTCTCCATTTAAATTTATTTACAACCATAAATTTAATTCCCTATCATGATTGGTCTAGAAATTATTACCTTTTTATTAATTCTGTTGAGAGTTTCTCTTCCTTTTTACTTGATTTTTTTATTTGTTTACCTTGACGACCTTTTGAGGTGAGCGTTACTTGAATTGCTTTTTTGGGCTTCCAAATTTTGATGGGCTTTATTACATGATCTTATTTGGTTTGGAGTCCTTCAATATCATTTTGCCTAAAGCTGAAGCAAATCTTATCTTTACGATTTTTTATGTGGGTTTGATTCCTTCTAAATTCATGTAGTCAATGTATATTAATAATTAGAAAATATTCTCTCCCTTTCAAATTAAAGGTGATTACTTTTAATTGGGCCCCCTTTCCATATTTCTCAAATATCACGATAGCTAATGTCTTGGTCTCGGTCAATGATTAGTGATATATCCATAACAAATGCAAAAGAGAATCAGGAACCCAAGTCATATAAATGATATTCATGAGGTAATTGCAGCAAGTAATAAAACACACTAGGTGGATACCCGCGCGATGCACGAGTTATACGTTATTGAATGTAAAATAAACGAAGCCAATTGAAAAAGTGAAAGTAGATAAAATAAAATGGGCAATAAAGTAAAAATCTATAGTAGCAGTGATAAGTAAATAGTCAGTAGAAATATAATAAAATATTGTCAAGGTTTTACCTAGAGCGAGACAATAAATTATAAATGAAACTTAGTAACAGAAGGTGGAATATGATAATGAAGATGGCACTCTTAAAATTGAATCTACAACAACCTTTTTTTCCTTTCATCAATGTTCCTACAATTAATTAAGGAAAAATATATGTTAAAAATATTAGAATAGTATATCGTAAATGGGAATAAAAGTTTAATAGATGATAAATTTATAATTCCTTGCAATACGCTTCCTTTTAGTGATATGTTCGATTTCGACGTCAGTGGAAGGATGTGTTTCATGTGATGTAAGAGATGCTGGTGGAGTCGGTGGAATTTCCTTAATGTTTATTTGATTGTCGGTGATAATGATAGGATCGTGATTAGAAATGAGTGGACGTGTTTCCATATATGTAAATTACTTAGGATCAAGAGTAAATAGAAAAAGGAAATGTAATAGACAAATTGTATTTATTATGTGTACATATGTACAAGGAAGAGGAAAAGTAAGCTCCTAGGGGGGATATTTAGTCTTTCAAATATTCCCTATCTACGTACTACTGTCACTACCATTTGAGAATTGACTACCAGCCCAAAGTTGCATCCTCTCTCTCTCACGATTGCACACACATATTATCTAAGAACAGATGAAGTAATATTCTATATCCATTTCTTATACAATAATTTTGCCATCAAGAAATAAAAAATTGTAATTTATGTGGATGACAAAAACAGTCATATGAACAGATGAAGAAAGTAAGAGTCAATATCCACTTACTATGCAATAATCGGGTAGTGGTGCCTATTCCATAAACATGGACACTTGATCTCATATCTATATATAAAACCATTATCAAATGTGAGGGATTCCATATGCAAACCCTGAATGAACTATATAAGTAAATCCCAAATAATACATTCAAACGAATATAAATAAATACGTTAATTACTAAAAAAAAATTGCATAAATCAAGAACAGATATTCTAAAATAATGCCAAATCTTCTTCTCTATTTTCTTCTTCTAAAGTAACTGACAATTCAAAAAATGGCAAGTCTTCAAAGGGTTTTTGACACATTTGCTATACTAATCAGGTTAACACAATGTATTTATCTAAAGTTAATTAAACATGGTTACACAAATGAAAGGTTGTTTAACATACCATCGTTATGTAACTGAAAATAATATTTTTTAGAAAAGGTTTCCATTGAAATTATTTGAAAGAAGGAAAACATCAATTCCAACAAAGATGACCTATACTTTATGTTCCACATCCTTAAACCCAATGACCAGAATTTTCTATAAAGAGGTAAACAACACCAGATCAAGTGAACAACAAAACTAAGAGGGATGTGCAGACTTATCTGGATACATTAGATAGATAAAAGATATATAAACAAAAAGAACAGCTTCCCATACCCTAAAAATCAGTCTCCCATCTTTCCACTATATAAACTAAATAACTTTTTTTTAAGATCATAACCCAAAAAGTGGGGCATGGAGTTGTAAAACCCAAATAATGAACAAAATTGTACAAAATGCATATAATAAAGCAAACTTGAAACATTTAATGAAAAGCACCTCGGCTTAACCAAAACACCACCAACTGTTTTTAAACCCATCAACCATGAGGACGGTACATCCAGAGCATAAAAATGGTATCCAATCCGAGCATAAACCAAAAAGGTAACAATACAGTGGCAAGACACGAAAACTATCTAATCAAATACCATACCCAATGGAATCAAACAACAAGATGGTCCAAACCAGAAGCCATCCAAATTGGCTAAAAGACCCACACGACAGAACCTTCGGTTGCCACATCCGTTGGTTTTATTCTAAACCCTTTTAAGATATTTAATTCAGTTAATGATTCTCAAAGATTTAAATCCATTAGAAACCATAATAGGGTGTTCTGGAACTTATTGGACCTTAATAAAACTCATCAATGGCGGGTTAATTGTAGAAGGTGATCAAAACTACATCATTTCGAGGGGAAGAGGACGCAACCCATGGTGTGAGATAGGGGATCGCCAACGTGAACAAGCCAATTGAGGATACGGCCATGGGTGGGGGTGGTTCAACATGAGTTTGATCTACTTAACTGCTTATTTAATTTTATAAATGATATAGCATCCATAGATATAATGCCAGTACGGTTAAGCTTCCCATGATGGAAAACTAACTCAAAAATAAAATGACTTTAATAGGCTCTAATAATTTTGAAGCTTAATAGACAATGAAGAATGCTAGAGTTGAACGGTTTAGGAGCTTAATAGCGCATTGGAGCTAGATAGACGACTGCATATGAGGAAGGATGAAGATGAATGGTCTATTGAGACTATACGCAAGGCATCTGACGTGGACATGGGAGATTTATTTTCAATCTTATGTGGATATTCTGGTTGATCAGGACTCCTAAATGCTTCTAAAGCATTTTAGAGTAATACTAGTCGGAAATTTGCGCGATGCGCAAGTTATAATTTAGTGTATGAAATCCGCTTTGGGAACCGATACCATCCTACAGTGAAAATCAATGTCTTGCAAAACAATATATAAGATCTTGGAACACCCAACCCAAAACTAATTGGTAATGGACAAAGGAGACTCTAAATTTTATATATTGTCTTGCAAGACCTCCATTTTCACTTGTGGTATAACTCGAGTCGATCATGTAGATGATGTGGAGTGTTTGTACGATGACATTTTTTTTTTCTTTCTAAATAATCATTTTATATCATAATTCAGTGCAACGTATGTTTTTAGATTTGTAATTTTTTGCTACAATTAGGTGTGTGTTATGATTTGGTATTCTGCCAATTTGGGCATCAAAGTTGTTTGACCATCATTTATTGTTTCTTACACATTGAATTAGTGTTTTTAGTTTATGCTCTTATAGAATGGCAGTTCATATAATATTGTAGTTTCCACATTACACGACAAAACAAAGACTCCTATAATAAAACCACACTATGTTTTGTAAAGAAATTTTTCAATGCCATGTCGCCCACGCCATGGCAGAACAATTTTAAAAATGTTAATTAGAGTAAAAGAAGTTTGATAGATTATGTTATGACTTGTGAGTTTGACACCTCCATGACCCTTCTATTGTAATAGAAATTAACCAAACTTGGCAAAACATACAGAGAGCATTCCGACAACTTATCTAAAGTCATTTCAAGAAATATCATGGTTGGCTAACGAGACGCAATTATAGGGACTAGGCCTGTAAACGGGTCGGATTCGGACCGGATCAGGCCAATCCAAATCCAAATCCTTTTATGTTAAACGGATTCGGATCCGATCCGATTATCGGATTATCCAAATCCGAATCCGATTATCCGAATCCGTTAAGAATCCGTTAATCCGATCCGTTTATCCGATCCGATCCGATTATAATATTATAAATAACTATTATAAATTTCAAAATACAATATATATTATAAATAACTATTATAATATATATTTCAAAAAATATATTTAAATAACTATTATAATATAAATTACTATTATAAATAAATGCAATATATATTAATATAGGACTATTATAAATAACTATTAAAATATATATTTAAAATATTAATAAATTTCTAAATACAATATATATATTAATTAAAAATATTATATATATATAGATATATATTAAACGGATCGGATTATTAACGGATCGGATCATATGAATCCAAATCCGCTCCATTTAATAAACGGGTAATCGGGTAATCGGATAATCGGATTTCAGGAGTGATCCAAATCCGTGTAAACGGATCGGATTCGGATTCGGATTCGGATAAAATCCGATCCGTTGACAGGCCTAATAGGGACGATTGAACTATTGATAAAACCCTATTAGATAGCATGTGATGGTTGGAATTATAAAGCATTTTTTAGAATTGGGCAAGGAAAAGTGGCAGTCAAATCTACATGTATACATAAATTAGTCACCCTACTTAACATCCAGATGAACAATCTACACATATTTGAACATGTAATTACTCACCTTCATTATTATTTAGGCCATATTTTCTTCATATAATCATTAGTCCACTTATGGTGTAATAACTCTATCTGATTGCTGTTAGGTGACTGAGTTATTGAAACATAAAGTTCCAAAAATCCTATCCAATGTTTTCTCATCAAATAAACAAAAGAATAGAAAAAATAGATTAAATTAGCTAGAAAGGGACTACATAAAAAAATCACAATTCTAAAAAAAGTAAGAATAATAAAACTGAATGCACATTAAAAAATTTCAGTTAAGGCGAAAAAATACAAATTTAACCCCTGAAATTGGAAACTATTCTTGAGCTATCCACGCTATGGCACCATCCTCCTCTCAACACATTAAATATGATAGTGAGTCATTTCGTCATTTTTTATAATTAACCAATAGCTTTTTTTTCTCCCATAAATTGAAGCATATGCAACAATTTTTCCGGTGTATGTCCATCTAGGTACTAAATTTGAAGAAGTCTACTTTCTATAAAGCAATTAATTGTCTTCTCCAGTTTTCACTCCAATCTTCATCAAATGATAAAGCAACTGATTGTAGATATTTTTTAATCCTCCCACCTTTATTGTTAAAATGCACACCAACTGCACAAAATCCAAATTAGAATTACGATTACCATTGAACTATTTCTTCCAAATGATTGCTCAAGTAATCACCAGTCCAATCTAAGTTGTGATTTAGTTCCATCAAAAGACAAAATATTAGATAGTATCACTTACAATTCTAAAATTTTGTCAGGCTAATTCGGATTTATATTATTTCCAACTTGGTCATAGTTGATACCAAGAGATTACACTTGTTGTAGAAAACTAAAACCTCTTCAATCAATATTTAAAAAATTATAAACCCGTTAATTGTCATCATCATTATAACAACAGGCTAAAAATGTAGATGGGCTTCAAGTTATAGTGAAAGAAATTACATTAGAAAGAGATATATATTAGAAGAAGACTATAGCACATCAATTCTGCTTAGCAATGTAGCCATTAAGAGAAAGAGACAGGGGCTCTCACAAATGAAAAAGAAAAAGGGCAGGTAAAATGAGAGGGGGTGTCTATTTGGTCAGAATGATAAAAAAAAAATGGATATTATCAAACCAAAGCCCCATACCTATGTCTCTCTTCTCTTCTACACTAAAAAATCTCCTCCGCCCAGAATACCCACTGTCATTCTCCTCGTCCTCTTTACCGCTAGATTCTTTAAATTGTATTTGTCCTCCGCCATAATTCCAACCCTCTCTCACCACTGAACCACCCTACTAACCAAATTTTTTAATATGTCCTACAAACTCCAAATAGAAGAGGATATTTCAACAGAAATCTGGGGTGAACAAAAGAAAACCGAGTAAGGGAGAGGGGGAGAAACCACCGTCGGTAACCCACCGGATAAGGTGCTAGATGTGGTCTGTTTCCAAGAGAGGGAGAAGTTCGTTTATTTTCTTCTCCTAATGCCAATATAATTTTTGGAGAGATAATGAAAAGGTAAAAAGTTGAGTGGAAAGCATATGGGTGTAGAGATGAGAGAAGGTAAAATATCATTCACACATGGACAATTTGACAATCAACTACAATTAACTTCATGTTAAGCATTTTAGAATATATAATAGATAATAGATATAAAATTAACAAATTTTCAAAAGATTATCAAATTTGAATCTTTTACCAAATCTTCATATCAGATTTGAAAGAAAAAATATACTATTATTCTCAAAAGATTATCAAACATTTCAATATAAGAAAAGTGTACAAAATAGTGTCAATATCACCCCTATTGTTTAATTACCATCTATCATTTCATTTTGTTCTTGAGCTTATAAGTTAGAGTATATACAAACTTAACATGTGTAGATTACAAAATTTCATGTAAACACGTACAAAGTAAAAAAAAATAGAAGTTTAATGTGAATGTTACAAAATTTAATGTATACATTACTAAAAAAAATTATATATAAACTAATGGTTTGCTTAATCCCATAAAACTTTATTAACAACAAGTAAAAAAAAATCAAAATGGACCGTAAACATCTATACTCAACATAATATTACTAACAACACAACTTTACACAACAAAAATAAAAATAAAAAACATAAATATGCAGCCCCTATATCATACTAAAGAACACCAAAATATCCCTGATATTTCCAATTACATGGCAAAAGTTCCCTTATTTTGCTCTACACTCTGTAAATCTGCCATACACCAATTATAAAACCATCTCAACACTCAAAGATAATTTCGAAATTATAACTATTAACCCAGAATACACAATTCATATATATAAAAAATTTAGTCTTAAATATAAACAAACGGAAAGATTATTATACCAGGGTAACACAGATGTATACAAAAAAAATGAAGAGTTTATGTTTTATAATTCATATATACAAACAATTTAGTCATAAATACAATCAAATAGAGAGAGAGAGAGAGAGAGAGAGAGAGAGAGAGTTATATACCCGGGTAACATAGATGTAACGAGAGATAGGGAAAAAAAATGAAGAGACGCATATTTTGCCTTCTAAAGATTCCATGATACTGTTTTGCATTGACATATATGGGACCATCTTCTGCGAGATCAAGAGGAAGTTGAACCCGCGCAGGTGCTATTCCCATTATCTGTGGCTGAATAAAAGCTTGTGGTCCATAGGCAGCAAATCATCCGCTCATGAACACTTCATACTCATATATAGGGATGGCAACGGGGCGGGTTTCGGGCGGGTTTGATCAAATCCGACCCCAAACCCGTTTATCCAGCCCCAAACCCGACCCAGCCCCGACCCCGTTTATCCCACCCCCATCCCCGTCCCCGTCCCCGCCCCATTTAAAAACCCCACGGGGACCCCGAACCCGCCCCAAACCCATCCAAAATTTTTTTATATTTTTTTAATCTTTTTTTATATATTTTTTGGGAAATGTCTATTCTTTTCAACCCATTTAACATCAGTTAATATAAATATACATACCTTATTTGTATACAAATCAGTAAATAAATGGGTTTACAAATTAGTATTTGGTTTATATTTATATTAAGAGAAATATAAATCCCTTTCTGTATTTGGTTTACAATTCTGACCGTGTGGTTAAGACAAATAAATATTTGGTTTATATTTGTAAACAAATGGGTTTACAAATGTGTTTAAATAAATATACACATCAATCAGTAAACAATGTTTGAAGATATGAAATGTATTGGTCTAATTTATTTGTTTCAATAAACAATCAGTAGAGGATGCCGGATATCTCAACCATCAGTAAAAATGGTTTGAATAAACACATGAATATGAATGTACAAATGAGTTTATAAACATTTCTTATAAATAAGTACAAATGGGTTAATAACTGGGTTTATAAACAATCAGTAAGTCATACCAGTACAACTGATTGTTTATAACAGGAATAAATAAGTAAAAATGTTACCCGTTTCTTATATATAAGTAAAAATTGGGTTTATAAAAATGTTAACTTATCAGCATGTTAAGTAAAAATGCATAGAAAATGAAATTGTATGATACTTACGGGAGCAGTAAACATTAGTAAAAATCAGTAAAAATGGGATGCCGGAGCAGTAGAGGATGTACAAAGTGCAGAGCTCACCGGAGCAGAGCAGAGGATGCCGAAGCAGAGCAGAGGAGCGGTTCAGAGCTCACCGGAGCAGAGCTGCTGCAAAAACCAGGTCGGATACCGGAGGCCGGACGGAGTAGAGAGAGGGATGAGTGAGAGTGAGGGAGAGAAACGGAGTAGAGAGAGAGAGGGATGAGCGGCTGATCGCGTTGTAAAAATGAAAAACCCTAAAAGTTTATTCCTCTCTCTCTATATATATAAGGGTAAAATTGTAACAATACCCTTAAACGGGGCGGGTTCGGGGTTTTTGTATACTAAACCCGACCCCGCCCCGAACCCGACGGGTTTTTTTTACTTCAAACCTGACCCCGAACCCGCCCCGTTTATTTATCCGAAATTGCCCCCATTAGGATCGGGGTCGGATCGGGCCCCCGCCAAAACCCGCCCCGTTGCCATCCCTACTCATATAAAGACTTAACCGAGGGAATATGAAGTGTTCATTCCACAGAACAGGAAGGGGCTTAAATGGTGTAATATGAATAGGTTAGCAACAACTGTGAAACACAAGTAGCTCATGGGTTGAGTTGGAAAATACGAAGAGTTGTGATTAGGTTAGATTAAAAGACCCAAACGATTCAGATGGTCAAAGTGCAAACATCATCTTTTAATAAATGAAACATATATGTTATGCCATGTGGCTCATTTTATAGAGGAGACACCATTTTTAATATTAGATATCAGATTAGACTAATCTTCAACCCGTGCGATGTGCGGACGTGATATAATCCCTTCAATAAAATTCATGTAATATAATTTTTGATAAATCACATCAGGTAATAAACCTATAAATAGATGTGAATACTAAAAGAAATAATAAAGAAATGGTTCTTGTTACAAGATTTACCATCTTCGAAATAATGATAATATTGAAACACACTGAAGAGTAAATTTGTATATCGAAGTATTTCCAATATTACACATACACACACACACCACGCGCGCGCGCACTCACACTCATTATTATATAGAGAGAACACGCATGACATTATGTCCCAATATTCTTTTTTCTCAAAATTATCCTCACCATTATCAGTAATACATGGGTTAATTAATAAAATTTCAAAAAAGGTAACTCATAAAAAACACTCCCCATAAAGAGTTACCTTTCCTTCCCTGACATTTCTCAACTGCAAAAGTGATATAAAGTAATTGTAAATATTTAATAGGTAAGAAAATTAGGTAGTATAAGAAATGAAATATATAAAGAAAGAGTAGCTTGCGCACACATCAAGTGTGCATATTTGCTATACTTCATACTCTTTCCTTGTTACAATCAACAAAATATTGTTAAAGTATACCTTTACAATCAAAGGCACTAATAAATTCATCACAACTAAGATAAAACAACATATATGGACTTAACATATGCCATTAACATGCTTGATCTTGTGGAATTTTCTCAAGCATATCGTATATTTACCTACTCTCGTACCTCGACTACTTGATATGTGATGCGTTGTTTAAGGATCAATATCAGTTAATGAATCAGTCGCTCAATTTGTATACGGAAAATATGCAACAATTCTTTGTTTAAATATCAATATCAGTTAATGAATCAGTCACTCAAGAGTTCAGGAAAAAAAACAAAATACATAGTTTTTATTTTTTGATGCAATTGAAACAAAACGCACCAAAAATATTTACCATTTGCATTGTACCAAAATCTCAAAATAGACAAAAAATTTGGAAAATCTTTGACTCTTTTCCTCTCTCAGCTACACACAACACACAATCCCATACACCCACGCCATTTAGAAAAAAAAAATCAATTGTGAGATGTTGAGAACCCAAAACAGCAAAGAAGATGCAATAATATGAGTGTGTGCGTATATATTCCGAAAAAAACAGATCTAAAACCATTTTTATTATAAACCAAAAAACTTTCAACTGTATATACAAAGTTAAAAGATATGTTAAGTCTGCTAGGTTTTTCCATACCTTATTACCAAATAAAAAATAAGATATAAAGTGCAATCTGATAGAAAACAAAGCTCCTAATATACCTATAGAAGATGACTATCGAGGCCCAAAATCAAATATGAAGCCCTTACAAAAAAAACAAAAGGGTGTTAGCTTGAATGAATATAATTGAAAGATGTCACAAATAAAATCAACTAAAACTAAGATAGATAGATGAGAAAAGGAGAAGGATTAGTAAAAATGGGCAGAGATATCTTGAAAATATGTATAGGAGCTGTAAAAAATTATACCTATTCATATTCAAATGCAATTGATATGATTAGACGGAGAAATTCATAGAGATGTGGAGACAGTGAGGAGGCTAACTCAAATGCTATCAACAAAGATGAAATGGTCGATTCTAATTCTAGAGATATTTTTAAAACACGTGTCAAAGCCACAAGTGAAAACACCATATTTAAATAGATATACTAGCATGAAGGCCACATCATATATATATTCATTAGCGAAGGTAGTCATCAGGTTCTGTTTTGTTCCCAAAATCAATGCTATGAATTTTATCTAATGTTAGGGTAATATTTTATACCAGTCACAAATTTTGTCACTATTCTTATCATTGATAAAAAAATAGTTCATCTTACTAAAATTAATGTTAATATAATTTGAGAAAAAGAGAGAAGAAGTAATAATAGACTCACCAGAAATGTTTTGCAGTCACACACATACACCTACATGAAAGCTTATAAATGTATTTTTTAATTTTGTTACATTGTAGACTGAGATCAGTAGTTAATTTTTTATTTTGATAATGAAATTACATTGATAATGAAATTACAAACATGTAACCTATGTGCTACCTTTATGAAACTCTTGGTGACGCCACTGTATGTGTCTCTCTATATAGGATATGACTCCAAAAATACAATAAAAAAGTGTAATAAGAATCTGTATAAAATGCAAAGATTGTATTATAAGTATTTCAAAGCATGATCTTAGTCCAAAAGTATGAAAAAAGTTTAGTTGTAGCAGCCCATATTTTACATAAAGATATGTTACTTACTCAATGTACATTCATATCTATACAAGGTATAGATAGAGATGGAATAAAACCTATAGCAATGGCAGTGAGACCAGAACTGTCGATCCCATGCGTGACATCCTTGGCACTGGAAATGTATGAGAACCCTGAAGCTCCTTTTCTGCTGAACAGCCACATCCTCTCTCTCTCTCTCTCTCTCTTTCTGAAAATGAAGTAAACTTTATGTCAAAAATGAGTTAAATTGGCGTCAAATCTAAGCAAGCATTTAAATAGTAATGGCACGTAATTAATATTTCCAAGAATCAATCATGTACCATCAATAATGGAATATATTAGGAAATGTGAAAAGGTGAATTCTCAAGTGAAAGTGTTTGTTAGATTTTTCTCTTTGGAAAATGAATGTACTTTGGAGTTGGGTTAATGAGGCAACGTTTTTTTTGTTGGAGATTGAGAAAGCCAATGTGGGTTTTGGAAAATGAGAGCTGGTTTTGGAGTTTGGTAAATGAGGCAACGTGTTGGTTTTCTTTTTACATTAACTCTAATAACATCTAATCTAATCTAATAACATAATATAATTTTGATGTCTATTTAGAGAGAATGGACACGTGTCAAGTAATAAAGATTAATGTATTAAATATCATTAAATCTCTATCAATAGCTTTAATTTAAATCTAAAGGGATCTCTCTTGCCCGTTCCTCTTCCTCACCCCTCCATTTTTCAATGCCCACTTCCACTTCCCTAAAAACTACCTAATTAAATTCCTCAAATCTCAAAGGACTTCAACTATTTATACACTCATACAATCAAATCATGTACATGTGCAAAATGAACGCTACTACTAAAAAGATCAAGGTATTATCTCCTCTTTCCTATTGACAATATGCTTTTACACCTTATGTTTTGTTTTTCCTTTATTATCTCCAATAAAAATGATTTTTCTCATTTGGATTATATTCCTGAATTATTGTATTTTTCCTTTTTGTGAAGAAAGTATGTTTGTCATTAAGAATGTATAAGTATTTAGAGCATAAAAATATGGCAAATTTTAAAAAAAAAAAATTGATCTTGGATTTATATAATTTTATATAAAAACAATTTTTTTAATCCATTGTCTTTAGGATTAGACTAATTTTGGCGTTTTTAAAAAATATAAAAGTGGGCTTTTATCAAAAAGATATTTTTTTATAATAATACTGTACAATAGTTTAAAATGCACTATTTTTCTTATCTATTTTTTAAAACAAAAGAATTCTTTGTATCAAAAGAATTTTTTTCAGGATTAGTATAATTTTGATGTCCTAAAAAAACTTAGAACAATTTTCTTAAAACAAGACATTTTTGATTCTATAATTTTTTTTATTATACGAAACTGCTTTTTTATACAAATAATTTTTTTAGAAAAACATTGAAAACAATTTTTTTTAAACAAAACTGTTTTTTTATAAAAGAATTTTCGTTAAAACTGTCAAAACTTTTTTGCTTTCATAATAAAAACACTTTTATTTTTATAAACTTTTTTTAAAATTAAAAATATTTTTATTTTTAATAAAAAGTGGTTGTAAAAAAATATAATATGAAAAACCTTCGATTTCAATAATATAGAAAAATATTTTAACAAAAAGAAAAATAGTAAATTGAGGGGAAACTTTTTCACTGTGGGTTAGAAGTGAGCAAATCTTGCCACAAAAATCAAGGGTTCACATGTCATGACAAATTATGCCATACAAAAGTGGATAAATCATTCATTTGTCACTTTTGCATTTGTCATGAAAAATCACGTCTATCAAATAGTCCCTTAGGAGTTTATTTGCATTGTTAAAGGGCTATTTGCAATCTTAGTGCACTCTCAACATTTTGAATATTAAGAAATTATAATCCATTTCGTTTCGAATACTTTTTTTAGTTTAGGTAAAGGGTAATGGTATAAAAATCGATGAGTTTTTCTATCATTCTTTTTTTGGTTAATTTACTATCATTCTCAATCTCTTAAGTTTTGCTAGCGCATAATTCATATTGACTTAACTTTTTTGTAATAGGTTTGTTTTGTTGTTTACATTCTTTAATATGTTTGTTGTTTTTATTATTCAAATATCTAAATGATTTTATGTGAATTTTTGACAATTATTCATCATATTTAGGAGCTTTTCTAAAGTCGTAATACTTTTTTTTTAATTCTATAGAAAATGATTTTAGGTCACTTTTTCAATGAGAATAGTATGTTATAACCAATTATGTAAATTCCTAAATCTTAACTATCCCCATTTTCTAAATTTTATAGCGTTGCTATATTGATTTTCATGTAATTTTCAATAAATACATTATGTAATCTTATAATTTTTTGGAATTGAAAAATACTAATCACAAGATTTTAATCGTTTATGACATGAAAGAGAAGTTATTCATTGAATAGACCCTCCAGCACCGGAAAATTAAGGTCAAATCAACCCAAATCCCTCAAAGGTTTTCACCACACCTTCTCTACTATCCTCCCTGTGTTTCTATGCTCATTTTAAGAATACATCACAAACAGGTTAGTTTAGAAAGTTTTTTTCTCAATTTAGGTGTTTTATCTTTGTTTAGCCTTAGTTAGAGTTGCTATAATATGTATAGATTTGTTTAATGAAATGGGCACAAAAAGTTAGCTGTATATTATATATGTTCTCCTCTAAGAGCTTTATACCACCTAAGTTTCAGTTTTTTTAGGTAATAATTTTTTTTTTTGTTAAACAACAGAAATTTATAATAGAGAAGTAAGACCAAATGTTTTTGTGATTCTAATAAATGAGAAGATGAGTTGTATATTCACAAGAGAATTTGTATATTTAATTTGGAAAATGATATGGTGACACTATTTAGGGACACGTGACATGTGTGTGCACGCATAAAGTTAGTATTTTATATATATATTATAATATTTAATATTTTTATAATTGTAATTATTTAACTGTTTTGTAATACGCTCGCGCATCGCGCAAGGCTTAAACCTAGTTCTATTAATATGCAAGCCTTTAATACTATCACATGTCAGCCTCACATGATTTGGGGCAATAATTTTTTTATAGTTATATAGATTAGATAGATATATCTTTTATTGTTTGTTCTTAATTAATTGTAAATTAAATAACGCAAACCAACACTTTATAAAAATTAAATTTGTATTGGAATATCTTATTGTGTACTATAAAAAATGAAAAAAATCTCTCTCTAAATTTTTTGTGTCCACTTTATTTTATATATATATATATATATATATATATATATATATATATATATATATATATATATATATATATATATATATCAATGTTCATAATTGTCGATTACACGGGCTAAACTAAATATATCAAATTAAATATGGGCTAAATCGTAAATAACTTAACAATAACATTAAGGGAATTGATAAATTCAAGTGGATTTTTTTTTTTTGAAAAGGTAAACACAACCTCGAAGGTAGGTTGTTCAAGACCAATATGGGAGGCGAGAGCGGTAAACCTGCTGGTAAACCTTCAAAACTATAAAATTGTATTTTCATTATATATTTTCGTATAAGCTTTTAAGCACAAACTTTACAAATGTCAACTTTCATTATATCTATTGGGTATACAGTATATATATTTATTTATTGTAAATGAAATAAATGATTTGGGGTAAGTGGTCAAGTGGTAAGTTTTAGTGTTTAGTGTTTGTAGTCTTGGGTTCAATCCCAATGAGGTACACTAAATATTAATAGTCTTTGATTGGGCATTGACCCTTTGGGCTTATCTTGTGTGGCAAGATTTTTTTACCCATTTATTATTTCATTTTTTACCTCAATTTAAACACATTTTAATATTTTGACTTAGTCTTTTAATTTGACTCCACTACCCGTTAATAGAGATAAAAGTGGATTAGTGGTTTAAAACTTTTTCGATATTATTCCTATAAATCTGAGTCCCCTATTTTGCAAAACCAACTTGAAAAACATCTCTCTCAATCTCCTATTATAGAAAAATTCTATATTTTTTCTACTACGTTTTTATATTAGTTTTTTGGTGTTGGAGTATCCTGAGAGTTAAATATTCTTTATTGTTACTAGTGATGGAATGTAATCGTTGAATTATGAGATGTGTTTGTTCAAGAGGCTGACATCATCGATATCAACAGGCAATTTCACCCTTAGAACTTTGTGTTAAACACAAACCTCGATCGATAAGTTCTTCCAATTTTATCTATTTCTGAATTTTAAATGCTTTCGTATATTCCGCATACTTTTTTCCAACAATATCCACGTACAATATAGACATAGTTGCACATATAAAAAGTAATGATTGTGATTAAATTCAATCATTTTTTCCCTTAGCACTGTGTTATAACTTTGAGCGTTAAGAACTATGATGCCAAAATTTAACGTGTTGTGTTATTTTGAGTGTTATTTGTTATTTTTCACAATATTTTGTTTTACAAAAATGACTTCAAATATTAAAGGACACCCAAACTAATATAAGAGAAAACAAATATAGAATAAATCCCAAAAATCAAGTCTAATACTTAGACCATTTCCTAGTGTACGACCATTTACATGGTAATAAAGGGGACAATTTTATAAACAAAATGAAAAATGACACAAAATGACACAAAGATGATACAAAATTGACACGATATGTTGTGTTCATGTCATTTATTATTAACACGAAGTCGTGTCGTGTCAAAATTATGAGTCGTGTTATCATATCTTGACGTGTGAATCGTGTTCTTATTCAAATTATCGTGTCTATTTCTATTTAAATGAGCGTAAAATTTTAGAAATTATGTTAGTTGTGTAGTTTTCCATATGGGTTATGTTTGTGCCATATAAAAAAATGAATTCGTGGTGTGTTCATGGCCAAAAAAGTCTTGTCGTCTCGTATTGTCTCGACTCAAAATCCGACCTGAAAATGTGAATTGTCATTCCAAGAATCATCCTACGTACTCTGGCCAATGTAGCCCTTGCATTGCCGCATCGGTAACGACTAATTTACAACATTTTGATCTCCATCGGATAGGTTTTGAAATCATAAATATGCTCAAATTTAAGTAGAAAAATCGCTAATTTCACAAGCCAAATTTTCATTTATCTCTCGACCCTACATTTGTGTGTGTTTGTCCACTAATCAAATCTCAAAATATGGACTTCGTCTCCCAAATATCAAAGAGTGTGTGATCCAGTGGAGCTCGAAATCGAGAAAGTATCGATGATGAGATTACAAGGGGAGTCTGACTAAGTATATCCAAGTTCCACAACGAACTAGATTATTTTTTTATTATAAAAAATTATTTCTAGGTTAATAATTTATTATTTTATTAGGATTTTCGAATCTAGCTTTTAATTTTTTACTGGGTGAAATATATTTGATTCTAGTGTTAGGCTTTGTGCAAATATTTTTAATCAATGGCAAGCATTTAATTAAAGAATAAAATCTAAGATCGAATAAATTTAAAATAAATCAAAAACAAAGGGGTTGCTCATTAATCAGCTGACAGGTCCAGGCAATAGGACTTCAGGACCCAAATTTTTGGCCAAAATGAGTTTTTGTTGGAGTTTTATAATAGGCGTCACATATTTTAGCCAGAATTATAGATTTGTTGACCCATTTTAAAAGTTGGTCATGATGATCCTTTCACATGACTAGTTAAAATACTAAAATAATACACAAGAAGTAGCACTGGGTTTTACTGTCTTTAATGTTTCAACCAATTATGTGAAAGGTTACCATAATTCACTTATCAAATTAAATTTTAACCAATTTAATCCAAACCATTAGAGATGGTCGTACAATAGATAGTATTTGTTATTATATTTAATTTAGTCCAAACCATTACTATTTTAAATGTTTTTAATAATAAAAAAAACTATAGGTTTTGCATTGTACGTTATTTAAAAATAATTTTCATAAATAAAAAATTTATGCTATTTTTAACTATTTTATTTTATAAACAAATTGTATTTTCTTATTTAAAAAATGATTCTTACTAATTTATAATTATAGAAAGTCAAAAACCCATAAAAAAGTTCTTAGGAAAAATATGTTTTAAATAAACCTTTCTCATTAAAAAAATTATTTTTAAACAATAAAAAACTATTTTTTATAAAAAAATATGTTTATAACTTTCAAAAAATTAAAAAGTTGTCTTAACTGTCTTAAAATTAAAAAAAAAGTTCGACTATATTATTAAAAAAATTGTAACAATACCTAATTTTACAATATAAATTTAAAAAATTCTTTTTAAAATTAAAGAATAAAACGTTTTAATAATTTTTCTAAGTTTTTATTTATAGAAAAAGTCATAAAAAGTGTTTTATAAATAATGTACAATTTTTTTTGTATAAATAGAGTGTAAGTTCTTATAAAAAAAATTAAAAGCAATTAAAAATACACACAATTTTTTTCTAAAATACAAACGAGTTAAAATAAAAGAAAGTTTTTGTTTAAAATAAAATTAAAAAATGGTTTTAAATAGCTTATGTGTGTGTGTGTGCGCGCGCGCGTGTGTGAATTTATTTTTAAAGATTTTTTTGTTTTTTTCTAAAATGCTTTTCGTTAGTAAAAAATTATTTTATATAAATAAATGTTGTTTGGTAATAAATGGGTCACGCCTCACCCGTTCGAGTTCTTCTCAAACCCCAGTTACACTAGCCTCCTACACTTCTCCTCCGCAATAACCTCATTATCGTCATCCTCAACATCTTCCCTAAATTAGAGGAGGGGAGAACCTGGATGATGTTTGTTGAAGAGGCCTGGCCCGTCACTTATGCCATCCTTGACTAAAGATTCATGCCAACTGTTGACGCCACTAAAATTCTCTCCTCGGATGTCGAATATTGCCACGTAGGATGACATGTGTCCTTTTCTGATTGGTCCTCGTAAATGGAGAATTTTTGCGTTAACACCAACCATTCTTACAAAAACCTTTTTGAGGTAGGAATATTCATTTAACTATTTTAAAAGTCCTTATCCCACCCTCGAGTGAAGGAGGATTCCTTGGTGTTTGCCACACCATCCAAGGCTTACTCATCTTTGGCCTTGGCCTCAGTTGCCTGTATATTAGTAAGGTCAACTTAAGTCTCTGGCATCCTTTTTGTCCTTTCCGATAGTGACCACAAGGGTATAATAATCATCAATACTCTAATGATGAATGATGACCTTTTCAACCTCTAAAATCTTGACCTTTTTGTTGAGCTTCTTTCTAGCCGCCTAATTCTCGTTGACTCGCCGAGCAGCCAAAAGTGATTTGCATAACTATTCAAAAGCAACCTAAGATTAAATAGATGAAGACTTTATACGTCCATTACCCTCCAATAATTGATCATAGTAAATCAAGAACTGTATAAAAAGGACGGATAAACATAAGAAAATACGAAAAGACGAACATAAAGGAACAACATGAAAGTGATCACTTTACAAAGGAAAGGTTATGGTTGGCACTTGAAACAACCTCGAGTGGGGCAAGGCAGGTGCATCTATCTTATCCATGGCAAAAAATCCAGACCTAGTCAAGTCCCAGGTCAGATCGGGATGAGAAATGATAGTTTGGGTAGCACCCTTACCCTTATCAGAAGTCTTCTTCCCCACAATCTCCGGTTGGGGAAAATGATCCTTATTTTGCCTCTTTGAAAGAGGCCCATTCTCCTTGGGAGGGGAGTCATCAAGTTTCATGGATTTTGTGGATCCCTCAACATTAATTTTCTTGCTCGACTAAGAAAGTTCTTTCTCTTTCCTCGATGGACGAGCAATAAGAGGAGATATGGTACCATCATGCAGAGCACCAATGTTAGCAGCGATCAAGTTAGTGACTTTCCACTTCGCCATAACACTGGGAGAAACATTTGAAGGGACCAAAGAAACGTTAATGCTCTCGAAAGAGGACCATTTTCTTTCTTCGGATAAACTATCCCTCTCTGAGCCCTCGGGGGATGTGCTCTCCTCGGATAATTTAGCCCACTTTGAGTTAGAGGAAGTGGAAGATTTTGGGTTGCGTAAGGAGATGGGAATGACCGACCTTCTCTCTATCAACCTTGCAATAAAGGAAGTAATGGTGCTCTTGTAGCCGAGAAGAAATATTGTTGACCTTGGATACTCAATAGCTCTAACTCTCAATTGAATGGACCAAATCTTCTAAAGGTCAACAAATTAACATCATTGTCATGATGAATATTATTCTTCACCACAACACCAAAATGTTAATTTTGTGACTATCTTTTTGTGAGTCCTAATTTGGGTGACAAACTTATCACTCTCGGGAGAATTCACAAAATTGTTTGTAACTCCCATTAGGAGTGATAAAATGAAGGGTAATAAAAAAATTTGAGTCAATTAGTTTATCACTGCTAATGAGAGTCATAAATGTTACCATTTAATTAATTTGTGACTCCTATCAGTAGTCATAAATTTATAACTGTCACAAGCAGTCACAAATTTTCAATAGGCCTAATTTATGACTCTTAAGCAGTGACAAATTTATAACTACTATGACGAGTCACAAATTTTTACCTAGTACTAGATTTATAACTGCTAACGAAAGTTATAAATTTGTGACTGCTGGTAGGAGTCGTAAATTTTGGTGTAAGAATTAAGTTATCACTGCTATTGATAATCATAAATTTGTAACTACTCCCGACACTCAAAAAAATTGGCCTACTTTAATTTGTGACTGCTAGGAGGGGTCACAAATTTTTTACCTACTTTAATTGCCCTCTTCTCTATCCTCTATCTTCTCACTCTTTCTCACAACTCTCCCACCGCTCACTCTTTCTCTTATGCTTTGGTGAACATTTCTTCTGCCCGTCCATTCGTTGAGTTTTCAATTTTGGTGAGTTTTCGATTTGTTTTCCTTTTCGATTTCGATTTAATGTATGTTATTTGGTCAATTTAATGTATGTTATTTTCGGTATGTTATTTGTTTGGTATTTTTTAGTTCTATTAATTTCCCCCACACACTTAAGTTATTTGTTTGACATTTTGGTGACGAGTGATATGCAGAAGAAACCCATTTTGGTGATGAGTTATTTGTTTGGCATTTTGTCATTTTCCATTTTTGCCACATCAAGTGCGTAAATTGTCCATGGTTGATTTCTCTACTATTCATGTAAGTTAATCTGCAAGAATGGAAAGAGATGGTAAGAGCATATTCAAAAGAAAATTGAACTTATAATTTCATGTAAGTTATTACGGGGAGGGTGTTATTTAACAGAGTTCTGGATAGTGTTGATTTCAGTATCCATTATCAACTATAGCTCCTTATGGAAGCTCAATTTGATTTGTTAAACTGCCCATTCCCTTTTTAATATAAAAATAATATGAAATTTGTTTGTCCCAAAATACTCTCAGCCAATGTAATTAACAGCTAACTTGAAGAGGAATGCCTTTCACGCAATTACCATAGTGATCACAACAATATGCTAATTAAAATAAAAATCGTAAAATTCATCCTTGTCCTCTAGCAGAAAAAAATCGAGAACGGTTTCTCATAACATGTGTTCAATTTAAACTAAAAGATGACGACATACAATAAGCTCGTGGTAGTGAGTATTTTCATTCGTCAAAGTGGCTATTAAAGGAAGTGTAGTGAAAAGGCCGAGGAAGATGCCATTAGACCACGGCCTCATACAATTGCTATAAGCCTTCATTTTTTACTTTCACCCCTTTCTTGACTCAACTTTGAAGTTATTATGATTGTTTTACATTACATGATGTATTAGTTATTCATACAAGTGTAAGATTATTTTACTTGGAAACTTTTAACAATCAATGTATGTATACATGGGCCCAGGATACATGAGCGTATCCCATAAGCTAGAACACTCTACTATATTAAATTTCCTATTGTCGGGATATACTCCAACTTCAAGCCTGATTCTACTTCTACCTTGGTTACTGATTTAAACTTACAAAGCTTTAGACCTTCTAAAACTCACCATGAAATAATTTTATAACCATGAAATATTTTTTATGATATTGTGTATGGAGTCTTATATTATGATTTATACCTTTGATAACTTTTTTCATACCAAACATAACCTTTTAGATAAAGTAGTCGCGTCCTATTGGAACTCAATCATTTCCATATGATTTGCATAGTATATGAATGTATGTCTTAAATGATGTCCATATGATTTTCAGCCCCAATAGGTTCCAGTCGATTATTGCTACTGATTCAAATCTATAATACATGTTTTATTTATTTGGGTATTGATTTAAGTTTTGTTCATTTGGGTACTGATTCAAGTTTTATTTTGTAATTTGTTTTAAGGTTTCAAAGTTTTAAGGTTTTCTTCCAATCAATTTCATCCCTAATCAGGTATGATTAAAGGACATGTAACTAATTATTGCTACTAATTTTTTGTAATTTTCTTTCTTTTTGGTTGTGATTATGCCAAATAGTGATTATATTATTGTTTAGGATTCTTGAATTGTTATTGACTAGTGAATTTGAACATTTAGGTGTCCATTAAGTTGGTTAGGGCTAGCCATATTTAGCATTTAGGGGTTTTCTTGGTTTATTTACCCAATTGTTTTAATTCCATGAAAAATATCATATATTTCGTTTAATTGGTTCATTCGCAAATGCTACTGATTGAATATTCTGGTGTTTTATTTGTTTGGGTATGGATTTATGTTTTGCAATTTAATGACCCAATTTTATGATTAGTAATTATTAGTGTCTAAATATGAATTCAATTTATTTGATTTGATATGAATTTAATTATTTGCATTTTGATAACTGCTAATCGGATTAGTAAGTGGGTTGGATATGAATTATAATAATTCAATCTTTTTAGAATATCGCATCATTTTGTTTAGTAAAACAATAAGAGATTTTAGTGTTATTAATTTGATACGTTTAATCTTTACTATTATGATATCACTTCATTTTGTCAATATACACAAATGTTTTAGCATGACATGTAAAATCTTAAATTACACAAGTACTATATATACATATAATACTAAATATATCACTACTCAAACATATGGAAAAATATGCAATAACTAAAATACTTGTGTTATGCATATATGTATGTATGCCATTTTTCATTATAAGGGACATACTCATTTAGTTATATAATTTGCTGAGTTTTTATTTTTTTGTATTGTAAAATTAATGGGGTTTCCACAATATAAAGAGTGGATGGGTGAAAGTTTTAGAGTGTAGCAAGTATATGTTAATGGGCGAAAGACTTTGTGAATTATGCAATGAAGAATCACAAAACTGATATTATCCCATGCCCATGCATTCGTTGTAGAAATGGTAAACGTTTGAAAGGAGTGGATGTAAAATTACATTTGATTAAGTGGGATATGCAAGCCGACTACACATTTTGGAAATTCCATGGGGAAAGGGATTTCACATATATTCTAGAAGAAATACTTGTCAAGGAAACAGTTCACAGATAGTGATCCGTTAGAACGTGATAGGTTAAATGATATCATAAATAATACATACGAAGAGAGAATGGTTTAGGTTGTGAGGATAATGTTGACAACGATACTGACCAAGATAAGGATTATATACGTTAAAAGTAGCAGTCACAACCCCATTATACCATAACTCCAACCCCGACCACACAATGTTGTATGCCATGGTTGGGTTGCATAACTTAAAGAGCAAATTTGGCTTGTCGGGAAAAAATGTGACGACAATACTCCTTTGGGCAAAAGATTTGCTCCCTAAAGAAAATACACTACCAGTCAATTATCCAATCATGAAGCATAATTTGAAAGGTTTGGGTATGAAATACAAATCAATTAATTGTTGCAAATATGATTGTGTTTTATACTATAATGAGCACGAAAAAAAACAAGCGTGTCCTATATATAAGAAACCTAGATATGAACAAAAGATGATAGTACATAATAAACGTTTGTTGAAAGTAGATATGAAAATACCTAAAAAAGTGTTAAAGCATTTCCCTTTAGGTCCTTGATTGGAGAGAGTTTACATTATACCTTGGATAGCAGAGGCAATAACTTGGCATGGTCGAGCGGAGGTGTGTGATAATCTCATGCGACATATAGTTGATTCATTTGTGTGGAAATTTGCAAATCAGTGATAAACGGACTTTGCCAAAGAAATAGACAACGTTCGACTCAGAATATCAACCGATGGGTTTAACTCGTTTGGCAAATTGAGCACATATAAGAGTATATGGTCGGTGTTTATGCCGCCTTTAAATTTTCCCCCGTTATTGTGCATGAGAAAGGAGTTCTGAATTTTATCGTTGTTGATACCTGGTCCAAAAACACCGGGTAGTGACATTGATGTCTTCTTAGCGCCACTAATAAATTAATTGAATGAGTTATGGGTTGAAGGTGTGAGAGCGTTTGACTCATAAAAAAAAGAGGAATTCACTTTAAGAGTTATGTTAATATGGGCAATTCATGATTTTTCTACTTATGGGACCTTATCTGGGTGCAATGTACATAGTTTCCTAGGTTATCCTATTTTTGGAGAGGAGACTGAAACCAACTGGCTTAAGAAAAGTGGTAAACATTTTTATCATATTCATCGGATATTTCTGCCCCAAAGTCACAAATTCAAGTTAATACAAAGAAATTTTCTCTTAAAAGGCACCGATACGAGGCCACATCCACCAAGACTTTCTGGTTTGAAAATTAAAAAAAAGGTCATTAAAGGTTGATCAAAATTTGAGGGGGAAACACCCCATAATTTTAGCCCAGAAGTGTAAACGAAAGGATGTTGATGTGAAGACGGCGTGGTCTAGGAGATCAATAATGTTTGATTTTCCATATTATAAGGAACATCATGTGCGACACGTGATAGACATTATGCACGCTGAGAAAAATATTATCGAGCATATCGTAGGCACATGCATTGGTGGTTCTCATTCTAAGGATGGAGAAAAAGCCCGTGAAGATCTTCATGATTTGAAGATTAGAAGATCATTATTTTTTAAAGAAGATCCAAACACTAGAAAAAAGCATATGCATGTTGCATCTTATACTTTGAGCATTGCAGAAAGAAATAGGTTCTTATAAACATTAAAGGGCTTGAAGGTCCTCTCTAATTTCTCATCCAATTTACGCAGGATTGTCTGCGACCCAGCAAAAGATTTGAAAAAGTGCAAGTCTTACCATTGGCATATGATAATGCAACTTGTCCCTCAATTTTTTCGACACCATTTTTCGGAACTCAGGGATCTTTGAAGGGCTATTCCAAAAATTAGCTTATGTTTCTCCCTATTGTGTGAGAAAGTTGTTAACAGAAAGCACATAATGGCAGCGAAAGAAACTTTACTCAAGGCTACATGTCTTTTGGAGAACTACTATACTCTCTTATTCTTTGACATAAGAATCCACCTTTTAGTTCATTTATGAGATGAAGTGCTTTTATTGGACCAATAAGGTATCGATGGATGTATCCATTCAAACGATTAATGAAAACTTTTAAAGATTATGTTAAGAATACACGATACATTGAGGGTTCCATTGCTGAGGAGTACATTATGGAAGAGGCTTCCTTGTATGCAAAGGAATATATGTCTAACCCAAACATTGGAGGTCGTGAACGCTTTGTTGATTAATTAGAAGAGTTTGCAGATGAGGAGGCTCTAGGGAAGGATAAGGTAGTGATGCTAACAAGTATACAATATATCCAGGTGGCTCCATATGTGTTTGAGACTCATGAAGACATAGATAAATGGAAAATGTGAGTTTATTTTTAAAAAATTGTAAAATATTGCAATATGTTCGATGTTATATTCATAAGAAGTTAATATTGATGCTTTTAACCTAAGCAATATAATGAGAGCGGGGGTGCCAAGAGGATGAAGGGAGGTGCGAGTGCAGACAATGACTTTAAGCATTGGGTAGCTTTCGAGGTGACTACTATAATACCTCACTTTATTTACTGCCTTTGTAACTTATTCACAATACAAATGCTTTCTTGGTTTCAGTTATTAAAATCTGGTGAAGTATTGGCAAGGCTTGCACGTCTAGGAAATAGGCCTAGTTTGGTAGCCAAAGAGTTTGGACAATATCGTGTCAATGATTTTGTGTTCTCTTCAAGCACACACGAGCTAAAACTCATTGGGAAACAAAATAGCGGCATTTCATATAAAGCATTAACTCATTTTAAGGAAAGTGCGAAAGATAAAAACTTGATAGAAGCTGAGATAACGTATTATGGGTTTATAATACAAATTATTCTATTATATTAATATCTTTCAGTGTACCTGTATTTTACTGTGATTGGGTGAGTGTGGAGTAAAAGACTGCATGTATGGTTGACCCTGATACCCACATGGTGAAGGTTGATTTTCCAAGTTGAAGACTAAAGATAATGTGAATGACGAGCCATTCGTTTGTGCATTCTAAAACACAAAGCAAATGTTTTATGCAAAGATTCCTAACAAAAATCTATGGTCGGTTGTTTTACATTCCCTTAAGCGCTTGACTACATCGGTAGACGACATAAATGCACCTATCAAGATTCAGTCTATTCTGGACGACAACCCAGAATTAAAGAAAATACAAAACACATTAGACGAGTAGAAATTTCATTGTAGCATGTTCTGTTATTTTAAATGTTGACTTCAAAGTTATGTGTAATAGCATGTCTAAATTATTTCATAGCACTTATTCATAGTGCCTTTTGTTCACAAGTTTATTATTACTTTTTTCAGGATTTCATACATTATATATACATGCAATGACTTTCACAACAGGTCTTTTATAAAGAACACATCAATATATCGGCATGGCTATTGAAAAATTAAACAATGCAATTACTTGCGAGATTATGGGTGGAACATACCTTAAGCATATTTATTTCAATAAATACTACGCACACTACCTCAAAGTTGGGATGAAGCAGTTGAAAGGGTTTTCATAAAACACAATACAAGTAATGCGATGCAGTTAGTAGAGTTTTTAAAATTCGAAGAAAGAAAAATCCATCATTTGTGGATAGAACTATAAAAGATAAGGATATGTTCATACTCTACGGTGAGAAAACATATGCAGAACAAAGTTAACATATATTATCGACTTAGGAGAGAAAGCATACGTCCTAACATGTTTAGTGTCAGAAATGCAATTGTCAACACACTTCCACAGACATGGACAATAAAGACTTTACGTGAAATGATGAAGTATGAAACTTACGACATGGTCGAATTTTCAAAACTTTTAGAATGTATTGAAAATGTATAACTTATATTATACTTTTTATATTTTTTTCCTTACTCTTATATTAACATATAGACTAATGCATAAATATATAAATGCAGAACATGGCATCCGAGAATACAATTACATCATCCAGGCCAAAAAGTTCAAGTTATAATGAACATCCGTCCATTGATTCTTGTGCAGAGGTTTCCCTTAACCTATTTGGTTTGCCAATACGTGGCAAGAATCCTTTGAAAGCTCGAGCCTTATCTTTGTTAAAATTGTGCATAATATGAGAGTTGGGATACAGTTGATTAAGTAAAAAAAGATGACTTGGGGGATAAGATCATAAAGAGTTCAATATTTTGGCCGACCAAAAGGAGGGGTCCATAAAGCCATTAGTATTCAATTGAAAACTTTTAGAAGTAACCTCCGCTCGGCTTATTTTAAAGGATTGGACAGTGATGGGATAAAGGACCTAAAGGATCGAGTACCCGAGAAAGGGTATACCCATGTCCACGAGTGGAATGAATTCGTCTTGCATGAAGCATATGATGAGAAATTGAAACAACAACACCAAGGCCATGTAAACAGGGCAAAAAAGACTAACGTCCATTATCTTGGTCGGATGTGATATGATGAGAAAATCGAGTGGATGGTATACACACTTTCTTATTTTAATGTGTATCATATAATATGTCTTGCTCAAATAGTTAATGCAAAATTAATTTGTAGGTGCTTAAAAATAAATGACTTGTTGATCGTTCGAAAGTGTATATCAAAAGTCATAGGCAAAAAACTGGGTAATTTCACCCAAAGGTAACTGATGATATGGTGAGTTTCATAATCTCAGTTGTAATAATTAAATTCCTTCAAGTTTAGTCGTTCAATCATTTTAATCGATTCATCAATAATTTTGCAGCAAAAATTGAATGAGCTGAGAAGTAGTCAAGGTTCTTCAAGTCAAACTAGTATTGATACAAATGCATTGACTACCTTTAGAGGAAAAGAGACTAGGGGGATACTCGTGGTGTTGGACCCGTGTCCAAAAGTAAACTTAAGCCCATTGTTCATATAGTATCACAGTTGACTAGAGCAAAGACACGATAAGAAAAACACAATGAGGATATGGCATTTCACAAACCATCTGTTACCATGCTTTTAAGTTCTTTTAAATCGAATGGATTCAAAATACAAAATCCAAGTCCTCGTGATTATACTCTTGTCTCACATCCAGCTATTTATAATTACACTCCAGTCCCGTATCGAATTCCCCACGATTACACTCCTATCCCCCGGTCAATTGAGCTAAACTTTGGAGATTCAACTGAGCCAACGTTTGGAGATTTAACTAATCCTCCACGTGATCTATATGTCAATTTATTAGATTTTTCAAGTAAAAGGAAGATTGCAAGTGGACAAGTTGTTGCTCCAGTTGTTATTAGAATGGAGGTGTATGGCCATCAACTATTGATACTTGAATATAAGGTTTAAGTTAGTAGTGTTGATCCAGGAGAAGAGAATAATCCGTTGTATCGTCAAAGTCATGGGGTGGATACTATTAAGGATGTCGAGAAATCTTGGGCGGTTTGGCTGTTGCTCTGTCTTTGCCTTAAGTGATCCAGAGTAATTTTTCTTGAAAATTTTGAACAAATTGTCCGAGTGAACAATTAGTAGTATTTGAACTCTGTTTTGAATATTAGTAATCTATTTTGAATATATCCAGTGTCTATTTTGAATATTAGTAATCTGTTTTGAATCAATTACTAGTATTTGAACTAAATTTTGAACAATTTCTCTATTTTAAATCAATTAACAACCAATTAGTAACATGTTTTTTCTTGTGCTTATAACGAATTTTAACTCTATTTTTTTTTTACTCCTCATTAATTTGATTCAATCGTTTATAATTTCAAGGTTCTAAAAAAACCAAGGTTCTAAAGGGCGTGATCGAGGCGTGGAGGCCAAGCCTTAAGACTTAGAAGCCTTAGAAGCCTAGGCGCGCCTTGGCGTAAAAAGGCGTGAAAAGGCGTTTAGGCCTTTTTAATATTTTTTAATATTTTTAAACCATAACAAGGCTATTAAAATACTAAAATTGTACATATCATAAAAAGATGTCTGAATATTTGCAAATAAAAATACTATTTGATTATTTTGGATGAGATAATGGTTCGATTTGTAAAAAAATCTTTAAAAGCACTACACTAAATCTGCCGAATTGTCACGGTCATTGACCTTGACAAATCCAACTTGTCAAGGTCAATGACCGTGACATTTCGAGGCGAGACAACTTTTTTTGTCACGATCGTGTCGCGGTCCATGACCGTGACACGTTTTGTCACGGTTAGAAACCGTGACAAAGCCATGGACCTTTTTAAAACAATTGTCACGATCATTGACCGTGACACGTCCGTGATAAAAAGTTGTTACGAGCTTGTCACGATCAATGACCGTGACAATTCTGGACAGAATTGAAAAAAAAACTGCAGGGCAGTATGGCCACTGCCCAGCAGAACTTCCTCCAAAAGTAACAACTTTAAACCAATAAGAATATTATACAAAAATTATACAGTCTCAAACTGTCCAAACGGGACAATTCGAGAGATCTCATTACAGGGGTAATGACTCTCGAACGGGTCTAAGGGCTATTAAATGCGTACGCATAAGAACTAGAAGGCTAGTATCTACGCGCACTATATTTAATTTCAAGTATGTTTCATATAATGGGTTAATTCAAATACAAAAATAAATTCATGGGTTAATTCAAATACAAAAATACAAAATCATGGGTTAATTCAAATACACACACACACCTCCACACACCCCACTCACCACATACACACACACACAGACCTCCCTCCACACACCCCACTCACCACATACACACACACCACCACCCTCACTCACCACATACACACACACACACACACACATACACACACACACACACACACACAATAGCCCCCCACCCTTCCCCACCTCCCTCCACACCCCCCACCCACCACACATATACACACACACACAACAGCCCCACCCCCTACCCCCACCCTGCCCCACCCCCCACACACGCACATATATACACACACACACACACACACACATATATATATATACACACAAACATATATATAAATGGAAGAGAGAGAGAATTTTAAACCTGAAAGTAGAGAGAGAGAGCAGCGTAGAGAGAGAGAGAGAGGGGGGGGAAGGGCGGGAGGGAAAAAAGAAGGGGGAAAAAACCTTAGACGGCCCTAGCCTTAAGTCCACTAAGTATGGTTTTACAATTACAAGACAGATGACTTACTTCCTCGACTCGACTCGACCCCTTTCAAGCATTGACGCGTCTTCTTGTAAACACCTCCGTCTAGTTGACAATCCCGGAGCTCCACCGAAACCTTGGACTTCGCCAATGAGACTTTAGGTACACAGTCAACCACACATGGTTCCTCTCACCATGTGAGAATGCCGCAGCAAAACAGGAGACTTCTTCTTTGTGGGATATAGAAGCAAACCCAAACTCTCTTTTATGGTAGGGATGAATCCGGTGCCAAAACAAACTCTCCAAGAAATATGTATATATATATATATATATATATATATATATATATATATATATATATATATATATATATATAGAGAGAGAGAGAGAGAGAGAGAGAGATAGAAACTTGGATTAAAACAATGTTTATTGGGTGTAAACTTGGTTTTGTTCCTTGAATAAATCAGTTTAAATAAAAAACATCAAGGGAACTTTTTATGAAAGAATTAAGCTCTCAAAAACTCACTAGGAGATGGAAAATTTTCTTTTTAAAATTCTGTTCCCAAAGTCATTAAATTCTGTGAAAGAATAGTGGAACAAAGTAGTAGGAAAGTGCCAAAAAATTGCCAAAAATTGTTCCAACTGAAATCTCGTTCGAACGACATTTTTGTTCGAACGTCATTTCATTCAAACGAACTATCTAACGAAGTTCCAGTGGCAAGTCGTTGGCAAACCTCGTTGGAACGACAAACTCGTTCGAACGACAATTTCGAACGAAGAGACAAAAAGTTTAAAAATTCCATTTCAGCTCAGAAACTTTACTTTAAAGTTTTAAACAAACCTTCTGAAAACAAACCTTAGTTTAAAATAAAATACACCCAATATAAACTTATTCCAAGTCTCCCTATATAGAAATAAAAATGCATTCATACCTTTGGAGACTATGGAATATGATGTTGATGACGTAGAAACATAGCACTCGAAACTCGGCAATGATGAACCTTTATAAGTCTTCGCTGCTACCTCTTCAACTCTAGTATGTCATAGGCTTGAAGGATGGTCAATAATTATATCCTATGACTCAAATGTTTTTCTCTGGAATTGAGCCAAAATAACAAGGGACTCAATTGGAAATTTGTGTCCTTACATTTTATAATGAGTATTGCTCAGATCGTTAGCCAAAAGTGGTAGCTACAGTTAGTGACATTATAAGACACTAGGAGATTCATGTACTAGACTTGGAACAGTCCAAGTCAGACCAGGTGACCACCTCTAAATCATGCAGCTCAAGAGTTATAAAGGTTCATCAGTTAAGTGTCTCTATAAATGAATACCATCAAGAATTAAGGAATTCCTCTTGTGTATAAATGAATGAGACTCCTATATGGGAAAATGAAGGTGTTAAGATAAAAAGTTACATCAAAAAAGTGAAAGTTGAGAACCTTCCACATTGTCTTAGGAGGTGCGTTCTATATTGTTTCATGTTTCCTATCAGTTACGAATTTGAAATTGATAAGTTGGTTCAATTGTGGATTGTAATTAGGTTAATTGAGGCATAAAAGACGCTAGAATTTGAAGATATTGCCCGATTATATTTTGAGATCTTAGTATGTAAAGAATTCATATTACTCTCCAAATATTACAATTTGCATTGCCACTTTTAGTACAAAGTGAATGAAGCGATGGTTCCAGCTTTTTATCTGATAAGAGGGCTATCGCTAGGAGATTACCAAAGAGTGGAATAAGTTATGTCACGTGGAACCTCTAAATTTATCACACACTTGTCTTTACTTTGGGAGGAAGTTAGTACTTCTACTTTTGAGGTTCTGGAAAATTACCAGCACTTGCAATCATTTTTACTAGTTCATAGTATTGTATCTCCTATCAGACAAATACCCCATTATCTTTTTATGAGTTTAAAGCTATTAAGAATTTTGGATTTGAGTCGAACCTACATATCTGTATTACCTAGTTTTATTAGAAATATGAATTCATTGCGATATCTTTACCTCTCCAAAACACTTATTATACGGTTACCTAATGTAGTGGATCGCCTTCAAGAGCTTCAAACCCTAAAACTTAATGGTTACGAGCATCTAGAGGGATTACCCAAGGGCATGAAGAATTTAATTAGATTATGACATTTAGATCTTGATATTATCCAAAAAATTAGGTCATTGCCATTGGGGATGGGGAATTTAACAAGTCTCTAGACTTTAAGAGGATTTATTATGGGTAAGGAAGACAAATGTGGTATAACAGAGCTAAGGAACTTGAATAAGCTTCACGTATCTTTATGTATTTCAGGTTGAATAATTCTTGAATAAAGAACTTGAATAATGCTTCAAAGTTGGATTAGTAACCCTACATACAATATATAGAATTTGGAGATTCCTACATGTATATTATCCCTATAAGTTTCTAGTCATAAAACCAACCTTCTAATTCATCCAAAATTTTGAACAATTGAATATTTTAAACATAGTATAGTCATAATCATATGTGATACTTAACCCATAACGTATTATGTTTTGCACAAAAAATGCAAATCATTAAACTGTTATATAACCTATGTTATATATCACTCATTAATACCCCCACGGTTGATATACCCAGACTTCACAAAGCTGAATCCACAGCGTGGTGACCCATGGTCTAAGTTTAGAATGATTTGTTATATGTTCATGACATTTCATGTCATTGAAGTGATATGTCGTTATTTGTTTAGTTTATTTTTTATTCTATGTTCATTTTGTACTTAGTGCCTAAGAAGGGGTTGTTTTATTCTATGTTCATTTTGTACCGAATATTTGGAATATTATAAATATAAATTAAATATTGTCAAATTTTTTAGACGTGTTACATGTTGATGATATTTATTATACTCTCATCATTTCATCATTTTGTGAAAATCTAAAGCTAATTATAACAGCTCTTACCACATTTAACAAAATCAACTTTTGTAACTTCTAATAACACTCACGAATTTGTCACTACTGTTAATTTTGTAACCACTAATAACAGTAACAAATATAAGATTCGTAACCGCTGATAGAAGTTACAAATATAAGATTCATAACTGTTGTCAGCTGTTATAAATATTAGATTCGTAACTGCTGTCAATAGTCATAAATATTATATTCGTAATTGCTGACGGTAGTTACAAATTGGGATCGCCAGTCATAACTCTCATAGGGGTTATAAAAATTTGTGACTGATGTTAGGAGTTATAATATTTCCTTTGTTACCCCCTAAATTATGATGATAAATAGTTGTAATAAAGGTCATTTGTGACTGCTAACAACACTCACAAATCACCTATTTTGGTGTAGTGGATATTTGCTTAAAAATAGAAAAAAAAAGAACAAAGCATTAAATCGTTTGTGAGAGCTGGTGAGGACACACTTGTCTTCGAAGAGAAATTTGAAGAGTTTGGATATTTTTAGGTAAACGTGATTCATGATTTGAGACACTTTAAAAAAACGTTCATGTGTAACTTAACCGTCAGTTCAGTGTCTTCAATCGTTTCTTTCTCGTACTTCATCTCTAAGCTTCCTCTCTTCGTCTTCTGCTTTAAAATTAGAGCTTCCTTTATTCAGTGATCTCTCAAGCCTTTATCAACACTTGTAAGTTTTAGCTCTAACTCTTCTCTGGTTCTTCTCTTCTACAAAGTTTCTCGTAGTTGTAACTAGGATTTTGTTTGAAAATAGAGATGCTTGATAATAAGACTCTTTTGGAATTTAGAAAGTGCTATAATATTCCTGATGGGGTGTATATTGATTGTGTCCCCATTCTCGAGAATGTTTGTACCATACGGTCATTGTATCCATACCTTGTTGGTTTCTTAAAGGAGTTTGACATTTTCCCCAGATCCCCTGTTTTTACATTTTTTCAAATATTTCGACATTGTTCCTACCCTGTGCACTCCAAATGTTCAAAAAATCATGAATGGAGTACATAGGATAAACGAGTTATATGATATTAACTTAGGGCTTACATAATTTTTTTTGTTATATTTTTTTAGCGTACAAAGGTGGACTCCTGAACTTGAAGGCTAGGAGTGTTGAGCGAGTTTTAGTTGTAAACTTGCCTAATTCTCACAAGGATTACTGGAATTATGGCTTCATTTCTAGAAATTGGAAATAGCCTCCCCAATCAGAGGGCGTAAGGTACAGGGGACCTAGGATCCCAACCTTTAAGGAAGAATATATAGGTTGCTAACACTGTCTCTCTTTTCTGTTCCATGCTTGATGTTTCTTCTTCGTGCTTTTTATAATATATTTGTATTTTTCTGCTCTGGGTATTTTTGCAACTGAGGAAAAGAACCAAGAACCTGACCCCAATGAGTTTAGGGTCACTGAACTTCTAAAAGCTTGGCGAATTAGGGATACTCTTGCTTACGACGAGCATCCTCGGTTGGCTGCTAATTTGCTCGAGTAAAAAAATACTACCTCCAGTTTCACTGCCAGGCCAGTAGACTCTATTCCTAGGTTGGAGGTTCCAGAGGAGGAAGTTGGTGGACATTCTAAACCCATTATGTTTGAAGAAGAAGAAGGGAAAAAAGAGAGCGAAAAGGAGGAAGATGGAGAGGGTGAAGAGGAAGACAACGAAGAGGGAACTGGTGAAGAAGAAGAAGAGAGAATAGCACCACCAAGAAGGAGGTGTTTAATTAATTATGATGATGATAACGATCTGTTATTCGATCACCTGAAGTCTTTAAGAGGAAGGAATGATACTCCCCTAATGCAGGTGGATCCAAATCAGGAGCCAAGGAGAGTGAAGCAGAAAAGAAGAAGAGAAGAAAAAAGAGAGAGAAAAATATGAAGGATGAGAAAAAGAGGGAGGTGTAGAATAAGGCACAGGCCTTAAGGGTCACTGTTGTGCCTTTTTCTATTGCTGCTAAGGAGAGGAGTGTATATGATTCTCCCCCATCTTTCACCTGCACTTATAGAGGGGGCTATGCTCGCTGCCGATCTAAAGTGATCGCTGAAGATAGGTGTCGGCCAGTTGGCTCTGAAATCATCTCAAGGGCTTGCATTGGTATGTCAACTTTCTTTGTAATTCTTGAAATATTTTTTCTCGATCCTTGAACAAGTTAACTTGTGTTTCCTTTCTTTTTATAGTATATTTTTTATTTTACCATGTTCCTTCGTAGTAGGGCTGACCAGTCGAGAAAGTATGCTAAGCTAGAAGAGTCATTAAAGAGCTTCGAAGAGACCCTTGCTAATGCTAAAGCCAGTTTTGATCAAGAGAAACAGAAGGACTTCGACGCTCTTAAGGAGCAGTTTGAAAAAGAGCTCACTGAGCTATGCCTAAGCGGTCATTGACAAGTCAAAAGTGATAGAGGCCAATAAGGATCTTTTTGCTAAGGTGGAAAAGTTGGAAGGAGAGGCTAATGTCGCTCGGGGTAGTGCATATAAAGAAGGTTGGGAGGCGATATACGATAATGTTGAGCGCCAGATTGCCTATGTTCGGTGCTTGGGCTTCAAGAAGGGCTGGAACCAAGCATTCGTCGCAGTTGAAGTTTTGAATGACTCCCCATTATTTTCTCAACACGATCCATGTTCGAACCCAATGGATATTAGGGAGCCTTTGATCGACCAGCCTCCGATTCAAGCTAGGATAGAACCAGCTGGTCCTACTATTGAAGACCTTTCTACTGACCAGGTTGCAGGTGATCCTGGTGTAATCGTGGTCATTGGCGATCAAGCTACTAACCAAGGGAAGGTGCTAGCATCTTCGAATTTCCACCGGTCTAGGGCTTCTGCTTCTTTATTTTTTGTCCGTTGTATTTTTTATTTTTTAAACTTGTACGAGGCATTTGCCCCCACTAATATTTGAATGAAAAGAAACTTCTCGCTGTTGATCTTGTGTTGATATTGATGTTCATTGAATCTATTGACTGTTTTATTATTTATAGCCCATTGATATAGATGAATATATACTTGTGAACTCTCTATTGGGATAAATTATTGGGCCAAATATTGATCTGAATGTTCGCAAGGCCATTATAAAGATTTATAAATCTCCGAGAGTAAGAAACCATTAGTATGAGGATCAATCTGAGTTGGTCGTGAAGCTAAAAGATAATCTCCAAGAGATGGAAGAAGTTGGGGGTTCAGTCTAAGAGGAGGTTTATGACCTGAAGGTCAAACTCCTGGTTGGTGGTGAAGTAAACCAAGTGAGCGAGCTGATCCAGAAGGAGAATGAAAAATTGAAGAGGAAGATTTCTCGTCTGAAGGGGAACACCCCATCGGGGTCACTACACCAAAATGGTCAAATTGGCACCCTTTAAGCGCTTAGCGTTGTCACGATCATTGACCGTGATAAAAAAACACGCATTTTTTATCACGATCAATGACCGTGATATGTCCGTGATAATTCTGTCAGTAAAAAATCCTCCCTCTTCTTTTTTTCCCATTAATTTTGTTCCCTCCATTTCTCTCTCTCTCCCCAGCGGCCGCTCTATCTCTCTACAACTTTGGTATGTCTTCTTTCTCTATTACTCCTCCATTTATGCATATGTGCGTGTGTGTATATATATGTGTGTAAATGTGCATGAGTGTGTGTGTGTGTGGTGTATATATGCGTGTGGGGGGGGGGGGCAGGAGGGCTGGGGGAGGGGAGTGTATGTGTGTGTGTGTGTGTGTGTGTTTGTGTGTATATATGTGTGTGTGTGTGTGTATGTGCATTTGTGTATATATGTGCGTGTGTTGATGTCCCTATATAGAGCACACCTAGGATTTGTTTTCCGTGTTTTAGCTATATAGGACTTCATCTAGTTGGACTTGAATTTTGACAAAATATTTTTGTAATTTAGGATTGCGTGTCCCCATATCGATGCCAAGCTCTCCTTGTCCATCTACATCAAATGTGCACTCGATTTGTAAGGACACAAATTTCTAATTGAGTCCATATATTATTTTGGCTCAATTCCGAACAAAAACATTTATTCATAGGATTGTATTTAATTGTAATATTCTCAAGCCTATGAAGTGTTTGTTGAAGACGTAGCGGCAAAGAGTATAAAGCTTCATCAATATGCCGGTTTACGTGCCTCGTTTATACGTCATCAACTATGGTTCCATGCTCCCAAGGTATGAATGCAAATTATATATATAGGAGCTTGGAACGAGTTTTATTGGGTGATAGGTTTAATAAAAACTGTGTTTTATTTTCAGAAAGAATTAATTAAAACTTTAAAATAAGTTTATAAATTTTTCTGGTCTAAAATCAAATTTTCCAAACTTTCTGGAAGTTCGTTCGATATGTCGTTCGAACGAAATTGTCGTTCGAACCAGATGTCGTTCGAACGAGATTACCAACGACATTAAGGCATACTGGAACTTCGTTCGAAATGCCGTTCGAACGAGATTGTCGTTCTAACGAGATTTCCAATGAGTTTCTAACGAGTTCATATTGGAACTTCGTTAGAAGACTCGTTCGAACGAGAATGTCGTTCGAACGAGATGCCAGGCGGGGAACAGTTTTTGGCAGTTTTAATCAGTTTTTCACCCACTTCCCCACTTGGTTCTTAACCAACCTTTTTCAGATTTTATTATGTGCAGGAATAACATTTTTGAACTTAACTTTTCCATTCTATTCCATCACTTATAGAGAATTTGAGAGCTAAATTGCTTAAGGAAAATGTTCTTGTTTTGAGTGAGTTTTTATCAAAGAGAAAAATATACACCACTATATTTTACACATAAATTAGTTTCTTCCAAGTTCCCATGTTTATATATCTTTCTTGGAGTTTGGCACCGGGTTCCTCTCTTCCGTTCAAAGAGAAGTTTCGGATTTTCTTCTACATCCCAAAAAGAAAGAAGAAGAGTTTTTGTTGCGGCATTACCCACTTGGAGAAAGGCTCCTAGTTTGGGTGACGGTGATCATACAAAGTCCGATCAGTGGGCTCCGAGACCGCGGTGGAGCTCCGTGGTTATCCGCTAGGAAGAGGTGTCTACAAGAAGAAGCGTCGGGGCTTGAGAGGGATCGAGTCGTGTGTTGTAAGCCTTTCGGTCTTGTATTTATAAATTCTGTATCTAGTGGATTTGAGGCTAGGGACGTCCGAGGTTGTTTCCCGTCTTGGGTTTTTCCTCGTACATCGCGGCGTAGTGATTAATTGTTTTTATTTTATCTTTCGCACTCACCTAGAATGCATGCTTTGGTTAAAAAAATAAAATTGGTTTAATCATTATTTATTTATTTTGATCCTCAAATAAATATTGGGTAATTGTTTATTTAATTCAAGTGATGTGTTAAAATTAGTTTTGCCTATTTTGTTTAAATGAAAAATATGACTTAGGCAAATTCGAGGACTTGAATTAATTGGTTTAAGTGAAATTTAATATTTGTGTGTGTTTATTTAATTTTCACTTGAGTTTAATTTTAATTTGAAATAAATTAAAATTTAGTGTTCGTTTGTTTTGTTGAACCATCCTAACGCTTTCGCTTATCGATTTACACATAAGAGGAAATAATAAATATTTTAATTTTATTAAAGAAAATTAAAATCGGGGGTGGCCTTGAATCCCAACAAGTGGTATCAGAGCCAAAGCGATGAATTACTTCGTTAAGATCCTTTAAATATTTTTGGCTCAAATGGAATTTTCCCCATTTTCTAAATTTCCTATTTTCGATGGTTCTAACTACGCGTATTGGAAAGTGCGAATGAAATCGGCACTAAAATCTATTGACGAGAGAGTTTGGATGTCTGTTGTTAACGGGTGGTCCCCACCAACTCACTTAGTTGAAAATGAACGTGTTCCCAAACCGGCCAATAGATGGACTGAAAATGAGTTTAAACTTTCTAATTTTAATTCCCGTGGTTTGAATGCCTTGTTTAGCGCTGTCACACCGGATGAATTTCGATGTATTATGACGTGTGAAACCGCTAAAGAAGCTTGGGATATTTTACAACTAACTCATGAAGGAACTAGTGTCGTTAAAGCTTCGAAACTCCAAAACCTCACCACTCAATTTGAAACTATCAAAATGAACGATAATGAAACTTTTGATGAATTTTATGCTAGACTTTCCGATATTGTCAATTCATCGTTTAATTTGGGAGAGAAAATACCTGACAACCGAGTTGTAAAGAAAATTTTAAGGTCCCTACCCGATAGATTTATTCCAAAAGTGACCGTTTTAAATTCTTTACCATCTTTGGCCTCTACGAAATTAGAAGAGCTTGTAGGTGATTTACAAACCTATGAACTAGATATGTTTCCCTCTAAAACTGAAAAGAAAATCGAAAAGGGCGTTGCTTTAAAAGCCCGAAAAGAGGTCAAACAAGTAGTAGAGAGCGAGAGTGATAGTGACTCAAAAGACATGGCTTTATTTGCTCGTAAATTTAGAAAATTTCTTAAATTTAACAAAGATAAATTTAAAAATGATTTTAAGAAATTTAAAACTTCTAAGCATGACAAAGGCGAGAAGATTCCTAAAGCAGAGAAGATCCCTAAAGCCGAGAAGATCTCTAATCCTATTAATGAAAATTTAAATAGGGGCGAGTCTAATAGGTGTTTTCGTTGTGAGGGTTATGGCCATAGGGCTTCTGAGTGCCCCACTAAACTAAGGAAAGAGGGTAAATGATCCATTGCATATAATGCGACCCTTAGTGATAGTGATAAGGAAGAGGGACCCGATTACCCCACTAAGCCTAATTTTGTGGCTTTTATGGCTAGTCATGTGAGTGATAGTGAGAACTCACCGATTGATGAAACGTTAACACATGACACTTCCAAGGTCATTGTTTATGATTCTCTTATTTTTTATGATAGTGAGAGTGGAGAAGAAAGAGAGAGTGAAAATGAAGAAGGGGTTAATGTGAGTGAACTTCAAAATTCTTTTCAAGAATTATATAAAGAATCTATTAAATTGAAAAGAGCTAATTTGAAGTTAGAAGCTAGTTTTAAAGAACGTGTCAAGATCATTGATAATAGTATGTTGGTTGAAGACCTTAGGACACGAGAAAAAGCTCTTCTAGAGAAGCTTGAATATATAGAAGGCGAGAGAGATAGCCTTAGGGGTTTAATGGAATCCTTGAAAAAGGAGCTTCTTGCTTTTGAGCAGCAAAATGTTGTATTAGAGTCTAACATTTTAGAATTACAAAATAAATTAAAATACTCTAGTAATATCAAATTTGATTTGGAGTGTCGCTCGAAAAAATTAGATAAAATATTAGGCACGGTCCAAATTAAAAATGACACTTGCGGTTTAGGCTTCAATACTTGTAATGAATCTACTCATAAAGCCAAGACCAACGTTTTAGGAGAATCTACTAGGAAAGCATTTCGAGATCATTCCTTAGGTAAATCTTTTCGACATGTTTTTACTTGTACACATTGTGGTCGAAAAGGTCATCTTAAGAAATTTTTTTTTGATCTTAAACGAATTCCTAGAAAATCCCAATGTAATGCAACCAATGTATTTAAACTTCCTACACCCCAAGATAGTTACTCTTCATTAATTTGGGTTAGAAAATCTGACTTAGTTGCCTTGCAAAATAAGGTTTTTTATTCTCATTTACTATCACATGCTTCCTCCCTTGCTAAATCTAAAGGATAAATGTGTTAGTTGTTTGCATACTTTAGCTTTTGTACTTCATGTTATATTCACATGCTAAATGTATGCTTGTTTAATCATTTTCTAGTCTATGCTCCATGCTTATCACATGTTAGAATTATGATTTTTGTTTATCTTTTGTATTATATTTCCTTCATTTTGTTTGCATTAAATGAAAAATACAAAAAGATTTTTATTTATCATTTGGATTTTATCTCTTGGTAATTTAAGCTTAATAAAAAATTCAAATGATTTATTGTTTGTCTTTTGAGTATACATGTTTTGTATTTTTGGCTAAAAATTTCAAAAACTCAAAAAGATTTTATTTCTGTGTGTATTTTGCTTTGACACACTTTATGTGGCATACACTTGTGTTTAAATCCCATATTTTACGCTCCCACGTGGCTAAAACTTTTGGTGTAGATTATCAATCCTTATTATGTTCTTTACCATGCTTATAAGGAGTAGTTGGATTTTGTGTTGTTTAAATGGATTATGTGTTTCTATGCCTCTATTTACACATGCACGAGCTCCTTTGAATTTTTAAATTCATATATATATTTGAGCTATGTGAGGTGTTCTCCGTCCAATCTTGTCATCTACATATTTGTGACTTAGGAGGACTAATGCATGTCAAAATCCGTTGCACGTGAGATTTGTGTGAAAAATGAAAACATGATAAATAAAAAATGTGCACGGGGAAGGGCTCCGAAAGGACTAAGTGATCCTTTGCGATTGTAAGCCACCGTTTTGAATGGACCTAAAAGAAATACGTGGTCCAAAGGCCTAAAAACAGAAAATATGGCATTTAAAAAAAATAATTGCCAAGGCCTATGTTTGATTGATATAGTCATTCAAATTTAATATAAATTCTTATTGAGGGAGATTGGATGGTATATCAACGGTTTGCACAATGTCCATTTATCCTAGTTGCCAACTTCATGTCATGACTCTATTGGTTTGTAGAATCACCAATATGCTAGGCTTGTATTCATTGTGTATGTTTGTTCATTGAGTTCAATTTATATTGTCACGTGAGGTTATATTCAAATGTGATGAAGTTTGCAATCAATTGAGAACTCCGTGAACATGTTTTAAGTGATTGGGTCTAAATTTAATCGTTACTAGTTCACACCCCAACACTTTCGTTTCCATACGACACATTTCTGCCATACGAGTGTGCAAACTTATTGTATTTTGTGTCATGTGTGTGTTTATATCTATATATATATGTGCGTGAGAATTATTGATATATTTCTAGTCCATATATATATGATATTTTGTTTTGGCTTTGCCTTGCTTTCTAATCCTTCTCTGCATATACTATGCTTTCATGTCTTATCACTTTAAGCTTCAATATACCTTTTTATTTGTTCTTTATCCTTTGCCTATTCCTGAACAAAAGGGGGGAGAATGATAGGGGGAGAAATGGTATCCTATTATAATCTTATCTACGTTTAGGAGATTGAACTTAGAGGGAGTAGCTAACTTCTTGGGTTGATCATTATGATAAAGGGGAGAATTAACTTTGGGGGAGTATTTATTTTAATTGCTTTAAATACTTTGATATTACCTATGCATTTGATGAGCTTGCTTAAGTGTGCAGGAATTCTTCTAAAGCGGCATCTATCAATGGCAAAGCGTTTGATCCTTGGGTTGAGTCAAGTTTGGGTGGGTTATGTTTTAAGTCTAGTGATCTTGACGGCCCTTTAGGATTTTTGTTTGGTTTTTGTCCCGAAATAGCCAAATGGGGAGATTTGTAAGGACTCAAATTTCTAATTGAGTCCATATAATGTTTTGGCTCAATTCCGGACAAAAACATTTATTCATAGGATTGTATTTAATTGTAATATTCTCAAGCCTATGAAGTGTTTGTTGAAGACGTAGCGGCAAAGAGTATAAAGCTTCATCAATATGCCGGTTTGTGTGCCTCGTTTATACGTCATCAACTATGGTTCCATGCTCCCAAGGTATGAATGCAATATTATATATATAGGAGCTTGGAACGAGTTTTATTGGGTGATATGTTTAATAAAAACTATGTTTTATTTTCATAAAGAATTAATTAAAACTTTAAAATAAGTTTATAAAGTTTTCTGGGCTAAAATCAAATTTTCCAAACTTGCTGGAAGTTCATTCGATATGTTGTTCGAACGAAATTGTCGTTCGAACCAGATGTCGTTCGAACGAGATTACTATGTTTAATAAAAACTATGTTTTATTTTCAGAAAGAATTAAAAGGCATACTGGAACATCGTTCGAAATGTCATTCGAACGAGATTGTCATTCTAACGAGATTTCCAACGAGTTCATACTGGAACTTCGTTAGAAGAGTCGTTCGAACGAGAATGTCGTTCGAACGAAACGTCGTTCGAACGAGATGCCAGGCGGGAACAGTTTTTGGCAGTTTTAAGCAGTTTTTCACCCACTTACCCACTTGGTTCTTAACCAACCTTTTTCAGATTTTATTATGTGCGGGAATAACATTTTCGAACTTAACTTTTCCATTCTATTCCATCTTTTAGAGAGAATTTGAGAGCTAAATTGCTAAGGAAAATGTTCTTGTTTTGAGTGAGTTTTTATCAAAGAGAAAAATATACACCACTCTAGTTTACACACAACTTAGTTTCTTCCAAGTTCCCATATTTATATATCTTGCTTGGAGTTTGGCACCGGGTTCATCTCTTCCGTTCAAAGAGAAGTTTCGGGTTTTCTACTACATCCCATAAAGAAAGAAGAAGAGTTTTTGTTGCTGCGTTACCCACTTGGAGAAAGGCTCCTAGTTTGGGTGACGGTGATCATACAAAGTCCGATCGATGGACTCCGAGACCGCGGTGGAGCTCCGTGATTATCCGCTAGGAAGAGGTGTCTACAAGAAGAAGCGTCGGGGCTTGAGAGGGATCGAGTCGTGTGTTGTAAGTCGTTATGTCTTGTATTTGTAAATTCCGTATCTAGTGGATTTGAGGCTAGGGCCGTCCGAGGTTGTTTCCCGTCTTGGGTTTTTCCTCGTACATCGCGGCGTAGTGATTAATTGTTTTTATTTTATCTTTCGCACTCACCTAGAATGCATGCTTTGGTTAAAAAGATAAAATTGGTTTAATCACTATTTATTTATTTTGATCCTAAAATAAATATTGGGTAATTTTTTATTTAATTCAAGTGATGTGTTAAAATTAGTTTTGCCTGTTTTTTTTAAATGAAAAATATGACTTAGGCAAATTCGAGGACTTGAATTAATTGGTTTAAGTGAAATTTAATATTTGTGTGTGTTTATTTAATTTTCACTTGAGTTTAATTTTAATTTGAAATAAATTAAAATTTAGTGTTCGTTTGTTTTGTTGAACCATCCTAATGCTTCCGCATATCGATTTACACATAAGAGGAAATAATAAATATTTTAAATTTATTAAAGAAAATTAAAATCGGGGGTGGCCTTGAATCCCAACACGATTCAGTCCGCCCTCCAGAAAAGATAATTCTCATTTTCTATGGCTCATAGGAATTTCTGTCACGTAGGACACGACACCGCATTGCATTTGCATTTTTGTTTATCATATCTTATGATAGTATTTTGTTTCGTCATAACAAAATTATTTTTGAGTTCAAAAAACTTTATTTGAAATTTTTATAAGAAAAATATTTCTTGAAAAATAAGTTTGACACTAAATATTCTCTTTAATAAAAATTGCAGAATATTTTTTTGAAGTTAAAAATATTTTTTTTGTTTTGAAATATTCATTTGCGTGAATGTTTATATATATAGAGTGCGTGTATATAATATTATATATATATGTTTGTATGTGCGCATGTAGGCCTGTAAATTGAGTCGGGCAAGCCTGAAGCCCGCCCGTTCGGCCCGCTATTTTTGGGCTGAGCTTTATTTGAGTTTGAGTCTAGCCGAGCCTGAGCCAAAATTTCTAGCCCGAATGAATTTTGGGCCGAGCTTGAGCCGAACTTTGCCAAGCCCGAATTGGGCCCGAAGCCCGAACTTTGAATATATAAATAAATAAATAAATTATTTTAAAAAATATAACATATTTATGTTAACTAATTTTATATGTATGAAATATAATTAGTCATTGTAGGTTTTCATTCTTACCTCCCTTATTTTAGTTTAATACATTTTATCATTATATACTTTATTTTATGAAATATCAATTATATTTTAGTGTATACATTTTCTCCATGATGGAAACACAAGAAAAAATATTAATTCAAACTTTTTTTAACAAAAAACAATGAATTCGGGCCTGCCCGAAATCGGGCCCGAAGTCCGAAATATTAATGAGCCGAGTTCGGGCTTAAGTAGAAAATTTCAGTTCGGGCCGAGCTCGGGCTTGAGCCTGGGTAAGGTAGTTCGGGCCGAGCCTGAGCAACCTCAAGCCCGGCTCACCCAGCCCGATTTACAGCCCTATGCGCATGTTTATATATGGTATATATATATGCTATAATATGTGTCATGCTTAAATGTTGTTATGCATGCGTGTTATGTGTATAAATTGTATGCGTGGCAACCTGTTGTTTGTTTGGCTCATTGATGTTTCCATGCCATTAATGCCACGGATTTGACCATAGCACGCAGGTCCTGTTATAGCCCTAGGCTTAAGGCATGTGTATGCTTATATGTCATATATGTTTATATAGATATGTTAGTATATTTTATATATGCGTGGTATCTTTTATATGTAATGTATGTCATATATGTTATATGTTGGCCATAGCACCTACTGATTTGACCATTCCCTTATAGACTTTAATAGTTTGCAGGTGGCCTTTTTTATAGCCGATTTGACCCTTGCTTTAACAGTTGGCCTTAGTTGGTATGATATTATATATTTTAATATATGTTGGTTATACAGCCTTTGCTGTCCTCGGTCTGTTCAGCCTTAGCTGTTCGCGGTTTGTCCTATTGATGTGTAATCCGCCCACGGTCTGTTAACAAAACCAAAAGATGGTTTCCTTTTTTTAAACGACGTCGCATTTAATTATTTTTAAAATCAAAACTGAGTTTCAATCTTTGAAACGACGAAGTCAGATGGTTTGACCGCCCACGGTATTCTGCAATACCGAAAATGATTTTGTCCAAAACGACACCGTGTCACGGATTTGTCCAACGGTAATATTTTGTAGCATTTTTGTTACGTCGTTTCGTACAGCTGGCCTCAATACTTTTTCAAAACGACTGTGTTTTATAAAACTGAAGTTACGTTTTGTTTATTATTCTGTTAGTGTGTAACAGCTTGCACTACACGTGTCACATTTTTAATACTACACTTTGTGTTTCTTTGTGAGCCCTCAGATCTATTTTTATCAGTAGCTGGTGTGTATTCTTTGTCAATTCATGTGACTCTATTTTACACCAATCTGCACACACTTGTGCACTCTATAAATAGAACCCTTTGTGTATTATTTTTACAGAGCTGAGAAAATAATTTTTTTAGCAGAACTCTGTCAAAATTTTTAGAGAGAGAGAGAGATTAAACCAGAAATATTTTTGTGACATCTTCAAGTATTGATTTCTGTCAAAACAAAAATGAAGATTGGACTTCTCTCATTGTAAATCTGCACTTACAATTTTTCAAGAGTATATAATTTTTGTAAGTGAGTTCTCTCATATTTTTGTGTGTATTTTTAGATCAATCTTTAGATCTATTATTTGTACACAACACACACACTATTCAGGAAATTAATTTGTGTATGTGAATATTCTGTTTATGACTTGTTTGTGAGATCTTGAATGTTTTTAAACATTTTGTTTTAAAACATATTTTTCAGAAAATATTTGGTAATATTTAGATTTATATTTTTGGTGGTTTAGAAAGTTAAACCTAAGATTTTTGAGATCTGATTTGTGAAGATTGAAAATCTGAACTGAATATTATTTTCTTGTGTACTTAAGACTGTTTTGATTTAATCTGAAATATTTGTGAAAATAGTCTTGATGAGATTTTAGATTAAAATCTGATTTAATCTAATATTAGTTTTCTGAAAAATAAGATTGTGAATATTTGACTGTTTGAGTTTATTGAATATATTTTCAGTTATATTCTGTGAGCATGATTACTTGACTGTGTAAGTGATTTTTAGGATCTGTTTTCATATCATATCACTTACGTTGTATTCACGTAGACAGTTTTGAATGTGGATATCTGAATAAGTCTAGTGTTCAAGATTTGAAAGAAAGAAAAGAAAGCTTTTCAAAATTGTGTTCAAAGTCAAGAAGACTTGATTTGAATGACATAAGACTTGCAAAGATATATAGGTGATATAATCTGTTGCATTGCATTCTGTGTGTATTCATTAAGTGTGGGTGTGTATTCATATAGGATAGTACCACACACACTATCATTTCACTAGAAAATAACAATAGGCACTGAGCTAATCTTGAGCCAAGAAGGGCAAAAGGGAGAGGCTGAGAAGTGAAGAACACAAGAGCAAGCGAGGACAGTTTAAAGAGAGAACAAAAAAAGCAACCAGGCAGGAGACTTGGTCGAGTGGGGTAATCGCTATATCTTTCTTCGTTATTTGTCGAGTTTGTTGTTTGTAAATCATCCCTATTGATTTATTGTTTTAGTGGAAGTAGATTAGGTGACTCCTAGAGGAGTCCGTCGTTTTTTCCGGGGAAGGATTTTTGCGACGTAAAATAAACACAGTTTGCTTTATATTTTTCGTATATCACCTCATATGAAGAAGGTAGGTTTAAATAATTAGAAACTCACCTAAAAACTGAATTGTTTATTATTTTTGTAAATCATCTTGATTTAAAAAGATAATAATTTGGACTGTTAATTGACTTTGAAAATAAAATTTATTTTCATAAAGTTAACAAATTAAGTAAAAGTTTAATTTGGTCCCCTTTGCATCATTCCTATAAACTCGTAGGTTTAAAGTGTTTACTCAACAATAAGTTTACTTCCGCGCGTTAAAGTCTAACGCAGCCGCACGCTCATGTGTATATATGTATGTGTGTGCGTGTGGTGGGCAAGGGCAGGGGCTGTGGGGAGGGAGTGGGCGGGGGCAGGGGGAGGGGATAGGACATGGGGTGAGGGGGCAGGGGGAGGGGATAGGACATGGGGTGAGGGGGCAGGGGTAGGGGGTAGGGCAGGGGTGGGGGGCAGGGGGTATATATGTGTGTGTGTATTTTTTAAATTAAATTTTTATTTGTTTATTAGATATTGCCCATCATATTATAGTGCCCCTTGTAAAAGAATTGACTGATTTAATATTGATTGATTGTTAAATATTTTTGTAAATTAATAATTGGTGCCCCTTTCATATGCAAGTAGGATTGCCCTTCATTGTAAATTAGTAAATTAATAATTGTATACTTTAATTGTTAGTTTAATTGATGAAAATAATTAATTGAGTAGAAGAATTAGAAGGAGTACGGGATACACTTTTGTTGTTGCCATTGCGGTTAGATTATAGTGGATCGATGTTGGGTTGGTTAATTTTAAAAGTGGCATGACCACTGGATTATTGTCCATATGGGGGTAGGATTTTTCAACTTTTTTTGAAAATTATTTCGTATAACGAACAACATATATATATATATATATAGTATGATAATTAAATGAAACATACTTGAAATTAAATATAGTGCGCATAGATACTAGCCTTCTAGTTCTTATGCGTACGCATTCAATAGCCCTTAGACCCGTTCGAGAGTCATTACCCCTGTAATGAGATCTCTCGAATTGTCCCTTTTGGACAGTTTGGGACTGCATAATTTCTGAATAATAATATTCTTAGTGGCTTAAAGTTGTTACTTTTGGAGAAAGTTCTGCAGTCGTATCCTAATGTTCTCTGGGTACATACTAGATTGACAAGTGTGACTGTTATTTCAATTGATCAATTGAAATAACACACACTTACCAATCTACGTCGTGTACTTGGAGAACTACAGGGATATGCTGCTGAATTTTTCTCAAATCGTAACAATGTACATGAGTTGTTAAGTATATTACAGAAAAATGCGGTCTTTAATGGGATAGGACCACTCACCCTTTAGAGGAGATGGAGGAAATAGAAATTTCTATTATAAATTGAATTTGAATTTGAAATTTAAAAATCAAATATAAACAAGACATAATTAAATGAAACATACTATACTAATCTATGAATACACGTTTATAAATCGTCTATAAATCTACGCTTCTTACCTTTATAAATCTACGTTTATAAATCGAATATAAACATACTATACTAATCCATGAATATACGCTTCTTATCTTTTATAGGTGATTAGTTATGGATGCTTCTTACCTTTAATAGGTGATTAGTTATGGTGGCTGTGACGGGATATCCAAAATACAAAGAGTGGATGGGTGAGACAAATAGAATGGGGGATGTATTTCGCAGTGGTGCTAATGAATTTGTGAAATACGTAAAGAGATGTCATAATGATGAAAAGTTTTCGTGTCCGTCTGCTAGGTATAAGAATGTTAAGGTGTTTGAGTGGAAAACAGTTGAACAACATTTGTTAAGATTGGGTATGCAAGATAGTTATCGATTTTGGAGTTTTCACGGTGAATTAAAAGTTCCTTTTATCCCCGAACAATCTTCACAACAACCTTCAACAAGTAGGAGTTTATGATGCGTACGGAGTTTATGAAGTAAAGGAGAATGAGGTTACTGATGATGTACAAGGTTCAAATGCTTGTGAAGATATCACGATAAACCTTAACGATGACTACCAAAGTTTAAAATTTAAGGCGACCCAACCATTATACTCTGGTTGTGATAAAGATCAAACAACTTTATATACCATGGTTGGTTTGCACAGTTTGAAGACACAGTTAATTTGTTTGGCAATAGCGTGATAGGAATTTTAAAATGGGTGAAGGGGTTACTACCCCAGGAGAATACGCTTCCAAATAGCTATCCTATTATGAAGAATAGTTTGAAAGGTTTGGGAATGAAGTATAAATCGATTCATGCTTATGTGTATGACTGCATACTATAGCGAAAGGAGTATGAAAAACTCGATCGTTGTCCGGTTTGCGATGAACCTAGATATGTCCAATCTACTGGTAAGGAAGGCACAAGCTCAAAAGTTCCTCAAAAAGTGTTGAAATATTTTCCCGTTGGCCCTAGATTAAAATGATTTTTCATAATACCATGGATAGCGGAGGCAATGACTTGGCATGCTAGGGCAGAAGTAGGGGTAATCTCATGCGTCATCCTATTGATTCTACAGCTTGGAGGAGGATGAATTATGAGTATCCCGATTTTGCTCGAGAATAGCACAACATTTGTTTGGCTATATCAACAGATGTTTCAATCCATTCGAAAATCTAAGCACCAATCAGAGTGTATGGCCAGTGATCCTAGCCCCACTCAACCTCCCTCCTTCACAGTGTATGAGACCTGAATTTTCAATGATGTCTTTGTTGATACCTGGGCTAAAGGCACCAAGTGATGACATCTACGTCTACCTGGATCCTTTGGTAGAAGAATTAAATGAGTTGTGGTAAGAGGGTGTGCAATTATTTGACTCTTTTAAAAAAGAAGAGTTTAGGATGAAAGCTATGTTGATGTGGGCAATTCATGATTTTTCAGCTTATGGGACATTATCCGGTTGTGTAGTACATGGTTATTTGGGGTATCCTATTTGTGGAGAGGAGACTGAATCTCTTTATCTATCCTTTAGCTCAAAAAATGTATACCATTGACATAGGAGATTTTTACCCTCGGCTCATAGTTTTAGATTTGAGAAAGGTTCTAATTTTTTATTGGGCGGGACTGAACATAGGCTACTGCCGAGACAACTTTCAGGTTCAGAAATTGAAAGTAAATCTTCTGAATGTGGCCCTAATATGCTAGGTAAGAGTCATAAATTTAAGAACATCGAGCATAAGAAGACCCCAACTAAGAATGATACTGAGATAAGAAAGGCATGGTCTAGGAGGTCAATTTTATTTTACTTGACTTATTGGAAGAATAACCCGGTGCGCCATGTATTGGATGTGATGCATGAAGAGAAGAACTTCGTTGAACATATTTTGGGCACTTGCCTTGGGGGGAATCATTCGAAGGATGGAGAAAATGCACGAAAAGACCTTAAATCGTTGAAACTTAAGCCACAACTATGGTTGAAAGAAGATAGTAGGGGAAGGACAATAATTCCCCCTGGTGTGTTTACTTTGGCGAGTGGGGAAAGGAAGGTGCTTTTAGACACAATATATAATTTGAAGGGCCCACTAATTTTTCGTCCAACTTGCAAAGGATTGTGAATTATGCTTCTCATGATTTACACAAGTGTAAGTCTCATGATTGGCATGTGATCATGCAATTGGTTCCTCTATTGTTTAATCACTGTTTCTCCAAGCACAAGGATTTACGGAGGGCTATTATGCAAATTAGTATTATCTTCTCACTCTTGTGTGAGAAGGTAGTCAATCGAGAACACATAGTGGCCGCAAAATTGGCGGTGATCGAAACAATTTGTGTGTTGGAGAAGTACTTTCGCCAACATTCTTTGACATAAGTGTTCACTTGTTGGTACACCTATGCGACGAGGCACTTCTTTGTGGTCCAGTTAGATATCGGTGGATGTATCCGTTTGAAAGATTGATAAAAGTTTTTAAAGATTATGTCAAGAATACGCGATACATTGCAGGATCAATTGCAGAGGAATACATCATCGTGGAGTGATCAATATATACTTGGGAATATATGACTGACTCGACCAGCATTGATGACACTGATGAGTTTGTCGATGATGGTGGTCATGTGATGGGACAACGAGTGAAATTAACGAGTTTTCAACATGAACAAGTAGCTCGTTATCTATTTGACACACATGAAGATGTCGAAGAATGGAAAAAGTAAGTTTAAATTATTTTAATGTTTAACATTATCTTAGAATATTTTAGATTATTTTATACATGATTAATTTTGTAATATGCAGAAAATATGAAGCCTATGAGAACAATAAAAGACGAAAAATAATGGTACAATCAGATAGCGAATTTAGGCTGTGGTTGTCACGAGAGGTAATTATAATGAAAATGGTCATTATATAAAGTTACATTACACTCAAACTTTACAACTAGTCTAATTAATTTATCTATATTTTCATCTCTTAAAGACGGGTGATGCGACATCAAGGCTTGATCGTCTAGCCACTGGACCCTTGTTCGTGGCACAAAAGTACAAAAAGTATTGATTGAAACGTTACGTATTCGGTGCAAAAGTGTACGAGAAAAGTACAAATGTACAGAACTCGGGCATTTCATACAAGGCTCTTACTTTATTTCGAGCGAGCGCAAAAGATAAAAACCGCATTGACGCTGAAATGACTTACTATGGTGTAATTCGAAATATATTTGTATTTAATTATATAAGCTTCAAAGAGGTTGTATTTTACTGTGACTGGGTAAGAGTTGAGGATAAAAATGCTTGTAAAGTTGATCCTATCACCAATTTGATCATGGTTGACTTGTCTAAGTTGAAGAGCAACGACCACGTGAGCGATGAGCCGTTTGTTTGTGAATTTTAAAAGGTTAACCAAGTGTTTTACTCGGAGTATATCAACAACAAGCCGTGGTCAATTGCCCTACACACGTCAGAGCATCTAAATAGTAGTGTGGACGACTTGGCTGCTCCTACTGAATATCAATTCATTTTTTATGATAACCCGAATTTGAAACAATTTTTCAATTTGTAATAAATATTCCAATTTGTACTTTATCAATCCATTTTTAATGCTTTTAATTGATTTGCACTTTATCATTTTCACTCTTGTGTAGTGTGCGTGTGTGTGGGCAGTAGGGGTGGGGGTGTGGATGTTTCGAATTTGTAGTAATTGTACATATTTGCATGTCTTCTTCTAATTAATTTTGATTTGTACTAATAACAACATTTTTTACACCAAATGTCTCCTTCAGGTATTAAGGCGAGGATAATGATGTTGATTATGATGATGTCGTCTGGGCTCGGTCGTAGCGGAGGCGAGGAGGGCTCCTCGGTCCCTAGGCTCCCCAAATATGGCAAATTGGGAATGTCCATCGAGAACAAGACGGTGCTATTAGCGAGATCCCTCGAGTTGGTAAAGACGATCATCGGCCCGGGGTACACTAGTTAGAGTGAGGTGCCAAATGAGCTCAAGTTAGCTATTTGGGTGACACCACAGGTAATGAATTTATATTTATATGAATATGAATATTTCAATTTCAATTTTGATTTAGATTTAGATTTCGATTTCGATTTCATTTTATATTTATATTTATATTTTTTCGCAACTAACATTATATTTGTTGGACAGGAACAATTCAGCCTGGATCCAAAGCTACGCGATTCCGTCTTGGAGCATTTGAGGGAGGAACATAAGACGTGGAAAAAAATATGCGGACACAGTACTTTGGGAAGACCCGAGAGTCCGTTATCTGAATGCATGAATCCGTCTCGCCGAAGGAGCCGATCTCATTGGCACAAAGGAAAAAGTTCATTGACAATGAGATCGGGGAGCGACAATTGGCATCTCGCCAATCGGGGAGGGAAAATCAGGCAAAAAATATGGACATGCATTACTCCGGTCGGACGTCTTACGCCGAGGTGGAGCATAGGATGATGGTAAGATTTAATTTTTCTATAACTACAGAAATATATTATTTTGCATTATTTTACTTTGTAGGGCCGATACTAATTTTACTTTATTTTATTTCGAGGGACAAGGAGTGGCCCTGGGGGTAGGCCCCATAGGCTCGATACTTAGGTGGCTATTCGAACGAAGAATGGGAAGGATAAGGAGGTGTCACCGAGCATCGTGGCCATGATTTTAAGTAATCCGATAATTTACTTTTTATTAATTACGTTATAATTTTTTTATTTACTTATTTTACTAATCATGTGTTTTTTGTCGTTTCAGGCAAAGCTTAAGGAAGTGCATGAGTCGCAATCTAATGCCGACAAGGCATATTTATCCACAGCCGTACTCAGCCAAGTGCTTGGCGTTGATCGCAAGGGGAGGACAAAGGGGGTGAGCTCGCAAGTGGCCAAATCTAGGATCATCGGATTGGAGACGAGAGACACCGGGTTGGCTCGAATGGTGGACTCGCATGACACGAAGGTGTCCCGTTTGGAGGCGACGGTCCAAGATATGTTCTCATTCATGAAGCGTTCGTTGGGAGGAAACTGTAAGGGGAAAGGGAAGGATAATGTGGTGGAGGAGGAGGTGCAGGAGGATGAGGTGCAGGATGACGAGGATGTGGACTTCACTGCTTCATCGTCGATATGTGTGGACTTTGATGATCCATTCCCCTATTTGGCCCTCTTAAACCAACAGATGTCGACACTTGGTTGGCCGAGCATTTTTTTACTGGACATATTTGATGGCCAACGGATAGGGCGGGGGTTGAAGGACCCGAATACCGTCCAGGGTATGCCAGTTCATGGATGTTTGCTTCAAGACATCGAGTCTAAGGTGCTCGTCACTCATGTGATACTCGAGAAGGAGAACTCCCCCTTATGGTTGCGCGAAAAATGCGGCACGATGTATATTTCTGGGTGTGTTAATTCATATATCGTGTGTCCTACTCACCTCCCATAAGTTAACCTTACCCCAAACATGTAGTGACATTATTTGAATTGAATTGTTTTAAGTTGTTATATTTGGATTATATCGTGATGCATATTGTTTTGAATGTATACTTGCCTTATCTCTATTTTATTTGGATATATGATGTTTGAATAGGTATAATATTGCTATAACAGGTACAAATATATTGTTGGACAGTGGCAGTGGCCATACTGCCCAGCAGATATTTTTTCAATTGTGCCCAAAATTGTCACGGTCATTGATCGTGATAATTTTTTATTGAATGTCACGAGTTTTTCACGGTCCTTAACTATGAAAAAACTTGTCAAGGTCAAGGACTGTGATATGACTGTGACAAGTCTGACGAACTTGTCACTGTTAATGACCGTGATAATTCCGTGATAACAAAAGTTGTCACCCTCAGAATTATCACGGTCATTGACCTTGATAATTCCGACTTGTCAAGATCAATGACCGTGATAATTCGACAGATTTGGTGTAGTGGGTGCTCCTTGGTGCTGCGAGGAACTTCATCTTCGTCCAAAGTGATCGCTCGAGCTAAAACCCAAGCTCTGCAAAGGGAGGTTTCTGAGATGAAAGAGGAAGTTCGGAGGGCATATGTAATTATTACTGGGCTTCAGAGAGATGTGACGAGGTTGAGGCATTTGTTCATAAGGGGTCCTAGACAGGATTAGGATAATGGTTATGACCAAAGATGGATTGATGCCCAGCGAGGCTGAAGAAGGCAGAGGACCTTGCCTTTTCCCAGGGGTGGCTCAGTGCCCTTAGAGTGCTAAGGATGCCTAATGACTCTCACTTGTGGTACAAGTATCAGATCAATTTCCCTGCCTATCATCATAATCCATTTTCCAAGGATGATCGGTGGATCCCATTTGACGCTTTTCCTACTCAGCTTCTGAAACATCACTTAGAACATGCAAAAGAAGATTGTGTCTCACCCAGATGATGATCAAAGAACACGTATAGCAAATTACCTTACTCGCTATCCTGGGTCATTATAAAGTCTTTGCATATTCCGATTTTGATTGCAGATTTAACTTTTCATTTTAATGAAAAATTGTTATCTACTTTTTATTTCTCAATTTTTTAAGTCCGTGCTGACTAAACATTTGGTTTACTACATAATAACTCAACCACGCATCTTTTAGCCTCTGACTTTATCATTTTGAGCTTCACATCTGACTAAATGATATTGCGAGATATTGATGGTTACATATTGTATGTGTTTATCCGTTCCCCTAATCCAACAAGCCTTAGTTATGTCGTTCCATATACTTTACCTTTTAGGCCGTGTCGTCACATTCCATTAGGATTAAGTAAGATGATTGCGAGAATGCACCTGGTTAATGGGCCATCCGCCCGAACAGGTTTTTGCGACCAATAATGTCGGCAACCAATATAAGTTGGCCTTTGTTGCCTAACGATCCCCTGTAGGGCTTTTTGTGTTTATCGGGGCAACCCATGAGGTTCCTTGTGTTCATAATAAGAACCTAAGGGACATAATAATTAAAACGAATCTACGGATTCGCTGTAATTGTTATAAACCCTAATCGACCTGTTAAGTTTCCTGATTTTAAAAACAAGTTGAATAAGTTGTAGTAATCTTAGTAGTTTAGTCACACGTGATGATCGAGACATTTCTTAGAAAGGGTGCGTGTTAAGGATATGTTACCGATAAGAGTTAAGCTGCTAATGTAAAGATATAAAATCAAATGGGCCAATCCGACCTTTATTCATTGAATGCTATCTGAGTAGAATAATGTTTAAAAAATAAAAATTTGTATAACCTAGCAAAAAGATAAATAAGAAGATCTAAAAGTAGAACTTATTAAGATTGGTTGCATTCCACGCTCTTGGTATCTCCATGCCCTATAGTGTTTCCAAGTGATATGCTCCTTGAAAATCGTCCCTCATTATTCTGAAGGGTCCTTCCTAGTTTGGTCCCAGTTTGCCATCTGACGATTTTATAGCACTCCCGAGGACTTTTCTCATAGCATAGTCCCCTATTAAAAACTTCCTCGAATTGACCCTCTTGTTGTACTGCTTAGATAGTTGATACTGATAGGAGGCCAGCTTGATCAAAACCAATTCTTATCGCTCATCTGACAGGTCAAGTTCAGTGCGTAGTGATTCATCATTGAGGCATTTGTCGATGGTTCTCATAGTGGGGAGACCTATATTTAAAGGGATGATAACCTTTATTCTGTAAATGAGTGCGAAGAGTTTTTCCCCAGTTGGTTTCCAAAGTACGGTACGATAAGCCCATAACATAAGGAAGTTCATCCACCCAGGCACCCTTGTCTCTTTCCAACCGTTTTTTTAGCCCATAAATTATGGATTTATTGGAAGCCTCTGCTTGCCCATTACGGGGATACGCCACATAGCTGAAGTAATGCTTGATGCCGTGCTTATCATAAAAAGCTTGAAAGAAACCACTTTCAAATTGTGTGCCGTTATTGGTGATGGTAGCCCTTGGTATCCTAAAGCGAGTTTTGATATTTCTCCATATGAAACTTATCATGTCAGAATCTCTAATATTTGCCAATGGTTCTGCCGTACCCATTTAATAAAGTAATCTGTGGTGACCAACGGATACTTACGATTTCCAAGTGCAGTAGGTAGTGGTCCCACGATGTCTAGTCCCCATTGAGCGAAAGGCCATGGGATGGTGAGTGATTTTAGGTCACTGGAGAGACGGTGAACCATAGGTGAGTGCTTATGGAATTTTTTGCATTTGCGAATGTAGGAACCAACGTCTTTTTGCATGTGAGGCCACCAGTATCCTTCCTTGATCGCAAGAAAGGCTAATGATATTCCATCTGCTAGACTCCCACATACACCCTCATGGGGTTCACTAAGTACTTACTCGATATCTTATTGGTGAATGCACGGGAGGTAAGGGCCTGTAAATGATTTCTTATTAAGCTTCCCTTCAGGGTTGAGGTAGAACCAAACAGTCTTAACCCTACTTTGATGGGTCGACCTCCTGTCGCCTAGCGGTATGTCACTCCTTAGATAATTGATAATGGGATCCATCCAACTTAGGGCCTTATCTATGATGAGGACTTTCTCGACTACGACTGCCTAGTTAATACAGGGCTGCATAAGGAACTCTATCTAAATTATTCTTCTTAAGTCAGAGTCAATTGTCGAGCTTAGTACTGCTAGAGCATCAGCGTGATTGTCTGTCCTTAAGGGAACTGTTGAATTTCCACCTTTTCAAGTCTGCCATGAGTCCTCTAACTATGTTGAGGTATGTTATCATTCGATCATCTTTGGAGTTGAAATCCCCACATACCTTCTTGGAGATTAGATTGGAATCACCGAATACGTGGAGATGTTTTACCCCTAGTAGTTTAGATTTTTATGAACTGGCGATCAGTGCTTCGTACTCAGCTTCATTATTGGAGGCCTCAAATCCCAATATAATTCCTTACTCAATTACAGTGTCTTCAGGGGTGATGATAACAATCCCTACTCCTGCCCCCTTAGAATTTGAGGCTCCATCAACATACAAGGTCCAAGATTTGGATTGCATTTCTTATGCCATCGACTGCTCACTATTCAGTTGGTCTACTGGCTCTTGTGAACTCAATAATAAAATCTACTATATTTGTCCTTTTATCATCATTCTAGGCTAGAAGCGGATATCAAATCTCCCATGTTCGACTAACGACTTTAAGAGTCATCCGAAAAGGTCATCCTTTCGAAGAATAACCTTGAGTGGATAAGAGGTGATTACAATTATGGAATGGGCCTCGAAGTAATGCTTCAACTTCCTTGAAGCAACCACTAGTGCATAGGAAATCTTTACCATAAGCAAGTACTGTTGTTTATCATCTAGGAGTGTCTTATTTGTGTAGTAAATCGAGTGTTTTCCCCCCTCCTTTTTACATACTAAGATAGAGCTCACATCATGGTCTAATACTTCCAGGTAAAGATACATTTGGTCTCCATCATTTAGAATTACCAGTAGTGGAGTCTTTCTACGATAGGACTTGATATCTTCCAGAGCTCGCGAGCAGTCATCGTCCCATATGAGGACTTTATCTTTCTTTAGAAGCTAGAAGAATGGTTGGAAAGATTCCTAAGACTTGGAGATGAAGTGATTGAGCACCGTGAGCATCCCAGTAGTCTTCAGAACATATATTAATGTCTAAGGAGGTAGGACTCTAGTAAGGGCATCGATTCCCCTTTTACTTACTAGATAACCTAAGAATTTTCCTAATTGAACACCAAATGAACACTTACTTGCATTAAGCTCTATCCGGTACTTCATAAGGATCTCAAAGGCTGTTGCTAAACCTGAGTGGTGATCTGCCTTGTTCTTTCTTTTAACAAGCATGTCATCGATGTATACTTTAATCATTCACCCCATCTGTTTGTTAAACATCTTATTTACTAATCTTTGGTAAGTCGCCCCTGCATTCATGAGACCAAATGGCATGACCTTGTAACAGTACAACCCAATTAAGGTTATAAAGGAGGTCTTATCCTGGTCGGTCCCATATAGGGGGATATGGTGATAACCTGAGTAAGCATCTGGGAAGCTCATCCTCTCATGTGTCATTGTGACATTAACCAATTGATCTATTTTTGGGAGAGGGAAGCAATCCTTGGGGCATGCTTTATTGAGGTTGCTGAAATCGATGCAAACCCTCTAATTTCCATTGATTTTGGGTACCACCACTGGGTTGGATAACCATGTAGGTAACTGAACTTCTCTGATGGATCCTGGATCCAGTAGCTTCCCTACTTCTTTCTCTACAGCCTTAGCCTTTTCGGTGAATGTTCAGCCAGACTTTTGAGTGATGAGCTTGAAGGTGGGATCAACGTGGAGGGGATGGCAGGCCACGCTGGGGTCAATCCCGGGTAACTCATAAGGATCCTAGGTGAAAACATCTATATTGATTTTGAGAAGTTAAACTAACTCCCTTCTCCCTTTATCGGTGAGAGCAACTCAGATCAGAAATGTCCTTTCGATTAAGTTGTCATCGGGTACAACTTCCTCTAGGCTTTTGACGACCCTATCAGTGGGGTGGACCCTGGTCTCTTCCACCCCTGGTCTATTGTACTATAGTTGATATTTGGAGATAACAGCCCCCTCATGGGCTTTCTCCTGGGCATTCTCTGATTCCTTCTTATTTTCTTTCTTTGGGCGGATAGCTAGCTGCAATAAAGCACTTTTTGGTCGTAAACTGGTCGCCTTGGATCTCGAAAACTCTCGATCTATAATGCACTTCAAGTTTTGATGATAGGTTGATGGCATGACCTTCATGGCATGGAGCCAACCTCTGCCCAAAAAATCATGGTATAGGGACTCAATGTCCATCACTAGAAACTCAATTATCTTTGATATGTTTCCCACCCTGACAGACAAGATTAACTTTCCTAACGGTATAATGATCCTTCCTGCGAAGCCGATTAGTGGAACAATGGCTTTTTTAAGGTCGAAGACATTCAACTTCAATTTATGGAACAGTTCTAGGTACATCACTTCGGACGAACTCAATTCTAAGTGTGATCACCAACGCATCATGATGTGCGGTTCTTACCCCGACCAAATTAACAATGTGTGCCTGGAGTAATCAATGTCTTTTGATCATCTATGCTTTTCGGCCTGGGATTTTGCAGGGTAAATTTGAAAAGCTTCCATCACGACAGTCACCTTCTTAAGTTCCATTCGAACGACGTTGTTATGGATCTTCTTGAGGCCTGACACCCCATGAATTACTACAAAATCATGTCCTGTATTATCATCGAGGATATTATCTAGCTTTTGATCACTATTGGCTTCCTAAATTAGCTCTTCCAAATATGACTTTAGAACTTTGCAATTCTCTATTTGGTGATCGCCCTCCTTATGGAATGTGCATCTAAGCATGTTGTACCTTTTAATTAGGTCGCCACCCATCTTCTTGGGCCATTAGATAAAAGGCTCCTATTTTATCTTGAGAAGAATTTTGTAAATAGGTTCCTTAAAGACTTTGTTAACATCCTAGAACTCTTTGGAGGGATCATTCTTGTTAGCACTCTTGGATCCATTCTTTCCCCCATTCTTGCTTCCCTTCTTCTAAGTATCATTATTATTCGTCCCCTTGTTCTTCTTCACTTGACCATTATCTCCCTCACTAGGATGAACTACATCTTCCGCCTTGGCGTACTTCTCGATACAAGCTATAAGATCATCGATGGTGATGGTTTCCTTCTTCGTGAGGGATTGGTGCAGGAAAGAGGTGGTCGGCAAGACAGCTTTAAAGGATACTACGGAAACCTACTTCGAGAAATGCTCAACCTTATTAAAAACTTCCCAATATCTTTTGGCGTAGTCTCAGAGCTTCTCCTGTGGCTTATTCTTCAAAGTGAGCAGTTCTTCCATCCGCTTGGGATCGGAGTTTCTCGTTATGAATCACGTTGTGAAAGCCTTCGCTAGTGCTAAAAATTCCCTATCAACTTATGGGGAATCCTTTCAAATCACTTATGTGCTACTTCATGTAGGCTAAAAGGGAAGATTCTGCACATAAGTGTGTCACTGTGGCTCCATAAGGTTAAAGCCTGATTATATTGCCTAACATGGTCTATGGGGTCTGTTTTTCCATCATATACCTTGAACCTGGGGACAATGAATTTCTTTTGGGGATCCTCCTATTCGACTGACCTTGAAAAGGGGGACTTTATCTGAGTATTGAGATCTCTTCTGGATAGCTCTATGGTTGACCTAGCTCCTCTTACCCGCGTTTAATTATATTCGTAATTAAAATACTATATTGTAATATTTATTGCGTATAATGCAACTGTCTTCGTTCACAGACCCTATTTGAGGGGAGTAGTGTGTACTCATGCTCGGGGCCCTGACCTCGTGCATTGACTAACTTTTTCAGATATTAGTGCTGGAGTAGTTGTATAGGATTTATTGGATATCGTTTGGAGGTGCAGCTGGAGTTTATTCTTTTTATCGCTTTAATTAGTTAGACTTTCTTTTCAGTCGTATTTATTATGAGACTTCATTTGGGTTTTATTGGGCCATTCGGTTCCAAAGTTGTTAGAGGATTTCAGTTGGATTATTCACAGTTGATTATTACTCAGTTTTCATTAATCATTTTGGAGATTGAATTTATTCGAAGTTTAGCATGTGATGGATCTTTTATCGTTCAGTTTTTATTATCAATTGGGATTGATTCAATTATTTATCTTGTGGATTGATTTATTTATGTCTCATATATGTCTCATGTTAAGAATGGTATTTTAATTACTCAAGCCCGATTTAGTTTTAGTGGCGGCCGATGCTAGAATTTAGCGGGGTGTGACATCTACCTCTACTTCCTTCTCTTTCTCCTTTCCATTTCCTTTACCCTTGCCCTCATTGGAGGTGGACCCCGAATGACGCTTCATGAAGGCGTACATATCTAGGACCGTCTCTAACCTTGATAGCTTTTCCTCATGGGTGTCCACCTTATGATCCAACCAGGTGTTTCTCGTCTCTATTCCGATGATCTTAGACTTCCGCACCCGCGAGCTCACCCCCTAGTCCTCCCCTTGCGATCCTCTCCAAGCACTTGGTCGCATGCATTCATAGACAAAGATGTTTTGTCAGCATTAGACTGCGGCTCATGCACTTCCTTAAGCTTTGCGTGAAATGACAAAAAGTACACGATTAGTTAATTAAGTAAATAAAAAAATTATAACGTAATAAAAAAAATTAAACATTGATAACTTACAATCATGGTTGTGACGCTTGGGGACACCTCCTTGTCCTTGCCCTTCTTCATCCAAATTTCCATATAAGCATCGAGACACTTTGGCCTACCCTCAAGGCCACTCCTCGTCTTTTGAAATAAAATAATGCAGAATTAGTAAGTAATACAAAGTAATGCTAAATTAGAATAACATAAAACTAAAATTAAAGAAAAATAAAAACTTACTATCCTATGCTCCACCTCGGCGTAAGATGTCCGTCCGAAGTAGTGCACGTCCAACTTTTTTGCCCAATTTTTCCTCCCCGATTGGCGAGAGTCCAATTATCGCTCATCAATCTTATTGTCGACAAACTTTGCCAATAAGAGCGGGTCCTTCAGGGGGACGGTGTCACGTACTCTCAAAATGGACTTCCGGGTCTTTCCAAAGTATCATGCCTACATATTCTTCTTCCATATCTTACATTAATCCCTCAACTGTTCCAATGTGGAGTTGCATACTTGTGGGGGCAAGCCGAATTGTTCCTGCCAAACAAATACAAACCAAAAAGAAAGAAAGTGTTAGTTGCTTATAAATATAAATATAAATTAAAATTAAAATATAAATATAAATATAAATACACTACATGTAATGCCCCCCCCCCCCCCCCCCTCCCCAGATGCCAATTTTGAGCTCATTAGGGACGACCCTCAAATCAGTGTACCCTGGGCCAATGATTGCCTTCAACAACTCTAGGGATTTAGTTAATAATGTCGTCTTATTCTCGGCGATGTACCCTAATTTTCCCTATTTGGGGGGCCTAGTGGCTGAAGATCCCTTATCGCCTCCACTACCGCACTAGGATGAAGACATTTCTGCAAAAATTATTAGTAGTAGTACAAACGTGTATCTGGACTCTGAATTAATGCTCAAATTCGATAATAACAAATTCAAGAGATTTCATTTAATGTAAAGTACACATAAGAACTAAAACTTATACCAATTTTAATACATACAATATCAATTTCAATTTCAATTTATACGAATACCAATTCCAATTTATATCAATTTCAATTTATACCCATACCAGTACCAATTCCAATATCAATTAAATACCAAATACCCAATACCAATTTCAATTTATAGACACGCACACTGCCCCCGCCCCTGTGAACACATACTCCCTGGTAATGGATTTTGAATTAATGCTTAAATTAATTAAAATCCTAATTAACATATTCACTAACCATAAAACCAATTTTGATTCAAATCTGATAATAACAAAGTACTAGAAGATTCAAATCCGATCCTTCAATGTATCGTGTATTCTTTACTTAATCTTTGAAAACTTTTATCAATCTTTCAAACGGATACATCCGTTGATATTTAACTGGGATGCAAGGAAGTGCCTCGTCACATACGTGTACCAACAAGTGAACATCTTATGTCAAAGAATTATGGGGGTAAGTACTTCTCCAACACACAAATCGCTTCGGTCACCACCAATTTCGTAGCCACTATGTGATCTCGATTAACTACCTTCTCACATAAAAAAGAGATATAGATATTAATTTGCATAATAGCCCTCGTAAATCCTTGTGCTTGGATAAATAGTTCTTAAACAATAGAGAAACTAATTGCATGATCACATGCCAATCATGGTGCTTACACTCATGTAAATCATGGGTAGCATAATTCATAATCCTTTGGAAGTTGAATGAAAAATTAAATAGAACCTTCAAATTATATATAATATGTCTAAAAGCACCTTCCTTTCCTCACTCATAAAAGTAAACGCACCAGGGGGAATTATTTTCCTTCCCTTACTATCTTCTTTCAAGCATATTTATGGCTAAAGTTTCAACAATTTAAGATCTTTTCATGCATTTTCTCCATCCTTCAAATGACTCCCCTCAGGCATGTGCCCAGAATATGTTCAGCGATGTTCTTCTCTACGTGCATCACATCTAATACATGGTGCCCCGAGTTATTATTCTAATAACGCAAGTCGAATAAAATTAACCTCCTAGACCATGCTTTTCTTATCTCAGTTTAATTCTCAAATGGGGACTTCTTATTCTTGACATTCTTAAATTTAGGATTCTTACCTAACATATTAGGGCCACCATAAGAAGATTTACTTTGAATTTCTTAACCTAAAAGTTTTCTCGACGGTAGTCTATGTTCAACTCGACCCGGTAAAAAATTGGAACATTTGTCAAATCTAGAAATATGATCGAGGGCAAAAATCTCCTATGGCAATGGTATACATTTTTTGAGCTAGCAGGGAGATGGAGAGATTTAGTCTCCTCTCCACAAATAGGATACCCAAAATAACCATGTACTACACAACTAGATAATGTCCCATAAGCTGGAAAATCTTGAATTGCCCACATCAACATAGCTTTCATCGTAAACTCTTCTTTTATAAAAGAGTCAAATGCTTTCTCACCCTATTCCCAAAACTCATTTAATTGTTTTACCCAAGGAGTTAGGTAGACATCGATGTCCTCAGTTGGTGCCTTTGGCCCAGGTATCAATAAAGACAACATCAAAAATCCAGGTCTCATACGCTATGAAGGAGGGAGGTTGAGTGGGGCTAGGATCACTCTGATTGGTTCTGAGATTTCCAAATGGATTGAAATTATCTGTTGATATTGCCAAACGAATGTTACGATGTTCTCGAGCAAAATTGAGATACTCAAAACTCATCCTCTGCCAATCTATAGAATTAATAGGATGATGCATGATATTATCCCCTGCTTCTTCCCTAGCATGTTAAGTCATTACCTCTCCTATCCATGGTACTATGAAAAGCCACTTTAATCTAGACCCAACAGGAAGATATTTCAACACTTTTGACGCACTTTTGAGCTTGTGCCTTCCTTGCCAGTAGATTAGACATATCTAGGTTCATCGCATACCGGACACCGATCGAGATTTTCATACTCCTTTCGGTATAGTATGCAGCCATACACACAAGTATGAATTGATTTATACTTTATTCCCAAACCTTTCAAACTATTTTTCATAGTAGGACTGAAAATCTCATTCTTCTATGTTGGCTCAATTTTAAGAAAAATATTTTTTATGTTCATGCATTTTTTTTAGTGTTAAAATCTATATTTATAATCTAAAAATCATATTTTCTTATATTTATTTTACATACAAACTACTTTTTGTAAAATCATTGTAATGTGTATATTTATCATAATAAATTTTATTTTATAAATTATGAGTTTATATAAATTATTTTTTTTAATATACCTTTTATATATATTTTTAATTAATTTCTTTTAGGTTTAAATATTTTTATTAAACTAGCTTTGTTGATTAAACATTTTTTTGGTTTAATCTTTAAAGTTTAACAGAAAATTAAATTGGCAGCTCATTTTTTAAAATGGTTTGTGCCGTTGGGTTTCTTATTCCTTGCTGACTAAGGGGTCGTTTGTTTTTACCTCTTAAGTCTGAATCTGAACCATTCAGACTTAAGAGGTATCAAAAAGTGTTTATTTTTTTAAAAGATTAAGAAGTTAACGGCCATATTTGCCTCTTAATGATTAAGAGGTAGCGTTAGGTCTGAAGTCTGAATCTGAAGTCTGAATCAGTCTAAATACATTCATTCAGAAGTATATTCAGACGTAAAAATAAATACATTTTTCAGATTCAGATTTCAGACTTCAAATTCAGTCTTCAAATTTCAGACTCAGACTTCAGATAAAAAAACAAACGCAACCTAAATTTATGGAAAAGTTTTTGGTTTATAGCTAACCTATTTATGCTTGTACCCCTAAACCTGACTTCTTGATTTTACCCTCAGTTGCCAATGGGTTTTTATAGAAATGCCATTACATTTGGAATGTATTACGATCAGACCTAGCTCATTTTATTAGGGCTTTATAATCCTGGGAAATTCTAGAGGGACTCTCATTTTGTGACTCACAATGTGAGTCACAATGAGTTGTCATACAATCATTGGTTCAAATTATTTTTTTAATAAAAATTAAAATTTTGTATTGTTATTGTTAATAAAAACTATGTTTTTAGAACTGTTTTTTTTTTCAAAAGTGTTTTTAATTTTTTACACCTGTTTTACAAAACAAAAAAAAAACATTTTACTATTTTTTTTTAAAATAACTTTTATTGAAAATTTTTATTTTCAATAAAAGTCATTTCTTTCAAAAATAGTTTAAATGACGTGGGTCCGCGTCAGCGGTACTAACCAATTCCGACGATGATGTGGGTCCCCGCCAGCGGCACTAACCAATCTCGGCGATAATATGGGCCCGCGCTAGCTTTTAAAAAAATAGTTTTTCATATTTTTAATAAAAAAAAATTAAAAAGAAATTGTTTTTAGAAAATGAAAAAAATTGTTTTTTTTTTAAATTATATTTTTTAAAAAGGACATATATTTTTAGTTTAACCCATTTAGTCCCTCGAGCACTCAACATTCTCTTATTTTTAAAGGTCCGCGCCAACGGCACTCCCTCTCCAAAATATGTGGCAAATGACTTTTTTAAAGTGTTTTTAACTTTTTACAACTGTTTTAAAAAACAAAAAAAATATTTCATTATTTTTTTAAATGACTTTTATTGAAAATTTGTATTTTCAAGAAAAGTCATTTTAAAAAAAAATAGTTCAAAGGATGCGGGTCCGCGCCAGCGGCACTAACCAATCGCGCTAATGATGTGGGTCCGCCCCAGCGGTACTCAGTAATCTCGATGATTATGTGGGTCCGCACCAGCGGCACTAACCAATCGCGACGATGATGAGGGTCCGCGCCAGCGGCACTAACCAATCGCGACGATAATATGGGTCCGCGCCAGCGGCACTCACTCATCTCGATGATGATGTGAGTCCGCGTCAGCGACACTAACCAATTGCGACGATGATGTGGGTCCACGCCAGCGACACTAACCAATTGCGACGATGATATGGGTCCGCGTCAGCGGCACTAACCAATCGCGATAATGTGAGTTCAAGTCAATTTTTAAAAATAATTTGTTCATATTTTTAAGAAAATAAATACAATTTTATTAATAAGAAACTGTTTTTAAGAAATAAAAAAAATAGTTTTTTGAAAATAAAATAAGGTTTCAACAATTTTTTAACTGTTTTAAAAAATTAGTTAACAATTTTTTCTAGTTTTTATTTATAAAAATCATATAATTTTTTTTATGAATGTAGTATTTTTTTAACAATAACTTGTTTATAAAATTAAAAAAAGAAAAACATGTTTTCCCCTCTTTTTTTTTTGTCCTTTAGTGGACAAAGGATAGAGAGTCGGATTGAGAGTGGGATAGAGAGTCGGTGTAGCAATGCTCTTATAATCCTTCTTGAAGCATTTTTGTTTTCAGGGGTTCATTTTCATCACTCTCTCTAAAGAGCGTCGACATTTACTCCCTCATTTTTCTATCTCTCTTTATATCTTATGTGTATACATCTATGAGATTTTCTTCATACGCTTTACAAACACTTACATTCACACACCGATTCATCGATCTTAAAGGGTTGTTAAGGTTTTTGTTGGTTTGGATCTTTTAAAATCTGTTGTTGAAGTTTCGGTTTCGGGTATTTTAAATGTGTGCTGGTTTTGGAGCTTTTGGAAGCTGAATGTTACTCCTAGAGATCAGATTTGTTCTTCTTAACCTTTTTTTTTTTGAAGTGTTTTGTTTAGACCTGGTGGTAGCATTGTTTGTTAACACAAATTTTTGAGAACCTTATTTAAAAGCTTATGTTTTAGATCTGTTAAACAAAGGTTTTTTTGTAGTTTAAAACCAAAATTGTTTGCTTTTTGATTTGGGGTTTGAGATCAGTAGGTTCATAGTTTTTTTACGAGTTGATTGGTTCTGCCTTGTTTTACGCAATTATGTTGTGTTAGTTGGGTGCTATCTAGGCTTAATATCCGTTTGAGACTCTATTTTGTTTGGTTACATCTAAAATCTGTTTTGTTGTCTTATTTGTTATTAAAACCAAACTTTTGTATGGTTTGTTTGGTTGATTTACCGGCATACTGTTTTTGTCCCCTTTCCTTGCTCAAATCTAGTTCTTGGGAAAAAGAACTTATTTAAACCTTAATTTTTTTAATCAATCCAAGAACTGAAAATCTATATAAATTGTCTTTCCTGGTTGTGATCCAGATTTATATATACAGTGGGGTGTTTTTATTTTTTTGGACATATTGATACTAGGGGTGGCCATAGGTCCGAGGTCCGCCAAGCCGGCCCAATAAAAAATAGGGCTTGGGTAAGGTAAATAGGCCCGCAAAGCAGGCTTGGCAAAATTTTATAGGCCCGATTTTTTTTCAGGCGGCTTGGGCATGAGTTCTTAAGCCGGATGAGGCCCGGCCCGGGGCCCGAAATATATATATATATATATGTGGGGGGGGGGGAGTTCTATAAATATAAAAACGTATACCAAGTCTTTTCATGTAAAGTGAGAAACTTTATATATGGACTTTGTAATATATGGAGTTTAAAACAGATTTTTAATTAAAAAAATTGGTCTTTAAATAAAAAAATAGGTATTTTAATTTTTTTAAAAAATCTTTTAATTAACATAATAGGGCCCGATCGGGCGGTCCTGAGTAAAGAGCTTTCAAATCTGGACGGGTTGGGATTACATAATAAGGCCCGATCTAGGCCCGAGCGGGCTTGGGATAACACTTAATTTTTTAAGCCTAGCCCGAGCCCGACCGGGCCTGGCCAGGCCCGGCCCACGGCCACCCCTAATTGATACTGCTTTGTTGGATTTTTTTTTGGTTAAAAACAAAGTTGAAACAATCTAAATTGATCGGCACTTTAGGTGTGTGTTTTCTCAAACATACTTGTTTAAGTTCTTTTAGATCTGTTTGTGACGTGGGGCGCGATTGAGGCGTGGAGGTCAAACGTTAAGCCTTAGAAGCCTAGGTGTGAAAAGGCGTTTAGGCTTCTTAATATATTTTAACATTTTTTAACCATAACAAGGCTATTAAAATATAAAAATTGCACATATCATAAAAATATGTCTGAATATATGCGAATTAAAATACTATTTGATTATTTTGGATAAGATAATGGTCCGATTTGTAAACAAATTTTTTAAAAGGCGACATCGTTTCACTAAGGTATTGTTGTTTTTGGAAAAAAGTGCCCCTTAAAGAGTTTTACGAAGAATAAGGCGTGAAAAACGTAAGGGAAGGCGTTTCTCCCAAGCCTTAAGTTTAGGCATGCCTAGGCATGTTTTTTTGGAACAATGCTTAAACTAGAATAAATCTTTTCATATTTAAAACTGGATTAAGGTAGGTTTGTTTTTTATTTCAGTTGTGTGATACAATTTTTGGAATTTTATTTCCTAATTTGATTGTGACATTTATACCTAACTGAAATTTTTATTTGGGTTTAATTATTGTTGGTGTTAATTAATTATTAAAGACGACCTTGTGTGTGTCAAATGATTTAATAATTTGTAATCACTTTATGCACTAATTAAATTTATCTCTACTTATTGATTTTTATTTGTGTTGTGTACAACTTCACGGGGACTCTAGTGTTGAGTGTATGTTCCAAGTTACCACAACCTAGATAATTTAGTTAGATTCAGATTGTTGTGGGGTCGTCGAGTTTGTGCCTTGGTGTACCGGTATGTATTGGTCAAACTATTTCATTCACACTAGTATTGTTGTAATTTGTACTTAAACATTGGTAATAGTAGATTTGGGTGTATGAGTTGTCTTGGGACTAAAGGACATGAGGTTTTCCATTTCGATGGTTTCCTCGAGATATTGTGTTCTTGCCACTTCACCTCATCTCATTCTTAAAAAGTATTATTTTTATATCTAGCATCACCACCTTTTTTTACTAGTGTACATGAGTGTTTTAATTTATAAACTTTAATATATTTTATATCAAAGAGTTAAAAGAGTTTTTATATAACCTAATTAATATTAGCAAGTACCCTTTGGTTCTTTCTAGTGATCCTTATGTTGTTTCAAGTGGTATCAGAGCTTCAGAATTTACTTTATAAAAGTTTTTATTCCACAAAGATCTTGAATTCTTTTTAAAAATCTATTTTTTATATTTTAAAATCTATTTTCTTAAATGGGAATTCAAAATGGTATTGCTGATTTTTCTTCTAGAAAATCCTTTTATGAATGTTTTAAAGAGGCAAAGATTTATTCATGACATGGCATTAAAAGTGATAATACTTTTTGCCAAGCGATGGGTGCAATTGAAGTTAAAGATATTTCAGCATGCACCACATGTTTAGAGACATGGTACGTACTTAAATCTTCTACTCATTTACCTAAATTTTTAGATGATATTTTTTATTGTGATAGTATAAATAGTTGTGATAATTTAGTTTCATTTACTTCTCGTTGCATTTTTAAGTCCGAGAATATATTTGATTGCTTATTTACTAGTTCTAATAATTCTGATTTATGTGTAGATAATTCTGAATTAAACTATGAGAATTTATCTTGTACCTCACCCGCTCAAAATCACCCTACTTTCACTGCTTCCATATCTAATATTTATAGTATTTTTTATGATGTTGATGAATCTAAAAATGTAGATGACTCTGTCATTTTTTAAGGTGCGTGAGTACAAATTTAGAAGGGTGTGTAGATAATATTTCTATTGATAATACATTTGAGGACTGCACTAATTTAGTTCAAATTGATTCTAGGTTGATGACTAAAAATGACGTTTTTAACAATCGAATCAAGTCTATGACCAAAGAATCTGATTTTCATGTTAGTGAACTTGAAAATGATGTTTCATATTTAGAGAAAAGAATTGTTATGTTAACTGAACTTAATCACTCTCTTGAAACTAAAAACAAGAAAATTTTGTTTAAATTTGATGAATCTCAAATTGAGCTTTAAAATGTTTTGAATAAATATGATGAGTGTCAAATATAACTAGAGAGTGCTTTGAAAAAGTTAAAAGGCTATTGTAATTTTAGGGATGCCGTAAAAACTACTAATAAGAATCTGATTTTAGAACGATCTACTAATGGATTAGGATTTAAAGGAAAAGAATTTGATGTTACTAATTTTGTTAAATCTATAGAACAATTTTCAGAGAGCTATAAACATTTTGAAATTGAGTGTTATTCTTTTAGTGGTAAACCTGCATTTGAATGCAAATTTTGTCATACAACTGGATATGTAGAAAAAAAATTCTTTAAAAAATTAGGGCTGAATAAATCTGATTTATGCAAATTTAAGTAAATACAAAATGTTGGAGGGGACGTAGGTCATGGTGATAGTACTAGTTCTTTAATAAATGGGACAAACAATAGATATATAAAAAATAATAAAGCTGATGGAGTACAAGATTAACGTGCCATATAATTAAAACAAACAAGGGATTAAAGCTCAAACGAAATAGCGCAGTGCCCAACGAGGGTTCGTGGACCAAGGTAGATAAAAAAAGTGGCTAAGAACACATTTTAGAGGCCCGAGAATTCTGTCACGAGCAGTTTGAATAAGACTTGTTGATATTTTCACGGGACAACTGATGACTTGATGGAATTGATGTAAATAAATGCGGGGCCCAAGAAAAAAATTCAGTCGAGTTGTGGACTTCAAAGACTAAGAATACAAAACAATATGTTTGTGTAAAATCACTTAGGAAAAACATGTCCATCAAAACTTGTAAGAGCATGTACAATGGTGGGATTAGAATACAACAGAATTTGTAAGTTTATAAATTTTTACAAATCGAATGCACTACACTGGTGAGGTTTAAGTAACAAAATCTGTAAGGAAATTTGCATAGGTTCTGCAAGTATACAAATCGTAGGGAGAATTTGCAAATGGTTCTTACGAACTTCTGAAATTCGTAGGAATTGGTACGAACTTCTGTTGTTCGTAAAAATTCTTACGAACTTCAGAAGTTCGTATAAACCATTTTTACCCCAAAAAAATTATATATTTGGGTTCTTATGAACAACATTTGCCCGTAGCATTTCCTACGAACAAATGTTGTTCGTAAGAAAAGTCATTTTAATTCCCACGAACAAGATAAATTCGTAGGAACTCAGTATTTGTTTTTTCCAAATTCCTCCACTGTGCATTGACATGTTTGACGAAAGGTAAAACCTCTTTTGATTCTCCAACTTTACAAATCAGGTGTGGATGCTCTAACAATATATTGTAAAAGCTATACCCAAGCTTTGACCGTACGTGACAACACATTTGGTTCAAGAAAAATAAAATCTTTTACCATATCATTTGTGCCCTCAAGGCAGTAGGCGTGTAAGCCTAGGTAGTCGTATAACAGGAGTTGCACATCTATCAATACATGCATTTATATGAAAAGACTTGTGACAATCTCAAATAACATATCTTTGGTTGATATAAAAAAAATTGTAAGTATTATATAGGATGTTAAATATTTGTGTAAGACAATTTACAACGATAGATAGATAGATAGTTAAATATTTGTGTAAGACAATTTACAACGATTACAACGAGAGAGAGAGAGATCGTGAAAAGAATTACTATTGAGGGCCGAGTGAATAGTAGCAATAAGATTAACATAGATAAAAAAAAACATGTATGTGGTTACAATTGCTTTAAGACAAAAAGAATGAGGGGCAATAAAAAATGCCCCATTTGATTTGGTTCAGATATTTGATACACAAATCTCTCAATAATAGAAGTTGAAAATAGTTACTCTATGTAATAGAAAAAAGGATAATTGATGGACTATATGCATGCACCAACTTCTTTACTCCATATAATATATAAGGTAGAAAACTTTTATATACATATTTTATGGTTTTCGACAAGTTGAATAACAATTATTGGTTTGAAAAATTATATATATAATAAAAAATAACTTGTATAAATATATATACTAAAAATTAATGTATATATAATATAATATGTAAAAATAACGTAAAGAGAGATAAAAAAAGTAAGTAACATATAGATATAAAAATGTTTTAGAATATATTATTTAAAAATCAATAACTATGTAGTTAACTACAATATATATGACTCGCATAAAAGAAAATGTAACATATTAAGAAATATTTTTATAATTACTTAATAAAAATTTGTTTGTAATCATCAAAATCAATATATTATATTACACTAAAATGTACTAATTACAATTAAACTTAATTAAATGTTAATAAAAAAGAGTAATTAAATTTTCGTTTAACAATCTCCTCCTTTTTTATGATGGCAAACAATGATTCATAATAATCCGTAAAATGATATATTAAGCACAGTTAGTGAATCATACATATTTTTTACATTATCAACAAGAATTTTTCATATAAATCAAGTGACGAGGGTAAAAAGAGAATCTCCCCCTATCAAAAATAATATGTGAATGGAATATAACCATAAATCGCAAGAGACATAAAATTTTCAATACATACATGTGTCATCATCAATTTTCTCATAGCATGTATTTGAATTTTCGATAGTCATGAATATAATTAGACAACGCACAAGTCACTAAGTTGATAAGATCAATAAATTCAATTGCATAATGGTGAAAAATTTCACAACTCAATGTTAAGCACACAACATGAATGAGAATATAGCGACGCAAATTTTTCATTTTGGTCATGCTTTTCCGTTTTCGAGATACGAACATAAATTTTTTGAAATTATTAAAAATATCTATAATATCGCATCAATAATTATGATCAAGCATTTTTCTATGAATCATTTTCAATAACAATTTTATATCCCTCTAAGGGATAGCAATGAAGACATATATGCATATAATAAATATGGTGCATCTTTTTCATGATATAAAATATTTTCAACATATAATACCATGAAATCATTTTCAAAAAATTATTCACGAATCATCTTTGTTAATCATTTATTTTTTCAATTTAAGCACATATAACCAAATGATATTTAAAAAATTTATCATGAATGTCACAAATATTCCAATAATAGCACTAATTATGTAACATGTCATAAATATAGCTCAATAAGACTAATATTTTCATATCATCAATATAAATGAGTGAATATCTCAATATTAACATGTAGCTCATATGACTAATATACTAGAATATTCTCAAATGACATTTTCGTTCAAAATTATCATATGTCAATGCCATGAATTAATTCAATATTATTATTCACAAAAATAGGTCAAGATGTAACAAAAAAAATATGATTTTTCATCCCAAAATTTATCATAAAAAACAAGTGTATGTCTCATAACATAAAATCATCAAGAATAATAAATGTAATACTTTACATGTGAAGACTAAATTTTCATAACAAGCTTATATGCTTTAACAAATATACTATGCATGGAAAAATATCAACTAAGATCATAAAATTAAATTATTTAGAAACATAAGATATGAAATTAAAGAATGGTGTTTCTTACAACCTTACCAATACCAAATATATGTCCATGAAAATTCTTCAAGTGTGGCATTTCTAACATTTTGCAATGATACTTAAAATTTGTAATGATACCAAATCATATGCCTTGAAAATCCACATTACATCTCAGAATGCAACCTACATAACTTTGAAGATTTTTTCTTTTGGTACCCAAAATATGTTAGGTCTTTAGGGGTTAGTATACATCTTAGCTCCTTTAGTAATCCAAGCTAATTTTCTTTGTCCAAATTTTGTACGGACACAAATCTGAAAAGTGTGTGCGTCTACCACAATATGTGCACAAAGAGTTAACTTTAAGATTGGAATAATTATGAAAGTTTTTCTTATTTTCATTAATGTTGTAATCAATTCCATCTTTATCAAACATCCATATTTGTTCTCCTAACAACTTTTCTAAATAATCTCTACCATTTACAAAATTTGACAAGATATGCAAATAATGTGTCGACTTTTTTTTTTCAATTCGGAATTTTCAAGCTCAAGTTTCTCAAAAGATATGCTAGTAGTATTTTATAATTTCAAAATTTCAACTTCTTTTCTCAAAGAATGGTTTTTTAATTTTAACTCATTAATTTATTTTAAATATAAATCACATGTTATAGATAGTAATGAATGAGATTTTTTAAGTTCAATATATTTATTTTTATGTTCTTCAAAACTTTCACATAATCCATCAAATACATTTTTTAATTCCTCATAATCATCACTGTCATTAGAAGTTTCAAGGTTAGAATGTACCCCATTTTCCATAGCCATGAAACAAAGATGAGCAATTTCATTTTCATTTGAATCTCGAAAGAGATAGTGTCGGAGTCACTCCATTGTGTGACCTTCAATGCCTTATTCCCTTTCTTATACTTTGGACAATTTGGTTTAATATATCCAACTTCATCACAATGATAGCACCTTAATACGAATTTGGAATGAATATCTTCATTGAACTCTTTTGAAAAATATTTCCTTCTTTTTTCCTTGGCTTTCTTTTTGGAAGAAAGATACTTTTTAAAGTCTTTATCCAATAAGGAAATATCATCATCATCTTCACTTTCTTCATCCTTGCTTGAAGATTTAAAAGAAATGATTTTACTTGCCTTAGGTTTCTCCTCTTCTGCAAGTTCCTTGAGTTCCATCTCATGAGTGATTAAGGAACCCAATAGTTATTGAGAGATAGGTATGTCTCTTATTTCTTCTTTGATAGACAACTTTTTAGTCATCCAAGTTGTTGGTAATGACCTGAGAATTTTTCTCACCAACTCATTGTTAGTATAGGTTTTTCCAAGAGATTTAAGACCATTGATAATATTTATAACAAGTATTTGTTATCGCGTATCGATGACTTGTTCCATCAGCTGAGGGGAATAACCTACTTCTCTAAGATATTTGAGTTTGTGGTACCATTAGTTACGTATTATGGAGCAGGATGTCCCTAAGATCGCATTTTTGACGAGATACGGGTCTTGTGAGTTTAGGGTTGTGCCATTGGGGCTAACTGATGCAACAACAGTTTTCATGGATCTTATAAACAGGGTATTCAGGGATTTCTTGGATCAATTTATCACTTTGTTTATAGATGATATCTTGATTTATTCTCATACAGAGAGCATGCACACAAAGCATTTGTGTAAGATTCTTCAGACTTTACAGGACCGCCAGTTGTATGCCAAGCTCGAGAAATATGGATTTTGGTTACGAGATGTGAAGTTCTTGGGTCGCATTATCTTCGAGAAAAGGATTTCTGTAGATCCAAGTAAGGTGTTAGCGGTGAAAGAGTGGGTCTAGCCCACGAAATCAATAAAGGTTCGTAATTATCTGGGGTTAGTAGGGTACTACCACTGGTTCATCCGAGGATTTTCAAAGATTGAGGGTCCCTTGACAAATTTGACTCTTAAGGGAGTGTCGTTTGTTTAGGGCGTGACCACTGTCAATTAGCTTTCGATGAGCTAAAGGTCAATTTGACTTCTGTTCCAGTGTTTGTATTGCCTAGGGGAGGAGTGGAGTACTTTATTTTTATCAATTCATCCTTACAAGGACTTAGGGGAATTCTATAGCAAGGGGAACGGACCATGGCTTATGCATTTTGCAAGTTTAAGACCCATAAGAAGAATTATTCCACTCACGACTTGGAGTTAGCAGTAGTCATTTTTCCTTGAGGATTTGGAGGAACTATTCACTAGGAGAGAAGTTCCGATTATTCACGGACAATGAGTCACTTCAATATCTTTTTATGCAGGAGGAGCTAAACATGAAGCAGCATAGCTGGCATAAATTTATAAGGGATAATCATTTTGTCATCCAGTATCATCCAGGGAAGGCTAACATAGGGCAGATGCATTGAGTCGTGTGTCGATAGGATAGTTGGCAGTAGTGTGGAAGGTAAAGTGGACTGAACCTCATCGGGAGGAAGAGGTAGTTCGTTCTTACATAATAATGATGACCAACACCCCCAAGATCATTTTAGGGTCATGAAGGCAAAAGTAATGGGACATTCTTATGAGTAGAGGATTCAACAGTTATTGGTTGGTGGCGCAGAGTCTTACTCAGTTAGTTCAGAGGGTGGATTATTCTTCAATGGGAGGTTGGTTGTCCTAGATGATGAGGACCTACATCGCATAGTTATGGAGGAGGCGTATGGGTCACAATTTTTTGTACATCCCGAAAGGGATAAGATGTACCATGATATGAGGAGGCGGTATTGGTGGGTCGGTATGAAGTGGTATATAATAAAGTTTGTCTCCAAGTGCACCACTTGTTAGATGGTGAAGGTTGATCATCGAAGACCAGCCAGAGTTTTATAGTCATTGGAGATTTTGATATAGAAATGGGAGAGTATTCGATGGACTTCATCACAGGGTTATCGATATTACAGCAGGGTCACAATTCCATCCGGGTTATTTTGGATTAGTTGACCAATATAGCCCATTTCTGGCCAGTTCGGGTGGATTATACAATAAAGCGGTATGTACAGTTGTTCATAGCAGAGATAGTGAGATTGTACGGGGTTTTGCTCAACATTATTTTAGATTGGGATAAGATCTTTGTGTACCACTTTTGGCAGAGTTTTAAGTGGCGATGGGGAGATAATTGCGTTTGAGCATAACTTACCACCCACAAACTGATGGGCAGATGGAAAAGGTGAAATAGATATTGGAGGATTACCTTTAGTAAAGTTTGCGTATAACAACTCATACCAGTTCACTATTGGCATGGCACCATTTGAGGTTTTTTACGAGAGACCTTGTCATTCGCCCTCTTGTGAGGTGGGAAACAACAAGCTTCTCGGGCCTGACTTGATTCAAGAAACATCAGCGGAGATATAGTTGATCATGAGTCGTATTTGAGTATCTCAATACCGGAAAAAGAGTTATGTCGATGCGAATCAAAGATTTATGGAGTTTGACGTGGGTGTTCAGGTGTTGCTTCAGGTATTTCCCATGTAGGGAGTAATGCGGTTAAAGAAAAGGGAGAAGTTTGTGCCTAGGTATGTGGGTCTTTTTCCCATTATAAATAGGGTTGGGTTGATTGCGTATGATCACACCTTACTGGATCATTTGTAGCAGATTCACAATGTGTTCCATGCGTCGTCGTTGAGGAAGTATCTGAGGCATGACATGGCTTACCAGAACATAGCATTAGAGAAGCATGACTTGCAACTAAATATTTCTTATGAGGAGAGACCTATTACCATTTTGGACCATAGCGAGCGAAAGCTTCGGTCATAGGTGGTACCAATAGTTCATGGGTAGTGAGGACATCACAATATTGCTAGGTCGACAAGGCAGTGAGAGGACGACGTGCAGTAAAAGTATCTGAAGCTCTTCATGGCAGTTACATTCGAATTTCGAGATGAAGTTCCATTATTAGGGGGAGAATGTAATACCTTGTACTTTTATGAGTATTTAATTTCCGCGTGCTTATAATTATTGGTTTGAAGACCGGTTGGGTGCAATATAGTATGGTTGTGACCCCTCGAACATATGTTTATGACCACCTTCGTTGTATGTGTTTAGGTTTGAGTTCGGTGGTAAGATTCTGACCCGATGTCTTAGTGTGATAAACGATGCCTAGAGCCTAATATCATATGAGGGATGTATTTGTGAATTACAGGCTATGGAGATACGATTATACTTATATAGCGAGCGATATATATGTATGTTTACACTATATCGTGTGTATATCTATTTATAGCACGGGTGTAGCAATGTTATATTTATTGTGTGAATATTTATCCACAGCACGTGTGTTGCTACGATATTATTGATGGACATATACCTAATGAGGGTAGTATACATTTAGATAATTTTGACTATTAGCGGGTTTGGGCTTGGATAGCGGTTACTATCCTATTTATATGTGGTAGTATAATTAGGATAACAAAATGAAAATGTTAGGTGCGCACTGTAGATGAAATGTGAGATTTTATCTCTTGTGAGTGCGACCGGGTACTTATGAAAGTAATACACTACAAGTTTTAATGATTTAAAACAACTAATTACTTACAAAATAATCACAAATTTTGGGGCTTTGATCCGCGGGCAATTATTTTTTTTGTTTTTCTTTTAAAAACCCCAGGTGTGTAGCAGCAGCAACCGGGACCACGGGAATAGATTCGAGCTTTTCGTTGAAATAGTTATGGATGATACATGATTGGATTAAACCGACTCGATCATTCTATTCAGATAGGATCTTATTTCATTCTAGTTTTCCTTTTGGGCGTGTTAGCCGTAGATGGATAGGATGTAACACCCCGTATTTTTTAGGATAAATAATTTATCTAATTTGGAGAATTACAATTTAAACTAAATTGATGATTTGGAGAAACTATTTAATTGGAGAATTTATTTAAATTGTAAGATTTAATTTATTTGGAGAATTGAGATTTAAATTAATTCGGGTTCTTTTTTTAAAGAATACATGTGTTGTAAATTGAGGTTGAAATTTGATATTTCAGTTAAGTAACTCGGATGATGATTCTGAGTGTATGTTTGAGTCCGGAGGGTCGCGATAGTCAAAAAAGTGTACTCGGGGTAGTAATTAGGTCTCGTGATAATTTTTGACATGACCGAAATAAGACAGTCGGGCAAATAATTTAAACCATAAATAACTCCTCGATTTTATAAAAGAACATATAAAACCTACAACTATACATTAGCTCGAGCAGTTTTCTCATCTTAGCACTTCGAAAAAAAAATTCTTCATTTACAAACAAAGGAAGTTTGAATGGGAGCTACGTTAATAACGATCAAGCAAGCATCTTTATCCATCTTCTACACCTTCGTTGGTTTGTCAAAATCTTGGGTGTTTATTCTCTTTAATCTATATAAAAATGGGACTTAAAGGCAAAGCTCTGATTTGAGGTTTGTTTTTAATTTTTTTTTTTACTTTTGCAGAAACATAAAAAGAAAATCGTTCGAAGAAGGGAAGAAGGAGAAGAAAGATAGTTGTTGAACTTTATTTTCCAAGATTGTGGAGCTATAAAATGCTTATAAACATTTTTTTTTTGTATTTTTGTGTCTATATATAGATTTTGTTAGAGAGAGTTGTGTTGTCTCTATAACTCTTCATTAATTTTTATTTTGAAACAAATTTTATATGGGTTATCTATATTATAGAAAGAGTTATATTGTCTATAGAACTATTTATTATCTTTTATTTTGAAGCGATTCTAATATGATTTGTCTATGCTATTGTGATTTCAAAGAAATGATGAGGGTATTATTGTAGACCAATTTAACTTTAGATTTCAGTCTAGATTCAGAGGGTTTTGAACCTTTAAATCATTAAGACGATGGTAGTACAGTTACTATCTGAAATGTGTCAAAAACAAACATGTTTTCAATGCCTCTGAAATCTGAATGGTTTAAATTCATATTTCAGAGGTGTACACAAACGGACCCATAGTTTAAAGTGTGTGGTGAGAAAGAGATAGAGAGGAGAAAGAGCAGAAAAATGTTTTGGGTGTAGGTTTAATATTTTTTATACATGATTTTTAAAATATAAAGGAAAACCCTAAGTAAAAATGTTGTTATAAATATGCTTGCGCATTGGTTTCCCAGTTTTATGAGAGCATCCACGGCGGACAAAAGAAATTGTAGCTTTAGAAATTGTATGGTCCACAATGGTGAGCAAAAAACGAGACAATCCGTAATTGGATTTGTAGTCGTTCTCCAAATATAGAGAATACCTACAAATTCTGTAAATGTTCATACGAACTATAAAAGTTCGTAAGAATTAATACAAATAATAAAAGCTCGTAAGAACATTATTTACAATTTATACGATTAAAATATATTTTAAAAAAATCATACGAACTTCTATTATTAGTAGGAAATATATTTTTTATTTCCTACTAACAACATAAGCAGGTACATATTTTACAAATTATTCTTGCTTTACCACTGTGGAGTTTCTTGTCGAAGAAAGCTATAATGACTTTTTGATTCCCTAAACTTATTATTTGTGAGCATCCACCATTGTGGACTCTGACAATTATATTAAGGGTACATTGCTACAATGGTTTTTTCTAATCAGACATTGTTCTACTGGGAAATTTTTAGAGTCTACATGCCTTTTCATTTATTTCTTCCAGATATCTCATTTGCATTCTTTTTACTTCTCATATGATACGAGTGTGATATTTGAAGGTAAGATATATAAGTAGAGTATGATTCAAAGTGTGTGCATAGATATTAGGTTTGGATTTGTGGCATTGGTTGTTTGGTTTGTGTTGTCTTTGATAGTTACATTTATAGGGTTTGTTGTTTTTGAAATGGTGCTCTTGTGTGCCTGTGGGTTATCATCTAACTTTGCTTTCTTTTTAGTACGTAATTAGAGTTTTATAACTATATTTTTATACCAAGTGGGGTTTCAAAAAGTTTTGTGGTTTTTTTTTGGTATCATATAGCTTGAAGTGCATCTCGACTAATTCACATTCGCGATTCGTGGTTTTTGCTGGCTAAGCATTATTTTGACAATGTCGGGGATCAAACTGGGAACAAATCCAATCCACCGGTAAGACTGTTTCAATGACAGCCTTATACCACTGGACCAAGAGGCTTGATTAAATGGGTTGCTAAGTTTTGAACTCACAACCACAAGGTCTCGCATAGTATGCCCTACCACTGAGCGAGATGATCAAAAGTTGTGTTTTGATTTTTTAATATTTTGAGGATTTGATAGAATGAATGGTTTTAATAGTTTTGTGAAACACAATGTTAGACACTCATGGTGTTCAAACCTTACTTAGTGGGTTTGAGGTAAAATGTTTCAATAATATTTCCTATTCAATATTATTCTACTTAATTTAATAGAGAAGATACTTGAAATCACGAGCATGATATTGCTTTAGATTGTTGAATTAAATTATACAATGGATTATAATTGACTATATTATTAATTTTAAACCTTCAGATTTGGTCCAGTGGTAGAGCACTAGTTCTAAAGCTCCAGGATCGACTAGGTTTGCTCCCCAGTTCGAGTCTTGACAACTGCAAATAATCGGGAGGCCAGTGGATGGCCACTAATTCACGAGTGGAGATTAATTGAGGTGTGCGTAAGGTTGATCCGGACACCTCATGGTACCTCTAAACAATAGAATAAACCAAAAAAAAATGTATATATATTAATTTTACTTTTTATTAATTTTATATTTAGCTGGTTTTAGTACTTTTGTATTATTTTATGGTTTTGTATTTAACAAGTGCTTGTACTTTTCATTTTTCACAAAGAGTTCAACTACACATATACACTTCCATACACACTTTCATACACACCATATAAGATAAGACAATGAAAGTTTATACCTTGTTACCTAACAGAATTCACTACAATTACGTATAAGATTTCAATGCATTGTATATGCAAAATGTGTATGAAAATGTGTCCACATAATTTTATTCTTTCACAAATGGAGACACGAATATAGGTTTGGTTTACTCGTTTTGTAGACACATAAGTATGTATTTTTTAAAAGAAGATAAGTTAATGTTTAAATTATAACTAGGCCTATACAGGCACTTTACTCACTAGCTTGGAGTAATGCTATATAACAATGATATTGCTTAAGAGCATGTACAATGGTGAGGGAAACAACCAAACGAAAAGGTAAGTTTACCCATTTGTACAAATCGTAGGTGCCAGAGTGGTGAGGAAAAACGAGAAAATTCTGTAAATGAATTTGCATACGTTTTGCAAATAAACAAAAGCGGAGGAGAATTTGTAAAGGTTTCCTACGAACTTCTGAAGTTCGTAGGAATTGGTACGAACTTCAGTTGTTCGTAGCAATTCTTATGAACTTCAAAAGTTCGTAGGAATTCCTACGAACAACTGAAGTTCGTAGGAACCATTTTTACCACAGTAACAATAAACGTCCGTTAAACTTAATTTCCTATATAAACCCATCAACCCATCAGTTCTCTCCAAAATCAGGTGCAATATTTATCTCAATTTTCTTCCACCCCATTCCATTATTTTCCCAAAATATTTCCAGGTGAATCATTTTCTCTCCATACATTTTAATTATCGATTAAAATGTCTTCATCTCAACCCATTAATTCTAGTACTTCTAGAAAACAAAATATGACTCCTATTGAAGATGAAATATTATGTACTATATATGCTAAATATACGAGTCGTGGTATTGAAGGCAACTCCATATCACATGGAACATTTTGGGATTCTGTAATGAATGAATATAACAGCACGCCAGAAATTTATATTCAACGTACGAGGACTATGCTTTCAACACGCTACAATCATATTTCTTCCCGGGTAATGATATACGTTTCAAAACTGTCTCACCAAAAAGACAATATAGGAAGCGGCAATAACGAGTTCGACGCGGTTACAAAGGCCCGCGAGGCATATCACGTGGAAACGAGCAAACAATTCATGTTTGATAAATGCTACCAAATTTTGACAAACTTACCGAAATTTGATTTGAATAACACAGTGTGCAACAACGATAATCATATGCCTATAGACTCGGAGGACAGTCCGGGTGTACGTGAAGTACCGTACAGACCCCCAGGCAGGGAGGGGGAGAAACAACGTGCCCGTCAACGTGCTCGTTCAGACAGCCTCGATTGTAACACGACGGTCCTTAAACATTGCGAAGAATTCACCGAAATGCTTAAAAGCAAGCAAGAGTGGAAGCAAAGTCGGGCCATGAAATTTGATTCTCAAATGGATGCTTTCATTGAGATGAAAAGAGCTGATCAAATTACAAGAAAACAAGATCAGCTTGTGCGTCTAGGCCGAGAACAGTCGTACATTATGGAGTTAGATATGACCAAAATGAACGAGATGCAACAATAATTCCATGTGAAAAGGTACACCGACCTATCAAATATGGTAGCTGTGACTGAAGCTGCGATTGCCGCGCTTATGTCAAACACTGCGGGCTCGTCAAATTTTGATTCTGGTCTGTCTGGTGCAAACAACGCTGACTAGTATGTTAAATGTGTGGCTTGTTTAGTTTTCCGTTACTTCATAAATGTAATGTCAATTATCGTGTTATGTTATTTTAATAAATGTTATTTCAGTTTAAGATGTGTTGCAGTTGGTGTATTGATGTCTACTAAATTGAAGCAGTCCATTCAAAATAATTACACAAGAAATATAACATATATTATATAATTTTTATGCACACCATAAGAACAATGTTAAAAGTGATTATATAGAGAGAATAGTTAAGCCTCAAATACACATATACTATCTGATCATTAATCGGCCAACTCATCACCGCTCGTGTTCCAAATGTGCTCCACCAAATCATCTCGTAGTTGTTGATGTGTAGTTGCGTCCCTAACATTTGCATCACGCGTTAGGTATTTGTAAAAATTAGTTTGCCCCCGTAGTATTTCAGGTGTGGGATCAGATTGTTCGTATTCATTTTGCCATGGGCAGTCTCTACGTTCATCGTCAATAATCATGTTGTGCATTATAATGCAAGATTTTATTATTGTTGCTAAGGATGCCCGATTCCATAATTTGCAAGGTTCACGCACGAAAGTGAATCGAGCTTGTAGTACACCAAAAGCACGTTCGACATCTTTCCTACACGATTCTTGTTTCTTACAAAATAATTTTTGTTTTTGTGATAGGCCAGGTTGGTTCCTAAAAGTTTTAACGATGGTTGCGTATGGAGGGTATATGCCATCCCCAAGGTAATACCCCATTTCATATATATTTCCATTAACATTGTAATTAACGGGAGGTGCAGTCCCATTGCGTAATTCTCGAAAGACGTTAGAGCGGTGCAAGACGTTTATATCGTTGCAAGATCCAGGAACACCAAAGAACGATTTCCAAATCCATAGGTCGTATGAGGCAACCGCTTCTAGGATTATAGTAGGATGTTCTTTTCGACCACTATATTGAGCATGCCAGGCCGTGGGACAGTTCTTCCACCGCCAATGCATGCAATCTATACTCCCTAGCATTCCCGAAAATCCTCGACTTGAATTCTGTTCGAGTAACCTGGTGATATCGCATGTCGTCGGATTTCTCCCATACTCGGGACCGAATACAGCCACAATTGCCTCAGTAAATCTAATAACCATTTCTAATAGAGTTGTTTCACTCATTACGTACTGCTCAGACCATACATCATGAGATCCTCCGTTAGCGAGGAGTCGTATAGCTCCCATAATTTTTTGATGTGAGCTTAAACCTAGCCGACCGCACGCATCGTACTTTTGTACAAAGTAGTTGTCGTACTCGCAAACAGAATATAGGATGCGATTGAAAACGGAATACCGCATCCTAAATCTCCTTCGAAAATAATACTCGCTATATACCTTATCTTCACCAAAGTAATCTTCCCATAGTGTTTGGTGTCCCCTTTCTCTCCTTCGATTCACTCGACGTCTAAATTCGAGTTCTTTCCCATCTCATTGGTAAGTGTGCCCTTAAAAAATAATCTGATTTACTAGGGTAAGTGTGCCATTCTGACGTAGGAATTGGTATGTGTGTTGTATGGAAATTGGCATTTACTTTTCACTGTATGGAAATTGACGTATGAATTGGTAAGTTTGCTGCAGTTATATGTAATTATTACTATTTCTATATATTTACTTTTATTTATATTAACTACTACTATATATATTAACTACTACTATATATATTACCTAATTATATTTACTATATAAAATTACTAGTTCTTTTCATATTACTACCTCACAATATATACTACTTCTATATATATTACTAATTCTTTTTATATTAACTACCGCATTTGTATGTAATAACTGTATGCAATTTCTTTTATCGTTATAAATGTGCTATAAAAAATTACTACTTCAGTATAAAACATAAACGTGACTTTTTTTGACTGATTTGTTTACTGATTACAATTACTTCCTAGGCAACCATGGCAAACAACATAATGCATTCCCATCCCCCATTAACATTGTTGGTAGATGATGTGCAAAATCCATGTCCGTTTTGGCTCCTTTGTAATCCGGCAAGTCCTTATCTGATGCATACATTGGATCGTCAAGTTCAGTATTTATCAAATATTTAGCATGCCACCGCTCTAGCCTTTTCTCCATTTGTGCTATTTCGCGTTGCAATAATTGTATACATTTTTCATTATCTTTGTTTGGATCTTTGCAAAATATAGCCGATTTTGCTTGTGGCACGGGTAAACCATGCCAATGGCAGTAGCACTCCAAATCGCAACGCCTATCAAATAACCTCGGCCACTTCAAATGCTCATCCCATGGAATATTTCCTTTCGTCGGCGTTAACCATTTCATAACATGATTAACGTCGCCTAAAGAATGTAACATGCATATAGGAATGTTTTCAAAAAGCATTTTCTCGCCAAACCAGCTACCTCCATGGGGATCTTGATAGATCCCTGGGTTAGTCAACACTCGTTCAACATTACTACGCGTTACCGCTAAATGTTCAACAGCAGCTGATGTTGACACTTTTGCCTTACCCTTTCTTTTTGCAACGTGATGGTTCATACTTGTCCATCCAGTTGAAAGGTAAGCACTTCGCACTCCCTCTTTAGGTGGTGACCAATTGCCCGGACAAAGTTTTCTTGGTAACATGGGTTAAGAAGGCTGAATCTTCGTCAGGCATGTACTCATAGTTATGCATTACGAGGTTTATGTACGAAATTATAACTCGATTTGTGGAGGAATACACATCTGAAACAACGAATATTTATAGGTCATGTAATCAATATAGATTAGTTTGCCATGTAATCAATATAGATTAGGGTGTCATGACATCTTATTTTAATCGGTTATCAGTTAGTGTGCCATGTAATAATTATCGTTTCAGTGTCTTATCGATTAATGTGACATTGATAAGTGTGCCATCGATTAGTGTGCCTTCAATAATTCTGCCAACGGTTTGTGTGCCATCGATTAGTGTGCCATCGATTTATGTGCCTTCAATAATTCTGCCAACGGTTTGTGTGCCATCAATTAGTGTGCCATCGATTTGTGTGCCAGCAATATAATAATATGAATACAATAGATTTAAGTTGTCTGTTGCAAATGAATTCATAATAAAAAAATTGAATAAAATACAATAAAATGAATACAATCAGGATGGCCTCTGCCCATAGTCATAATCCTGTCCCAAATCAACGTTGTAGCTCGGTTGCATTTGATATCCTCCGTATGGTTGAGATGGTTGAGGTACATAAACATCCTCACGGCTGTAGCTCGGACCACTAACGGTAGGACCAGTACCACGCACATTACAGGCGGCAAGTTGTCGCTCGAGTTCCTCAATCCTATCCTCACGCTCTCGAGTCTCAGTAAGGAGTAAATGACGGAGACCGCGTATATTATCTGATGCGTCGATGAATGCAGAACGCCACTCTAATTGTGACAACGCATGCGCTGGGGGAGCATTCGTTGGGAACTCAGGTCGCGGCACACTTTTTTTGTATGAAGCACCCTGCGAAAGGCCTACGTCTACCGTCCAACTTTGCCTGGGCGCATGTGTTTGTGTAGGGCCAGCCGACGCAAACTGTGTATGATACTTAGAAGGCTGGTTAATTGGAGCTGGCGCCCTTGGGATACGCAATGTTGATGGTGCCACTGTCCCAACCCCTATCAAATCAACGTTAACATAACGTGCCATCGTCGGAAGTAAGGGCCCCTGCGAAACTGCTTTCCAGTATATATCATACTCTTCTTAGGTCACAACTGATGTATGCGCATTTGCAAGAGGCCAATTCTGAGCAAGGGCGGCTTGGTATTCGGATTGTGGGACTGAGCTCAAATTTCGGGGAGGGTTGTCTGCTATACAAATTTGGCCTGTCAACTGTCGATATGCCCGGTCACCCAAGTACCAAAATCCTTTAAATAATGGATCCCAAAAAATCATACGCAGCCCAGATAAATGATATGTGTATGTAATGAAATCGTTATGTCGGTACATCGATGTCTTGTATGGTTGCCATATGATTGATTCAGGGGACCGCATCTCAAGTTGATGTTGGCTGCCCGATATATTAAACCGTTGCGCGCCCTTTGCCCGACTCCTGTTCGACTTTGACCAACGAAATATTCGAGGCCATACATCTACGGTCTGATCCACGATAATCGGACACGCGGTCGCCATATACTCGTGATGTAAGTACTGCAAAATATTTAGATAAATTAAATTGATTAGAATACATGTACATTAATTGTAACTAAATATATAATGCATAAACATTAAAATAATATTGTTATAAATTGTACCTCTATTAATTGCCACATACACTCGACACTAGTTAACGACCGTCTGCTCGCTTTGTCCATTGACCATATTGTACGGGCATAAATTGCCGAACCCCAATCGTAGGTGCCAATCGCCGCAACATCCTCCAAATAATGTAAAAACCCGAGGTCCGCCGTGGAATTGGCATTTGGAAAGAATAGACTCCCGATTACATAAAACCAAAATGCTCGAGCTATGACTGGTATCATGTAATCGAAAAGGTCCGGTTGATTCACAAAATTGACAATGTATTTCTTAAGGTCGGCAACCGGGATTCCCGCACCCGAAAATCGTTCTATATGAATTTGGTGGGAAAATTCGTTCACGGTATTTTGAAAATTTGTGTATTTTTCTATAGGCAAATTTAGAATGGGTAGCCCATGCCCAATCGGGATACCTATACAAAAATTAACAATACACATCATATATAAAAATAATATGAAAATTAATTGTACACATTGAAATTATTTAGATTGAACATAAATAAAATTAAATAAAGGATTTAATACGAATTAAATAATACCTGAAAGCATCGTGAAGTCCATAGGCGTGAACGCAATTTCAACAAATGGCAGTTGGAATGTATGCGTCGTGTCCCACCAATGTTCGATCATCGATGTCACAATGCACTGGTCGGAATTCGGCATCACCCTTGAAAATAAATTGGCCATTAAACCGGCACCGTCGATAAATTCTTTTATCGTCGGTTTATTATCTCCGATCAATTTATATAGTTTCATTGGCCCCGCCCAATTACCCCGATATTCATATTTATTACCATTTATAATGGGCGTCTGTCCGTCTGACGCGTGTGTATCACCATCGAAAATACGCGCGTAATGCTTGTAGACGGGATCAACAGATTCACTTGCCGGAGGTTGAGTCGGATTGGCCGTTGATGTGGATCCGTGCTTCTTTCGCTTGTCGATATTTAAATATTTTTTTCATTTTTTTCCATCCATAATATTTAAATCTGCTGAATTATGGAATAAAATCAATTTGGGAATAATAAAGAAGAAGTTGGATGGAGTACAAAGGAAATAGTAGGAGTTGGGAGGTGGTAGAGGAAGCAGAAGGATGTTTATGGAGGACACAGGTGGTAGAGGAAGGAGTAGTAGAGGTGGTAGAGGAAGCAGTAGAGGAGTAGAGGATTAAGAGTTCTGGGCTGTTATTTATGCAGAATTACCTAGCCGTTTACTAGCCGTTAGAGAGACGTTAGAGCTTCCTACGAACAACAGAAGTTCGTATCAAATCCTACAAACTTCTGTTGTTCGTAGGAAAGCTCCACCAGTACAGCGCGACCACGCGGGTGAAAGGTAAACCTCACATGTGTATGGTATTATGCCTTTCGTGGCAGCCTCACCATTGTACATGCTCTAAGCATTCTTTATCGAAGTTCTTTTTTGACATTTTGAATAGATTTAATTGCAGTGTAAAGAGAAGTATATTGAATTTAGGGGAAGCGTTGTCTATGGTGAAATTTTTTAAGAATAATGATAAAGTCTCCGAAAGGAGTCTACTTATTTTTTATTCAATCTGATCATCACCCTTAATTTCATGTCAAAATAATCCTAATCCTTAATCTATTTTTTTGAAAAACATTACATTATATCTCTACACTTGCTATTTATTTTAAACAAAAATTAAAAGATATTCTTTTACTTTTTTTAAATTTAGCAAAAAATTAATAAATAGCTAGAGTTATGATTTATTTTTAAATTAAATAAATTTTTTATTAAACTAATATTTAATTGATCATTTACCAAAAAGTCCCTCAAACATTTTTTTAATACATATTTAGTCCAATTCTTTTTTTTTGTTCCAAAAGTCCTCAAACATTAATTTAACCAATATTCTCTTATTTTTAAAGCTCCGCGCCAGCGGCACACATTAAGTGTTTTTACTTGGTGAGGGACCTTTTGGAACAAAGTTTTTTTTTATTTATGTTGTGTTAAATAAATTTTACATTAAACTAATATTTAATGGATCAATTACCAAAAAGTGCCTCAAACATTTTTAATACACATTTAGTCCAATCTTTTTTATTATGTTCCAAAAAGTCCTCAAACGCTAATTTAACCAATATTCTCTTATTTTTAAAGGTCCGCGTCAGCGGCACACATTGAATGTTTTTATTTTATTCCAAAGTCTTCAAACACTAATTTAATCAATATTCTTTTATTTTTAAAGGTCTGCGCCAGCAGCACACATTGAGTGTTTTAATGTGGTGAAGGAATTTTTGGAATATAGTTTTTTTATTTATATGGTGAGGGCCTTTTTAATAGTAAACATAGTTTTTTTATTTATAAAAAAATATTTGTTTTAATTTTAATAAAAAAAATGTTTAATTTGATGTCTTAGATTCGCGATTGATTAGTGTCACACCTACATTCTCAGACCTACATCATTTGTTGAATGCGGGTCCACTTCAGCGGAAGTAATCAATCGTGAATGTAAGACATCAAATTAAACAGGTTTTATTTTTTTAATTAAAAATGATTTTATCAACAAAAAAAGTTCGTATCGTGTCTTACCTAACACAACTTAATTGACATTAGATAGGACATAAAACTGATTTTATCAAAAAAAAAGTGTTAAAACTGATTTTAACAAAAAAAAATTACGTTTGTTTTATTTTAATTAAGTCATGTTTGTGTTCTTTTTTTTTGTATAAAAACACTTTTTTTATATAAAATTACAGATTTTTTATAAAACAAAACAGGTTTTTAATTTTAAAAAAAAACAAATAAGACTAATTTTATTTAAAAAAAGATATAAAATTTATTTTAACAAAAAAACTGATTTTAATGATAAAAAACTACCTAAAAAAGGATATAAAACTATCTATAAAACTGATTTCAACAAAAAAAAGAGAGAGAGAGAGAGAGAGAGAGAATGGAGAGGCATTTGGTATGAAATCGGTAATTGGTTAGGTAAGTCTAGCACTACTCATTTTTTAATGGTGTATGTTAAAACTTGCAAATAGCGTATGTAGGCACAACGATGTGACTTATTATCGAGATTTCTATTCGCACCACTTGTTATGTCCCAAAAATGAGTAATACTACATGTACCTTCAAATAATATTCACTAAATAAATTCAGTTGAGTTGTCAATAATACTTTGATTAGTGTTTTAAATGCATTCCATGTGTACCCCCACGCACTGACCAATGTATTATTAACAATTCAGCCGGATTTATTTGATGAGTATTATTTGAGGGTTCACGTAGAATTACTTCCGAAAAATACATGGCATGTTGATGCTTCACATTGGTGCTGAAAAAACAAATTTTCATTTGTGCCATCGGCACAGGTTACCCCTAAACCTTCCATGGAATTTCATTGATGTTTTTCCTTATTATAGTTAAGCTTGATTTGAGTATTTAGCATTGTTTTTGGAATTAGATGTTTTATTTTTTTACTTTTTTTTTTTTTTGTGTGTGTGTGTGTGGGAGGGGGGGGGGGGGGGAGGGGGGGAAGGGTAGTTTAGAAGGCAGTGTAATTTACCCTAGAAAATCCATAAATAACTATATGCTATGTAGTTGGCAATGTGTTGGATTTTTTATTTTATTTTTTGTAGCATACCATGAGATGTCCGGATCAGCTTACGTGCACCTCGACTAATTCATATTCGCAATTCGTGGCTTTCCCTAGCCAAACATTATTTTGACAGTGTCGATGGAAATTTGATGTGCCTTGGGAGCCATACAAAGGACTGTAGGCTTGTATCATCTCATTGGCAGGACAAATGGGTTTTGTAGCCCCAAATGTTGACGTGACTGTAAATATGTCTCACAGGTGTAGGAGATTAATACACTAGAATAAAATTACACATGTATCATCGGTACGGGGACCCCCTAGTAAATATTATATATATAAAAAAATAGACTTGGCACAAAAAAAAATCGTCTATGAGATCGATTTCATTAATGACGCATTTTGTTATGTGAGCCAAGTTCAAATCGAGCTCGAGTTTGGAAATTTTTTGCTAAGCAGAACTTGAGCATGATTAATTGAACTCGATTAAGATTATCTCCAGCTTGAGCTCGATTAAATTTAAACGAGCTCTATTAAGATCGGTCGAGCTGACAATTTTTTACCCGATAACCCGTTTACGGTAATAACTCGAAATGATGCGAACATGACCCGATTAGCTTGTATAGATTTAGGAGTACCCAAAACTTTTACTAATATAAAAATCAACGCAACTTGAAAATGACACAACTAATTCGAATTGTCACTCCTAGGCTCAAGCTCAGCACGGGAACAGATTTTAGATGCTAGAAGGGTAAACATATTTCAAAGCATTTTAGAATTGTCATTAGTTGTTTAAAAGCGTCCACATACTAGTGTAATTTAACCCATGGAATGTGAATTTGGTACAACAATATTCTTCTAAACGAAACATGTTCACCTTTTCTTTGACCAGGTGCTCCATAAACAGCAAATGTTGATCCACATTAGCATATATATTGTTGGAACTTGACATGAAGAGATCAGATATTAGTAAAGCATATCAAACAATGTTTAAAAAACAAGATTAAAAAACTAAATAACCCCATAAAAGTAGTCATTTTACAATAAATCTATAGATATAAATAACCAAACCATGGAATAAATGGGCAGAGCCAGGATTTCTGGGCTCGTAATATATTTCAGAACTAAGCAAAATAATTTCAAAAAGTTAACAAAGGGACAACAAACATTCTAGATGTGACAGACTCATCTGTACAGAGTCCCTCATTTGTTCAGTATTTTTATTTATTTTATTTTTTATGTTTTATTTTATTATTTTAGTTGTTTTACGTTAGAGGGTGACTTGTGAAACTACTAAAATGGGACTAAAATCTTAAAAACTAATCTAACTATGCAATTATCTTTGTTTGTTTGTTTGGGGCGGGGAGTGGGGGGACTAAAGTCAAAAAAATCTTAAGATACGAGACTAAAGTGAAAAATGCTAAAGTTTTAATTGTGTTAGTAACATAACCTCTTGTAATCAACTTCAACCTTCTTTATTTTATTTCCTTGAGAAATGATACGTGTTCCACGAACTTTTTAAGCACCACTCAGATGTGACAAATCGTGGTTTTGAATCAGGTTACAGGCTGACATGACACGAACATGATACGACTTTGTAATTTTTTTATCCGACACAAACACGGAACATGACACGACTAACACGACTTCACAAATTTTACGGTGAATTAAAAATAAATACACATGATAACCAAAATAAACAAATAAAAAATATTAAGACTACAACACGACTAATCCAACTCATAATTTTTACACAAATACGACATGATTTCGTATCAAAAAAGACTCAACACGAACACGACATAGAGCGTCAGTTTCGTGCCATTTCGTTTCATATTTTAGTGTATGCTTCTAAAATTATCACCACTCAATGGGACCAAGAACTAAAAATAAAATTACATTAGAGCTGATGTAACTAAATCATACCACGCAGAACTAAATACTTAAAAGATCCCCAAAATATCAATGTGAGGTTGCTTGCTTAAGCTGCAATTTAAATGTTCATAGTGACTGAAATTACTTTACCACCTCGTATTTAATCTGTACAGAGTTTGTTTGGGCCTTTCTTGGCAAAAGGGTTGCATAAACAGGGAAAAAGCTGGGGGTTTCAGTTGTTTGGCTATCATTTGCTTGAATTGTATTTCTTTTTAAGTAGCTGAACAGACACAAAGTCGTTGTAGTATAGTGGTAAGTATTCCCGCCTGTCACGCGGGTGACCCGGGTTCGATCCCCGGCAACGGCGTTACATTTTAATTTTGAAACCTTATTTTTTTAGTTTATGAGATTATTGCATAATTACACCTACTCCCTCAAAATTTTGAAAATTAGAAATTTTTATAGTGAAATCACAAATCTAACCATTTATAACTGAAATGCTCCCTTTTAACTCGAGTGTGTTACGTGGATGTCATTAATATTTAAAGTTAACTCCTTCATTCTCTAGATTTTAACCCAAGGTAAAAAGATTTTCTAATAAATCATATTTAAAAAATTTCATAAAATCAAGTATATATTTCGTTACAGTAATTCTTGATCGACTCAGAATTCCGATTATCGTGTATGTATTAGTTAGTGATTTGAATGATACTTAGTGGATCTCGAAGATGAATTAATTTAGACATGACAAGTCAATTTGTTGCGAAAAATGAGTTGGGATTGTGAGTCGACATAAAATTATATTTTTCTTTAGGGTAACGCTATTTACACTCCAAAAAAATTCTAAGGCACTCCATTTTGTGCTCAAACTTCAAAAATGACCATATTGACCTTGCATAATCAAAATGCAATCCTTCCCTTTCAAAGCATTTGAATTTTTTTTAGATAATGAATATTTAGTTATTAAATATTTTTTTTGTACAAAAAAAATAAGGGAGTTTCTCAATATAATTCGTGACCAATAAAATATTTTGAGCTCTAGTCCACTAATATATATTTTGACACTAAAGTTCGTTTGGCTTTTTTTTAAATACAAGAATTCCATTACCATATAAAACACTCACAAATACTTTAAACTCTAAATCCTAGACCCCAAAGCGTAAAATAAAAGGGGGGGGGGGGGGGGGGGGGGGGGGGAGAGCATGAACCGTAAACCAAAAGAAAATTAAACCTTACATTCTAAACCCGAAACAAAAAAAAATCTTAAATAAACCGAAACCTGAAAAGAAAACAAACATAAACCCTTGAAAATTTATATCTAATACGAACACGATCCAAATAAAAGAGACATGATATGATTTTTTTTATCTAATACGTATACGACCCAAATAAAAGCAACATGAGATGGTGTTATATATATTTTTATCTAATACGAACACGAACACGATCCAAATAAAAGTAACATGACTCAAAACTTTATTTATTTTTATCCAATATGAATACGACCCATAAAAAAGCAACCCAACACTATTTTTTTTGTACCAAACAAACACGCGAACCAATTAAAAGCAACACGATAAGATTTTTTTATCTAATACGAACAAAACTCAAATAAAAGTAACACGACACGAAAGGTTTTTTTTTATCAAACACAAACACGATCCAATTAAAATATGACATGACCCAAAAATATTTCGCACCGTATTTTAATTGAATATTATTTCAGTTTTGTAAAAAAAAGAAAAAATAAGATTGCATGTCGTGTTGATTTTATTTGGGTCATGTTTGTACTAGATAAAAAAAATAAGATTGCTTGTTGTGCAATTTTAATTAGATCGTTTTTTTTAGTAAAAAAAAAGATTTAGTGTCGGATTGATTTTATTTGGGTCGTGTGTAGCTTTAATTGGATCGTATTTTTGTTTGGTAAAAAAAATGTTTTACTTCTTGCTGTTTTTATTTGGGTCATGTTTGTATTAGATAAAAAAAAATTTGTATCGTATCATTTATTTGGATCGTGTTCGTATTAGATAGAAAATAAAATTTTATTTCGTATTGCATTTTTTTTTAATTTTGAATGTATTGTGTATATATATATATATATATATATATATATATATATATATATATATATAGAGAGAGAGAGAGAGAGAGAGAGAGAGAGAGAGAGAGAGAGTAAAGTGTTAATAAATGAATTAAAACCAACACATAAAACAAGGCTTGAAGTCAAGGAACGAATAGGCTTTGAAAGAAATAGATGGTGATATGTGAAGTCAAAGGAGTTCACGGTCATTTTACAAAGTTGGAAAAAACAAATGGAGTGCCTGAGTATCATTTTGGAGCGGGAATAGCGGCATCCTTTTCTTTATCATCATCATCTACAGGTCATACGATTAATGAGTGAACCAATTTTTATTTGTTTACTTTTGAGAGAATGTGTTCTTTTAATAACATAAAGTGACCATATATATGATTATTCAAAGTAAATGTTATTTTTTATTTTTAATCATCCAATATAGTTTTAAACTATTTTAAAGAAAGTGATCTGAAACGCATCCCATGCTCTCTCTTTAGTATTTTTTTATTTGTTTGATCTCCACATTATTAGTTAGTTGAGCTGGTCACATAGATGTGATTAATATTTAAAATTATTGCCTTCATTCTCTAGATTTTAACTCAAGCTAGAAAAAAAATCTTATAAATTTATATTTAAAATATTCCATAAAATCAATTATATTTTTCGTTAGAGTAATCCTTGATCGACTTGGAATTCCGATTCATTTTATGTGATATATGGACGTATCGTGTCTTTATTGGTTCGTGTTTTGAATGATATTTAGTGGACTCCGGAAACGAACCAATGCTGACACGACAAGTCGGTGTGTCACAAAAAATAAGTCGAAATTGTGAGTCGGTGTAGAATTATTCTTTTCGGTATCATCATTCTCTACAAGTCATAAGTGAGGGAACCAATTTTTCTATGTTTACTTTTTAGATAATGTGTTCCTTTAATAACATAAAGTGATCGTATGTATGATTATCCAATGTAAATGTTATTTTTTATTTTAAATTATCCAATATGGTTTTAAACTATTTTAAATAAGGTGATCTGAAACGCAACCCGTGCTCTACCTTTAGTAAGTTTATTTATTTGTCTAATCTCCAAATTATTAGTTGGTTGAGCTTGTCACGTGGATGTCATTAATAATTAAAAATAACTCCTTCATTCTTTAGATTTTAACCCGAGGTAAAAAAAATTCTTAAAAATTTATATCTAAAAATTCCATAAAATCAATTACATTTTTCGTTGGAGTAATTCTTGACCAACTCGAGATTTCGATTCAATTTGTATGATATATTGACGTATCGTGTCTGTATTTGGTTCACGTTTTGAATGATATTTATTGGACCCCAGAGATGAACCGATGCAGACATGACAAGTCAGTGTGTCACGAAAAATGAGTCGGAGGCGTAGAATTATTCTTTTCGATCATCATCCTCTACAGGTCATACAATTAATGAGGGAACGAAGATTTATTTGTTTACTTTTAAGAGAATGTATTCTTTTAATAACATAAAGTGATCATATATATGATTATCCAATGTAAATGTTATTTTTTACTTAAATTATCCAATATGGTTTTAAACTATTTTAAAGAAAGTGATCTGAAATGCAACTCATGCCTTCTCTTTAGTAAGTTTCTTTTATTTGTTTAATCTCCAAATTATTAGTTGGTTAAGCTTGTTTAAACTCACATGTATCTTTTGCTTTCACAATTCATCTTGGACTTGTTGTAATGTTGGAGGGATGTCAACCAACTAAATAAGGCCTAAGAATTTGAAAAGGCCATAAAGGAACTCCAAAACTCCTTGGAGTTGGTCAAAGAAAAATAGCCATTGAGGAAACCTCTTATTAGAATGAGGTTAATAAGGATATGGTTGCCAAGCAACAGGCAATCGAGCTAAGGAAGAAAGAAGAAGAGCTGAATGTAATACCCCGTACTTTTATCGATATTTATTTAGGGGATTAATTAGATTAAATGTGAATTAATTCAGAATTAATCCGGATATAATACTAACGAGATGTGAGTTGGTATTTGATTAAAATGTGTATATATGGCAATATATGAATATTAAAAATATTGAAATTGTCGCGAGTCTGAAATACGGCAATTTGATAAATTTAGTCGGGACGCACGTGTCAGTCGCGTCGGGAACGTAATTATTTGAATTAAAAAGTGAATTTTATTTTTATCAACTGAATGGTCATTTTGAGTGCACCAACGAGTCCGGAAGGGTCGAAATAGTCAAAAAATACTAGCCGGGGGTTTAGTTTGGGCCCCGGGGCATTTTTAGGCTAAATCGGCAACGAAAAAGGGCATTTTGGTAATTTTTGAAATTTTGAAAATTATAACCAACGAATTTTGGGAGTTAATTATAGGATAATTAGTAACCCACTTAACCCATTACCAGCAAAAAGTTTAGAGAGTAGTTACGGGAGTTTTGAGAGAAGTGGAAAGAGCAGTTACAAGAGCCAAAACCACCATCAACCTTGGGAGAAAATTCGTAGAGAAAGGAGAGAATCAACCCATTCACCAACATCAAATTCTGAAGAACAATCTAAGTCAAGTGGTTTAATTACGTTAATTTCAATCGAATGTTTCTTACATGCTTAGAATTTGAAATAATTGCATCATATTGGGGGTTTGATGAAAACCCATGAAATTGGAGATAGAAATTTATGATATGTTATAGGGATCGCATGTAGAATGTTATTGGGTGATTGTACTATAAGGAATACAACATTTTATGATATAAAAATGGATTTATAAAGGGAAATTGAAGACATTAAATTTCTGGGTTCATACTCATAGGGTTTGGGGAAAAATTGGGGAGTTATGATAATTATATGTTGTTTAGGAAGATTGGACCCCAAAAATATGTTAAGAAACGACCTAAGAAGGTTTAGTGATGTTTAAGAACTTTAAAAATACGATTGGAATGATTTTATGATGAGTTTAGAGAAGAGAAAAATATAGAAAAACGAAGTAGAATTTTTGGGCTTGAAACTGCCATCTCGTTAGAAGACCTACCCAGGTCGTTCGAACGAGCTCATTTAAACGAGCTTCTAACAAGGTGAAAGTATGCCTTCTAACGAGTTGGCAGTTCATTCAAAACCTTTCGTTAGAACGAGACTTCTAACGAGTTGATAGAATGGCTTTTTGGTCAGTTTTCATTTCAAATGTTCAGTAAACTTATCCAATTGAAGTATTAACCTTCCCTTGTTGATCTGTGAGTATAATTGTCAGAATTAGGGTACGTTGAGGAGTAAGACTTAAAATCTCAAAATAATATTTGATGTCATTCGTGTAATCGGAAACGAGTTCTTAATTACGACGTGAGAAGGGTCGATAACTTGAATATACAAATCGGGGACTTGAAATCGCATAACTTTTAAATGACGGTATAAGAACGAGAAGTATACCTATATTAATATTACGAGATATCTAAGATGGGTGAATGCTTAGTATATGTGGTTTTTTGTGTATAACATACCTACCATACTTGCTATCACGGGAGGTTTGCGTCCGTTTAGGGCCATCTAATCTTTGTGTGCCTACGGGGAAAATATAGATCGGTGCCTCGAGGACATAGGTCATAGAAGGACTTATTGAGAAGTTAATAAGTCTGTTGATCATGGGAGCGTAGGTATGTGCGTGACCCATGTGATGTGAACTATGTTCGCCTCCATTGTTTGTGATTGTTATTATCTGAGAACGATTCCTGAGAGATTCGGAATGCGTAGTCCTTATGTACGTGATGTACCGGGATGGGATAGCAGAGTATGTGTGCACCGCAGCTTAGTCTCGGGGTGCTAGTAGTGTATATTTATGAAGAGTATAATATAGGGTTAATTGGAAAGAATTGTCATGTTTAATTGTGAGTATAATTATAGTAATGCTCTGAAAAGATAAAATGGGGATAATCCCCAGTAAATGGTTTGCTAATAATTGGGAATCCGAGAATTAAAGTAAAACTCTCTATGTAATTGATGATGTTGGAATTTAAAGTTCGAACTGAGTAGAAATGTTAGAATTTATTTTGGGCTAGTTAGATATGAGAATCACTTGATTGGGTACGTTAGGAGTGCACAGTTAGTCGAGAGGTGAGTATTTCATGTGAAAGCGCGTCCTAACATGTATTTTGCATTCATTGTTTTAATGTCATTAAATCACTTGCTGTTTTTAAACTATTCTCCACAATCGAGCTCTGACCCGTTTGCTTTCAAATCTATTTTTTGTAAAATCCTTTTAGGTGCCCAGCCACAAGGACACCATGCATAGAAATTCCATTCAGGTGATGAGCTGTAGCTGTTGTGGAAGTTACAGGGCCTTGACAGTAGACGCCTCCATCTTCGATCTTGATTCCTTTATCAGAGTTTTTATCATTTTGTTGGGCATGTCGCCCCATTTCCTTTAGAAACATTTTTGCATTTCAGTTATTCAGACTTTGGGTTATATTTAATTTAGGATGCAGATTTGTTTATTTATTTCAGTATTGGGATTGTTGTGAGGAGTATTTCCTCTAGACTCATTATTATTTGAAAGTCACTCTATTGAGACTCTATTGTGAATGGTTATGTTAACTTTTTATTTATTTATTGCATGTTAATCAGATTTAATTTAAAATTTGAAAACTCAAATTTTAAATACTAGGTGGTTGGTAATTATAAAAATGTTTTCGACAGTGATGCTATGAACTGAACCAACTTGGCATTTTGTATTAATTCAATAAAGGAGTAGCTACCCTATATTTAATTAATCGGGGTGTCACAGGTGGTATCAGAGCATCAGGTCTAGTGTCCTTAGGATCTGTACGGCTTATTATGTTTCCGCTGAGCTTTCTTTGATGTAGAGCCCTATATTTTAGGACTGTTGTATTCTTTTGTGTATGCTTCGCTCTTCAGCTATTTTGAGTTAACAACTACGAACTAATAGACTTTACTCTCATTTCAGATTCCTCCACGACGTGCGCTACGAGTTCCTAGGGATGCACAGCCAGAACCACAGCCTGCACCAGTTCAGGGAACCATGAATGCCGCCGAGGTTGCAGCTATTGTAGCCCAAGCGATAAATGCCGCCCTATCCGTTGTACAGCAGGCACCACCCCATGCGCCGGTAGTCGCGCCAGTTCAGGTACATGCATTCCCGTCTGCTTGGGAATGCGTCCGTGATGCTTTTCAGAAAGAATACTCTCCGGAGTTCGTAGGTAGCTCCGATGTTGTGGTATCCAGTCAGTGGAGGAAGGATATTCAGAGGCACTTGAGGATGTACGAGTGCACAGATGTTCAGAAGCAGATACTGGCTACTTTCAAGCTAGTAGGATCTGCATTGCAGTGGTGGGAGTCCATTACCACCGCAGAGGAGAGGGACACTCTCACTATACAAGAGTTCTGGGTGCGGTTTGATCGCAAATATTTTTCGTCAGCTGTTCACACGGAGATGAGGAGGAAATTGATGAACCTCAAACAGGAGGGAAAGACTGTAGCCGAGTATGAGGCTGAGTTTACTAATCTTTTGAACATTGTTCCGGATGAGATACCAACTGAGGAGAAGAAGATTCAGAAGTTCACTGATGGATTGACTTGGAGGATCCGTCAGCATCTGTTGGGGAATCTCTCGTTGGCCACTTATTCTGATGTGGTTAACGCTACACTGCTACACTGTCAGGATCACCGCTTTCACATGGCTGAGAGCAAGAGATCAAGAGAGTCCAGCCATCAGGGCAGGATCGGGGAAATGGTGCCAGCGGGGCACAATCTGCTCAGGGACAGCACAGGTAGGGAGATCAGGGTTCCCAGTAGGGGGATTCTAAGAGGTTTAGATCTGGGAATTTCATAAGAGGACAGGGAGGTTTCAGGCAGGGCCATCAGGGTCCGAACGGCCATCAGTGCCAGCAGGGTCAGAATGGTCAGCAACAACAGTTTCAGCAGGGCCAGGAGGGCCAGCAGGGCCAGGGGAGGAATGGTAACGGCCACCAGTGCCGAGGACAGCAGGGACAGCGAGGGGGAAACTTTTCGGGGAAGTTTTATGTTTGTGGCAAGACTGGCCATAAACGCCAGGATTGTCCTGATAGGGCAGGGCCCCACAGCAGCAGCAACAGGGTGCCCGACCCGAGCCACAGAGGCCTATGTTTCCCGCCGCCCTCCCAGCACCACCACAGATGGCAGCACTACCACCCATTCCAGCGATCCCAGTTCAGCAGGGACAACTCCAGTATGGGAGAGTGTATCAGCTCCAGCATGCCGCCGCCCTACAAGATCCACCTACCATTGAGGGTATGTTCTCTATCCAGGGGACTATGGGGCGTATTTTGTTTGACACGGGGGCCACACATTATTTCATTGCCATGAGATTTGCACTCACTATTGGGTTATTAGACACCGCCGAGAGCACGGTTACTTGTGTAGACTCACCGTTGAGTAGGGGTTCCGTGATTTCCCTTATATGTAGAGGCGTGGGTATAGATATCGGGAGGTTTACTTTACCTGCTGATATGTTAGTGTTAGAGATGACTGAGTACGATGCAATTATTGGTATGGATTGGCTAGTTGCGTACCGAGCCATGATTGACTGTTTTAGTATGAGTATTATTTTTGGTATTCCCGGACAGGAGATGTTTTTGGTGGCGATGCCTCACCCTGAGGGAGGATCGTCCACTCACTTGTACTATATAGAGGAGGAGACCTCTAAGGAAGTGGTGATACCACTCGATGCGATTCCAGTTGTTAGGGAGTTTTCCGATGTATTTCAGGATATACCTGGATTACCTCCGAGTAGGGAGATAGATTTTGTGATTGATTTGTTGTCGGGCACTCGGCCTATTGCCCGTGCACCTTACCGTATGGCTCCAGCCGAGATGAGAGAGTTACGGGATCAGATTGAGAAGTTGTTGGGTCAGGGGTTTATCCGGAGGAGTACTTCACCGTGGGGTGCCCCTGTGTTGTTCGTAAAGAAGAAGGATGGATCATTGAGGTTGTGTGTAGATTAGTGGGAGTTGAATAAGGTCACGATACGGAATAAGTATCCGTTTCCCCGAATCGATGACTTATTCGACCAACTGAGAGGAGCTTCCTTCTTCTCAAAGATTGATTTGCGATCAGGATACCATCAGTTGCGTATCAGGGAACAAGATGTCTCGAAGACTGCCTTCTTAACGAGATATGGTTCCTACGAGTTTTGGGTTATGCCTTTTGGTTTAACCAATGCTCCAGCCGTGTTATGGACTTGATGAATAGGGTGTTCAGAGAGTTTCTAGACCAGTTGGTCATTGTTTTTATTGATGACATTCTGGTTTACTCCCAGACAAAAGAGGAGAATGTCAATCATTTGAGACAGGTTTTGCAGACACTGCATCAGAACGAGCTGTATGCAAAGTACGAGAAGTGTGGATTTTGGCTGAAGGAGGTTCAGTTTTTGGGGCACATAATTTCTGACAGGGACATATCGGTAGATCCGGGGAAGGTATCCGCGGTGAGGGAGTGGGGACAGCCCACGACACCGACTGAGATCCGTAGTTTCTTGGGCCTAGCAGGATACTACAGGAGGTTTATTCGGGGTTTCTCAAAGATAGCGGGTCCTTTGACACATCTGACTCGTAAGGGTGTGCCATTCATTTGGAGCGATGCCTGTCAGTTGGCATTCGATGAGTTGAAGGACAAGTTGACCTCAGCACCTGTGCTAGCATTGCCGAGATCGGGAGTTGAGTATCTAGTCTACACTGATGCGTCCTTACAAGGACTTGGAGGTGTATTGCAGCAGGAGAGTCAGTTCATAGCTTATGCTTCCCGTAAGCTTAAGCCTCACGAGAAGAATTACCCCACCCATGACTTTGAGTTAGCGGCAGTTGTATTTGCTCTTCGGATTTGGAGACACTATCTCCTAGGGAATAAGTTTCGGTTGTTCACGGACCACAAATCTCTACAGTACCTATTCACGCAGAAGGAGTTGAATATACGGCAACGGAGGTGGCTTGAGTTTGTGAAGGTTTATCAGTTTGACATCCAATATCACCCAGGGAAGGCTAACGTGGTAGCAGACACGTTGAGCCGTAGGCCAGTAGATGAGGTGGCCGAGGTGTGGAAAGCTAAGTGGAAGGAGTTGGGACACCAGGATACAGTGGCCCGATCGTTCATGTCTGTGATGACTGTTACACCGCAAATTGTCATGAGGGTGGTAAAGGCACAGGCAAATGACTCGTTCTATCAGGTCCAGATAGTTTGATTACTAGCAGAGGGAGCAGAGTCCTATACCGTTAGCTCAGACGGGGGATTACGCTTCAATGGGAGACTAGTCGTTCTGGAAGGGGAAGACTTGCGACACGAGGTAATGGCAGTCGCACGGCTCACGGTTCGCGGTATACCCCGATGGGGATAAAATGTACCAAGACATGAGACGTCAGTATTGGTGGAGCGGGATGAAGAAAGATATTGCCGTGTTTGTTTCTAAATGCGCCACTTGTCAGATGGTAAAAGTGGATCATCAGAGACCGACAGGACTTCTACAGCCATTAGAGGTCCCGATGTGGATATAGGAGAGCATCTCCATGGATTTTATCACGGGGTTACCTACGTCACAAAGGGGTCACGACTCCATTTGGGTAATTGTGGAAAGGTTGACCAAAGTCACTCATTTTCTACCCGTAAGGACATACTACACTACGGGACAGTATGCCTAGATTTTTATTGGAGAAATAGTGAGACTTCACGGTGTGCCCCTAAATATCGTGTCTGATCGAGATAAGATATTTGTTTCACGATTTTGGGAGAGTTTTCAGGGGCCATGGGCACGGAATTGCGGTTGAGTACGGCTTATCACCCGCAGACCTATGGGCAAACCGAGCGTACAAATCAGATGTTGGAGGACATGTTGCGTATGTGCATCATAGACTTTGGGGGTGGATGGGAGTAGTACCTTCCACTGGTGGAGTTTGCTTATAATAACTCCTACCAGTTCACCATTGGCATGGCTCCATTTGAGGCGTTGTATGGTAGACCTTGTCGTTCCCCAGCATGTTGGTTAGAGGTGGGGGACAACAAACTACTTGGGCTGGAAGTGATTCAGGATACTTCGGCAAGGATAAAATTGATACAGAGTCGCATTCGGGTAGCTTAGGATCGGCAGAAGAGCTATGCTGATGCGAAGAGGTTCTTCAGGGAGTTCAAAGTGGGGGACTAGTTTTTTCTCAGAGTATCTCCTATGAAGGGGATTATGCGTTTTGGGAAGAAGGGGAAACTGGCACCGAGATATGTGAGGCCATTTCCTATCATCGAGCGGATTGGGTCCATTGCATATAGACTTGGGTTACCGAAGCATTTGCACAAGATTCATGATCTGTTTCATATTTCCTCGCTAAGGAAATATCTTAGGGATGATTTGGCTCATTGCTTTGGAGGACATCGATCTCCAGCCTGATAGTTCCTACGAGGAGGGGCCGATTTCTATTTTGGACCGAAGCGAGCGGAAACTGCGGTCAAAGATAGTACCGTTAGTACGTGTTCAGTGGCGGCATCATAATGCTGAAGAGTCCACACGGGAGCGCGAGGATGAGATGCGCGAACGTTATCCAGAATTGTTTTTATCAGGTACCTTCTAGTTACAAATTTCAGGATGAAATTCTGTTATTAGGGGGGAAGTATGTAATACCCCGTACTTTTATCGATATTCATTTAGGGGATTAATTAGATTAAATGTGAATTAATTGAGAATTAATCCGGATATAATACTAACGAGATGTGAGTTGGTATTTGATTATAATGTGTATATATGGCAATATATGAATATTGAAATATTGAAATTGTCGCGAGTCTGAAATACGACAATTTGAGAAATTTAGTCGGGACGCACGTGTCAGTCGCGTCGGGAACGTAATTATTTGAATTAAAAAGTAAATTTTATTTTTATCAACTGAATGGTCATTTTGAGTGCGTCAACGAGTCCGGAAGGGTCGAAATAGTCAAAAAATACTAGCCGGGGGTTTAGTTTGGGTCCCGGGGCATTTTTAGGCTAAATCGGCAACGAAAAAGGGCATTTTGGTAATTTTGAAATTTTGGAAATTATAACCAACGAATTTTGGGAGTTAATTATAGGATAATTAGTAACCCACTTAACCCATTACCAGCAAAAAGTTTAGAGAGTAGTTACGGGAGTTTTGAGAGAAGTGGAAAGAGGAGTTACAAGAGCCAAAACCACCATCTTCAACCTTGGGAGAAAATTCGTAGAGAAAGGAGAGAATCAACCCATTCACCAACATCAAATTCTGAAGAACAATCTAAGTCAAGTGGTTTAATTACGTTAATTTCAAACGAATGTTTCTTCCATGCTTAGAATTTGAAATAATTGCATCATATTGGGGGTTTGATGAAAACCCATGAAATTGGAGATAGAAATTTATGATATGTTATAGGGATCGCATGTAGAATGTTATTGGGTGATTGTACTATAAGGAATACAACTTTTTATGATGTAAAAATGGATTTATAAAGGTAAATTGAAGACATTAAATTTCTGGGTTCATACTCATAGGGTTGGGGGAAAAATTGGGGAGTTATGATAATTATATGTTGTTTAGGAAGATTGGACCCCAAAAATATGTTAAGAAACGACCTAAGAAGGTTTAGTGATGTATAAGAACTTTAAAAATACGATTGGAATGATTTTATGATGAGTTTAAAGAAGAGAAAAATATAGAAAAACGAAGTAGAATTTTTGGGCTTGAAACTGCCATCTCGTTAGAAGACCTACCCAGGTCGTTCGAACGAGCTCGTTTAAACGAGCTTCTAACAAGGTGAAAGTATGCCTTCTAACGAGTTGGCAGTTCATTCGAAACCTTTCGTTCGAACGAGACTTCTAACGAGTTGATAGAATGGCTTTTTGGTCAGTTTTCATTTCAAATGTTCAGTAAACTTATCCAATTGAAGTATTAACCTTCCCTTGTTGATCTGTGAGTATAATTGTCAGAATTAGGGTACGTTGAGGAGTAATACTTAAAATCTCAAAATAATATTTGATGTCATTCGTGGAATCGGAAACGAGTTCTTAATTACGACATGAGAAGGGTCGATAACTTGAATATACAAATCGGGGACTTGAAATCGCATAACTTTTAAATGACGGTATAAGAACGAGAAGTATACCTATATTAATATTACGAGATATCTAAGATGGGTGAATTCTTAGTATATGTGGTTTTTTGTGTATAACATACCTACCATACTTGCTATCACGGGAGGTTTGAGTCCGTTTAGGGCCATCTAATCTTTGTGTGCCTACGGGGAAAATATAGATTGGTACCTCGAGGATATAGGTCAGAGAAGGACTTATTGAGAAGTTAATAAGTCTGTTGATCATGGGAGCGTAGGTATGTGCGTGACCCATGTGATGTGAACTATGTTCGCCTCCATTGTTTGTGATTGCTATTATCTGAGAATGATTCCTGAGAGATTCGGAATGCGTAGTCCTTATGTACGTGATGTACCGGGATGGGATAGCAGAGTATGTGTGCACCGCAGCTTAGTCTCGGGGTGCTAGTAGTGTATATTTATGAAGAGTATAATATAGGGTTAATTGGAAAGAATTGTCATGTTTAATTGTGAGTATAATTATAGTAATGCTCTGAAAAGATAAAATGGGTATAATCCCCAGTAAATGGATTTGCTAATAATTGGGAATCCAAGAATTAAAGTAAAACTCTCTATGTAATTGATGATGTTGGAATTTAAAGTTCGAACTGAGTAGAAATGTTAGAATTTATTTTGGGCTAGTTAGATATGAGAATCACTTGATTGGGCATGTTAGGAGTGCACAGTTAGTCGAGAGGTGAGTATTTCATGTGAGAGCGCGTCCTAACATGTATTTTGCATTCATTGTTTTAATGTCATTAAATCACTTGCTGTTTTTAAACTATTCTCCACAATCGAGCTCTGACCCGTTTGCTTTCAAATCTATTTTTTGTAAAATCCTTTTAGGTGCCCAGCCACAAGGACACCATGCATAGAAATTCCATTTAGGTGACGAGCTGTAGCTGTTGTGGAAGTTACAGGGCCTTGACAGTAGACGCCTCCATCTTCAATCTTGATTCCTTTATCAGAGTTTTTATCATTTTGTTGGGCATGTCGCCCCATTTCCTGTAGAAACATTTTTACATTTCAGTTATTCAGACTTTGGGTTATAATTAATTTAGGATGCAGACTTGTTTATTTATTTCAGTATTAGGATTGTTGTGAGGAGTATTTCCTCCAGACTCATTATTATTTGATAGTCACTCTATTGAGACTCTATTGTGAACGGTTATGTTAACTTTTTATTTATTTATTGCATGTTAATCAGATTTAATTTAAAATTTGACAACTCACTTTTTAAATACTAGGTGGTTAGTAATTATAAAAATGTTTTCGACAATGATGCTATGAACTGAACCAACTTGGCATTTTGTATTAATTCAATAAAGGAGTAGCTACCCGATATTTAATTAGTAGGGGTTTCACATTGAACTCCTTAATCGACAACCTACCACTGACTTTGAAGGCTAGCTCTGATGTTGAGACCAAGGATTGGGATGCGACATTTTTGCATTCTCACTTGCAATTGGGGTGCATTCAAATAAGTCATGCTTCAATATTTTTTTCACTTTCTACATCCCGTTATATTTTAAACATAATAATATTAGCCATATTTTCAAGTCACTGGTGTTTTAATCTCAATATACCATTTTAATACTTCATCGTGAAACCCTAACGCTTGCGACCAACACCATCAATCATTATGATCACAGTAACCAAGCACCAATGTTACCATTACTTCTCTCTCCCTCTCTTATATGATATTGCAATAATGATGCCTTATGGTCTATATTTGTGTGTGTGTGTGTGTGTAAGGATTGGAGATTAGTATGGTTTGGAGACTCGTGGGAAAATGAGACAATTTGGTATGTATATATTACGATTTATTTTTTGTCTTCTTTTTCTATTAATTTGTCTTCTTCTGAAACTATGGTGATTTGATAGAAAAAAATTGAAAGTAAATTTTCACCCACTACACCAAAATAGTAGTATTGTTACCGTGGGTACCTTTTCGTTAACCAGGCCAATAAGAGTTGCCGGCTAGACCCAAACGAGCATGAAAGATGCCCGGCCCAACTTATAAGTTCTAGATGGCAGTTAGAATAAAAAAATATGGCTAAGTCCATCCCTAAAATTCGGACAAGATATTAAGGGGAGACTGGGATAACATTTTGGTTACCAATAATCTCTTTCTTTCAACTGAATATATATTATACCCCTGGTCCAGGGCAAGGGACATGTGAAAAATTATCTCGAGAGTTACTTAATACGAACAGTAGACCTCTCCATGGACGTAGGCAATTTGCTTAACCACGTATATTCTTATGTTGTGTGATTGTGATTAAGATTGTTATTATTTCTTTCATACTGGTGATTGTTTTCCTTTCATAAATTCTTTGTCTTGAAATTTTTGTCACCGAAGTTACTATCTTTGATCGTGACAATAAGTAATTGTCATGATAAAAAACCGTGACAATTCTTGGCACAACAACACTCTTTTTCACATTCTTGACTGTGACAACTCCTTATTATCGTGGTCCTTTTAACCCTATAATGTTTTTTTCAAATATAGGGGTAACCAAAGTTTTGTCATGTTTAAAGACATTGACGGTTCCTGTCTTATTACAATCGTGTCACGGTCAAAAACCGTGACAATTATTCTTTACCATGACAAAACAATAATCCCAAAAAAATGTTGGCAGTGACTACTAACCAGCAGAAAACCTACTTCAAAATAGCCCAAAAAATTGTTTTTGTTAAAACAACAACAACCACAATATAATATAATATGCAATTAAAAGTAATCAAGCCAAATACGCAACTAAACAAATCAAACCAAATTACATCAAAACATCAATATAATTATAAATCACAAGTATTAAAATACAAAATCTCAATAATGCTCCAAGAGAAAAGTCAGCTAGACGACAAATGACCCCACCACGATGTTGATATATCGAACCCCTACTTTCTTATTCAAATACAAGACCTCGTCTCCTTTCTGGCAACACCTCAATCACTTTGATCTGGGACTCGAAAGGTTGTAGTGGACGGTTATGTACTACGGTACCCGTAGTGTCTCTCGGATCCATATCACCATTAGCAATCCACAAACCACAATGCGTGTCGTGGATATAAACTTTCTCCCTTGTTGGCTTGAACATCGTCGAGATAGTGGGTTTAGGTGTAGAGTATATATCGTAAGGGATTGATGAGTCGATTGCCATCGGTGAGGGGGATAGACCTTTAACCTCTCCTAAAACATTATAAAAACATGTCATTAATCTTGAAAATAAATATTAATAAATTACTGAAATTGACAATATAATTTCAATTATAACTTACCAAAGTCTCAGCGACCTATGAATTAGTAGCCTCGCCTTTCTTCAGCCGAACTTCTATATACGAGTCAATCATATGTGGCTTTCCCCTCAGGCCACTCCCAAACTCCTGCACATATTAAATTAATAATAAATTTTGACATGATCATTAAACAAAATATGACAAAGTTAAAGTAATTTATTACTTACCATCCTATGCTCCACCTCCGCATAAGATGTCCACCCCGGAATAGTGCACATCCATTTTCTTTAACCGGTTAGTCATGGTCGACTCATAGGTGGAGAACTGGATACCAGATGCCTCAAAATATATAAACCTCTACCAGTTCTGCCAATATGATATGCTCCTTCTTTGGGACGGTGTTCCTCCATTGTAACACAAACTCGCGATTGAGCAGATTCCTCTTCCACGTGTTCCATTACGTGCGTACAATGACAAATAAATTGCCGTGTTGTTCCATGGGCAAGTTGAATTGTTGTTGTATGACAAACATATAATATAAGAAAGTTAGTGAATTAATATTTAACAAACATATAATAAAATATTATATGAAACTCATATATTTAATAAAAATATTAAAATTTTAATACCTCTAGGGCCCCCCAAATAGCCATTTTCAGCTCACTGGACATGTTCCTCCAATTATCATAGTCAAGATCAATTAGTGATTTTATTGATTCTCCCAACCTCATCATTAAAGCCATTTTATTTTCAAATGACGCTCCCAATCTTGTCGAATTTAATGGGTTTTCTATTTGGCAACCCCACCTCCCACTCCCCCCACCCCACCCCTGCACGCGCCTTATCCTAGGGTACGATGATCGAATGCAAACATATTATGCAAAAAATAGGAATCTATAGCATAATATATAACATAAATCAAATGAAAATATTCAATCGCGATCTAACAATTTAAATAACACAAACTAGTCCAACTCATTCGCATTGTTTCTACTAAGGATGTGTATAATCAATACAAGTGTTCAACTCTAAGGTGAATAGTTTTAAACGAAATACAAGTGCTTAATTCTCAACAATCTCAATTTTAAGCAACCTAACACATGTATCAACTAGGTGAAGTCATATTAGGCATGTGGATCAACCAAACTCAAGTTGTAATAATGAAATCTATGTGAACAATAGGTGTTAAAAAAATGACCGAATTGATGGATCGAACCGAACCGAGTTAAGCCGACCCTTTTTCTTTCTTAATCGGTCAGGCACCGGTTTATTTTTTGGTTGACTGCCCTAGTTGGTCTGGTCCACAGTTTAAAGTTTCAAAAACCTTGTTAGGACCAACCCGGACCGACTCTATATAAAATAATATATTTTTACATATATATGCATATATTAATGATAAATAAATAGTAAAAGTATATATTTTAATATTTGATTAGTTTGTATTATAGTTTAATCTAATAGTTGGTTTATTTTAATTGTAAATTTTGATATTTTTTTAGTTTTTAATGTCTAGAAAAAACAGATTCGGGTATATTTTATTTTTATAAATGATGTAATTCATTAATGTGAGGACTGACGGGTTAGATCGGTTCGATCCTATAAAAAATCGGACCGACTAGGATCGGTTAACCGACATTATCGATCCATTCGCAGTCCCATTTTTTAGAGGACTGACCAAGTCGGTTCGGTCCAAAAAAATCCTCAAAATCGGACCGGGCCATTTACCGAACTCCGCTAATATCAATTCACTATATGCAAAAATCTTAATTCAATTTTTATAAATTTGGCAATATCTATGTGAGATCTAAGTGTAGTGTGTGATTCCAGTAAACAAAATAAAAGGCAAATTTTTTAGATCTGAATCAAATCACTCTCACTTTTATCTCAATTCATAAATCAAGTATATATCTAGATTTTTCCCTCAATTTGGAGGGAACAAGTGAATTTAAAAATAGAGAAGCTAAACAAAATCTCTCAACCTCAGAAAAATACTCTATGGGTTGTAAAGGAGTAATGAGGATTTCAAATTTCTTAGAAAAATATGGAAAATAACCTATTTTATGACTTTTTTTTAATTTCTACTCCGCCATGCACACGGGTCCAAATGATAGTGCAAACTGTCTGAAATCAATTCAAAATGACTTCAAACTAAAGAACTTTTAAAATTAGTTATTTTCCCATAGGAATATACACAAATTACGAAATTTAAAATAACAACCCACGGTGGAGTTAATAAACAATGAATCAGAGTTTGAGATCCACATTACATTTAACAAACCACATACTATAAATTATAAATTGAAATCCTCGCTATCCGCCCAACTAATTACCAAATAGATCGATATTACATTTTATAACCCAAAAAAATTTACTCATCTAAAGAATCTAGATTTTGCTTCAAGTTCGGGTTGTCATAAAAAATCGATTAATAGTCGGTAGGAGTTGTCAGATCATCCACGCTACTGATGAGATGCGTCGGCGCACGTAAGATGACTGATCAGGGTTCGTTACTGATATACTTCGATTAAAACACTTTCTTGAGCTTTTTAAGTGCACAAACAAGCGACTCATCATTCGTATACTCCTTACTCTTCATCTTGGACAAGTCTACCAATATTAGATTGGTAGCCGAATCGACTTTAAAAGCATTTTTGTCATGAACGCATACCCAATCACAATAAAATATAACCTCTTTGAAAAAAAATTATATATACAGTCTACTTTTAAAATATTTTGAATTATACCATAGTAAGTCATTTATGCTTTAACAAGTTTTTTTTGCACTCGCTCGGAAATCGCAAGAGCCTTACATGAAATGCCAATATTTTATAACAAAGTATTTTGCTTGTACCCTCAATGAGAAAATGAGAAAACAATGTGTGAATGATCTAAAGAAACCTAGAGGTGGGGTGAATAGGTTTGATGAAACAATGTGCCCAAATTTTAGTTTTTCGAAAATTCTTCTAAATTTTAAACACCTTAACAAAAATTAAATCCAAATGTCTTGTTAAACACACACACACACAATATGCTCAAGTTAACACACCCAAGCCCAATTTTAACGTAACTAGGGTAATCTAAAACATCCTAGTGTGAAGCTTGTGATCAAGTGTGTTTGATATGTAGATAAGCAAACATAAACAACTACAAGATAAATTTGACGAGGAAAAAAACCCACCTAGGGGTAAAAAAATCTCAGAGGCACTTAATTTTCATTTTTACTTAAAAACAAATTTTATTTAGGTATGGCAATTAGAAACAACTCCCGTCCGGGGATGATGGACATAACAATCGTTCTTCTGCAACCGATATGGGCATGGTAAGTTGTGAACCAATCCATCCCCAATATAACGTCATACATACCCAAATCTAGCAATATTAAGTCAACAACAAAACACAGCATGCTAATATCTTTAGCAACGCCTCTACAAATCTGGCATAAAGAATCTCCCCTACCTACGGGAATATCTACGTGCATAGCGATCTTAAAAGATATATATGTCATGCTCGATGTAACACCGAATCTATAACTAGCAAAAGACTGCGAAACTCTCGTATCAAAAAGCACTTGGGCCTAATTACCATAAACATAAAACATAACCTTGATAGCGCGTGGCTGCGCTGGCAAGTCCTGCTGGTATACGTTGAACACGCTTCCCTAGTGCAGTTGGGGGAGTCTCTGCGTTTGATCTCTGGGAGGAGGTAAATATGGGTATTCAGGTGTGTGTGGGAGGGCCTAAAACTGAGGTGGGGAAGGAAGTGTTGGTTATCGCCCCCGCTGAAACTGTGTTGGACCGTCCTGTAGCTCCTTAGGGCATCTTATAAATTAGTGGCCCAGCTCTCCACTTGCATAACATGCCCCACCAAAAGGGTGAGATCACTGGCGATCCTGCTGCCTCTGCTCCTAGCTCTAGGGCCTGCCAAACTGACATTGTGTCCGACCCTAGTAGAATTGTCGCCTTTGGCTCTGATGGCCCTGATAATGCTGACTCGGATGTCCAAACTGACTCTATCCTGGGTGGCCCTGACGCTCTCCATGTTTTCCATATCGGCATTTGTCATCACCTATGAATCTCTTAGGGGGTTGTTCATATCGTATTGGCTCTCTATGATGCTAGATAGATCCTCCTTATGCTCGGGAAGACTCCTCACCCTTCGATACCTTCAGCACTTACTTAGTTCCTAATCTCTCCCTTTTGGGTTCTCTCTCTCTCTCTCTCTCGAAACCCTGTGGTGATCATCACAATGTAGAAAAGCGGCATCTACCATCTGAGGATATGTGATAAACGTTGGAATCCCCAGCAACACCTGCTTAATATTCTAATTTAAATCTCTCACAAACTGGTACATCTTCATATCCTCAAACCTCTCCACCTATGGGGCAAAGTGTAAAAGATAAGTGAATTATTGCTCATACTCAGTATCGATCCTACCTTCCTATTTCAGTCTATAAAATAATGCTCTCAGCTTCATGTTGCGAATATGGGAAGTACTTTCCCTCAAACTTTACATAAACTTATGATATAGTCATCCGACACCTCTCCTCTGGGTGGTAACAGCCACCCACTAATTTAGCACAATCCCACCAATCTAAAGCTTGCCAAAATCTATTGTTGGACATCTGTACACTCACCCAAATTAAAATGTTGCTCAATATCATACCCCACTATAGTGCCACTATGGGATCAAAGAATCCTGCAAACTTTTGAGTGTTCCTCTTCCCAAAGGTAGTCCTATCATGCTCCCATGCAAAGGTGGTATCATGAGGAACAAGTACAAGTGTCGAATCGGGTGCTAGTTGATTCTGCTGGAGGTCTGTCATCATTGTTGCAATGGCCTAAGTATTATAACACCCAAATCAGTCGGCGAAATAGTTGGCATTTACCCCTGGGGTGTAGCTAGTGGTGGCTGTTACGACGGTTGAGGTGCATCAGCCTCCGACTCGGCGCTCACTGTCGGCCTATATCAACCTTGGCGTCTCCAAAGGTTCACAATAAGATAAATATCCAAAACACATTAATAATAGTGTAAAACATATAGTAAAAATGCTAAATGTATGGCTCAAAAGTATCAAAAAATGCAATGTGAAAATAGCGATGAACGCACTCATGACCCCTAGGATACTGGAACTTGGAATGTTATGATACCAAATGTGGCACCCCATAATATTTATAAATAGATTGATTAGTTTTAAATTAAACAGTACAAGAATCTAAAGAATTAAGTACCATTTTAAGCATGTGAAAAAATAAATCAAATCAAATCAAGACTGAATATCAGTAATGAAAGACATCTAAGAACTCTCATACCATCCACATAAGTCACAAATCAAACATACTAATACAACTAACTACTATCCATATAAATGTATGAATACAAGCATATATCCCTTTATACTATAATGAAAAACAAATGAATTGATAGAACTGGCATGCGGGCCAGTAACATCTACATCCTAGAGTAGATCTGCAACAGAAGGAAGAGTAACAGCAACACTAACGATCAAGGTTGTGGAATGGACAGCCTCGATCTTGAAATGTTAAATGCACAATGCTAACAAAAAGTTTAAAGAGAATACGAGTATAATGAAAGTTGGAATAAATCATAACTGTGCATATCCCTTTAGCATTTTAATATCTTTAAGATTTACCCCACCCAAATATCCTAATATCACATGCATCTAAATTTCCAAATCCTAAGTGAACCCACGTTTAAATTTTAATCTACACATATGAAAATAACAATTAAATTCAAAATATCATTACACCAATCAAAGTCAAGTGTTATAAACAAATTAAGGTAATCTTAAAGTCTAAATATCGCATAAGTAAGCCAAGCAATGAAGGCCTATTCCTATTGCCTTCAGGATCATTCACACGTACTAAGTATAATCTTAGGTTGTCTCGAATATAAGACCTCATCAAGGCAAGGCATAAATCACCACGTCTACCCATAAATCATATATCCTACCATACCCAAGGCCATATGAAGGAAATATCCTCGAAATCCATCTCGGACACGGATACCTAAACGTATGACCTAGGGATAAAAATTGTTAATGGCATCTAGTCTACTCACCTAGGCACCATAGCGGTATGCATCGTATATGCCCCTTTAACGGAATCCCCCTAGTACATTATCCATGAGTACAAACACATGATATGCATTACATAAAGAACACAATAAATAATATTCATCTCAATCAAGGAATCCAAGTCTCAACTAGATTTATCCACTTAAATTCAAGTAAATAAGAAATTCTTAGAGTCATCCTAACCATACTGCAAACCAAGTAGCATATCTTAAGTTAGGTTAAAGTTTATCCCAAAATGAACCGCGAAATTAAAACAATAAGCGAAATTGTCAAAATATCTGAAGCATCGATCGATTTCATCGATTGATCGATAGCATCACTGCTTTTAAAAATCCACATTACGGGGTTTTTCTTATCCAACTAGACAAAATTCATCTCAAACCTCCATTAAAAAACAAAAAATCTTTGTATATGATTCATATAACATATAAATAATGAATCCACATATAAAACATGATTGGAACATCATTTTATCATCAACATCCTAATTACAGTTCAAGAACTCAAATAAAACCCATTTTCTCTCTCAAGAACCCTAATATACCAATTCATAATGATTTTTTATTTCAATTATATAAATATTATGCATAAGATCCTAGGGTTTTCAATGGATTGCATTAATAAATCAGAATGTATTCAAGATATATTCAAACATCGTCAATTTTAGGGAGGATTCAATCAAAATGATGCTCAATCAAACCAAATTATTTCCTAATTGTGTCAATTACGAATTCACTTGATTTAAATCATTTAAATTATATTTCAATTACATAGTTAGGATTTTGATTTAAATTAATAGGCATAATCTATAACAAATTCAATTATACAAGAATTCAAATTAAACTTGCCTCTAAATTGATGTAGAAACTAGGGATAAAATCTCCTAAAATCCTCTCTTTTCCTTTTAGCCTTCTATGACCACCCGCCCAATTAAATACTGGGAGATCAGTCATTTATTAAATTAAATAGGATTTCCATTTAGTGCATTCTTAGCATCAATGTCGAAAACCATTAATTACTAATCACCTAACAGTTAATTAAGTCGGTGTTTTATCTTATCATTTAACAATGAACACTATAAGTAAAAACTTAATCAAACCATTCACGCATTAATAATAATTCAAACCATCACATGATATGAATAAATAAATAAATGTCTTGCCGAATAAAATTTCGGCTCAAAATCCAAATCCAAATAATAGATCCAACAGCTAAATAAATAAATCTCAACACAAGTCCGAAATAATAAACTGAATAAGAGTTGTAGGGGCAACGTGCCCAAAGGTAAAATACTAGAATAATGAAATCCTAAACTAGAATGAATCGACTGAGGGGTATACTCTAATCCATGCATGTGCCCACACATGCTGCAGCATCGCATCCCTACAACGGATCTTTAAGCCTAGTGTTCCCGTGGCTGGACACCTAACAAGATTTTTAAGAAAAGAAAATATTTTGCAAATGGGTCAGAGCCCAATTATTTAAAAATGTTTAGTAAGCATTTTATTACAATAAATGAAATACATAGTATATAGTGTTCATAATTGATTTCACAATTGCACTCTCTTGCAGACAACCTCACCCCTCTTCTACAGTGTGCACCTATCGCATTCACTTATTCCTCTAGTTATTACTCGATCTAACTAGACAACAATAGCTATCTAAGCTACCCCGCTAATCACCCCGTAATAATTTAAGCACGCTATTACGATGAGTATAACATATATGAACCTCATCTGTATGAATATACTAAATAGCACATTGACAACTGTCAATAGATAGTCACACATTATCTATAGATATATACAGATACCTCTAACTACTCATATGTATATAAAGCATCATCATAGTTGGTAACTATTAAATGCATCTCTCATACATGCTATCGGGTGCCAGTCACATCTCGTGTCACCTCTGGTCACCGGGTCATAATCTCACCACCGATCCCAAATCGTAAACAAATAATGAAGGTGGTTATAAATACATAGACCTTAGGATTTGAATACACCTTCCTTAAAGAACTGCGTGATGTCCCCCTCTCATCACGGTTGGAGCCACCCGAGCACTGTAACCTGGAGCACAATCCAAACCCCACTGGAATCGCCAGGGTGGGACCGCCCACTACGCACAACCTCCTCAACAACATTCTCGAGTAACAATTTAAATAAACACAATTTGCATTCTACTCACATGCATACAACTATATATATAATTCACACATTTATATACATTCTAAGTGTTAACGAGTCCATTCGTAATTTCTATGTTCCACACTAAATATCTACACCCCACTATTTATTATTAACAATAGGAGTATATATTTCTCCTCCTATATACTCGATTAGGTTCCTATTAGTCTTACAGCGGTCCCTACCAAGCTTGGTTTCCAATCGGGCTAGTTTCGCCACTCATTTCAACTTCAAGGGTATTTTAGACCTTTCACATTTTATGTCTAAGTAATAAAATTTCTAGGACAGCGCATAACTCTCAGTTAGCTACGCATGGTCCGAGTTCATACGAGAAATATATTCACGTACAAAGTTCCCCCTTTAAAATCCGAACTATGCCCAAAAATTGGGTACCGGTCTACCGGCCCTGGACCCCCGGTCGACGGCCCCTTATTTTTCAACCTTACTGTTTCTCATGTAGGTAAAAAATTTGACACTAGTCGACCGGCCTTGGGACCTCAGTCAACCGGGCGTACCAAATATGCCCAGGATGTTTTATTTTATTTTATGGTTTCTCCTAAATTAAAATCCCTTCTCCATTAAATTCTAATCACAACCCAACTTATTCTCTATGATTCTAAAATCAAACATTATCAAAGTTTCATGCTTTCACTTATTAGTTTTTTTTTTTTAATATGGAAGAAGGATTAAACCCAAGGGACTAAAATTTATTAAAGGAGAAAGAGCCTCTCCAAATGGCTTACAAGCAAAGGAGAACTAGATAATGCAATGAAAGATTAAATATGGGGATTTATAAATATTCCCATTACAATAAGAATAAGACCTAATAAAAAAATTAAGAGGAAGATCTAATGTAGCTACATACCATATTATCAAGCCTATAAGAACCTCGAACAATTGAAGGAAGATCACGAGAATTGTGAAAAATCTTCAAAGACTGAATAAGAGAACCATAATTGGCCAATGCATCTACAACCATATTAGACTCTCTACAGGAGTGAGATAGGGTATAATTCAAAAAAGATAAATATGATCTGATCTTAGCAAATAAATGCTTCAAGTGCCAAGGAGGTTTCTAGTCTTTATTAATAAGGTCCACCACAAACTTTGAGTCAGCTTCTATATGAACATTTGAAATATGATGATCAATATAAATTTTGATGCCAGAAACCACCATTTTGAGAAAAGGCCCAAATCATATCATCTTTGTCATTTCTTAAAATACCATATAAGCCAGACATATTTGGATTACCTTTAGAAGCCCCATCCACATTCAATTTGTAACTATTAGAAGGGGAAAATACCATTTCACAGATTTGGTAATTTGAATTCTTCTGAGAGTGGATAGATTAAAAATCTCTTTAATGCCCTTATCAAAGACTGAAAATTGTCTCTTAAAAGGAAGATCCTTGAAAATATTTGATATGAGAGAAATGGAATTAAATATTAAATCATTTGGGCTCACATTATAATTTTCAAAACATGCACTATTTCTTCCTTTTCGAATCTGGCAACATACCATAATTGGGATACATTTAATAAGAAACTGAGAATAATCAGTAGGGCCTGACTTCATCCACCAATTATGAAGCATTGAAGAGATAGATACTTTATCTAACTGCATGCCCATAAGATCAGAAAAAAATTTCCAAATAGGTAGGACATTGGAACATTGGAGAAACACATGAGAAAGAGATCCATCATTGGCTTTACATTCAAACATGTTTTGCATCTGGAACATAATCTAATACCCAAGGATTTGATATTGTCATCAAGAGGTAAACAGTCATTGATCAGTTTCCACATAAAAATAGAACTTTTTTTTAGAATGTGAGGATCCCAAATAAATGAACTAACTCTAGAGGAAGGGAAATCATGTTTGCCAATGTCATATGCAGAAGTGAAAGTGACCTGGCCTTTGGATATAGGCTTCTAAATCCAAACATCATCAATAAGCTTCATATGAGAAGAACACAAGTCTACTACTGATTTGAGGCTTTTTTAGGTAAGAAATCCTCCTTTTAAAGAAACATTTATATTCTTGTATCTATTAGACATATAGGATGACCATAGAGTAGATTCTGAAGTTAACTGCCAAAATAATTTCATCGTTGAATGTTTGAAAATATAATTAAAGTATTTAAAGCCAAGGCCACCTTGAGATTTATCTCTACAAAAAAACTCCCAATTTTTCCATTGATATCTCCATCCAGTGTCCGTATTACCTCCCCAAAAGAATTTATTGAAAAGCCTATGCATCTTTTGAATAATGGTCTTTGGAGGAGAAGGAACTGCTAGAAGATATAAGGGAATAGAAGAGAGGACATGTTTTATCAAAATATACTTACCTCCAAAAGATAAATATTATAAGAGTATTATCTTGAATGGATCTTACTTGAATGAATCCACTTTGATAGGAGATATGAGCATTAGAAGGAATTTTGAAAGTCTGGATGCAAGAATATTTATGATTATCTTCAATGAGAAATTGCAGAGACTAATTGGTCTGAGATCCCCACAAGTCTTTGGATGCTTAATTTTAAAAATAAGAATAATAGAAGTGCTCAAACTTTGAGGAATAATAGAACCGGCAAAAAAGCTATTAATAGCAAATAAAAGATCATCTTTTATAATTTCCCAACACTTTTTATAAAAAGATCCTCCAAATCCATCAAGACCTGGAGCACAATCATCACTAAGATCAGAAATATCTTTAAAGACCGCCATTTTAGAAGGAAAATCCTCCAGTACAGAATTCATCTCAGGAGTAACAATAGATGGGATGATATTATAGACTTCCTCCATATTTAAAGGCACATTTGAAGTCATCATATCCTCATAATACTTAACTATATGAGATTTAACTGCTTGGTCCTCCTCTAAAATATTCCTAGAAAAATCTTTGATTGAGAAGATCCCAAGTTTTTTTGTTTAACATTAACACTAGTGTTGATATGAGAAATCGCCCACTAGTCCTCCTCGTACCAGCAAATCAAGTGTACAGTGCATAATAAGTAAATAGAGCAAGTAAGAGATAGAAAACACAATATATAGAGTGGTTCGACTATAAAAGAGCCTACGTCCACTTTGGTGCCTCCCTCTCATTATATTCATATCGTTGATGTACAAGTTTACAATGCTATAATGAGCATACAAGATATATGAGAAAGAAGAATACATGACTGTAGCGATTCCGGGTGTGATGGAGATATGACTACGATGTAGGTGAGTAGCCCCCAATCTATATGTTAAGGTTGTGTAGAAAGAATTTGGCAAGGCTTCGCCAGGTATTGTAGAATCTGACCTGAGTGAGGGGCTAGAAGTGAACCATCCCTATCTCGAGGTGTAGACATCTATTTATATGAGGTATGTGAGTGGTGTCACGTGCCTTGATCACGTGACATATAAGTCTGGAGCAACTACAATGACAGGGATGCAGCCTGTGAGGTTAGAGTTGTGAGTGTCGCACCCTCTGTAGTATAAGTCTGCGGCATGTATGAATGGCCAAGATCGTGGGTGCCGCACCCTGTGATGAATAGGGATGAAGCATGTGCTGAAAGGGCCTCAACCTATAAGCTTGTGTGCCTTATCAAGGTCCGCGGCAGGGTACTATATTTGCCATATCAATAAGCCCCCAAGTCGTAGTGCCAAGAGGTAGCGATTGGGGCTGCGACTGATTAATCAAGTCCTCACAAGGTGCTGTTGTATTTCCAAGGTGACGCTTCATCTTCCCACGCCCTCTTATATAAATTATACCGGTCGTGGACTTCATTACGTTTCCCAAATCATTGAGAGCATATCAAAAGCGAATTTCTGCGCGTTTGTCTCCTTGCATCTTTTGGCGATCTTTAGCAGCTGCGAGTGGTGGTTGAAGGCGGTTTGAGGCTGAGTATTGGTTTTTTCTTCATTTACAGGTAACCTTCCAACCATCTCGCTCATTTTATACCCCATTTGTGTACTAGCTTCATATTTTATGAGACAAATTCCACCTGACTGATAGGAATTAAACTCGCATATCTGTTAATTTCTAAGAGTTAAACTCGTTCAAAAACTAATTCTCATCTGTTTGATTGTTGAATATAACTGCCATATTTATTTTTGAGAAGAAAAAACAACAACTGCTTGATAGAAACTTAGGGTTTTTATTGGATAATTCTTCTATTGCTTGGATCATATGGCATGTATTTATGTTGAATTGCATTGAATAATATAACCGTTCTTGTTGTTCTTGAATAAACCTTTCACATTCTGAGTCTTCAATCTTTAAATGAATTAACATTAGATACTAAACTATTTGATGACTGCGGACTGTAGCCTCTTTTTTTATAGGGTAATCCCTTATGTTCTTAGATTTAGACTCCGCGGTATTTTAGCCCATAGTTTGATGACTGCGGCCTGTTGAAACTAATTTGACGATATTCCCTCCATCAAATCCATATGCCATGGCGATAATTATCTTTTAGGGCCTTAGAACCCAACCTTTGGTGTACATTTCCCATTTGGCCTTAATATTTCTTGTTCATCCTCAACTTGATATATCATTTCACCTGCCACGGCCTCTGAGAGGCCTCAATACCATACTAGCTGTGGCACCTAACTGTGAATTATTCTTTTCAGGTATTGCTGCAGCCATATGAACTTTGACCCAGACGAATTTTGGAGAGGCTTTTGGGCAAAACATTTTGGATCCTCTCCTCCTGAACTTCCTTTCGTGACTCCTTTGAAGTCAATAGGGCCTTGCCAACTGAAGGATTGCCCCAACTTCATAGTACTAAACTCAGACTCCGTGAATTCTGCCTATAGTAAGGATTTTGAGACCACTCAAATGGAAGAGAAAGCCAACTCTAGTAACCAACCAATGGACGTAAAAGATAACGTCGCGACAGGGGGTGCAACTAATGTTAGGGATAAACCAACTGGCCTATCTGGGAGGGCTAAAAGGCCTCCTGCTGCACTTGATATCCGCAGAATTATGACCCAAGAATGGGTTGATCAAGTAGCTGAGGCCTTCGAGTTTCCTGGGGGCTTGATGTGCTCAGCTCCTGCCGCAGAACAAAGGCCATGCATGGCCCTTGCTGATGATGGGGTATGTTTCTCTTTGCACGCTTTCATTTACGGTCTTCGACTTCCCATCCCTGTTCCCATCAGAAGAATTTTTTAAATAATAAAATTAGCCTCAGCCCAATTAGATCCCAATGGCTGGAGGGCCATTCTTGTAGCTGCCTTGCTATGGGAGAATTAATTCAAAAGTTTACTCCCGCGAAGTTTTTCCACTTCTACCACCCGAAGGAAAACTCTGTAAAGTTTGTTGGGTATTACTACTTCTCCATCCGTGGCAGGGACGAGACCCTTTACTCTGAGAGGCCTACCGGTGTAAATAACTGGAAGGGGAAATATTTTTACATCTCTGGAAAAGGGTGGGAGATTCACCCTGAGGAGAGCGAGAGGGAAAGATCGTTTAGGATGTCGCGGCAATGGAGGTTGTAACACCCTGTAATTTTAAGGATTTAATATTTAATTATTTTTGGGAGTGATAAAAATATTCAAATTGGAGAAACTTAAATTCATGAGTTAGAGAATTTATTTGAGTGAGACGAATTAATTATAATTGACGACTATAAGTTTAATTGTTCGAATTAATGTGTGTCACATTTTGGGGTCGAAATGTGGATATGTCAAAAAATATTTCGAAAAGCAATTCTGAGTGCGCGGTTGCGTCCGGATGGGTCGAGATAGTCAGAAAAGAGTACCCGAGGGTTGTAATTGGGTCTTGGGGTATTTTTGGGCATAGTCAGGCCCACACGGGGTGAGTTGGGCCATTTTAATTAGGCCCAAGTGGATAAAAACGAGATTAAGGGTTTTTTAATAAATTGAGAGACTAGGGAACGGTAGTCAACACAACTCTAAATCTAGGGTTTGAGAGGAAATTTGGGGGAAGGCAAATCAAGAGCCAATTTGGGGATGTTGGAGCCAAATTAAGGGACTACACCAACGGATCAGACTCTACGAACAATTCCAGGCAAGTGATTAACTTGTTGTAATGTGTAAATGGTGATATCCAATTCATATTTTAGTGATGTGTAAACCAAAATTCGTTTTGGGGATAAATGGGTACAAAATGGGGTTTTGTTAACGGAATACTTGGCTGAGATTCAAAGTAAGAAATAGGTGTATTATATATCCCTAAGTAAAGATAAAATTAAATTTGAATATATTTAATGATTAACATGGAATCTTTATGAGTTCTTGGATGAAGAACATGAATCTTGAATGACTTAGGGTTTATTTGATGAACACAAGAGGTCAATCTTCCAGAATTTTGGACACAACTTTAAATGTATGCCATTTGAGTAGTACTTCGAATTAGAGTGTTAACCATACATTTCTGGAAAGGTATTTCTCTTAGCTATCCAATGAACTTGTAATCAGGTCAATTGGAGCTCTGTAGAGGGAGTAATCGATATTTTACTATAGGGTGTTTGATCTGTCAACATAGTAATCTGCCAGAATTTTGACGTGACTTTAAACGTGTGCGATTTGAATTTTGCTTCGAATTAGAGTGTGAACCATACATTACTGGAAAGATATTTCTCTTAGCTATCCAATGAACTTGGAATCAGGTTAATCGAAGTTTTGTAGAGGGATAAATCAAAATTTTACTAGAGGGTGTTTAATCTGCCAGAAAATTTGAGATTTTTCTTTTTAAGCCTTAAATGTCTAATATTTTATCGGGGAAGTGTTTGGGACCTTGATGAAATATATTGATGGAATAACGATATGGAAGTAGGTCTATGATTGAGTGTTGGACTTTAATTTTGTGAGAGAGTTAAAGTGGAGATTCATAGGCTTGATTGTGACGTACTCTAATTCGAGATGATAAAAATATAATTATGAAAAGCGTGAGCGAGTTTAAATTCGTTAGGTCAGTGGGTTAACAAGGGTAACTACTGAATTGATATAACAAGGGGTAACTAGGACCCTTAGAATTGTGTGAATACTTGAATTAATACGAAAGTGAAATAAATTCGTAAAGCAAACAAGTACGTTGAATATTAGAGCGAAATATATTACGTACAAGTATGAATAATTGGGTTGTGTAAATACCTACTCTTTTATAGGATTACTTGGGTTGTGAATGCATATTGTGTGTTTTCTTGTGATAGGAACATAGACTCAGGAAATATTAAGTTATGGGCCAAGTGAGCGAGTCCGGGGATAGTGGTTGTGTGATACCAAGTTATTAAATTAATGGATGTGTTAATTAATGAAGGTAGAGTCGGAAGGTAGACTCGAAAAAGTATTAAATTAATTGATGTTGTGATTAACTAATTTAGAGTCGGATTGTAGACTCGGGAAGGGTATTAATTAATTAATGTGTAAATTAATTAAATGAGAGTCGTACCACAGACTCGGATCGGTATTAAATTAATAGGTGTGTTAATTAATTTAATTAGAGTCGGATTGTAGACTCGGGTAGGTATTAAATTAATAGGTGTGATAATTAATTTAATTAGAGTCGAATTGTAGACTAGGGTAGGTATTAAATTAATAGGTGTGATAATTAATTTAATTAGAGTCAGATTGTAGACTCGGGTAGGTATTAAATTAATAGGTGTGATAATTAATTTAATTAGAGTCGGATTGTAGACTCGGGTAGGTATTAAATTAATAAGTGTGTTAATTAATTTAATTAGAGTCGGATTGTAGACTCGGGTAGGTATTGAATTAATAGGTGTGATAATTAATTTAATTAGAGTCGTATTGTAGACTCGGGTAGGTATTGAATTAATAGGTGTGATAATTAATTATGTTGAGTCGGGCCACAAACTCGGGAAATTACAGGCTAGTGTACGGGATTTTGAGTACACAGTAAAGTCGGGGTTTATATTATATATATACGGTGTAGTGATAGTATATATATACGTGTATATATATTGTGTGTGATATTAAATATGAGTGACTAGATATTTATTCAATTTATATACTCTAGTGCTATCAAGGGAGGTTGCGCGATGTGGGTGAATCCCCTAGCTTGAAGAGTAGGGCGAGTATATCCCCAGGTCATAGCGTCGGGTATATGGGTGAGGGGATTATCTCACTTTCAGGGAAGGAATATGACCGCCTCCACTACGTTTATAGTTTGGGACAAGTTGGTGAGCGATTCCAACTTGGGGAACTAGGTTTTGTGAGCACACCTAGTGAGATAGCACTTTAGAGGGAATCATCCGACGAGGGTATACTCGGAGGGATGGATATACGTATGTTATATGTGTGGATGTTTTAGTAAAGGTACGTATATAATGGTATTCAATATTATATGCGGGTAATAATACAATGTGTGATGTATTTACTTTATATAACTTGTGATACGGTTATATGCTACTATTTAAGAAGGAATTAATTAAGTTACTTGTGAGATAACTTATAATTCAAGAATCATTGTACTCGGGTTATAGTAGTATGGCAAGGGGGAAGTTATACCAGGACTAGTTGGACGGGGTAGTACAACTAGGTGAGAGGTCAAGGTAACCGATAGGTGTGCACAATAGTGGAGGGTGAGAATGTCCACAAGGGAGTGCGACACTAACTTATATATGAAGCGCATTCTTGCATTTTAATTACTGCAGTTAATTCACTTGCTAATTATTTTCAAAATATTTTGGGTTCTAACCCTTGCTATAAAACTATTTTTAAAACCTTTTAGGTGTCCAGCCACAACGACGCCAGGATTGATATTCTATTCCAAGGACATGGAGCTGCGGCATATGTGGATGCTATCAGGAATTTGGATTAGACGCATCGCTTATTCATTCCTAGAGTAGGAATCATTCATCAGTTACAGTTTTATTTAGGGCATGTCCCCCAGACTTTCAGTTCAATTTTCAGATTTGTTTTATTCCGGTGTTGAATATTGTATTGGATTATTTCACTTTGGTGGACGATGGTTTATTCGGCAAGTTGTGTAATTAATTATTTCAGTTGAATTTTATTTAGTTGTGTGAATGGTTTATATTTATTTCCACATGTACTGTTTTGTTTAGTTAAAAAGTTAAAATTGGCACCAGCTTTTGGAATACTAGGTGGTTAGTAAGTTTTAAAAAGTTTTCGACAGTGATGCTAAGGATGAACCAACTGGGATTCCTGTTTTAATTTGGTATAGGACTGATCACCCGGTATTTTATTAGGCGGGATGTCACAAGGGTGTCACTCCAACCTAGGTATTTCAATTATAGATACGTTCCCTCTTTATAATTGCCTATTATTCTCCACTTTGCTTCTGTACTAACCTTTGAAATGTTTTCTGCAGTTCTTGACAATTTGTAATTGAGCAAGCGGCAAGAGAAAAGAGTTTCCAAGGCCGTGACAGTTCCTGCTAAGGAGAAGAAATTCAGTGTACTTGTAACTTCTGCCCTTGTATTTGAAGCAGGCTACTTCCCAATCAAATCCATACCAAAAGAGATGGCCGCGGGAGGTAATAATTATATCAACATTTTTGTTCCACGACAATTATTTTCAAAACTTCAGATATTTACTGTTGCATTTCTCCTTTCAGGTGAGGAGGTTGAGAGGGAGCTTTTGGTTGCCCAACTGGAAGAGATGGATGAGGACGCAGCTGTCCTTAATAACGCTTCTAGGCACATAAAGAGGAAGAGATCCAAGACCAAGGTTCCCGTCGCAGTTCCTTCTAGTGACCCAAATCCACTTACCGTAACCCAACATCAAGACGCAGAATCAACTATCCTTACCGCACCCCATCTCCAAGTTGAGGAGTTGGACCCTCAAGAGAGGCCTAAGGGTACTTTCGATGATGATATTGGGGCCAATTTGGCAGCGGCAGGGCTGATGTCAACCTCTGAGAGACCAATTCATTCAAACTCAACCCCACCACCAATTATCACAATAAATGCCAACTTGACGCCTCCTCAGTGTCGCGCCAGCATCGATATTGATGGCCGTTCGCCGCCACAACTTAGGCATCCCAACCCTAAATCCTCATAGGACACGACTGTGAGGGTTGCCCGCAAGATAAAGAGGGTCCCAGACGCCGCGAACCTTGATAGGCTCGTGGATGAAGATCACGACGACCTGGAGGACTATGGTCTCCACATTGTTTCAAGGGTAAGTGTCAATACTCTTAGCTCTATTTCTGCATTTTGCACCTCGCTCCTAACTTATTCTCTTTTCGGGCCGCGGATGTCATGATTAGTCTGAAGAGGAAGTATGAGTCTTTGTACAAGCTGAAAGAGACCACGAATAGGGTACATATCGCTGACTTGGAGAGCGTAAGGAACTCTTCATTTGAAGCTGGTAAAAAATCTACTGTCACGGCACTCCAGGCAGCTCCTATGGACCTCGAAGCTGCTGTCAAAGCCAAGGGGGAAGCTGAGGAAAATTTTCATCAGGCCGCGGAGTCCCTTATAATTTCTCAAAGCCAGGCTGCGAAAGTTATCGAGGCCGCGGAGTTTGCTAACAATAAACTTGAACTTCTGTAGAAGAAGTATGAGGAATTGGAAGCCAATATTGCCAAGGATGCTGAAGCCCATGTTGCAGTGGTCAAGAAAATGGGAGAAGATCATGGTGTGGCCATTCAATTGGCTATTGATAGCACGGTGGAATCATTCAAGGGGTCCAAAGACTTCTTCTTTATCAACAATAAGGCCTACCTCCGCGGCTACCAAGAGCTGAGGCATAGAGTTATAAAAAACTTACCAGACTCTAAAGATATAATTCTTTCTTGGGGTCTTGGTGATGCTGATCACCAAGAATGCGTGGCCGAGATCAAGGCCACAGCAGAGGAAAGATCCAGGCTGACGCAGCGGCAGCTGATGAAGAGACCCTGACGAATACGGAGAGAGAAAAGGGAGGTGAAGCTGATGATGCTGAATCTTTGGGTTGCGTCCCTCTTTATCTTTTTATTGCCTATCTTTTTTTTGTCTATAATCTTAACATTGATATTTGCCAAGATTTTTTGCCCCCAACTTTATTATCAAGGCTGCGGCCACTTTTAATGTTGACTTTCTGCTTCCTTTTCTATTAGCTTTCTTATTCCCCTGCTTTGCCTGCTTGGTTGAATGAAATTATAGAACTAATATATTAAGGTCGCGGCACTTGTAGTATAAATGTTTTCTTCATATAGGTTGCGGCTAGATTTCTTCACCTTGGACTTTACACTTGTATTCTGATATATTGTTGCAATCTTGCATGTTTAATGGTGGTTGTAGTCTCTTCTTGAACAGGGTCGCGTCACCTTTGAGTGTTAGAATCCCATCTGCTATAGATTTATGATTTTAACTTAATCCTAATGTCACTTGCTTTCCTGAACAGGGTTGCGGTAGGTTAATAAGCCTGCCTACCCTTATCTACCGCATCTTCTGACTGAATTCACTTAATGGCTGCAGCAATACTAATAAGGCTGCGACACCTTTCTATCCCTTTAAGAAATTAAGGCCATCCTTTTATAGCTTTGGCATGCTTAGTGATCATAACAACACAGCCTCCTTTATTCTCTTTGATTGCCTTTCACGACTTTTCTTTAGTCGCTTCGATTGGGGTATTATCAGCCCCCCCCCCCCCCCCGGGCTAGGTATTATAAAGTTTCCCCAAGCTTATGTAGATATATATAAAGCCTTCCCAGGCTATAATAGGATTATCCACAGACAATTAAGTCTTTGGCCCCTTCAAATATAGGATTATCCATAGACAATTAGGTCTTCGGCCCCTGTGAGTTATTTTCAGGCCTTCCCGAGCTAGGTATTATGAAGCTTCCCCAAGCTGATATGAGATCACTAAGTTAATGATGTTTAGTCTCATATCCACCAACTTAATGATGTTTATCGGGGGAGTAACCTCCCCAGGCTAATAACGCATTCTGAAAGCTAAGAGCGGGCATTGGAAGCCCTTGCTGCTACTGACACATCCCGAAAGCTAAGAACGGGCATTGGAAGCCCTTGCGACTAATGGCACATCTCGAATGCTAAGAACGGGCATTAAAATCCCTCGTAGTCAAATGACGCATCCAAACAGATGTTTTCAAGAATGTAATCATTATACGCTAAGATACAGTCTCCATATACGGCATTATAAGTTAATTTCCCTACCGCTCTCAATAGTTGCTTTCGCTATTTTAAGTTATCATTTGCCTTCATATAATCACGCGTCATTGTGGGCGTTGATGGCCCATTTAGATATAATCATTCCCAATATAATTTGATGTCTCCATATAGAATCTGTTTAAAACAATGAGTCTTTCATAAGATATCATTTAATGGAATCGAGAAATTAAAGTATTATATTCATTAATTCTCATAATCATGGACATAAAAAGTGAGAATGAAATAATAGATAATGTTCACTATAAACATAAACAGAATGAGATATAAACTAAATCATAAAGATAAGGGAAGTATGGACCATCAGGCTAGGCTGCATCCCCTAAGTATCTCTGAGGAATCTCTCCAGCATTCCTTGCCCAATCAGCCTTTCAATTTCATCCTTCAGAGCATAGTATTACTCAGTGTCATGGCCATGGTCCTGATGGAATCTGCACCAAGTAGCGTTGTTCCTCTTGTGGGCTGGATCCCTCAGCTTTTTTGGCCACCTCAACAGCTTGTCCTCTTTGATGAATTCAAAGATGTCTTCAATCGGGAAGGCTAATGGAGTGTAGGCCTCAGATCTCTCTGCCTTCTCCATTCTCCTTTTTAGGGCCTTGCCTTCTGCGATCAGTGCTTTTAGCTGGGAGACTTCCTTGAATGGAAGTTCTGGAGATGCAGCAGAAAAAATCCTGGGTGCCTCACCCAGATTGGGCGAGGTCGCAGCCTCTGGCATGAAAACCCTTTGAATCAAATAGTTGACTTGGGTCTGGAGTGAAGCATGGCTGTCGTAGAGATAGTTGAGGTGATTGTACAGCTACACAATCTCATCTTTGACTTCTGTGCTTTGGCTGGATTCTCCTTTCATTTTTTATTTTGTTAGTCTTTACAAAGTATATATAATTTGAGACAAAACTAACAGAAGTGAGTAATCTCAGAAATATTGGAGTAACTAAGTAGAAAATGGGGATGCAGCGCTTGCACTACTACATGGTATTACTACTGAGGCTGCGGACAGTAAGGCACATAGGTGCACTTCCGTGGCCTTGTATGATATTCACTAAGGTTGAGCTGGATACCATCTAAGTCCGTTCCCTGATGTTTGAAAGCTTCTGTAATACAGCCGTGCTAGTAGAGGCCGCGACTACAAAGGCATTTGAACTGCCCAGTCGCATCCCTTCCTAGGCAGCGAAGGGAGCAATCCCAAAATTTTAAGCCTAGAGACTGAGTTTTTTTCTCCAACACGTGGAGATCATATCTACTAGGGTATGTTAATGAGAGGATAGCCTCACTGTACACAAAACGGCACAGTTTCAATGATAAACCCTAGATCATAGGTCGAGAAAAATAAAAATGGGAGTAAATACAATCCTTCCCTAACCATTCACCTTTTCGGGGTTAAAGCCCATCATGCTTTTCAGCACTATTTAGATGAAATGATGTCACAGGGGTATGTAAAATAGATCTAAGGTCATAAAATGAAGACCCAAGAACAAATCTGAACATATAAAATACCCATTTAAGGGTGTAAATATAAAATAGAGCTCAGTAACCAGTATTTACATGTGAGACGATTATCCAAAGGATCCCCACGAGTAAAATAGGGTGTTTAAGAACTCAAGATATAGAGAAACAAGATTGAAATATCTCGCTTCCCACATACGGTGCCAGATTGTTGATACGAGAAATTATCCACTTTGTCATTCTCATATCAACAAGTCAAGTAAAAAATAGAAATAAAACAGGTAAAGAGACATGAACACAAAATATAGAGTGATTCGTCTATAAAAGAGCCTATGTCCTCTTTGGTGTCTCCCTCTCATTATATTCATATCGTTGATATACAAGTTTACAATGCTATAATGGGTGTACAAGAAATATGAGAAAGAAGAATACATGACTGTAGCGATTCCGAGTGTGCCAGAGATATGACTACGATGTAGATGAGTAGCTCCCAAGCTATATGTTGAGGTTGCATAGAGAGAACTTGGCAAGTCTTCGCCAAGTACTGTAGAATCTCAACCCGAGTGAGAGGATAAAAGTGAACCGTCCCTATCCCAAGGTGTAGACCTCTATTTATATGAGGTATGTAAGTGGTGTCACATGCCTTGAGCACGTGACATATAAGTCTGGAGCAGCTATAATAATAGGGATGTGGCCTGTGAGGTTAGAGTTGTGGGTGCCGAACCCTCTATAGTGTAAGTCTGCGGCATGTATGAATGGTCAAGATTGTGGGTGCCGCACCCTGTGATGAATAGGGTCGCACCCTGTGCTGAGAGGGATGCACCCTATAAGCTTGTGTGCCTAATCAAGGTCCACGACAGGGTGATATATTTTCCATATCAACTAGTATGGAAGAACCTAGTGTTTGCATCCCCCACTTTGAGCCACTTAATGGAGGATTTCTGCCTTCAATACATTTCTTCAATTTTGTTTGCTTCAATAACTTATCTTAGGCTTGATTAATAACTTATCTATTTGATTTTGAACTAACCTTTCATATATCAGTTATAATTGACCAATATTGTCCTCTAGATCTCTGACGTTTTGAAAGATATCCTTAAAAGTTTCCCCGCTCCATTTCTTCAAATCACCTTTGAGTCTCTGCAGCTTGAGAGAGAACAGTCCTATACCATAACCAAAAGCAGGAGTAGTCCAAGACTTTTTAACAAGATCCATAAATGATTTATGAGTACACCACATATCTTGGAATTTAAAAGGTGGGGACAATCATCCATTTTGGTCTTTACAAATAAGAGAAGAGGAGCATGAACAGAAGAAGCTCTATTTAGCTGTTTTATACTAGAGTTAGGATACTCAACAGCCCATATATTATTGAATAATCATCTATCTAATCTAGCCAGAATGAGATTCTCTTCTTTTCTCTTATTTCACCAAGTGTACCTAATACCAGAATAACCTAGGTCACTTTAGCCACAATCATCAATTACTTGAATAAAGTCTTCCACTGAGTTATGATCAACTTTATTTCCTCCCACTTTTTCTAATTGAGAGGTAATAATATTGAAATCACCAATTTCTATATGAGGAGAGTTGATAATAGTTCCTGAAAAGGAAACTAATTGATCCCAAAGCTCCTTTCTCTCTTCTCTGCTACACTTAGCATAAACAACAATAATGTAAATGTTATTCTTAAGTAAGGGGTGATTTAATTTAATAGACAAATGCTAAGTGTGATTAACAATTGTCTCCACAACTATATTGAATCTCCAAAATAGCTAAATTTTACCACTGATATTAGAGCTACAACCTTTAAAACCCCATTTAAACTTCTACTAAGAAATCTTTGTAGAATTAACCATAGGCTCCAAAAGATCTATAAATGGAAGCTTATGTAATTTACTCAGTAATTTGATTCTTCTTGGTGAAAATTTTTTTGCTACTCCTCTAATATTCCACACAATTAGATTTATGATTTAGAAATAGAGAGGTGAGAGTGAGTGTTACTTTTGGTTATTTATCTTGTGAGTCTTCTGAAAAGAGGATCTTGCATTCTCAATTGTTCTTTATGACTTAGCTTATCATCTACAAGATCTGGTTTCTTTTTCTCCATCTTATTTTTGGCATGAAAAGCTTTGAGTTTTTTATCTAAGCATTTTGAAAACATAAGCAGTTCTTCATAGAAAGGTGAAAATTGCTCTGATTTATTTTCATTGTCCGAGGCGTATAAAGGCAGGGCTGATTGGTGAAGGGCATCTTCAAGTAATTCTATATCTCTTAGAGATAAAGAACTAACATCAACAATCATATCTTTATCAACACTAATATCTTGGGCCTTAATCTTGTCAATATGATCTTGAATCTGTCTTACTTTAATTTTCTTGGTGAGGAATGACTGTTCATAAAAATTTGCAGCAGACTTTTCAAAAAATTCTCCATCTTCCTTATCAGATTCTGTATGACCTTGAGCACTACTAATTAAATGCACATCTTTAAATTCTTGAGGGTGGACCAATACTATATTAGTGATATCTTTGTTTGGCTGTGTTGAGACCTGCCTTAAAGGAGTTGGATAATTCTTCAACGGTTGAACAATTTGCATAGGATTTTGACCTTGAGCAGCTGGAATAGGACTGTTTATTTGATCATGGACTGGGGATGAATGATCTGCAACTCTTGATGTATGGACTTCCTTATTGATGTTGTGTTCTTCTTCTGCAATTGATAATTTTTTATAGGGGATTGGTCATGAACTGCAATAAAGCTATTGTTTACAAGAACCTTCTCTAATGAGGAATGATCAACAATTGTCGTATTACTGTCTTCCATGTGAGGCTAATTTGTGGAATGCCTTATTGATGTTGGATTCTTCTTCAACAATTGAACATCTTGCGTAGGGGGGCAAATTTTGAGCAACTACAATGAGATTTTCTTTTTTACCATTATCTGATGATACCTAAGTTGGTTGCTAATTATTATTAACTACATGTTTGGTAACTTTTTTTTATTTATCACCAGTTATGGTCGGCATAAAAAAGAAAGAATCTTCATTATGTCCCTTTTTTGACAACTCCTACAATATTTAGGCATGGCTTCAATAGTTACTTCTTGCCAAAATCCCTTGGATCCACATCCAATCTAGACCCTCTTCGAAATATTTTTTGTGAGATCCACGTCCACACAAACTCTTGCAATACTTGGTTTATTGATCTCTAGGGTTTAGGAATCAAGTTTGAGAGGCTTACATATTAATTGGACAATAGAATATAAAGAAGATTTGGAGAAAAGATGGATTGGAAGGTGAGGAAAGGAAATCCATATAGGAGATAAAATCCTCTCAAAATCCGGCCTAGAATTAGTAGTCCACTTAAACATTCTCATTAGAAATTTTCCAATATACCATATGTCTTTCATCCACATACAATATGTAACACCCTGTAAATTCGAGAGCTTTGAATTTAATTAATTTTGGGCAAATTTAATCATTTTGGGAGAAATGGAACAAATTTAATCATTTTGGGAGAAATGAAACTTATTCGTTTTTGGAGACATTTAAATTTATAATTTGAGAAATTATTTAAATTGGTGGATTTATTTAAATTGGCAAATTAAAATTTAAATTATACAGATTATTTTGTGTCTCATTTTTTGAAGTAACAAATTTGAGAATGTTATAAAGTAATTCAGATGGCAATTCTGAGTGCACGATTGACTCCGAATAGGTCAAAATAATCGAAAAAGAGTACCCGGGGGTAGTAATCGGGTCTCAAAGCATTTTTAGACATAATCGGGCCCACACGGGAGTGATTGAGCCATTTTAATAAAGTCCATTAATCTAAAAACGGGATTAGCCCAATATAATTCAATTAAGGGAGTTGGGGGCAGACATAACTCAATGCGAGAAAACCTAAATATGCATAGGAAGTTTGGGAGAGAAAATTGGGCATATTTTGGGAGCCAAATAAAGAAGAGGAGATTAATGTGTTCTTCGTCGAAATCTCCGTCTACATCAAAGGATCAGACCCTACGAAATTATCCAAGCAAGTAGTTAAACTTGCTTTCATTTAAATTACGGTATTGCAATTTATATCATGGTGGGTGTAAACCATATTCATTTTGGGATGAGTTATTATACCAAAATTCGTTTTTGGAGGGTATCACATGTTAAATCTGGTTTGGGGGGATTTAAGCATTAAGGGTGAAATTGATGTTTAATTTATGTGAGAATAATATCATATGAGGCTAGAATATGACTTAGAATCGAAAACCTATAGAAATTGTTGTGGAATTCGGATTATTTAATCGAATTGAGAATTGTGATTTAGGGTATTGAGAAAAACCAATTTATGAACCCTAGAATTTTAATAAAAATCGTTGAGGATTAATGTCATATATTAGTGTTTGAACATGTTTATAGATGAAATAAATATGGGGATAAAGTAATCGAGGTCTGGATTGAATTTGGAAAGCTTCGGAGTTTAAAAATGGTGGAAACAGAATCGGGGAAGAAGATGGATATCTGGTCGATCGACCCCTTCAGTTATTGTAAAACATGAGATTATAGATCTTTTCGTCACGGTCACGTGGGCGCTGACCTCGTATTTTTCTGATTTTTGTTTATTTGATATGATTTTTCTACGATAGGGTGCGCGAGACCGAGATCTTTAGGAAGAAATAATTTGGATTATTTTGAGATGTGCGTAGATGAGTGAAGGACTTTGAAAAATATCAAGGAACATTATTTTATCCTTGTATTAAATAGGGATGAATCTGGAGTATGGAGTTTGGAGTGTTTAGGAAGAACAACACTAAAAAATATATGTCGAAAATATATGAGCGTATTCGAATGGGAATTTTGGATGAATTTAACATACAAGCTGGTATCTTAAGGTGGATTTAATTGATAGAAATTAAATGGAACCAAACATTTAGAGTCTTATGGTATGAGTATTAAGTGATTTAAGAGTTAAAGAAGGGGGGAACATTAAGAAGTTAATTTTGAGAATGAAATTCATAAGTATGTAATTACAGGCCAAGTGAATGTGTCCAGGCATTGTAGTTTAGCGACACTACTTTAATAAATTAATTATTGTGAAATTTATTAGATTAATCGGTGTAATTAGCAATGTAATGAATTCAGGGGTTAAGAATGAGTTACGGTGAAGGTGAGTGAACCTATGACTGAGACCAGTAAAATATGAGTGAATTACCTACTGAAATATTTAAAGGTTAATTGGCACACTTCGAGTAGTGAGGGATACTCAGGAATATACGATGAGATGTATGATGAAAATTTAATAATACGTAGGATGTTCGTGAGATATATCTATATACTACGTATGAGACACATATTATAGGTCACGTGAATACCTATACGTCTGATAGTAATTTATATATTTAAGTTGTGTGAATACCTAATGATTAGTATGGTTGTGTGAATACCTATTGGTTGATTTATTATGTGTATGGAATACCTACACTGCTTGCTATCGAGGTGTAGGTTGCCCGTTGGGACGGTCTTATCTCAAGGAGCCTTCGGGGGGATTTTATACTCGTGCCCTAGAATGTAGAACCTTGGAAACGTGTTATCCGAGATATGATAGTTCGACGGTCAAATGGGAACGTAGGTATGTCCGTGACCCATGAGGCTAGGGACTATGTTCGCCTACAATATGTGTGATTTGTATTGATGGTTCGAGAGAGATTGAACCAATAGTCCTTTAAGCAGTGAGTGATGCACCAGGACATGATAGTAGAGTATGCATTGCACTAAGTGGTTCTAACCTAGAGGTGCAGGATTAATATATATATGCCTATGATTAATTCTAATGTGTGTATTTAGTAGATACGAAAACACTGGTATTTGAAGTAATCTTAATGGGAAAAAGATTAATTCTAATGTGTGTATTTAGTAGATACGAAAACACTGGTATTTGAAGTAATCTTAATGGGAAAAAGATTAACTATAAGAATGATGAATACATAATTGGTTGCCCCGTATAAATTATTTGATAATGAATTAGTATATATATATATATATATATATATATATATATATATATTAGTGTGATAAAAATATATACCGGGGATGTGTCCAACTGTGGGTACTTAGTTGAAAAGTTGGATAGTGACATCTAAAATAACTTTAATGTGTGAAAAATTAAATATTAATGAGAAAGTCATAAGTGGTTATTCGATATAAAACATTTAGTAATGTATTGCGTGGGCGGTATGGGCAAACACATCGAGTTAGCATGAAGAAGGAAACTTGATATGGTTAGTTAAGGGGGTAGCTTAACTAGAGAGGGTTAGCAGGCAACGTTACGTGTGCACATTAGATGATGCATGAGATTTACCTCAAGAGAGTGCGACACTAGCTTAAATATGAAAATGGTGCATGCATATTTAATTATTGTAATTTAACTATTTACTAAATATTTTCAAAATGTTTTACATGGGCTCTGACCCGTGTCAAAACCTTTTCCAAAACATTTTAGGTGTCCGGCCATAAGGACTCCCAGTTTGAGGATTCTATACATGGATGCGTAGCTGCAGCTCATGTGGAAGTTGTGGGACTTTGTTATAGACGCTTCGTTCATTTGTTTATAGTATAGGGACTTTAATTCAGTATTAATTTTGGCATGTCGCCCCCAGATTTTGTATTCAGTTTATTTATTGGACTTTGTGTATCCAGGTTATTGTTCCCGTTACTAATGTATTTTATTGTTTAACTGATAGTGGACTCGGTTATCTGCATTTATAGTATTCATTTGTGTTTGATTTAATTATCATGGTGTGTTGATGGTTTAATTTATTATATATTTTCGCATGTTGTTAATTAATTAAAGATAAAATTTGGCACCGGTCTAATTAAATTAATAGGTGGTTAGTAACTTGAAAAATGTTTTTGACAGTGATGCTAAGAATGAGCCATATGAGACCAATATTTTATTTTAATTATGGGTTGGCCACCTGGTATTTTAATAGGCGGGGTATCACACAGGAGAAATCCTCTTCAGAGTTTAGCTGTATCAACACGTATTTTAATAGGCTGTATTAGAGGTTATTTTGAGAGGGAACGTTTGAAATACCTGTTTGAGGACTTCCATAAATGGCCTGCCATGAGAAATTTTTTTAACTAATGCATATTGGAAGGTTTTATAGAGAACAACAACATCTTCTTTGGAGAAAAGCACTGCAGGTTCACCTTTGAAGGTTGTTGGTGTCTTGAATCCAAGATCATGATTTTTTTATGAGGAGCTTGCAACCACATCTGCAAAGGATCGATTCCAAGCATTTGGAATATTTAGAGGCTTGGGGATTACGTTGGAAGGAGGGTGGAGGCTATCCATGCAAACCCTAATTTGGGTTTACGTGAGAGAGGGGTTACGTGAAAGAGAGAGAGTTGTAGGATGGATACCTAACCAACCTCTTCATCGATCATTAATCTACACAATTATTAGTAATTAATCTACATAGTTAATAAATTAATTTGACATTTTAACCACTTTCTCAACAATCGTTAATTTCACCATTAATGGGTTTCTTCATCACCTTCAATCTCTAGAACACGGTAATTTACAACTCTCAAATGTGTTAAATTCTCAAGGTTCATCTTATTCACATGGGTTTATATTAGTTTTCTTCAACATCAAATTAACAAGATGTATACACAATGATCTTTTAATTTCCAAATTTGTTCACATGGGTTTAGATTAGTTTCCTTCAACATTAAACTAGCAAGATTTATACACAATGATCTTCTAATTTTCCAGATTTGTTACCATAAATTCAAATATTAACACTATTAACTACAACTCACATAAAGCAAGAAAATACTTGCCCCTTTGGATTAAATACGGCCATCCCTTCTCAGAAATTTGCCCAGAATGCTCTTTTCCTTTCTCTTCTTTCTCCTTTCTCTCCTCCCTTAAACTTCGGTGATTTAGGATGAGTAACTATTGCCTAACTTTCTTAAACCTAGGTTAATTATCCCCAAATACCTAAATTAAGCCTATAGGCCAAATTCAAAAGACTAAAATACCCCCGTATATGCCCGGTTATGTCCAAAAAGGAACCATAACCCAATTACTACCCCTGGGTACACTATTTTTACTATTTTGTCCTCTCAGGACTCAATCGTGACCTCAAAATCGTCATCTAAGTCAATTTATAAGATTTTCATATCTCGACCCAGTTAGTTCACACATGACTCCCGGTTGAGATAAAATAGTGCCACGTCACTATCGCTAGCTATGACATCAAATAATTATTTCCATTCACTTAGTGATTAATTCCATCGATATTAATCATTTCTCTCTCTCGGTTAATATTTAAATACACGCATAATAATTAATTAAATTAAATTATGATACACATTGTAATTTAAATTTACCCGAATTAATCACATAATAAATGCTCATAATTACGAGGTGTTACATACTTCCCCCTTTATAAAGGAATTTTGTCTTGAAATGAGGTTATACCTGCAGCGAATAACTCTGTATATTGCTCTCGCATATCACCCTCTCTCTCCCATGTCGAATCGTCAATACTGTGATCTCCCCACTGAACTCTGACTAATGGCACAACCTTAAAGTCGCTACGATCCAGAATAGCCACGGGTCTCTCCTCGTAAGATAGAGCTGGTTGTAAATCGATCTCCTCGAGTGGAACATACCAAAAAGCTCTCTCGCTTCTCCGATACTTCATCATTGAACACATCATATATCTGTTGTAAATGTTCTGGTAAACCCAGTCTATACGATACCGGTCCCACTCTCTTAATGATAGGGAAATGTCCTACATACCTCGGCGCTAGTTTTCCCTTCTTGTCAAATCTCATGAGCCCCTTGATGGGAGACACTCGTACCAACACTTAATCGTTAACCTCTAACTCCACATGCCTCCGTTCTGCATCGACATAAACCTTCTTCCTATCCTGAGTTATTTCGATACGCCCCCAAATCAGCTCGGTCTTTATAGTAGTCTCCTGTATCATCTCCGACCCCAATATCTAGTTTTCCCCCACCAATAACCAGCAAGCGGATGTACAATAAGGTCTCCCATATAGTGCCTCAAACGCTTCCATACCGATGGTGAATTGGTAAGAGTTATTATACGTAAACTCTACCAATGGAAGGTATTTCTCCCATCATCCCCTGAAATTAAGTATACACTTCCTCAACATGTCCTTGAGTAGGGGTGTAAACGCGTCGGGTCTGGATCGAGTAAGGGTATATCCAGATTCGATCCGGGTATTTTTTAGCGGATCGGGTCTTACCCGATTACCCGCCAGGTCTCAGAAAATGGATCGAGACCCGGATCCGTTAAGGATCCGGAGACCCGACCCGAATAGATGTAACTATATATATATATATATATATATATATATATATATATATATATATATATATATATATAGTAAGTTATATATATATATATATATATATATATATATATATATACACACACATTCGGGTCGAGTCCTTATCGGATCGGAATCATGTATATCCAGATCCGGTCCATTAACTAATCGGATAATCGGGTCTATAAAATTTGCTCAGATCTGTTAATTCGGGTCGGGTTCGGGGCCAGACCCGGTCCATTGACAACCCTATCCTCAATCATCTGATTAACCTCTTAGTTTTTTCGTCTGTCTATGGATGGTATGCGGTACTCAATCGCAAATCTGTGCTCATAGCCTCCTGAAAGCTCTGCCAGAAATATTGGATTAAAGTTGGTTATATAACTTAGAGCCGAGCAGATTAAAGCTCAGAGTGACTCACAACTAGTGGTAAATCAAGTCTGTGGAGAATATAAATTAAGAGAGGGAAACACACTTAAGTACTTTGCCAAGGTAAAACTTTTAATCGCGAAGCTAAAGGCACTCATGATGGGTAGAATCCTAAGATCTGAGACACCAAAGCTGACACGTTAACTCGTCTGGTATCAGCTACCAGAGCCGATCTCAGAAGAACCATTCATGTAGAAATCCCGTTACATAAGAGTATTGGTGCTGAAGAAATAAACCTATTTGAACTAACTATGGGCCCATCATGGATGGATCCAATCATCAAGTATTTGGAAGAAGAAATTCTACCGGTCGATCAAAAGGAGACAAAGAAGCTTCATTATAAAGTTGTCAAGTATGTAATGGACTAAGGGGTGTTGTACAAAAGAGGCTTCACAGTCTCAATATTGAGATGCGCACATCTCATGAAAGTGATAAATCTTGATAAAGAAATACACAAAGGTTCATGTGGAGCTCATACAACAGGATGAACGCTTGTAAAAAAATAGCCATTCAGGGGTATAATTGGTCGGGGATGAAGAAATACTGCGAAGATTCTATGCAGAAGTGTGATAAATTCTCGAAGTTTAGAGTGGTACACAAAACATCAGGCGCCGAACTGGTACCGATCATATCACATTGCCCTTTTTCTATCTGGTGTATGGATATGGCCAGCCATCTTCCAAATACCAAAAGAAAGATTCAGATATTTAGTAGTGGCACTGGATTACTTCACGAAATGGGTGGAACCTGAACCTCTTATTGAGATAACCTATGCAAAATTCTTTTAGGTGATATGGAAGAATGTGATCACCAAATATGGAATCCCCTGCGCTTTTACTGTTGACCATGGAACCCGGTTTAATAATGACGATTTTCAAAAATATCGTGACAATGTACAAATCAGAAAGTTGCATTCATCACCAGATCATATATAATTTAACGGATGGATGGAGGTCACAAATAGAACTCTTATAGGTGGTATGAAGAGCATGCTATAATTGAGCTACAAAGCGCGTTGTGAGCCTACATAATAACACTACGAATAGAGAGTGGGGAAACACTTTACATATTGGTTTTTGGAAGTGAAGTCAAGGTTCTAGTGGAGATCAACCTACCAAGTCACAGAGTACTAAATTGATTCTCCTATAAACAATTTTTGGAGAATATTATATTTAGTTATAATATATTAAGTAAGAGAGGCAGTCACACTAAGAGTAGCAGCATATCAAAAGCGCACGGCTAAATTATATAATAAAAGAGTTAAGCCAATCACACTTAAAGAAGGGGATTACATCCTAAAGAAAGTCACACGAAAATCTAACAAGCTGGAGGCAAATTGGTATGGTCCTTATCTTGTAACCGAAGTTATATGACCTGGTACATATCGTATTGAAACTTTAGAGGGAGAACCATTCAAAAACCCATGGAACTCCGAGCATCTCAGGAAATATTATCATTAGCAAAATACCAATGGAACTCATCAAAATTGTACAGGCAAAAAATCCATTATATGAAAAATATTTCTTATCTCTCTAATTTTTATTAAATAGTTATCTACTTATATTAATCAGGTTGGCTTCAGCCAACCCAATTGCTTTAATGCACATCTTTGACTGCACCAATCAAGTAGATTAGGTCAGCTTCAGCCAACCCAATTGATCTAATGAGTGGATCAGGTCGGCTTTATCCAATCTAATTGATCTAATTCACGTATTTGACTGCATAAAAAACATTTTTAGAGGAGGATGTATCGATAAGATCCGATCACACACCTTCTTTAAATTTGGAAATGCACATCTTTGACTAGACTAAATGATAGATCAGGTCGGCTTCAACCATACCAATTGATCTAATGCACATCTTTGACTGCGTGAAAACATTTTCTGGAAAGGATGTATCGATAAGACCCTATCAGCACCTTCTCTACGTTTAAAAATGTCTTTGACTGCACTAAATAAGTAGACTAGGTTGGTGTCAGCCAACCCAATTTATCTAATGAGTAGATTAGGTTGGATTCAGTTAACCCAATTGATCTAAGACACGTCTTTGACTGCACAAAAACATTTTAATGAGAGGATGTATCGAAAAGATCCGATCACATACATTCCCTACATTTGGAGATGCGTGTCTTTGATCTAATGACTAGATCAAGTTGGCTTCAGCCAATCAAATTGATATAATGAGTAGATCAGGTTGGCTTCAGTTACATGCCAAGAAATACTAAGCTATTTCTTCAAAAAATAAATGGTTGGAAAAACATATTTACATGCAGCAATCACATGAGCACAACAAGCAAAGATGAATATTGTGGACTTCATATTGACCAAAAAATAAGCTAAAATGTTAAAAAAATAAATATGTTCGATTAAAATTAATGTAAAACAAAGAGGATAAATCTAAGCAACTTCAACCAGCACAGTCCATGATTCACTGGTGGCAGGTTCACCTTCTACTACTTGGATAATTTGAAGCTCATCCTAAGAATATGATTCTTTAGGTCGTCTAGGGGCCTCCTCCTCCTCGTCCATGGTTTTGGCCTCATCATCATCGCCCTCCTAAGCCATGAAAGTTACAGCAATGTCAATGTATTGCTTGGCCACCCTCTTCTTCAACTCAGCATAGCCTTTAAGGAGGGAAATGGTGGTATCATCAACGTACTCCTCAGAGTCTTTAAAGGCTTTCACAATTTTTTCTCCTGTCATAGAGGAAGCCATCTCAACTTTAGAAAGCTTCACCTTTATTGCCTCAAGCTATTTATTAGCAACTTTAATATCACTTTCTAATTTGCTGAGCTACTCCACATGGCACACCACCAATTCATTACACTCCTGAAGCTTATTTTGAGCCTTTGTCAAGTCGGCCTTAAAGGATTTCACCTTGTTCTTAAGGTCTTCCTTGGTGGCCCTAAGATCATCGCAAGCTTTTTTAATAGTCTTCGCTTTCTCCCTCGGAATGGTGGCAACCATGTTACTCTGCAAGATAAAAAGTGATATAAGTCAAAGCTAATGAGCGTAAATAGTGAGAGTATAATGAAAATATGAGTTAACTTACTCTATAATCCCTATGGGATGTAAAATTCCATAACGTGTTAATATCCAAGCTCCGTATAAAATGAACATCAGGACTATAGCTCACGTAGACTAAAATAGTAGGGGTATTGGCAACATTGAGCAGTATAGCGTTAGGATCCGCCATCATCTCATCCTTATCAACTGGAGGGTCCAAGTCGAAGGGTTCTACAGGGCCATAAGGAGAGGAGGAGTCAACCTACTTGACCAATCGATGATTTATTTGTCTGGATAGTTTTGGATCCTTGAGGAAAGGATCCTCGATTGATTAATTTTTGGAGCCTTGTTAACCCTTAAAAACTTTCCCTTTTCCTTTATCAACAGTTTTCTTCTTATTAGCCTGCTTAAGATCTAATTTAGTAGTTTTAGCATTTGACAGTCGAGGAGGGTTATCGTTATGCTGCTTAGTATGGGCCTTCTCCTTAACTTTTTTACCAGTTTCTTTCTCAGCCAACTCTTAAAATTGTTTGTCCTTAATCCCTTTATCTAGTCACGAGACACGTTGGCAGGAGCCATGATAAAAGGGTTAGAGTTTGGGGTGGAAACTACAACAAAATAAGAACACCCATAAAAATCAGTAAATATATAAAAGTAAGAAGTACAAACGTAAGAAAAAGGAATAAAGAATAAAAATGACCTGACACTAATGGAAATATCTAACCTTCTTCGGCGTCCTACTCGTCTTCCTCACTGTCCTCACTTACTTGATTGATCTCCACTTTGGCCATCTTTTCCTCAGAACCCTTATCGTCAGTGTCAGCGGGCTTAGGAGGTTTGTAGGTATTGAGGTCGATAGTATTAAGGCTCTAAAAGTTGGCCATCCTTCCAAACTTCTTAGGAATGTATATGTATTTAAAAACATGGGGTCATAAATGAAAACTCTCCCATTGAGTTTCACCAGCCTTTTATCCAAAGTGGGGGATTTCTTGATAGTTACGTTAAAATGAGACCAATCCCTTAAAATGCCAAATCCTCTCTTTGGGTAATTTTGAAATAACTCCCAAGCACCAGAATTATAAACATATTTAGTCTTTCAGTTATGGTTACTAATTCGAGAGACCTGAACCATCTTGGTGTTGGACTTTCTCAGGAGAAGTAATAGTAACCAGTAGTCCTATGGTTTTCCCTTAGACCATATACAAATTTAAAGATATCCCTATTTATGTTAAACCCCCCATATCTTTTCCAGAAGATCATGGCCCCTACAATGCCTCTATAGGCACTGGGGGGAGTTAGGTGAGAGTCAAATCAGAGCCTTTCATAATGAATCTAATTGAAGGATAGAGGGGAAGATAAACTCAAACTTTGAGAGCCCAGAGAAGGAAACAAATTTCAATATTGTTTCTCTTATCATGAGCTCTCCCCTCTCCATCAGGAATCCTACTAATAGAAACTTTGTCAGGTATGGAATATAAGACCCTCAAATTGCCTAAGTCTTGAGTTCAGACATCATTCTTTTACCACTTGGCATCCAAAGTGTCTGGGTCCAAGGATTTGGTTGAAACCTTATCCAAGTCCATCTCCTCGGCTTTAAGAGGAACCACTACTAGAGATGTGGTATGGGTTTATTTTGCTAATAAGTCTCACTCTCCAGACGTCAACCTCATAGAAAAAGTGGTGGTGTTGGTATCCATGTTATTTTTTCCTCCTACCCTAATGTTTTCACTATCTAAACTCCTCGAGGTATGAAACTCAAAGGTATTATATTCAGCACTTGGGGGTTTGGGGGCTGGAGCAGTGGAAGAGGCTAATGTGAGAACAAAGTTAGGATTTTTTAGGTCATCTATCGGGTGAAGATATTGTAATGGAGGGGAAACCTATCAAAGAATGTCTAGGGGTATATTTAGTCACTTTCGTAAATGTGTCTCCAAATTCTAGATGATTCACTTATATAGGGCACCCACCACAACAGCAGAATGTTTCTTACCAAAAAAAGGAAAAAAAGTTTGTGCGAAGGTACCTGGAAAACTTAGGAAGAAGACTGGTTTTTCACGAAAGGAAGCACAGGAACTTCAAAGAGAAGCTGAAAGGTCGAGCTTTTCTCTCACCCTCTCTCAAGATATTGAAATGACTTTTGATCTTAAAACAAAGGCAAAACGTATTTTGCCCCGCTTTTATTCCCACTAACACCCACGCGCGCTAAAAAAATTTAGAATCATTAACGGATTGGCAACACGTGGCAAGTTTAAGTATACAAAAAATAATTTATCTAAGGTGGTCAGTTCGGTCGGCCGAGTAGTTTAACCAAGTAGGGAACTAACAAATATTAGTTAGTACTGGTCGTGATAAAATTTCACTCACATCTTTTGCACTTGTAAGCAAACTCTTGGGGAATTTTGTTATACCATATTTTTTCATAGCATCTCATAGACTGAAGACTGAAGACCTCGACCCGAACGAAGTGATACGAGTGAATGAGCTTGGCCTAGCCAAGAGCTCAACTGTATTCCTTGCTTAGGTGGACGACACCAAAGCAAATTGATAGCCTGTAATTTAGGCGGCTGGACAACAACATTCATCTGAGTTTTCAGATTGTTGACATGTGTTAAGCCCCCCACCTAATGGGAAAAATACTTAAATAACTCAATAAGGGATCCACTAATCCAATAGTGGTTCGCCAAACACCATTTTTTGAACATTGAAAATGCTGAAAGTGCTCTCACTCATCAAAAACCTCTCATGTTTAATGTTGGCTAGCATGGTGGAGAGTTATATGCTCTTCTTCTCAAATTCTATGGACTTCTCAATAAGTTGAGCGTACGCAGTGATGATATCATCATTCACATCTTCGCTATCATCAAATGAGGCATCTATGGTAACATCAACGTATGCGGCAAGAGCATCAAATTCCATCAAATAATTTATCTCGTCAAACTTAGGACCATGAATTCCACATAGTTATTATTGGGAGACTCTTGATTTGATCCCGAGTTCTTATCATTAAAAGTGGTTTGACAAACATATTTTTCCCTATAGTAACTCGGGTTTGAAGTACATTTCTTAGAATAATGTCCTTTACCACTACATATGTACTACATCATGACATTTGGGGGATATTGCTTATTTTACCCACTCCCTTGACCAAAATCAATTTCATGGGAACATAATTGTGATGGCCCACCTATTCTAATACATGTTGATCATGCTTTTATTAAATTAAATGGAAATCATATATGATATCATTCTTAGCATCTCTGTCAAAAATTAATTAATTAAACTAATAACCTATTAAGTCTGGTGCCAAATTTTAAATCTTATTAACATGCATACTTTAAACCATTCAATCATATACAATTAAACGTCCATAATAACATAACCTAATGAGTGTTGATAACATAAATATATAAATCGAATAAAATTTCAGCATCCCAAATGCAATAATCCAAATGTAAACAAAGTCTAATAATAAAGTTGTCCAATTGTGGGTAATATTCCCAAGAGAAATACTAAAATGACATCCTGACTAGATAGAATCAAAGGAGTCATTTAATCAAATCCTTCATGCATCCAAAACTACTGAATCATCGTCTGACTGGAAAAAAAAGTTTATCCCCACCTAACCTGTGACTGAGCACCTTAAGGGTTTCGAAAATATTTTTCATACGGGGCAGTCCCAAGATACTTGAAAAACAGTTGCAAGTGTTTAAATGCAATAATAAATAAGCAACAAGAAATATTCATGTTCATCTGGTATCACTGATTCTTCCTGAATCATGACACTTATTACCATCTATACTTATGCATTTTAGCCCCCTCGGGTACTTTAATTCCTACAATCAAGCTCATTAACTAGACAACCGCTGTTTTATATGCTAACATGTTATTTGATGTATTATTGAGTTTTTGTAGGTATTACGGTGCTTAGTGTGGAGTTTTATCGCATTTCGATAAAGATTCGTAGACTATTGCACGTTCAGGGGTAAATCAATAAATTTACATTTTGGGATTTTTGCCTAAAGTCTTCACAGAAGTCGACGCTCTTAGAATATGCTTTGCGTAGTGGTGAACGGTGTGCGAATTTGAGTCCTAACGAAGATGGTACGGGCCTTTAAGCGGGGAGAAATATAAGGGAATTACAAAAAGGAAAATAATTAAATAAATGCCATTTGTGTCCTCTCTTCCAAATTGCAGGCCTAAATCGATAATGGAGATTTGCAGCAAGTCTCGGCCTTTCACAACAGTTGCAGGTCCAAACGAATTGAATGGTCTTTGGCCTTTCATAAATCTTGCAAATGGTCTTTGGTCATAAAGATTCATTAAAAGTCTTGGATTTTGTTGGGAAAATAGTAGCAGGTCTCAGCTACACAAATGAAGAATGGTTTTTGCTTGAACCAAATTGCAGTAGTTCCGTATTGTTAAGGTTCGAACCATTGCAGTTTCGGTGCCTGTGGTTGACCTGCCCTTCCCCACCGGTCGATCGGTGATTGTATTTTTGCCTTTCAGCGTATGCAGTAGGTTTTCCCCTTAGATCGGTCGACCGGGTCCCCACCCGCGGTCGACCGGGGTCACTCGTTATGGCATGCTTTTTCCTTTCTTATTTTTCTTTTATTTTCTTTACTTTGTAACTTACTATTTAAGGGAGACTTTGTTTATTTGTAGGATAGATCTTATTTTTCGCTTCCTTTAAGTTTAGGACCTAGGTTTAGAGAATATTTTGGTGATTTTATGGAGTACCCCTCTCCTCCATTTTCTTTTGGACCTCCACCCATTAATGTAAGCTTTACTATTCATCTTCTTCCTTAAGCTGTATTTCCTTTGTTTTCATGCTTTATTATTTATTTCCAAACCTAGATTTATTATTGTAGTTTATTTAATTCTTGTTTGCTTTTAATTAATTAGTTGCTTTAATTTATGTCATTTATCATGCTTAGTGGCTACCTTAAATTAGGTTATGTTGGATTGAACTCACCTAGAGTTGATTTAGTTGCTTTGCTTTGGTGATAGTTTTTATTCATTTAATTCGACTGAGTTGTCCTTATTATTACATGTAGGAGATTTCACGGGGTATATCATGTATGCTCCATATTTACGACCTTGCGTGTGTAATTTCATGGGTATTTTTTAAAGCCAAAATCATATTAGGCTTTTATGAAGATTTAGGGAATGACAACTCTAGATTTGAATAATTATTGAAATGATACTCGATCTTACAAAATTTGTAGAACCATGTAACCATTTATACTAATTAACTTGAGGTGGGGTATATCCGTCGCAACCTATATTTTTTATTCCTTTTGTTAATCTTAGTTTAAATATCCACGCCTAGTTATCTTTTTCTTTTTGTTAAAATTACCTTTTACACTTTTATTCCTGAAGTATTAAATCGATTAAATTCTAGCAACTAGTCTCCCGGACTGGCCTCTATACTCCCTTAAAAGAGTGTAGTCAATAGGTTAAGTTTTTGCATAGCAATGGGAACCGAGCATAACGACTGGTGTATATCTTTATACACTTGCACCGCGACTTTCCCCTGCTGTCAAAATGGCGCCGTTGTCGGGGACTAGTTTATTTTATAATTTAATTGATTTAGTATTTCGTAGTATTTTCTTTCTATTTGTATTTTTTGTTAACTAATTTTTGTAGGATTTCTAGATTTGAGCGCTAAGAAATGCTTGAATTTTTTAGCCACACGTCGCTTTGTGGAACTTTCCATCTCGAGCTTTTTTGGGGGTAAGCATGTCTTATTTCAATTTTTTCGATATTCGTAATAATAATTCTCAAAATCCCCCTACACCTATGACTTTTGGTCAATACTTATAAACCCAAAAATTGAAACATCTAAAATGTCTTAGGGTGAGTATTACCAAAGTCAAGTTATGGATTACGCGAATTTTGAGAATGATTATGAAGATTTGGGGCCACAAGATCCTTATGATAAGAATGGTGAAACTAAATGCATTAGCTTTCAAAATTCTTATAATAACGATTTTGATTGTAGTTCCGATGATAGTTTTCAAAGTTCTCATTTGCAAGAATTCGCACTTCGACCTATGACTTTCGGTGAGGGCTTGCGCATGCTTAAAACTGAAAAAATTAAAAATCGTTATCGGGAAGAAAATCGTTGTTAGGATCATGAGTTGGATTTATTATTTGAATTCGACGACGATATTTCTTTCGAGACTTTCAAAGTTGAGGAATTTTTTGAACCAAATGAGGATTTTATGCGTACTTTGGAACAAACTATTCTTGACTTGGCCCATGGTATAATAGAGAATGAAAATGCGAAAGTAATGGGCATACTATCCATTTACAATGAAATGATTTCTTCTTTGGCTCCCAAAGAAGAATATTTCATTGAAAATGATCTTATTTCTTTTTAAACTCAATCTTCAAGCGATGGTGACTCATCTCCTGAGTTTGAATTTCTTTCATCCCCATCTTTATTCTACATTATCAAACCGATTCAAGTACCTGATGAATCGATACCAAACTTTGAAATGTTTAACCCTTTCCCCGATGAGGATTACTTGCTCGAGTTGCTTTCCATGAAGGAATCTTTGCCTCCATGTGCTCCACCTTCCATTCCAATTTCAAAATATTTGGGAGGAAATTCTATTTTTCCCCTTGTGTATTTGTCACCCGTTTTATCCAAATCCCCCATCGTCCCTCCAAAATTTTTAATTGGCGATGGTTCATTTCTTCCGTCTTACACATGCCTTCTGTTGTTTGAACGAAATTCCTATTTTTTAAAAGGTATGCATGAAAGGGAGGGTCCCCCATTGATCATCCAAAGTCAAATTGTATTTTGGGTGGACCCTCAAAAATTTCAACTTCTAGTGTACAGTTAGTTAGAAGCTAAAATTGTAGGTTGTAAATAGTTAATTTTATTTTTCTTATTTTTCTTTTTTCTTACTGTATTGTCTAGTGTAATTAGTTAAGTTTTTATTATTTGTTCTTGTTATGCTTGGTACTAACATGTTTTGTAGAATCATTGGACTTGTACTTTCTCGAGATCACTCCATTTTGGGTAATATTGTTATTTTTCCCTCTTTAACTTGGTTCTTAATTCACATTGAGGACAATGTCAGGTTAAGTTAGGGGGTGTGGTATATTCTATCCATTCTTTGGTAGTTTCTTTGATTTGATTATATGTTCTTTCCAAGCATGCTTTTCTTATAAAAAATTAAGAATTTCAAAAATATTTTCTTTCTTTTTTCACCTTTGTTGGGCATTTTGCCTTTGTTTCCAATGATAAATTTCAATAATTGCCCGATCCAATAGACAAATCAATGATATATGTTCTCGATTTTAAAAGTTATTAGACTTTAGTCCTCAATTATTGATATTATGAATAACTTCATGAATTAAACTTTCATCCCACGAGCACATGCACTTTTCTTGTTTTATTGATTTGGTTTAAGATTTTTATAACTCGGTAATCTTTTATTGCATTGTAAGTACTTACACCTAGTGAGCTTTGGGTTTTTCTTCGTTTATGAATGTTATACACTTCTTTTTCCTCTTTGAAAACATTAAATTCGTTGGTAATCTCACTATTCTTTCATTGATCGTTCATTAATTGAGTTTATATCTTGAAATGTGTCACTTGAGCATGATTTTCAAAGTTATTTTGACTCAATAATTGCGTGAACTTTAGGAAATAATCATAGGCCATCTTTGTTATATAACCCATATTGACCTTGACCTCACCTTAAATGTTTTCCCTCATCAACCCCTCTGAGCCTTAATATAACTCTTCGTTTCATAACCCTAAAATCCCATAACTAACTCTACAGTGGAGTTATAAACCATATATATCACCTTTTGTACCTTTGTTTGGAATGATACTTGGGATTGAATGATGTTCGTGTTATGTGATTGCAATTAAGCATGTGAGAACGAGAAAAGTAAAGAAAAGAAAGAAGTGAAAAGGAGAAGAAAAAGAGAAAGTAAAGAGCCAAAGGAAAACAAAAGAAAGAAAAAGTGAGAAAACAAAGAAAAGAAAAGAAAGAGAAATTTGTATATGTTGTGTATAGTGTTCAATATGCTTTGTTTACTACCTGCATTGTTATATTTAATGCTTGTTATGAAATCATGTTCCAATTTTGTAATTGCCCGCAATTTTCCATTGTCCAGAGTTTTCATCTCCGAACACTTTGGATCCGTACATATTTCCTTCGTTTCATAACGTGAGCCTAACCTACATTACAACCCTATAAAGTCCTATGTGATCCTAGGGTGATTCAATTCAAAAGTTTAAATAGTTTTGATATTCTATGAAAATACATTTCGCCTCCTTTAATGAGTGGTATCTTTCATTGAGATTACATGTTTTTCATTTTTATACAGCGTTCTTCATTTGTGACATGTGTGTGGCCTTGTTTCCATTTACATTTACTCTTTATGCCCTCATGCCCCGTGTATTACCTCTCATTCATAGTAATTTCATTTGTTGAGCGTAAAGCCCTGTAAGGATTGACTTATATTCACATTTTAATGTTTATTATCCGGTTTATATAAGTTTTTGCCAAATCATACTTTGCATGTGCCCCCCTCCCACATTTTAAGGTTTCAATTATACGAAATTCATTCTATAATGTTAATAATACGGTATTTTGTGTGAATTCACTCACTTTGCTAATAACGTGCGTGAAATCTTTTTCGTCATTGTTGGGCTTGTCACATGTGATTGGGCATACATTTTGAGTAAAACGTATGATGTTTGTGGTCTTCGTCCATGAAAAAACTCACAAGATGACACTCGTCCACTACGATAACCCAGGGGTTTAGCGGCTTATTGCATATGTTAAATGCAATCGTTCGCCTGCGAAAGTGGTTTTTATCTTTTTTATCTCTTTTGTATATATCTCCCGTCTTATGCTTCTCTTATAGTTCTTCTTGCTTTAAACTTTATTGCTAGGTACTAGCAATGTGTAAGTTAGGGGGTGTGATTCGTCTCAAATCATGACACTGATTACCCTCTATACTTATGCAATTTAGCCCCCTCGATCACTTTAATGCCTACAATGATGCTCATTAACCAGAATGCCTCTGTTTTATATGCTAACATGTTATTTGAGGTATTATTGAGTTCTTCTAGGTACTACGGTACTTATTGTGGAATTTGGTTGCATTCTGGTAAAGATCTGTAGACTATTGCAGTTTGGGATTTTTGCCCAAAGATTTCACGAAAGTCGACGGTCTCAGAATATGCTTCGCGTGGCCGCGAACGGTGTATAAATTCGAGTCCTAACAAAGATGGTACGGGACTTTAAGCGGGGGAGAAATATAAGGGAATTACAAAAAGGAAAACAATTAAATAAATGCCATTTGTCTCATCTCTCCCAAATTGCAGGTCTAAATCGATAATGGAGATTTGCAGCAAGTCTCAGCCTTTCACAACAGTTGCAGGTCCAAACGAATTGAATGGTCTTTAGCCTTTCATAAATCGTGCAAATGGTCTTTGGCCCGAAAGGCTCATTAAAAGTTTTGGATTTTGTTGGAAAAATAGTAGCATGCCTCAGCTACACAAATGAAGAATGGTTTTTGCTTGAACCAAATTGCAGTAGTTCCGTGTTGTTAAGGTTCGAACCATTGCAGTTCTGGTGTCGGCGGTTGACCTGCCCTTCCCACCGGTCGACCAGTGATTGTATTTTTGCCTTTCAGCTTATGCAGTAGGTTTTCCCCTTGGACTGGTCGACCGGGTCCCCACCTGCGGTCGACCGGGGTGACTAGTTATGGCACGCTTTTTCCTTTCTTATTTTTTTTCTTTTCTTTACTTTGTAACTTACTATTTAAGGGAGACTTTGTTTATTTGTAGGATAGTGTAATACCCCGTAATTTTATTTTTTTGGTCTAGACCCAGGTTCCCCACACCTTTGGCGTGGGACTAATCCTGTTCGAGTCGGGTAGGACCACAAGGGTGGCAAAGATCTCCCTCCCAAATTTTAACACAGCTGCATTCCACCCCGTAACTTTATGGGTTCTATTTATTTATTATGTGATTTTTTATTAAATTAAATTGGGATATAATTTAATTAATATTCATCCAGAATTTAAAATAAATATTTACTAGCATGACGAGAGTTAGTAATTATTTGGTGGAAATTACTTAATGAGAAAAAGTAATATATGAGATTGAATTTATTAAAAATTGTCGCGAGTGAATAACACGACAATTACAGAATTTAAAGTCGAGACGCGCTTGTGTCGTGTCAGGACTAAATTAATGCAATATAGAGCAAATAAATTATAAGTCACCCATATGGTCATTTTGAGTGCGACAATGTGTCCGTAAGGGTCGAGATAGTCAGAAAAGTGTACCAGGGTGTTTACTTTGGGTCTCGGGACGTTTTTAGGCCTAACCGAAAACCCGATAGGGCGTTTTAGTAATTAGCCATTATTAAACTTAATTATGTGTGACACCCCGACTAATTAAATACCGGGTAGCTACACCTTTATGAAATTAATTCAGAATATCAAGTTGGTTCAGTCTTAGCATCACTGTCGAAAAATATTTAATTTTATTACTAGACACTTAATATTTAAAAAGAGAGATGCCAAATTTTATTAAATTAAATTAACATGTAACCAATTAAATTCCTAGCTAATGATACCACAATCACATCACAGTCACAACATAATAATAATGGAATAATAAATGAGCCTGGAGTAACACTCCTCTGAATAATCCAAATACTGAATAAAACCAAATACAAGGTCTGAGTAATTAATTACTCTACTCCAAAACTGAAATGAAATTGAAAGTATGATAAAGATGTCTCTAAAAGAAAAAAGACGACATGCCCTAACAGATGAATAAATTCGAAATAGAATCAATGTAGAATGTGGAGGCGTCTACTATCGAGGTCTTGTAACTTCCACAGCAGCTACAGGACGTCACTGAAATGGAACTCCTATGCTTGGCGTCCCTGTGGCTGGGCACCTAAAAGGTTTTTCAAGAAAAATAGATTTGAAAGCAAACGGGTCAGACCCCGATCTGAAAACAGTTTAAAATATTGCAAGTGTTTAATTGCATTAAACGGTGAATATTAAATACATGTTAGTTACGTGCTCTCACATGAGTTTCTCACCTCTCAGCTAGTGTGCACGCCTAACGTATATTCGTAACCCATCCTAGTTATGCCCTTAACTATCTAGTCTGTACCACTTCATATCCTCACATTCTAATATAGGGTTTTATTCAAGACATTCTAACAAAACCTGCGTGTATCTCACCTTTTTATTTCCCCGATTAATTTATAATAATTATTATAGGAAATTCTCATTTTTAATCCTTCTCAAAATGTCTAAAGTATTCACATTCACTTTAACAAAGAATCTGTTATAATTACAAGTATATTAATCGCAACATAAATACACAATTAGGGCACCCCTAGGCTAAGCTGCGGTGCACACATACTCTGCTATCGAATCCCGGTACATCACGTACATAAGGACTACAAGTTCCGAATCTCTCACGAACCGTTTCAATAAGTAAAATCACACATATTGGAGGCGAACATAGTTCACATACCCATGGGTCACGCACATACCTAAGCTCCCATGGTCAGCTGACTTATTAACTCATAAATAAGTCATTCACAGCCCTATGTCCTTAAGGTGCCAATCTAAATCCCCCCGTAGGCACACAAAGATTAGATGGCCCTATTCCGAAAGCCGACCTCCCGTGATAGCAAATATGGTAGGTATGTCATACACATAATAATCCATATACTAAGCATTCATACAACTTAGATAACTTATAATATTTTTAAAGGTATGTTCTCAATCCCTATACCGTTACTCCAATTAGTACATTTTTATACTTTCGGATTATATATAATAAAATCCACTGATACGTCTCACGTCGTATAGTTTCGATTACTTAAATTTAACCAAAGAGGTGACTACGTCTCCTACTATTCTCACATATTATTTCAGTACTCTTAACTCCTTATTTATGTCCCAAATCCTAACTTATTACTCTTAATGATTTAAATCACGTTCTCACATCTTAACACAGACAATTACTCGTCAGACACTCGGGAATTCAATGCGACAACCCCACCCAATACTAATATATTCCGATTTTCAAATATATGTCCCTACTGGTCTTCATCAAGTCCTAATGTATTCACATGATCCCCAACTACAACATTCGATGTCTGGAAACATTTAAAATCAAAAAGGGAAAAATCACCATTTCTGGGGGGATTGATCGATCGATCCTAATCGTCGATCGATCGATGGTCGATCGATCGACCTATGAATGTCGATCGATCGATCATAACAGGTGAGGCTACGAACTTCTTTATTTTCAGTCACAGGTTTGTCCTAAAACTTCATTACAAGAGCTAAAATCCTATTAAAAGTATACAGGGTCATTATACTACCTAAATACATTATTTTTAACGTCCCAAAACCTTTAAACCATCAACAATTAGTCTTACTTGGATCAAATCTTCATAAAAACCCTAGTTTTCTATTTTCTTCAAGAACCATAATATTTCTCTTCTTAAATCCGTTTTTAGTTCATCAAGGGTTATGTTTTGGTTACTGAATTTTGTCCAGAACTAATCTAGATGCAATTCCTAACCAAGATTTTCTACTCCAAATTTCATGAGTTTTCATCATCTTTCAAGGCTATTAATAAATCCTACACTAGCATGGAAGAATTATTCGCTGAAAATTAATGAAATCAAATCACTTGCCTTTGGGTTAATTTTCAGATCTGCTGGTGTAGTCAAAGGTTGGTTCTTTCCTTCTCTCCGGTCACAATTTCGTCGAAAGTGGTGGTGGTGGGTGGAGGTTTTGGATTGTAACCCTCCTGTAACCTCTCCGCTATCTCACGTAGCTGTGACACCCCGCTTAAAATAATAACGGGTGGCCAGCCCTATACTAAAATAATCTGGAATCTCAAGTGGATAATTCTTAGCATCTACTGATGATTCTAAAATAAATACGGCCAACTACCCATTACCACAAAAAGAGGGTATAAAAAAAACTTGAAAACATTTTATTTACATCACTAAACAAAACCATGCAACAACTAACCAACAACATAACTCTAAATATGATAAGAGACATACATGCTCAAATGATATAAAGAGATTAATACAAGAGTACAACAAAATCTCTAAAATGAAATACCCGAATATGTTGTCGGGTCACAGACAATACAATAATCTAAGAAAGAAAATATAAAAGTGCTACACTACAACACTTGGGTATAAACCCGATATACAAACTGAATCCTAATCTAGATACACGAAAGATAGGAATCGACTATATCAAAATACTGCAACAGTCCGCTACTGTCACAACTTCACGAATACACTGGATGAATAACATCAATGGCGTCCTTGCGGAGGAACACCTAAAATAATACAATATATATACAAGGCAAGAGAAAATATAAGCGGGTCAGAGCCTGAGGTGTGAAAACATTTTATTGCAAGTGCATTAAAATGCATAATAATTATAAATGCATTATGACATAGTTTAAGTGGAGTCGTACTCTCCATAAGATTCAACTCACCTCTCAACTAAAGTGCGCAACTAAACGTATGCACATGATCTCCAAATAATTGACCAAATCTATCTAGGGCAAAGTAATATAACTTTCTCCCAAAATTTATACTCAATTAAAATCCATCTAAATCATATCCCTCAATCTCTACCATTACCAATACCAATTATTCGTTCTCTTACTTAACCTATAAAATCTAGATAAACATTCTCTTGTACTAGAATTTCTCATATTCGAGTTATGACATAAATATATATATATATATATATATATATATATATGAGTTAATAGCATCTAAGTGCTAAGGACTAAACTTCTCCCAATTCTCAATACTGCACTGCGTTTCGTGCGTGGTACGTCTCGCGAGCGAAATCCAAACAAGCAACCCCCCAATACACTACTCCTTGGCAGTATTGATATTCAAGATTCATTATGCCCTCAATGTATAACGCATATAACCCAAATTCTTTTATAACATAAATAATTAATTATTCTCAATTCTCAACAGTAGACGGCGTTTTGTGCGTGGGACGTCTCGCAAGCGAAATCCAAACAAGGAACCCCCCGATACACTACTCCTTGGTATTGTTGATCGTCGAGATATATACTAATATATAAATATGAGCACTAAGGACTAACTTCTCCTCACTCCCAACATTGCGATGTGTTTCGTGCGTGGGACGTCTCACGAGCAAAATCCAAACAAGGAAAACGCCCCCAATACACTACTCCTTGGCAATTTTGTTCGTTGAGGTCCATTATGCCCTCGATACCCAAAGTAATCTATATACTTATGTAATTATCTACGCTTCCCTTCCACTTTAATATATTCATCGCCATTTATCCACATAAAATCTCTCGGAATGAGATTCAATCAATCTTTTCATATCTCTTTACTCTAGAGATAAACATGACGTCACATAATCATATACAAACAATATACTATTCACACAAGTATAATAATAACCATCCCATCGACCTATAACTCAAGGATGCTGGTTCTCAATGCTATCATCTACCAGGGAATCACTCACATATCATCCTGGGTACCAACGGTCGGAATCTCACATCGCCTTGGCAAAAACCATATCACAACGTATGGGAAGCGGTCATAGTTCCTCCCCGAAAATGAGACGAAACATACCCACCACGTCTCACACCTAATAAAAATCACACAATAATAATGGACGCTATGACCTGGGGACTATACGTGCCCTACTCCTCAAGTCAGGGGCCTCACCCACATCGCGCAACTTCCCATGATAGCATAGAGGGGGTATGCTTCACACATATATATATATATCATTCACATTAGATATACATGTACCATCACGTCATATAAATGTATACCATCACACAAGGTATATATATCACGCCATATAAGTATACATACTCTTATTACGCTCTTAGGCATAAATAAAATAATTTCATTTATTAGTGTATTACTCTCGATATACCATTTATCACTAACTCACATAACTTCCCCACTTTGAATACACTATACGATTTCCCACTTGAAGGTCACCCGTCACATCTATTTTAATTAATCTCTCAATTCAATTTATGTTGAGGATATTCTCTATATCCGTATGCACATTAATCAACATTTATTACTCTTCAATTATTAACCTCGACACTAAGAGGATTTCCCACCAAATCGATACGATAACTTAAATTCGCACTCTCCTGAAATCAATTGCTAAAACTCCAAACCTTTACATCCAAACATCTATTTATTTTGCTCTCTGGTTCTTGATGAGCGAAGAAATACGCACTCAATTTCATTAAGATATAAACCCTAAACATCTTCTCACTTTCTAAGATCCTAAATTCCCTTAAATAATCACTTAATCCTCTATGATATAAGAATTAGGGAGGTCCATAAATATAAACCCAAAGAAAAGGGGGATAAACTCAAATTCCCAAACTTAAGCCAAAAACAGAGGCCCGGTCGACCGGTTCCCCAACCGCGATCGACCACGCTTTTTAATTATGCCTATAAATGAAGATAGTGTGCCTCATTTTGGAGGCGCGGTCGACTGCCCCCTAGACGCGTTCGATCGGCCCTACTAGGTACCTCGGCTAAACTCCATTGTTAAGGGACTCTAACTTCTCAAAAACACCAAAATAATTACATCCAACCACAAATCTTCAACCCAACCATATTCATAACATTAATACACATCAAATAACTCAACCCAAGTAATTTACAACCTCAAATTCATCCTAAACACATCAAATATAAGATTTATCCCAAAATTTAGGTTTTAACATATTTAACCCAATATCCATAAATTTTCAAAATGTTTTACATGGGCTCTGACCCGTGTCAAAACCTTTTCCAAAACATTTTAGGTGTCTGACCATAAGGACTCCCAGTTTGAGGATTCTATACATGGATGCGTAGCTGCAGCTCATGTGGAAGCTGTGGGACTTTGTTATAGACGCTTCGTTCATTTGTTTATAGTATAGGGACTTTAATTCAGTATTAATTTTGGCATGTCGCCCCCAGATTTTGTATTCAGTTTATTTATTGGACTTTGTGTATCCAGGTTATTGTGCCCGTTACTAATGTATTTTATTGTTTAACTGATAGTGGACTCCGTTATCTGCATTTATAGTATTCATTTGTGTTTGATTTAATTATCATGGTGTGTTGATGGTTTAATTTATTATATATTTCCGCATGTTGTCAATTAATTAAAGATAAAATTTGGCACCGGTCTAATTAAATTAATAGGTGGTTAGTAACTTGAAAAATGTTTTTGGCAGTGATGCTAAGAATGAGCCATATGAGACCAATATTTTATTTTAATTATGGGTTGGCCACCCGGTATTTTAAATGGCGGGGTGTCACACAGGAGAAATCCTCTTCAGAGTTTAGCTGTATCAACACGTATTTTAATAGGCTGTATTAGAGGTTATTTTGAGTGGGAACGTTTGAAATACCTTTTTGAGGACTTCCATAGATGGTCTGCCATGAGAAATTCTTTTAACTAATGCATATTGGAAGGTTTTATAGAGAACAACAATATCTTCTTTGGAGAAAAGCACTGCAGGTTCACCTTTGAAGGTTGTTGGTGTCTTGAATCCAAGATCATGATTTTTTTATGAGGAGCTTGCAACCACATCTGCAAAGGATCGATTCCAAGCATTTGGAATATTTAGAGGCTTGGGGATTACGTTGGAAGGAGGGTGGAGGCTATCCATGCAAACCCTAATTTGGGTTTACGTGAGAGAGGGGTTACGTGAAAGAAAAAGAGTTGTAGGATGGATACCTAACCAACCTCTTCATCGATCATTAATCTACACAATTATTAGTAATTAATCTACATAGTTAATAAATTAATTTGGCATTTTAACCACTTTCTCAACAATCGTTAATTTCACCATTAATGGGTTTCTTCATCACCTTCAATCTCTAGAACACGGTAATTTACAACTCTCAAATGTGTTAAATTCTCAAGGTTCATCTTATTCACATGGGTTTATATTAGTTTTCTTCAACATCAAATTAACAAGATGTATACACAAGGATCTTTTAATTTCCAAATTTGTTCACATGGGTTTAGATTAGTTTCCTTCAACATTAAACTAGCAAGATTTATACACAATGATCTTCTAATTTTCCAGATTTGTTACCATAAATTCAAATATTAACACTATTAACTACAACTCACATAAAGCAAGAAAATACTTGCCCCTTTGGATTAAATACGGCCATCCCTTCTCAGAAATTTGCCCAGAATGCTCTTTTCCTTTCTCTTCTTTCTCCTTTCTCTCCTCCCTTAAACTTCGGTGATTTAGGATGAGTAACTGTTGCCTAACTTTCTTAAACCTAGGTTAATTATCCCCAAATACCTAAATTAAGCCTATGGGCCAAATTCAAAACACTAAAATACCCCCGTATATGACCGGTTATGTCCAAAAAGGAACCAGAACCCAATTACTACCCCCGGGTACGCTATTTTTACTATTTTGTCCTCTCAGGACTCAATCGTGACCTCAAAATCGTCATCTAAGTCAATTTATAAGATTTTCATATCTCGACCCAGTTAGTTCACACATGACTCCCGGTTGAGATAAAATAGTGCCACGTCACTATCGCTAGCTATGACATCAAATAATTATTTCCATTCACTTAGTGATTAATTCCATCGATATTAATCATTTCTCTCTCTCGATTAATATTTAAATACACGCATAATAATTAATTAAATTAAATTATGATACACATTGTAATTTAAATTTACCCGAATTAATCACATAATAAATGCTCATAATTACGAGGTGTTACATACTTCCCCCTTTACAAAGGAATTTTGTCTTGAAATTAGGTTATACCTGCAGCGAATAACTCTGTATATTGCTCTCGCATATCACCCTCTCTCTCTCATGTCGAATCGTCAATACTGTGATCTACCCACTGAACTCTGACTAATGGCACAACCTTAAAGTCACTACGATCCAGAATATCCACGGGTCTCTCCTCGTAAGATAGATCTGGTTGTAAATCGATCTCCTCGAGTGGAACATACCAAAAAGCTCTCTCTCTTCTCCGATACTTCTTCAGTGAACACATCATATATCTGTTGTAAATGTTCTGGTAAACCAGTCTATATGATACCGGTCCCACTCTCTTAATGATAGGGAAATGTCCTACATACCTCGGCGCTAGTTTTCCCTTCTTGTCAAATCTCATGACCCCCTTGATGGGAGACACTCGTACCAACACTTAATCGTTAACCTCTAACTCCACGTGCCTCCGTTCTGCATCGACATAAACCTTCTTCCTATCCTGAGTTATTTCGATACGCCCCCAAATCAGCTCGGTCTTTATAGTAGTCTCATGTATCATCTTCGGCCCCAATATCTTGTTGTCCCCCACCTATAACTAGCAAGCGGATGTACAACAAGGTCTCCCATATAGTGCCTCAAACGCTTCCATACCGATGGTGAATTGGTAAGAATTATTATACGTAAACTCTACCAATGGAAGGTATTTCTCCCATCCTCCCCTGAAATTAAGTATACACTTCCTCAACATGTCCTTGAGTAGGGGTGTAAACGGGTCGGGTCTGGATCGAGTAAGGGTATATCCAGATTCGATCCGGATATTTTTTAGCGGATCGGGTCTTACTCGATTACCCGTCAGGTCTCAAAAAATGGATCCAGACCCGGATCCGTTAAGGATCCGAAGACCCGACCCGAATAGCTGTAACTATATATATATATATATATATATATATATACACACACATTCGGGTCGAGTCCTTATCGGATTAGAATCATGTATATCCAGATCCGATCCATTAACTAATCGGATAATCGGGTCTATAAAATTTGCTCAGATCTGCTAATTCGGGTCGGGTTCGGGGCCAGACCCGGTCCATTGACAACCCTATCCTCAAGCATCTGATTAACCTCTTAGTTTTTTCGTCTGTCTATGGATGGTATGGGGTACTCAATCGCAAATCTGTGCTCATAGCCTCCTGAAAGCTCTGCCAGAAATATTGGATTAAAGTTGGCTATATAACTTAGAGCCGAGCAGATTAAAGCTCAGAGTGACTCACAACTAGTGGTTAATCAAGTATGTGGAGAATATAAACTAAGAGAATAAACACACTTAAGTACTTTGCCAAGGTAAAACTTTTATTCGCGAAGCTAAAGGCACTCATGATGGGTAGAATCCTAAGATCTGAGAACACCAAAGCTGACACGTTAACTCGTCTGGTATCAGCTACCAGAGCCGATCTCAGATGAACCATTCATGTAGAAATCCCGTTACATAAGAGTATTGGTGCTGAAGAAATAAAACTATTTGAACTAACTATGGGCCCATCATGGATGGATCCAATCATCAAGTATTTGGAAGAAGAAATTCTACTGGTCGATCAAAAGGAGACAAAGAAGCTTCATTATAAAGTTATCAAGTATGTAATGGACTAAGGGTGTTGTACAAAAGAGGCTTCACAGTCTCAATAATGAGATGCGCACATCTCATGAAAGTGTTAAATCTTGATAAAGAAATACACAAAGGTTCATGTGGAGCTCATACAACAGGGTGAACGCTTGTAAAAAAATAGCCATTCAGGGGTATAATTGGTCGGGGATGAAGAAATACTGCGAAGATTCTATGCAGAAGTGTGATAAATTCTCGAAGTTTAGAGTGGTACACAAAACATCAGGCGCCGAACTGGTACCGATCATATCACATTGCCCTTTTTCTATCTGGTGTATGGATATGGCCAGCCATCTTCCAAAGACCAAAAGAAAGATTCAGATATTTAGTAGTGGCACTGGATTACTTCACGAAATGGGTGGAACCTGAACCTCTTATTGAGATAACCTATGCAAAAGTCTTTTAGGTGATATGGAAGAATGTGATCACCAAATATGGAATCCCCTGCGCTTTTACTAGTTGACCATGGAACCCGGTTTAATAATGACGATTTTCAAAAATATCGTGACAATGTACAAATCAGAAAGTTGCATTCATCACCAGATCATATATAATTTAACGGATGGATGGAGGTCACAAATAGAACTCTTATAGGTGGTATGAAGAGCATGCTATAATTGAGCTACAAAGCGCGTTGTGAGCCTACATAATAACACTACGAATTGAGAGAGGGGAAACACTTTACATATTGGTTTTTGGAAGTGAAGTCAAGGTTCCAGTGGAGATCAACCTACCAAGTCACAGAGTACTAAATTGATTCTCCTATAAACAATTTTCGGAGAATATTATATTTAGTTAAAATATATGAAGTAAGAGAGGCAGTCACACTAAGAGTAGCAGCATATCAAAAGCGCATGGCTAAATTATATAATAAAAGAGTTAAGCTAATCACACTTAAAGAAGGGGATTACATCCTAAAGAAAGTCACACAAAAATCTAACAAGCTGGAGGCAAATTGGTATGGTCCTTATCTTGTAACCGAAGTTATATGACCTGGTACATATCGTATTGAAACTTTGGAGGGAGAACCATTCAAAAACCCATGGAACTCCGAGCATCTCAGGAAATATTATCATTAGCAAAATACCAATGGAACTCATCAAAATTTTACAGGCAAAAAATCCATTATATGAAAAATATTTCTTATCTCTCTAATTTTTATTAAATAGTTATCTACTTATATTAATCAGGTTGGCTTCAGCCAACCCAATTGCTTTAATGCACATCTTTGACTGCACCAATCAAGTAGATTAGGTCAGCTTCAGCCAACCCAATTGATCTAATGAGTGGATCAGGTCGGCTTTATCCAATCTAATTGATCTAATTCACGTATTTGACTGCATAAAAAACGTTTTTAGAGGAGGATGTATCGATAAGATCCGATCACACACCTTCTTTAAATTTGGAAATGCACATCTTTGACTAGACTAAATGATAGATCAGGTCGGCTTCAACCATACCAATTGATCTAATGCACATCTTTGACTGCGTGAAAACATTTTCTGGAAAGGATGTATCGATAAGACCCTATCAGCACCTTCTCTACGTTTAAAAATGTCTTTGACTGCACTAAATAAGTAGACTAGGTTGGTGTCAGCCAATCCAATTTATCTAATGAGTAGATTAGGTTGGCTTCAGTTAACCCAATTGATCTAAGACACGTCTTTGACAGCACAAAAACATTTTAATGAGAGGATGTATCGAAAAGTTCCGATTACATACATTCCCTACATTTGGAGATGCGTGTCTTTGATTTAATGACTAGATCAAGTTGGCTTTAGCCAATCAAATTGATATAATGAGTAGATCAGGTTGGCTTCAGTTACATGCCAAGAAATACTCTTATTACGCCATATAAGTATACATACTCTTATTACGCTCTTAGGCGTAAATAAAATAATTTCATTTATTCGTGTATTACTCTCGATATACCATTTATCACTAACTCACATAACTTCCCCACTTTGAATACACTATATGATTTCCCACTTGAAGGTCACCCATCACATTTATTTTAATTAATCTCTCAATTCAATTTACGTTGAGGATATTCTCTATATCCGTATGCACATTAATCAACATTTATTACTCTTGAATTATTAACCTCGACACTAAGAGGATTTCCCACCAAATCGATACGATAACTTAAATTAGCACTCTCCTGAAATCAATTGCTAAAACTCCAAACCTTTACATCCAAACATCTGTTTATTTTGCTCTCCGGTTCTTGATGAACGAAGAAATACGCACTCAATTTCATTAAGATATAAACCCCAAACATCTTCTCACTTTCTAAGATCCTAAATCCCCTTAAATAATCACTTAATCCTCTATGATATAAGAATTAAGGAGGTCCATAAATATAAACCCAAAGAAAAGGGGGATAAACTCAAATTCCCAAACATAAGCCAAAAACAGAGGCCCGGTCGACCGGTTCCCCAACCGCGATCGACCACGCTTTTTAATTATGCCTATAAATGAAGACAGTGTGCCTCATTTTGGAGGCGCGGTCGACTGCCCCCTAGACGCGGTCGATCGGCCCTACTAGGTACCTCGGCTAAACTCCATTGTTAAGGGACTCTAACTTCTCAAAAACACCAAAATAATTACATCCAACCACAAATATTCAACCCAACCATATTCATAACATTAATACACATCAAATAACTCAACCCAACTAATTTACAACCTCAAATTCATCCTAAACACATCAAATATAAGATTTATCCCAAAATTTAGGTTTTAACATATTTAACCCAATATCCATAAATTTATCCACTAATCATGATATAAAAGATGCACAAGAATTATTTAGCAAGTTTAATCACTTGCCTCAAAGTTGTAGAGTCTGAATCTTCCTCAAAATCGCGGATTTGCCGGAATTCCCATGTTTTTCCCCCTCTTTCTCTTATTCTTTTCTTCTTCTTTATTCCTCTCTCCCTCTCTTTCTAGGGCTTTCTCTTTTCTCAAAATGAGAAAGGCTTCTCCCGTAGGCTTTTAAGCCTTGAATCCAAAATACACCACTTTAAATGATAATACACACTTAAAATGACTCGGTAACTTTAATTCGAGCCAAAAGAAATTAAAATATTTCAGAACCCAAATAACCCCCAAGTACAGTCATTTCGACTATCTCGACCCTTCCAGAATCAATCGCACCCTCAAAATTGTCATTCTAATCACTTTCTAACATCTTCAAATTTTGACCTCAAATGCCAATTTAATTACTCTCCAATTAAATTAATATTTATTTCTCCCAAAAATAAATAAATTATTGTCTCAAAAATCTCGAGGTATTACAGTAGCACACTTCTTACTTTTTGGCTGATAATGGCCCTAATGGCCTTCACAATAACAATTAAATAAACCCTAAAATTCGTGGGTGTAATTTCCTTAAAATTTAAAGTTACTAAAATACCCTCCCAGGTTGCCGGTATGGTCTAAAAATGCCTCGGGACCCAAACTAAACCCCCGACTAGTGTTTTCTGATTATATCGACCCCTCCGGACACGTTGGCGCACTCAAAATGACTATACGGATGATAAAATTATAATTTGCTCTTTTATCTAATTAAATTGATTCCCAACGTGACTGACACGCTCGTTTAAACTAAATTTCCTGAATTGTCGTATTTATGACTCGCGATAATTTTAATAATTTCAATAGTTATATATTACCATATATACTCAGTAATATTCAATGTTATCATCATAATCAAATACCCACTCACGTCTCGCTAGTATTTAAATTCGGATTAATTTCCAATTAATTTCCATTTAATTTAATTAATCCCATTAAATAAAATCAGTAAAATTACGGGGTATTACATACTCCCCCCCTAATAACAGAATTTCGTCCCGAAATTCGAAAGAAAAAGTATACCTGGCAAAAATAACTCTGGATAACGCTCGCGCATCTCCTTCTCGCGCTCCCAGGTGGACTCCTCGACACTATGATGCCGCCACTGAACACATACTAACGGTACTATTTTCGACCTCAGTTTCCTCTCGCTGTGGTCCAGAAATGTAACCGATCCCTCCTCATGGGAACTATCAGGCTGTAGATCGATGTCCTCTAAAGCAATGTGGGTATGGGCCAAATCATCCCTAAGATATCTCCTTAGTGAGGAAATATGGAACACATCATAATTCCTATGCAAGTGTATCGGTAACCCAAGTCTATACACAACTGGCCCAATTCGATCGATGATAGGAAATGGCCCCACATATCTAGGTGTCAATTTCCCTTTCTTCCCAAAATGCATAATCCCCTTCATAGGAGATACTCTGAGTAGCACCTGGTCCCCCACCTTGAATTCTCTGAAGAACCGCTTGGCATCGGCATAACTCTTTTGTCAGTCCTGATCTACCCGAATACGGCTCCGTATCATCTCTATCCTTATCGAAATATCCTGAATCACCTCCAGACCAAGGAGTTTGTTATCCCCCACCTCTAGCCAACATGTTGGGTAACGACAAGGTCTACTATACAACACCTCGAATGGATCCATGCCAGTAGTGAACTGGTAGGAGTTATTATAGGCAAACTCCACCAGTGGAAGATACTGCTCCCAACCACCTCCAAAGTCTAGGATGCACATACGCAACTAGGGGTGGCAATTTGCGACACGACCCGTTAACCCGACACGAAATCGACACGCTTTAAGCGGGTTTGGGTATAGCCTTAACGGGTTCGGGTCATAAACGGGTGGACCCGCCAGACCCGTTAAGAAAACGAATCGGGTTCGTGTATATTCGCGAAACCCGTTAGTGACTCGTCACCCGTTTAGAATCCGTGTGACCCGCTACCCTTTTACAACCCGTCACCCGTTTATAACCCTTCACTCGTTTAGAACCCGTCACCCGTTTAGAACCCGTGACCCGTTTGCAACCCGTGACCCGTTTGTAACCCGTTAACTCGTTTACAACCCGTTAACTCGTTAACAATCCGTAATCTAAGCATCCCACATCGATTTGTTATGAAAATTCTCCATTCTTGACTAAGTATAAGTAAGTTGTTACCTCTTTAGATTTTTAAAGTAATCGGGTTACCGGGTTAAACGGGTGAATCCTGTTAAACGAGTGAACCGGGTTAAACGGGTGAACCGAGTTAAACGAATTAATCGGGTTAAACGGGTGAACCGGGTCAAAACCATTCGTTTATTTAACGGGTGTAAACGGGTCGTGTCGTGTCATTCGTTAAGTAAACGAATCGTGTATGAATTTCATTTTTCCACCCATTTAGTAAACGAATCGTGTTTGGGTGGATGAATTTTTAACACGATTCGTTTATCACCCGACACGAACCCGGCTCGACACGACCCGTTGCCACCCCTATACGCAACATGTCTTCCAACATCTGATTCATCTTCTTGGTCTGCCCATCTGTCTACGGGTGATATGTTGTACTCAGCCACAACTCCATACCCATGGCTTCCTGGAAGCTCTCCCAAAATCTTGAAATAAATATCTTGTCTCGATCAGACACAATATTGAGAGGCATCCCGTGGAGTCTCACTATCTCCGCTATGAAAATCTGGGCATACTGTCCCGTAGTGTAGTATCCCGGGTTGGCAGAAAATGAGAAACTTTGATCAACTGATCCACGATTACCCATATGGAGTCGTGACCCCTCTGCGATGTAGGTAACCCCGTGATGAAGTCCATCGAAATGCTCTCCCATTTCCATATGGGAACCTCTAATGGTTGTAGAAGTCCGACCAGTCTCTAATGGTCCACCTTTACCAGCTGACAAGTGGCACATTTAGAAACGAACTCAGCAATATCTCTCTTCATCCCGCTCCACCAGTATTGTCGCCTCATATCCTAGTACATCTTATCCCCACCAGGATGTACCGCGAACCGTGTGACTCTGTCATTACCTTATATCTCAAGTCTTCCCCCTCAGGAACGACTAGTCTCCCATTGAAGCGTAAGCCCCCGTCTGAACTAACGGTATAAGACTCGGCCCCCTCTGCTAGTAATCGGACTATTTACTCTTGACAGAACGAGTCCTTTGCATGAGCATGTATCACTATCATAACAATCTGGGGCATAACGATCATCACAAACATAAATGATCGGTCTACTGCATCCTGGTGTCCCAACTCCTTCCACTTTGCTTTCCACACTTCGGCCACCTCACCTACTGGCCTACAGTCCAATGCATCTGCTACCACGTTAGCTTTCCCTGGGTGATATTGGATATCGAATTGATAATCCTTCATGAACTCAAGCCAGCTACGTTGACGCATATTTAGTTCTTTATACGTGAAGAGGTATTATAGGGACTTGTGGTCTGTGAATAAATGAAATTTCTCCCCCAGGAGATAATGTCTCCAAATTCGAAGAACAAATACAACTACCGCTAACTCCAAGTTGTGGGTGGGATAATTCTTCTCGTGAGGCTTAAGCTTACGGGAAGCATACGCTATAGCGTGACTCTCCTGTTGCAATACACCCCCCAAGTCCTAGTAAGGACGCATTAGTGTAGACTAAATACTCAACTCCTGGTCTGGGCAATGCTAACACTGGTGCTGAGATCAACTTGTCCTTCAACTCATCGAATGCCAACTGGCAAGCATCGCTCCAGATAAATGGCACACCTTTGCGAGTCAGATATGTCAAATGACCCGCTATCTTTGTGAACCCCCAAATAAACCTCCTGTAGTATCCTGCTAGGCCCAAGAAACTACGTATCCCAGTCGGTGTCATGGGTTGTCCCCACTCCCTCACTGCTGATACCTTCCCCGAATCAAAAGATATCCCCCTGTCGGAAATAATATGTCCCAAAAATTAAACTTCCTTCAGCCAAACCCACACTTCTCATGTTTTACATATAACTCGTTCTGATGCAGCGTCTGCAAAACCTGCCTCAAGTGCTCGACATGTTTCTCCTCTATCTGGGAGTAAACCAGTATGTCATCAATGAAGATGATGAAGAACTGGTCTAGGAAGTCTTTGAATACTCTATTCATCAAGTCCATAAACACGGTTGGGGCGTTGGTTAGTCCAAAAGTCATAACCCTAAACTCATAGGAACTATATCTCGTCAAGAAGGCAGTCTTCGAGACGTCCTGCTCCCTGATATGCAACTGATGGTATCCTGATCTCAAGTCAATCTTTGAAAAGAAGGCAGCTCTTCTCAACTGGTCGGATAAGTCATCAATCTGGGCAATAGATACTTATTTCGTATTGCGACTTTATCCAACTCCTGATAATCGCCACACAACCATAAATGTCTATCCCTTTTCTCCTCACAAACAACATGGGAGCACCCTAAGGCGAGGTGCCCCTCCAGATGGAGATTTGACCCAAACGCTACCCAGTCTAGACTTGTAACTCTGAAGGTTCGATGGGGTTAGGCTCATTCAGCCTAATAATTGTAGCTATAATCCTCCTTGTCGCTTCGATTCACTCACGAGGTAAGACATTTGACAACACTTAAGTTATCGTTTCCTTTACGGATGACAACTAGGGTACTCATCCGTGTACTAAAGGCCAATTATTCTCATCTCCCGACGTTCACTAGGTTTCATGAGTGGGATGTCTCGCAAAGCGAAATCCAAACAAGGACCCCCCCCCCTAATACACTACTAACTAGCATTGTTGGTTAATGAGATTTGGGGCCTTCAGTATCTGATTTGTGTCCCTTATCCTTACTTGTTGCTATTAAGTTAACTTACCTCCTCTCATGACACGTGAGGCTACACTCAACATATTCCTCCTATTATCTTGGCATTAGACTCTAATATATCTACGGGATAATACCCACGCTCATAAACATTTTAACAAATCTTGAATTTCCTTAATAGACATCCGTACCCACCGGAATTAGATATAACCGGACGAAGTAATTTACGAAGTCTTTATATGACACCATATGAATATATATATATATATATATATATATATATATATATATATATATATATATATATATATATATATATATGGCATTGTCTCCACTCAAGTGACACTTAGTACAATTTCTAATGAACGCCAAAATATCACTATAATGGTCTATTGACACTCAAACTGTTGTAACTAATTCAAAACATAACAGGATAAGAATGCATTTTATGCTCACGTTTCTCAATGCATAGGAATAAACTGTAACGCATCTAAGTTATCTATATTTCCCTTTTATCTTAAAGGATACAATTAATAATGAAGTATCGTACCTCCAAATGCATGTGGTAGTTACGGTATCAATGGCATAACCGCATATCGGGCATTATAGACACATCCATATTGTACTCCTTGATGTTATTGTGTTGTCTGCGTTGTTGGGGTAACTATCCAGGCTTCCTTATGTTGGTCATCCTGCCCTGGTAGTTTATCTGGTTGCAGGCAGTCCCTCCACCTATGACCCTATTGTTCGCACTTATGACACTGACCCTGAAAGCCTTTACTTTTTATGGCTTATTGTCCTTGCCGATTGGAATGAGGTTTGTCACCAGCCGAATCCGAGCAGGCCCAACGTGTATGGCCTTTTCTTCCACATTTAAGCCACCTTTTGGTGGTAACCCTCTTCCCTTGGCTTTGTTGGCTCTAGTGGGTTTGGCTCTTCTCGCCATTTCCCTTGCCCTCCTGTCCTTGATGACTCTGAGGCACTTGTTGTTGTTGTGGCGGTGTTTTCCTTTTATTGCTAACTTTAGCAATGTCATATTGATCAACTTTTTTCATTCTTTTGCCGCCTGCAAGCTGCACACTGCCATTTTGGTACTGCAATATTGTCGTAGTCACTACTTGTGCCACGATATTCGCTATCTGGGTGATTTTCATTATTTCTTGGTGTACCTGAGGTACTCGTTGGTCTTGACCCGCATTTGCTCCCTCAATAGTGTTGGTTTGTACCTCCCTCATGAGCGACATCTGAAATTTCAAATGAATTATATAAGTCCATTGACCATACATAACATTGTAGCAGAAGAACGTAGTCTACAAAATGTAATCAAGAGTGCAACAGTCCTAATAATAGGGCTCTTTATCAAAAGACGCTATGCGAAAATATAACAAGCCGTACAGATCCTAAGGACTCTAGAACCTGATGCTCTGATACTGTAAGGACACAAATTTCCAATTGAGTCCATTGTAGTTTTGGCTCAATTCCGAACAAAAACGTTTGAGTCATAGGATAGAGTTAATTGATCATCCTTCAAGCCTATGACGTGTCTGTTGAAGACGTAGTGGCCAAGAGTATAAAGCTTTATTAAATTATCGAGTTTTAAGTGCCTCGTTTCTACGTCATCAACATGGTTTCATTGCTCCTAAGGTATGAATGCATTTGAATATATATAGGAGCTTGGAACTTTTTTATATTGGGTGTAGGTTTAATTCAAACTGTTATTTATTTTCAGAAAGATTTAATTTAAACTTTAAATAAAGTTTATAAAGTTTCTCGGCTAAAAATGAAAATTTTCAACTTTCTGGAAGTTCGTTCGATATGTCGTTCGAACAAGTTTTTCGTTCGAACTAGATGTCGTTCGAATGAGTTTGCCAACGAGTTCCCATATTGGCCACTGGAACTTCGTTCGAAATGTCGTTCGAACGAGATGGTTGTTCGAACGAGATTTCCAATGAGATTTCTAACGAGTTCATTTTTAAAGACACTAGAACTTCGTTAAAATTTCGTTAGAAGGTCGTTCGGATGAGACTTCGTTCGAAAGACAAATCTCGTTCGAACGAGATTTGTTGAAAACAGTTAAATGGCAGTTTTTGACAGTTTTCACCCACTTTCCCATTATCTTTCCCCACTAAATTTTGACTGATTATCTAAGTGCGGGAATCAACTTTTGAATGTTAACTTTTTCATACACATCTATCCCCATGAGAGAGTTTGAGAGCAAAAGAGAAAAAGAAAAAGTTCATGTTTTAAAGTGTCTATTTTTCAAAGAAAAATTCATTTACACTTTAGTTTTCACCCATATTGTTTATTCCAAGTATTATTTATATATATATATATATACATTGCTTGGAGTTTTGACACCGGTTTTTCATCTCTACCATTTTGAAGAGACGTTTGGGTTTGTTTCTAAATCTCACAAAGAAGAAGATGTTTGCGTTGATTCACCCACTTGGAGAAAGGCTCCTTGTTCGGGTGACGGTGACCATATAAAGCCGGATCGGTGGATTCCGAGACCGCGGTGGAGCTCCGTGGTTATTCACTAGGCAGAAGTTGATACAAGAAGACGCGTTGGGGCTTGAGAGGGATCGAGTCGTGTGTTGTAAGTCATCTTGGTTGTATTTGTAAATTCCGTACTTAGTGGATTTGAGGCTAGGGTCGTCCAAGTTTCTATTTCCATTGTGGGTTTTTCCTCGTACATCGCAGCGTAGTGATTTATTGTTTATTTTATCTTGCTATACTCACCTAGAACGCATACTTCGATAATTCAAGATAAAATTTGGTTTTAATCACTACATGTTTAATTTGGTGCGAAATTAAATATTGGGTAATGTTTAGTTAATTTAATTCAAGTCATTTAATTTAATTTATTAAAAATTGGTTTGGCCTAATTTCATAATATTAAGAAATACGACTTAGGCAAATTTTCTTGGACTTGGGTAAATTAAATTGGTTTAAGTGAAATTTAAGTTGTGTGTGTGTTTAAGTTAATTTCACTTTGTTTAATTTTAATTTGAGAAAAATTAAAATTTGGTGTTTTTGTGAACCATCTTACGCTTCCGCATATCTCGACAAGGAAATTGATTTTAAAATTTTAAAATTGGGAGCCTACGGGGTGTTTTTCAGATACCACCTGTGACACCCCGACTAATTAAATACCGGGTAGCTACTCCTCTATGAAATTAATTCGAAATATCAAATTGGTTCGGTCTTAGCATCACTATCAAAAACATTTAATTTTATTACTATCCACCTAATATTTAAAAAGAGAGATGCCAAATTTTATTAAATTAAATTAACATGTAACCAATTAAATTATTAGCTAATAATACCACAATCACATCATAGTCACAATAGAATAATAATGGAATAATAAATGAGCCTGGAGTAACACTCCTCTGAATAATCCAAATACTGAATAAAGCCAAATACAAGGTCTGAGTAATTAATTAATTTACTCCAAAACTGAAATGAAACTGAAAGTATGATAAAGTTGTCTCAAAAAGAAAAAGGGAGACATGCCCTAACAGATGAATAAATCCGAAATAGAATCAATGTAGAATGTGGAGGCGTCTACTATCGAGGTCCTGTAACTTCCACGGCAACTACAACACGTAACTGAAATGAAACTCCTATGCTTGGCGTCCTTGTGGCCGGGGGCCTAAAAGGTTTTTCAAGAAAAATAGATATAAAATCAAACGGGTCAGAGCCCGATGTGAAAACAGTTTAAAATATAGCAAGTGTTTAATTGCATCAAATAATGAATATTAAATACATGTTAGTTACGTACTCTAACATGAGTTTCTCACCTCTCAGCTAGTGTGCACGCCTAACGTATATCCGTAACCCGTCCTAGTTATACCGTTAACTATCTAGTATGTACCAATTCCTGTCCTCACATTCTAATATAGGGGTTTATTCAAGACATTCTAACATAACCTGTGTGTATCTCACCTTTTTATTTCCCTAATTAATTTATAATAATTATTATAGGAAATTCTCATTTTTAATCCTTCTCAAAATGTCTAAAGTATTCACATTCACTTTAACAAAGAATCTGTTATAATTACAAGTATATTAATCTCAACATAAATATACAATTAGGGCACCCCTAGGCTAAGCTGTGGTGCACACATACTCTTCTATCGAATCCCGGTACATCATGTACATAAGGATTACGAGCTTCGAATCTCTCAGGAACCGTTTCAATAAGCAAAATCACACATATTGGAGGCGAACATAGTTCACATAACCATGGGTCACACACATACCTACGCTCTCATGGTCAGCTGACTTATTGACTCACAAATAAGTCATTCACATCCCGATGTCCTTAAGGTACCAATCTAAATCCCCCCATAGGCACACAAAGATTAGATGGCCCTATTCCGAAAGCCGACCTCCCGTGATAACAAGTATGGTAGGTATGTCATACACATAATAATCCATATACTAAGTATTCACACAACTTAGATAACTTGTAATATTGTTAAAGGTATGTTCTCAATCCCTATACCGTTACTCCAATTAGTACATTTTTATACTTCCGGATAATATATAATATAATCCACAAATACGTCTCACGTCGTATAGTTTTGAGTACTTAAATTTAACCAAAGAGGTCACTACGTCTCCTACTATTATCACATATTATTTCAGTACTCTTAACTCCTTATTTATGTCCCAAATCCTAACTTATTCCTCTTAAGGATTTAAATCATGTTCTCACATCTTAAAATAGACAATTACTCGTCTCACACTCGAGAATTCAATGCGACAACTCCACCCAAAACTAATATATTCCGATTTTTAAATATATGTCCCTACTGGTCTTCATCAAGTCCTAATGTATTCACATGATCCCCAACTACAACATTCGATGGCTGGAAATATTTAAAATCAAAAAGGGAAAAATCACCATTTCTGGGGTGATCGATCAATCGATCTTGATCGTCGATCAATCGACCAATGAATGTCGATCGATCGATCATAACAGGTGAGGCTACAGACTTCTTCATTTTTCAGTCCTAGATTTGTCCTAAAACGTCATTACATGAGGTGAAATCCTATTATAAGTATATAGGGTCATTATACTACCTAAATACATGATTTTTAATATCCCAAAACCTTTAAACCATCAACAATTAGTCGTACTTGGATCAAATCTTCATAAAAACCCTAGTTTTCTATTTTCTTCGAGAGCCATAATATTTCTCTCTTAAATCCGTTTTTAGTTCATCAAGGGTTATGTTTTGGTTACTGAATTTCGTCCAGAACTAATCTACATGCAATTCCTAACCAAGATTTAGGGTTTTACTCCAAATTTCATGAGTTTTCATCATCTTTCAAGGCTATTAATAAATCCTACACTAGCGTGGAAGAATTATTCGATGAAAATTAATGAAATCGAATCACTTGCCTTTGGGTTGATTTTCAGATCTGCTGGTGGAGTCAAAGGCTGGTTCTTTCCTTCTCTCCGGTCACAATTCCGTCGAAAGTGGTAGTGGTGGGTGGTGGCTATGGCTTGTAACCCTCCTGTAACCTCTCCTCTATCTCACGTAGCCCACTTCTTACTTTTTGGCTGATAATGGCCCTAATGGCCTTCACAATAACAATTAAATTAACCCTAAAATTCGTGGGTCTAATTTTCTTAAAATTTAAAGTGACTAAAATACCCTATCGGATTGCCGATTTGGCCTAAAAATTTACTGGGACCCAAACTAAACCCCCGGCTAGTGTTTTCTGACTATATCGACCCCTATGGACACGTTGGCACAGTCAAAATGACTAGACGGATGATAAAATTATAATTTACTCTTTAATCTAATTAAATTGATTCCTGACGCGACTGACACGCGCATCCAAACTAAATTTCCCGAATTATCGTATTTATGACTCGCGATAATTTTAATAAATTCAATAGTCGTATATTAACATATATACTCAGTAATATTCAATGCTATCATCATAATCAAATACCAACTCACGTCTCGATAGTATTTAAATCCGGATAAATTTCCAATTAATTCCCATTAAATAAAATCAGTAAAATTACGGGGTATTACATTATGGACGAAAATAATAGGTTTATAGCTGATGAAAATAGAGTACTCGAGGGTTAGGGAGTTAGAAGTTGCAGAGGTTACAAGTTAGAGAGAAGAGGGAAACCTTCCAAGGAGGAGAACCCCCAACTCACAACCTTTTTGTCGGATTCCAACACCGTCGCGTAGATCGAAAAAGCGGGACGCAACCATACCCATCAACACCTGGAATTCAGACTTTCATCTTCAAGGCAAGTATCTATCTTACTGATTTCTAGTTGATATCCCTTTCATGTTAGCCTAGGAATGAAAATCACATGTTTTGTTTAAAGAATTATGTGTTTTAGAAGAGAATTTATATGTTGTATGTAGAATCCATGTACTCTGAAATCTTGATCATATGTAGAGGATTACCCACGAACTTATAATGATATTTGGGAAGGAAATCTGGATTAAAATAGAGATTATTGATTATTCATGCATAATTAGGTTTTATAAAGAAATTTGGAAGTAAACCCATTTTTGATTAATTCGTTGAGGATTTATTGATGTTGTTACGTTAGAACTTATTTATATATATTGCTTATACATTTAGATTACTTGGTTGAGAGGTTGGGATGAAATTATAGAGGTTTTGAGGAGTTATAATGATTGAACCCGTAGCTGTCGTAAGAAAATTTGGGCTGAGACCTGAAGGGTCGATCGATCGACCTATGAATGTCAATTTATCACCTCCTGCTGATTTTTGGAAACTGCCATCTTCTTTAACGATGATGTAACACCGCTTTAAAGGGAACTTGCATGTGATGATATTATTATAATAGGAGTTATGAAGGACCAGTAGGGTTGTGATTTAGGTCCGGATAATATGGATTAATACGAGACTTACCCGTAGTGTCACGAAGGATATAGAATAATAAAATATGTTTGTATGTGCGACACGTTACGTTGAGTGATCATGATTGATAACTTAGGCCAGTGGGATATAGAGTGTTAACCTACTGACATTATGGTTATAAAAATGATACACTTTGGGGGTTGAGAAGAAATTTGGAACGTATGGCAAACCAAATTAATATATGTGAAGGTATATATATATATATATATATATATACATAACAGTATGCATGTGTATATGTATATATATTATTATATATATATGTGTATAATCATACCCGAGCTACTTGTTATCACGGGGGTTTACGCACCGGAACGATCTTATCTCGATTGGACCTTTATGGAGGATATTAACTCGTACCCTAGAAGATAGTATCCTTGATACAGGCTATCTGAGAATGATAGTCAGATGGTCCTAAGAGACGTGAGGGATATGTCCTGGCCTCTTAGGACTGGAAACTATGCTTCGCCTCCAATATGTGTGTTTATGTTAATACGGTTCGAGAGTGGATCCGAACAAGTGTTTCCCGTATTGTAGGAAAGGTACAGGGACTGGATAGCAGAGTATGCCAGCACCATAGATTTTATGTGGGGTACTCTATTATATATATATGGTGTGAGATATATACCTATAGTTGAAATTCTTCTACTGTGCTTGTAAGTAGATACATATTGAATAGGTATTCCAAATTGTAGTATGTGCATGAGATTTCACATCAGTACTGAGATACACATAATTGGCTTAAATAATTCTTAAGAAGATGTTAACTTAAATAAATTGTAATCGTACGGTCTTGCATACTAAAACTTATGGGAGGAGAATTTGGGTTAGAGTTATGATATTTTAGTGGTATGATAGGCATGCACACTAGATGAGAGGTGAGAATTTTCAAGAGAGTGTTACGTACTAACATGTATGTCATATCAACTAGTAACCATTTGAAATACTTGTTAAACCATTTTAAAAGCTATTTTTACACTCGGGCTCTGACCCATTTCCTGGCATTTTCTCTCTTCTCTTGTGTGTGTGTGTGTGTGTGTGTGTGTGTGTTTGTATATATATATATATATATATATATTACAGGTGCCCAGCCACAGGGGCGTCAGGCATAGACTCTTTGGATTTTATGTGTTGCAGCTTATGTGGGAGTTGCAGGTCTTTGTAGTAGATGATTTCTCCCTTGATTCAGCTTCTGATCTAATTTCTTCTTAGATAGGGCATGTGTCCCCCATTCCCTGTTCCAATTTAGACTTATTAGAAATTTTGTATTTATTTATGTTTCCAGTATTCAATGCTCATTTGGGATTTATTCTTCTATCATGTGGATTACATTTGTGGATATTTATTTGGGTTGAGATGTCTAGTTGACATTTCATTTAAATGGTTTGTTTTATTTATCTCTCGCGTTAGTCATAAATTGTTATGATTTAAAAGTTTTTCATTATGGAATCTAATAAATGAAATATTATTTTAAATTTTTTTGACACTTAGCTCAATTATTTATAGGGTGATTAAAATGGAAAATTATTGTCGATAGTGATGCTAAGAATGAACCACACTGTTCACCTTGATATTGTTTTAATAAAGGACTGATCACCCGGTATTTAATTAGGCAGGGTGTTACAGGTGGTATCAGAGCATCAGGTTCTAGTGTCCTTTAGGATTTGTGCGTATCATTACGTTTTTGCTTAGCGTCCTTTGATTTAGCGCCCTAATATTAGGAATCTTGTATTCATCTTTACGCGTTGGAAATTTGCACTTGTGCGATTTGTTTATGTGAATGTTGAACTCATCCAGATTATTTTAACTTTTAGATGGCTCATCAAGAAGAACAAGTTAATGCCATTGGGGGAGTCAATGAGCAAGATCACACCTCAGGTGTCTCCGAAGAGGGTATTAATCGCCGAATTAGCACGTATTGTGGGACAGGAAGTTTCCATTGCAGTCTTACAGTACCAAGATCGCAGCATGCAGCTTATAGGAGGCAAACGATCAAGAGATAATAGTCAATATGACATGACTAGACTTAACAATTGTGGGAAGACAGAAAAATCGCAACAACAAGCCCATCAAGACTGTAAAAGCCACGAAGGTAACAAAATTTTCATAGAGAGCCAAAAATGTCAGGTCCAACAAAGTCGGGGTCAGAATGAAGTCATAAAAAAAGTGTTTTAAATGTGGAAGGGACGGCCATGGAAGTCGAACTTGTTCGAATCAGACTGGAGAGAAACTTCGACCCGACCAGCGAGAACTTTCAGGACTCAACTATAAGTGTGTATAACCGAGTCACAAGCGGAGGGTCTATCCTCAGCCTGATATCATTTTTCATCAAGATACACAGCAAGGCCAATAAGGCCAAGGAAAAGGTGAAACTAGGCCATAGGGTCAAAATCAACAGAGTTGTAAAATGAGACAGTTTATTGGTAGATGCTTCAATTATGGCAGGATGGGTCATAGGAGGCAGGATTGCCCAGATAAGGGTATGATACCCCAGCAGCAGGGGCAAATACTACACCAAAATGCTAATTTTATTACTGTCTTTTTGTTACTGCTAATGGGGGTGACAAACTTATCACTCCCGGGAGCACTCACAAAATTATTTATAACTCCCATTAGGGGTGATAAAATCAATGAGTAATAAAAAATTTGAGTCACTTAGTTTGTCACTGCTAATGAGAGTCACTGCACTTATGGGCATACAGGTATGAATTATGAAGTATGAATGGGATAATCAGGCTGTCGGAGTTGAGTTTTTGGTTGAATCTACTAGAGTATTCACAGACAAAGACAAGGTTGTTGCCCACTTGAGGGTTTTATATGATCTCTCTTTAATTTTTTATTAGCTTTCATTATATATATATATATATATATATATATATATATGATTTGGTCCGACCATATTTACTAAGTTTTGTTTCCAAAATCAAGATCCCTTTTTAGTACTGATTGAGTATTAAATAATTATATTTACAATTGGTTTTTGTTTGGTGTGCATATAAGAGAGCTGGATAGGATAAGTATCCAATCACAGTGTTCGATTTTATTCAGGATGGGATATAAGATTGAATGAGTGACGAGTTTCCTTTGTTCAACGGGTTAAAACAAGGAGCTCACTTAGGAAGTGAGTTTATTTTATGTAACTTATATCTTATTAGACTTGTTGATGGTTTTTTGTTATATGAATCAGAAATTGATTGATTTAAATTATCGGGTTAGAAATCTTTTATGTCTTCTAAGAGTTTGATGGGTTGACTTGGGTTATTTGGTGTGATTAGAGTTGCGCAAAGAATGTTGTCATCTCTGCTCCTAGTAAAGATGCTCCCACATTTATCGTGGGTGTCAATCGGAAGGAATACAAGCCTAAATGAAAAAATGTCTCCAACGCTAGTTGTACAACTAACTGTCTCTTGCTAAGGTTAATATTAGCACCTGTTTATTCTTGTGTTTGTTGTCGTAGTTCGAGAGTAAGTTCATTTTTTAGCTTATCCTTTTTTTATTCATATTGTACTTTATAGGTCATTAATGATAGGTTTGGCAATGTCGAGGGTCTTATGACCACCGTCCACTCTATGATCGGTACATACATGTTAATTTTATTGTCTAATATTGAAATCTATAGAATAATTCAAAGGCAATTAGGCTCCATTTGGTTTGGCTTGAAATTTTCATCTCGAGAAAAAAAATAGAGTTATGTATGTTCACATATGGGAAGTTAAATTTATTCCACACACTTATTCACAACCTCATATAAACATAAATTTGAACTCCAAATTGATGAAAATAATTTCCACCGTTTTACTTCACACTCATTTGCTGGATCAGATTTCTACCAATATGATTTGTTTTCTTTTCATTCCTAATTAATTTTTTGCATTCATTTTCTTCATTAATTTGGATTGATGTTTATATTTTTCTAATCATGTAGGCCATTGGTAATGTTCTGCGACAGCTGAATGGTAAATTGACTGGAATGGACTTTCGAGTTCCAACTGTGGATGTATCAGTTGTGGATCTCACTATAAGGCTTGAGAAGTAGGCCACCTATAACCCGATCAAAACTGATATCAAGTAAGTGTTGTTGAGTCCTTTGAATCTCGTATAATTGTATGATATAATTATTTGCTAAGCACCCTTTATAGGTATTGGAGTGTTACTCAAACTTATAAATTTAATTATGTTTCTTGATGTGTCAAATTATCAAATTCCTTGATATTTAATGCTGCGGGACTTAGCATGGAAGAAAGATAACATTTTAGGTTAAAAAAAGGCACCGATACATACTGAGTTATATAGGTAGCAATATACCGAGTTATATTTGGTTTCTTATTCAAATAAATGTAGTGAATGTTGTTTAGGTTTCAAACGCCTGGTATTATATGTCCAATGTAAAGTAGGAAATTCATTTGGTGAACTTTCTTATTGAAATGGTTTTCACAAGAATACAAGGTAGTTAAGATCCAATTAGAAAATTAAATCTGATGCAAAGTCCTAATGATAAGTCTCATTATCTATCAAGTCAACTCTTAATGACCATTTTTTGTTTACTGGACCATTTTCTACCAGGTGCTTACACTTAGTGGCAAGCGACACAAACACAAGTCAATGGATTCCGAAGCGCCGCATAAAAGAAATTTGAGTTCATTGAACTTTCTCAGCAGGCGTAATACGAGTACACGAAGGAGGTTGTTACCGCATAAATACCCCTCACGGTTCATATACTTAGACTTCGGGAAGCATATCCACTGTGTGGTGACCTTTGGTCTAGGTTCAGGATGATTTGTTACATGTTCATGACACTTTATATCATCGAAGTGTTGTGTCATAAATTTTTTAGTGTATTTTTTATTCTCTGTTCATTTTGTACTTGGCGCTCGAGAAGGGGTTATTTGATGTTAAATTAAGTTTAAACAATATTTATGTGTACCGGATATTTGGATTATCAGAAATATATATGAAATGTTATCGTATTTTTTAGACTTGTTACATGTTCATGATATTTATTCTACTCTCATAATTTCATCATTTTGAGAAAACATAAAGATAAATGTTACAGCTCTTACCACATTTAACAAATTCAACTTTTGTAACTGCTAATAGCAGTCACAAATTTTTTAAAACTGTTAATTTTTGTAACCGCTAATAGCAGTTACAAATATAAGATTAGTAACTGCTGATAGCAGTTATAAATATTAGATTCGTAACCGCTAACAACAGTTACAAATATTATATTTGTAACTACTAACGGCAGTTATAAACAGCAGTTACAAATTGGGGTCACCAGTCATAACCCCATAGGGGTTATAAAAATTCGTGACTGTTGTTAGGAGTTACAATTGTTCTTTTGTCACCCCCTAAATTATGACGGTAAATAGCAGTTATAAAGGTCATTTATGACTACTAACAACACTCACAAATCTCCCATTTTGGTGTATTTAAATATAGTACGACTGTGTGTACAACGTCCAGCATACAGTAATTCAACAGCCACCATCGGCCATTGAGGGTACGTTTCTTATTCCGAGTACTGTGGGACACATTTTATTCAATACTGGGGCATCACGCTCTTTCATGGCCACTAGCTTGCACGGGCCACAAAGTTGTTAGGCACGTCAGAGAGTACTATGACATGTGTAGACTCACTGTGGGATAATGGATCGTTGACCTTCGTTATATACTGGGGAATACGTATAGAGAATGGGAGTCAAATTATTTCCTGCACATAAACTATTTTTTGTTATGCACGAGCATGACGCCATTACTGCCATAGATTGACTTCCTGCTTATATAACCATAATAGACTATTTTAGTAAGAGTATTGTCTCGTTATTCCGAGTTAGCAGATGTTTCTGGTAGTGACGCCTCGTTCTGAGGGAGGATCGTTCACCTTTTTATTTTACATAGAGGAGGAGACCTCTAAGGAAGTAGTAATTCCCATTTATTCGATTCTCGAGGTCCGTAAGTTTCTAGTGTGATCCAAAATATACCGGGATTACCCCTAGTTGAGAAATAGATTTTGTTGTAAATTTGATGTCGGGAACTCGGCCAAAGGCCGAGCACAGTACCGTATAGCTCCATTGAGTTGAGGGAGTTAGGGATCAGATTGAGCAACTGTTAGGTCAGGGCTCCTTTCATAAGAGAACCACACCTTGGGGTGCTCCAGTGTTTATGAAAAATTGAGATGATTCATTGAGGTTGTGTGTGGACTATCGAGGGTTGAATAAAGTCACGATACGGAACAGGTATCAGTTGCCTCGAATCGATAACTCGTTCGACTAGTTAAGAGGAGTTGCCTCCTTCTCAAAGATGGACTTGAGATCAGAAAGCCATCAGTTACGGATTCAGGAACAGGACGTACCAAAAACTCCTTTCTTGACATGATATGAGCCTATGCAGGATCTTTTGGTTCTGTCAAAAACCTCACCTATGAGAGGGTCGGGCTCGCATTTATGTATATATTATGGAGACTTTGAAGGGTGAAGTGGTCTCAAGATAGTCGATTTTGGTGTGTGTAGGGACTTTATTGTGATGATCCGGAGTATCTTGGGTTTACTTTCGAGTGAGAAGATTTAGCTGCTTCTTATGTTTAATGCTCAGGACTTAGCAATAGGAAGAGCGCATTGTTATATCACTCCTTTAGAGACGTGGGAGTTAAGACTCATAGTTGTGTGTTTGCAGATAGGATTTCGAGGGTTCCGATTGTAAGTGTATGATGTTTATGGAATGTGGTTTACACCACTATTGAGTGATAGTGCCTTTGGGGGGAGGAAAGTTCCTCATTTAAATGTAATTGCAGATAGAGATGTAACTTTTATGTCAAGAGACGGGAATGTAGGGGTACATGTTACGGATTGAGGGCCTAACAGATTTCGATAACTAACAATGCTAAGCAACAGTGTATCGGGGGGTTCTTTATTTGGATTTCGCTTTGCGAGACATCCCATGCATGAAACTTAGCATAAGGTTGGAAGTAGGGAGACGTTTTGCCCATTCGTCTAATGAGTCTGGTACCTCGATCGTTATAAAAGTATGTAGTTATAAATTTACGTTGGAAGTTAGATTACAATATAAGGCCAGTGGAGCCAGTGGTGTGGTGAGGAAGTTGAAAACTTTGTTTTATCACCGCAGGTTGAAGGGTGAAACAGTGTTAAGGAGGATTTAAAATTTCAAATTCTGGGGTGATTGAGAATGCCCAAGTGGTATAGCCACGTTGCGAATGCAGGGGAAATAAATAATTAGTGGTTACGTGCGAAGTGTATGTGACGTTTACACCAGTAGACACGATTTAAAGGGTGTGGGCACCCTAGTTAGTTGATGTCAAATCGCCCGGGGAAAAGAAATGGGGGAATAGATATGCGAAATATATGCTTGTGGGATTAGTATAACAAAATGGAAGCGGTGGAGTGGATTAAGCGTCGTGTGAGAAGAGCGAAAATCCATATATACGTGTGCGATCAGAGTAGCACCCCCGAACTTGGTTGAAAGGCTATGATAAGCCATTTAAAAAGGGGTATCCTTGAGGACTAAAATTTTACTATTTTGGAGAATGTGGAGCGGTGTTCTACTCGGTAGAATGTTGGGAGTGACTACGCATAAATAGAAAAGTGATGTCAAAAAGGTATAAGGAGTCCATAAGGGCACATCGTGGTGAAAGAGCACGGGTCGAAACTTTTGGAATACGCCAAGGGAATAAGAGGAGTACCAAGTACTACTTAATGTTAGGCATTATAAGTGAAAGTCGGTGTTGAGAAGGACATAATGAGTAGTCTCCACGTGCACCACTCATTGATAGAAATTGGTTAAAGTAAGATGATTTGCCAGAAATTCTATTTCTAGCCAACAGTTCTCGTAATGGAAGAGGGCAGTCAAGTCGGTAAATTCCTTTGACGGGGTGCCAACCTCAAGGTAAGGTCAAGAGTTCCTTCGAATGCGTGGAACAAGTTGACCAATAAGGAAACGATTGATATTCTTTGGGATGATTTCCAATATTCGATAGTGTGAGTAGTCTTCTTTTGAAAATAAAGATTGCACCGGTACTTGGTCCTGCACGGTATTATTCTGAACTAATCACCTATAACCCGAGGAGTAGGCACAAGGTGATTAACGGCTGGTGGACCTGTATGAAAGTAGTTTTGGACTCATTGCGATCATTTCATTTCCACAACGGATAGGTAGAAAGTGAATTATAATAAGGTAATAGGGAGAGGATAGTACCAAATGGTAGAGTTGTGCGAAAGCACTTGTAAATTGTGGACAAGATTCTTATTGAGATTTTGGTATAAAACCCTAACTATTCTTCCTCTAGATGTATAAAGGTAAGCGAATATTTAGAGTTTTAGATTGGTCAAGAGTTGGAGTCCAATGGCTATAGTGGAATAACCACAAACGATTTTTAGTGACTTTTGAGTGTCGTAGGAGTCACGTCGCAAAGAACCAAGATTCGAAGAACGGGAAAGAGCAGTCAGGTGTTCATATGGTTTCTCCCAAAATGGGAGTTTTGTGTTTAGGTAAATACGGGAGTTGATACGAAGTGAGGTGCGACCTACCAATAAGATTGAGATAATGCGGCTCCAATGATGTATAGATTATTCGTATTCGAATGTTGTTTCGTAGGGACACGAGTTGAGGTGTCGTTATAGAGATGTGACTCTATAACTGATAAGGGATCAAGACTGTTAATCAAGCTTGCTATAAAGCGGGGGGCTATAGTGATAAAGCCTTACTTTGGAGAAGGTTTTGAGTACTGGAAGATATCGCTTTTACTAGTTGTGCCTTATTTTTTGAATTTCGAGACGAAATTCCGTTATTAGGGGGGAGTATGTAATACCCCGTAATTTTATGGCTTCTATTTATTTATTATGGGATTTTTTTATTAAATTAAATTGGGAAATAATTTAATTAATATTTGTGACACCCCGACTAATTAAATACCGGGTAGCTACTCCTTTATTAAATTAAATTAAAATGCCAAGTTGGCTCAGTTAATAGCATCACTGTCGAAAACATGTTTATAATTTCTAACCACCTAGTATTTAAAAGTAAGATGTCAAATTTTAAATTAAGTCTGGTTAACACGCAATAAAAGAATTATGAAGGAATAACATAACCATTCACCATAACGGAACAATAGAATAACCAATAAATAATAATAAATCCGGAGGAAAACTCCTCACAACAATCCCACAACTGAAATAAATAAAACTGCATCCTGAATTAATTACATGCCAAAAGTCTGAAAATCTAAAATATGAAATGTCTCTAATAGAAATGGGCGACATGCCCTACAACTGGTGAAAACTGAATATAGAGTCAAGACAAATGAAACGTCTACTAGCAAGGTCCTGTAACTTCCACAACAGCTACAGCTCGTCACCTGAATGGAAATCCTATGCATGGTGTCCTTGTGGCTGGGCACCTAAAAGGTTTTTACAAAAAAATAGATTTGAAAGCAAACGGGTCAGAGCCCAAAAGTGGAGAGTATTTTAAAAATAGCAAGTGTTTTAATAACATTAAAACAATGAATGCAAAATACATGTTAGGACGTGCTCTCACATGAAGTACTCACCTCTCGACTAATTGTGCACTCCTAACGTACCGTACCCATCTAAGTGACATATATATCTAACCAAACCGTAATAAGTTCTACCCCTTACTACTCGATTCCCATTATACATTCTAGCGTTATCAATTAAATAGAGGGCTTTACTTAAACTCGAATTCTCAATTATTAGCAATACAATTCACTACCGGTTATCCCGTTATATTTTCTCAAAACATTACCATAATTATACTCGCAATACCAACATGAAAGTTCTCATTATTTAAATGTATATTATTCACGTCATAAATATACAATACAAGCACCCCGAGACTAAGCTGCGGTGCACACATACTCTGCTATCCATCCCGGTACATCACGTACATAAGGATCACGCATTCCGAATCTCTCAGGAATCGTTCTCAGATAATAGCAAATCACAAAACAATAGAGGCGAACACAGTCACATCACATGGGTCACGCACATACCTACGCTCCCACGATCAGCAAACTTATTAACATCTCAATAAGTCCTTCTCTGACCTATGTTCTCGAGGTACCAATCTATATCCCCCCGTAGGCACAAAAAGATTAGATGGCCCTAAACGAACGCAAACCTCCCTTGATAGCAAGTATGGTAGGTATGTCATACACATCAAATCATATATACTAAGCATGCACACATCTTAGCTATTACCATATTTATATTAGTGGTATACTTCTCGTTCTTATACCCACACACTTGTCCCCGGTTTATATATACACGTCATCCATTATCCTCACGTCGTAATTAGTTACTCACGTTCTAAGCCACGAATATCATTTGGTTCAAACCACACTTTTATGTTTTACTCCTCAATATATCCCAAATGTCCCAACTATATCAATTAGTCATCAAGGAAATTTCATCTCTACAATTAAATAAGGTTACGGAACACCAGAAATCAAATCAGGCCAAAAAGGTCAAACTGTCAACTCGTTAGAAGTCTCGTTCGAACGAGGCTGTTCGAACGAGAGTTCGTTCGAACGAAGTGGGCATCTAACGAGATCTCGTTCGAACGAAAGGCATCGAACGAACATCCCACTCGTTAGAAGTCAAACTATCACTCGTTAGAAGCTCGTTCGAACGACCTGGGCAGGCCTTCTAACGAGGTGACAGTTTCGAGCCCAGAATTCCCCTTTTCGTTTTTCCCAATTTTCTTCACCTCTAATACCATATAAAAATCATCCCAGCAGTATTTTAAGGTTTCTAATCCACATTAAACATTCATAGGTCATAACTAAACATTTATATAGGGCCAAATCTTTCTAAACATCATCTAATCATCAAATCTCTCAATTTTCCCCAAATCCCTGAACATGAACCCTAGAAAATTAAAGTCACCCATAGACATAATTAAATCCGTTTCTGGTGATATAAAAGATGTATTTCTATCAGAATAATCACCCTAACACAATTCTACATGCAATCTCCTCATCAAAATGTAAATTTCTAATTCCAATTGAATGGATCTTTATCATTCTCCAAGAACAAAACAATTATATAAATTTCCTACGCATGGAAGAAACATTCTTTGCAAATAACGTAATTAAACCACTCGCCTCTGATATTTCTCTGAATTTGGTGTTGAATCTTGGATGTAGGTTGCTCTCTCCTTTTCTCCCAAGGTTGAAGGTTGAAGATGGGGTTAGGGTTCTCTCTTTGGGAACTTCTCCTAACTTCTCAAGAAACCCCCGTAGCCCTCTAATCAGTTAACTGCTGGTAATGGATTAGTGGGTCATTTAATTCCCTATTTTAAACTCCAAAAATTCGTTGGTCATAATCCCTAAAATTCCAAAATTACCAAAATACCCTTTTAAGTTGCCGGTATGGCCTAAAAATACCCCGGGACCCAAACTAAACCCCCGGCTAGTGTTTTCTGACTATTTCGACCCTCCCGGACACGTTGGCGCACTCAAAATGACCATACGGTTGATAGAAATAAAATTCACTTTTTAATTACAACAATTATATTCCTGACGCGACTGTCACACGCGTCCCAACAAAATTTCCAAATTGTCGTATTTCTATCTCGCGACAAATTCAATATATACAATATTCATTAAAATCAAATAATACCCATTATAATCAAATACCAACTCACATCTCGTTAGTAGTTTATCCGGATTAATTTTCAATTAATACACATTTAATTTAATTAATCCCATAAATAAATATCACGAAAAATACGGGGTATTACAATATTAATCCAGAATTTAAAATAAATATTTACTATCGTGATGAGAGTTAGTAATTATTTGGTGGAAATTACTTAATAAGTAAAAATAATATATGAGATTGCATTTATTAAAAATTGTCACGAGTGAATAACACGACAATTGCATAATTTAAAGTCGGGACGCGCTTGTGTCGTGTCGGGACTAAATTAATGCAATATAGAGTAAATAAATTATAAGTCACCCATATGGTCACTTTGAGTGCGCCAACGTGTCCGGAATGGTCGAGATGGTCAGAAAAGTGTACTCGGGGCTTTAGTTTGGGTCTCGGGATGTTTTTAGACCAAACCGACAACCCGAGAGGGAGTTTTAGTAATTAGCCATTTTTAGGCTTAATTATGGACGAAAATAATAGGTTTATAGCTAATGAATATATAGTCCTCAAGGGTTAGGGAGTTAGAAGTTGCATAGGGGCTAAGTTAGAGAGAAGAGGGAAACCTTCCAAAGAGGAGAACCCCCAACTCACAACCTTATTGCCGGATTCCACCACCGTCGCGTAGATCGAAAAAGCAGAAACGCAGCCATACCCATCAATACCTGGAATTCAAACTTTCATAATCAAGGTAAGTATCTATCTTACTGTTTTCTAGTTGATATCCCTTTCATGTTAGCCTAAGAATGAAAATCACATGTTTTATTTAAAGAATTATATGTTTTGGAAGAGAATTTATATGTTGTAGGGAGAATCCATTTAGTTAAAAATCTTGATCATACGTAGAGGATTACCCACGAACTTATAATGATGTTTGGGAAGGAAATCTAGATTAAAATAAATATTCTTGATTATTCATGCATAATTAGGTTTTATAAAGAAATCTGGAATTAAACCACTTTTTGATTAATTTGTTGAGGATTTATTGATGTTGTTACGTTATAACTTATTTATATATATTGCTTATACATTTACGTTACTTGGTTGGGAGTTTGGGATGAAATTATAGAGATTTTGAGGAGTTATAATGATTGAACCCGTAGATGTCGTAAGAAAATCTGGGCTGAGACCTGAAGGGCCGATCGATCGACCTATGAATGTCGATCGATCATCTCCTGCTGTGGAAACTGCCATCTTCTTTAACGATGATGTAACACTGCTTTGAGGGACCTTCTAGGTGATGAGATTATTATAATAGGACTTATGAGGGACCCATAGGGTTGTGATTTAGGTCCGGATAATATGGATTAATACGAGACTTATCTGTAGTGTCACGAGGGCTATATAATAATAAATATGTCTGTATGTGCGACACGTTAGGTTGAGTGAGCATGATTGATGACTTAGGCCAGTAGGATATGGAGTGTGAACCTACTGACATTATGGTTATAAAATTGATACACTTTGGGGGTTGAGAAATAATTGGGAACGTGTGGCAAACCAAATTAATATATATATACATATATATATGTAGAAGCAGTTATGGTGCAACACAAATAAATATGAGATAGGTAATGACCAAGAAAGAATAAATAAAACGCCAAGCACACAACAACAAATGTACGTGGTTCAGCAAAGATGTGCCTACGTCCACGGTGGTGCAGTCAGTGTTATTTTTCAATATTCTGGAGAATCAGTACAGAGAATACAACTTGTCCTTTGCCCCGGACCTAGGGTTTAATTTATACATGTGTATGTTAGTTAGTGGAGATGATGGGTTCCTCTTTATTATCCATCTTCCCTATAACTTCCCTTTATGGGATCGTGCTCCCCTATAACTTCCCTTCATGGGATCGTGGGGAAATCGGATCAATACAAAAGATTAGGGGCCTGGACTTTGGGCCGCTAGGGCTGGGCTACTCGTCCAGGCCAGTAGTACTAAATTCCGGGTACCCACAATTGCCCCTAAATTTGTTGAGCCATGCATGTAGAAGCAGTTATGGTGCAACACAAATAAATATGAGAGAGGTAATGACCAAGAAAGAATAAATAAAACGCCAAGCACACAACAACAAATGTACGTGGTTCAGCAAAGATGTGCCTACGTCCACGGTGGTGCAGTCAGTGTTATTTTTCAATATTCTAGAGAATGAGTACAGAGAATACAACTTTTCCTTTGCCCCGGACCTAGGGTTTAATTTATACATGTGTATGTTAGTTAGTGGAGATGATGGGTTCCTCTTTATTAGCCATCTTCCCTATAACTTCCCTTCATGGGATCGTGCTCCCCTATAACTTCCCTTCATGGGATCTTGGGGAAATCGGATCAATACAAAAGATGAGGGGCCTGGACTTTGGGCCGCTAGGGCTAGGATACTCGTCCAGGCCTGTAGTACTAAATTCCGGGTACCCACAATTGCCCCTAAATTTGTTGAGCCATGCATGTGTGCCCAACAGATTTAAATGATGTTTGTGTTGCAATTCCTCAGGAGCTGTAGAGTTGATTTCTGGCGGCAACCGCTTCGTTTACTGTGCAATATGATTAGATTTTGAAGATTTGTTGGAATAGAGCTCATTTCTTTTCACTGTTTCAGCTTTTCCAGCACTCTTCTATCTTCTGAGAACTCTTGCGCTTCGTACCTTCTAGCTTCGATCTCCATTCTTGTTGCTTCTTCGTCACTTGACCTGATCTTCTGTCTTGTAAGTTTCTCGTGCCCTTTGCATTTTCTCTTTGGTTTGTAGCTTTTCTCGTATTTTCCAATTGCGAAGATTGGAAATATGTCAATCTCGGAGTTTAGAAAATTCTACAACATTCCTGAGTGGGTAGAGATTGAGTGTTGTGCCTCGCCTCCTAGGAACGTTAGGGATATAGAGGATGCCCACTGGATTCACACTTTGTTGCTTTCCAAGGGGGACTTACTTTTCCCCCTAATGATCTATTTTTACATTTTTTTTAGCTATTTTAGTATTGTACCTGCACAATGTTCGCCCAATGTATGGAAAATAGTGAACGGCGTGCATAGGATAAATCAACTGTATGGCACAAGATTAGGGCTCGCCGAGGTCTGCTTTTGTTACTCCTTCTCTCGAACTAGTTCAGGTGTCATGTACCTCAAAGCTAGGAGCCCTGATAGGGTATTGGTAGTAAATCTACTTGATTCCCATAAGGACTACTGGCAGGAAGGTTTTCTTGTTAGGAATTGGCAGTTCTCCCTCCAATCTGAAGGGTCAAGGTCTGAAAGATCCTCTGTTCCCTTTTATGGGGAAGAATATATAGGTAGATATTTGTACTGTTGCTTCAATCTCTGCTGACTTATAACTTTCCTAACTCCTTTTTGCGTTTTCTTTTACAGCGAAGTCCCGAAACTTGGAGCCTGCTCTTAGCGAGGTCCGAAAATCTGAGTTGGTTAAATCTTGGAACATCAGAGAGCCCTTGGGTGATGGCGAGCATACCAGATCTGCCGCTTTCTTGTTAGAGTATAAGAACATGGGCTCTATCTTTTTAGCACGGCCAGTGGACAGTGTTCCAGAGTTTGCTTCCTTCGAAGAGACTACTGCCGAGCTAATCCAGTTGGATGAAGAGGAGGGAAGTTCTATCAGTAGCAGTTCTTCTAATTTTGAGGAGGATTCAAAAGCTCAAGGATCGTCGAGCACTTCCAACAGTTCTGGTGAAGAGATGCCTCCCAGGAAGAATTTGATCAGAGATGATGATGATGATGATGATGACGTGCTTCTTGCACAGAGGTCCAAGAAATTGAAGTCTGCATCTGGGGTCATAGCTACTGGGTCTCGGCCTTCTTCTCAGGAGAAAGAGAAGAAGAGGAGAGAGGAGGAGCAGGTGAGAGAGAGGGAGAGGAAAAAGGAGGAGGAGAGGAAGAAGGTGGAGGAGAAGAAGAAAGTGGAAGAGAGAAAGAGAAGGGAAAGAGAAAAAGAGGAAGAGAGGAGGAAGATGGAATCGAGGACCAAGATAGGTCAAGCCCTGGTCCCAGTATCTGCCTTGCCTGAAGGGGCTTCGGTGGCCACTTCTCCTCAGCTAGCCCCTGCGTTGCTCGAGAGAGCAGTCCTTCCTCCGGATCGTCAGAGGGCGTTGGGGCTCGACCAACTGGCTCTGCAAGCTAACCAGAGGCTTGCCTTGGTAAATTTTTCTTCTACTTCTCAATTTCTTTTAATCAAGTCTTGATGGTTTCTTCTTCTTGATCCCTCCTTTATTCTTTGCAGTTTGTGACCAACTTCGCTGTGCTGTACTGCTCTCGCGACGAACTGGTGAGGAGGAATGGTGAGCTGGAATAGCAAAAATCTACTTTGGAAGCCAGGGGCTCTCAGTTGGAGGCCGACCTGAAGGCTGTTGATGCAGCTCGAGTTTCATCTGACCTGGCCCTTGTCAATTCTGCTCGCGAGAGAGACGATGCGGTCAGGGAGCTGGGCGAGCTGAAGAAGGCTTACGACCTGGTATGCTCGAGCAAGCTGGACCTTGCAGAGAAGAACAGGGTTCTGGCCGAGCAGTTGGAGGCGGAAAAAGCCCAGGCTGCCACCCTTAAAGAGGACTTGTACAACTCTGGCTGGGCTGCGGCGTATGAGGACGCTGAGGTTCAGATAGGCTACATCAGTCGTCTAAACTTCAAGAAAGGGTGGAATAAGGCTCTCGTGGCTGCTGGGGTGGACGTTGCGTCCCCACTCTTCGACGAGCACGATCCAGGGCCGAGGCCAGTCGTAGATGAGGTCCCTGCCCCAACTGTTGATGCTGCTGATTCTCCTTTGGTTGAGAGGACTGAGGGCACCCCTGCAGAGGGTAATGCCCCTGCTGATGCTGATAAGGACAAGGGACCATCCACCTCTGGGCCAACCGAGGTTGCTAGTTGATAGGGCTGCTTTGTAATTTTTTCTTTTTCAATCTGATGTAACCTCGTTCCTTATCAATGAAAAGACTTGATTTTTGTTTATGTTGATCTCTTTCTCTTCTCTTTCTTTTACTTTTAGTTGGTTGATGTTGATGACTATATTCCTGTTACCTCCCAACTGGGTAGGACTCTTGGTCCTAATGCAAGTCGTGTTGTTCGCCAGGATTTTGTTAGACTTTGTAAGTCACTTGGGTCTAGGAATCAGAAATATAAGGAGCAATCCGAGCTGGTGGCTAAGCTGAAGGATAGTCTCCAGGAAATGGAAGAAATCGGTGCCTCAGTGCAAGAAGAAGTCAGTGCACTGAGAGCAAGGTTACTGGAGGCCACCGAGATTAACCAGGTTGGGGAGTTCCTGCAGCAGGAGAATGAAGACTTGAGGAGGGAGGTCTTGAAGCTTAAGGAGCATTCGCCGAGCACCGTTCCAATAGTCCTGCAAAGCTCTTCTTCATCGCGAGCTGCTCGGCCTCCCCTTCCGCGTGCTGGCAGGAGTGCCAGCGGTAGGAACAGGGAAGCCGTCGAACAGCGTGATAGGGAGATTGGGGAGCTGCGCGACTATGTTCGGCGAGCTTATGTAATTGTTGTTGGGCTCCAGATGGACGTCACCCGACTGCGGCATCTATTCAAGAAGGGTCCTCGACAAGTGTGGTCTGATGGTTACGACCAAGGCTGGCTGGATGCTCTAACGAGACTATCATAGTTCGAGGAACTTTCCTTCATTAGAGGGTGGTTGAGTGCCCTGAAAGAGCTGCAGGTCCCGAGGAACTCGGTGTTATGGTATCGACACGAGATGTCCTCCTCCACTCTGATGCCCAATCCATTCAGGAGGGATGATCGATGGATCCCCATTGATGTTATTCCCCGGCAGCTATTGGAGTTGGATGCAAATGAGGTCGTGGAAGAGCTAACCCCCGCTCCTGATGATGGAAGGAGAGCTAAAGTTGCTGATTATCTTGTTCGGAGGCTTCCACCTCCTTGAGATTTTGTTACTCTTTTTCTTTTTGATAATGTAAATGCTTTGGGCGAGCTTCGCCAACTAAACATGTGTTATCATTGTTTGTAAATATAAAAGATTAATGAAAAGTTCGTGTTTTGGGCAATTTTGCCGACTAAACGTGTTCATCCAATCTTTTTATATTTTTGCTGCTTCATAATCCTTCTTGTTTTGTCATGCGAGTGTCCCCCCAGTCCAGTATGATACAAAAATTACCTTTTAGGTTGTGTCGTCACACTCCCTTAGGCCTAAGTAGGGCAATTAGCGAGGACACACCTGGTATTGGATGTCTTCATCCGATCAGGATTTTGTTTAACCAAAGTAGGTTTGATGCCTAAGAATACTCTGTAGGGCTTCATATATTGCCAGGGGCAATGCTAAGAGGTCTTTCGTGCATCATGACGATGACCTGAGGAGGGGTGCTCCCCTGCTATGTCTACCATTGTGTCTGTGATTTGGAAGGGATGTGTAATAAGATATAACTGTTACTAATTAGAGAGTGATCAACTGAGATATTTTCATTAGTGAGGTGGGAAATGAACTGTCCTTTCTCATAACGAATACAATAAAAGATTTAATAATAGAACTCCTAAAAATAGAATTTCTTGAGATTAGCTGCGTTCCATGCTCGTGGTATCTCCCTGCCCTCCATTGTTTCCAAATGATAGGCACCCTGCAGGTCGTCTCTAATTATCTTATAAGGTCCTTCCCAGTTTGGGCCCAGCTTACCGTCTGATGGCTTCACTGTGTTGCCCAGGACCTTTCTTAGAACATAGTCCCCAACTTTGAACCCCCTCGGGTTAACCCTTTTGCTGTAGTGCTTCGCGAGCTATTGTTGATAGCTCGCTAGTTTCACTAGGGAAAGTTCCCTGCGCTCGTCGGCCAGGTCGAGTTCAGCGAGCAAAGCCTCATCGTTCTGGCCTTGTTCGACAAGGTCGGATCTCATTGTTGGCAATCCCGCTTCTAGTGGGATGATCGCCTCCATACCATATGTTAGTGAGAATGGCGTTTCTCCTGTTGCTCGCCTAGGAGTCGTTCTGTATGCCCATAGGATATGCGGTAGCTCGGTTGCCCATGCGCCTTTGGCTTGCTCTAACCGCTTCTTCAATCCAGTGATCACTGTTTTGTTGGAAGCTTCAGCTTGTCCGTTGCTTTGAGGGTAGGCTACCGAGCTGAAGTGGTGCCTGATCCCGTATTCGTTACAGAAGTCCTGAAAAGGGCCACTCTCGAACTGTGTTCCATTGTCAGTGATGATGGTTATGGGGATTCCGAATCGAGTGATTATATTCCTCCATACGAACCTTATCATGTCGGCATCTCGGATGTTCGCCAGTGGTTCTGCCTCGATACACTTGGTAAAGTAGTCAGTTCCAATCAACAGGTATTTGTGATTGCCAGCAGCGGTGGGCAGTGGTCCCACGATGCCCATTACCCATTGAGCGAAAGGCCAGGGGCTGGTCAGGGATTTTGATTCGCTGGCGGGCTGGTGGACCATAGGAGCGTGAAGTTGGCATTTCAGGCATTTGCGGACATATACTGCGGAGTCCTTTTGCATGTATGGCCACCAATAGCCTTCCTTCATTGCTCGGAAGGCTAGAGACCTTCCTCCGACATGACTTTCACAGATTCCTTCGTGAAGCTCGTGAAGCACTGCCTTGACATCGCCTGGGTGGATGCATCTAAGGTAGGGACCGGAGAAAGATCTTTTATACAAGTCGCCTCCTGTGGATAAGTGAAAGCGAGCAGCTTTGACTCTTATCTGGTGGGCAGTTCTCTTATCCTCTGGAAGCGTTCCGTCCTTTAAATAGTTCTTCAAAGGGTCCATCCAGCTGGGGACTGATTCCAATTGGAGTATTGGTTCCGCGTTTGGCAGCTCGCAGTTGGGGTAAATGCTTGGGCAACTGAGGAAATCGATAGGGATAACCCTTCTAAGGCTTGAATCAACTGCCGAACTCAGGATTGCTAACGCATCAGCGTGGCTGTTTTGCCCCCTGGGAAATTACTGGATGTTGATCTCTTCAAAGCACGTTATTAAGTTTTTCACCAGGGAGAGGTAGGCTGCCATTCTTTCATCCTTTGCGTTATAGTCTCCACTTACCTGGTTGGAAACTAGTTGCGAATCGCTGAATACCTGCAAACGCTTTGCTCCCAGAGTTTTCGCTTTTTGGAGACCTGCTATTAGGGCTTCGTATTCGGCTTCGTTGTTGGAGGCTGTAAATCCCAGCCTAATTCCTTGCTCAAGGACTGTGTTTTCTGGAGTGATGAGAATAATTCCTACCCCTGCCCCCTTTGAGTTGGAGGCTCCATCAACGAATAGTTTCCAGCTTTCCCCTGTAGCTTGGTTATTTTGCTCTATTGGCTTAGGCTGGTCGGAGGGTTCTTCGCCTGTGAATTCAGCTATGAAATCAGCGAGGATTTGACCCTTGATAGCTTTCCTTGGTTGAAATTGTATGTCAAACTGGCCGAGCTCGACTGACCATTTAGACAGTCTGCCTGATAAATTCGCTTTCCTTTGGACAGCTTTGAGGGGGTGTGATGTGAGGACGATGATCGTATGAGCTTTGAAGTAATGCTTCAGTTTTCTCGAGGCTATTACTAGGGCGAATGCGAGCTTCTCCAATGGTTAGTAGCACTGCTCGGCATCTAATAAGGTTTTGCTCGCGTAATAGACGGGATGTTGGATTCCTCTAACTTCGCACACTAGCGCCGAGCTGACAGTATGACTGGATACAGAGAGGTAGAGGTACAAAGGGTCCATTTGATGTGGTATGACAAGCAGTGGTGGAGTGCTTAGGTAGGACTTGAGCTCGTCCAATGCTCACGAGCAATCTGGGCTCCACTCTACTGTTTTGCTGCCCTTTAAGAGTTGGAATAAAGGCTTGCATCTCTCGGAGGATTTAGAAATGAAACGATTCAGAGCAGCGAGCATTCCAGTGAGCTTATGTACATCCCGGATAGTGCGAGGAGGTTGCACTCTGCTGATTGCATCAATCTGGTCCGGATTAGCCTCTGTGCCTCGCTTACTGACCAAATACCCAAGAAACTTCCCTGACTGGACACCGAAGGAACACTTGCTCGCATTGAGTTTCATTCGGTATTTCCTGAGGATTTCGAAGGTACTTGACAGGTCCGAGAGGTGACTCTCCTTCTCCTTGCTCTTGACGAGCATGTCGTCGATGTAGACCTCCATTGTGTCTCCCATTTGATTCTTGAACATTTTAGTAACTAGCCGCTGATAGGTTGCCCCTGCATTTTTTAGCCCAAAAGGCATGACCTTGTAACAATATAAACCAACCGTCGTGATGAACGCCGTCTTGTCCTGATCTGGGGCATACAAGGGAATTTGGTGATACCCCGAGTATGCGTCCAGGAAACTCATTCGTTCATGAGCTGCGGTGGCGTCTACTAGTTGGTCTATTGTTGGAAGAGGAAAACTATCCTTGGGGCAGGTTTTGTTGAGGTCAGTGAAGTCTATGCAAACTCTCCACTTTCCATTGCTTTTCGGAACTACCACTGGGTTGGATAACCATTTGGGGAATTGCACTTCTCGTATGGATCCTGCATCCAGCAGTTTTTCGACTTCTTTTTCTATTGCTCTGGCCTTCTCTGGAGCAGTTCGCCTTGCCTTCTGCGTTATTGGCTTGAATGTGGGATCGACGTGCAACTGGTGGCAGACCATACTAGGATCGATTCCTGGCAGCTCATAAGGTTCCCAAGCAAAAACATCTATGTTGCTTCTGAGTAAGGTTGACAACTCCCTTTGTTCTTGGTCGGTGAGTGACGCTCCGATCAGGAAGACTCTGCTATTGTCGCCTTCCCTAGCTGCCACTTCTACCAGGTCCTCGACGACACGCTCGGAGGGGAGGAGCCTGGTCTCCTCTACTCTAGGCCTTTCGTATTTTAATTGCTATTTGGAAGGAATTGCACCTTCCTCCACTTTCTCAGTGGGTTGATCAGCTTTTTCCTCTGGCTGTGGTCGGATGGCCGCTATGAAGCACTTCCTTACCATCGCCTGGTCACCGTGTATCTCCATTACTCCTCGTTCGGTAACATATTTGAGCTTCTGATGGTAGGTTGAGGAGACTGCCTTCATCGCATGAAGCCACCCCCTGCCGAGGATGGCCTGGTACGGTGAATCAATGCCGACCACCAAAAACTCGATCATCTTGGAAATATTCCCAGCGCGCATTGGCAGTACTATTTTGCCCAGGGGCATGGTCATTTTTCCAGCGAAGCCGACCAGAGGGAAAGTAGATCCCTTTAGGTCGGCGATGCTCAACTTCAATTTCCTGAACAGGTCGATGTACATTACGTCGGATGAGTTTCCTTGATCGACGAGCAGCCTGTCGATGTCAAAGTTGGCTATCCTGAGTGTAATGACCAAGGCATCATGATGTGGGGCCCTTACTCCCACAAGGTCTTCATCTGTGAAAACAATGTGCTTATTGTAATTGATGTCCTCTGCTCGCCGACGTTTTCCTGATTGTAATTTTGCTGGATCAATCTGAAAAGCTTGCATTATCGCTGTCAGTTTCTTTACTTCCATTCGAGATGAGTTCCCTTGTATTTGCTTGACGTCAGATGCTCCGTGGATTACTGCGAATTCATGTCCGGTATCATCCTCCAGCACGTTGTCGGGTTTCACCTATCTGTGGGCAGCCACTTTTTCTACCTTCTTTTCCACAAAGTCGTTCAAATGTCCAGACTGGGCCAATTCCTAGAGGTGGGACTTAAGAGCCTTGCAGTGCTCGGTCTTATGCCCTCCCTCTTTGTGGAAAGTGCATCTTAATGCATTGTTTCTTTTCGAGGGGTCTCCTCCCATTTTTCGGGGCCATTTGATGAACGGCTCATCCTTGATCTTCGCGAGAATTTTGTAAATTGGCTCTTTGAAGACGGTGTTGACCGCCTGAAACGATTTTGTTACGTCAGGGTTCCCTCCATTTTTGGAGCCATTCTTGCCCCCACTCTTTCCTCCTTTCTTCTGGTTCTCAACTTTCTCACTTCCCTTCGTAGTGAGCTTGGCTCGACCGTTTTCTCCTACATTAAGGCGGGTTACATCCTCCACCTTTGCGTATTTCTCAATTCGGGCCATCAGGTCGTTAATGGTCATAGCTTCCTTCTTTGTCAAGGACTGGTAAAGGAGGGAAGAGCTAGGTAGCCCAATTTTGAAGGAAGCCACTTCCACCTCTTTCGCGCAGTCCTCGATCTCATTGAATAATTCCCAGTACCTCTTCGCATAGTCTCGGAGTGTTTCTTGAGGCGTCTTCTTCATTGTTAATAGAGCATCCATCCTTTTGGGATGGGAGCTGCTGGTGATGAACCGGGCCGTAAAGAGCTCGGCCAGGAATTTGAAATTTTTGATGGATCGGTGAGGGAGTTTTTCGAACCATTTATGTGCCACGTCATGGAGGCTCGAGGGGAAAATACGGCACATCAGTGCATCCGGTGACTCTAGAGGGTCATGGCCTGCCGGTAGTTCCTGACATGGTCAATGGGATCAGTCTTCCCGTCATAAATCTTGAACCTTGGAATGGCAAATTTCTTGGGAGCCTCTTCCTCTTCAATTTCCCTCATGAAGGGTGACTTCATCTGGGTCTTGAGGGCTCTTCTGGCGAGTTCTCTGGTCGACTTGGTGCCACGGTGAGCTGGATGTTGGTCCATTTCCCTGCGGACCAGGTTCCGTATATTCTCGTCGCTGCGAGCAGAGCTCTGGTAGCGGGGAGCTCTTCTTAGTTATTCGCGGAGGTCGTCGTCTGAGTCGCCACCTTCGGCCCTTTGATATTCCCGCCTAGGGCTCCTTCCTCGGCTGCGAGATTTGCTCGCCTGAGGGCTAGGAGTGCGATAGGGGTGTCTCCTGGTATCAGGACGTAGTTCCTTCTCCAGTCTCTCCAGTTTTCTTTTCAAGTGAGCATTCTCAGCCTCGTATCTGCGAGAAGGCTCCCTCTGCTCTTGGAGCCTTGCTTCGTATGCATCAATCAACCTGGATATCTGCGTGGACCTTGCTGGTCCTTGACTTTCTTCTGAGGCTGGTCTTTCCAAGCGAGCCCCACGATCTGAACGTCGGACTTAAGACCTAATCCTGCGAGGAGCAGGTGGCTCTTGAATATCCCCTGCTTGAGGAGCGTTGCTGCTGTGGCCAGACATCTTAGATTCACTTTTTAATTACAACAATTATATTCCTGACGCGACTGTCACACGCGTTCCAACAAAATTTCCAAATTGCCGTATTTCTATCTCGCGACAATTTCAATATATACAATATTCATTAAAATCAAATAATACCCATTATAATCAAATACCAACTCACATCTCGTTAGTATTTTATCCGGATTAATTTTCAATTAATACACATTTAATTTAATTAATCCCATAAATAAATATCACGAAAAATACGGGGTATTACAATATTAATCCAGAATTTAAAATAAATATTTACTATCGTGATGAGAGTTAGTAATTATTTGGTGGAAATTACTTAATAAGTAAAAATAATATATGAGATTGCATTTATTAAAAATTGTCACGAGTGAATAACACGACAATTGCATAATTTAAAGTCGGGACGCGCTTGTGTCGTGTCGGGACTAAATTAATGCAATATAGAGTAAATAAATTATAAGTCACCCATATGGTCACTTTGAGTGCGCCAACGTGTCCGGAATGGTCGAGATAGTCAGAAAAGTGTACTCGGGGCTTTAGTTTGGGTCTCGGGATGTTTTTAGACCAAACCGACAACCCGAGAGGGAGTTTTAGTAATTAGCCATTTTTAGGCTTAATTATGGACGAAAATAATAGGTTTATAGCTAATGAATATATAGTCCTCAAGGGTTAGGGAGTTAGAAGTTGCATAGGGGCTAAGTTAGAGAGAAGAGGGAAACCTTCCAAAGAGGAGAACCCCCAACTCACAACCTTATTGCCGGATTCCACCACCGTCGCGTAGATCGAAAAAGCAGAAACGCAGCCATACCCATCAATACCTGGAATTCAAACTTTCATAATCAAGGTAAGTATCTATCTTACTGTTTTCTAGTTGATATCCCTTTCATGTTAGCCTAAGAATGAAAATCACATGTTTTATTTAAAGAATTATATGTTTTGGAAGAGAATTTATATGTTGTAGGGAGAATCCATTTAGTTAAAAATCTTGATCATACGTAGAGGATTACCCACGAACTTATAATGATGTTTGGGAAGGAAATCTAGATTAAAATAAATATTCTTGATTATTCATGCATAATTAGGTTTTATAAAGAAATCTGGAATTAAACCACTTTTTGATTAATTTGTTGAGGATTTATTGATGTTGTTACGTTATAACTTATTTATATATATTGCTTATACATTTACGTTACTTGGTTGGGAGTTTGGGATGAAATTATAGAGATTTTGAGGAGTTATAATGATTGAACCCGTAGATGTCGTAAGAAAATCTGGGCTGAGACCTGAAGGGCCGATCGATCGACCTATGAATGTCGATCGATCATCTCCTGCTGTGGAAACTGCCATCTTCTTTAACGATGATGTAACACTGCTTTGAGGGACCTTCTAGGTGATGAGATTATTATAATAGGACTTATGAGGGACCCATAGGGTTGTGATTTAGGTCCGGATAATATGGGTTAATACGAGACTTATCTGTAGTGTCACGAGGGCTATATAATAATAAAATATGTTTGTATGTGCGACACGTTAGGTTGAGTGAGCATGATTGATGACTTAGGCCAGTAGGATATGGAGTGTGAACCTACTGACATTATGGTTATAAAATTGATACACTTTGGGGGTTGAGAAATAATTGGGAACGTGTGGCAAACCAAATTAATATATATATATATATATATATGTAGAAGCAGTTATGGTGCAACACAAATAAATATGAGAGAGGTAATGACCAAGAAAGAATAAATAAAACGCCAAGCACACAACAACAAATGTACGTGGTTCAGCAAAGATGTGCCTACGTCCACGGTGGTGCAGTCAGTGTTATTTTTCAATATTCTGGAGAATCAGTATAGAGAATACAACTTGTCCTTTGCCCCGGACCTAGGGTTTAATTTGTACATGTGTATGTTAGTTAGTGGAGATGATGGGTTCCTCTTTATTAGCCATCTTCCCTATAACTTCCCTTTATGGGATCGTGCTCCCCTATAACTTCCCTTCATGGGATCGTGGGGAAATCGGATCAATACAAAAGATTAGGGGCCTGGACTTTGGGCCGCTAGGGCTGGGCTACTCGTCCAGGCCAGTAGTACTAAATTCCGGGTACCCACAATTGCCCCTAAATTTGTTGAGCCATGCATGTAGAAGCAGTTATGGTGCAACACAAATAAATATGAGAGAGGTAATGACCAAGAAAGAATAAATAAAACGCCAAGCACACAACAACAAATGTACGTGGTTCAGCAAAGATGTTCCTACGTCCACGGTGGTGCAGTCAGTGTTATTTTTCAATATTCTAGAGAATGAGTACAGAGAATACAACTTTTCCTTTGCCCCGGACCTAGGGTTTAATTTATACATGTGTATGTTAGTTAGTGGAGATGATGGGTTCCTCTTTATTAGCCATCTTCCCTATAACTTCCCTTTATGGGATTGTGCTCCCCTATAACTTCCCTTCATGGGATCGTGGGGAAATCGGATCAATACAAAAGATGAGGGGCCTGGACTTTGGGCCGCTAGGGCTGGGCTACTCGTCCAAGCCTGTAGTACTAAATTCCGGGTACCCATAATATATATATATATATAACAGTGTGCATGTGTATATGTATATATATAATTATATATCTGTGTATAATTATACCCGAGCTACTTGCTATCACGGGGGTTTTCGCGTCGGGACGGTCTTATCTCGATTGGACCTTTATGGGGGATATTGACTCGTACCCTAGAAGATAGTATCCTTAATACGGCTATCTGAGAATGATAGTCAGATGGTCCTAAGAGACGCGAGGGGTATGTGCTGAACTCTTAGGACTGGGAACTATGCTTCGGCTCCAATATGTGTTTTTATGTTAATACAATTCGAGAGTGGATCCGAACTAGTATTTCCCGTATCTTATGAGATTTACACGGACTCGATAGCAGAGTATGCCAGCACCATAAATTTTATGTGGGGTGCTCTATTATATATATATAGTGTGAGATATATACCTATACCTGAAATTCTTCTACTGTGCTTGTAAGTAGATACATATTGAATAGGTCTTCCAAATTATAGTATGTTCATGAGATTTCACATCAATACTGAGATACACATAATTGGCTTAAATAATTCTCAAGAAGATGTTAACTTAAATAAATTGTAATCATATGGTCTCGCGTACTAGAACTTATGGGAGGAGAACTTGGGTTAGAGTTATGATAATTTAGTGGTGCGATAGGCGTACACACTAGATGAGAGGTGAGAATTCTCAAGAGAGTGTCGCGTACTAACATGTATGTCATATCAACTAGTAAGCATTTTAAATACTTGTTAAACCATTTTAAAAGTTATTTTTACACTCGGGCTCTGACCCGTTTCCTGGCATTTTCTCTCTTCATATATATATATATATATATATATATATATATATATATATATATATATATATATATATATATATTACAGGTGCCCAGCCATAGGGCGTCAGGCATAGATTCTTTGGATTGGACGTGTTGCAGCTTATGTGGGAGTTGCAGGTCTTTGCAGTAGATGATTTCTCCCTTGATTCAGCTTCTGATCTAGTTTCTTCTTAGATAGGGCATGTGTCCCCCATTTCGTGTTCCAATTTAGACCTATTAGAAATTTTGTACTTATTTATGTTTCCAGTATTCAATGCTCATTTGGGATTTATTCTTCTGTCATATGGATTACATTTGTGGATATTTATTTGGGTTGAGATATCTAGTTGGCATTTTATTTAAATGGTTTGTTTTATTTATCTCTCGCGTTAGTCATAAATTGTTATGATTTAAAAGTTTTTCATTATGGAATCTAATAAATGAAATATTATTTTAAAATGGTTCGACACTTAGCTTAATTATTTATATGGTGATTAAAATGGAAAATTATTGTCGACAGTGATGCTAAGAATGAACCACACCGTTCACCTTGATTTTAATTTAATAAATGACTGATCACCCGGTATTTAATTAGGCGGGGTGTTACAGATAGATCTTATTTTTCGCTTCCTTTAAGTTTAGGACCTAGGTTTAGAGAACATTTTGGGGATTTGGGGATTCCCCCTCTCCTCCATTTTCTTTGGGGTTTCCACCCATTAATGTAAGCTTTACTATTCATCTTCTTCCTTAAGCCCTATTTCCTTTGTTTTCATGATTTATTATTTATTTCCAAGCCTAGATTTATTGTTGTGGCTTATTTAATTCTTATTTGCTTTTAATTAATTAGTTGCTTTAATTTATGTCATTTATCATGCTTAGTGGCTACCTTAAATTAGGTTGTGTTGGATTGAACTCACCTATGGTTTATTTAATTGCTTTGCTTTGGTGATGGTTTTTATTCATTTAATTCGACTGAGTTGTCCTTGTTAATACGCCTAGGAGATTTAACGGCGTATGTCATGTATGCTCCATATTTACGACCTTGCGTGTGTAGTTTCATGGGTATTTTTTAAAGCCAAAAATCATATTAGGCTTTTATGACGATTTAGGGGATGACAACTCTAGATTTTATTAATTGATGAAATGATACTCGATCTTACAAAATTTGTAGAACCATGTAACCATTTATACTAATTAACTCGAGGTGAGGGATATCCGTCGCAACCTATACTTTTTATTCCGTTTGTTAATCTTAGTTTAAATACCCATGCCTAGGTATCTTTTCCTTTTTGTTAAAATTACCTTTTACACTTTTATTCCTGAAGTATTAAACCAATTAAATTCTAGCAACTAGTCTTTGTGGATTTTCGATACCTGGACTGGCCTCTATACTCCCTTAAAAGAGTGTAGTCAATAGTTTAGGTTTTTGCATAGCAATGGGAGCTGAGCATAATGACTGACGTATACCTTTATACACTTGCGTCGCAGTTTTCCCCCTCCTATCAAAATGGCGCCGTTGTCGGGGACTAGTATATTTTATAATTTAATTGATTTAATATTTCGTAGTATTTTCTTTCTATTTGTATTTTTTGTTAACTATTTTTTGTAGGACTTCTAGATTTGGGCGCCAAGGAATGCTTGAATTTTTTGGCCACACATCGCTTTGTGGAACTTTCCATCTCGAGCGTTTGGGGGGGGTAAGCATGTCTTATTCCAATTTGTTCGGTAATCGTAATAATAATTATCAAAATCCCCCTACACCTATGACTTTTGGTCAATACTTACAAACCCAAAAGATTGAAACATCTAAAATGTCTTTGGGTGAGTATTACCAAAGTCAAGTTATGGATTACGAGAATTTTGAGAATGATTATGACGATTTTGGGGATTTTGTGGAGTACCCCTCTCCTCCATTTTATTTGGGGCTTTCACCCATTAATGTATGCTTTACTATTCATCTTCTTCCTTAAACTCTATTTACTTTTTTTCATGCTTTATTATTTATTTCCAAGGTTAGATATATTGTTGTAGTTTATTTAATTCTTGTTTGCATTTAATTAATTAGTTGCTTTAATTTATGTCATTTATGATGCTCAGTGGCTAACTAAAATTAGGTTGTGTTGGATTGGACTCACCTAGGGTTGATTTAGATGCTTTGCTTTAGTGATGGTTTTTATTCATTTAATTCGATTGGGTTGTCCTTATTATTATGCCTAGGAGATTTAACGGGGTATATCATGTATGCTCCGTATTTACGACCTTGCATGTGTAATTTTCAGGGTATTTTTTAACGTCAAAAATCATATTAGGCTTTTATGACGATTTAGGGGGCGACAACTCTAGATTTGATTAATAGTTGAAATGAAACTCGATCTTACGAAATTCGTAGAACCATGTAACCATTTATACTAATTGACTCGAGCTAAGGGATATCCGTCGTAACCTATAGTTTTTATTCCTTTTGTTAATCTTAGTTTAAATACCCACGCCTAGTTATCTTTTCCTTTTTGTTAAAATTACCTTTTAGACTTTTATTCCTGAAGTATTAAACCGATTAAATTCTAGCAACTAGTCTCTATGAATTTTTTATACCCAGACTGACCTCTATACTCCCTAAAAAGAGTGTAGTCAATAGTTTAAGTTTTTGCATAGTGGTGGGAACCGAGCATAAAGATCGGCATATATATTTATACACTTGCACCGCAGTTTCCCCCTCTATCAGTCGCATTCACACGGGATTATCCACACCCCTCATCTACTGGGCACATCTAATGCATTTATTTTATTTTCCTAGTTATGATACCCCACCTAACTAATCTAGCTATTCTTAACATAATTTAATTCACTAAACTTCTAGTCCATTCGTACTACTCGTATGTAACTTTACTTCATTTATCATGTAGCTAACACATAAGCTATAACTTATGATTTCTCAGTTGTATTCATACCGCTACATAGGAAACGTAACTATACACTAAGTACACTTATACATATATCGCTCTATATATGTATATACATAGCATCCCCGAGCTGCACCTCTCGGATGCATCCCTAGTATGCTATCAGGCTCCAAGTACATCACGTACCACTCCTGGGCAATCGGGTTAGAATCTCACCACCGATCCCAAATCACAAACATATAATGGAGGCGATCATAAACTTACATTCGTGGGTCGTAACCATACCACATCACACGCAATCGGACTTGAAACTACTACATACCCTCTCATACGAATAATGGCCATGCAATTATACTATGACCTAGGGGAAATAATTCAACACATGTTGGTCAACGCCAGGGTGGACCGTCCACTACACGAAACCTCCAATGATAGCATATTATAGTAGGTATGTTCACATAAAGTCAATCACACATAAATGTATATACATATATAAGGTTGGCTAACAAGCATAATATATCTCGCACCACTAGCCTACAAAACCCCAAAGTCAAACCCGACTTCTCGATTCTATCTAAGTATTCACTTACTTATAGTTTAACTCCCCGATCATATACCTTTGGCCAACATGCTATCTAACCATCCCGAAATCCTAATTCGATTTTTTAATTTTTACCCGTGATCATTCATTCTCTTATTCACGTGTTTTCCATACACGGGTTTCATCCCTGATTAGCCTATGACATTTCCTAACCCTCTAATTGAATTCCCATAAGCCTAACTGGTAGACAGAGGTTTTGCCGTTGCGCAAGAGTCACCTACGCGTCGGTCATTTGTTATTCGGCTCACCAACTCTATACAAAAACCTAAACTGTGACTACACTCTTTTAAGGGAGTATAACGGTCAGTACGGGTATCGAATCCACAAAGACAAGTTGCTAGAATTTTATTGGTTTAATGCTTCTAAAATAAAAGTGTAAAAGACATTTTTTTCTAACTAAAAAGAAAAGATAACAAAAGGAAAAGATTAAACTAAGCGAGTGTAAATTAAACTAAATTAACAAAGAGAATAATAAGTGTAAAAGAATAACAAAGCGAGTGTAAATTAAAAACTATAGGTCGCGTCGCATATTCCTCACCCTGAGTTAATTAGTATAAAATGGTTACATGGGTTCACGGATTATTAAGATTGCGTCTCGTTTCGTCAATTATTTAAATCAAGAGTTGTCACACCCCTAAATTCTCATAAAGACTAATAAGATTTTGGCGTCAACAAATACCCCAAAAATTACGCACGCAAGGTCGTAAATACGGACCATACATGATATACCCCGTTAAATCTCCTAGGCGTAATAACTAAGATAACACACTCGAAATAAATACGTAAACTCCATCACCAAAGAAAAGCAACACGTCAACCCTAGGTGAGTTCAATCCGACACAACCTAATATAAATTATCCCCCAAGCATATTAAATGACATTAAATAAATTAACTAATTAATTCAAGCACAACAAATTAATTCAAGCACAACAATGTAATTAAAGCAACAATAAATAAATTAACAACTAAAATTATCCAGGCATGAAATAAATAACTAAGCATGGAAATCTAGGTTACAAAGCATAAAAATAAGAGAGAAGACAATAAATAGTGCCCACTTATATTAATGGGTGTCAAACCATTAAGAAAATAGAGGAGATGAGTGTTCTCCACAAAATCCCCAAATTAGCTCTCAAACCCTAAACTAAAAACTAAGTAAAATGAATCTCACTACAAAAATAAACAATGTGTTCTATTTATACTAATTTACCAAAAAGGAAATAAAGAAAAAGAGAAAAGAAAAGAAAAGGGGATAAGTTCTAATTTAAGACAAAAATAAAAGGAGAAAATAAAATTAAAAAAAAAAGGAAAAAGGGAAGTAGCAGCAAAAATCAGCACAGAAAGAGAAAAGGGCGATTGATCGCGACTTGGGCATGTCGATCGCGAAACAGGGGAGGGCACACTGCCTAAACCCCACGACAAAAATGGATTTACCGTTCGACAGCCGGAGCGTGGCCGGTCGACCGCGCCTGCGAAAAACCCCCACGCACAATAGCTGTTGCCTTGGATTTAAAATGGACAAAGATGACACTACACAAAAATGGCCAAAATGTCACCTTTCAGCCGGTCACCCTTGTCACGGTCATTGACCGTGACAAGAAACACGCGTTTTATGTCACAGTCATTGACCGTGACAAGACCATGACAAATAATTGACACGGTCAATGAACGTGACAGGTCCGTGACAACTACATTTATCACGGGCTTGTCACGGGCATTGACCGTGACAATTCTTAAAGTAATTGTCACGGTCAAGGACCTTGACACGACCGTGACAATATCTTCAGTAAAAAAAGCCCTAGGCTCTTTTTTTTCCCACCATTTTTTGGTTTCCCTCTTTCTCTCTCTCTACAAGCGATTTCAGCGCTCTCTCTCTCTCTCTAAGGTATATTTTTTTCCTCTCTTTCTCTTTCATTTCTATATGTGTGTGTATGTGTGTATATATATGTGTATATGTGTGTGTATGTTTGTGTATATATGTGTGTGGTGGTGTGTGGTGGGGGAGGGGTGGGTGGTGGGTTGTGTGTGTGTGCAGTTGTGGTGGGGGTGGGGTGAGGGGGCAGGGGGTGGTGGGGGCGGGTGTACGTGTGCGTGTGTGTGTGGTGGGGGTGGGGTGAGGGGGGAAGGGGGTGGGGTCAGGGTAGGGGGTGAATGGTGGGGTAGGGGTGAGGGGCTGCGTGTGTGTCTATGTGTGTGTGCGCGTAGTGTCCCTTGTAAAGAATTGATTGATTATTAATTTTTTTAGTAAATTCATATATGATTGCCCCTCATTGTAAATTAGTAAATTAATATATACTATATATAATTATTAATAATTGAATTTGAATATAAATAAGACATACTATAGATAATTATTAATAATTGAATTTGAATATACACATTTGTTGTAGACATTGCTGTTGGATTATATTGTTTATTAAATGTTGGGTTGGTTAGTTTTAAAAGTGGCATGACTACTGGATTATTGTCCATATGGGGGTGGGATTTTTCAACTTTTGAATAATTGAATTTGAATATAAATAAGACATAATTAAATGAAACATACTATATATAATTATTAATAATTGAATTTGAATATAAATAAGACATAATTAAATGAAACATAGTATGTATAATTATTAATCATTATTGGATTATTGTGTGTGGTGGAGGGCAGGGGGTGGTACGTGTACGTGTACGTGTACGTGTGCGTGTGTGTGGTGGGGGAGGGGTGGGGGAAGGGATGGGAGAAGGGGGTGGGGCAAGGTAGTTTAATTGAGTAGATGAATTAATTGAGTACGGGATACACATTTGTTGTAGACGTTGTTGTTGGATTATTTTATTTAGTAAATGTTGGGTTGGTTAGTTTTAAAAGTGGCATGACCACTGGATTATTGTCCATATGGGGGTGGGATTTTTCAACTTTTGAATAATTGAATTTGAATATAAATAAGACATAATTAAATGAAACATACTATATATAATTATTAATAATTGAATTTGAATATAAATAATACATAATTAAATGAAACATAGTATATATAATTATTAATCATTATTAGATTATTGTGTGTGTGGTGGGGGGCAGGGGGTGGTGTGTGTACGTGTGCGTGTGTGTGGTGGGGGAGGGGGTGGGGGTGGGGGCAGGGGGTGGTTTGTAGTAATTGTACATATTTGCATGTCTTCTTCTAAATTTTTTTTTATCTGTACTAATAACATTTTTTACAGCAAATGTCTCCTTCAGGTATTAAGGCGAGGATGATGATGTTGGTTATGATGATGTCGTCTGGGCTCGGTGGTAGCGGAGGCGACGAGGGCTCCTCGCCCCCTAGGCTCCCCAAATATGGCAAATTTGGGATTACCATCGAGAACAAGTTGGAGATATTAGCGAGATCCCTCGAGCTGCTAAAGACGGTCATCGGCCCCGGGGTTTATGAGTTGGAAGGAGGTGCCATATGAGCTCAAGTTAGCTGTTTGGGCGGCATTACAGGTAATATATTTATATTTATATGAATATTTCAATTTCAATTTCGATTTTAATTTCAATTTCATTTTATATTTATTCGCAACTAACATTGTATTTGTTGGACAAGAACAATTCAGCTTGGATCCAAAGCTACGCGATTCCGTCTTGGAGCAGTTGAGGGAGCAACACAAGACGTGGAAGAAAAATATACGGACACGGTACTTTGGGAAACACGAGAGTCCATTATCCAATGGCGTGAATCCGTCCCGCCTAAGGAGCCGATCTCATTGGCACAATGGCAAAAGTTCATTGACAATGAGATCGAGGAGCGACAATTGGCATCTCGCCAATCGGGGAGGGAAAATGGGGGAAAAAAGACGGACGTACACTACTCCGGCCGGACGTCTTACGCCGAGGTGGAGCATAGGATGAAGTTAAGATTTAATTTTTCTATAACTACAGAAATATATTATTCTTCATTATTTTGTTGGCCGATACTAATTTTACTTTATTTTATTTCAGGGGGTAGGGAGTGGCCCAGGGGGTAAGCCACATAGGTTCTATACTTATGTGGCTCTTTGGGCGAAGAAGGGGAAGGACAAGGAGGTGTTCCCGAGCGTAGCGACCACGATTGTAAGTAATCCGACAGTTTAATTTTTGTTAATTACGTTATAATTTTTTAGTTTACTTATTTTACTAATCATGTGCTTTTTGTTGTTTCAGGCAAAGCTTAAGGAAGTGCATGAGTCGCAGTCCGATGCCGACAAGGTGTCTTTGTCCATAGACGCACTCAGCCAAGTGCTTGGCTCTGATCGCAAGGGGAGGACAAGGGGGGTGACCTCGTGGGTGGCCAAATCTAGGATCATTGGATTGGAGACAAGCGACACCGAGTTTGCTCGAACGGTGGATTCACATGACGCGAAGTTGTCCCGTTTGGAGGCGACGGTCCAAGATATGTACTCATTCATGAAGCATACGTTGGGTGGAGATCGTAAGGGTAAAGGGAAGGAGAAGGCGGTGGAGGAGGAGGAGGAGGTGCGGGAGAACGAGGCACAGGATGACGAGGATGCGGACCTCGCTGCTTCATCACCGACACGTGCATACTTCGATGATCCACTTCCTTATTTGGCTCCCTTCCCCAGACCGATGTCGACAATTGGTTGGCCGAGCGTGTTCATATTGGACGTATTTGATGGCCAGCGGATAAGGCGGGGGTTGAGGGACCCGAATATCATCCAGGGTGGAATAGTTCATGGACGTGCGCTTCAAGAGATCGAGTCCAAAGTGCTCGTCACGCATGTGATACTCGGGAAGAAGAACTCCCTATTGTGGTTGCGCGAACAATGCGGCACGATGTATATTAGTGGGTGTGTCAATTCGTATATCGTGTGGCCTACTCACCTCCTCACATTTACCCCAGACATGTAGTGACATTATTTTTAAGTTGGTACATTTGAATTGTATTTGGATTATGTTGTCATATATATTGTTTCTATTTTGAATATATATTTGCATTATCTTTAGTTTGTTTGGATATACGATATTTGAACAGGTACAACGTTGCTATAACAGGTACGAATATACTTCTGGGCAGTGGTAGTGGCAGTGACCATACTGCCCAGCAGATTTTTTTAAAATTCTGCCCAGAATTGTCACGGTTATTGACCGTGACAAGTCCTTGACAAATAAGGTTGTCACGGACTTGTCGCGGTCAATGACCGTGACAATTTTTTAAAAAGGGGTCAAGGCTTTGTCACGGTTATTAACCATGATTAAACTTATCACCGGTCATGGCCCGTGACACGACCGTGACAATTCTAACGGTCTTGTCACGGTCAATGACCATGACACGTCGGTGACAAAAAAAGTTTTCTCCCCCCGAATTGTCACGGTTATTGACCTTGACAAGTTGTCAAGGTCAATGACCGTGACAATTAGGCAGATTTGGTGTAGTGTGAGCTCCAACATTTATAGCCGAGATCTGTTGCCATTGATAAACTCCCAACAAAATAAACCATGGTGCAAATGTGGAGACCCAAGACCAAACCCTCATGCGATTTCAAAGCTCCAAAATCGTGTGGGGCCAAAGAAATCAAAAACTCCTCTATAAAATGCAAAGACCCATTTCCACCATTAATGGCCAAAACCCAAGCTCCAAACATGGCCAAAGAGACCCATTTGCGCGTGTGAACCAAAATCGAGCTCCAATTTCGGACCAAAGTCATCAATTTGGAAGAACCCAAAACCCGAGCAAAACTCGGGCCAAAACCCAAATTGCCATAACCATTTGGTGCAAAAAACGTCTTAGGGACATATATGGAATTATTGGAATTGTTAATGAAAGAGAAAATGGACATGGGTGTAATTAATAAAATTGTTATTAATTTCTTATAAGTCTTTTCCGAATAAAGGTCCGTGTTTTCTTCGTTCGGACTCCGATTCGCGCACCGTTCATGGCCACGCGAAGCTTGGCCTGAGGGCTACAACTTCCGTGAAGACTTCGGGCAAAAATTCTGAAGTATAAAATTACCAAAATACCCCCGAACGGCGAATCGCGATGAAACTTTATCGGAACGCGCCCAAACTTCATACTAAGAATTTTAATACCTATAAAAGCTCAATTATACCTCAAATAACATTTCAGCATATAAAACGGAGGTTGTATGATTAACGAGCATAATTATAGGCATTAAAGTACCCGAGGGGGCTAAAATGCATAAGTTTCGAGGGTATATATGTGCAATATTCGATACGAATCACTAACCTCATTTCTTGACCAAAAAGTTCATGCCCGATGCTCAAACTGTCCAAGAAAATAACACAAGGTGGAGGAGGCTAGCCAGTAGAACCAAACCAGTTCGCTGGATGGGCCGAATAACTTCGGTTAGCGAATCTGTTCACTGGGCTGCCACAAAGAATTTTTTAAGGAATTTCCCTTCTCCCTTCATCCATGGTGGCTCTAACCTTCATCGAAACCCCATCTATGGACTCTGATCCATCCAAAAAGATAAATCAACAAGTTTCTACGCAAAAACTATTCCGAATAATATCTAATTCATCTAACAGTGAATTCAAATCAAGATTCATGCAATATTAAAAACCCTAGTTTCAAGATTCAATATTTTCTTCTTAAATCATCCAAAAACCTATCTGTTTTATTCAATTTACATCAGATTCAACATTTAATCGTCCTTAGATTCATATCCTATCATTTCCTTCATTCAAAACCCAAATTTATATAATTTCCCTAACCCAAAATTCGTTATTATTCTACACCAAATTGTATGAATAATTAAAACTATGTGTGAATGTTAAAGAAAGTAAATACTTGCCTTTAAAGTGATGGATTTCTAGGATTTATCTTCAGAAATCCCTCTATTAACGATGATCTTCAACCTGAAAACACCAGTTTTTCACCTCGGATCCTCTTTTCTTATTTTTTTTATTCTTCTCCATTTTCTCTTCACTTTTCTCAGTTTCTCTCAAAACCCTAGCCTATTGGGTGGATGGATAGCATCCCCCTCTATCCACCTTGATTATATATTAACTTAAAACACCCTAATCCCGAAATAGGGTAAGCTCCCTTGCGTAAAATGACATGTATAGCCTTCTACGGCTCCCGCTTAGTCTAAAAAGTCCTCGGAACCCAATTATAACCCCCGATACCTATTCTAGACTATTTCCGCCCATTTCGAACTATCAGTGCACTCAAAATTACCATCAGAGTCATATAACATTAAATTATCTCATTCTTGACATGACTCTATCTGCGTGTCCAAAATAAGATGCCGATAAACCCGTCGCTTTAACTCACTTACGACATAACATAATTTAATGCTTTTCATTTACTTATCACATCAGTAGATATGGATATACATAAATATTGATCCTTTCATTCGCTAATTAATATTTATTTAAGCCACATTATTTCCCGATTTAATTAAAATTGTGCGCACACGTGTAATTTAAAATGCTTTAAAAATACAGGGTGTTACATACTTCCCCCTAACAATGGAATTTCGTCCCCGAAGTTTGGACATAACTGGTTCAAAGAGCTACAAATACTTTTCCTGCATGTCATCTTTATGCTCCTAGGTTGACTTATCGACATTGGCATGCCCCCACTGAACACGAACTAACGGTACCACATTCGATCGAAGCTTACACTCGCTACGATCTAGTATGGCAATAAGTGTTTCCTCATACGAGATGTCTGGCTGTAAGTCAATCTCCTCTAGTGGTATATGCTTGTAAGATATGTCACTCCTTTGATACTTTTTCAATGAAGACGCATGAAACACGTCGTGAATCCTTTGCAGATGCTCTGGTAAGGTGAGCTTAAACGGAACTGGCCCAATCCTCTCAATAATCGAGAAAATGTTCCACATACCTCGGTGCCAACTTTCCCTTATTTCCAAATAGCATAACTCTCTTCGTGGGAGACACCATTAATAACATCGGGTCACCCACCTCAAACTCTAACTATCTCTGATCTTCATCTGCATAACTCTTCTGCAAGTCTCGGCCTATTCGTATATGACCTTGAATTAACTCGATATTCTTCTATGCAAGAAGCTTGTTGCCCCCACCTTTAACAAACAAGCGGGTGAATGACAAGGCCTACCATACAATGCCTCAAAAGGCGCTATGCCTATCGTGAACTGCTATGACTTATTATAGGCGAACTCTACTATTGGAAGTTACTGCTCCCAACCTCCCTTAAAATCTAGTATTCACATCCTAAGCATATCCTCCAGTATTTGATTAACTCGTTCAGTTTTCCCATCTATTTATGGATGATAAGTTTTGCTCAACTGCAACCCAATCCCCATAGCCTCTTGAAAACTCTACCAAAAATAGGACAAGCATATTTTGTTCTGATCAGACATAATACTAATTAGCACCCCATGCAACCTCGTTATCTCTGCTACAAAGAGCTGAGTGTACTGCCCCGTCATATAATTTATCTGAACTTGCAAGAAATGGGACACCTTGGTCAGAAGATCTATAATGACCCATATGGAATCGTGAGCCCTCTGTGATGTCTGTAGACCCATGATGAAGTCCATCGAAATGCTCTCCCATTTCCATACTGGAATCTCCAATGGATGCGAAATCCCAGCTGATCTCTAATGGTATACCTTCACCAACTGATATATGGTGCACTTCGAGACAAACTCAATAATGTCTCACTTTATCCTAACCCACCAATATTATCTCCTCATGTCTTGGTACATCTTGTCCCCTCTAGGATGTACCAAAAACCATAACCCACGAGACTCTTCCATCACTGAATGTCGTAAGTCCCCATCATCCGGGACTATCAATCTCTCGTTGAAGCGTGAGCTTCCATCTGAACTGACCGAGTAAGACTCTGCTCCCTTAGCTAACAACTGGTGCACCTTATCCTGATAAAATGGATCCCCTGCCTATGCCTTCACAATCCTCATAATGATCTCGGGCATGATAGTCAAAACTCTCATACAAGCCCTGGCTACTGCATCATCCTATCGAATCTCACTCCACTTCGCCTTCCAACCCTCTGCTAACTCCCATGTAAGCCTTTAGCTCAACACATCTACCACCATATTAGACTTATCCGAGTGATACTAGATGTCGAATTGGTAGTCCTTCATGAATTCGATCCATTTACACTACCTCATGTTAATATCTCTATGCATGAAGAGATATTGTAGTGACTTGTGATTCGTGAATAGTCTGAATTTATCCCTCGATAGATAGTGCGTCCATATCATCAAGATAAAAACCATTACTGCAAGCTCCAAATCATGTGTGGGGTAGTTCCACTCGTGGGTCTTAAGCTTACGAGAAGTATAAGCTATAACCCGGTCCTCCTACTATAATACGCCCCCAAGTCCTTGTAAGGATACATCTCTAAAAACAAAGTACTCCATTCCTCTCTTAGGTAATGTGAGCACTGGTGTTGAAGATAATTTGTCCTTTATCTAATCTAAATCTAACAAACACTAATCATTGCAAATAAATGGCACTCCCTTGTGAGTCAGGCACGTCAACGAACTCGTAATCTTTAAAAACCTATTTATGAAACGACGGTAGTAACTAGTTAAACCTAGAATGTTATGAACCTTCGTTGGTTTCGTGGGCTGACCCCACTCCCTCGCTGTTACTACCTTACTCAGGTCCACTGAAATATCCCTTTCTGATACAATGTGGCCCAAGAATTGCACCTCTCGTGATCAAAGCCCGTATTTCTCGAAATTGATATATAACTGATGGTCCCGTAAAGTTTAAAGAACCATACGTAAGTATTCTGTATGCTCGCCCTCCATCCTATAATAAACTAAAATATCGTCTATAAATACAATGATGAACTGGTCCAAGAAATCTCTGAACACCCTGTTCTTTAGATCCATAAATACTACTGGTGTGTTGGTGTGTTAGTTAACCCAAACGATATAAACCTAAACTCGTATGGCCCATACCTCATCAGGAATGCGATCTTAAGGACATATCGCTCCCTAATACATAGTTGATGGTACCCCAACCTCAATCAATCTTCGAGAAGTGGGTTGCTTATCTTAGTTGGTCGAACAAGTGATCGATATGTGGCAATGGGTATTTGTTTTGGATCGTGACCTTATTCAACTTCATATAATCAATACACAACCTCAGAGATCCATCTTTCTTCTTCATAAATAATATGGAAGCACCCCACGACGATGTACTCCGGTGAATAAATCCCTATTCAAAGAGCTGTTGAATCTAATCCCTCAACTTTTATATATCCATTGGAGCTATACGATAAGGTGCACGTGCTATTAGTTCCCTGGCTCTAGATCAATAATGAATTCAATCTCTTAACTCGGTAATATTCCCGGTATCTCATGGAATACATTAGCGAACTCATTCACTACTGTGATAACTCCCTGTGAGGTCTCTGCCTCAATATAATATAGGTGTGTGCTCGACCCTCCCTCAGGAAGATGCATCACCACTTAAAATATCTCCTGCCTTGGTATGGTGAACACGACATCCTACTAAAACAGTCCAACAATGCTCTATAACCTGCTAGCCAATCCATATCGAGAATGACATCGTACCCTCTTATATCTAACACAAGTAAATTTGTGGCTAAACATAGTCTCCCTGTATCTATACCCACTGTTCTACTATCAGCTGTATCTAATAAACCGACTGCTCGTGAAAATATAGTAATAATAAATGAATGTGATGCCTCCATGTTAAATAAAACCCGACCATACACTCATGGATAGGAAATATACCCTCTATGGCTAACGGTGCATATGTAACTATGGAATTCTGGACATTGTACACAAGCCCATACTGTAACTATCCCTACTGTAGTGGGATCGCTAGAATTAGTGGTGTTACAGGCAGTAATGGCACATGTGGCCCTTGTTGTTGTGCTCTGGCCCGATTTTGTCAAACTTGCCACATATGACCCTTATCCCCACATACAAAGCACCTACCCATAAAGTCCCCCTGTTTCTGGCCCTACTGGCCATGTCAAGGTTGCCCTGGTCTCTGGCCCTGATGGCCACCCTCATTGTTCCTTTGGCTCTACTTATCTTGAGGAACACGCTGATGGCTCTGATGGTCCTGCCTAAACCCATCGTCTCCTAGTCAAAATCCTCTTGATTTGAATATCTTACCCGGATCTTCCTGTTAAACATCTCGCTCATGTTATCTACCTCGCTACTGCTATGGTTACCCATTGTACACTCTACCTTCGGTCTTGCCCTGTTAGTTAGAATCCCCAAATCTCTTTGCTCATTTCAGGTGGAAGTGGTGATCCTTGCGGTGTAAAATTACGACATTTACAACATTAAAATAAGTCTTTAATGTTGGGCTACCCAACAGATGCTACCAGATCCTCAATATAAGCCTATATGTGAACTTTTGCACCTTATTCTCATCCGTATTCACCTCGTCTGGAATAAAGTTTGCTAGACAGGTGAATTCCTCCTAGTATTCGGCCACTATCCGACCCTCTTGTGAAAGATCTAGAAATTTCCTCCTCATCTTCGTCTGAATGGCAGATGGGAATAACTTACGATCGAACCACACTAAAAACTCCCCAATGGTTATGGTATCTCTCTCCTCGTATGTGGTGCCTGACTCCCAAGCTTAAAAGTAGCCAAAATTTTCTTTTGAGTGTCACTGCACTCAACCATACGTAGATGTTGCGGGATGTCTTTCTTTCATAGCTGACAACAATAACATTCACACTTCCCTGGAACACCGGTGGATGGCCTTTCTGAAAGGACTCTTTAACTCTCTCCCACGTCGATGGCACTAAGTGGGCCTAGACTACTAGTGCCACTGGCTATTGTGGCCGGGCTTGGGGAAACTGTTGCACCATGGAAGTCATCGCGACATTAACTGTCACGACCCCGACCCAAAATAGTATTAGGGAATGAGTGTCTTGACATGCCACCAAGGCAACAAATATTCTGATTTAATTATTTCCTTAAATAAATGCAACGGAAATATTATCACATTGTTATGAATCGTAAAATACTGAAAGTAAAGGAATTACTTCATCAGAGCTTTCCAAAGGAAACTTCATATATATTAAAAGTAACAACGAGTTACATCTTAAGAGAAATTTTAAAACTTATTACAAGAGAGCCAGACATGCTCTAAATAAACATTTTACAAAAAGAGCTCTAAAAGCTAAATCTTCAATATAGTCCATTTTTCGTTCCGTCCGTGAGCCTAAACGTTTCCTGAAAAATGGTTATTTATACAACATCAGCTAAAAGCCGAATGAGGTTCAATCTCCATACATTCCAGGGTTTTTAGAAAATAGATACCTATTCAAGTCAAAAGAGAAGGCATATACATATATGGATAGGAACTTGCAGTAAATAGATATATATTTTGAAATTAAAGTATATATATCACAATTGGATAGCTCAGAATAAGATGAATGAAACAAATCAAATGTGATATCTCTTTTTTTCTTTGAATCATATCATTTTGATGGCCAAGTACACTCTAGTACCATATTCTTTTACCGTATTATACCCCGGTAGTTGAGGGACAATCGAACTAGTTCGTCACAACGCCTTATTTAGGGCACACCAGCGATAACCCAGCTGGGAAGGTCAGTTAGTAAAGAGGTCCCTTAGGCCAAATCATATTTTCAATATTCAATATCCTTTTCAATAATCATTTTAATCGGTATGTTTATATGGACAAATATAAACATATCACAATTGAATCAGTCATCGGTATCACATGAATTTTGAGAATAAAAGCAGTTCACAAAATATATATAGTTTGCATAATATCATATAATCAAAATACATAAGGAATGTCAGAGTACTCACCCAAAATGGAGGTCAAATTTACTGGTATTGGTCTTCGATCACACGTTAATTTGATAAAGATTTAAGTACACGTTCTAAGGTTTAGTTTATACTATAATAACCTCTTCTTTTAAAGGATTACTGAATCCCTATTTCTTAACTTTTAAAACTCATTGATCATAATTGAATAATTCTATTCATAGTCCTTCCTCATCAGTCGGTTCCCAGTAGAGATGGAGGGTCACAGGGGCTCCACTTAAATACCATTTAATCTAGACATAACATTTTATGATTCATTCCCAATAGAGATGGAGGGTCACAAGGGCACCACTTAAATACCATCTCATCTAGACAGAATTTCACCTGGTCTGACTTTGGGATTTCTTAAATGGGATTCCATAATAACGAGCAATTTCTTTAAAAAGAATCATTTTTAAAAGCGTATAATTTCAAACAAGTTTACATATATTGAAAGTAAAATCAACTTGGATTTCTTCTAAATTTTAAGTTTTGATTAGTGAATTCTTTATTGTATTTTACCAGCATAACTACTAAGTAAAGCTATAAAACAATAAATTAAAATTATAGAGATGCATTATAACATTAAGATTACCTTAAGATGAATATCCCTAAGAACTTCTTCTTAAGATTTCTCACACTTTCTCTCACTATTTCTTTCTATAATTCTCAAGGAATTGGTGTGAGTTTCAAATGATCCCAAAGGCCCTATTTATAGTTTTCCAAAGATATCACGGTATTGACACGTATCTAGCTGACCAAGCCTTTACAACGGCGAGTCAGCGTAGAAGTGTCACGTATCAGAGGGGTCTTGCAGTCTTATTACACCAAACTGCGACACATGTTTTAGCTTCTCCTGTAACGACGACGCGTGTTTTGGCTTCTCCTCTAATGATGACACGTGTACGGTGGAGGTGTCAAAACCAAGCATGAGGTGGAAATGTATTAAGGGTATAAGGATCATTTTGCACCTGAAGGGCATTTTGGTAATTTCACACCATATATTTTCAATATTTCTTATAGGTCCCTGAAAATATTTTATTTACGAAAAGGCCCATTTTATTTTTCATTTTGGTCCCTAAAACTTTCTTTATTAAAACCAAGTCCCTAAAGTTTCGTAAAATTATATTTTCTACCCTAAAACTTATCGCTTAGCTTAAGATGTGCCATAAAATCTCAATTTGACCCATTTTACCGTTGATTCTTCAGATTTAAAAATGGGCTTTGTCATATTAAGAACTCGGAATATCATATATGTAATAATATATCATTATTAGATAGTAAGTGTGATGAAATTGAAAGAAGACAATTATATATTGGCATAAGAAAATTGGGTCATTACATTAACCGCCTGTGCAACAATGGTGGCAACCTCGACAGCAGTCACCGTCCCTTGAGGTACTTACGGCTTTGGCTGAGCATCTCCTCCCATGGCCTATCCTAGAGGGAGCGACCTGGTCGTCCTATTCTATTTGACATCTGAAACCAAACCGAATTTGTATGATACCACAAGCGAAATATAACGATATAGCAGAATTACGTAAATGCTCAAATATGAATGCAACAATCCCAATCATAGGGATCTATATCAAATAATGCTACGCCGAAAATGTAATGAAGTCGCATAGATCCTAAGGACACCAGAACCTAATGCTCTGATACCATCTGTGACGCCTAACCTATTCTAATATCAGTTGATCAGAACTTTATTAAATTAAAAGGGAATCAGATCTGATTTCATTCTTAGCATCACGGTCGAAAATCATTTAATTAAAATAATAACCTTTTAAGTCTGGTGCTAAATTTTAAATCTTATTAACATGCATACTTTAAAATATTCAACCATATGCAATTAAACATCCACAATGATAATATGTAATGAGTGTTGATAATATAAATAAATAAATCGAAGAAACTCTCGGTATCCCAAATATAATAATCTGAATGTTAAACGAAATACTGTAAACAAAGTCTAGTAATAAAGTTGTCCAACTGCGGGCAACATGCCCAAGAGAAATACTGAAAAGACATCCTCACTAGATAGAACGAAAAGGATGCATTTAATCAAATCCTGCATGCATCCATAGTTGTTGCATCATCATCTGACTTGAATAAAAAGTTTATCCTTGACGAACCTGTGGTTGAGCACCTAAAAGGTTTTCTAAATATTTTTTATACAGGTCAGCACCCAAAACATTTGAAAAATAGTTACAAGTATTTAAATGCAATAAAGTAATAAGAAATATCCATATTTCATCTAGGGTCGTACTCATATGGGTTATCCTCACCCCTCATCTACACTGCACACCTGACGTATTTATTTTGTTTGCCTAGTTATGCTTGTAAGGACACAAATTTCCAATTGAGTCCTTTGTAGTTTTGGCTCAATTCCGGACAAAAACATTTGAGTCATAGGATAGAGTTCAAGTTGATCCATTCAAGCCTATGACGTGTTTGTTGAAGACGTAGTGGCCAAGATATTAAAGCTTCATCAAATACCGAGTTTAATGTGCCTCGTTTCTACATCAGCAACATTGGTTCCATTGCTCCTAAGGTATGAATGCATTTTGAATATACATATAGGAGCTTGGAACATTTTATATTGGGTGAATTTTTGTTTAAGCTGTTATTTTATTTTCAGAAAAATCTTTTTTAAACATTAATGTAAAGTATATAAAGTTTCTGGGCTAAAACTAAAATTTTTAACTTTCTGGAAGTTCGTTCGAAGTGTCGTTTGAATGAGTTTGCCAACGAGTTCCCTAAAAGGCCACTAGAATGTTGTTCGAAGTTTCGTTCGAACGAAAAATAATGTTCTATTGATATTTCTAACGAGTTCACAGTGGAACTTCGTTAGAAGGCTCATTCAAACGAGACTTCGTTCGACCGAAAATCTCGTTCGAACGAGTTTTGGCGGAAACAGTTATTTGGCAGTTTTGAGCAGTTTTTTTCCACTTTCCCACTTCTTTTCCCACTATCTTTTGACAGAACTTGTTAAGTGCGAGAACCAAGTTTTCTAACTTAACTTTTTCACATCTTTCCATCTCCAAGAGAGAGTTTAAGAGCAAAATCTCAAAAGGAAAAAGTTCATGTTTTGAGTGTCTAATTTTTCAAGGAAAAATCATTTAACACTCTCGTTTACACCCATATTGTTTATTCCAAGTTCCAATATATATATCATTGCTTGGAGTGTTTGGCACCGGGTATTACTCTACCGATTGAAGAGTTTGTTTGGGTTTTCTTCTACATCCCACAAAGAAGAAGAAGTTTGCGTTGATTTATCCACTTGGAGAAAGGCTCCTTGTTCGGGTGGCGGTGACCATAAAAAGTCCGATCGGTGGATTTTGAGACCGCGGTGGAGCTCCGTGGTTATTCGCTAGGCGGAGGTGTATACAAGAAGAAGTTTCGGGGCTTGAGAGGGATCGAGTCAAGTGTTGTAAGTCTTACTGGATTGTATTTGTAAAACCATACTTAGTGGATTTGAGGCTAGGGTCGTTCGAGGTTTTTTCCCGTTGTGAGTTTTTCCTCGTACATCGCGGCGTAGTGATTCATTATTTATTTCATCTTGCTATATCACCTAGAACGCATGCTTAGGAAAAGTTAAAATATGGTTTAATCACTACTTGTTTAATTTGGTGCATAATTAATTTGGGTAATGTTATGTTAATTTAATTCAAGTCATTTAATTTAATTTGATAATATTGGTTTGGCCTAATTTGGTAAAATTGAAAAATATGACTTAGGCAAATTTTTAGAACTTGAGTTGAATTAATTGTATTTAAGTGAAATCAAATTGTGTGTGTGTTTCATTATATTTCACTTCGTTTAATTTTAATTTGAAAATAAATTAAAATTAGTCTTTTGTTTAATTGAACCATCATCTCACGCTTCTGCATATCTAACAAGGAAATTGATTTTAAAGTATAAGAATTTTAAAATTGGGGGCCTCGTGTTCCAACAAGTGGTATCAGAGCCAAAGAAATAATTTACTTCGTTAAGATCCTTTAAATATTTTTGGCTAAAATAGAATTTTCCCCATTTTCAAAATTTCCTATTTTCGATGGTTCTAATTAGGCGTACTGGAAAGCACGAATGAAATCGACACTTAAATCTATCGACGAGAGGGTTTGGTTATCTGTAGTTAACGGGTGGTTTCCACCAACTCATTTAGTAGATAATGAACGTGTTCCCAAACCGACCGATCGATGGAGTGAGAATGAATTTAAACTTTCAAATTTTAATTCCCGTGGTTTAAACACCTTGTTTAGCGCTGTCACACCGAATGAATTTCGATGCATTATGACATGTGAGACCGCTAAAGAATTGTGGGATATTTTACAACTCAATCATGAAGGTACAAGTGTCGTAAAAGCTTATAAACTCCAAAACCTCACCACTCAATTTGAAACCATCAAAATGAATGAAAAAGAAACTTTGATGAATTTTATGCTAGACTTTCTGATATTGTTAATTCATATTTTAATTTAGGAGAGAAAATACCCGACAACCGAGTAGTGAAGAAAATTTTAAGGTCCCTACCCGATAGATTTATTCCAAAAGTGACCGTTTTAAAAAATGATGTCAAAATTCGTTGCACGTGAGATTTGCGTGAGGTATAAAAAATGATGTATCTAAATGTGCATGGGGAAGGGCTCCGAAAGGATTTATTATCCTTTGCGAATAGTAAGCCACCATCTGTTTGGACCTAAAAGAAATACGCGGTCCTAAGCCCTAAAAGAAAATATGGCATTAAAAAGAAAAATAATTGCCAAGGCCTATGTTTAATTGATATTATCATTCAAAAATAATATATGCTTATTGAGGGAGATTGGATGGTATATCAACGGTTTGCACAATGTCCATTTATTATAGTTCTACTTTCAATGTCATGACTTTATTAGTTTGTGGAATCATCAACATGCTAAGCTTGTATGCATTGTGTATGTTGGTTCATTCGGTTCAATCTATATTGTCACATAAGGTTATATTCAAATGTGATGAAGTTTGCAATCAATTGAGAACTCCGTGAACATGTTTTTAAGTGATTGGGTCTAAATTTAATCATTACTAGTTCACACCCCAACACTTCCGTTTCCATATGACACATTTTTGCTATACGAGTGTGAAAAGCTTATCTTATTTTGTGTCATTTGTGTGTTTATATCTATATCTATCTATCTATATATATATGTGTGTGTGTGTGTGTGTGTGTGTGTGTGTGCGTGTGCATCTTTGGTATATATAGAGTATGTATATATATCATATTATTATTGGTCTTTGCCTTGTTTATCTAGTCCATCTATTATGCTTTTAATTAATTCTTGGTATCTATCTTGTTGCGAATTTTGTTTTGATATCACATACTTAATAGTTATGTATCATATTGGTATCATTTTCTTGCATCTTAGTTAGTATCCGTTATTATTTGCATGGATTAGTTTGTTAACCTTTGTCTATTCCTGAACAAAAAGGGGGAGAATGATAAGGGGAGAAATTGTATTCGATTCCTATTATAATCATATCTTAGTTTGGGGGAGATTTATCTTAGGGGGAGACGTCTTTCTAAGTAGGCTATTTGTTTGATAAAGGGGGTAATTAACTTAGGGGGAGTAATTATTTAATTGCCTTTAATATTTTGATATTCCCTATACGTTTAATGTGTTTGCTTAAGTGTGCAGGAATTATATTATAAGTGTCAACTTTCAATAGCAAAGATTTTAATCCTTGGGTTGTTTGAGTCAAGCATTATATTTTTATTTTGGGTGGGATTTTTTATTAGTCTAGTAGAGTTTGACGGCCCTTTAGGATTTTTGTTGGTTTTTGTCCCGGAATAGCCAACGAGGGAGATTTGTAAGGACACAAATTTCCAATTGAGTCCTTTGTACTTTTGGCTCAATTCCGGACAAAAACATTTGAGCCATAGGATAGAGTTCAAGTTGATCCATTCAAGCCTGTGACGTGATTGTTGAAGACATAGCGGCCAAAATATTAAAGCTTCATCAAATGCCGAGTTTAATGTACCTCGTTTCTACGTCGGTAACATTGGTTCCATTGCTCCTAAGGTATGAATGCATTTTGAATATATATATATATATATATAGGAGCTTGGAACATTTTATATTGGGTGAATTTTTGTTTAAACTATTATTTTATTTTCAGAAAGATCTTTTTAAAACTTTAATATAAAGTATATAAAGTTTATAAGCTAAAACTAAAATTTTCAACTTTCTGGAAGTTCGTTCGAAATGTCGTTCGAACGAGTTTGCCAACGAGTTCCCCAAAAGGCCACTGGAATGTCGTTCGAAGTTTCGTTCGAACGAAAAATAATGTTCCAACGAAATATCTAACGAGATTTCTAATGAGTTCACAGTGGAACTTTGTTAGAAGGCTCGTTTGAACGAGACTTCGTTCGAACAAAAATCTCATTCGAACGAGTTTTGGCGGGAACAGTTATTTGGCAGCTTTGAGCAGTTTCCACTTTCCCACTTCTTTTCCCACTGTCTTTTGACAGAACTTCTTAAGTACGGGAACCAAGTTTTCTAACTTAACTTTTTCACATCTTTCCATCTCCAAGAGAGAGTTTAAGAGAAAAATCTCAAAAGGAAAAAGTTCATGTTTTGAGTGTCTAATTTTTCAAGGAAAAATCATCTAACACTCTCATTTACACCCATACTGTTTATTCCAAGTTCCAATATATATATTGTTGATACCAAATTTAGTCTGCTGACATGGACCACTTACTTACAAACACGTGTTTGCCAACGTGGCGATTATATATACTTCTATCGAGCAACTCAAGATCACCGAGCAACTAAGGAGCCCCGAGCAACTCAGGGGCCTCGAGCAACTCAAGCGTGTCGAGCAGCTTAAGCGGTCCGAGCTACATAGCGTACAACACATCCAACTCAAGAGAATCAAGGAGATGACTGCTCATTTAATGCTCATTATTATCATACAGATGTACTTGTCTACTAGATAACAACGCATTGTCCTTTCATTTGTACAGCCTCAAGGATATAAATACATTGTAACCTCCTCATTAGAAGGGGACTCGAAATTTCTTGGTAAATCCATTATCGAGAATTCTAAGAAAATAGTCAGCAATAACAAAAACAGTGGACGTAGGCCATTCTTTCAAGGCTGAACCACTTTAAAAATCTTTTGTCTCATTTATTTTATTTGTGATTGATTAATTAGAGATAATCTAATTTTTTACATCAACAGATTGGTGTCGTCTGTGGGAAACGACTGTAATTATCATTTTTTACCAAAACACTTCATCATCAATGGCTGATCATCCCGAATCCAGCAATCAAAACGCTGGGATCCCTCCAAATCCTCCATCTACTCCTCCAAATGTCCAAGATCTGACTGTTATAATGGCTAATTTGGCTCAGGGCCAGAGGACCATGCGACAATTCATGCAAACTATCCAGGGTGGAGCGCTGACCCAGTCAGGACAACGAAGCATTCAGAGAAATACCTGGTTACCTTCTTCGCAAACTAGGCGAACGTTATTCCCATAAGAATCTCGATCCAGACGCACCGATTCATATCGTATTGAGAGATCTAACAATCCTTCTTATCAACCTGGTCGGACTTCCTCAGTACAAGCAACAGACTCTCAGCAAAATATCACTCTCTCTCCAGAAAGAACTAGTGCTCTAGAAAGATTGAGTAGAATCTCTCCTTTTAATCGTTTGGGCCCTAGGAGGAAGAGAAGCCCTCCTAGGATTGTGTCGAGGAACTATCCACGACCATCCGACCTAAGGGAAGGCTCTGCCCAATCACGACCAACTGCTCGTAATGAAAGATCCTAATAAGTAAATTCAACGCGATCAATTGCTCGAACCAATAGGCCCAAGAAAGGAAATTATGCATGAAAGGGCTCTATTCAGAGGTTGGAAGACAGATTAGGGGAAATGGCTAAGGCCAATAATCCTTTACAAAGGACTTTTGTTCAAGGGACACCCTTTATACAGACGATTGTGGATTTTCGAACACCATTAAAATTCAAAGCTCCAATAGTAACGCCTAAATATGATGGAAAAACTGACCATGTCCTTCATATAAAACAATACCAAGTTGCTGCCAATATCTATGCAGTTCCAGATGAGATGAGATGAGATGAGATGAGATGAGATGCAGGATATTTTCAGGAACTCTTATCGGATCTACTCAAATATGGTACAACAATCTTCCTCGGGGAAAGATCGCGACTTTCTTTCAACTAGCAGAGCTCTTTATTGGGAACTTCTGTTTTGGAGCAAAACCAGTCAAACGAGTAGCACACTTATTGAGTGTTAGACAAAAGGCAGGTGAAAGCACCAGGGATTACATTACTTGTTTCAATAAGTAATTGATTACGAGGAGAAGATTGCAATTACTGCTCTGATGAGTGGACTGTTGCCAGATAAATTATACTACACTCTAGCCAAAGTCCCGCCTAGAACCATGGCATAACTAATGGCAAAGGCGGCTAAGATTATGAACGCCGAGGAAGCTATGGCTGCGAAAAAGAATACGGACACTAAGGAGACCAAAGTTGAGGCGGATAAGGTTGAGAAGAAGGAGCAGAAGAACAATGGTGGCAACAAGCAATTAAAAGCAAAGCAAGCATTAGAACAGTTAAAGAAATTTGGAAACTATATTCCTTTGAAGGTAGATATAAACCACATTCTGGAAGAGATCAAGAACAGCGAGGAGCTAAACTGGCCTGAAAAAATGAAGGCAGATCCTAATAAGAGGAATAAATCAAAATATTGCGAGTTCCATAAGGACCATGGTCACAGGACCAAAAACTGCATAGCTCTCTAGAATGAAATTGAAGAGCTCATCAGGCAGGGAAAATTGACCAAGTATGTGGATCGCCGAAATGGTGGAAAGGTTAACGACTGAGCAAGGCAGAGGTCTAGATCTCCTCGACGAGCAAAAAAGGACAAGAAGAGAAGTCATGAAGAAGACCCAGAAGATGATCAAGATGACCCCGATCTCCCCAAAAGACCAAAATAACCAGAGCGTGAGGTATTTTCAATCCATTTTAGATCATTTGAATGTAATGTTATTACAGGTGGAGATGCAGGAGGTGGAGATATGACTGCAGAGAGAAAAGCTTACCTCAATGAGGCTCAAGCTTGCTCGTACATTCAGCGAATAAATCTAGCTGAAGATGATCGCCCGAGGAAGGTAAATAAAGACAAGTTGGTCATTGGTTTCTCTAAGAACGACTTGGCAGGTGTACTATATCCTCATGATGACCCATTGGTATTCAAGATAAGAATGAAAGAAGTGGTGATTTCACGAGTACTGGTGGATAATGGTAGCTCGATAGATATTATGTTCTATCCATGCTTTGATAGTTTGAATCTGAAGCTAGCCCAGTTAGAGCCATATGATAGGCCCCTCCTTGGTTTTACTGGCGAAAAGGTTTTTCCACTTGGGACGATCAAGTTGGATATGCTTATCGGTACATGGCCTGCTTGTCGAACAGAAAGAGTAGGCTTTTTTGTAATGGATAAAAATGTCCAATCAGCTTATAACATCATCATGGGAAGAGTAGGCCTAAAGAAGTTCGAAGCAGTACCATATACTGTGCATCAATGTTTAAAATTCCCAACTAATTTTGGGGTGGGAGTTGTGAAAGGTGACCAGAAAGTAGCTTGAGAATGCTACTATTCATCTGCAAAAGACTATCACCTATCAAGTAGATGAGATAGGAGATGCAAAGATTGAAACATTATACCCTAGAGACAAGTCTCAACTCGTAAAGGGACGGGTCATGGAAGCTACCGAGAATGTCATTCTGGACGACGAGCATCCAGAACGAACAACTCAAATTGGTGCGTCATTGGATGTATCAATAAAATAAGAACTGATAGCATTTCTAAGATGTAGAAAATAGACTTTTGCATGGAGTCATGAAGACATGCCAGGAATAGATCCTAATTTCTTGTGTCACGAGCTCAATGTGAACAAAAAATTAAGCCAGTGAAATAGCGAAGAAGAGTGTTCAGTCCTGAGAAGAATCAAGCTATACAGGAGGAAGTAGAGAAGCTACAAAAAGCCTCTTTTATTGAAGATGTCAAATATTCTGATTAGCTAGCAAATGTGGTGATGGTAAAGAAGAAAAATAACAAGTGGAGGATGTGTGTAGACTTCACTGATCTTAATAAGGCATGCCCAAAGGATCATTTTCCTTTGCCTCGAATCGATTAACTGGTGGATGCTACCTCGGGGCACGAATTATTGAGTTTCATGGATGCTTATTCTGGTTACAATCAGATTAAGATGAAGCCTGAGGATAGGTAGAGTACCTCTTTTATCACCCCAAGGGGAACTTATTGTTATAATGTTATGCCTTTTGGACTTAAAAATGCAGGTGCCACATATCAGAGGCTGATGAATAAGGTGTTTGCAGAGCAAATCAGTCATAACATGGAGGTTTATGTTGATGACATGCTTACGAAGAGCAAGAAAGCTGCTGATTATCTAATTGACTTAGGTCAGACCTTTGATCAACTAGAGAAATATCAAATGAAGCTGAATCCTACCAAATGCATATTTGAAGTACGAGAAGGCATGTTTCTCGGGTATATTGTCAACCAACGAGGTATTGAAGCGAACCCTAAAAAGATCAAGGCTCTATTGGGGCTACGATCTCCAACTACAAATAAGGAAGTGCAAAGTCTCACAGGGCGAGTTGCAGCACTTAATAGATTTGTGTCACGAGCAACTGATAGATGTCTCCCATTCTTCAAAACACTCCGAAAAATGTTTGAGTGGAATGATGAATGCGATGAGGCCTTTCAAGAGTTGAAGAAATATCTGGGGACACCTCCATTGTTGTCCAGACCAGTGAAGAGAGAAATATTATACTTGTATCTGGCAGTATCAGAGAATGCAGTTAGCTCGGCATTAATCAGATTGGAGAATGGAGTACAAAAACCAGTCTATTATACCAGCAAAGCTTTCCAAGAAGCAGAAATCAGATATCCAAGACTAGAAAAGTTGGCACTAGCACTGATTGAAGCAAGCAGAAGGATGAGGCCATACTTCCAAGCTCATACTATAGTTGTATATACAGATATGCCGTTAAGACAAACTCTGCACAAACTAGAGAAATCAGGAAGGTTGATGTATTGGGCAGTAGAACTGGGGGAATATGATATAGTTTATGAGCCGAGATCGTCGCTCAAGGGGCAGGCGGTAGCAAATTTTATCGCAGAGTTTACTCAGGAGTATACCCCCGACGAGCAAGAGTTAAATATTGACCAACCTGTGGATGTTACAGGATCATCAAATTTAAACCCCGACCAACTTACGTCGGTGGACGATCAACGAGAAGCGCTGGAGGAGAATAAAAGGAAGCACCGAATATTCCACCGTGGAACTCTGTCTGACCAAGAGTTTGATAATGAGATACCTGTGTGGAATTTGTATGTAGGTGGCTCTTCTTGCACTACAGGCAGTGGAGCAGGGATTGTTTTAAACAGCCCGGATGAGATGGATGTGGAGTATGCTCTACGTTTTCAATTTAAGGCTTCTAATAATGAGGCTGAATATGAAGCAATGATCGTGGGTCTCAGTCTGGCCAAAACTATGAAAGCAGAGCAGGTCGTCATATTCAGTGACTCACAGTTGATCGTAAATCAAATATTGGGGGTGTATGGAGCAAAAGGAGAATTAATGATCCAGTATCATGCGAAAGCATTAAAAATTGTATCAAGCTTTAACACAGTACAGTTGATTAGAATACCAGGGTTGGAGAATGCAAAAGCAGATACCTTAGCTCGGTTAGCCTCAATCACACGCACCGAGCTATAAAGAACAATCCTAATAGAAATATTGGCTAGTTGGAGCATTGACAAAGACTTAATGGTGAACTTCATTGCTCTCGACTTGGGACCATCTTGGATGGATCCCATCAGGGCCTATATTGACAAGGGAGCTTTACCATCTGATAAACTCGCAGGAAACTAAAGTTTAAAGTTGCTCGTTATGTACTGACCAATGGCATTTTATATAGACGAGGTATTATAGTAGGGCTACAAAGATGTGTCCATCCCTCTGAAGTGAAAGATCTGATCGAAGAGGTTTATGAGGGGTCTTGTGGAGCCCATGTAGCAGGTTGAACGCTTTTACAAAGGATAACGATGCAGGGGTATTACTGGCCGACAATGAGAGCTGATTGTGTAGCTTATGCCAAGAAATGTGATAAATGTCAATGCTTCTCCTCTATTCGAAGAACTCCCCAAGCATTGTTAACACCCATTACGTCTCGCTGGCCATTCGCCATGTGGGGAATAGATTTGGTCGGGCCACTTCCAATAACCCGAGGAAGATTTAAATACCTCGTGGTCGTTGTGGATTATTTTACTAAATGGGTGGAGGATGAGCCTCTTATTGATATGACATATGACAAGATATATCAATTTATTTGGAAGAATATCATTTGTAGATATGGTCTTCCCCATGCATTCATTACAGACCATGGAACTCAGTTCGATAACGAGGAGTTTGTTGCGTATTGTCATCAATCCAATGTACTGAAGATCCACTCTGCACCAAGCCATCCCCAAAGCAATTGGTAAACTAAAGTGACAAATAGAACGTTGCTGAATAGTTTAAAGAAATGACTAGATGATATAAAGGGAAATTGGATTAACGAGCTACATTTTGTGTTGCGGGCTTATCGTAAAACACCACGAGCAGCAACAGGAGAGTCTCCATACATGCTGGCATTTGGAAGTGAAGCTGTTATACCTATTGAATTGGGTCTACCTACACACAGAGTATTGAATTTTAATTCTCCTATCAGTAACTTGATGAGGCGATTATATCTGGATATGCTTGAAGAAGTTAGAGAAGCAGCAACAATCAGGAATACTGCATACTAATAATGAACAACTCTGTTCCACAACAAGAGGGTAAAGAAGTGTGATTTGAAGGAAGGGGATTCTGTGCTAAAGAAAGTAATTCAAAAGCACAACAAACTGGAACCCAACTGACATGGACCCTACAGAGTAACAAGAGTTATTCGTCCAGGGACATATAGGATTGAAACATTGGAAGGAGAAGAATTCAAGAATGCATGGAATGCAGAGCATCTACGCAAGTATTATCAGTAGTTAGAATTCCTATGTAATGCAGTTTTCTTCAGTATGAATAAAGTGTTAAATGTTTTAACCAGTTCTCTCTTTTTATTGAAAATTTTCGGAGTATTAGTGCTACACACTACGCATCAAGTTCAGAATCAATCTCCTTCAACTCCGGTTGGTCGGGAACCAATTTCCTCCAACTCCAGTTGGTCAGATAATAATCTCCTCCAACTCCGGTTGGTCGGGAACCAATTTCCTCCAACTCCGGTTGGTCGGATAATAATCTCCTCCAACTCCGGTTGGTCGGGAACCAATTTCCTCTAACTCTGGTTGGTCGGATATCAATCTCCTCCAACTCCGATTGGTCGAATAATAATCTCCTCCAACTCCGATAGGTCGGGAACTAATTTCCTCTAACTCCGATTGGTCGGATAATAATCTCCTCCAACTCCGGTTGGTCGGGAACCAATTTCCTCCAACTCCGATTGGTCGGATAATAATCTCCTCCAACTCCGGTTGGTCGGGAACCAATTTCATCCAACTCCGGTTGGTCGTATATCAATCTCCTCCAACTCCGATTGGTCGGGAACAAATCTCCACCAAATCCGGTTGGTTGGAAAATCAATTTACAATCAACTCCGGTTGGTTAAACTAAGCAGAATCATGGGATGAAAATTGTTTCATTGCTTAGGATCAAAGAGTGATAAGTCGTTATAATAAAAAAATAAAACAGAATGGACACATCAAAATATGCATATATTCACAAACAAAGACATTCAACAAAATACTTAGAAGAAAGTAAAATAACAAAAGACTAAAAATTTCTTCATTTAAATCAAGAAGAATTACATATGCTGAGAAAAAATACAAGTCATTACATAAAAATCCTATTATATTGGTTTCTTTCCTTCTGCCTTTGAAACAGGTTCTACTCCAGCAGGAGGATCGTCTAAGGCATAAGGATAGTTTATGAAATTTACATCTCTCAGCATTTTAACGTTCATTACAGATGGCCGATCAAGTAAATGTTCTGGGCGAGATATCTCGAAGTTGGCATGAAGACTGTAATCGCCAAGATACTTGGAGATCAAGCACTGAGGAATTGCCTGAGCAGGAATCCAACTGATGTCGAGCTTAAAAGGAGGCACGGGTAACTCAAGCAATCCAGGGTCATAGTAATCCCATAAGTAGTGCCCCTGCTCCACTTTTAGCACACACAATGCATTCAACCATCCTTGCTTGTACCCCTCGTTATTTGATTGCTGGATTCGATCATCAAGATGGTAGATGGCTTCATTGTAACCAGCCATCCAAAACTCTCTGGGCTATTTATGGAATTGGTAAGTTAATCTCTCCAGTTGCTCGTGGAGGTTCTTCACCAAAATTTCCTTATTCTCTAAAGCGGAACTCTAGGTAGAAAGTTACTCGCTGAAGTTCAGAATTTTCTTGGACATCTCTGCTAAGGCTTGGTTCTTCGCTACCAACTGAAATGCCTGATTCTCCAAGGCCGCTTGGGTTCTTGCTTCTTCAATAGAAATTCGACCAGCCCTTGCTCGTCCATGAGTAGAAGCGGAGGGTCCACCTCTTTTCAAAGTTTCCAACTCATCTCGCAATTTGGCATTTTTAACCTCCAAAAAAGAAAAACCTTCATCATTGACAGGGACCAAGGCTCCCGAGGAAGACGCAGCACACTTGAGTTATTTTACCTCCTCTTGCAAGGCAATGCTCTCTTTCTCCAACAACTTGGCGATATGCCTATGCTCTTCAACCTCAAACTTTAGAACACTCTCTTTTTTCTCGTAAGCAGAGATGAATTTATCATATCCTTTTTCAGCACTTAACTGCTGATATTTCTTCTCGTACCCTTGGTGCAAAAGTGTGGAGGACTCTTTGTATTGCTAATGGAGTTCCTCTATAGTTCCTTGGAGATGCTCGATCATCTTATAGTAGGCCACATTATTGGCAACTGTACGATCGAGCAAACACTTGAGATACTGGTAAGCTTCTACTGCTCATTCAGATCTGAACCCAGGATATCAATGATTTGAGCTTCATTTAGATCTGCATGACCAGCTTTAAAATAGTCATTGCATTTCTTCATCAATTATGTGTCATGAGCTGATAAGAGCTCCATCCTGGCCATAAACTAGCAAAGAGAAGAAATAGAAAAGATCAATAAGAATGTAGACATAGCAAGTAGAAGGTAGTCAAGATGAATAACCAAAAGTTCGAATTTTGTTTCATCATAAAAAAAATACAAAGTCTGAGATTACATTCAAGAATAACAAAATAAACACCCAAACTGCTCTACACCTTCTCTTTGTTTCCTATAATTTCATTAGAATGTTTCGATGAAGAGACTGGTTGCTCGGAGGACAAGATTAGCTGCTTGGCAGAAGTAATAGATGGTTGGAGTTGCTTGAAGGAAGGCTGAATAACAGGAACCTGATCTCTAATCATCATGGAAGATTCGTCTAAGGCAGCTTCATCCTCTTCTTCTTCTCCAGGAGAGGGAGGAGGGCCATGAATGTGTTGCTGGAATAATTCTGAATTCTCAGCAACTTTCATCTCTTTCAAAATAGCCACCCATCCATCCCTAAAGTACTTGAGGCTAGCATACTCCATCTGCGAAGTCATGGCAGCCAGAACCTTGTTCCAGCCTTTATCCCAACCAACACCGAACGATTTTTTAACAGCCCTTTTCCTCTTTTCTTTCTCCGAGGAGGTCCTTTCCCTAAGGAGCTCCTCGATAGCTTTTAACTTCTCCTCCACTTCCATTTTTTGGCATTCAACATCTTGAAGCCTAACAACTTCCTCTTCGGCAGATTTGAGCTTAACTCCCAGCTCCTTGTTGCTTTGTTCAAAAATTTTATTGCTCTGCTCAGACTCTTTTAATTTCTTCTCCAACTCCTGGGAGGCATTCTCAGCTTGATTCTTATCCAGCTCAATGGACTTGAGTTGCTTCTCCCAAGCAACCTTATCTTCCTCGTATTTTTAACGAGAATCCTTTAAGGACTGAGTCAGACCAACAAAAGCTTCCTCTACACCTCCCGAGGAGCTTGAAGCTTTAATATCTTCATCCTTCTTCAAGATGCTATTGAAACACGTCACCAGCTCAAAAAAGAAATAACATCAAATCAACATATAAACATAATATTAGAAAGTGAATGACTCAAATTAACGATACTTACTGAGGCAATGTGTTGAGCAACAAGAGTAGTGATTCTCTCACGAAAAAGGGAATCTTTAATACCTTGGACTTCTGGGACAGTCCAGGATTTTACCAATCTCACAGCGGAGCTCGAAGCAATAAAAGATGGAACGCCACTTTCAGCATTTAAAGGCTGAGAGATAGGTTCAGCGGGTCTCTTAGAGGAACTTTTCTTTAACCTCCTCGGAGGAGCAGGAATATTTTCAACCAAAGAAATTATCTTGGTTGGTGATATGACAATAACATCACAAGGAGGAGAAATAACCACAGCCTTGCTCGGAGCCAGAGGGGGCTTCTCAATAACTTTCTTGGCAGCAACAGGAGGGGGTGCATCAATGTTTCTTGTCCTTTCCTCGGGAACATTCTGTTTATTTCTCTTTGCCTCCACATTGGCAGAGTCTGATTTGTCAAAGAAGGCATGAGCTCTTCTTCTCTTCATTAGGTTACTGATGGGAATATTCGATTCAGAGGATGAACCTTCCACACCAGTTTCAGAAGCTGGTACTTGGTCAATGTCAATCACCACTGGATGAGCAGTGAAGGATGAAGTATAGCTCTTGTATTGCAATAAATAAAAGGTAGACCTAATATGTTCCTTGGCAATATATTGGTGCAAACTCCGGATAAGTTTTAAACGCTTCAAATTAACGTCAGCTTCTTTTGGAGGTTTTCTTTTACTGTCAACTGTAATGAACAAAAACAAATGTCAATGAAACGTTTTATCAAACACAAAGAAAATAAGATTTTAAAAAAATAAAAACAACATGTTCCATTGCCATAAGGGGGACACCTAGGACCTTGATATATAACATCTCCGTTTAATGGAGCGTGTTGCCAATTTTTCATAACAACCTCATGCTCAAAATAATCCCTATTGGCGTCTGGAAGATTAACAACTAAAGCCCTATTCAAAAACCTAGTCTTTAAATAGAATGTGGAATCACTGATAACCTATCTATAACAGTACATAATCTCTGGGATTCCTAAACGGGTTCCATGGAGTTGATTCAATCTATGAACGCCATTAACTATCCTCCAGGTATTTGGAGCTATTTTTGCAGGTACAACGTCAAAATATTGACAGAACTCCAAACATAAGGGATTTGGAGGGAAAGAAAAGCCACATTCGGCCACAAAGAGACTTGGGAACCAATGTCCCTCAACCAAAGAAAAATAGTCAGAAGGTTCAGAAAGTTCTTCCAAAATGACCCATGAAGGAATTGAAAATTCAGAACGAAATTTAGAGGGAAGAAAATCTTACAGAAAAAAAGTGAATCAGTTGACAACGAACAATGGAAGGAACGAAGGCACAAGATAGAGAAGAAATGAAGAGTTCAAAGATACAGATTTGAAAAGTGAAAAAATGATAGGATTTCTGACGCGCTTAAATACTTTACCTTAGGAACAGAGAAAAGCAATAATTACAAAGGAGGAAGTTTGCGTATCCGACGGCTAAAAGAAGAAAAGGAGCACAAATATCGAAGCGGTCATGAAAATTCAAAATATTTATGAGGCCCGATACTGTGCACTCAAAATGGAATTATATACATTGAATGCGTTCTTAAAAACTATACAAACCAATAATCTATGCGGTTTTCAAAGAGAATGTTCCATACTTTTCCTCAATATCAAATTATGAAACATTGGGGGCTTCTGTTGATACCAAATTTAGTCTGCTGATATGGACCACTTACTTACAAACACGTGTCTGCCAACGTGGCGATTATATATACTTCTATCGAGCAACTCAAGATCACCGAGTAACTAAGGAGCCTCGAGCAACTCAGGGGCCCCGAGCAACTCAAGCGTGTCGAGCAGCTTAAGCGGTCCGAGCTACATAGCGTACAACACATCCAACTAAAGAGAATCAAGGAGACGACTGCTCATTTAATGCTCATTATTATCATACAGATGTACTTGTCTACTAGATAACAGCGCGTTGTCCTTTCATTTGTACTGCCTCAATGCTATAAATACATTGTAACCTCCTCATTAGAAGGGGACTCGGAATTTCTTGATAAATCCATTATCGAGAATTCCAAGCAAATAGTCAGCAATAACAAAAACAGTGGACGTAGGCCATTCTTTCAAGGCTAAACCACTTTAAAAATCTTTTGTCTCATTTATTTTATCTGTGATTGATTAATTAGAGATAATCTAATTTTTTACATCAACATATATCATTGCTTGGAGTGTTTGGCACCGGGTATTACTCTACCGATTGAAGAGTTCGTTTGGAGTTGCTTCTACATTCCACAAAGAAGAAGAAGTTTGCGTTGATTTACCCACTTAGAGAAAGGCTCCTTGTTCGGGTGGCGGTGACCATAAAAAGTCCGATCGGTGGATTCCGAGACCGCAGTGGAGCTCCGTGGTTATTCGCTAGGCGGAGGTGTATACAAGAAGAAGCGTCGGGCTTGAGAGGGATCGAGTCGAGTGTTGTAAGTCTTACTTACTTGTATTTGTAAAGCCATACTTAGTGGATTTAAGGCTAGGGCCGTTCGAGGTTTTTTCCCGTTGTGGGTTTTTCCTCGTACATTGCGGCGTAGTGATTCATTGTTTATTTTATCTTGATATATCACCTAGAACGCATGCTTAGGTAAAAAGATAAAATATAGTTTAATCACTACTTGTTTAATTTGGTTCATAATTAATTTGGGTAATGTTTATGTTAATTTAATTCAAGTCATTTAATTTAATTTGATAAAATTGGTTTGGCCTAACTTGGTAAAATTGAAAAATATGACTTAGGCAAATTTCTAGAACTTAAGTTGAATTAATTGTGTTTAAGTGAAATCAAATTGTGTGTCTGTTTCATTATATTTCACTTCGTTTAATTTTAATTTGGAAATAAATTAAAATTGGTCTTTTGTTTAATTGAATCATCATCTCACGCTTCCGCATGTCTAATAAGGAAATTGACTTTAAAGTATAAGAATTTTAAAATTGGGGGCCTCGTGATCCAACAATGCTACCCCACCTAACTAGTCTAACCATTCTTAACATAATCCAATTCGCTAAACTTCTAGCCCATTCGTATTACTCGTATGTTACTTTACTTTATTTATCACGTAGCTAACACATATGCTATAACTTAGGATTTCTCAATTGTATTCATACCGCTACATAGGCGACACAACTATACACTAGTTATAATTTGATGTTCACACAATCCCTTAATAAGTACACTTATACATGTATCACTATTTATACATATATACATAACATCCCCGATCTGGACCTCCCGGATGCATCCCTAGTATGCTATTAGGTTTCAGGTACATCATGTACCACTCTTGGGCCGCCGGGTCGGAATCTCACCACCGATCCCAAATCACAAACATATAATGGAGGAGGACATAAATATACATCCGTAAATCGTAACCATACCACATCACACCCACTCGAACTAGAAACGACTACATATCCTCTCATACGGATAATGGCCATGCAACAGTATTATGACCTTGGGGAAACAATCCAACGCCTACTAGTCAACACTAAGGTGGACTGCTCACTATGCGCAACCTCTAACGATATAATATTAGAGTAGGTATGTTCACATAAAGTCACACACACACACACGCATATATATATATATATATATATATATATATATATATATAAAGCCGGTTAACGTGCGTAGTATCTCTCGTAGCATTAGCCTACCAAACCCCAAAGTCAAACCCGACTTCTCGATTCTATCTAAGTATTCACTTACTTGTAGTTTAACTCCTTGATTATATACTTCTGTCCAACATGCTGTCTAACAAATCACTAGCCTGACCATCCCGAAATCCTAATTCAAATTCTCGATCTTTACCCGTGAACATTCACTCACTTATTCACGTATTTTCTATGCATGGATTTCATCCCCGATTAGCCTATGACATTTCTTAACCCTCAAATTGAATTCCCATAAGCTTAACCTCATTACCGAACCTAAGATTCCATGCTCGATCTCCAAACAGTCCAAGAAAAAACACAAGGCAGAGGAGTCCAACCAGCAGAACTGAATCGGTTCTCTAGCTGGACCGAATCGATTCTCTCCCCCCAGCGAACCAGTTCAATTTGTTGGGCCTGCTCGAACGAACTTTTGACGAAATTTTGCCTTATCCCTTCATTCATGGTGGTCCTAACCTTCATCAAAACCCCATATATGAACTCTAATCCATCCACAAACATAACCCAACAAGTTTCTACTTAAAAACTATCCCGAACAATATATAATTTATCCAATAACGAATTTAAATCAAGATTCATGCAATATTAAAAACCCTAGTTTCAAGATTTAATATTTTCTTCTTAAACCATTCAATAACCTATCTTTCATATTCAATTTACATCAGGTTGAACATTTAATCATCCTTATATTCATCTCCTAGCATTTCCTTCATTCAAAACCCGAATTTACATAGTTTTTCCAACCCGAAATTCATTGTTATTCCACATCAAATTGCATGAATAATTGAAACTACATATGGATATTAAATCAAGTAAATACTTGACTTTAAAGTGATAGATTTGTGGGATTTATCTTATGGAATTCCTCTATTGACGACGTTCTTCAACCCATAAACACTAGCTCATCAACTTGAATCCTCTTTTGTTCTTCTTTTTTCCCTTTTTCTTCACTTTTCCCACATTCTCTAAAAAGCCTAGCCTATTGGGTGGATGGATAGCAGCCCCCCTATATCCACCTTGATTATATATTAACCTAAAACACCCTAATCCCGAGATAGGGTCTGCTCCCTTACATAAAATGACCCGTATACTCTTCTACAGCTTCCACTCAGTCTGAAAAGCCCTCGAAATCCATTTGTAACAGGTGGGTACCTATTCTGAACTATTTTAACACATTCCGAACCATTGGCGCACTAAAAAATACTATACGAGTCATCTAACATTAAATTCCACCTCATGCCTGATACGACTCTATTCGCGTACCCCGAATGAGATATCGATAAACTCGTCGCTTTACGACGTAACATAATTTAATGCGTTTTTATTTACCTATCACACAAGTAAATATGGATATATATAGATATTAATACTTTAATTCGCTAATTAATATTTATTTAAGTAATTTTATTTCCCGATTTAATTAAAATTACGTGCACACGTGTAATTTAAAATGCTTTAAAAATACGGGGGGTTACAATAATTTATTGCCTTTAGCTGGAAAGCATTTTTTCCAAGTCTCGACAATTTTCTTAGTAAAGAAGGCCATATCTTCTCCATTAACATCAAGGGATCCCAAAGGAAGAAACTTGTGAGATTTTGCATAAAAGGCTAAGATCTTTTCTTTAATTGGTTATCCGGAGCAATAGTTCCCATTCGCCTCATAGGTTTGGAGGTAACCTACTAACTCATCCATTTCACAATAGACTTTAGTAATGCTCAAACCTCTCAAATGGAATCAACCTAGCCACAAAACCCCAAAATAGTGGATTTTAGGATATTATTAACCACGATATTCAATCACCTTGTCCAAGAAGAAAGCCAAATTAACTACATCACAAAGTTGAAGACATAATTCATAAAAAATGTCATTTGGAGTTCGAAACAGATGGTGAGGCATTGAAGCTTTTTATGCTTCACTTTAAAGGTGCCTTTATAGGTTGTCTCTAAAACTTCCCATGCCTTTGTTGATTTAAATCACATTGAACTGTGCCAAAACTCACTAACTCTATCATAATTAAAATTTTCATGTAAACCCTTATCTCTACACCCACTATCTTTTATACCGTTCTCATCCCAAATGGATATTATATTTGGGACTACAACATCATCGACAATGGTAACCGATGGGAACTCGTCAAAATACTATTCCACATTTGATCATCGAATGACATCAAATGTGTTATCAGACAAACTTTGAAGTATACTTCGCCGCTAGCATAAAAATGTTGGGGTCATAGAGAAGAACTACCATAATTTCATAAAAAGAATATACTCTTCTGAGAATAAACCTTAAAATAATGATTTCTCTGATAATTGAGAAAGTGTGCTCTCGATGGTAGCTACCCAATTAAAAATTAACTACCAATTTAAAAGATAATTTCTTTTTAAATAAATAAAGGGTATAAAACATCCCCAAATTCTACAAGATAAAATGATTTATCAATATTATAATTGAATCAAATTTTATCTTGTAATTAATACAAGTGGTTATAGTATTGCACAAAGATAAAACAATTCACACAACACCGGATGGGCGAGGAAAATCCCACTAAGGGGAAAAAAGCTTAGGCCAAAATGAACGACAAGTGAACTATAATATGGATTCACATATTAAAAAATGACTCACAATCATCAAACGCGCTCACTTCCTTTTTGATCTTTCGGACCATATTCTTTGAGGAGAGCACCAACAATTAAAGAACAACCGCGATCGATTTGTCCTCGACCAATGTCTTTTAAATCTTTCGCCAATCAAAATTTCTTCTGAAGTGGAAGATCACTTTGTTCTAGTCAATATAACCACCTAGTAAAAACCAGTTACAATTATGATGTGCGAGGATATCCAATGGTTGAAAGTTTTGGTTTCTCTACAAAATCACAAAGTGTGTTTCAATTTTAAATAAGACTCCATTTAAGAACACAAATTATTTTTAAAAATAAATTTGTCAAAGTACCTTGCGTAATATTCTTCTTTATTTCACATGTGAAACAAACAAGATTGAAATACAAGATGAGAAGGAAGTGATTTATTTATTTTCTTCTTATAAAAGTTCCATCTTCTTCTCGTATGTTTAAATGAGCAATGGAGAAACTCTTGACTGTGTATGTAAGTGTGAGAAGACAAGTGTGATATAAGTCAAGTGAGGCAAACCCAAGGGTCAAGACACAATCAACTTGTTTGTCCAACCACAATATTATCTGAACACAATACCCAAGATAATCTTTAAAGAAAAATATTATAAGTACACAAATCCAGTAGGCTAGGTCTAGTTCGCTGCATCAAAGACTTTTTTGTTAAAACGACATATCAGTAAACAAGGTTGCTCTAATAATTTGAGAAATTTCACTTGTATTTCTCGTGGTCACGACCAACAAGGAAGACGTTTCATGTTAGCGAAGTTCTTATTCGCTGCGACAACTAAACGCAAATGATGTTGCACGTAAACAAAAAGTTTTTCATATTTTGCTAATTTTCAGAAAATATAAAATTTCTTACTCAACCTACGTTAAAGTAAATTCTAAAATACAAAAGATGTATTTTAAACATAAGTTTCATATAAGAATAGTATATTGCATCATGTATTTACCAATCTTAAAAAAACTCAAAGTTAAATTCATTTTTTTTCCAATATAGATAAATGATTTAACTATAGGTAAATCTAAGTCCTATCAACAATATACTTATATCCTAAGTGATTAACTCGGGTTAACGACATGGATGTTCTAGTAAAAATTTTGATAATTTTTCAAGACCTCTTGGACTAGACTCAAAGACATTCCAAATGATGTGGGTCATATGAGTAAACATATAGTCTTACACTGATAATAGTCGAAAAGGTTCCAAATCATGACACACTCTACTTTCATTAATTTAAGATAATACACATCACCAACTATTTACACCTATTAATAATAATTTTTTTTATCTATCTTTGGAATGCCTTGATTCATGACATATAATTGATTGAGTCAGTTAATGCCATTAACAATTCTCCAAACTATAGGAACACATTAGGCTGGGACAACTCGAAAGTACTCATAATATCTCAGAACTAAGGAATTTGAGGAAAAAGTAATCCTTGCTTCCACCACCACTAGGGAGAACAACCAATGGATCTCACAAGGGTCGTTATAGTCGATTCCCGTCGTTGAAAACTAAAAAAATAACCCGCTCGTGTTTATTTTCTTATAAATTCATCAGTGGTGAACTCGTTAATATGCACCATATATGCACGAAGAGGAAACTACTAACTCAAGCAAATAATGAGATGAAATGAAAGTAACTTATAAAGAGATCAATGTGGAAGTTACCGAAGAGATCATAGGCATCTTTGAATACTTTGAAGCATAAGTAAATAATCACCAAAGCAGTAGGTGGATTTTGGAAGCAAAATGAGCTTGTACAACTCACGATGTAATCACCATTATTTTGTGCTTGTCTCTAGTGTCGGTTAACTCACCTCCCAATGGGCCGTTCTTCAACATCAAATTTAAAAAACATTCGTATCCCTCGACCAGAGCATGACTTCATGCCCCAAGGGGAAATTGAGGGATCTCAAACCGCATTTATGACCAGTGAGGGAGCCTATGTCCCTTAGTCGATATATGTTATCTATTCAACTTACACATAAAATATTCCTAAATAATGAAGCACATATCCGGATATGCTTATCAATCCCCAACTAATAAATGATAAGTGGAGAGTACATATTTGGGGGGCATCTGAGGGCCCATTACTTTAAATATTATAACGACTCCATTAATGGGAGCATGTGAATTTCAGATTCTCAAACCTATTTCAAATTTGATTAAAAAAAAATACCAAGTAAAAGATCTCTCCGCTCCCATTGGCGTAAACAATTTTCTTAACCACGTACATTCATATTCCCATTTTACGTGTTTGGTTGTTTTCAATTTCTTCATAGTTACTTGTTTGGCTCATGTGATTACTTAATTTACACCAATGAGTTTTGTGCACTTACAATATCTTTAATAGTTACCTTGTTGGAAAACGAAATAAAAATTTACAAATTGATCCACTTCAAAAACATTATTTTCAAAAAATCACCTCCAAAAGATTCTTGAATCGATAATTAAAAATTAGTACCAAATTAGTAAATCTCTTGCATTATTCTTCTCTTACAAGTGGTCATTACTAGAGATAAAAAGGTAATAACTAGTGCACAAAGATCCAGCTTGACTACAGAGTCTAACAGAGGCATTTGTCGACATACCTTACCCCCATATATGCGTAAAAATACTGTAAAAGATTTTCCATATATGTAAATCTATTGAGGGTGTTTTTTTGGGGCAGTAAAAATACGTTACGGATGAAAAGATTTGGCATTGACCCCAAAACAAGAAAAAACAGAGAGAATAAATTTTAATTTAAAGAAAATACCTAAATTAAAAAAAAAAAACTTCAGGAGTACCCAAATTAAGTAGCAGTAATTTCAGGTCTACTCAGAAATACGACACATAATAGCGTCGTACTCGAATTGGATCCAATACCATTGGATCTGAATACGAGCAAATACATGTATAACACGTCAATATCGTGTTTGGGAATCGACATAGATGAATATATTAATTGCACACATTAAAATGAGCTTTAATTTAAAGTGAGTTATTGTAAGTTTGAAAATGCTGCATTTACCTATTTAGATGCCCTTGAATCCCTACAAGGCACACTTCCTCTTCCATCTAAATTTCAAAATCACACACACAGCGGGAAAAAAAAGGTTACCCATATGGATCACATCACATGGTTAGCTTAACACTGTTTATTTAATCTAGGGTTTTTTCTCTCTCTCTATTTCATTCGAGAATCGAAATCAAATTTAAATGGCGGAGGCGGAGAAGATAGAAGAACCGTTGAGTTTAAATCAACGTCACAATCGTTTACTTCAAGACCTCTCTGTTTCTCACTCTAAACCTAAACCACCTCCTGGTATTCTATTCTATTCTATTATTATCTCTTATATATATATATATATATATATATATATATATGTGTGTGTGTGTGTGTGTGTGTGTGTGTGTGTGTGTGACTGTGTATCTATGTAAGTAGAGCTTTAATTCCACACACACACACAAACACACACAAGTGCACACACATTTCTAATTATTGGATTAATAAATAGTAAAAAAAAATTTGTGTTGATTTTTTTTAAATGCTATCTAAGCCTTTCATGGATATCCTATTAAGAAATTCAGGTCAAAATAATGTTTTTTACTAGTCCAAATTTAATTTTTTTACTATTTTTTCGAAATTGGTCCGCAACTTAGTACATCAGTGGATCCTGACTGTGTGTATATATAAATGAACGGGTTCTTATTTTTATATTTTTGTTGTTTTCCGTATGATAAAATTTGGGGAAGATGATGGGGAGCTGGTTAGATATAATTACATGTGTGAAGAGCTGAAAATGAACACGCACATGTGTACCCACTCTAACATACCTCATTAAACATAGCTAAATAACGACCAAATTTCAAAAATTTTAAAAGAAATGAATTTTTTAATCAAATTTGGTATTGTTGATCTCCATGATGAGGAGAACCTCTGCAAAAAAAAAAAAAAAAAGCGTAAAAAATTTCAATATGGAATGGGCGATGATCAAAAGTTTGAATGGTAAAAATTGCGCATATGCGGCCAATTTTTATTTCATCCACTTACAAGTTGTGTTTTTGATTATTTTTTGGATAATCTCTTTGATTTGGATATCATCAATACCAAATGGGATTAAAAAATTTAATTTTCTAGTATTTTTTAAAATATGTATGTTATGGGGGAGAGCTTGATATATATATATATATATATATATATGGACCCCCATACGAGATTTAAAAAAAAATAATTCTTTTGTATGGGAATAAACATTACAGGGGACCCCTAAAAATACAACTCAAAATGATTTTTTTTGGTATTTTGAAAAAATGGTCAATATTTGACAGTTTTTAAGCTGCTTGAAACTGTCAACTATTAACCCATTTTTTTAAAATACCCAAAAAAATTGTTGTGAGCTGATTTTTTTAGGGCCTCGTAAAACCCGTACACAAAAAAAAAATTCTTTGGATTTAAAAAAAAACCCTGTAATTGTCCCTTAAGTAAAGCTCCCGCATGGGAACTTGACCCTCTCTCTCTATATGTTTATATTTATGTATGACCAGACTCCTCTTGTGCGGATAAAATATGAGGACCAACCATGCGTCCATATTTAATAATACTAAAAAATATAAATTTTTGACCAAACTTGGTGGAGATCTGACCAAAAGATTTCATAAAAAATTTAATACGGAATGGGTGAAATGTCAACTCAATAAGTATGTGCATTTTATCTCGATTGAATTTTTGGATGATTTTCTTTAGATGATCTCCTACCCATGGAGTTCACGTCGCACAAGTTTGTTTAAACAATTCAATATATAGTATTTTTAAAAATTGCTCCATCGGGTTTGGTTTTGCATTGGACCCTTGAATGAATTGCGGAATGATTTTGCATAAAACATGTAACAGAAGCAAAGGTCAAGCTCGAAGGAAGAAGACGTTTGTGCAAAGCAGCGTCAATAGACGACGACGATTATATCCCTCAATTCTCCGGAATAACTGATTTTGATTCTCCTTCGCCTGGTTTTTCTCTATTCATCTTCTCTCTCTATATCATATGTATATGTATTTAAGGTTTCATATATATAATTTACCCCCGTGATAAAAAAAAAACTTAAAGAAAAAAAAAATAAAAAAATAAAAAAAATATTTTAAAAATATAAATAAAAAATATATAAAAATATAAATATTTTAATATAAATATTTTAAAAAATATATAAATTAAATTATTTAAAATTATTTCCCTTTTTAAAACAAAACAAAACCCTTTTTATTATAAAAAAAAAACACTTTAGCATGACATTTCATGCATGGGCATGAAAGGGAGAAAATATCATGCATGAAATGTCATGCATAAAAGTGGAGATATTTTGCCAAAAACCATGCTCCTTTATTATATGGATATTTGATGTATGTATTATTTGCAGCTGAAATGAAGTCATCTAAGGTCCCGCTTGAAGGCTTTAAACTTTTTGGGAGAGATGATGATGATTGCGAGAATAGGCCGAATAATAATCGACTGAATTTTTCAGATTGTCAAGTTCCTGGTCTCTCTCTGTCTGTCTGTGTGTGTGTATGTGTGTGTATGTATATATATAAACGTTGTTGGTCTTTCCAACATAATCCATTAAAATGCCTAAACAATACTTACAATTTTTAGGGCTACATGAATCAATTATTTGATAAAATCTTGCAGAGCTGATCTCATCACCTTGAAGATAATCTCCATCAAATTATATAAATTATACAGATTTAACACGTATTGAGTGAGTGAGATGATGACCACAAGTTCATTGGCCTAAATTTGCACATATACTGATATATATTCAATCTTCATTTCAGCCACTTAATGCATGCGTTTTTTGATAAAGTTTGGTGGGGATGATTTCCTCACCATGAAGTTAATCTCCACCAAATTTTATGAGAAAAATGACCATTTAGTGAGCGAGTAAGATGATGGTCACAAGTTTCAATGATCGCAAATTGCACATTTTTGATATATATTCAATTTGGATAGCCACCTAAATGAGTGATTTTTCTTGATAAAATTTGGTAGAGATGATATCCACAGTGAGTAGATCATTTAGCCCAAAGTTTCATTACAAAATTATTCATTTACCGCCCTAAATGGAGGCATGTTCTTTAGGTATGTCATGAGGTATGTTGGAGACTGTTATCTATACAAGCATCTTTAGATGCTTATACGTTTGTGTATATATATGTGGTCTTTGTACATTCTCTTTGATCTTTTGTTTCTGAAGTGAGATATCGGTTGACTGAAACTCAGTAGCAGAAAAGCCATCAAAGGTAAAAAATGAAGGAGTTTTTCCTCGTGATCACATTGATAGTGAGAATGTAGCTTCCCTTGAGAAATTTACAAATTCTGGAGTTAATGATTTTAGTTCTCAACCCGGTACTCTCTCTCTCTCTCTCTGGTTTCACTATATTATGTCTTAGTTTTCGTTAACATATGAATGGATAAATAACAGAAGAGGACAAACCTTCGAAGCTTAAGATTGAAGGTAGACGCCGCCTCTGCAAAGTTTCATCAAAAGATGATCATGATGGAGAGAGAAAAAACAGCACCGAACATAATGAACCAAATTTCGATGCCATTGCTGATTTTGACTCACCTTCTCCAGTGAAAAATGTTACGAGAAGCAACCATGATGGTGGGAGAGAAATCAGGGATATTCTCAATGAATTAAGCTCAAAGTTTGATATTCTTTCAATTGAGAAGCCGCGGATTCCTAAAATTCGTGACTTGATTGGGGGTTCTTCAGATGTGGTCATAAATGAAGGAAACAATCGTTTGAAGAAAAAGGAATTGTCAGAACGTATAGCTGGCTCATTGTCTTTTCTTGCATCTAGCAAGGGTGATTCATCTTTGGGTGCAACCAAAAATGTGACAAATCAGTTTGTAAATGATTCTTCTGAGGATGATAAATCTGTTTGTGTGGCCAACAAATTCAAGGGTTTTGGTGAAAGGCAGAAGAAGAGTGAGATTAAGAGGGTAGGTCGAAATATAACCTCTACGGGGAACTTGTTTCGTTCGACTTCGTTGGTACAAGAACTCAATGATGATGATTGTGTAGTTACAAGCGGACAAGATTTTTGCAAAGTGGAAAAGCGCCAGAGAAAGATCACACAAGAGTCTGATTTTGACGAGGTTGATGTATTGGATGATTATAGGGATGATTCGGGAAATGAAAATTCAATTATTTTTAGTGACCCAAAGTCTTCATATAAGTTACCCGGTAAAATTGCAAAAATGCTCTATCCTCATCAACGTGATGGGTTAAAGTGGCTCTGGTCCCTTCATTGCCAAGGTAAAGGTGGCATCTTGGGTGATGACATGGGTTTAGGGAAGACAATGCAGGTATCAAATGATGTTTCCAGTTGTTGAGTTGTTTACATTAGCAATGAAGTTTGTGAGATTGTAAAGTGACTTTGACTTGTTCCTAATTGCAGATATGTGGCTTTTTAGCTGGGTTATTTAACTCACGTTTAACTAAGAGAATACTAGTCGTTGCTCCCAAAACACTATTACCCCATTGGATTAAAGAACTATCAATTGTGGAGCTTTCTGAGCAGACAAGAGAGTGAGACAATTTTCATTTATTTTGAATATTGTAGTTAGCTCGTTATATGATGCTGTGCAAAGAAAAGTAGTTTCTTACATGTAGTTTTGTGCAGATATTCTGGGACTTGTGTTAAAGCTCGAGAATATGAGCTTAAAGATATACTTCAGGTTTCTCCTGTCTTTATGCTTGTTGACAAAGGAGAAAAAAATAAATAAATAAAAATTGTCTATTGCTTTCTCTAATAAGCATAAAAAATAATCATTTGAAAATTCAGGAAGCATATGATCTTGTTTACATCTTTTGTGGAACATAATATTATATGTGTGAAATGCTTAACCCACATTAAGGGTTCGCTTGGTTGCAAAGTGGACAAATAGCTAAGTAGGCTAAATTTTCTATGGTAAAAATTTTCATAGGCAAATATTAGATTTGCCTACTTTGGACTAACAAACAACCTAATGAGTCAAAAACTAAAGTAAACCCAATGAGTCAAAAAGTAAAATAATTATTTCAAAAACAAATAAAAAATTGACTAATATAATATATTATTTGACTAAAATAAATAGATTTTACCAAAAAAGTAAATTAATAGTTTTTTTGAAACATATAAATAATTTTAATGGTTATGAAAAAATATAAAGCATTTTTTAAAATAGTATTTAAGTGTTTAAAACAGTGTTTTAAATGATTTAAAAGCAAATTTTTAGAAACAATTTTCGAAAAACAGTTTCTAAACAATTCGTGAAAAACAGATTTTAAATATAGTTTGAAAAACAATTCATGAGAAACAGTTGTTAAAAAAGTTTTCTAAAAATAGTTTTTAAAGCCTGTTTTAAAACAGTTTTTAAAAACAGTTTTAATACAGTTTTTTAAAACAGGTTTTGAAAAGGTATTTTTAAAATATTTAAAATAGTTTTTTAAAAAATTTTAGAAATTTATTTTTTGAAACAGTTTATTAAAATATTTTAAACATTTTTTCTTAAGTTATTTAGAACAGTTTTATAAAATAATTATTAAAACATTAGAAAACATTTGAGAATAACATAAAAAGGGAGATGTTGGAAATTTTTTCTCTACCAAATAGATGAGCAAAATTTGCCCACAAAAAATGGGCAAATGATGGTTAAACATGGGTACCCATGGAAAATTTTGCCATGGCAAATTATGCAACCAAACGGACCAAAATATTGGCAAATCCTCCATTTGCCAACTTATTTGCCAATTTCCATGGCAAAAGTGGGCAACCAAATGGACCCTAAGGTTTTATTTAAGTCGAAATTTGTCAATGTAGAAACGTATATAGTTTAGGATTTCAAATCGAAAACATAAACTTGATTTCTCCATGATTGCAAGGTTTCACTACATTTCAACTTGGGTCCTGCCCAAAGTTGGGTGATATTCTCGTGGAGGGTTGCAATTGTGTCATGTCTGCACATGTCTGTAGTGTTCATGTTGTATGAATTCACTTTTGAAAAAAACGTAATTTGGATCTAGCAATACTTGGTATATTTTCAAATATGATGTGGTAAAACTTGATATTAGTTTTCGTTTTTCCTGTCCCTGTAGCACGGAGGTATACTTCTTACAACTTACGATATTGTCCGGAACAATGTAAAATCCTTACGTGGAGATCATTACTTCTTTGACGATCGAAGTGAGGATGACATCCTATGGGATTACATGATTCTTGACGAGGTATAGTATTCCGATTTTTGGCCAGTTACTCAGTTGTTTGGATTTTAACTTGATGTAATGGAAATGAACTACTATCACTCGTTGTTTAAATGCCTGTTGAATTTTTATCTCATACTTTGAAATATCAGTTCGTGTTAAATGTGCATGTGTCATATCATTGTTTTGGACATCTTGTGAGTGAGACGTATGTTTTCAGTTCAAGAGAAGGGGAATGTCCATAACAGGAACTGGCTTAGGCAGAGGGAATAGTTGTTGAAGAGGGAGAAGAGGGGGTCAGGGATATGTGTCTGTTGTGAGGATGAGTGGGCTATAATCTTAGAGTTTTGTTAGGAAAAATATTTCAGTCCTTGCTTCAAGGCTGGCAGAGACTTAATCAGGGGAAACAAAGATAAATAAGAGAGGGGGAAGGGTCTAAGGAATCGTCTGGAGTTGGTCAATGCTTGAATTTTCATGACCTTGCATTTTAAAAAGGGTGCAATTTTGGCCATTTTGCCTCAGCAAGGTGCCCAAACGTCTGGAGTTGATCTAATGAAGATTATTGGTTGAAATGTTACTGGGATAGCGTCAGAGGGTAAAAGAATTATAGAGATCATTCTAGGAGAAAATCCAGATTTACGAGTTCTTTAAGATACCACAAAGCAAATTGGATATTAACTTGATGCAAGTATTGTTCATTGTCTACCTGTAACATTTTTGTCTACCTGTAACATTGAGTCATTGTTTTCTTGAATCAAATTTAGGGACATCTCATTAAGAATCCTAGCACTCAAAGGGCCAAAAGTTTGCTTGAGATACCTTCTGCACATCGTATTATTATAAGTGGCACGCCAATACAAAACAATCTCAAGGTATTCACGGTTAAAATTGTAGCTTCTGCTTGTTTATTTTATTTTGAACACTTATTTTGAATAATCAAGTAGCTGATGTATGGTGTTTTTATCTTGGGTTCCTTCCTTCCAATTTAAAATAGGAATTATGGGCCTTATTCAACTTCTGTTGTCCTGAGCTTCTAGGTGACAAGAAATGGTAATTCTGCCGTTGTGCTGTAATTTGATTCTTATTACGCACTCTCACTTCTCCCAAGAAACTTTGGCTGTATCCTATATACGTATATTTCTTTTACAGGTTTAAGGACAAATATGAGTCTGCCATTCTCCGTGGTAATGACAAAAATGCATCTGATAGGGACAAGCGCATTGGTTCAGCTGTTGCAAAGGTGTGACCTCTTAGACATTTTTTTATGCATTAAATTTGGAAACATGAAATCGTCAAAATTTGCCAAACACAAAACTGCTTTGATCAGTTGCGTATGCTGTATTTTGCTGCTGCCGCTGCTTTTTTTTGCTCTATTTTTTTGAAATTTTTTGACTGGCACCCTTTTCAGTAATGTGAAATATGAGATGTCTCCTCGTTTTTGTAATCGTTTGACTCTTCCCTTGTTGTTTGACCTCTTCCACGATCTGTTGAAAGAACATAAATAATAATTGGACTTACCGTTATGTTGGGACAAAAATCTCCTTAGTTTTATAAAAAAAAGTCTGTTTAGAGGATCAAATCTAGGTGAACTCCTGAACTAAATCTGAAACGGGTCAATAAACTATTTCATTCTTTAACTGATCTAACACGTTTGACCTTAGGGCCCTGGTTGACTGCCAGGAGAAGGAAAGGAAAGTGAACTTTATTTGGTTAGAAGGAAAGTTGTGGGACCCATGTCTCTCTTTATCTTATTAATGAGTTGTCCAAGATTAACCTACTGTTTACCATCCAGCAGTACAATTATCTGCCTTCCAACCAAAAAATAGAATTGTGGAATCATGAACCTGTCATCCTGTTACCATCAAACGACCGTACGGAGTGTTTTCACTCTGGGATGCCAAATGTTATTTGTCCATCTGTCTGTCTCACCCTCTTCTTCCCTCTCCCTCAACACAGTTGACGCTACTCAAATCCTCTCCATCTCTCCTCTCTTGTAACTCTCTTTTTTCTTCCCATCAAGATCTCATGCACAACTTTCCTCCTTCTCCCCATCTCCTCCTCCTCCCTCTCTAGCCCTAATCCTAGCGGTCGGTTCCACCACGATTTAAGTAGAAATCTAGTTCAATAACTGTGACAACGTTCTCAGATTTAGGTACCCCCAATCACGTAACTCACTTTGGAACAAAAAGCCCCGTCATTGCATTTCTGTGGAAGATTTTTGGATTATTTTTTTTATTGAGAAAATCAAATCTTGTGTTTGTAGTTATTTAGAGACAAAATGTTATAAAAAATATGCTGGGGGTGCTTCAGGCATGAGCACGGGGTGTGCCACAAACACCTGACAAGTTAGGCACAAGAATGGTGTGTGCCGTGTGCCCGGATTGTCTAGTGTATACATAGATGGAAAACCATTATTGCAATTCTGCTATCACGAATTGCAGCATCCGAATTAGGAAATTAGAATTGGATATGTAAAAATCAGATGGGAAATAAATTTGAAGCGAATTGTGACCCGTCAAAACATATGAAATTAATTCTGACAGGTTTACAGCGGACCTGTGTTATATACATCTGTGCGTGTATATAATACAGGAACAGATTTGGCCCTCATATTTGCAACAGATTAAAAGTTGAGTCTAATTTGCATGTGACAGTACCATTTTAATTATAAAACCCTGACTTTAAGTGCCTAAAATATTTCGCGTTGGTTAAGATCTATGAAGCACGGACTCGACACGTTATATGGGTTACGGCACGACTCGGGATACGCGATACGTGATTTTTCCAAAATGTAGGATACGACACGCATAATATTTATATTAGTGAAATAAAACAGAATTTGTTTAGCAGAATACTTAAATACATAGTTGTCAAATCGCGAATCGTTTACCCTCCGAATTGCGAATCGTGAATCAAATCGGAACCAAATGATAAAAATGTAGAAAAACATATGTACATGGGATTTAACACTATAGAATTGGTAATTAAGCATAATATGACAAAAACCAAAGTTTAACACAAATTTGTACATACATAAATCAAAGTTTAACACAAATTTAAAACAGTATTAATTTAAAACAGCCTACATATTAATTTAAAACAATAAAATGAATACTAAGATTTATTAAAAACAGTAAAACTGTAAAACAAATACTTCCAAAAATTTTAAACAGCCTACCTACTAAGATTTTTAATATTAATTTAAAACAGTAAACCATATTAATTTAAAACAATAAAACAAATACTAAGATTAACTATAAAACAATATTAATTTAAAACAACCTTCATATTAATTTAAAACAACAAAACAAATATAGCTTCAAAGATTTTATAACAAATACATAGGTTATAACAAAAAAAAGCAAAAGATAGAAGACATTCAGTCAAGAGAATAAACAAGAAAAGTCTGCTGATAATAACCGAGCCAAGAGAACTTATTTTTCTCTAAAACTCAGTTTCTTAACGGTATCCTTTGTTGTTTGCTTCTTTTTTATTTGTTTTATTAAAACACACGGATGGTTATAAGGTAAAAAAATTGCGGAAAAAAAAGTGAATCGGGTTTGAATCGTGAATCGGACCCGAATCGGATCTGAATCGTAAGATTCGAATTGTGAATCGCCGATTCAGTCCGATTTTTTAACCCTATACGATTCTCAACTCGATTCGAATAATTTTATGGGAGAATCGAATCAAATCCTACGATTTTGACAACTATGCTTAAATATAACATACTTAACTTAAAATATAATAGAATCAACTACAATAACAATACAAATTTAAACAATAAATTGATAAAATTCAATAAAATTGAAAATAGAATGAATTTTGGTTGCAAAAGATAGGGTCTGTATGAAACTTTTGCGTCTGGATTGATCTTTTGTGAATGAATATGGTATTTATTTTTTATTTTTTATATATATATTATAATCAGTGTTTTAAGTTATTAAATATTTATGATGTAAATGACGCCAAATGGGGGCAAGAAAAGATAAATCTCTCTCAAACTCTTTCTAATCAATATCTCATAAAATGGAAGAATGCCCCAAATGAGACTACATATGGGTATTTATAGGAAGGAGGTTGCTTGGCCTCTAAGCTAAGAATCTAATTACAATTATGTCCCTAAGTGCCAATTAACCTTCCTTCCTCTAAATACTAACAAAAAAGGAAAATACAATGAAATATTAAAAATAAAAGAAAGACTAAAAAAATAACAAAAATACAATAAAACCCTAAAAATACTAAAAATAACCCATAAGTCTTCATTCACATCATTCTCTCCACCTTCGAAAAAGTTCGTCCTCAAACTTTAAGATTGAGATCGAATGCAAAAATTTCTAAAAGTGCGGAAGAGGCAAGACTTGAGGGGCCAAAGCGTAAGTTCTAAAAATGTGAGGAAGACTCTTCAGTTATTGCATCAATCTTCATCTTCTTCCTCATACCGCTCATGTCCAACATCAAAAATATCTACCACCGGGGTCAAAAACCAAGGTTTTGGTGTCAAACCCTAGTTCTTGATGGGATTGGGCCAAAATGGGCTGAATTTGGATTGAATTTGTGGGAGGAGGGTTCTTGGATGGATTGGGATAAAGAAACGCCAATTTTTGAACAAAAAATTTGTCATTGACCACCATTTGAGTGATCGGACCATGGATTAATGGATAACAGGGCTGTCCTAAGGTTTTGATTACAGAAATTGCACCGATCGGAGCCAGAAGCTGCTCACATGCTAAGATTGGAGTCAGCATAAGTCGGTTGGCCTATTTGTCCGCCGAAAAAGGGTCGGAAATGTCGACGAGGGCCGAACGCAAACCGGAGGAACAGAGCAGCCCTGATTGGAGCAGGTTGGCCCTGTTTTTTTGGAGATTCTTGGACGCCAAATTGGATCTGGGGCAGATCTGGCCTGTCAATGAAAATCGGGGTCGACTGAGGTCATTTGAGGCCGGAAACTGTTCGGCCATGTTGTCTGGTTCCTGACGACTGCTGGAGGGGCTGGTCGATTGCTGGCGGGTCAGGAATGGGACATTTGGGCCTTCGTCGGCCACCACCAGGTTGGTCTGACCAAGAGATTGGGACTGGGGGCTTCGTCCGAGGTGTTCTTCCCCTTGAACAAGGCTGGTCAGCGGGTCGGGTGGGGTTAGGCAAGGGTTTTGCCCTTGCTGGTGTGGGGAAGGGGTGGTAGAGAGTGGTTGGATGGTGGTTCTTGATGTGGTGGAGGGTGAAATAGGGTTAGGGTTTTGATTTTCTTGGGGTGGTGGTGTGAAATGGGTTGCGGAAGCGTAGGTAGAGGGGTTTTGGGGGCTAGGGTTAGAGTTATTGGTGGTGGGTGGCTCAAGGTGTCATTGGTGGTGGTGGTGGTGGTGGTGGCAGTAGGTCGAAATTTGGAGGAGGTGGGGGTCGTGGTGTGATGGTAATTTGGGTGGTGGATTTTGTGAATTGATCTCATCCATTTGGACCTTCAATTGGTTGAGGGTGTCCATGATTTGATCGAAAGGATTTGTCGCAGAGGTGTTCATCTTTTCTTGGACCCACCTTGATGTTGTTTACGATTTTTTTTTTACAACAACAACCGGTGGATCGAACTAGGCTCTAATACCAATTGACGTAAATGACGCCAAATGGGAGGAAGAAAAGACAAATCTCTCTCAAGCTCTTTCTAATCATTATCTCATAAAATGGAATAATGCCCCAAATGATGCTATATATGGGTATTTATAGGATGGAGATTGCTTGGCCTCTAAGCTAAGAATCTAATTACAATTATGTCCCTAAGTGCCAATTAACCTTCCTTCCTCTAAATACTAACAAAAAAGAAAATACAATGAAATACTAAGAATAAAAGAAAGACTAAAAAAATAACAAAAATACAATAAAACCCAAAAAATACTAAAAATAACCCTTAATTCTTCATTCACATCAATTTGACTCCATTAAAAATTTTAAAATACTAAAAAACTACCCTAGTGTGTCAAAAAATGTGTCCTCCGCGTGTCCTAATGCGTCCCCCAACGTGTCGTAACATGTCCCTCAACGTGCCCCCCAACGTGCCCGCCAGGACACTCTAGGACACACGTATCCTAACATTTCCCCAGCGTGTCCGAGCGTTTCCCGTGTCTGACATGTGTCAAACAGGATTCATTGCCTTTGGGAGATTGTCCGTGCTTCATAGGTTAAGATTAAAACAAGAACAGGGATTTCTTTATGATATTTAGGAATGATAAGGTGTTTGATTTATTGAAAAGAAGTACATGATGAGTTTGTTTTTCAAAAACCGTGGACATTTCTTGTTATAAAACTATGATATTGTTGTTGTGTACAAGAGGGAAGATTAGTTTATTAACTTTATTGAAGACAATTTTCATGTATGTGATAAGATTTAGTATAGTTTTAACATTGCTATCTGGTATTTCAGTCCATGTGATTGTTTTGATGGTCCAATCACTGTTCACTTATTTGTGTTTTTCTGTTTCGTGTCTCTACACACTCAATGTTTTTTCTTTTCCCAATTAATTTTTTTCCCTTAACATCTTGTTTGGCCTTGAATGCTTGTCTTTGCAATGATTACTTGTGAGGTAGGCCTCCTAGAGTTCATAAAACTGTGGGTCTCTATCATAACATTATTGTAATTTTCTGACAGGAATTAAGAACACGTATTCAACCTTATTTTTTGCGTCGCTTAAAAAATGAAGTGTTTCGTGAAGATGATCCTGCAAACGCTGCCAAGCTTTCTAAAAAGAATGAGATTATTGTGTGGTTAAGGTTGAGTAGTTGCCAGGTACAATGTCCTAAACTTCATTTGTGCCTCATGCCAACGCATTTGGCTTTGGTTATATGAAAAGAAGAATTTCATAACCTTGTTGTTCTTTATTGTATTCTATTTATTTGCCTTTTGTGTAGCGACAACTATATGAAGCCTTTTTGAAAAGTGAGCTGGTTCTTTCAGCATTTGATGGCTCACCATTGGCTGCACTCACGGTACTGTTTCATGTGGAGTCCTCTTTTATCTATTACCCTGGTCTATTAGCTTGTTTAATATTTATTTTTGTGAACCCAGGGGGTGTGGTAGAGCGGTAGGGGCTCTTCCTCCCTTAACCAAGTGTCGGGGGTTCGATTCCCGCCTTGGGTATGGAGCAGCCTTAAATCTCTGGGCCAGCTGTCCCACCCATAGAGGTGCCTACAACCAGCGAAGGGATTAGTCACTAAGTCGCTAGTGGATACCCTGGTATAAACCAAAAAAAAAAAAATATTTATTTTTGTATATTTTTTATACATGTATTTATTCTATAAATGTTTAAGAATTTTGAATAATATATTCAAAGATTTCACAAGGACTTCTTTCTTTCTTTAATGTATTTTATTTCTTCTATAGTATGATCTCAATAGTTGTAGGATGTATTCCATTTTTATTTGTAGAATAAAGTTTATTTTTCTCTATTGGGCCAGTTATGTGAACAATATGTTTTATAAAGATAATTAAAGACTTTCTTATTAACCAAGATCTATTTTGGTTCTGACTGACACCAGAGAAATAGGCATTCGTCTCATATTTTTTTTACAGTAACATATAAAAAATATGCCAAAATGAGGGTGCTACCCATGTACACTTGATTTATGCATAAGAAATAATACTACAAAACTACCCTGAAAGGCGAAAAAGGCCCTAAACAAGGACTTTATTTTTGGAATAGAGAATTTGTTGTTTTAAAAACCTGGCCAAGGGCCACACCAAATGCCTTTATACTCATTACAACAATATTCATCAATTGGTCTCCAATTATCATTACTGTTGACCATTATAATTATTTATATTGTTTTATATGATTTTTTAATTACTATTTAGTTATGTGCTTGTCCTGTTATTAAATATTGAGCGATTTCGGGTACACTTAAAAAATTAAATCAAGGATCATTTGTTTGAAGTAGATTTTGAAGAAAATATGTGATCATCCACTTCTCTTGACGAAGAGAGCTGCTGAAGATGTACTGGAAGGGATGGATTCAATGCTAAACCAGGCAGATCAGGGCATGGCTGAAAAATTGGCCATGCACTTGGCCGATGTCACTGAGAAAATTGACTTTGTGGAGAAGCATGAAGTCTCTTGCAAGATTTCTTTTATACTATCTTTACTGGTGAGAATACAACAGTTCATAGATCAGATCTGGATAAATTATTTGATTGCTTCTGTCTGACACCTATGATACCCTGTGGCAGCGCAATTTAATCCCCAAGGGTCACAATGTTCTTATCTTTTCTCAGACACGCAAGATGCTTAATCTCATTCAGGTTACTATCAAATCATTATTATTTTTCTCGCTTGTACCTTAAAAGAGTTGAATATTTGGGGCCTCCACTTTCTACATTTCATTCTCTGTGAAATATTTAATGTAGCTAATGATACATCACAGGGTCTCTGCTCTTTGTTATGTTCTATTTTTCTTGTCTTTATAGAACTTGTTTTTGATTAAATGCAAGAACTTTATTGCCATATCAATGAAATGACTAAGAATGGTGGACCAAAATTTCACAAGATAGAATAAAGCGACAGGTAAAATCACTTACAAGCTGGGAAAAAGAAAAGGATCCGCGGCCTCTAAGATAACCCGTATACAGCAAGACGTAAGATAAACCGTATACAGCAAGACAATTCACCGAACTTCATTTTTTAACAGCTCATAAATACCCCCACCCATCCAGCCACTAAAGCACAATTCAAAAGCCCCAGAAAATACTCTATTTACATGTGGCCACTTGTAATGAAAAAGCAGTTCAGTTGTCCTTGGTCACTGCAGCATCCCGGCTCAGCATTTTGAAAAGCCCATACAGATGTTACAAATCTGGACTTCTCTCAAACTCCTTTTTCCAGCATAGGCTCGTTCCTCTCGAACCAAATATTCCACACTGAAGTTACAATAACAACACTCCATAAGAATTTGGGTTTCGTTCTATCCTGCACCACCACCGATTCCATTCCATAGAAAGGAAAGCCCATGACTAAGTCATATTTTCAAAGAATTTTGCTCCGTAAATGTCTTAAAATTTATAGAACTACTTTTCCTATTATAAACTATGGCTATTATAAAAATTGGCCCTTCTTCTAGGAAAAACCCACGATTAAGCTGCTTTAGTGACGAGCACACTTCATTGTCTGAGTCACAAATGCCAGCGGTGGAGTTAATGGGTTAGGTTTTGATGCCTTTGATTGTCAACAAAGTCTCCTTAATATTGACGAGAGGATATGCCAGGTGCTATGGTGGGTTTCACATGCTGCTATCCTTGGTATGATGGGATATTCGGATATGGTGACAGAGTAGTGGGGGCAGACTGTCCTTGCAATGGTCAGCTGACGTGACTTCAGGTCATTGGTGTGTGCTCTACATGTTGCCAATGTACGAATTGGGAAAAGGTAACGCTTCTTATATGGGCAGATGACAACTGATGGTCGTTCTTTCTCATTCTCTGCTAGGCTCTAAGATAACCTTAAGGGGAAATTTTGCCATATCTTATTACGTACACCAAGCGCCCTTAATATTATATGGAAGTTGAAATGCTAATATCTAATGATATGAACTTCAGTCTTTTTTCCCCAATCCGTACATTGACAACGCTTATCTAGGCGATAAAAAATTCTAGGGAACACATATATCACATTTTGGCTTGGACTCCTTGGAGTTCTTTTCCTAAGTTACGGTTGAATGAGTGAAGATTTTGATTCCTTTCTGTACTAAGGAGTTACTACTATTTGTATCTTTTCCTCCTATTCCTTTTCCCCCTCTTAAATTTCCTTTGAGAATTATATAAGCTTTACGTTGGGATTTAACTCTGGTTTGACCTTTGTACTCAGGAATGTCTTGCATCTGAAGGTTACGAGTTCTTGCGGATTGATGGTACCACTAAAGCTACTGACAGATTGAAGATTGTTAATGTTTGTGCTCTTCTTAGAGTCTCATTTAGTTTTAGGGTCATTTTGACTTAACCCCAAAATATTAATGCATAATTTGACTTAACACCTTGTTTTCATAATTATTTTACTTTGCCCCCAACACAGGGGTTAAGTCTAATTTTGCATTATAAACAAGGGGCAAAGTCAAATAAATCCCTTAGACTTAACTCTCTATTTTTATACAATATTTTGAGATAACCCTCTCATGTGTGTGTGTGTTGTGGGGGGAGGGGGTATGTCAAAGAGATTAGCAAAGTGGGGGTTAAGTCAAATATTGCATTAAAAAGTGAGGTTAAGTCAAAAAGGCCCTATTTTTTATATTTATATTTTTACATAGAAATAATATATACTGTTTCGATTTTTATGTCAACTTAAATACAGAACTTCCAAGAGGGTAATGGAGCTCCTATCTTTCTCTTAACTTCTCAAGTTGGTGGGCTGGGACTTACACTTACAAAGGCAGATCGTGTGATAGTGGTTGATCCAGCCTGGAATCCAAGGTGAAAGAAAGAATATTCTTATTAATTTTTCCCAGATGCATGAATGAAATTTGATGATTCAAAGATAAAGTTGGTAGCTGTATACTTGTATTGAAAACTTTATATTTTGATCTTCGGTGGACTAATGTCATACAAAGTATTTTTCTTTAATAATATATCTTATTTCAATTCTTCAGTGGGAGAAAGGCGACAGTCAGTTCCAGAATGAATTTTGAACTACTTGCTTTTGCAGTAGGCTACTTATGCACGCGATTGTTGGATATCTTTGTTAATGTTACACGTGGAATTACTTTATATAAATAAGAATAATACACTAATGTATATTTAGTTATATATTCTAATTTAATGTATACTTTAACTATTAATGGTCACTATAATAAGGTCTTTATAAAGGTTATTTATAGAAAAACCATCAGCCAAGCATGGGACTGTATCGTAAACATGTTATATATGAAGAAATAATGTAATGGTTGTTAGTGATTAATGCTATATATTTGTATTATTTTTGTTCTTCCATTTCGTAAAAGCAAATGGCCACGTCTTCCCTTTTCCCCCTACACTTGTCATTTTCTGTTCAAATTTGCAAACCTGACTTCCCTTCCCTTTATTTTTTTTTTTTTGAGCTCAAAATTTTTAGGAAAAATGATTAAAGATTGACATAATGACATTCGTCCCATTTTAAAAACTAATGAAAAACTGAATGATAAATTTACGCCATTTAACTGCAAATAGGATCGCAGAGATTTTCACTGCCAACATCTTGGAAATCCATATTGTGGAGAATCATTCACCACATGATTATATACACAGTTCTATCAGAATTGCAGCCTAGGAATTATAGCAATTGGTGTTGTGCCATGTGCATTTCTGCATGTCTGTTATGTATACTTTGGCTCTTGCTGTGGATTATTTTTGTTTTTCTCAATGTCAAAGGTGCCTTTTTGTCTTTTGCTTTTTTCATTTTCTGAAGGAAGGCATGGTCGTGGTTCATGTTACAAGTGTTAATTTCGATCTTTCTCTTTGCAGTACGGATAACCAAAGTGTTGATCGTGCATACCGTATTGGGCAGGAGAAGGATGTTGTTGTGTACAGATTGATGACTTGTGGTACAGTTGAAGAAAAAATATACAGAAAGCAGGTTGAGCATTTTTCCAAAATTGTCTCCATTTTGGTGGTGTGCAGTTTCCTTTAGTCACCAACAATTGAAATTTTCATTAGTTTATATTATAGTTCCCAATTGTCACCAAATTTTTGGAATCATTGCAGTAATTTATATCATAGTTCACTCATAAAGTTCACAATCTCATTTGAAAAGAATATGCTCTTGCCTCGAGTAAAAATACCTAACTTTGGTTGGTTTTAAAGTAATATGCTCTTGCCTTGATGCCCCTTGAGAAAATGAGGTTATGATCTGGCCTTCATTATTGAATGTCTTAACAATACCTGATCGCTTATTATTGAATGTCTTAACAATACCTGATCGCTTATTTGTTCTGAAAATGCCAATGCCTCTCCTGGAATATATTGCATAGGTTAAGAACATTCTCTACAGAGATGCATAATCATATTAGTATACCCAGTACAGTCATTCTTCAAAAATTTGAGGAGTCCATACCGTGCCATATTTTGATTGTTTAAATCTAATATTGCAGATATATAAGGGCGGGTTGTTTAAAAGTGCAACTGAGCACAAGGAACAAATTAGGTATTTCAGTCAACAGGTACGCACGTTGTTTTTATCAGTTTAAAATAATCCTCAAGTCCCTTAACCTTCTCTGGGAATAATATAATGGCTTACTGAATTTTCCAGGATCTTAGAGAGCTCTTCAGTATCCCTAAACAAGGTTTTGATATTTCTCTCACTCAGCAGCAGTTGCATGAAGAGCATGATCGACAACATACAATGTACAGTTTGTTGTTGATATTTGTATTCCTCAAGTGATTTGCAGTCTTTAGTGGCATTCTGTTTAAACTGTAATTTTCAGATGCCCCTGTGCAATTGATGTACTAAGGTTAAGTTTTAGTAAGTATTTGTGATGAAAATCTCTCTTGCCATGAATGCCACGAATCACAGCAACGGGCACACAAACAATGAGTTCATTCAAAAACTTAATACATAGAAGAAGAACAAGCACCAACATTTTTTGTAATGTAGTTTTTTAGCACAAGCTTTTCACAATACAAGAATCTTTTAGTTTTTATGAAACTTGAAGGTAATTATCCATTAATTGCGGGGGTGGTACTTTATTAGTTGCACTTACCAATTCAAGGATAATAATATGAATAAACAGAGAAGGTCTATTTATCATTGATGGGATACTCTTTCAAATTGGCTGTGTTATATAACTTCCGATGTGGCATCTAGTTTCTTTGCAATGTTTATTATGATTTGAGCATTTTTTAGTTAGTTTTTGTTGTTTTTATTACACGCCTGAAATTATTATATTAATCTAATTGTCGTCCTTTTTCCTGCTTGAAATTTAATTTTGCATTTTACTGTAGGGAGGATTCTCTGAAAAGCCACATACAGTTTCTGGAAACTCTAGGTATAGCTGGAGTTAGTAACCACAGTTTGCTCTTCTCCAAGACAGCACCTGTACCAGTTGTGCCAGAATATGAAATAACAAGGTGAGACCTTTTTATCTTACATGATTTTTTTTCTTTTTTTTTTGGTTGCAAATAAAAAATAATTTCTTGGGTAAATTGCAAGAGACCCCATGAACTATATCATACAGGTCGTTAATACCTCCTTGAGCTATGATTTTTTCACGACTCCATTAACTATTTTATTCCACTGCAAGTACCTCTTCGTGTAGCTAAACAAATTTTTTAGAAACTAATAAGGGGGCATTTGCAAATTTTTCATGGTTTAGGGGGGTTAGTCGCCTTGGTAGGGGAGTGTTTTCAATCATAGGAACTATTTATGGCTTTATTGGATTGGATATTTGATGTGGTCAACTTAGTGAAAAGTCTATTTCATAATATTTTAGTTAGTGGTCCCTGTTTTTTATAAAATTTTAGCGTTTGGTCCCTGCGCGGGATTGTTAAAATAACAGTGCAGTTTATAAAATAACCACGCAGGACTGCAAAGTAAGTTAAAAAATGGACTTTTCAATAAAATATCTTTTACATTAGGGACTGTTACGTAAAAGTCCCTTTATTGCATTTTTCCTATTCTAAAAAAAAGTCGTACCCAATACACAATGCTCCCGCATAACTGCAAGGTCTGGGAGAGGCGGATGTTGGCTGCCTTACCTCATATATGGAGAGACTGATCCCATGTCTGGAACCCGAGACCAATCGTAGCTTGGGCGAGGGCACTTGCCATCACACCAAATTTTGCGTGACGTTTGGTTGCACTTTGTACCTCACTACAATATGAACATGTATGAAACTCCTCTATAACCATTTATCTTGAACCACAACTTGATGCTGTCATTGAGCAGACCATGTTATGTGTGTGTGTGTGTGTGTATATATATATTTTTTTTTTTTTTCCTGTGTACATTTTATTCCTGTATTGAATATTTGCATAAGACAACTAACCTACATGATGTCCAGGGTAAAACAAAGCACATTTGTTGGAACTTCATATTCAAGCTCTTCAATTGAACGTAATGTTAACGGGTATGGCTGTTGACATTCTTTCAACCACACTTTTCTGAGGAACTATTTTTTTCTTTTCTTTTTATATATGTTTTGTTGAAATGGTTCAACTTTATTTGCAACAGATCCGAGTTTGCGTTTAATCCAAAGGATGTTAAATTAAACAAGAAGAATTCTCCTCCAAACAGTGGAAGTAAACTGGCAGAATCTGAAATCAAAAGGAGAATCGAACGCCTATCTCTATTGTATGCAAATAAGGTAAATATCTACTTTTATATTTCTTTGTGCTGATGAAATTGACTATTTTTCAATAGAGTAAATTACCCAACTGGTCCTTTAACTATGGCTCTAGTTCAAAATAGTCCCTAAACGAAATTTTGTCTTAGTTTAATCCTTTAACAATGAATTTGTTGATGTGGCCCTTCCCTTCTAATCACTCAATTTATGTAAATACAGGGTTTCTAAAGGCAAATTATTCAGAAACCCTATTCTTGTGACCAAACACATTTCATTCTCATTGTATTTATAGCTGACAGAGGGTAACAGCAAGACAGTTTGTGGGTTATCTTTTTATTTTTATTTTTCCGAAGACATTTTTGGTTCATTTTAAGTTGGGTTGATTAGATTTAATCAAAGTTAATTTGTGGGTTAAGAAAAGATGAGTGTTGATTAGGTTTGAAATATATGTTGATTTATGCTAGAATGTGGTTTTATTTAGAATATAGGTTGGTTTGTCAAATTTGCCCCTCATTCTGTTGAAGTCAATAACTAATATAACGGAAGGGACATTGAATTAATTTGAAAGCTTAAGGATAAAAGTGAGCAAAAATTCTGTCTAGTGTCCATTTTGAAACTAGGGTCGTTGTTTAAGGGCCATTTAGGCAATTTACTCGTTTAATGTCACATGTACAAATGCTGACTGTCAGCTTGCTTTTACAAGTGACAATAGTTCTGAAATATTTTCTCATTAACTTTAGGCGATGATCGCGAACCTACCAGATAAGGGAGAGAAAATACAAAAGCAAATTGCTGAACTAAATTCAGAGCTTGATATGATTCAGATGGAGAAAGGAAAGGAAAAGGAAACCATTGATTTGGATGACATAACAGGGGATCTTCAGAGGGTGTTGAATGTGTAGAAATGTAGGATCTTATTTATGAGCAAATGGTTCCATTTTGTGTAATAAAAACCTGTTGCTTTACTCGGCAGCAATGACGTATTCTTGATTATTGTTGAATCATTCATATCGATTCAAGTGTGAACTTTGGTCGACCGAGTTGCCAATTTGGGAGATATTTTTCAGTGAATTTTGTGATTATTTGTTTCTTTTGTTCGTCTGCTTGGTGAATTTATATGACGTGTTATAACGAGCGATACGGAAATGCATCGTCATTTTAATTAATTTAAAACGTGATTTAATTTGGAGCGTTCTTGCCAAAGGGTCTAATTTGAACAACCACATTTTTTCGGGAAAAGACACCATTTCAAGGCTATATATATAAGTTTTTCTGCCTAGTTTGCTCCGTAGAAAAAGTTCCTTATTTTTCTACTTTCGTCTTCCTTAAAAGTTGAGAGTTTATCACCATTTTCCATTGTTGGTTTATGGAAGAATCACATCACAGTGCTTCCTGTGGTTGTTGAAGATCGTTTTGTCTTGGGAGACAAACGCTCATTGTTTCTGCAGTAAACATTGTTAAGGAGAGTCTATTTAACGATTGACTTAGTCTTAATCTGCTAAATGATTGAATAAATCACGAACTGTAAGTTCTACCTTCGTTTTTCTGTTTCTAAATAACATACTGTTTTAATATTTTCGTTTTGTAATTATTGTTTTAACATTTATTTTGTGTATTACAAATTATTTACATATAAAAGGAACAATATATTATTTCCTATCCGCAATTCTGCTATTTAATACAATAATTTTTATGTAGTATTCTAGTAACTATATGTTGCTATAGTTAACCAAATCACTCTGTGGACAAGTAAATTGTTTACATTTTTCTTAACTTGTATTAAAGGAGGGTAATTTTAAATTTGACTCTTATTTATTTATGCAGGCCTAGGGCTGTGTTTTTTTTCCGAACTTTCCGATTTTTCCGATTTCCGATCCGATTTTTTCCGAATTTGGAATGAAATTTTAGTTTGCCGATTTCCGATTTTCCGATTTCCGATTTTTTCGAAAAAAATCGGATCGGAAATCGGAAATAATTCTGAATTTCCGATTTTCCGATTTTTCCGATCCGATTTTTCCGAAACTATGCCGATCCGATTTTTCCGATTTATTTCCGAATTATTTCCGATTTATTCGGAATTATTTTCCGATTTCCGATTTTTCCGATTTCTTTTCCGATTTTTTGAAAATTTCCCATATCCCACATCGGTTGGGAGAGGGAGAGGGCTCCAAAATATGCTCTATAAAAGGAGAGTATCCTCCTAACTTCTACACAAATGAAAAATGAGTCAAATCCTCATGTGTTTACATGTTGGGTTAAGCTATTTTCATTGTTTCTTTAAAATGAGAATTTCGAGTAATCGAAAATCCATAATTTATTTTTTTGAAATTTTGGAATTTTCGAAATTTCTGGATTTTTAATATATTTTGTGAATTTCCGATTTTTTCCGATTTTTGCCGATTTTCCGATTTTTCCGAATTCGGAATTTTTTTTAATTTTTCGAAAAAATCGGATCGGAATAGTTATTTTATTTCCGAAAAAATCGGAATTTTTTTCGAATAGGCATTTTCCGATCCGATCCGGCCGAAACACAGCGCTATGCAGGCCCATGGAATTTTCACATCTTTGCCTACAGAGTCTCACAAAAAATTGTATAAAGTGTTGGTAAGTGTTATTTTGTGGGCCAAATGCAAGAAGTGAATGAAATCGAACTAAACTGGGTACATTGATTTAGGTTGGATTGATTTTTTCCTATCTTGGTTTGGTTTCAATTCCAAAAATTATGAATCGATTTGTTCATTTTGATTCCCAGTTACACCACAAACTCGAACCAAATCAAACCATAAGCCAATCCGATCCGAACTAAACCAAGTTCTTAGGCCAAACCTTAACCGATATAATCTTAACTTGTTATTTACGCTTTATATATATGAATATGTTTTCTCTTTATATAATCTTAGACCCAATTGTCGCGGTATGTTTTGAACTCGGACCGATGTTCGCTTTTGACTCCTCACTAATTAAAAAAGGGAAAATTTGGGGTGATATAACAAATGTTTTTTGTGTGACAATTATACTCCGGTTTCTTGGGGGAAGAATTTAAGGCAAAATATTTCACCTTTAGCTTTGAAATTAAGTAAAATATATTTTGACCATTGACCTGGGTGTAAACCAACTTCGGATGTTTGGAGTTGGTCTTGTAACCTGTGTATTAAATTTGAAATATGAACTATAAGGGCTTATGTGATTATGAGGTGTGAATGATTGAAGTGTAGGATTTGTTTGAAATAATCCTGTATGTGACATATGATCAATTCATCACCCTATTTTTGAGAGAATATTGGTTAGGCTTGATTGATTCAACACCCTTAAGTGATTGTGTTAATAATGAACCTTCTTTCAGAGCAACAACGATAACATTACTACACAACATGCATAACATGTGCTCAACACTCACTTGATCGATACATCTATAAAATAGTCACACATCAAACTACACCCACACCCACACACCCACACTAGGCACCCACGTTTTCCTTTAGGCACTACAATATAATGATTTAATCACAACAATCAACACATTATCATAGGTTATCAAGCTAATCAAGGAACGTGGGTTCAAATCTATGATACGAAAGATATAAATAGAAAATGGAAAATAACTTTAATAAGTCAGATAAAATTTAAAATATATGGTGTGATGGCAAGTGCCCTTGCCCAAGCTACGTTTGGTCCCCGGTTCGAGACATGTGCAACCGATATCTGTCTCTCCCAGATCTTGCAGTTATGCGGGAGCCTTGTGCATTAGGTATAACCTTTTTTTTAATCTTCACTCGCACAACTGTACATGCTTTTCCTCTTCTGGTGTACATCATATTCCATGACATAAACAATCTCCATCGACACCCATTTCAACAAGAAAGAAGAGCAAAAAATCATAAGACAAGCCCTATATAAAAAAAAAGCGAAACAAATTCACACATATCATATGAGCTCTAAACCATGCTCTAATACCAAATGTGATAACTTGTAATCTCTATATTTACGATGATTAGTCATAATATGAGTGGTAAGTAATTAATAACCATTCTAAGCATGTGGAGTAACATAAAACTCATAGTAAGATAATACAAAATTCTCAACGCATAAAAATGCCAATAAGTAATATCACGTATCATTGATCTCAAATACATGAAAGTCAAAACGTATTGAGTACAACTTTAGAATCCTATGAACCAATGAACGGGTAAAATTTAATTTATAACAGGTATAAGAGATCTATAACATCTAAAAGAAACATGCACTAAGAATCTTCAACCGCAACAAAACTCCAATGAGAATCAACATTCCACCACTAACTCTTTTGGTACTCGAACTTCAATTGAACCTAAAGGGGGTTGTTAACGAAACGTGGATTAGAGCCACTAAAAGTGATTCCAAACAGAGTTGCAATGCACTACACCAAATTCTGCGAATGGTCACGGTAAAGGGGTCACGACCCAAAACAGTGACCATGGCCAAAATGGGCATGACCAAATCCATGACTTAATGTGGTCATGTGTCGTCTTGTAGGTGGTCATATCTGACTCCTTCGAGTCACAACTCTAAGCCGTGACCATTATGGTGCCAAGTTTCCCTCCAATTTTGGTCAAGGATGAGTCACGGCCCTTAGCCGTGACCACAAACCCCAATACACAAGTAGATGGTCACGACTTAAGTCCGTGACCATTAAATTATATGAGTCACGGCTTTGGGCTGTGATCATGGCCTTATTTCCACGCTTACGTGTTAAAAATAAAGGGGTCGCGTTATATGGTCAGGACCCTAAGCTGTGACCATGGTCTTTATACTTAAAAAACGCAAAACAATTTTTCATTTCCCTCAGAAAATTTCTAAACCCTCATTTTCCCTCCCTCCCTCCGGCGATTTCGGTTCTCTCCTCTCAATCTCAAGCTCTCTCTCAATCTCAATCTCAAAGGTAATCTCAATCTTCTCCTTGTTATGTATTTTTGTGTGTGTGTGTTTCTTTGTGTGCGTTTGTGTATATTTCTCTGTGTGTATTGTATATATATATATATATATATATATATATATATATATATATATATATATATATATATATATATGTAGGTGTGTATACATTGTCATTGTGTGTATTGTGTATGTGTGTATGTATGTATGTATACTGTAAACGTGTATGTGTGTGTGTATTCTAAAAAAAATACATATATATGACTAATATTGGTTTAAGTTTCAAACTAGGGCAAATTTTAATTTATTGGATATTGTTGGTTTAATTTTCAAACTAGGGCAAATTTTAATTCAATGGATATTGTTGGTTTAAGTTTGGGGCTGAAATATAAAAATATACATCTCCATTAATATTGATGCTAAATTTGGGATTAATTTTAGGGGCTTTGTAAAATTAAATCCAAAAAATGCATCATCTATTAATTGTAGGGGTGACGTTTGTAAGGGATTAATTTTATGACTAATGTTTGTAAGGGTTAATTTTAGAGTTGATTTTAGGGATTGTTGGCTTAAATGACAAAAGTAGGTATTCAAAACCTAATAAATTAATAGTTGATGATTCATTAGAGCCATAATTTATAGGATTCATATTCACGCCCTCGTACATAATAACTCGTTAATGATTCATTAAAGCCATTATTTAGAAGAATTATAATCACGCCCTCGTTCATTTTTCTCAGGAAAAACGAGTCACGGTGCTAATAAATGGAAACAAGAGTGGTAAAGGTTGCAATTGGACCGCACGCGTACATCTTTCATTAATGACCCTCAAAAAGTGGGTACTCCGGTTTATTGGTATGGGAATAGGAAGATCGAACAATTTAACTACCTTATAAACCGTGGAGTTCATCTCCCGTAAGAGTACTTGTTCGATTGTATTCTATTTTCCCTGCGAGAATGTTGGGATGAAGCTGTACAATATATATTTCGCGTACATAATCCCGATAGACCACTGACCTTGCTTATGCTATTAGAGAAGGCAGAAAAAAAAATTCACCCATTATGGATATAATTACGTACAAAGAGCATTGACGAAGACTGTGATGCCTCACGTTATATGCACGTCAAACTCAATCTTTCCAATAGGCTGAAGAGGATGAAATTTCGAGTTTATGTCGCTGACATCTATGCATTCATTATAAATACGCTTCCTCCTAATTGGGCACATGCAAAAATCTATAGGTTTTTAAAAACAAATCCAGACTGGATGGGGATCAAGCACATTGAACTTTTGTTTAAGTCTTACCATGAAAAGGTAGATTATAATACATGGTCAAAAAATTTATTTTGTTAGTTATAATTTCATATTGAACTTTGAAATTATGCATATATTATTATATATACACATTTAACTTTTATTATTTTTGTAGATAATGTCGAGCGATAATGGAAGCAACGCTCCAACCAACAACGTGACACAACCACAAGGAGAATTCTCATCACTAATCGGTGAGCAATGCTCAACTCCACAAACTGTTCACTCCCCTACTCCGAGTTGATGTAGGCAAGGTACTCCCACTAATCCAACAGACACGCCCAACGCTCTTGAAACAACTGAGTCAGTTGAGAATAAGCCGATTGGGTTCTCTTTTTTGGGAAATAACCCCACGGGGGATAAGAATCACGTTCAACATTTTAAAGCCTAATGTCTGTCCTTGACAAAAATGAATGTGGGAATGGGAGGAGCTGACAATTGGAACCTCGTAGATAAAGTTATTAAAGATGACATCTATGAGCAACTCAGTAAACGGTTTTATTTTCCCTAAACTCAAAAAATAAGGTGCTTTCTCGGGTTGTTGAACAACTCCGAACATATCGGAGAAACCTTAGGCAAAAGCATTTTCTTAAGGGAGCATCGAGCTCCGACATTTTGGCACTCAAAGATAAAGTCCCCTCGAACGTTAGGATGCCAGTCTCTCATTGGAATGATTTTCTGGAGAATGAGGCGAAGGACTCCAAAATGCTGCAAAGGGAGAAAAATAAGCAGAATAGGGCCAAAAAAACTGATGTCCACCGGCTTAGCTCGAAATCTTATGAAGATTTGAAGAACGAGCGATCGACCGTTACGAAATGCAGCCCGGATGAAGGAAAAACACCAAATAGGGCCAACTTGTACGTGCATGCTAGACGAGACAAAGATAATTAATTCTCTCCTGACTTGGCCAAGACTCTAGAATCAATAGAGTCTATAAGTAGTCAGCCAAATTCAAGCCCGTTCGACGACATTGATAATGATGCCATCGTACAAACCTTTGGGAAGGACCATAGAGGGAGGACGAGAGGTTTGGGGTCGCATATGTCAAAACAAGATTCAAACACATGCACCTCTGGTGGACGAGCTTTCTGCTGTTAATAAGCGTTTCGCGTCTAGCGATGAACGTCAATATGGGATTGAAGGGGATATAATGGGGCTTCGAAATGAATTGGGAGGTGTGAATGATAAACTTGCACAAATTATGTCCTTTTTAACCGGTCGTATGCCCATGCAGCCCCCAATGCATCCCGATTTCCCTCCACAGATGTCGGTTCCTCCTCAAAATTTTTCTCGTTCTCCACCCCCCCACAGATTTCGGTTCCTTCTTCAACATTCCCTTTCTCAGCGCCTCAGCATAGAACAGGTCTTGAATCATTGTCAACAACCCACGCTAACTATGGCGAGACATACTATATACGGGATCTGAGCGGTAAATTTGTCGTTGGGATTTGCACGCTCATGTCCACTGTCGTAAGAACTTTAGTACATAATCGACCTTTGCAGGAGGGAAAGTGTCAGATCGTGGTTGATACAGTATATGAGGGCCGTGAAACTGTTCCAGCGCACGTTAGCAGTGGAGAAGAGATTTTTTTTGAAAAATTATGTAGACTCTGTTACCACTTGGTTAGTTTATCGCTTGATGAAGATGTAGTAATATTTCTCTTATGTTGTAATAATATCAGTAGAATAAATTATTTAATTTGAGTTTAAGTAGTTGTGTAGTATCGTTGATTGGCGTGTTCTTGTATTAGAAGGAGTACGGGATAATGCTTTGGGTTTTTGCCTTCTAATGACATGTTTTTGAACCTAATTCTAGATATTTTCAAATTATCGTAATATTCTCAAATCGGAGGTCCCTTAACCACGTGATCAATTCTTGCGAGTTACGTTGGTCCCGCGCGAGGTGTTCAAACTTCTTTAGTGGTTGTATGATGGGCGATAAGGGGTTTCCCTCTAAAGGCATGTTTTCAAGCCTAAGTGCGGATTTTCTCAAATTATCTTTATATTCTCAAATCGGGGGCCTCGTGACCACGCGATGGGTTCCTGCGAGTTACATTGATCTCGTGCGCGATAATCGCTCCCCTAAAGGAGCCGCTTGGGGGGCGCTAAGGGGTTTTCCCCTTTAACAACACATTTTCAAGCCTAAGTGTGGATTTTCTCAAACTATCGTCGTATTCTCAAACCAAGGGTCCCGCGACCACGCGATCGGTTCTTGCAAGTTACATTGATCTCGTGCGAGGTGTTTGTACCTCTCACGGTGTTGTTTGGGAGGTGTTTTTGGTTTTCGCCCTCAAAAGGCATGTTTGGCTAGAAAATCTGCCTTTTTTGGCCTTGCAAAATGCAGTGTGTTGTAGAGCTCATTGGAATTGTTCTGGAAAGGAGTCCCGGATAATATGATGCTTTTTCCCATTTGGATTTTGATAGAGTATTCCAAATATAACTCCTATCATTACGGGGAGTGTGGCCTTCATCAAGAACCACCAATATAGGACACTCCAGGGAACTCAAGGTGACCTCACAGGGAACTCAACTTATGCTCAAGAGACGAAGGACGGGGAAGAAGTTTCTACTGAGCTGGCTCGACATTAGCCCCAACATTTTGAATAATTTGTAGTAGTAGCTCGGCCCCACCGTTGTGAGCAAAAGAGGTGGCCTCACAAGAAGATTAAGAGCTTGACTACCCTTGATCTTCCTGAGACCACCTTGTAATGTTGAGTTCCCTGCACCTTGAAATTAATCCCTTAGAAATATTAGCGCTTACTCTACTCAACAAAATTGAACTCCACCATCTAAAATTAATAATGGCAACACTTGCTATAGTTGTAAAAATCCAGGGATTCACTCGTGGGAGATTAAGTGGCTCCGTCGGTCCAAAAATGTTCAGACAAAACTCCAAAGACAGTTAAGAGCACAATTCTAGTGTCCTTAGGATTTGTGTTTGAGCTTGTTACATTCTGCGATGCCTCCTTGGACACTAGAAGTGTGCTCTGAACGATCTTTGGAGTTTTGTCTGGACAGTCTTTGGACCAACAGAGCCACGTAGTCTCCCACGAGTGAATCCTTGGCTTTTTACAACTATAACAGGTGTTCCCATTATTGATTTTATATGGTGGAGTTCGATTTTGTTGAGTAGAGTGAGCGGCAATGTTTGTAAGGGATTAATTTCAAGGTGCAGGGAACTCAACAGTATAAGGTGGCCTCATAGGAAGATTAACAACATGACAACCCTCAATAAGGGTTGTCAAGCTCTTAATCTTTCTGTGATGCCACCTCTTTTGTTCATAACGGAGGGGCCGAGCTGCTACTACAAATTGTTCAAAATGTTAGGGCTATTGTCCAGCTAGCTCAGCAAAAACTGCTTCCCCATCCTTTGTCTCCTGAGCATAAGTTGAGTTCCCTGTGAGGCCACCTTTGAGTTCCCTGGAATGTCCTATATTGGTGGTTCTTGATGAAGGACACATTCCCCGTAATGAGAGGAGTCGTATTTGGAATAATCTATCAAACTCCAAATGGAAAAACGCGTCATATTATTCGAGACTCCTTTCTAGAACAATTTCAATGATCTCTATAACACGCTGCATTTAGCAAGGCCAGGAAAGGTAGATTTTCTTGCCAAACATGCCTTTTGAGGGAGAAAACCAAAAACACCTCCCAAACGGCCCTGTGAGAGGTGCAAACATCTCGCACGGGATCAATGTAACTCCCAGGAACCGATCGCGTGATCACGGGACCCCCAGTTTGAGAATATGACGATAATTTGAGAAAATTCACACTTAAACTTGAAAATGTGCCATTAGATGGGAAAATCCCTTAGCGCCCCCTAACCGGCCCCTTTAGGGGAACGATCACCGCGCACGTGACCAATGTAACTTGTAGGAATCGATTGCGTGGTCATGGGACCCCCGATTCAAGAATATGATGATAATTTGAGAGGATTCACACTTAGGCTTGAAAACGTGTCGTTGGAGGGGAAACCCCTTAGCGCCCCCCAAACGACCCTTTTAGGGGAGCAATCAACCCGCACGGGTCCAATGTAGCTAGTAGGAGCCGATCGCATGGTCACGGGACCTCCGATTTGAGGGCACAGTCCAAAACAGAGAATATTCACACTTAGGCTTGAAAACGTGCATTCGGGGGGCGAAACCCCGCAATGCCCCCCAAACGGCCCCGTGGGTGGCACCAACACCTCGCACGGGACCAATATAACACATAAAAACTAATCGCGTGGTCACGAGACCCTCGGTTTGAGAGCACGACCCAAAACAGAGAAAATCCACACTTGGCATGAAAACGTTCCGTCGGGGGGGGGGGGGCAAAACCCCTTAGCGCCCCCTAAACGGCCCCGTGAGCGACGCCAACACCTCGCACGGGACCAATGTAACTCGTAGGAACAAACCGCGTGGTCACGCGACCCTCGATTTGAGAGCACGACCCAAATTTCAGACTGCCTATACTTAGGTTTGAAAGGGCGAAACCTTGCAATGCCCCTAAAACGGCCCGTGGGCAATTTTTATACCTTGCTCGGGACCAACGTACCCCGCATTAATCGATCGCATGGTCATGGGACCCTCGGTTTGAGAGCACGACCCAAAATAAAGAATATCGACACTTAGGCTTGAAAAAATGCCGTCGGAGGCGAAACCCCTTAGTGCCGCCCAAACTGCCTCGAGAACGGTGCCAACACCTTGCACGGGTCCAATGTAACTCATAGGAATCGATCGCGTGGTCTCGGGACCCTCGATTTGAGAGCACGATCCAAAACAGAGAAAACCCACACTTAGGCTTGAAAACGTGTCGTCGGGAGGCAAAACCCCTTAACACCCCCCACACGATCCTGTGAGCGGTGCTAACACCTCGCACGGGTCCAATGTAACTCGTAGGAAGTGACCGCGTGGTCGTACGACCCTCGGTTTGAGAGCACGACACAAAACAGAGAATATCCACACTTAGGATTGAAAACGTGTCGCCGAAGGGAAAAACCCCTTAGCGCCCCCCCACACGGCCCAGTGTACAGCGCGAACACTTCGCACGTGTCCAATGTAACTCATAGGAACCGACCATGTGGTCACACAACCCTCGATTTGAGACCACGACTCAGATTTCATAATGCCTACACTTAGGCTTGAAAATGTGCCGTTAGAGGGGGAAACTCCGCAACGCCTCCCAAACGGCCCCGTGGGCGGCTCCAAAACCTTGCTTGGGACCAACGTAGCCCGCACGAACCGATTGTGTGATCATAGGACCTCCCGATTTGAGAGCACGACCCATATTTCAGAGTGCCTACACGGGACCCCCAATTTGAGAGCACAGGACCCCCGCGAGGGCACCCAAGGATCACTTGCAGCAACTGACCGATTAGCCTCTCGACTCGAGGATTTTTTTTGTATTATTAAAGGTGGTCACGACCCAAAGTCGTGATCATGTTTTCTATACAATAAGCTTGGGAACGACCCAAAGCCGTGACTAAGTTGACTTCTACAGAAAACATAGTCACGACCTAAAGCCGTGATGAAGATTAATCATAAGAAAAATGGTCACGGCTTTAAGCCGTGACCAGGTTTAATTGCACACAAAATATGGTCACGGCTATGGGCCGTGATTATATGGTTTTTAAATTGGGTGATGGTCACGGGTTTGGGCCGTGACCATGCATGTAAATCGAGTCAGGGCTATTGGCCGTGACCATGTCCGTGACTATTAGAAGTCCATGACCATGGCAATGGGTCAGGGATTTGGGCCGTGACCACCGAAATTGGTCACTCCCGATTTGGTCACGGACCAAATCCACGACCTCCACTACCTGGTCAGGAATAAAGTCTGTGACCAATCACCCAGTTTTGTGTAATGGTAAATGTAAATATCACGTTTATTAAGTTTATTACAATTAACCAACAACTAACCACACCAAGGGGTTTCTATCGCCTAACGAGTCTACCACAACGCTAACATATCATTTCTTTATCCCATGCACATCCACATATCAACACTACATTTATTAAAAAAATCTGGCACAACTAATTTCGTATCATCATCCAAAGCTACTTAGACCATCTCTCATCCCACTGCATTCCCTACTCTTACAAAAGACATAACCTATCACCTAAGACTGCTATTGGCTCTCACTCCCCAACATATATATTACCCCATACATAGGCCGACACATGCCAAATCATATATATATATATAGGCTCACACATGCCCAAATATATACTGTATTACATAACATAGGCTCACTCATGTCAATCCACCAAAACATCCACATATAGGCTCATGCACGCCCATTAGATAATCCTCTATAGATTCTCTCCGTCAGTAGTAGTCCTCTTGACCCCACACATGTAGACATGGCGCATACATAATCCCATCACTGCAATGAGTGATATAGGTGTAACACCCCGTAATTTAGAGGATATTGAAATTAATTATTTTTGGGTGAAATAGAACTTATTTTAATTCGGAGAAGTTTAAATTTATGATTTGGAGAATTTATTTAAATTGGAGGATTTATTTAAATTGGTGAATTGAGATTTAATTAATTCGGAGTATTTTTAGATATCGCACGTATCGCATTTTGAGGTCAAAATTGGAGAATGTTACAAAGTAATTCGAATGACAATTCGAAGTACACGGTTAATTCCAGATAGGTCGAGATAGTTGAAAAAGAGTACCCGGGGGTAGCAATTAGGTCTCGGGGCATTTTTAGGCATTAACAGGCTCACATGGGGGTGTTTGGGCCATTTTAATTTAGCCCACAAGTCTAATTTCGGGATTAGCATTATAAAATCTAATTTTGAGAGTTTGAGGTTAACAGAACTCTAAAGGAAAATATTATAAAACCCAAATTAGAGAGGCTGGGACAGACACAAGTCAAAGAAAAAAATCTAGTTCGACAGAGAAGAAAAGAGGGCTAACTTTGGGAGCTTTTGGGGAGACAAATACACCATCTTCATCAAGGAATCAGACTCTACAAACCATATACAAGCAAGTGGTTAAGTTGCTTCAATGTAAAATTGTGATAATGGATTCATATCATAGCGGGTGTGATAAAATTTTTGGGTTGGGTTCATATGTAAAAAAATGGGTTTTCAATTGAATTCAAACTATGTGTAGATTTGACAATTTGAAGGATCAATCTATCAAGGTTATTTTGGGAGAAAAATTTATACACCGTGTTGATGTTTACTAATAGATTTGGGGGTTTAATCAGTGGGGAAATAGTTTGGGTTAAGAACTTACAGAAAGGGACAATCCGAGTTTTCAATCTTAGTAAATTGTACGGTTCGATTGGGTATTTAGACAAATTGATTCATCAAACGTATTGTGGAGATAAATTTAAGTACTAGAATTTATGGGATGTTATAAAATCAGGGTCGTGGGTGTTGAATGAATTTGGGACATGAAACGATTAGGCATAGTTTAGATTGGCAAAGGTTTACAAAAGGTAAAATCCGGGACAAAGAATAAGCCTTCATTCATGGAGGATGACGCACTGAACCAGAGGAAGAAGAGAGAGAAATGGCAGGAAGTCTCTTAATCGACCAAGGAATTCGTTCGAGTGACCTCATCCGTCGTTCAAACGATATGGTGGGTCATTCCAACGACACAAGTGCGGCAACCCCAGTTTTGTTTGGTCTGTTTTGGGCAGGAGGTAACAGTTTTGGGGGCATGGGAAGTTGTTCAGTAGGGTGTTTTATTTAGAGGTTTAAAAGGAGAGGAGTGTGAATAATTGTGTGGAGCCAAAAAAAGCAAAACCTATATTTTGGGAATTTGGGGCGATAAATTATAAGGATAAATTTTGGGCTGAGAGAATGTGTTCGGGTATTTTGGTTGAGTGACACCATTTTAATAAATTAATTAATGTGCTAATTAATTAAAAAGTTTAGAGTCGGGTATTTGACTTGGATATTTTAGGCTAGTGCTATGAGATTTGGGCACGGATTAGCCGAGTTTAAAATGAATATGTGTTTGCGGTGATTGTGTAGTATATATATATATATTTGGGTGCTTTATATATATTAGCGAATAATATTTATAGGAATACATACCCCTCTACTGTTATCACAAGAGGTTGCGTGATGTGGGTGAATCTCCTGACTTGAGAAGAAGGGCTAGTATGTTCCCCAAGTCATAGCGTCTATTCTTTCAGAGGTGAGGCGCTTTGGGTATGATTTGTCCTCACTCTCGGTGGGAACTATAACTGAATCCGTTACGCTTTTATTTTTACCTGATTCGGTGGTATTAAATTGTCTCCAGGTAACCAGGTGGATGAGTATACCTGGGGTGATAGCATTTTAGTGAACATCCGGTGAATGCCTACTCGGGAGGATGGCTCTATATACGACATGTGTGTCAATATTGTAATATAATGATACATATATGGTGTAGATATTTATATACGAGTAAAGTACATTAAGTACAATTGTATTAAGTGTATACGTATATAAGAGAGTAGGTATTTATATACGGGAGAATTACATAAAGTAAAAAGGGATTACTTGTATATAACTAGTGAGACTATTATATAGTACATTTAAAGAGGATTAATTAAGTTAATGTGATAAATAACTTATGAAGTAAAATTATAAATTACTCGGGCTAGAGTAGCATGTCAAGGAATTTTCAGGACAAGACTAGTTAGACTAGGTAGTGTAACTAGGAGGGTTCGGAAGAATCGTTAGGTGTGCCCCTTAGACGTGGGGTGAGTGGTATCTCAAGTGAGTGCGACACTAACCTAAATATGAAGAGCATTCATGAATTTTAAGTCACTTGCAAAATATTTTCAAAAGGATTTGGCCTCTGACACGTACTTGCAAAATATTTTCAAAAAGTTTTTAGGTGTCCAACCACATGGACGCCAAACTTGATGATCTGTTCCAGAGATGCGTAGTTGCAGTAGGTGTGGATGTTGCAGGATTTAGACTTAGTCGCTTTGGTCATTTCATTCCTAGAGTAGGATGCAACTCACTATTTTATTTGGGCATGTTGCCCCCGCTATTTCATTTCAGTCAAACTTTGTACTCAGTTTATTATTCGGTTGGATTATTATTGGGGGTGTTGAAGTTTTAGCTGATGGTTTATTCGATTGGCCTTTTTATTTATTTATGTAGTATTTGATTTAGACTCAGTGATCGTGGGAATGGTTTAATTTATATTTTCAGCATGATGGTATCGTTTAATAAAAAGATAAAATTGGACATTGGCTTTTTGAATACTAGGTGGTTAGTAAGTTTTAAAAAGTTTTCGACAGTGATGCTAAGAACGAACCAACTAAGAAACCTCTTTTAATTTAATAAAGGATCGATCACCCGGTATTTTATTTGGCGGGATGTCACAGATGGTATCAGAGCATCAGGTTCTAGTGTCCATAGGATCTGTGCAGCTTCTCATATTTCGGTTTAGTGTTCTTTGATGTAGATCCTTATGATACGATTGTTGTATCCTTTTATGTACGCGCATTTACATCCTTTTGCTATTAAAAATGTATAAACGGTGAACTCATACAACTCGTTTTGAAATTTTAGATGTCACTGGAGAGAGAACAACAAACTAGCCTTGCTGAAGGGTTTAAGGCTGGACAAGTACCACAAATGCTTAGTGTACCACATGGAATGGTGACAGTCATGGAGATGGCACTATTGCAGTATCAAGATCGTCAAGCTCAGTGATTAAGGAGCGAAAGAACAAGGGAACTTAGTCAAGGGGATAACACCAAAGGTAACAGTGATAGTGAAACCCCACATTAGGGACAAGGTTCTCGACATAAGGATTCAGCCAAGAAATTTAGACTACGGAGTTACCAGCCAGAAGGTCGTAGTCCCACAAAGGTGCGGAAGGGTCCTAATCAATAGCAACAGGTTTTCCAGGCCGTCAAGGACAAAAGAACAATGAGGGAGGCTATCAGGGTCGAGGCCAGCATTAGGGGCAGCCTCTTCAGGGCCAACGACAAGGAGTTTTGCTGAGGCGATGTTACATTTGTGGCCAGGTCGGTCATGTGAAGAAAGAGTACCCACAAAAGGGTCACCAGGGACATCAAGGTAATCCCCTCCATGGCCAGCAGGGTTAGGGCTAGAAAAAGCAAGAACTCCCAGACTGCTGTTTCTCGTATGCGAGGAAAGGCCATCAAAAGATGAAGTGCACCTTCGATGGTCGTTGCTATATATGTGGGGAGGTGAGTCACTGGCTAAAAGATTGACCACAGAAGAATAGCGTACCACAACAGAAACAACCCCATACAAAATCAACTCAGCCACGATAGTTGTAACTAATGTATGGAGACGCCTCTAGCATCCGATATGCAGTCATGGCAAGAGCACCGCAAGTACCACTAGCGTTTAAAGGTACGATGTTTTAGTAATTTGCATATTCTTGGAAAAATGGAGAATTTTCAATGACATGAGTGCGTCATAATATAACTATTAACATTCAGATTCGCGAGTGAGTTAAATTTAGGGGGTGCGTTGGCCGTAATAACCATATTATATAATTTATCGTGGGCTAGTGGGGTTCTTTGATGTTAACCACGAGAGAGTGGGGGTGTACACTATGAGGATGTTTGCATACACGAGAGGCTACTGCTTTCGAGAACTTTTGGAGTAAGGTAGATGATTTTTCAAATCTTGATTGGTTAGCGATGGTTTGGAGCTATAGTGAATAGTTATAGCAAGACTTGGTGTTCGCGGTACCAGGGTATGAATTATTTCTGCTAGATATCACCTGAGATAGGGTTTAGGTTCTATATACAATTATATATGTTAAAATGTGTTGCATAATCGACGTACAATAATATGCGTATATTGTGAATTTTGATCCCGGGGAGCAGGGACATCTACTGATATGATTCAAGGTGGATGGGCTTCTTGTCGAGCGAGGAGATATAGCTCGGGATTTCTTTCGCGCTAGAAAAATAAGGATAGTAAGGGCGCGGTATTGTATGTTGTCTTTTGGAGCATAAGAGTGGGCGTGTATACTTTTGTGTCAAGAGACGAGTATTTAGGGTTGCGTGCTATGGACTAAGGGCCTAACGGATCTCAACGACCGACAATGTTAGGTAGTAGTGTATCGGGGGGGGAGGTTCCTCATTTGGATTTCGCTTTGAGAGACATCCCACGCATGAAACTTAGCGTAATGTTGGAAGTGGGAAGATGTTTGGTCTTTAGTACATGGGTTGGGTACCTCGGGTAGTATTCATGTATGTAGTATAACTCTGCGTTGATAATTATACTATAGTTTAAGGCTGGTAGGGTCGGGTATGATTTGTGCGGATTAGCATGGGTATAGGGTGTACGGGCTCCCTGGTTAATTGAGTAAATTTCAAAATAATTCGCGAGTAGGAGTAGCAAAATGGGTGTAACAATCTTAAGGGTAGGTGATCAGGGTGGTAGTCGAGATTTGGAGTACTAGTCCTATCTTAATTTCGACGACGAAATTCCTTTGTAAGGGGGGAAGTATGTAACACCCTGTAATTTCGAGGATATTGAAATTAATTATTTTTAGGTGAAATAGAATTTGTTGGAATTTAAATTTATGATTTGGAGAATTTATTTAAATTGAAGGATTTATTTAAATTGGTGAATTGAGATTTAATTAATTCGGAGAATTTTTAGATTTCGCGCGCGTCGCATTTTGAGGTCAAAATTGGAGAATGATACAAAGTAATTCGGATGATAATTTTGAGTGCAAGGTTAATTCCGAATAGGTTGAGATAGTCGGAAAATAATATATGGGGGTAGTAATTAGGTCTCGAGGAATTTTTAGGCATAAACGGGCTCACACATGGGTATTTGGGCCATTTTAGTTTAGCCCACAAGTATAATTTCGGGATTAGCGTTGGGAAATATAATTTTGAGAGTTTTTAGGTGAACACAACTCCAAAGGAAAATATTATAAAACCCAAATTAGAGAGGTTGGGATAGACACAACTCAAAGGAAAAAACTAGTTCTGCAGAGATGAAAAGATGGCTAACTTTGGGAGCTTTTGGCAGACAAATACACCATCTTCATCAAAGGAATCAGACTTTACAAACCACATACAGGCAAGTGGTTAATTTTCTTAAATGTAAAATTGTGATAATCGATTCATATCATAGTAGGCGTGATAAATTTTTTGGTTTGGGTTCATGCGTAAAAATATGGGTTTTCAACTGAATTTAAAGTACGTGTAAATTTGACAATTTGAAGGATTAATCTATCAAGGTTATTTTGGGAGTTTAATCTGGGGGGAAGTGGTTTGGGTTAAGAACTTACAGAAGGGGACAATCCGGGTTTTCAATCTTACTAAATTATACGATTTGATTGGGTATTTAAACAAATTGATTCATCGAACGTATTGTGGAGATAAATTTATGTACTGGAATTTATGGGAAGTTATAAAATCAGGGTCGTGGGTGTTTAATGGATTTGGGACATGAAACTATTAAGCATAGTTTAGATTTGCAAAGGTTTGCAGAAGGTAAAATCTGGGAAAAAGAAACAAGCCTTCAGTAATGGGGGATGACGCACTGAACCAGAGGAAGAAGGGAGAGAAATGGCAGGAAGTCGCTCGAGCGACGAAGACCTTTGTTCCAGCGACCTTACCTGTCGTTCAAACGACATGGTGGGTCGTTCAAACGACGTAGGTGGGCCAGTCCCAATTTTGTTTGCTCTGTTTTGGGCCAGAGGTAACAATTTTGGGGGCATGGGAAGTTTTTCAGTATTGTGTTTTATTTTAGAGATATAAAAGGAGAGGAGTGTGAACAATTGTGTAGAGCCCCCCCCTAAATTTTTGGAATTTGGGGCGATAAATTATAAGGATAAATTTCGGGAAAAGGTAACGTGTCCGGGTATTTTGGTTGAGTGACACCATATTAATAAATTAATTAATGTAAAAATTAATTAAAAAGTTTAGAGTCGGGTAATTGACTCGGATATTTTAGGCTAGTGCTACGGGATTTGGGCAGAGATTAGCCGGGTTTAAAATGAATATATGTATGCGGTGATTGTGTAGTGTGTGTATATATATATATATATATATATATATATATATATATATATATATATATATATATATATATATATATATATTTGTGTGCTTTATAAATATTGGTGAATAATATTTATAAAAATACATGCCCCTCTAGTGTTCTCACAAGAGGTTGCGCGATGTGGGTGAATCCCCTGACTTGTGGAGCAGGGTGAGTATAATCCCCAGGTCATAGCGTCCATTCTCTCAGAGGTGAGGCGCTTTGGGTATGATTTGTACTCACTCTTGGTGGGAACTACGACCGCTTCCGTTACGCTTATATTTTTACCTTATTCGGGGGTATTTAATCGTCTCCAGGTAACCAGGTGGATGAGTATACCTGGGGTGATAGCATTTTAGAGAACATCTGGTGAATGCCTACTCGGGAGGATGGTTATATGTATGACATGTGTGTAAATATTATAATATAATGATACGTATATATGGTGTAGATATTTATATACGGGTAAAGTACATGAAGTGCAATTGTATTAAGTGTATATGTATATAAGAGAGTAGGTATTTATATACGGGCGAATTACATAAAGTTAAAAAGGATTATTTATATATAACTAGTGAGACTGTTATGTAGTACATTTAAAGAGGATTAATTAAGTTAATGTGATAAATAACTTATGAAGTAAAAGTATAAATTACTCGGGCTAGAGTAGCATGTCAAGGAATTTTCGGGACAAGACTAGTTAGACTAGGTAGTGTAACTAGGAGGGTTAGGAAGAATCGTTAGGTGTGCCCCTTAGACGTGGGGTGAGTGGTATCTCAAGTGAGTGCGACACTAACCTAAATATGAAGAGCATTCATGAATTTTAAGTCACTTGCAAAATATTTTCAAAAGGATTTGGCCTCTGACACGTACTTGCAAAATATTTTCAAAAAGTTTTTAGGTGTCCAACCACATGGACGCCAAACTTGATGATCTGTTCCAGAGATGCGTAGTTGCAGTAGGTGTGGATGTTGCAGGATTTAGACTTAGTCGCTTTGGTCATTTCATTCCTAGAGTAGGATGCAACTCACTATTTCATTTGGGCATGTTGCCCCCGCTATTTCATTTAAGTCAAACTTTGAACTCAGTTTATTATTCGATTGGATTATTATTGTGGGTGTTGGAGTTTTTGCTGATGGTTTATTCGGCCCTTCTTTTTATTTATTTATGCAGTATTTGATTTAGACTCAGTAATTGTGGGGATGATTTAATATATATTTTCAGCATGACGTTAACGATTAATAAAAAGATAAAATTGGACATCGACTTTTTGAATACTAGGTGCTTAGTAAGTTTTAAAAAGTTTTTGACAGTGATGCTAGGAATGAACCAACTAAGAAACCTCTTTTAATTTAATAAAGGATCGATCAACCGGTATTTTATTTGGCGGGGTGTCACTGATGGTATCAGGGCATCAGGTTCTAGTGTTCATAGGATTTGTGCAGCTTCTCATATTTCAGCTTAGTGTTCTTTGATGTAGATCCTTATGATACGATTGTTGTATCCTTTTATGTACGCGCATTTACATCCTTTTGCTATTAAAAATGTATAAACGGTGAACTCATACAACTCGTTTTGAAATTTTAGATGTCACTGGAGAGAGAACAACAAACTAGCCTTGCTGAAGGGTTTAAGGTTGGACAAGTACCACAAATGCTTAGTGTACCACATGGAATGGTGACAGTCATGGAGATGGCACTATTGCAGTATCAAGATCGTCAAGCTCAGTGATTAAGGAGCGAAAGAACAAGGGAACTTAGTCAAGGGGATAACACCAAAGGTAACAGTGATAGTGAAACCCCACATTAGGGACAGGGTTCTCGACATAAGGATTCAGCCAAGAAATTTAGACTAGGGAGTTACCAGCGAGAAGGTCGTAGTCCCACAAAGGTGAGGAAGGGTCCTAATCAATAGCAACAGGTTTTCCAGGCCGTCAAGGATAAAAGAACAATGAGGGAGGCTATCAGGGTCGAGGCCAGCATTAGGGTCAGCCTCGTCAGGGCCAACGACAAGGAGTTTTGCTGAGGCGATGTTACATTTGTGGCCAGGTCGGTCATGTGAAGAAAGAGTACCCACAAAAGGGTCACCAGGGATAGCAAGGTAATCCCCTCCATGGCCAGCAGGGTCAGGGCTAGAAAAAGCAAGAACTCCCAGACTGCTGTTTCTCGTATGCGAGGAAATGCCATCAGAAGATGGAGTGCCCCTTCGATGGTCGTTGCTATATATGTGGGGAGGTGAGTCACTGGCTAAAAGATTGACCACAGAAGAATAGCGTACCACAACAGAAACAACCCCATACAAAATCAACTCAGCCACGATAGTTGTAACTAATGTATAGAGACGCCTCTAGCATCCGATATGCAGTCATGGCAAGAGCACCGCAAGTACCACTAGCGTTTAAAGGTACGATGTTTTTGTAATTTGCATATTCTTGGAAAAATGGAGAATTTTCAATGACATGAGTGCGTCATAATATAACTATTAACATTCAGATTCGCGAGTGAGTCAAATTTAGGGGGTGCGTTGGCCGTAATAACCATATTATATAATTTATCGTGGGTTAGTGGGGTTCTTTGATGTTAACCACGAGAGAGTGGGGGTGTACACTAAGAGGATGTTTGCATACACGAGAGGCTACTGCTTTCGAGAACTTTTGGAGTAAGGTAGATGATTTTTCAAATCTTGATTGGTTAGCGATGGTTTGGAGCTATAGTGAATAGTTATAGCAAGACTTGGTGTTCGCGGTACCAGGGTATGAATTATTTCTGCTAGATATCACTTGAGATAGGGTTTAGGTTCTATATACAATTATATATGTTAAAATGTGTTGCATAATCGATGTACAATAATATGCGTATATTGTGAATTTTGATCCCGGGGAGCAGGGACATCTACTGATATGATTCAAGGTGGATGGGCTTCTTGTCGAGCGGGGAGATATAGCTCGGGATTTCTTTCGCGCTAGAAAAATAGGGATAGTAAGGGCGCGGTATTGTATGTTGTCTTTTGGAGCATAAGAGTGGGCGTGTATACTTTTGTGTCAAGAGACCAGTATTTAGGGTTGCGTGCTATGGACTAAGGGCCTAACGGATCTCAACGACCGACAATGTTAGGTAGTAGTGTATCGGGGGGGGGGGGGGGGGGAGGTTCCTCATTTGGATTTCGCTTTGAGAGACATCCCACGCATGAAACTTAGCGTAATGTTGGAAGTGGGAAGATGTTTGGTCTTTAGTACATGGGTTGGGTACCTCGGGTAGTATTCATGTATGTAGTATAACTCTGCGTTGATAATTATATTATAGTTTAAGGCTGGTAGGGTCGGGTATGATTTGTGCGTATTAGCGTGGGTATAGGGTGTACGGGCGCCCTGGTTAATTAAGTAAATTGCAAAATAATTCGCGTGTAGGAGTAGCAAAATGGGTGTAACAATCTTAAGGGTAGGTGATCAGGGTGGTAGTCGAGATTTGGAGTACTAGTCCTATCTTAATTTCGAGGACGAAATTCCTTTGTAAGGGGGGAAGTATGTAACACCCCGTAATTTCGAGGATATTGAAATTAATTATTTTTAGGTGAAAGAGAATTTGTTGGAATTTAAATTTATGATTTGGAGAATTTATTTAAATTGAAGGATTTATTTAAATTGGTGAATTGAGATTTAATTAATTCGGAGAATTTTTAGATTTCGCGCGTGTCGCATTTTAAGGTCAAAATTGGAGAATGATACAAAGTAATTCAGATGATAATTTTAAGTGCAAGGTTAATTCCAAATAGGTCGAGATAGTCGGAAAATTATATATGGGGGTAGTAATTAGGTCTCGAGGAATTTTTAGGCATAAACGGGCTCACACATGGGTATTTGGGCCATTTTAGTTTAGCCCACAAGTCTAATTTCGGGATTAGCATTGGGAAATATAATTTTGAGAGTTTTTAGGTGAACACAACTCCAAAGGAAAATATTATAAAACCCAAATTAGAGAGGTTGGGATAGACACATCTCAAAGAAAAAAACTAGTTCTGCAAAGATGAAAAGATGGCTAACTTTGGGAGCTTTTGGCAGACAAATACACCATCTTCATCAAAGGAATCAGACTTTACAAACCACATACAGGCAAGTGGTTAATTTTCTTAAATGTAAAATTGTGATAATCGATTCATATCATAGTAGGCGTGATAAATTTTTTGGGTTGGGTTCATGCGTAAAAATATGGGTTTTCAACTGAATTTAAACTACGTGTAAATTTGACAATTTGAAGGATTAATCTATCAAGGTTATTTTGGGAGATAAATTTATACACCGTGTTGATGTTTACTATAATAGATTTTGGAGTTTAATGTGGGGGGAAATGGTTTGGGTTAAGAACTTACAGAAGGGGACAATCCGGGTTTTCAATCTTAGTAAGTTATACGATTTGATTGGGCATTTAAACAAATTGATTCATCGAACGTATTGTGGAGATAAATTTATGTACTGGAATTTATGGGAAGTTATAAAATCAGGGTCGTGGTTGTTTAATGGATTTGGGACATCAAACTATTAAGCATAGTTTAGATTGGCAAAGGTTTGCAGAAGGTAAAATCTAGGAAAAAGAAACAAGCCTTCATTAATGGGGGATGACGCACTGAACCAGAGGAAGAAGGGAGAGAAATGGCAGGAAGTCGCTCGAGCGACGAAGACCTTTGTTCCAGCGACCTTACCTGTCGTTCAAACGACATGGTGGGTCGTTCGAACGACGTAGGTGGGCCAGTCCCATTTTTATTTGCTCTGTTTTGGGCCAGAGGTAACAGTTTTGGGGGCATGGGAAGTTTTTCAGTATGGTGTTTTATTTAGAGATATAAAAGGAGAGGAGTGTGAATAATTTTGTAGACCCCCCCCTAAATTTTTGGAATTTGGGGCATTAAATTATAAGGATAAATTTCGGGCAAAGGGAACGTGTCCGGGTATTTTGGTTGAGTGACACCATATTAATAAATTAATTAATGTAAAAATTAATTAAAAAGTTTAGAGTCGGGTAATTGACTCGGATATTTTAGGCTAGTGCTACGGGATTTGGGCAGAGATTAGCCGGGTTTAAAATGAATATATATATGCGGTGATTGTGTAGTGTATATATATATTTGTGTGCTTTATAAATATTGGTGAATAATATTTATAAAAACACATACCCCTCTAGTGTTCTCACAAGAGGTTGCGCGATGTGGGTGAATCCCCTGACTTGAGGAGCTGGGTGAGTATAATCCCCAGGTCATAGCGTCCATTCTCTCAGAGGTGAGGCGCTTTGGGTATGATTTGTACTCACTCTCGGTGGAAACTACGACCGCTTCCGTTATGCTTATATTTTTACCTTATTCGGGGGTATTTAATCGTCTCCAGGTAACCAGGTGGATGAGTATACCTGGGGTGATAGCATTTTAGAGAACATCTGGTGAATGCCTACTCGGGAGGATGGTTATATGTATGACATGTGTGTAAATATTGTAATATAATGATACGTATATATGGTGTAGATATATATGTACGAGTAAAGTACATTAAGTACAATTGTATTAAGTGTATACCTATATAAGAGAGTAGGTATTTATATACGGGAGAATTACATAAAGTAAAAAGGGATTACTTGTATATAACTAGTGAGACTATTATATAGTACATTTAAAGAGGATTAATTAAGTTAATGTGATAAATAACTTATGAAGTAAAAGTTAAAATTACTCGGGCTAGAGTAGCATGTCAAGGAATTTTCAGGACAAGACTAGTTAGTCTAGGTAGTGTAACTAGGAGGGTTCGGAAGAATCGTTCAGTGTGCCCCATAGACGTGGGGTGAGTGGTATCTCAAGTGAGTGCGACACTAACCTAAATATGAAGAGAATTCATGAATTTTAAGTCACTTGCAAAATATTTTCAAAAGGATTTGGTCTCTGACACGTACTTGCAAAATATTTTCAAAAAGTTTTTAGGTGTGGATGTTGCAGGATTTAGACTTAGTCGCTTTGGTCATTTCATTCCTAGAGTAGGATGCAACTCTATATTTTATTTGGGCATGTTGATCCCGCTATTTCATTTCAGTCAAACTTTGTACTCAGTTTATTATTCGGTTGGATTATTATTGTGGGTGTTGAAGTTTTAGCTGACGGTTTGTTCGATTGGCCTTTTTATTTATTTATGCAGTATTTGATTTAGACTCAGTGATCGTGGGAATGGTTTAATTTATATTTTCAGCATGATGGTATCGTTTAATAAAAAGATAAAATTGGACATTGGCTTTTTGAATACTAGGTGGTCAGTAAGTTTTAAAAAGTTTTCGACAGTGATGCTAAGAACGAACCAACTAAGAAACCACTTTTAATTTAATAAAGGATCGATCACCCGGTATTTTATTTGGCGGGATGTCACAGATGGTATCAGACCATCAGGTTCTAGTGTCCATAGGATCTGTGCAGCTTCTCATATTTCGGCTTAGTGTTCTTTGATGTAGATCCTTATGATACGATTGTTGTATCCTTTTATGTACGCGCATTTACATCCTTTTGCTATTAAAAATGTATAAACGGTGAACTCATACAACTCGTTTTGAAATTTTAGATGTCACTGGAGAGAGAACAACAAACTAGCCTTGCTGAAGGGTTTAAGGCTGGACAAGTACCACAAATGCTTAGTGTACCACATGGAATGGTGACAGTCATGGAGATGGCACTATTGCAGTATCAAGATCGTCAAGCTCAGTGATTAAGGAGCGAAAGAACAAGGGAACTTAGTCAAGGGGATAACACCAAAGGTAACAGTGATAGTGAAACCCCACATTAGGGACAATGTTATCGACATAAGGATTCAACCAAGAAATTTAGACTAGGGAGTTACCAGCCAGAAGGTCGTAGTCCCACAAAGGTGCGGAAGGGTCCTAATCAATAGCAACATGTTTTCCAGGCCGTCAAGGACAAAAGAACAATGAGGGAGGCTAGCAGGGTCGAGGCCAGCATTAGGGGCAGCCTCTTCAGGGCCAACGACAAGGAGTTTTGCTGAGGCGATGTTACATTTGTGGCCAGGTCGGTCATGTGAAGAAAGAGTACCCACAAAAGGGTCACCAGGGACATCAAGGTAATCCCCTCCATGGCCAGCAGGGTTAGGGCTAGAAAAAGCAAGAACTCCCAAACTGCTGTTTCTCGTATGCGAGGAAAGGCCATCAAAAGATGAAGTGCCCCTTCGATGGTCGTTGCTATATATGTGGGGAGGTGAGTCACTGGCTAAAAGATTGACCACAGAAGAATAGCGTACCACAACAGAAACAACCCCATACAAAATCAACTCAGCCACGATAGTTGTAACTAATGTATGGAGACGCCTCTAGCATCCGATATGCAGTCATGGCAAGAGCACCGCAAGTACCACTAGCGTTTAAAGGTACGATGTTTTAGTAATTTGCATATTCTTGGAAAAATGGAGAATTTTCAATGACATGAGTGCGTCATAATATAACTATTAACATTCAGATTCGCGAGTGAGTCAAATTTAGGGGGTGCATTGGCCGTAATAACCATATTATATAATTTATCGTGGGTTAGTGGGGTTCTTTGATGTTAACCACGAGAGAGTGGGGGTGTACACTAAGAGGATGTTTGCATACACGAGAGCCTACTGCTTTCGAGAACTTTTGGAGTAGGGTAGATGATTTTTCAAATCTTGATTGGTTAGCGATGGTTTGGAGCTATAGTGAATAGTTATAGCAAGACTTGGTGTTCGCGGTACCAGGGTATGAATTATTTCTGCTAGATATCACCTGAGATAGGGTTTAGGTTCTATATACAATTATATATGTTAAAATGTGTTGCATAATCGACGTACAATAATATGCGTATATTGTGAATTTTGATCCCGGGGAGCAGGGACATCTACTGATATGATTCAAGGTGGATGGGCTTCTTGTCGAGCGGGGAGATATAGCTCGGGATTTCTTTCGCGCTAGAAAAATAGGGATAGTAAGGGCGCGGTATTGTATGTTGTCTTTTGGAGTATAAGAGTGGGCGTGTATACTTTTGTGTCAAGAGACGAGTATTTAGGGTTGCGTGCTATGGACTAAGGGCCTAACGGATCTTAACGACCGACAATGTTAGGTAGTAGTGTATCGGGGGGGGGGGGGGGGGGGAGGTTCCTCATTTGGATTTCGCTTTGAGAGACATCCCACGCATGAAACTTAGCGTAATGTTGGAAGTGGGAAGATGTTTGGTTTTTAGTACATGGGTTGGGTACCTCGGGTAGTATTCATGTATGTAGTATAACTCTGCGTTGATAATTATATTATAGTTTAAGGCTAGTAGGGTCGGGTATGATTTGTGCGGATTAGCATGGGTATAGGGTGTACGGGCGCCCTGGTTAATTAAGTAAATTTCAAAATAATTCGCGTGTAGGAGTAGCAAAAATGGGTGTAACAATCAGGGTGGTAGTCGAGATTTGGAGTACTAGTCCTATCTTAATTTCGAGGACGAAATTCCTTTGTAAGGGGGGAAGTATGTAACACCCCGTAATTTCGAGGATATTGAAATTAATTATTTTTAGGTGAAATAGAATTTGTTGGAATTTAAATTTATGATTTGGAGAATTTATTTAAATTGAAGGATTAATTTAAATTGGTGAATTGAGGTTAAATTAATTCGGAGAATTTTTAGATTTCGCGCGTGTCGCATTTTGAGGTCAAAATTGGAGAATGATACAAAGTAATTCGGATGATAATTTTGAGTGCAAGGTTAATTCCGAATAGGTTGAGATAGTCGGAAAATAATATATGGGGGTAGTAATTAGGTCTCGAGGAATTTTTAGGCATAAACGGGCTCACACATGGGTATTTGGGCCATTTTAGTTTAGCCCACAAGTCTAATTTCGGGATTAGCATTGGGAAATATAATTTTGAGAGTTTTTAGGTGAACACAACTCCAAAGGAAAATATTATAAAACCCAAATTAGAGAGGTTGGGATAGACACAACTCAAAGAAAAAAACTTGTTCTGCAGAGATGAAAAGATGGCTAACTTTGGGAGCTTTTGGCAGACAAATACACCATCTTCATCAAAGGAATCAGACTTTACAAACCACATACAGGCAAGTGGTTAATTTTCTTAAATGTAAAATTGTGATAATCGATTCATATCATAGTAGGCGTGATAATTTTTTTGGGTTGGGTTCATGCGTAAAAATATGGGTTTTCAACTGAATTTAAACTACGTGTAAATTTGACAATTTGAAGGATTAATCTATCAAGGTTATTTTGGGAGATAAATTTATACACCGTGTTGATGTTTACTATAATAGATTTGGGGGTTTAATCTGGGGGGAAATGGTTTGGGTTAAGAACTTACAGAAGGGGACAATCCGGGTTTTCAATCTTAGTAAATTATACGATTTGATTGGGTATTTAAACAAATTGATTCATCGAACGTATTGTGGAGATAAATTTATGTACTGGAATTTATGGGAAGTTATAAAATCAGGGTCGTGGGTGTTTAATGGATTTGGGACTTGAAACTATTAAGCATAGTTTAGATTGGCAAAGGTTTGCAGAAGGTAAAATCTGGGAAAAAGAAACAAGCCTTCAGTAATGGGGGATGACGCACTGAACCAGAGGAAGAAGGGAGAGAAATGGCAGGAAGTCACTCGAGCGACGAAGACCTTTGTTCCAGCGACCTTACCTGTCGTTCAAACGACATGGTGGGTCGTTCGAACGACGTAGGTGGGCCAGTCCCAATTTTGTTTGCTCTGTTTTGGGCCAGAGGTAACAGTTTTGGGGGCATGGGAAGTTTTTCAGTATTGTGTTTTATTTAGAGATATAAAAGGAGAGGAGTGTGAATAATTATGTAGAGCCCCCCCCTAAATTTTTGGAATTTGGGGCGATAAATTATAAGGATAAATTTCGGGCAAAGGGAACGTGTCCGGGTATTTTGGTTGAGTGACACCATATTAATAAATTAATTAATGTAAAAATTAATTAAAAAGTTTAGAGTCGGGTAATTGACTCGGATATTTTAGGCTAGTGCTACGGGATTTGGGCAGAGATTAGCCGGGTTTAAAATGAATATATGTATGCGGTGATTGTGTAGTGTGTATATATATATATTTGTGTGCTTTATAAATATTGGTGAATAATATTTATAAAAATACATACCCCTTTAGTGTTCTCACAAGAGGTTGCGCGATGTGGGTGAATCCCCTGACTTGAGGAGCAGGGTGAGTATAATCCCCAGGTCATAGCGTCCATTCTCTCAGAGGTGAGGCGCTTTGGGTATGATTTGTACTCACTCTTGGTGGGAACTACGACCGCTTCCGTTAGGCTTATATTTTTACCTTATTCGGGGGTATTTAATCGTCTCCAGGTAACCAGGTGGATGAGTATACCTGGGGTGATAGCATTTTAGAGAACATCTGGTGAATGCCTACTCGGGAGGATGGTTATATGTATGACATGTGTGTAAATATTATAATATAATGATACGTATATATGGTGTAGATATTTATATACGGGTAAAGTACATGAAGTGCAATTGTATTAAGTGTATATGTATATAAGAGAGTAGGTATTTATATACGGGCGAATTACATAAAGTTAAAAAGGATTATTTATATATAACTAGTGAGACTGTTATGTAGTACATTTAAAGAGGATTAATTAAGTTAATGTGATAAATAACTTATGAAGTAAAAGTATAAATTACTCGGGCTAGAGTAGCATGTCAAGGAATTTTCAGGACAAGACTAGTTAGACTAGGTGGTGTAACTAGGAGGGTTAGGAAGAATCGTTAGGTGTGCTCCTTAGACGTGGGGTGAGTGGTATCTCAAGTGAGTGCGACACTAACCTAAATATGAAGAGCATTCATGAATTTTAAGTCACTTGCAAAATATTTTCAAAAGGATTTGGCCTCTGACACGTACTTGCAAAATATTTTCAAAAAGTTTTTAGGTGTCCAACCACATGGATGCCAAACTTGATGATCTGTTCCAGAGATGCGTAGTTGCAGTAGGTGTGGATGTTGCAGGATTTAGACTTAGTCGCTTTGGTCATTTCATTCCTAGAGTAGGATGCAACTCACTATTTCATTTGGGCATGTTGCCCCCGCTATTTCATTTAAGTCAAACTTTGAACTCAGTTTATTATTCGATTGGATTATTATTGTGGGTGTTGGAGTTTTTGCTGATGGTTTATTCGGCCCTTCTTTTTATTTATTTATGCAGTATTTGATTTAGACTCAGTAATTGTGGGGATGGTTTAATATATATTTTCAGCATGACGTTAACGTTTAATAAAAAGATAAAATTGGACCTCGACTTTTTGAATACTAGGTGCTTAGTAAGTTTTAAAAAGTTTTTGACAGTGATGCTAGGAATGAACCAACTAAGAAACCTCTTTTAATTTAATAAAGGATCGATCAACCGGTATTTTATTTGGCGGGGTGTCACAGATGGTATCAGGGCATCAGGTTCTAGTGTTCATAGGATTTATGCAGCTTCTCATATTTCAGATTAGTGTTCTTTGATGTGGATCCTTATGATACGATTGTTGTATCCTTTTATGTACGCGCATTTACATCCTTTTGCTATTAAAAATGTATAAACGGTGAACTCATACAACTCGTTTTGAAATTTTAGATGTCACTGGAGAGAGAACAACAAACTAGCCTTGCTGAAGGGTTTAAGGTTGGACAAGTACCACAAATGCTTAGTGTACCACATGGAATGGTGACAGTCATGGAGATGGCACTATTGCAGTATCAAGATCGTCAAGCTCAGTGATTAAGGAGCGAAAGAACAAGGGAACTTAGTCAAGGGGATAACACCAAAGGTAACAGTGATAGTGAAACCCCACATTAGGGACAGGGTTCTCGACATAAGGATTCAGCCAAGAAATTTAGACTAGGGAGTTACCAGCCAGAAGGTCGTAGTCCCACAAAGGTGAGGAAGGGTCCTAATCAATAGCAACATGTTTTCCAAGCCGTCAAGGACAAAAGAACAATGAGGGAGGCTATCAGGGTCGAGGCCAGCATTAGGGGCAGCCTCGTCAGGGCCAACGACAAGGAGTTTTGCTGAGGCGATGTTACATTTGTGGCCAGGTCGGCCATGTGAAGAAAGAGTACCCACAAAAGGGTCACCAGGGACAGCAAGGTAATCCCCTCCATGGCCAGCAGGGTCAGGGCTAGAAAAAGCAAGAACTCCCAGACTGCTGTTTCTCGTATGCGAGGAAAGGCCATCAGAAGATGGAGTGCCCCTTCGATGGTCGTTGCTATATATGTGGGGAGGTGAGTCACTGGCTAAAAGATTGACCACAGAAGAATAGCGTACCACAACAGATACAACCCCATACAAAGTCAACTCAGCCACGATAGTTGTAACTAATGTATGGAGACGCCTTTAGTATCCGATATGCAGTCATGGCAAGAGCACCGCAAGTACCACTAGCGTTTAAAGGTACGGTGTTTTAGTAATTTGCATATTCTTGGAAAAATGGGGAATTTTTAATGACATGAGTGCGTCATAATATAACTATTAACATTCAGATTCGCGAGTGAGTCAAATTTAGGGGGTGCGTTGGCCGTAATAACCATATTATATAATTTATCGTGGGTTAGTGGGGTTCTTTGATGTTAACCACGAGAGAGTGGGGGTGTACACTAAGAGGATGTTTGCATATACGAGAGGCTACTGCTTTCGAGAACTTTTGGAGTAAGGTAGATGATTTTTCAAATCTTGATTGGTTAGCGATGGTTTGGAGCTATAGTGAATAGTTATAGCAAGACTTGGTGTTCGCGGTACCAGGGTATGAATTATTTCTGCTAGATATCACCTGAGATAGGGTTTAGGTTCTATATACAATTATATATGTTAAAATGTGTTGCATAATCGACGTACAATAATATGCGTATATTGTGAATTTTGATCCCGGGGAGCAGGGACATCTACTGATATGATTCAAGGTGGATGGGCTTCTTGTCGAGCGGGGAGATATAGCTCGGGATTTCTTTCGCGCTAGAAAAATAGGGATAGTTAGGGCGCGGTATTGTATGCTGTCTTTTGGAGCATAAGAGTGGGCGTGTATACTTTTGTGTCAAGAGACGAGTATTTAGGGTTGCGTGCTATGGACTAAGGGCCTAACGGATCTCAACGACCGACAATGTTAGGTAGTAGTGTATCGGGGGGGGGGGGAGGTTCCTCATTTGGATTTCGCTTTGAGAGACATCCCACGCATGAAACTTTGCGTAATGTTGGAAGTGGGAAGATGTTTGGTCTTTAGTACATGGGTTGGGTACCTCGGGTAGTATTCATGTATGTAGTATAACTCTGCGTTGATAATTATATTATAGTTTAAAGCTGGTAGGGTCGGGTATGATTTGTGCGGATTAGCATGGGTATAGGGTGTACGGGCGCCCTGGTTAATTAAGTAAATTTCAAAATAATTTGCGTGTAGGAGTAGCAAAATGGGTGTAACAATCTTAAGGGTAGGTGATCAGGGTGGTAGTCGAGATTTGGAGTACTAGTCCTATCTTAATTTTGAGGACGAAATTCCTTTGTAAGGGGGGAAGTATGTAACACCCCGTAATTTCGAGGATAATGAAATTAATTATTTTTAGGTGAAATAGAATTTGTTGGAATTTAAATTTATGATTTGGAGAATTTATTTAAATTGAAGGATTTATTTAAATTGGTGAATTGAGATTTAATTAATTCGGAGAATTTTTAGATTTCGCGCGTGTCGCATTTTAAGGTCAAAATTGGAGAATGATACAAAGTAATTCGGATGATAATTTTGAGTGCAAGGTTAATTCCGAATAGGTCGAGATAGTCGGAAAATAATATATGGGGGTAGTAATTAGGTCTCGAGGAATTTTTTGGCATAAACGGGCTCACACATGGGTATTTGGGCAATTTTAGTTTAGCCCACAAGTCTAATTTCGGGATTAGCATTGGGAAATATAATTTTGAGAGTTTTTAGGTGAACACAACTCCAAAGGAAAATATTATAAAACCCAAATTAGAGAGGTTGGGATAGACACAACTCAAAGAAAAAAACTAGTTCTGCAGAGATGAAAAGATGGCTAACTTTGGGAGCTTTTGGCAAACAAATACACCATCTTCATCAAAGGAATCAGACTTTACAAACCACATACATGCAAGTGGTTAATTTTCTTAAATGTAAAATTGTGATAATCGATTCATATCATAGTAGGCGTGATAAATTTTTTGGGTTGGGTTCATGCGTAAAAATATGGGGTTTCAACTGAATTTAAACTACGTGTAAATTTGACAATTTGAAGGATTAATCTATCAAGGTTATTTTGGGAGTTTAATCTGGGGGGAAATGGTTTGGGTTAAGAACTTACAGAAGGGGACAATCCGGGTTTTCAATCTTAGTAAATTATACGATTTGATTGTGTATTTAAACAAATTGATTCATCGAACGTATTGTGGAGATAAATTTATGTTCTGGAATTTATGGGAAGTTATAAAATCAGGGTCGTGGGTGTTTAATGGATTTGGGACATGAAACTATTAAGCATAGTTTAGATTGGCAAAGGTTTGCAGAAGGTAAAATCTGGGAAAAAGAAACAAGCCTTCATTAATGGGGGATGACGCACTGAACCAGAGGAAGAAGGGAGAGAAATGGCAGGAAGTCGCTCGAGCGACGAAGACCTTTGTTCCAGCGACCTTACCTGTTGTTCAAACGACATGGTGGGTCGTTCGAACGACGTAGGTGGGCCAGTCCCATTTTTGTTTGCTCTGTTTTGGGCCAGAGGTAACAATTTTGGGGGCATGGGAAGTTTTTCAGTATGGTGTTTTATTTAGAGATATAAAAGGAGAGGAGTGTGAATAATTGTGTAGAGCCCCCCCCTAAATTTTTGGAATTTGGGGCGATAAATTATAAGGATAAATTTCGGGCAAAGGGAACGTGTCCGGGTATTTTGGTTGAGTGACACCATATTAATAAATTATTTAATGTAAAAATTAATTAAAAAGTTTAGAGTCGGGTAATTGACTCCGATATTTTAGGCTAGTGCTACGGGATTTGCGCAGAGATTAGCCGGGTTTAAAATGAATATATGTATGCGGTGATTGTGTAGTGTATATATATATATATATATATATATATATATATATATATATATATATTTGTGTGCTTTATAAATATTGGTGAATAATATTTATAAAAACACATACCCCTCTAGTGTTCTCACAAGAGGTTGCGCGATGTGGGTGAATCCCCTGACTTGAGGAGCTGGGTGAGTATAATCCCCAGGTCATAGCGTCCATTCTCTCAGAGGTGAGGCGCTTTGGGTATGATTTGTACTCACTCTCGGTGGGAACTACGACCGCTTCCGTTAGGCTTATATTTTTACCTTATTCGGGGGTATTTAATCGTCTCCAGGTAACCAGGTGGATGAGTATACCTGGGGTGATAGCATTTTAGAGAACATCTGGTGAATGCCTACTCGGGAGGATGGTTATATGTATGACATGTGTGTAAATATTGTAATATAATGATACGTATATATGGTGTAGATATTTATATACGGGTAAAGTACATGAAGTGTAATTGTATTAAGTGTATATGTATATAAGAGAGTAGGTTTTTATATACGGGCGAATTACATAAAGTTAAAAAGGATTATTTATATATAACTAGTGAGACTGTTATGTAGTACATTTAAAGAGGATTAATTAAGTTAATGTGATAAATAACTTATGAAGTAAAAGTATAAATTACTCGGGCTAGAGTAGCATGTCAAGGAATTTTCAGGACAAGACTAGTTAGACTAGGTAGTGTAACTAGGAGGGTTCGGAAGAATCGTTAGGTGTGCCCCTTAGACGTGGGGTGAGTGGTATCTCAAGTGAGTGCGACACTAACCTAAATATGAAGAGAATTCATGAATTTTAAGTCACTTGCAAAATATTTTCAAAAGGATTTGGCCTCTGACACGTACTTGCAAAATATTTTCAAAAAGTTTTTAGGTGTCCAACCACATGGACGCCAAACTTGATGATCTGTTCCAGAGATGCGTAGTTGCAGTAGGTGTGGATGTTGCAGGATTTAGACTTAGTCGCTTTGGTCATTTCATTCCTAGAGTAGGATGCAACTCACTATTTTATTTGGGCATGTTGCCCCCGCTATTTCATTTCAGTCAAACTTTGTACTCAGTTTATTATTCGGTTGGATTATTATTGTGGGTGTTGGAGTTTTTGCTGATGGTTTATTCGGCCATTCTTTTTATTTATTTATGCAGTATTTGATTTAGACTCAGTAATTGTGGGGATGGTTTAATATATATTTTCAGCATGACGTTAACGTTTAATAAAAAGATAAAATTGGACATCGGCTTTTTGAATACTAGGTGCTTAGTAAGTTTTAAAAAGTTTTTGACAGTGATGCTAAGAATGATCCAACTGAGAAACGTATTTTTTTAGTTTTAATAAACATTTGGTGGTTTTATTTTAATAAGCATTAGGTGATGCTAATAAACATGAGGTGGTTATCTGTTAATAAACATCTTTGTAACGTAGGGTTCTAGAGAAGACCTTAAAGGCAATTATTTTTTTTAGTTTTTATTTAAAAAAATATTTAGTGAGTGATTGCACTTAAAAATTGAGAGGAGTGTTGTTGTAATTGACGGAGAATTAGTTCAATTCAAGAACATTTGGATTGATCTCTTCTTCTTTATTCTCTTTATTGTTTACATTTATTCTTAGATGGTGATTATGGAGGGCTAATGTCTCATTTAAGGGATGAATTGAAACCTCCATGAATCCAATTGATTTAGTTTGTTTGATTTTCTTTGATTAGTAAATTTAATTCCTACTCTTATTTTCACATTGAGAAATGAAAAATCATGATTGAGAAAGGAATGAAAATCGTGTTACCATTTTATCATTTGATTCAAACTAGAGATATGCTTATCAAATTGATTAAAATCATAATATAATTTTCTTCTACTCTTATTTTTATTTTGTCTAATTGAAAGTAGTTGAGTGAATCGATCCTAGTGGGTGATTCATTTGATTAATTATAATTCATTTTTAGTACTGTTGTGGGAATTAAAATTATTTTTCTAAGAGAATATTTAATTAATTCATTAATGTAATGAGAATTACCTTTTGAATTAAATGAATATTTTGGAAATCAATCAATTTACAATAGTCAAATTAGTGTAAATTGTGTGAAATGTGGGTGGATTTCATTCCTTGATTTCCTTCTCTCTCATTTAGTTATCTTTCACTCATTTTTCATCACACTTTTTAGTTATTTCATTAAAATTTTATTCTAGTTTAAATAATTTCCGTCACTTAGTTTAGTTATTTCACCATCATCTTCAAATTGTTTTAATATAAAAAAAATCATAAAAAATAGAAAACAAAGAAAAAGCAAAATAGAAAAATCAAGAGAGAAAATAACTAGAAACTTTGATTACATCTCCTTTCTTGTATTTCACTCCATTAAGTTGGATTGATACTCTTACTTACCTCTATACTGGTTTTGTTATACTTTTGTAGGTAATTGAAGGATATTGTTGATTAGAGATGCTATTCTACAACGACATAGAAAAAGCCTTTTTATCAGAATGTATGATAAAAATATATCATCATGCAATCTTACACCACTTGCTATGACACATCTCGCCCATTGGATCAGGTTGTCATGTCCCACCTCGCAAAACGATAACCGATTGAATGTGTGATATTGACCTCTACAAAATCTTGCGTCATTAACCAGGAGTGCGACACACGATCACAACCACTTGAATCCAATACCCAATTTATAAATTCACCACGAGTGACATGTATGTTCACATAATCAAACAAGTACACACACACACACACACACACACACACACACACACACACACACACATAATAGCGCTCACTCTCAACCATAGCCAAAACATCTCAATCCCCAAACCCATGATTATCCCAAATTCATTAAAGGTTTAACTCAACCTTAATTACACTCGAATATACAAAATATCAAATTAATACTGTAAAACGGGATAATGCGTGCCCTCAAGCATACCCAAACTGTCCAAATCCCTTATGTTGGATTGTTCCAAACATAAAAGGTTTATTCACTCAAAACCTATATTCAAATTCTCATCTCGATATTCTCTAGTTTAGGTATCACTTTAAATTGTAATGCAGGTGCATATAAATTACCCAAGAACTAATTATGCAATAGAAATCCAAAACCACTCTTTGCTGCCCCAAAATGCCGCTGACAACCCATGTCGTTCGAACGATCGTAACTCCTCTTTCGAATGAAAATGCACACCTAGTTTGAACAACCTAACAACCCGTATGAACAAAATTACTCATCTCGATTGAATGAGACAACAATCTCTTTTAAACTAGATTGATGAGATTCGTCTCTTTCGTTGTAGAACACCAAGTTCGAACAAAAACTCCCATTAATGAATTTTAAGCTTTTAACCCGCCCACAAAACGTCACTATACTCAAATCTAATTACAAATTCATGATCCTAAATAGTTTCCGTAATGATTTATGATCTAGAAACATCATTTAAAGGTCTAATCCTTCTAGCCCCCAAATTAAACCCCAGTTCATCCTCTACATATCATGTAGTCAATAACGTGTACGAAAACATCTCTAATAATCAAATCAACATAGGGATTCAGCTTATGGCGAAATTAAATCCTAAACATGAGTTATAAAACAAAATCACATCTCAACACAAATCAATTTATGGTTCCCAATAAAACCCCAATTTTAAGTCGGTTTACAATCCCAACAATGGTTTAATTCCACAACCCGATTAAACCCAATTCAAACGTGATTAAGATAACTGATTAAATCTCTAAACATTTTTTTAAATCCTAATTAAAATATATGACAATGAAAGCATAAACAAGTTATAAATTACAGAGTCATAAAGCAAAAGAATTCTTGACTGAATGATATGAAGGAGCGATTCCTCTTTATGATCCTCAGTTCTTCTTCTTCTTCTTTAAAGTTCTTTGTAATACCCCATAATTTTATTGATTTTAATTGTGGAATTAATTGAATTAAATGTGAGAATAATTAATTAATAATTAATAAGGAATAAAATAAGTATTAACTAGTGAGATAAGAGTTGGTATTTATTACTGGGAATTACGTTGAATATTACGGTGCCGAAAGTATATGTATATATGAACTTGAAAGAAACAAATATGGATGTAACTAAGTGTTTAAAAGATTTTTTCTTTATAAAATGAACACTCAAACTCATGAACTTTTTCTTGGAAGAATCAACTCTCAAAACTCTCTCTAGGAGTTAGAATATTGTAAAAAAATTATCTTACAAACTTTGGTTCCCGCACTATAATAATCTGTCAAAAGTTAGTGGGGTAAGGAAGTGGGAAACATGGGTAAAAACTGCTAAAAACTGCCAAAAAAAATCCCGCCTGATATCTCGTTCGAGCGACATTTTCGTTCGAACGAGGCTTCTAACGAAGTTCTAGTGTGAACTCGTTAGAAATCTCGTTGGAAATCTCATTCGAACGACATTTCGAACGAAGTCCAGTGGCCAATATGGGAACTCGTTGGCAAACTCGTTCAAACAACATCTGGTTCGAACGAAAAACTCGTTCGAACGACATATCGAACGAACTTCCAGAAAGTTTGAAAAATTCTATTTTTTCCCAGAAACTTTATATACTTTATTTTAAAGTTTTAAGTTAAATCTTTCTGAAAATAAACAGCAGTTTTTAATTAAACCTACACCCATTATAAATCGTTCCAAGCTCCTATATATATATATGTAATGCATTCATACCTTGGGAGCATGGAACCACTATTGATGACGTAGAAACGAGGCACTTAAACTCGGCATTTTGATGAAGCTTTATACACTTGGCCGCTATGTCTTCAAACAAACTCGTCATAGGCTTGGAGGATGATCAATTAATTTTATCCTATGATTCAAACGTTTTTTTCCGGAATTGAGCCAAACTACAAAGGACTCAATTGGAAATTTGTGTCCTTACAAATCTCCCCCTTTGGGTATTCCGGGACAAAAACCAAACAAAAATCCTAGAGGGCCGTCAAGCTCACTAGACTCAAAAACATTCCACCCAAGATAAAGAGTACAATGCTTGATTCGAATACCACTTTAGAATTAAACGCTTTACCACTTGAAGATTGTCGCTTTAGAAGAATTCCTGCACACTTAAGCAAACTATCAAACATATAGGGAATATCAAAGTATTTAATGCAATGAAAATAAATACTCCCCCTAAATTAATTCTCCCCCTTTATCAAAACAAATCTACCTAAGAAGGTCATGACTCCCCCTAAGTTAAATTTCCCAAATTTAAATACGATTACAATAGGATTAGATACCATTTCTCCCCCTATCATTCTCCCCCTTTTTGTTCAGGAATAGACAAAGGATAAAATTAATTAACCATGTTGAGGCTTAGGGTGATATGACATTAAAGCATATGAGCAACAAAAGCATAACTAATCCAAGACAGATACCAATTAATGAAGTAGAAGCACAGATGGACTAGAAAGCAAGGCAAAGACAAAACAATATCATATATATATATATATATACACACACAAATGACACAAAAATACAATAAGTTTAGCACATTCGTATGGAAAAAATGTGTCATATGGAAACGAAAGTGTTGGGGTGTGAACTAGTAACAATTAAATTTAGACCCAATTACTTAAACATGTTCACGGAGTTATCAATTGATTGCAAACTTCATCACATTTGAATATAACCTCATGTGATAATATAAATTGAACTCAATGAACAAACATACACAATGCATACAAGCCTAGAGTTTTGATGATTCTATAAACCAAATAGAGTCATGACAATAAAGACCACTAGGATAAACGGACATTGTGCAAACCGTTGATATACCATCCAATCGCCCTCAAGAAGCATATATATTCTTTTTATATTGAATGAATATATCAATTAAAATAGGCCTTGGCAATTTTTTTTTCTTTTAGTACCACTTTTCTGTTTTTAGGCCTTTGGACCACGTATTTCTTTTAGGTCCATTTCAAACGGTGGCTTACAATTGCAAAGGATTATTATTTCTTTCGGTGCCCTTCCCCGTGCACATTTATATAACATTTTTGATATCTCACAAACTCACGTGCAACGAATTTTGACATGCACTAGTCCTCCTAGGTCATAAATATGACTAGATTGGTAGGAGAACACCTCACAAAGCTCAAATATAACATGTGACAGTAGAATTTCAAATGAGCTCGTGCATGTGTGAAAAGAGGCATATAAAAATAGAATCCATTTAAGCAACGTAAAAATCCAACTACTTCATGTAAGGATTCTAACATGGGAGCGAAAAACATAATAAGGATTGACAATTCAAACTAAAAGTTCTAGCCACATGGGAGCGAAAAAGATGGGATTCTAACACAAATATATGCCACATAAAATGTGTCAAACAAAATACACACAAAATAAAATCTTTTTGAGTTTTTGACATTTTTAACCAAAAAAAATTATACTTAAAATAACACAAAAAAATCATTTGTATTTTTCATTAAGCTTAAATGAAACAAATAAAACACAAATGATAAACAAAAATCTTTTTGAAATTTTCATTTAATGCAAACAAAAATATACAAATATAATAAAAAAAGATAAACAAAAATCATATTTCTAGCATGTGATTAAGCATGGAGCATAGACTAGGAAATGATTAAACAAACATACATTTAGCATGATAATATAGTATGAAGCACAAAAGCTAAAGTATGCAAATACTAACACATTCATCCTTTAGATTTAACAAGGGAGGAAGCCTGTGAAAGTAAATGAGAATCAAACGTCCTATTTTGCAAGGCAACCAAGTTGGATTTCCTAATCCAAACTAATAAACAATGACTATCTTGGGATGTAGGAATTTTAACTACCTCGGTTGCTTTATGTTGGGATTTTCTAGGAATTCGTTTAAGATCAAAACAAAATTTCCTAAGATGACCTTTTCGACCATAATGTGTACAAGTAAAATTACGTCAGAATTTGGTACCTAAGGAATGATCTCTAAAGGCTTTCCTAGTAGATTCTCCTAAAACATTGGTTTTGGCTTTATGAATAGATTCATTACTAGTATTGAAGCCTAAACCATAAGTGTCATTTTTAATTTGGACCGTTCCTAATATTTTATCTAATTTTTTCGAACGACACTCCAAATCAAATTTGACATTACTCGAGTCTTTTAATTTATTTTCTAATTCTAAGATGTTAGACTCTAATAAAACATTTATCTCTTCGAACTCGAGAAGCTCCTTTTTCAGGGATTCCATTAAACCTCTAAGGCTATCTCTCTCGCCTTCTACATATTCAAGCTTCTCTCGAAGAGTCCTCTCACGTGTCCTAAGGTCTTCTACCAACATACTATCATCAATGACCTTGACATGCTCTTTTAAACTAGCTTCTAACTTCAAATTTGATCTTTTTAATTTAATTGATTCTTCATATAATTCTTGAAAAGCATTTTGAAGTTCACTCACATTAACCTCTTCTTCATTTTCACTCTCTTTCTTCTCCACTCTCACTATCATAAAAAAACAAGGAAATCATAAACTATAACCTTGGAAATGTCATGTGTTAAAGTTTCATCAATCGATGAATTCTCAATACCACTCATATGACTAGCCAGAAAAGCCACAAAGTTGGGTTTAGTGGGCGAATCGGGTCCCTCTTCCTTATCACTCTCACTAAGGGTCGCATTATATGAAATGGGTGACTTACCCTCTCTCCTTAGTTTAGTGGGGCACTCAGAAGCCTTATGGCCATAACCCTCACAACCAAAACACCTATTTGTCTCGTCCCTATTTAAATTTTCGTTAGAAAATTTAGGGATCCTTTCGGCTTTGTCATACTTAGAAGTTTCAAATTTCTTAAAATCATTTTTAAATTTATCTTTGTTAAATTTAAGAAATTTTCTAAATTTCCGAGCAAACAAGACCACGTCATCCGAGTCACTATCACTCTCGCTCTCTATTACTTATTTGACCTCTTTTCGTGCTTTTAAAGCAACGTCCTTTTCAATTTTCTTTTCAGTTTTAGAGGGAAACATGTCTAGTTCATAGGTTTGTAAATCACCTACGAGCTCTTCTAATTTCATAGAGACTAAAGTGGGTAAAGAATTTAAAACGGTCACTTTTGGAATAAATCTATCGGGAAAGGAACTTAAATTTTTTTTACAACTCGGTTGTCGTGTATTTTCTCTCCCAAGTTAAAATATGAATTGACAATATCGGAAAGTCTAGCATAAAATTCATCAAAAGTTTCTTTTTCATTCATTTTGATAGTTTCAAATTGAGTGGTGAGGTTTTGGAGTTTCGAAGCTTTATCGACACTAGTACCTCATGAGTGAGTTGTAAAATATCCCACGCTTCTTTAGCGGTCTCACACGTCATAATGCGACGGAATTCATCCGGTGTGACAGCACTAAACAAGGCGTTTAAACCACATGAATTAAAATTTGAAAGTTTAAATTCACCCTCACTCCATCTATCGGCCGGTTTGGGAACACGTTCATTATCTACTAAATGAGTAGGTGGAGACCACCCGTTAACTACCGATAACCAAACTCTCTCATTGATAGATTTAAGTGCCGATTTCATACGCGCTTTTCAATACGCGTAATTAGAACCATCGAAAATAGGAAATTTTGAAAATGAGGAAAATTCCATTTTAGCCAAAAATAGTTAAAGGATCTTTAACGAAGTAAATTATCGTTTTGGCTCTGATACCAATTTGAAAAGCCCCCAATTTTTAATATCTTTAAAAAGTATATTTCCTTTTTATGAAATAGATGCGGAAGCGATGAGATAGTTCAACTTAAAACAAATTTTAACTTCTAAATAAAATAAATTAAAACCAAGTGAAATTATATACAAACACACACTTATGTTAATTTCACTTAAACACAATTAAATAATCCAAGTCCTAGAAAATTTGCCTAAGTCATATTTATCAATTTTACCAAGTTAGGCCAAACCAAAATTTTATCAATTAAATTAAATGACTTGAATTAACATAAACGTTACCCAATATTAGTTTGCACCAAATTAAACAAGTAGTGATTAAATTAAACCAATTTTATCTATTTACATAAGCATGCGTTCTAGGTGATTTTGCAAAAGATAAAATAAACAATTAATCCACTACGCCGCGATGTACGAGAAAAAACCCACAACGGGAAAAAACCTCGGACGACCCTAGCGTTAAGTCCACTAAGTATGAAATTATAATTACAAGACAACAAGACTTACAACACTCGACTCGATCCCTTTCAAGCGTTGACGCTTCTTCTTGTAAACACCTCCGCCTAGTAGACAACCCCAGAGCTCCACCGGAATCTCGTCCTTCACCAATGAGACATAGGTACACCGTCAACGACACATGGTGTCTTTCACCACGTGAGAATGCCGCAGCAAAACGAACTCTTCTTATTTATGGGATGTAGAAGAAAACCCAAACTTCTCTTCAAACTAATGTAGAGATAAAACGGTGCCGAAATGCTCCAAGAAAAGTATATGTATATATGAACTTGGAAGAAACAAATATGGGTGTAACTAAGTGTTTAAAGGATTTTTTCTTTATAAAATGAACACTCAAACTCATGGAATTTTTCTTGGAAGAATCGACTCTAAAAACTCTCTCTAGGAGTTAGAATATTATAAAAAAGTTATCTTACAAACTTTGGTTCCCTCACTATAATAATCCGTCAAAAGTTAGTGGGGTAAGGAAGTGGGAAACATGGGTAAAAACTGCTAAAATCCGCCAAAAAAATTTCCCGTCTGATATCTCGTTCGAACGACATTTTCGTTCGAACGAGGCTTCTAACGAAGTTCCAGTGTGAACTCGTTAGAAATCTCGTTCGAACAGCCATCTCATTCGAACGAAATTTCGAACGAAGTTCCAGTGGCCAATATGGGAACTCGTTGGCAAACTCGTTCGAACGATATCTGGTTCGAACGAAAAACTCGTCCGAACGATATATCGAACGAACTTTCAGAAAGTTTGAAAAATTCTATTTTTGCCCAGAAACTTTATATACTTTATTTTAAAGTATTAAGTAAAATCTTTCTGAAAATAAACAATAGTTTTTAATTAAACCTACACCCATTATAAATCGTTCCAAGATCCTATATATGTATGTAATGCATTCATACCTTGAGAGCATGGAACCACTATTAATGATGTAGAAACGAGGCACTTAAACTCGACATTTTGATGAAGCTTTATACACTTGGCAGCTACGTCTTCAAATAAACTCATCATAGGCTTGGAGGATGATCAATTAACTCTATCCTATGACTTAAACATTTTTGTCCGGAATTGAGCCAAACTACAAAGGAATCAATTGAAAATTTGTGTCCTTACAGAGAGAGTCCAAGAGGAAGAAGGAGAAGAGATTTCTAGGAGCTCCAAGACCAAACCCACCCATCTTTCACAAAGAACACCATCAACGTGTATATCAGGAAGAGATGAATGCATCTATACCACTTTCATTCAACGATTCAGACCTCCTCAATAAGGCAAGTGGCTATCTTGCTTAATTAGTACATATATTATACATGTTAGTGTAGAACTGATGATGTACACATGATAGGATGAAATCTGGGTTGAAATTGAATTATTAGTCAAGCTTTGGGGTAGGAAATTGAATGTAGATGAATTACCATATGTAGAGCCTATGACTCCGGGTTGATACATGACGAAAAACGAATTTAACTTTGGGTTTTGGGTGGACAAAATCATTAATGATGTAAAATTAGGGATTTTGATATTTGATTAAATTCCTTCACCCATATATGAGATTTAATGAGCTTTGATGGTAAAAAGATGTAAGGGATCATCTAAATGTTTGTAAAATGGCTTTAGGACTATTAGTTTTGAGTTGGGTAAAGTTTGATGTGAATTGGGTGAACAAAAAAGGGAAAAAATGCAGGTTTCCTACGGTAGAGGACGAACTGGGTGAATGTCGTTCGAACGACCTGGGGAACTGAAAAGTCGTTCGAACGACCTCGTTCGAACGGGAATCCAATGACAATTTAAACGAAATTTCAGAGTTTAGTTCGTTTGAACGAACTCGTTCGAACGACTTACTAATGAGATTTCAGAGTGAAGTTCGTTCAAAGTTTCATTCGAACGAAAATTTTGGACACTTTGAACGAGATTTCAATTTTTTAGAAATTTTACGAGATGAGCTGAAATTTGGTGAAAATAATTCAAGAATAATGAATGACTTAAGGTTATGTAGGGCAACCACATTTCTTGAGCTAGAAATATGAAGTATAGAAGTGTATAAGGATAAGAGGGACTCCTTAGTGATATCCATTATAAGTAGTACGATGCGATAAAGAGAGTAGTCATAATTGGGAACATTGTGAATATTGTAAAGAATGACAATTCGTACAAATTTAGAATATTTAGGTGGTGTGATCCTATTAATTATATGGGTTGTGTGTACCTATTGTATGAATCCTTATGTGTATGACATACCTACTATACTTTCTATCACGGGAGGTCTTAGAAAGGGTACAATCTTATCTTGATGAGCCTTCAGGGGGATTTTAGATTGCTACCTCAGGACATAGGTCTGGGAAAGACTAATCCATGAGTTGATAAGTTTGCGGTCACGTGGGTGCGTAGGTATGTGCATAGCCCATAGGGCTGGGAACTATGTTCTCCTCCATTGTGTGTGATATGTGTTGATACGATTCCAGAGTGATTCAAAATTCGTAGTCCTTATGTGCGTGATGTTTTGGGACTGATAGCAGAGTATGTGTGCACCGCATGTTTAGCCCTTCGGGGTGACGTATTGGTATATAAATGTATGATTGTGATATATATATACACTTGAGATTATTCTACTGTGTTGCTTAGTAGATGAGAAATATTACGATATTTAATATTAATCAACAATGTGAGAACTTGAATGATTAACGAGTTATTTGAATCCGATTAAGCTAGCGTTATAATTACAAGAATGTATTATTCGGGTGTTATGATTGGGTACAATGACTTAACCATTTCCCTAAATGACTTGGGCTAAGCTAGATAAGTGGGATAGCGTGACTAGGAGGGGTTAAGAGTCTACGCTAGGCGTGCACATTAGTTGAGAGGTGAGAATCTCAAGTGAGGTCACGAGGAACTAACATGGATATAATATTTACTCTTTAATGCATTTTAAACACTTGCTAATTTTTAAACTGTTTTCAACTCGGGCTCTGACCTGTTTATTGTAAATCTCTTTTCTTTTGTCAAATATTTTAGGTGCCCAGCCATAGGTATACCAAGCATAGGATTTCCTACCAGTTGACGTGTTGTAGCTGTTGTGGAAGTTATAGAACCTCGGTACTAGATGCCTACACATCTATCCTTAATTCCTTTCGAGTTATTTACTTTGGTCGGGCATGTTGCCTATTATTTATTTAGATGTACTCAGAGATAGTGACTGCAGACTCTTATTTATATTTTAGTTGTGGGGATTTATTTCATTTCAGACTTTTGTATTTGGAATTTAGACTAGATGTGCTTACTTCAGATTCAGTTATTCATTTATGTCATTCTTATTTGCTGCGAGATTTTATTAGATGGTGAATGGTTAAATTAATTATTTTTGGTTGCATGCTAATTTTAAAAGATACAATTTGACCTTGCCTTTTTAACTACTAGTTGGTTAGTAATTAATAAATATTTTTGGACAGTGATGCTAAGACTGAACTCGCCGGATATTCTGTTTTTAATTTAATAAAGGACTGATCACTCGGTATTTAATTAGGTGAGGTGTCACAGGTGGTATCAGAGCATCAAGTTCTAGAGTCCTTTAGGATCTGTACGGCTTATTACATTTCAGCTTAGCGTTCTTTTATATAGAGCCCTATTTTTGGACTGTTGTATTCATCTTTATGTACTCGAGATTTCGTGCTTCTGCAATTGTGTTTTATATCGAAGGTGGACTAATATAATTCATTTTAAGTTTTAGATGTCGCTTAGTGAAGAACGACAAACTAATACCACTGAAGGAATGAATGCGTAACAAAATCCACAAGCACACTGTAACACCCCGTAATTTTGAGGATTTAATATTTAATTATTTTTGGAAGTTATAAAAATATTTAAATTGGAAAAACTTAAATTCATGAGTTGGAGAATTTATTTGAGTGAGCCGAATTATTTATAATTGGCGATTTTTAAGTTTAATGGTTCGAAATCTCGTGTGCCGTATTTTGAGGTCGTAATTTGAAAATGACAAAAAGTATTTTGGATGACAATTTTGAGTACGCAGTTGCGTCCGGATGGGTTGAGATAGTCAGAAAAGAGTACCCGGGAATAGTAATTGGGTCTCGGGGTATTTTTGGGCATAGTCGGGCCCACACGGGGTGAGTTGGGCCATTTTAATTAGGTCTAGTGGCCAAAAACGGGATTTAGTGTTTTTAACCTAATTGAGGGATTAGGAATGGCAGATAGAAAATCCTAAACCTAGGGTTTGGGAGAGTATTAGAGGAAGCTAATCAAGAGGTCAATTGGGGGATCTTTTGGAGCCAAATTAAGGGACTAATTTGGGGTGTTCTTCATCAACCAATGTCTACACTAACGGAATCAGACCCAATGAACAATTTCAGACAAGTGGTTAATTTGTGGTAATGCGTAAATGGTGATATCCAATTCATATTTTAGTGACGTGTAAACTAAAATTCGTTTTGGGGATAAATGGGTACAAAATGGGGTTTTGTTAATGGAATACTTGGCTGAGATTCAAAGTAAGAAATAGGTGTATTATATATCCCTAAGTAAAGAGAAAATGAAATTTGAATATATTTGATGATTAACATGGAATCTTTATGAGTTCTTGGATGAAGAACATGAATCTTGAATGACTTAGGGTTTAATTGATGAACACAAGATGTCAATCTACCATAATTTTTGACACAACTTTAAACGTATGCCATTTGAGTTTTACTTTGAATTAGAGTGTGAACCATACATTCCTGGAAAGGTATTTCTCTTAGCTATCCAATGAACTTGGAATCAGGTCAATTAGAGTTCTGTAGGGAGTAATCGACATTTTTCTACAGGGTGTTTGAGCTGTCAACATAGTAATCTGCCAGAATTTTGACATGACTTTAAATGAGTGTTATTTGAATTTTGCTTTGAATTAGAGCGTGAACCATACATTACTAGAAAGTTATTTCTCTTAGCTATCCAATGAACTTGTAATCAGGTCAATCGGAGTTCCGTAGAGGAAGAAATTGAAATTTTACTAGAGGGTATTTGATCTGCCAGAAAATTTGAGATTTTTCTTTTTAAGCCTCAAATGTCTAAAATTTTATCAGGGAAGTGTTTAGGACCTTGATGAAATATATTGATGGAATAATGATATCGAAGTAGGTCTATGATTGAGTGTTGGACTTTAATTTTTAATTTTGTGAGAGAGTTAAAGTGGAGATTCATAGGCTTGATTATGACGTACTCTAATTCAAGATGATAAGAATATAATTACGGAAAAGCGTGAGCGAGCTTAAATTCGTTAGGTCAGTGGGTTAACAAGGGTAATTACTGAATTGATATAACAAGGGGAAAATATGACCCTTAGAGTTGTGTGAATACTTGAATTAATACGAAAGTGAAATAAATTCGTAAAGCAAACAAGTACGGTGAATATTAGAGAGAAATATATTACGTACAAGTATGAATAATTGAGTTGTGTAAATACCTACTGTTTTATAGGATTAGTTGGGTTGTGAATGCCTATTGTGTGTTTCCTTGTGATAGGAACAAAGACTCGGGAAATATTAAGTTATGGGCCAAGTGAGCGAGTCCGGGGATAATGGTTGAGTGACACCAAGTTATTAAATTAATGGATGTGTTAATTAATGAAGGTAGAGTCGGAAGGTAGACTCGAAAAAGTATTAAATTAATTAATGTGTAAAATAATTAAATGAGAGTCGTACCACAGACTCGGATCGGTATTAAATTAATAGTTGTGTTAATTAATTTAATTAGAGTCGGACGATAGACTAGGGAAGGTATTAAATTAATAGGTGTGTTAATTAATTTAATTCGAGTCGGACCATAGACTCGGGGAAAAGAGTATATTAATTGAGGTGAATTAATTATATTAGAGTCGGACCACAGACTCGAATTTGTGTTAATTAATTAATGAGTAAATTAATTAAATGAGGGTCGGACTACAGACTCGGATTTGTGTTTATTAATTAATGTGTAAATTAATTAAATAAGAGTCGAATCATAGACTCGGGAAAATTTCATATAAATTATTGGGTAGAGTATTATCATTTCGAGTCAGACCATAGACTCGGGAAGATGGAAATTATTAAGTGAGAAAATTAATTAAGTTGAGTCGGGCCAGAGACTTGGGAAATTACAGGCTAGTGTTACGGGTTGTGAGTACACGGTGAAGCCGGGGTTTATTTTATATATATATATATATATATATATATATATATATATATATATATATATATATATATACAGTGTAGTGATAGTATATATTGTGTGTACTATTAAATATCAGTGATTAGATATTTACTTAATTTATATACTCTAGTGCTATCAAGGGAGGTTGCACGATGTGGGTGAATCCCCTAGCTTGAGGAGTAGGGTGAGTATACCCCCAGGTCATAGCGTCCGGTATATGGGTGAGGGGATTATCTCACTTTCAGGGAAGGAATATGACCGCCTCCACTTCGTTTATGTTTTGGGCCAGGTTGGTGAGCGATTCCAACTTGGGTAACTAGGTTATGTGAGCACACATAGTGAGATAGCACTTTAGAGGGAATCATCCGGCGAGGGTATACTCGGAGGGATGAATATACATATGTTATATGTGTTGATGTTTTAGTAAAGGTACGTATATAACGGTATTCAATATTATATGCGGGTAATAATACAGTGTGTGATGTATTTACTTTATATAACTTGTGACACGGTTATATGCTACTATTTAAGAAGGAATTAATTAAGTTAATTGTGAGATAACTTATAATTAAAGATTCAGTATACTCGGGTTAGAGTAGTATGGCAAGGGGGGTTATACCAGGACTAGTTGGACGGGGTAGTACAACTAAGTGGGGGTAAAGGTAACCGTTAGGTGTGCACAATAGTGGAGGGGTGAGAATATCCACAAGAGAGTACGCGCATTCATGCATTTTAAATTACTGCAGTTAATTCACTTGCTAAATATTTTCAAAAATTTTTGGGTTCTAACCCTTGCTATAAAACTATTTTCAAAACCTTTTAGGTGTCCAGCCACAGGGACGCTAGGATTGATATTCTATTCCAGGGTCATGGAGCTGCGGCATATGTGGATGCTAGCATGAATTTGGATTAGACGCATCGCTTATTCATTCCTGGAGTAGGAATCATTCATCAGTTCCAGTTTTATTTAGGGCATGTCGCCCAGACTTTCAGTTCAGTTTTCAGATTTTTTTTATTCCGGTGTTGAATATTGTATTGGATTATTTCACTTTGGTGGCCGATGGTTTATTCGGCAAGTTGTGTAATTAATTATTTCAGTTGAGTTTTATTCAATTGTGTGAATGGTTTATATTTATTTCCGCATGTACTGTTTTGTTTAATTAAAAAGTTAAAATTGGCACCAGCTTTTGGAATACTAGGTGGTTAGTAAGCTTTAAAAAGTTTTCGACAGTGATGCTAAGGATGATCCAACTGGGATTCCTGTTTTAATTTGGTATAGAACTGATCACCCGGTATTTTATTAGGCGGGATGTCACAGATGGTATCAGAGCATCAGGTTCTAGTGTCCTTAGGATCTGTGCGGCTTTTCACGTTTCGACTTAGCAATCTTTGATATAGATCCCTATTATAGGATTGTTATATTCTCATACGTATGCGCATATACGTTCTTCTGCCAAATTTATATTTGAGAGTGAACTCATACGATTCGATTCTCATTCCAGATGCCGCCCAGGAGAGAGAGAGCAGATAGGGCAGCGGGGGGAGATGAGACTAGGGAGGCTCGTTAGGAGCAAGAGCCACCGCATCAACTGCCAGAGATGATTTTGGCAGCACAGATAACTGAACTAGTGGCACAGGCAGTTGAAGCGACAGTGGTCGCAATGGCAAGGTACTTTTCACGGGATCAGCCACAAGTGTAAATGGCACCAGATGTTTAGGCCACCCAGGACCATCGGGGTGGCAGCAAGTATGATAATTTTTTTTAAGTGTGGGCACCCACCAGAGTTGCGAGGGGGTTCAGATGTAGTGCTAGGGTGTCAAGGAAAAGAGATATCCAGCGTCACCTACGTATGGGAGATTGCGATGAGGTGCAGAAGCAAATGCTAGACACTTTTAGTTTAGTGGGAGCAGCGCTACAGTGTTGGGAGTCAATCACCACAATTGAGGAAAGGGATACACTAGCTATTGCAGAGTTTTGGGTGCGTTTCGACCGCAAGTATTTTCCTCTAGCGGTTGAGACCGAAATGAGGAGAAAATTAAAGAGGTGACTCAGGGAGACAGTCCAGTGGCCGATTACGAGGAAGAATTTACTCATTTGGCAAATTTTGTACCAAATGAGGTAAGCAATGAAGAGAGAAAGAAAGTAAAGTTTGTGGATGGGTTAGTCTGGAGAATCAGACAACATTTAATTGGTAATTACGCATTAGTAGCTTATACTGATGTCGTTAACGCAGCACTCCGGCACTGTGAGGAATATCGCTTCCACGTGAAAGGAAGCTGGAGCCCCACCGCAACAGGGGTCACTACAATGCTGTTATGCTTACAACATTCACTATGCAGTCTTGCCACTAGTGCCGCAGGCACTACCAATGTTTGGAGGTATATAATGTTGTAATTTAATGTATCTTCATATTTAATATATATTTATCACCGGGTAAGTGATTTCTCCGATTATCACTTGTGAAGAAAATGGATGTGAGCACTAGGAGGACTCCCACGTTAGAATCATGGACTAGGTCTATCAGGACCGAGAAAACAAGACACCCAAACATGGTCGTAGAGCACGAGATAGAGGATGGACACAAGAATATGTTCTATGGGTGGTGCGTAGAACCACCAGCATTAAACTAACTAACAACGAGGAAGTGAGAACAGTTAAACTGGGAAGATAAATGAAAATGATGACAGTGGAGCATAGTAGATGCATGAGAGAAATTCCCAGCAGGAAAATCGGGGGAAGGGATTTAGACCCAAAGGTTATCAACTTGAGAAATCATTGAGTTCATGAAGTACTAACAATATCCTCAATAGTAATAACAACATTCCTATTCCTCAAAATCATCATGACCGAGGAGATGGTGAGGTAGGCCAAAAGCAAGAAAGCTCCTATAGCAAGTTTTACGGTCATAAAGTGACGGGCTGCATGAAGAAGGATTACCCAAAGCGGGACATAGGATAATCGAAAGATGGGATCTTGTGTATGCAACCGTAACAGTTGGACAAGGGGTCAATTCCGGCACGAGTATTATGCTCAGAGACCTGTGACCATGAAAGGTAGATGGAAAATAGAGATTGAGTAATTGCCTTAGCCGTATAATTAAGGGATGCCATTTCGGGTGACATGTGTGAGTCACAACAATTGATTAGTAACACTATAATTTGAGTGTGCATCGAGTTTAATGAGTGCGCTGGCGATGGTAGTCTTATTATTTAAATGATTACCATTGGGTAGCGAGACCGTTGGTGTCGCCTGTAGGGGAGGAGCGAGCGTTGGCACTCAGAAAATTTTTATATTACGTAACAATTTGTACCCATTTTTGGGCGTTATAATAGTAGAACATATTATTATTATTATTATTATATGGTTTAGTGACTGGATACCGAGGGTTTGAGAGGTAGTAAATTGTTTGTAAGACTATCGTACTCATTATTTTAGGGTAAAATATATGGCTTTGCAAGGCATCACCTGAAAGACGATTGAGCGTGCATATATATTGCATTGTATCGCAGACTTCGGTGAGTATGTTGTATTACTATATTCAATCCCGGGGAGTAGGGAAATTTTCTGATGTGATTTAGAGTATATTGATTTATTGTCTAGCGAAGAGATATAGCTCGTTAATTATATATTGTACTGAGAACTTTATAATAGTAAGGGCACCGTGTTAAAAGGCGTCTTAAAGACATGAGAGTGGACGAGTAAACTTTTATGTCCACAGACAAAAATTCGGGGGTACATGTCATGGACTAAGGGCTTAACGGATCTTGACGACCAGCAATGTTGGATAGTAATGTATCGGGGGGCTTCCTTATTTAGATTTTGCTTGCGAGACATCCCACACATGAAACTTAACGAACATTGGGAGTTAGGAGATGTTTTGTCTTTAGTACATAGGTTTGATACCATAGTTATTACACGTATATGTAGTTATAACTATGAGATGATAGTTATATTACAAATTGAGGTCGGTAGAGCCGTATAATGTGAAAATGAAAAAAATGTTATTAATTGTTGACACCACCAGCAGACCAGTGGGACAAATTAAGTGGAAAATGTAAGGTGGTCGAGTATGAGCTTACTAGGTCGCAATGCCAAGTATGTGAGGCATAGTTCAAGATAAAGGTAACACGTTTAGTATGGGTGTGCAGAAATGCATGGAGTATAGGGTGTATGGGCGGCCTAGCTTATCATGCCTTTGAAAATAATTGCGGGGAGAAGAAATGAAAACACAGAAATCACGTAGACGTATGAATAAAGTAGAGGTAGAACTAGAAAGAGACAAAGGGGTAACGAAATTTCTTAGTGAGCAAGGGGATCACTAAAGATCGAAGAGTCGTAGGATAACGAATGATATGGTGGCGTAAAGTACGGAGAATGTACAATGTAGATTCTCGAGAATAATAAATAGTCGCTAGGTACATGAGTAATATGAAGAGGGCTACATTAGAAAATATTAGAATATTTTGAAGTATATGAATAGTAACCAAGTATTATTACAAATATCTCCCACGAGCTGATGGTTCACTAGTTCAAATGGTAGAGGATAAACTGATCGGGCCTAAATATCGTACATTTATCTCTTTAATTTTGGTACCTTTGTGAACCCGAGCGATGCAATTGATATGGATTTAACTCGTAATTATGATGCTAACCTTTGTTGGCAAGTATTTCATGTTTTGTGTTTCTTTTATGTATTTTACAGGTAAATTATGCAAGCGGTGCGAAAGAGGAATCGAAATAATGAAGGAAAGGCTAGAAAGGTTAGGAAGGCAAGTTAAAGAGCAATTTGGTAATTATGAAACTTGATCCCAAAGAAGGAGCCAACTGTAAAGTTGAAGAACTCAGAACAATGATAACACTGGAAGAAACGGTACCTAAATCCGAGCTACGGTGAAAGAGTTATGATCCCTCGAAGTTGAAGAAAAATCCTAGAAAGAAAAGAAGAAAGCTTAAAAATTTTCAAAGTGTGGAAATGTAGAAAAGAGGTCTCCAAACCAGCAAGATTTCCCGAACCACAGTGGGAATCGGTTCGGCGGCGAACTGGTTCGAGGTGCCTGATGCGGGAAATTCTACTTGAAAGTTGATTGGTCCAAAGAGTCCTATTATGTTACGAACTCTTCTAAAATGTCTTTGTATCTTTGTATTGACTTAGAAAATAGAGTTTTGATTAGTTTTTCATAGAGAGAAAGGTAGGAGAGTAGATTAGAACCATAGAAAACAATTCTCCATCAAGTAGGTACTTTTATTGTTTGAATTACAAGTTTTCTTTAAATAAAGTTTGTTCATTTCTTTCTTAATATTGTAGTTAATTTATTTACAGACTTTCTTTATTTTCCAGGTTTCCAATTCGTTTATACACGCTTAGGGATAGTTTTCTTATTGATTCAATTACATGCAATGTAGGATTCATGTTTTTAATTAAGTGCACCATGTTAGGCTAGCTTTCTAAGGGTTGGTGTGCGTGGACCCAACCCGATGTAATTTAGCCATGTAGAAACTAGGGGTTGAATTTAAAATTGAATGAATCGTGTTGTATAGTTGTCACAACCATCATAAACCTTTTTACCTCGGTTGACCCTAGGTAACCGTGGTGTTTAAGGATGTGATGCGCGTGTATCTATTGCGACACTGCTTTACTCATCCTTTGATTATGTATGATGCGGTCTTGAATCTCATATATGTAATGCTTAGGAGTACTAAAGACCGGGTTCAATTAAATTTCTAATTAAAAATTCTAGCATTCTATACGGTAAATCTACTAGGGTTTGGGGGATTGTATTCCCAACCTGTTTTCCCTTCATTCTTATTAAGTCAATCTTAGTTTGTTAATTTCGCTCACATAGTTAATGCAGTAGTTAAATTTACTGTGAATTTAGTTAATTAGTTATTTCCCATCTCAATCATCTTTTTGTTTCTTTTTAGAGTCAAGTTAGGGTTAACAGTCTTACCTTTGTCGTCACTAAACTCGTCCTAGTTTCTTGAGGATTCGATACCCAGACTAGCCACTATACTCCGCAAGAATGTAGTTAAAGTTTAGATTTTTGTATTGTGGTTGGATGCCGATAACAACGATTAGCATATTACACGGACGCTCAATTTTCCACTCGATCAAAATGGCACCGTAATCGGGGACTTAGGTAGACGTAGGTTAGATTCCGTTAATCTAAAACTTCGACCAAAAATAAGAAAAAAAATCAAAAAGCACAAAAAGATACTCATCTCTCAAAAGCCTATTAATGCAAAATCCCGAACTCACTCTAATTCCCAAAAATACTCCAACCAGCATTCACGAAAACTCGATAGTTGAGTACGACCCCGATAGCCCTCACACTCCAAATGTTCCACAATTCTGGATTCCACCTCCCACACCTCAACACTCAATTGCAAGTAACACTCTGAATCCCTCTTAGGACACACCACAGAGCATGCTCCGAGAATACCAAGTGAGGATACAGAGTCATCAAGTGAGAGAGCCATGTCACAACACGATAGTGTAGCCACAGGTGAGGAAGAGGTCCCGTACCGCCCTTTGAGAGAAATCTTATATCCCGAGCGAACTATCACTCTAGGATGCATTTTACTTCCGTATAATGCAGGGCAATGTCGCTTTAGGAATGAGATGATCGAGATACTTCCCAACTACCATGGAATGGAATCAGAAAAGCCATATCTCCATATCCGGGAATTTGAGGAGGCGTGCGAGACCCTCAGTGATCAAACTTGCACAAAAGATGTGATACGCCTCAAACTCTTCCCATTCTCTCTAAAGGACAAGGCTAAGACCTGGCTATGGTCTTTACCTCCAAACTCGATTGCATCATGGAACGAGTTACAATCTAAATTACTTAAGAAATTCTTTCCTTCACATCGAACGAACTCCATCAACGCTCAAATTTAAACCTCCCGACAATCAGAAAATGAGTTGTTTGATCGATGTTATGAGTGTTTTAAGGAGTTAATCACTTCGTGCCCTCATCATGGATTTGATAAATTGCAAATTATTTCCTTCTTCCATAATGGGCTGAATATAAATTCCAAACAACTCACTGAAACCATGTGTGATGGTCCCTTTGTCGACCTAGACGCCAACGATGCTGAGCTTCACTTGAGGTATGTCGCCGAGACTTCCCAAGCAGGGGATACATCTGATCCTAGTGCTCATAATCGAACGCGCGAAACGACCACCACTCCATCGGTGCCCAGCCTATTTCACGTAGAAAAGAATACTATGACGGACAGTCGACTCGATCTACTTGAGAAAGGAATGCGAGAAGTACTTGAGATATGTGCAAGAGGACCACCTGGCTCCATCTCGAACCCCATTGAGAAGGTGTGTGCTATTTGTGAGGTGGGACATTCAACAGAGGAATGCCCGACGATACCCGCCTACAAAGTTATGCTTCAAGAGCAAGTGAGTGGTGTAGGAGGATTTAAGGGTAATTTTGGTGCATCGCACGGGAATTCTTACAACCCTTCATGGAAAAACCATCCCGGTTTTAGCTATGGGCAACAAAATGCTGCAATGAATCCTAATTCACATGTTGCACCTCCCCCACCATCACACTTTCAACAAGCACCTCACATGTAGGGACATGTGCAAGCACCATCACCTCCAGGGCCATATATCACTCCCCTACGGACAAGTCTCAAAAGATACGATAAACCAATTCATCACTGCCCAAAATGCAACCACTGCTAGACATGAGCGTATGATCAACGATATAAATGTGACTATTTCAAAGATGCAATCATCGTTGAGTATCCAAGAGAAGGGCAAGTAACCTGCCCAGGGCCAAAGACCTCTCCAAGTTCAAACTAATGTTAGCTCCACACCCCAAGACCATCCTGAGCAATGTAGAGCAATTACCACTCAACGTAGTGGGAGAGTAGTTGACTTGTCACCTCCCCCACAATACGTACCTAAAAATAAGAAGGTTTCGCCCGACACGCAAGAGGCCAAAGATGCCCCTTTAATTGAGAGTGATAAAAAAAATAACACTGGCGGACCCAAGGTCATGGTGAAACCCCCCACCGCTACCCCATACCCTCAACGGTGGGTCCTGCACTCCAAAGAGACTTCTCGGGATGATGTTTTGGACATCCTCAAGCAAGTAAAGACTAATTTACCTTTTCTCGAGACTATACAGAAAATTCCCGCATACGCTAAGTTCATTAAGGACTTACTCACGGTGAAATGCGAGCTAAAGGTAAATAAGAACGTCTTTTTGGCCCAAAATGTCAGTTCGGTTTTATCGAGTGACCTTTCGTTAAAGTATAAAGATCCGGGTGCACCCACCATCTCGTGCATCATGGGGAAAATTGAATCGAAAGGGCCCAACTTATTCCGGTTATTGGTGTATGACAGCCAAAGGTGAAACTAAGAGAACAACGGATCCCGTACAAGGGGTTGGGTGATTTGTGGAGAGAAATGAGAGGTCGTTGTACCCCCGACGCATATGGGGTGTTTTTTATTGTATTTTTGAGTCATGTATAAGTGCTATATAGTGTCTTAATGCATTTTGATAATTTGCTTGTTTTATTTGTCACACTTATTCTTTTTCTTCTTTAGATTTTAGTCCTTTTTGCTTGAGTACAATGCAAAAGTCTAAGTTAGGGGGGGTCACAAGTGCGTCTTTCTAAAATTTCACAAATTTTCAAAAATACTCAGAAATTTCAAAAAAATTAAAAAAAAATTGAAAAAGCCAAAAATATTTTTCTTCAAGATAAATAAAAATTGGAATTCAAATTTTTAGAAAATATCATTAAAAGATGGTTTAAAGTCTCAAATTGTGAAAACATAATACACAAAGCCGAAATTGACCAAAGATGGAAATTGAGCCAACGTAGACGACTTAGCGAATAAATGTGAAGATTAACAAACCCGGTGAGATTCGAGCCTTTCATTATTGTGAATGTATAAATCAATCCGAGTTAACTGTTAACTCAAAGTTCCTTTTAGCGTTCTAATAAGTCATCAATGGATCTCAATTCTTTCACTTTGATCGATTATGAAAAATGTGTGTGATATTGCCTTGAAAAACGTGTTAAATAGGTCTCTAAATTAAAGTAATCTCGAGACGCATATGGTAACACAATTAGTATTTCGGAAAATTAAGTAGGCCCTCATTTGTCACCCAAAAATATTGGCCAGAAAAATTAGCAAAAAATTATCCCTTTTGTAAACCAAAATTGAGCCGAATAAATTTTTTCCTTTCGTTTGACAACCCGAGAAAACCCAATTGGCTCGAAATTGTGAAAGTGGATAATCCCAGAATTTAAGTCCGAAAAGTGCATAAAAAGGGGTAAGAAAATAATAAATATGCTCAACAAAAATAGCAAGAAAGAAAAGTGAAAAACAGAAAAAAATCAAAAAAATGAGCAAAAGCCCGGAAAAAACACTAATGGACATCATAAGAAAATTTTCCAATTCTGAAATTCCCAATCACCCCCATTTTACCCAATATACCTCCAACCCATTAAAGTCCTAACCGAGTCCTTTATGCGAAATTGGTTACCGTGTGGAGAGCTAAAACACGAAAAGATAAGAAATAGACCATAAATATGAATTAGAGGCAATGTTCCCATTTTTTTATAACCGTAACCCAATGATGAGATTCGTTTACCATAAAATTTACATCTTTCTATGTGTGTGCGTGTATTTGGTTCCAATACATTTACTCTTATAAATCACACATACTGAGAGAAAATTGCCACCCTTTCGAGAGATTCGTTTGTGAGTGCATCCCGTGAGATTTTGAAATCAAAACGAAGTTTCGAATAAGTAACGTAATGATCAATCGGTGGAAATTCCCCGTTAAATTTCTGGCTCCACACACATGCATTATGATTTGAGACTCTTGAACATGAATTGATGATAACTTTTTTGGAAAAGTTTGAATTATACGATTTTTGCGTATTTTGAATTTTCTTTGAGTCGAATTTTGTGGGTACATTCACTTCAAACCCTCACGAGACAACACTCGTCCTACTAGGGTAACCTAGGAGTTTAACGGCTTGTTGCATGTGCTAAATATAATCATTTACCCGCGACAAAGGTATTCTACCCCAATAAAGTGTTTAGAAGAGTTGTGACATTATTCTTTTTCTTTTACATTGCTCGAGATGCGCAAAGTTCTAAGTTAGGGGGGTTTGATCGGGCATAAATATCGTATATTTATCTCCTTGATTTTGGTACCTTTATGAACCCGAGCGGTGCAATTGATATGGATTTAACTCATAATTATGATGCTAACCTTCGTTGGTAAGTATTTCGTGTTTTTTATTTCTTTTATGTGTTTTACAGGTAATTTTGCAAGCGGTGCGAAAGATGAATCGAAACAATGAAGGAAAGGCTAGGAAGGAAAGTTCAAGGGAAATTTGGTAATTATGAAGCCTGATCCCGGAGAAGGAGCCATTTAGAAAGTTAAAGAGCTCGGAATAATGATAACACTAGAAGAAACGGTATCTAAATCCGAGCTACGAGAACGAGTTATGATCCCTCGAAGTTGAAGAAAAATCCTAAAAAGAAAAGAAGAAAGCTTGAAAATTTTCTAAGTGTGGAAATGAAGAAAAGAGGTCTCCAAACCAGCAAGATTTCCCGAACCATAGTGGGAACCGGTTCAGGGGCGAACCGGTTCGAGGTGCCTATTGCTCGAAATTCTACTTAAAAGGTGATTGGTTCAAAGAGTCCTATTATGCTACAAACTCTTCTAAAACGTCTTTGTATCTTTGTATTGACTTAGAAAACAGAATTTTGATTAGTTTTTCATAGAGAGAAAGATAGGAGAGTAGCTTATAACCATAGAAAACAATTCTCCATCAAGTAGGTACTTTTATTGTTTGAATTACAAGTTTTCTTTAAATAAAGTTTGTTCCTTTCTTTCTTAATATTGTAGTAATTTATTTACAGGCTTTCTTTATTTTTTGGGTTTCCAATTCGTTTATACACGCTTAGAGATAGTTTTCTTATTGATTCAAGTGAATGCAATGTAGGATTCATATTTTGAATTAAGTGCACCATATTAGTCTGGCTTTCTAAGGATTGGTGTGCATGAACCCAACCCGATGTAATTTAGCCATGTAAAAACTAGGGTTTGAATTGAAAGTTGAATGAATAGTGTTGTGTAGTTGTCATAACCATTATAGACCTTTTTACCTCGGTTGACCCTAAGTAACCGTGGTGTTTAAGGGTGTGATGCGCGTGTAGCTATTGCGACACTACTTTACTCATCCTTTGATTCTGTATGATGCGGTCTTGAACCTCATATATGTATTGCTTGGGAGTACTGAAGACCGGGTTCAATTAAATTTCTAATTTAAAATTCTAGCATTCCATACGGTAAATCTACTAGGGTTTGGGGGATTGTATTCCCAACCTGTTTTCCCTTCATTCTTATTAAGTCATTCTTAGTTAGTTAATTTCGCTCACATAGTCAATGCAGTAGTTTAATTTAGTGTGAATTTAGTTAATTAGTTATTTCCCATCTCAATCATTTTTTTATTTCTTTTTAGAGTCAAGTTAGGGTTAATAGTCTTACCTTTGTCGTCACGTTCACTCGTCCTAGTTCCCTGAGGATTTAATACCCAGACTAGCCACTATACTCCACAAGAGTATAGTTAAAGTTTAGGTTTTTGTCTTGTGGTCGGAAGTCGATGATAACGATTAGCGTATTATACGGACGCTCAGTTTTCCACTCGATAATAAATCGTCGAACTAAAGAGTACCATTAATGAAGGGACACGAGGGACAACGTAATGTTCCAAGAATATTAACATAAGTGGAAGTGTATGTGTGATGGGAACTAAAGACTTAGGGAATTAACAAATGGGGGATATTCGAAATTTCCTTCTCTTGTTGAGGAATCATTTCAGTTGTGCGTAGAGAGACTCATATTAGTGGCAACGGAAATAAATTTTTGAGGGTCGTGTAAGCACCGAGGTGAATTATTAGATTAAATGATCGAATAGTTCGATATGTGATGACTAAAGTGAATTAGTCAATATGATGGAACGTTAAGAGAAGACCATTGGACTGAAAGAGGTCGTTAGGGGAGATATAGAGAGAATAGCAGAATGACATTGAGGTAGTGAAATTTCATGGGGTGCCACTTGATATTGTGTCCGACCGGGACAAGGCCTTTGTGTCTCATTTTTAGAAGGGCTTCCAGAAGGCCATGGGCCTATCACCCGCAGAATGATGGAAAGACCGAACGAACTAATCAAATGTTGGAGGATATGTTACGTATGTGTATTCTGGATTTTGGGGGAGATTGAGAGAAGTACCTTCCGCTAATAGAGTTTGCATATAACAACTCTTATCAGTTTAACATTGGTATGGACCCATTCGAGGCGTTGTACGGTAGGCCTTACCGCTCTCCTGCTTGTTGGTTAGAGGTGGGGGACAATAAACTGCTCGGGCCGGAAGTGATTCAGGATACGTCAGCTAGAATAGAGATGATCAGGAGTGGTATACGGGTTGCTCAGGATAGGCAGAAGATCTACACCGATACCAAGAGGTTCTTTAGGGAGTTCAGTGTGGGTGGAGAGTATCTCCTATGAAGGGGATAATGCGTTTTGAGAAGAAAGGGAAGTTGGCGCCGAGGTATGTAAGGCTCTTCCCTATTATTGAGCGGATTAGGCCAGTGGCTTATAGGCTTGGGCTACCCGAGCACCTGCATAGGATTCATGATGTGTTTCACATATCTTCGTTGAGGATATACCTTCGGGATGATTTGGACCACACCCATATTGTTTTATAGGATATTGATTTGCAGCCCGATAGTTCCTACGAGGAGGGGCCAATTGCTATCCTAGATCGTAGCGAAAGGAAACTAAGGTTGAAGGTGGTGCCGTTAGTGAGAGGAAACTGAGTTCATGTACAGTGGTGACATATCGAGGAGTCAACTTGAGAGCGCGAGGATGATATGCGCTAGAGATACCAAGAGTTACTCTTACCAGGTATACCTTTTATTTCTGAATTTTGGGATGAAATTCCGTAATTGGGGGGGAAGTATGCAATACCCCATAATTTTATTGATTTTAATTGTGGGATTAATTGAATTAAATGTGAGAAGAATTAATTAATAATTAATCCAAAATAATATAAATATTAACTAGCGAGATAAGATTTAGTATTTATTATTGGGAATTACGTTGAATATTACTGAGCGAATAAAGTAATATATGATTCTGAATGTGATTTTGAATTTATGAAAATTGTCGCGAGAGAGAAATACGACAATTATGAAATTTAAGTCGGGACGTGCGTGTGAGTTATATCAGGACTAAATTAGTAGAATAAAAATTAAAATATTTACACATCACCCAAATGGTCATTTTGAGTGTGCCAAGTTATTTTACTTATTCCGTGAATCGGAAGCGGGGCACTGCACCTCTTTTTGGACCCAAGGCACGCCTCGGCGTGCCGATCCGAGCGGAAGACATTGTCAGGTGGGGAGTTTGGCTGGGGCGGCACATCTGTTAAAAGATAATGCAAGTGTCCTAAAATGAGCTCAACGAGAACAAAAATCTCGTGTCACGTATCCGGAAGGGTTGAAATAGTCAGAAAAGTCTATCCGAGAATTTAGTTTGGGTTTCGGGATAGTTTTAGGCCAAACTGACACCCCAAAGGGGTATTTTTGTCTTTTAAAAAATTGGGGCTAATTAATGGACGAAAATTATAGAAATATATATGCATGTACGTGGGAGAAGTTAGGGGTTTTATCTGCAAAATACAACAGAGAGTCCAAGAGGAAGAAGGAGAAGAGATTTCTAGGAGCTACAAGACCAAACCCACCCATATTTCACAAAGAACACCATCAACGTGTAGATCGGGAAGAGAGTAACGCATCTATACCACTTTCATTCAATTATTTAGACCTCCCCAATAAGGCAAGTGGCTATCTTGATTTAATTAGTGCATATATTATACATGTTAGTGTATAATTGATGATATACACATGATATGATGAAATTTGGGTTGAAATTGAATTATTCTTCAAGCTTTTGGGTAGTAAATTGAATGTAGACGAATTACCATATGCAGAGGCTATGAATCTAGGTTGATACATGAAGAAAAACGAATTTAACTTCGGGTTTGGGGTGGACAAAAGCATTGATGATGTAAGACTAGGGCTTTTGATATTTGATTAAATTCCTTCACCCATATATGAGTTTTAATGAGGTTTGACAGTTAAAAGATGTTGGGGATCATCTAAATGTATGTAAAATGGTTTTAGGACTATTAATTTTGAGTTGGGTAAAGTTTGATGTGAATTGGGTGAACAAAAATGGGCAAAAATGCAGGTTTCCTAAGGTAGAGGACGAACTGGGTGAATTTCGTTCGAACGAGCTGGGAGCTGGAAAGTCATTCGAACGACCTCATTCGAATGAGAATTCCAATGAAAATTCAGAGTTTAGTTCGTTCAAAGTTCGTTCAACGACTTACTAACAAGACTTCAGAGTGAAGTTCGTTCGAAGTTTCGTTCAAACGAAACTTCTTGATTAGTATATATATGTATGATAGTGATATATATATATATATACACACTTGAGATTATTCTACTGTGTTGATTATTAGATGAGAAATATTACGATATTTAATGTTAGTCAACAATGCGAGAACTTGAATGATTAACGAGTTATTTGAATCCGATTAAGCTAGCGTTATAATTACAAGAATGTATTATTTGGGTGTTATGATTGGGTACAATGACTTAGGCATTTCAGTAAAGGACTTGGGCTAAGCTAGATAAGTGGGATAGCGTGACTAGGAGGGATTAGTAGTCTACTCTAGGCGTGCACATTAGTTGAGAGGTGAGAATCTCAAGTGAGGGCACGAGGAACTAACATGGATATAGTATTTACTGTTTAATGCATTTTAAACACTTGCTAATTTTTAAACTGTTTTTAACTCAGGCTCTGGCCTATTTATTGCAAATCTCTTTTCTTTTGTCAAATTATTTTAGGTGCCCAGTCACAGGGACACCAAGCATAGGAGTTCCTACAAATTGACGTGTTGTAGCTGTTGTGGAAGTTGTAGGACCTCGGTATTAGACGCCTCCATATCTATCCTTGATTACTTCCGAGTTATTTGCTTCAGTCGGGCATGTTGCCTGTCATTTATTTAGATGTACTAAGAGATAGTAACTGTAGACTCTTATTTATATGTCAGTTGTGGGGATTTATTTCATTTCAGACTTTTTTATTTGGGATTTAGATTGGATGTGCTCCAGACTTAGTTATTCATTCATGTCATTATTATTTGCTGTGATATTTTATTAGATGGTGAATGGTTAAATTGATTGTTTTTGGTTGCATGCTTATTTTAAAAGATAAAATTTGACACTTGACTTTTTAACTACTAGGTGGTTAGTAATTAGTAATTATTTTTTTACAGTGATGCTAAGACTGAACCAACCGGATATTTTATTTTTAATTTAATAAAAAACTGATCTCCCATTATTTAATTAGGCGAGGTGTCACATTCTTCTCAAGTTTTTCCAAATCTCTAGGGTAGATAGGATTTGTATTTTGTGTGTAATGTGTCCAAATAGTGAGGGCTAACACCCCTAAAATGAGTGTAAACCCGCAAGTCACTAAAAGGTCTACTTTTTGGCCTCTAAATAAGCCCAAAATACTATCCAAAGCACTCAAAAACTTAGCCCAAAGGTACACCTACCCCATAAGCCCAATCCAAACTACTAAGAACACAAATCTTGGCCTTCGTGACACTTTAAAGTCCAATTCAAATGGTTAAACCTCACCTCACATGGTAATATCCCACCGCTTAAATGAATTATATAAACTTAATTATTTTACGTGTACCCATAGACCATTATCAAATAAATAATATCACAAATTAATTATTTTTAACAAGCAACACAAAAAACACATCACAGTAAAAATTTAATTACCATCTTTATTATGCATTTTATTATTACTAAATCACACAAGTAATAATTAATCCCATCAATTAATTTATATATCACTTAATAAATAATGAATAGAAATTGATGAAGATACGGGGCATTACATTCTTCCCCACTAATACACGAATTCCATCCACAGAATTCGCCAAAGCATAATTTATAACATCAACCTCACAAATTCCATAGGCTTACATACAACTAGCCCACATACGTATAGTCAAAATATAACAATAAGACTCACATGCGCCTACCATAGTACGTCATGACTGGGGTGCCCATATGCACAATACCACGTGTACACACCCCACAAATAGCATATGCGTATATATACATATATATACAAAACTCAATTATATATAAGGTTCAACCATAAAGTAAAGGCACACCCTAATACCCTACTAATCGCATCTCGGTTCTTCTTGAGATTCCCCCCTGTTACTAGTGGTGCGAACATTCCTTGGTGCTCTTGATGTTGTACTCCTTGGCTTTGCAGGCCCTAGGCATTGCAATATTTCGCTGCTCGATGTGTTATCTCTCCATATAAGTAACGTCCAAGATAATAAACAAATATCCTAGTGCTCAACTATTTCTCAACTCCCAACCCTTATTAAATTTCATGCGTGGGACATCTCGTAAGAGAAATCCAAAGAAGGAACCCTCCCGATACACTACTACCTACCGCAGTCGGTCATTGAGATTCATTGGCCCAAGACCAAACATGCAACAATATATTACCCACACAAAATCAATATTCATGATGAGGTAATTGCCAATTGTGACATCCCTTCCAAGAATGATACCTTAAACTCCTCAAGTTAATCCAATGACTCTCGAAAAATATAACAATTTTCCTCAAACATCTGATAAAGCATACTTTGCCCATCCTTAATCCCAGAGAGTGTTCCAATAACTCATTTACATTTGAACACCTAACCATTCCAATAGTAGCCTACTATCACCAGTTACATTGAAAATGTCACTAAGCTTACCCCACACGTGATCATACATTACATCATGTAATTGAGGCCATTCCTAGCCTTGAAATCTTCAATGTTCTAAAAAACCCGCCTAGGCACGCCTAGGCTTGAGGCTTGGGCGAAACGCCCTGCCTTAAGATTTTTACGCCTTATTCTTGGTAAAACCCTTAAGCAGGCGCACTTTTTTCTAAAACCAACAATGCTTTAGTGAAATTCTATTGCCTTTTAAAGAATTTTTTTACAAATCGGACCATTATCTCATCCAAAATAATCAAATAGTATTTTATATATACAAATATTAAGACATATTTTTATTATATGTACAATTTTGTGTATTTTAATAGCCTTGTTATGGTTAAAAAATATTAAAATATATAAAAAAGGCCTAAACGGTTTTTCATGCCTTTTTACGCCTAAGGCTTCTAAGGCTTAAGGCTTGGCCTCCACGCCTCGATCACACCTTGCGTTTTTTAGAACCTTGCTTCGAAGTAACTCCACCGTTCACAAAATAGTTGCTTCCTATCACACGTATCCTCATATATTAAGAGAAATTTATCATCGATTAACTAACCCACTTAGCCATCCTATACAATGTGCCACGACTAGCATATAACCCATATAAGTACTCCGAACTCAATAATTACACTAACGTCAGGAATAAAAATCATCATTATCATCATATTCACTATATGAATCCACAATTGGGTATTCCCACCACCAAGAAAAAACTATCAAGCGCATAAGGCATTTACAAAACCCATCAACCACTATGGCCCTCCTATAACTCATAAATAAGTACCACAACATTGATGACTCTCACCTGTCCACAATTATAATAAATATAAGAGGAATACACATATATGATCTACTCATACATAATAAATCGCATAGTCTCTTCCATTTGGGATGCAGCCTCTCACTACTAAGGCTATATCCTAGCGAACATCGAAGCCATCATTATGGGATTGACTCAACACCCCATCCATACATAAAGATATAACTCTCGAAAAACAACCATGCCAAAAAAATACATTGCATGTAACATATAGATATTATGAATCGTGCGCTTTATGATACCTTAAATAAAAGATATGTGTCAATAGCCAGTCTAGAACCTTCACATACCACATAATCTTACTCGAACCATGTAATCACAAACAACGACGCATAATTAGGCCTACTCTAAGCCCATATATCCACATAATAGATACACACATCGAGCTATATACCCCCAAACTAAATACCATCAAACTACCGCAATTTTTGTAAGGATATGTATATAAGACCATTCATTCGCATCGAGTGGTGGGTTTCATGCTCTCCCATACCCTAGACAAAACTAAACGATCCATTACCACCTAGGTTCTCAATACAAGCGGTACAAAACCCTCACTATCCCCGGAGTGGTAGAAAATAAAAAATAAACTACGATTTTAACAAGTCATATTAGTCATATACACTTTAATCTCTACATCGTTACATCCACTCTCAATCGAGGTGGTACTTACCAAATCATAAAAAATCTATGTCTATCACCCAAGTGTCGGTACTAACACAAAAAACTTAAAATATGTAGGTCTTAACCGAATCACCTTTAGTTCTTATCTACAATGCCCAAAATCCACATCCGGATACCTGCCTCCTACATGGCCATACACTATACATGAAAAAATGATAAACACAATTATCTTTAGGAGTTCTCCATCATGGCTCAATTTATTATCTTGTAATAACCTCTTTTATTTTCCCCAAACTATCTCTAATAGGGGTACTTGTGGTCTTATATTTATAATCACAATCCTCAATTAAAACATGCTTTTCCCTCAAGCTCCTTAGAACGTACTCGTCCCTCAACTTCTGCATAACTAATGCATTAACAATAAACCCAAAACACATAGACGAACCCATCCTCATAAAAATCTCTCATTTAGTCATATCAACCCAAACAACGGGAAAATCAATCCTCTCCTTTCTTGTTCCCACCTACTCAAGTGTACTACCAATCATTCCTAGCTAGCTCCAACTTATATTTTGCAACCAAGCAGTGACCCTAATCATAGGTAAAAAGTTATCACATTATTATCACCCTTAATTAAATATATATCAACCTTGCTCGAGTATGAGTGAAACAAAATTCCACTATCTCTCGGGGACTAGTCATACCTAATCTCATCATCACATTCCTCTTACTTTGCTAAAACACAACAATCCATTGCCCCTGTCTTAGGTGCACAAAATTTCATAAAGGAATTTTACTATCCTCAATTTCCATCACAGTCCACATTAACATAAATAGAACCCAAATCTCTGTTGGGCTCCTCAAAACTCAAACACTCTAATATCTACAAAAATAAACTCAACGTGAAACAAACCCACTACCCATGTCAGCAAAAGTCTTTAAGTTGTAGATCTTACCCCAAACATGACAACTCTCAATATTTTCCTCACAGTTGTGGCGAACGCCTTTTTCTAACCACTCATTCTATATTTGACCAATATCTTGCAAGGTCTTCATTCATATGTTCCTCTATTCTCCAATGTTCCTCGAGTCTCGCCAACGATCTAATGACAATAAATGATGTCTACACACATGTCATCGTGATACTAAAGTACAATACCCTATAACAGGTTCTAAACACATCAAATAACGCTCAATAGAAATCAAAACGGATGCAATCACAGATCCTAAGGACACAAGAACATGTATGCTCTGATACTAACTAAAACACACCTTATTTTTTCCATGCCCAGTTGATTAATCAGGACACAAAATAAAGGGAGCTCTAAATAATCTATAACATTCTCAGCATCAACGTAAATGTAAAAAAGATAGTAAATAAAAACCATCCATACAAAAAGCTCCTTAAAGGATGACAATAAGAATAACGAAACTCTGATAAAATTGAAACTCCAATAAGACATAATCCACTGATACAAATCTCTTTCATACAAATGTCTCAACTGAAATAAAAGAAGTACAATAATAACCAGCTCTAAAACAAAATCCCGAATACAAGTGATTACTATAAAGAACCAATAACTCCTAATCTACGGATACCAAGTGTAACACCTCGTATTTTTGAATAATTATGGATTTAATTATTTATGATATTTTAAATTACACGTGTGTAGTAATTTAATTAAAATGAAATACTGTGTATTTAATAAATATTAATTGGGTTAAATTCAGATTAATATTTGTGTGGTAAATTTACCAAGTGTGATTATAGTTAATAAAATACGGTGAATTATTAGTACATCGTAGTGAGTAATAACGACGGGATTGTGATGATATCTCAACCGGGGATTGTGAGTAGACTATATTAAGGTTGATATGGGAAATTTATGTATAGTGACTCGAATGTTTATTTCGAGTGCATCGTTGATCCCGAATAGGTCGAAATAGTCAGAAATAAGTACCCTGAGGTAGTAAATGGGTTTGGGGGGCTTTTTAAACTAGCCCGGACTCATATAGGGATATTTGGGTCATTTTGATGTTGCCTAATAACCTAATTTCTGGATTTGTGTTTTAAACCATAAGGGTTAGATGGGTGACCCGGTCATATCATTATTTCTAATCCCTAAGAGAGAAGGAAGTGGGGAGAAAGCTAGAGGAGGCCAATTCAGGAAGGGATTAGAGAAAAATATAGTAATAATCCATAACACACGAAGTTGATAAGACTATATAAGCATACCAAGGTAATTAATTGACTTTACTTAATTGAGTAGTAGTAGATTCTATTCATATCTTAGTAGGTGATGTGAAAAACTATTTTGGGCGGGGTTTTAACATGTAAAAAAGGTTTTTTTACGAAATTGATCCCATGTATCGTAGTAAATGATTAATTGATGTTGTTATATGAATCATATTTGCTAGAATTAGAACTTTATTAGAGATTCATAGGTTGAATGATTAATTGGGGTTTTTGAATCAAATCTAGGACTATATTGAGATGTTCTTCATCTGGACCCATTTTAATGGATTAATTAGATGATGTTAGTTAATCTTTGAAATTTTAATGATTGTTTGAGGTTAGAACCATCTAAGAATATTTCCCTTATGTTCTACGTGTTGTGGGGAATGTAAAATATCATGTAGAGTATGTTTGGGATGAAATTAAAGAAGGAAATCTGGGTTGAATTCGCTGAAGTGGGCCAACGAATCGGTTCGACCCTATCCAAATCGATTCGGTTCCCCTGCTTAGTCTGGTCATGGATTTGTAGATCTTTTCGTTATGAATGCATGGCCGCCATTTTCTTTTTTATTTTATTTTTTTAATTAGTTATGAATTTTATACGGAAGGGTGTACGAGACCAAAATCTTTAGTTGATAATCTAGGGATGGATTTTATTTTAGGCATTATTATGTATTAATTGATTACAAAACTGTGTGTAAATATTACCTTAGTTGATATGAATTCATAGTTGTTCATATTGAGGTTAAGTTAATGATTTTTAATACTTCTATAGATTATGTTCAGTAAGGGAAATTTCAGGTTGACGAGAGTTAACACGATATACTTGCACGTATGGTATTTATAGAATAATAATACTCGGGGCGTAGGAGATTAAACTTATAGAGTGATTTTCGATTTATAGGACTAGTTGGGAAAGTCCGATAAAATTCATTAATGAGAAACATGTTATAATATTTGATTAAGAGAAGAATGTAATTAAATAAGAGTCGGGATTAGACTCGGGTTACTAGACTAGTGCTTCGGGTGAAAGGCACGGATTAGTCGGTTGATGTGATTTTATATATATATATATATATATATATATATATATACACACGAATATGCGCAGTATATGTATGTGTATTATAATATCTGTGTGTATGATATTGGGGTGAACATACCCCTCCGGTGCTATCAGTGGAGGTTGCGCGATGTGGGTGATCTTCCCTGGCAAGCGAAAGCAGGGTAAGTATAGTCCCCAGGTCATAACGTCATGTTTATGTTTGTGTGATTTATATTCGAAGTAAGGAGATTTTGGTATGGTTAGGGCTCACTATCGAAGGACTATTATCGCCTCCCATACGTTTGTGATTTTTATCGAGTCAGTGTGAGAGTCCAATCGTCGGTAACCGGGATGAAGTCAGCATGACCTAGATTATGATAACATTGTAGAGAAAGGCATTCAATAAGTTATTACTCGGGGTATGACATCCAATGAGTTATTAATAGAGGGATGGCGACATCTAATGAGTTATTACTCTAGGGATGGCGACATCTAATGAGTTATTACTCCGGGGACGGCGACTACACACGGCATATGTGTGTTTGTTGTAGTATATCTTTATGTATATAATAGTGTGATTAATTATATACGGGCTTAACACATTAAGAATGAACATATGTGTGTTTCTTGTAGTATATCTTTACGTATATAATAGTGTAGTTAATTATATACGGGCTTAACACATTTAAAGTAAACACATGTGTGTTTATTATAGTATCTCATTACGTATATAATAGTGTAGTTAATTGTATATGGGCTTAATACATTAAGTGTGGATTTTTATAAGTAACTGGAGTAAAGTTATAAGAATGATTAATGATGAGATGATTTATTCAGCTAATGAGTAAACTAGCCAAGAAATAAACGATAGACAATAGCCGGGTTAAAGTAGGGTATTGGTGAGATTTGCAACATGACTAGTTAGGCGTGTAGCATAACTAGGTGGGTTAAGATGTATGCTTTAGGTTTGCATTATGGTTGAGAGGTAACGAGTTTCCCATGGGAGTGCGACACCGTCTTAAATATGGAGAGTTGTACTACATATTTATTAATGCATCTTAATTACATGCAAATGTTTTTAAAAGGTTTTGGGCTCTGACCCGTGCAAAATTATTTTCCAAAAACTTTTAGGTGTCCAGCCACAATGACACAAAGGATGAATATTCTTTCGAGGGACACGAAGCCGCCACTGATGTGGAGGCTTGCAGGTTATTGAGTACCTACTTCATTTATTGTATTTTAGAATAGGTTTTTTACTTCAGTTATGAGTTGGGTGTGTTGCCCCTTCTATTTCCAGACTTAGTTACTATTAGTGATTATTTCATTAAGATGTTGTTTTGGATTTTGGTAACCGATAGTTTATTTGGTGTTTGGATTCGGTTTTATTATATGATGTTTAGACCTCCTTGTTGGTGTGATTGGTTATTTATCTTTATTACTATGTTGGTTTTAGTTACCGATTTACTTATCGGCTTTTGAATGAAAGATAAAATTTGACACCGGCTTATTTAACTAATAGGTGGTTAGTAATTTAAAAAGTTTTCGATAGTGATGCTAAGAATGAACCAAATGAGATTCCTGTTTTATTTCAGTAGAGGACTGATCACCCTATATTTGAATAGGCGAGGTGTCACGGAGGGCATCAGAGCATCAAATTCATGAATCCTTAGGATCTATGGGGACTTACCGCGTTTTCAGCGTTGTTTTTCATTGATATAAAGCCCTATGCTTAGGACTGTCAATTCATAATGCGACTTAAGTTCTCCTGTTATTGAGTATAGTTAATGCAAATCATATACGAGTTTGGTTGGGTTTAGTATATCGAACAATATAAGACGAACTGCGAGGGAAGTTAGGAGGACTGTAGGAGGAAAGGCTCAGTCGGAGACACATAATATTATGGTAATGGTGACCGCAATAGAAGTCACCGCTATTATTCTTCAGGCAGTGGACGCCATAATAAACACTAGGGCGCAGTAGATTTCACCACGTAGCACCATAGTATACGGTTGAATAAATTCATACTCACCCAATGCAGTCGGTAAGGGGGAGAGTCAAAGGGGCTTTTTCGAAGAGCCATCCGCAAGAGTTCGGGAAAGTGCAAAAGTGTGATTGGCCAATGGAAGGAGATCATTTGAAGGAACTTGCATATGTTGGAGTGCTGTGACACTCAAGATTAAATTTTTAGGCAAAATACTTAGCTCTTAGGAATAGTGTTGTGGTGTTGGGATTCAGTCACCACATTGGAGGAGAGGTACCACAAATATAGAGGAATTTAGGTTATGTCTTTATCGCAAATCCTATCGTCAGTTATTTAAATAGAGTTCATTACTTATTATAGGAGGGTCAAACGGTGGCCGAACATGGGGGAATTTGCTTATTTAGCATACTTTGTACCCGTCGAGGTGGATACGAAAGATAAAAAGGGTATTTGAGTTGATGATGGACTCATGGGTAGAATATGCCAGTATTGAAGGGAAAATCTGACTTGGATAAATGATAGTGGTGTCGTCAAGGTTTTACTTTTACGAGGGCAATATCAATGCTTCCATGCGAAGGGAGCTAAGAGAATGAGGAGTCTAATCAGCATAGTAAGAATGAATGTAATCGGTGATAGTGGGGCACCCACATGGGAGAATAACCATGAGAGGGACCCATTTAAGAGATTCAGATCAAGGAAATTTTGACCAAGTGAATAGGGATTTCAACAGGGCCACCAGTTTCAGAGGTAAAGAGATTTTTCTGACCGTTGTTTCACTTGTGAGGATACGGGCCATAGGAAGAGGGATTGCCAAAAGCGAGGCAGGAGAAACTACAGGATGGTATAAAAGAGGTCAAACCATTACATAAATTCTTGGGTCAGTTTCAATGCTAGAATCAGGTTCAAGAACCCGTTGACCAGGCAAGGTAGTTAGCAATTGAAGGTAAAATCTTTATTTTATCCTGATGAGTATAGGGTAAGTTTTGAGTGACATGGGTGCATCATAATATATTATTATTAACACAAAAATTTATGGGTGATTCGATTTTAGTGGGTGCGTTGGCAGTAATAGCCTTATTATTATGCATACATTTAGAGTTGGGTAGGGGGCTCTTTGGTGTCTCCCGCAGGGGAGCGGGTAGCAACACTAAGAGGATGTTTATATTGTGCAATAGTTTTGCTCCTTTTAGATATATGAGGGTAGAGCATTGATACGACGCAAATATTGCGTATTTCACCCGTTAACCTACGCCTTATTAGCTCCCTTGGGTATCTTAATCCCTATACTTATGCTCGTTAACCAGACAACCTTGAATTTCTATGTTAACATGTTTTGCAGGGGTTAATTGAGCTTTTGTAGGTATTTGGATGCTTAGTATGAAGTTCGGACGCTTTTCGGAAATGTTTCGTCGACTTTTGCAGCTTCGGGGGCATTTTAGTAATTTCAGCATTCGGGTTTGAATCCCGAGCTCTTCACGGAAGTTTAATACCTTTGATTTCTCTTCGCGTGGACACCGACGGTGCATGATTCCGAGTTGTAATGATGGAGTTATGGCATTTTTAGGATGGTTTTTACTTCAAATTCACACTCAAGGCCACATTCAAGGGCATTTTTGTCATTTCATATTTGGGTTTTTTGGCCCAATGTCTTCTTGGATGTTGTAGTCCTCTGAGTTATCTTCGCGTAGCCTCCGACCGTGCCTCATTCCGAGCTATAACGAAGAAATGGCGGCATTTTCCGTAAAACAGGACAAAGCTGCAGAATTCAGACCTGTAGGTTGCGAATCGATTCGGAACTGCTGCAGAATTGCAGTTCGAACTTCCCCTGTTTCCGAATCGATTCGAACCATTTCCGAATCGATTCGGCCCTCCAGATTTTTGGTTTTCTTCCCTTTTATTACAAGTTTTCCATTGGATATTTTATATATAACACTTTCTCTTCATTTTGAGGGGAAATCTCTCCATTTTTAGGTGAGATTTTAGGGTTTTGTAGACTTGGGAGATTTGCCCTACTCCTCTCTTGCACTCTTGTTTTGTAAGTTGTACTTTAAGGTTAATTACATTAATATAGTTTGTATTCATTATATTCTTGCTTTCTAGATTAATTTCATGCTTTGTTAATTAGTTTAGTTATTCATTTCTTGCTTAATTAGTTTATTGCTTTGTTAATTAGTTTCATTCATGTCTAGCCACTAGATAAATAGGGTCGGGATTGCGTTTCCGCCATTTTCGGGTTTGGACCTCGAAAATTAGGTTTTGTGTAAAATTGCGTTTAATTGAAACCGCGTGTATTAAAGTTGGATTGTTATGCGTTTAACTTTATTTGTCACGCAACTTTAGTGTTTATAGCGATAATCCGAATTTAATCCGCGTGTGACCATTTTTGATTAAAAGTTTAATCTCGCAACTTTGGGTTAAATTCCTTATTGTGTGATGTTTATGATTAATTGAAAATGATCGATTAAATGTTTTGGAACCGAAATTCTAATTAGTAGTTGTTTAGCCCGTGAATGTGTGTATGCGATCCCGATCCTCGCCTTCCTTTAATTTATCGTTAACTTATTATTTTCTTTTGTTACCACAACCAACCTATCATCTTTTCATTTATTTATTTTACACTTTTATTCCAGAAGTTTTAAAACAATTAAAATCTAAAATTTAATCACTCCCTGTGGATTTCTTACGATACCCGACTTACCGCTGTGCTTGCTTGTCAAGTGTAGTAGTAGCTTAGGTTCTTTTGTCTCGCGGCGGCGAAACACACAACGATTGTGTCCTCACACGAACACACTTTTTCCGCCCGGTCACAAAATGGCGCCGTTGCCGGGGAGTGTGTTTTAGATAGTAATTGTTTTATTATTTCGTAGTATTTTTCCTTTTGTATTTGTATTCTTTGTTTTAACCTTTTTTGCAGGATAGCATATTTGAGCGCTAAGAAACTTTGATTCGCGGTTGCTCACTTTCTAGCTCGGATTCTCCATCTACAAATAATTCGGTAATCATGTCCTACTATTATAGTTATTACGGTCATTCTAATGATTCTTACTTTGGGGATAGTTTTCAAGTTTTGTCATTTTCAAGATTTTCTTGAAAATGAAAGACTTGAAAACATTTATCGGACTGAAAATCGTTATTGGGAGCTGGAGTTGGATTCATTATTCGAATCCAATGACGATTCTTATTTCATTACTTTCGAAGACGAGTTTCAACCAAATGAGGAGTCCGAGGCTCTTGAGCCGAGGAAGCCTACTTTGGAAGAAACTTTGCTTCTTTACTCCCAAGGTTTGGAAAGCTTAAATGATGCTGGAATGAGACTCGGTGCACTTTGCGATGAGATGAATTCTTTTGCACAAAACAACGAGGAGGTGGAAACTTGTGTTTCACCTCAATTTTTCAAAGAATTTCTCATCGAATGTGAATCTCTCTCCCCCGAAATTCAATCTCCTTCCGACGATATGTTGACGGAGATTGAATTTATTTCATTACCATTTACGTTTTCCGTCATTGAACCATTAGAATTACCGGTTGATTCCTATGAGTCGGTAGAAACTTTTAAAACTTCTACACTTTTTGCCGATGAGGACTCCTTGCCGGACTTGTTTTCGATGGATGTTATCCCGATGTGTGCACCATCTCCCATTCCATTTGAAAAATCTTTGGGAGATGAGTCAATTTTTCTTGGACCTCAAGTGTACCTTTCCCCCTTATTATCCAAATCCCCCATCGTCCCTCCAAAACTTTTAATTGGCGATGGTTCACTTTTTTCACCACCCACATGCCTTCCGTTTTTCAAACGGAATTCATATCTTTCGGGAGGCATGTTCACTTTGGAGGGTCCGCCGTTGATCTTTCAAAGTCAAATCCCTTTTTGGGTGGACCCTCAACTATTTAGACTTCTAGTGTATAGTTAGTGTGAAGCCTAAATAGTAGGTTGTAAATAATTAGCTTTTTAATTTTCCTTATTTCCTATTTTTCTTTCCTTTTAATTTAGTCTAGTGTAATTAGTTAACTTTTTGTTATTTGTTTTTTCTATGCTCGGTACTAACTTGTTTTGTAGATTCCTTTGGACTCGCGCTTATGGATATCGCTCCAATTTTGGGTAATATCGTTCTTTTCCTCTCTTTGTGTTGTGTTCTTAATGCGCATTGAGGACAATGCAACATTTAAGTTAGGGGGTGTAGGATATTCTATCCATTTCATGTGTAGTCCATGGATTTGCTCACATTTAGTTACTGAGTATGCCTTTTTGTGAAAAATTTGAAAAATTTCAAAAATATTTTCTTTCTTTTTTCTCCTTTGTTGGGCATTTTGCCTTGTTTTCGATGATAAATTTCAATAATTGCCCGATCCAATAGATAACTCAATGATGCATGTTCTCGATTTTAGAAGTTATTAGGCCTTAGTCCTCAAATCATTGATATTGTGAATAACTTCATGAATTAAACTTTATCCCATGAGCATATGCACTTTCCTTGTTCTATTGATTTGGTTTAAGATTTTTATAACTCGGGAATCTTTTGTTGCATTGTATATACTTACACCGAGTAAGCTTCGTACCTTTCGTTGTTTGTGAGTGTTATACACTATTCTTTCCTCTTTGAAAACGTTGAATTCGTTGGTAATCTCTCTAATCTTTCATTTGACCGTTCATTAATTGAGTTCATACTTGAAATGTGTTACTTGATCATGATTTTCATATATTGTTTTGATTCGAGAATTGCGTAAACTTTGTGAAATGATCATAGGCCATCTTTGTTATATCACCCATATTAGCCTTGACCTCACCATATATGTTTCCCTAGTCAACCCCTTTAAGCCAAAATATAGCCTTTCGTTTCATTACCCAAAATCCCATAACCAACTCCAAATTGGAGTTTTAAGCCATACATACACCTTACATACCTTTGTTTGGAATGTTACTTGGGATTGAATGCTGTTATTGTAGTGTGGTTGCAATTTAAGCATATGAGAGTTTGCAAAGAAATGAAAAGAAAGAAGCGAAAAAGTGAAGAAAAAGAGAAAGCAAAAACAAAAAGAAAAGAAAAGAAAACATGAGAAAAAGAAGAAAAGAAAAGAAAGAGAAAGTTGTAAATGTTGTGTATAGTGTTCAATAAGCTTTGATTACTCTCCCCGATGATATATCTAATGCTTGTTTTGGAACTTGTTTTCCAATTTTTGATATTGCCCGCATTTTTCCATTATCCCGAGTTTTCATCCCAAACACTTTGAATCCGTACATACATTCCTTCATTTCGTACCCTAGCCTAACCTACATTATATCCCTATTAAAGTCCTATGTGATCTTAGGTTGATGTAATTTAAAAGTCATAATAGTTTTGATAATCTGTGAAAATGCATTTCGCCTCTTTTAGTGTGCGGTATCCTTTCATTGAGATTACAGTTTTTCCTTTTATATATAGCGTTCTTCATTTGTGACATGTGCGCGGCCTAGTTTCCATTTACATTTACTCTTTATGCCCGCATGTCCCGTGTATTACCTCCCATTCCGAGTGATTTTATTTGTTGAGCGTAATGCCCATGAGGATTGAATGTATTCTTGCTTTGATTAGTATCCGGTTTATATAAGTTTTTCACCAAATCACACTATACATGTGCTCTCCCCTCCCACTTTTAAAGTTTCAATTCTATGAGGTGCATTCAACCTGTTAATAACAACGGACTTTTGTTTGAATTCGTTCAATATGCTAATAACATGTTTGAAATCTTTTTCGTTCTTGTTGAGTTTGTCGCATGTTGTGTTGGGCATATTTTGAGGAAACCATATGATGTTTGCGGGTATCATCCCTGAAAACCCTCACGAGACAACACTCGTCCACTAGGGTAACCTAGGGGTTTAACGGCTTATTGCATATGTTAAATACAATCGTGCGCCCGCGAAAGTGGCCTTATCTTTTTATTATTTTTTTATCCCATTTTGTACTTGTATCCTGCTTTTGGTTTGCTTGTAGTTCTTCTTGTTTCCTATTTCATTGCTAGGGACTAGCAATGTGTAAGTTAGGGGGTGTGATACGACGCAAATATTGCGTATTTCACCCGTTAACCTACGCCTTATTAGCCCCCTTGGGTATCTTAATCCCTATACTTATGCTCGTTAACCAGACAACCTCGAATTTCTATGTTAACATGTTTTGCAGGGGTTAATTGAGCTTTTGTAGGTATTTGGATGCTTAGTATGAAGTTCGGACGCTTTTCGGAAATGTTTCGTCGACTTTTGCAGCTTCGGGGGCATTTTAGTAATTTCAGCATTCGGGTTTGAATCCCGATCTCTTCACGGAAGTTTAAGACCTTTGATTTCTCTTCGCGTGGCCACCGACGGTGCATGATTCCGAGTTGTAATGATGGAGTTATGGCATTTTTAGGATGGTTTTTACTTCAAATTCACACTCAAGGCCACATTCAAGGGCATTTTTGTCATTTCATATTTGGGTTTTTTTGCCCAATGTCATCTTGGATGTTGTAGTCCTCTGAGTTATCTTCGCGTAGCCTCCGACCGTGCCTCATTCCGAGCTATAACGAAGAAATGGCGGCATTTTCCGTAAAACAGGACAAAGCTGCAGAATTCAGACCTGTAGGTTGCGAATCGATTCGGAACTGCTGCAGAATTGCAGTTCGAACTTCCCCTGTTTCCGAATCGATTCGAACCATTTCCGAATCGATTCGGCCCTCCAGATTTTTGGTTTTCTTCCCTTTTATTACAAGTTTGCCATTGGATATTTTATATATAACACTTTCTCTTCATTTTGAGGGGAAATCTCTCCATTTTTAGGTGAGATTTTAGGGTTTTGTAGACTTGGGAGATTTGCCCTACTCCTCTCTTGCACTCTTGTTTTGTAAGTTGTACTTTAAGGTTAATTACATTAATATAGTTTGTATTCATTATATTCTTGCTTTCTAGATTAATTTCATGCTTTGTTAATTAGTTTAGTTATTCATTTCTTGCTTAATTAGTTTATTGCTTTGTTAATTAGTTTCATTCATGTCTAGCCACTAGATAAATAGGGTCGGGATTGCGTTTCCGCCATTTTCGGGTTTGGACCTCGAAAATTAGGTTTTGTGTAAAATTGCGTTTAATTGAAACCGCGTGTATTAAAGTTGGATTGTTATGCGTTTAACTTTATTTGTCACGCAACTTTAGTGTTTATAGCGATAATCCGAATTTAATCCGCGTGTGACCATTTTTGATTAAAAGTTTAATCTCGCAACTTTGGGTTAAATTCCTTATTGTGTGATGTTTATGATTAATTGAAAATGATCGATTAAATGTTTTGGAACCGAAATTCTAATTAGTAGTTGTTTAGCCCGTGAATGTGTGTATGCGATCCCGATCCTCGCCTTCCTTTAATTTATCGTTAACTTATTATTTTCTTTTGTTACCACAACCAACCTATCATCTTTTCATTTATTTATTTTACACTTTTATTCCAGAAGTTTTAAAACAATTAAAATCTAAAATTTAATCACTCCCTGTGGATTTCTTACGATACCCGACTTACCGCTGTGCTTGCTTGTCAAGTGTAGTAGTAGCTTAGGTTCTTTTGTCTCGCGGCGGCGAAACACACAACGATTGTGTCCTCACACGAACACACTTTTTCCGCCCGGTCACAAAATGGCGCCGTTGCCGGGGAGTGTGTTTTAGATAGTAATTGTTTTATTATTTCGTAGTATTTTTCCTTTTGTATTTGTATTCTTTGTTTTAACCTTTTTTGCAGGATAGCATATTTGAGCGCTAAGAAACTTTGATTCGCGGTTGCTCACTTTCTAGCTCGGATTCTCCATCTACAAATAATTCGGTAATCATGTCCTACTATTATAGTTATTACGGTCATTCTAATGATTCTTACTTTGGGGATAGTTTTCAAGTTTTGTCATTTTCAAGATTTTCTTGAAAATGAAAGACTTGAAAACATTTATCGGACTGAAAATCGTTATTGGGAGCTGGAGTTGGATTCATTATTCGAATCCAATGACGATTCTTATTTCATTACTTTCGAAGACGAGTTTCAACCAAATGAGGAGTCCGAGGCTCTTGAGCCGAGGAAGCCTACTTTGGAAGAAACTTTGCTTCTTTACTCCCAAGGTTTGGAAAGCTTAAATGATGCTGGAATGAGACTCGGTGCACTTTGCGATGAGATGAATTCTTTTGCACAAAACAACGAGGAGGTGGAAACTTGTGTTTCACCTCAATTTTTCAAAGAATTTCTCATCGAATGTGAATCTCTCTCCCCCGAAATTCAATCTCCTTCCGACGATATGTTGACGGAGATTGAATTTATTTCATTACCATTTACGTTTTCCGTCATTGAACCATTAGAATTACCGGTTGATTCCTATGAGTCGGTAGAAACTTTTAAAACTTCTACACTTTTTGCCGATGAGGACTCCTTGCCGGACTTGTTTTCGATGGATGTTATCCCGATGTGTGCACCATCTCCCATTCCATTTGAAAAATCTTTGGGAGATGAGTCAATTTTTCTTGGACCTCAAGTGTACCTTTCCCCCTTATTATCCAAATCCCCCATCGTCCCTCCAAAACTTTTAATTGGCGATGGTTCACTTTTTTCACCACCCACATGCCTTCCGTTTTTCAAACGGAATTCATATCTTTCGGGAGGCATGTTCACTTTGGAGGGTCCGCCGTTGATCTTTCAAAGTCAAATCCCTTTTTGGGTGGACCCTCAACTATTTAGACTTCTAGTGTATAGTTAGTGTGAAGCCTAAATAGTAGGTTGTAAATAATTAGCTTTTTAATTTTCCTTATTTCCTATTTTTCTTTCCTTTTAATTTAGTCTAGTGTAATTAGTTAACTTTTTGTTATTTGTTTTTTCTATGCTCGGTACTAACTTGTTTTGTAGATTCCTTTGGACTCGCGCTTATGGATATCGCTCCAATTTTGGGTAATATCGTTCTTTTCCTCTCTTTGTGTTGTGTTCTTAATGCGCATTGAGGACAATGCAACATTTAAGTTAGGGGGTGTAGGATATTCTATCCATTTCATGTGTAGTCCATGGATTTGCTCACATTTAGTTACTGAGTATGCCTTTTTGTGAAAAATTTGAAAAATTTCAAAAATATTTTCTTTCTTTTTTCTCCTTTGTTGGGCATTTTGCCTTGTTTTCGATGATAAATTTCAATAATTGCCCGATCCAATAGATAACTCAATGATGCATGTTCTCGATTTTAGAAGTTATTAGGCCTTAGTCCTCAAATCATTGATATTGTGAATAACTTCATGAATTAAACTTTATCCCATGAGCATATGCACTTTCCTTGTTCTATTGATTTGGTTTAAGATTTTTATAACTCGGGAATCTTTTGTTGCATTGTATATACTTACACCGAGTAAGCTTCGTACCTTTCGTTGTTTGTGAGTGTTATACACTATTCTTTCCTCTTTGAAAACGTTGAATTCGTTGGTAATCTCTCTAATCTTTCATTTGACCGTTCATTAATTGAGTTCATACTTGAAATGTGTTACTTGATCATGATTTTCATATATTGTTTTGATTCGAGAATTGCGTAAACTTTGTGAAATGATCATAGGCCATCTTTGTTATATCACCCATATTAGCCTTGACCTCACCATATATGTTTCCCTAGTCAACCCCTTTAAGCCAAAATATAGCCTTTCGTTTCATTACCCAAAATCCCATAACCAACTCCAAATTGGAGTTTTAAGCCATACATACACCTTACATACCTTTGTTTGGAATGTTACTTGGGATTGAATGCTGTTATTGTAGTGTGGTTGCAATTTAAGCATATGAGAGTTTGCAAAGAAATGAAAAGAAAGAAGCGAAAAAGTGAAGAAAAAGAGAAAGCAAAAACAAAAAGAAAAGAAAAGAAAACATGAGAAAAAGAAGAAAAGAAAAGAAAGAGAAAGTTGTAAATGTTGTGTATAGTGTTCAATAAGCTTTGATTACTCTCCCCGATGATATATCTAATGCTTGTTTTGGAACTTGTTTTCCAATTTTTGATATTGCCCGCATTTTTCCATTATCCCGAGTTTTCATCCCAAACACTTTGAATCCGTACATACATTCCTTCATTTCGTACCCTAGCCTAACCTACATTATATCCCTATTAAAGTCCTATGTGATCTTAGGTTGATGTAATTTAAAAGTCATAATAGTTTTGATAATCTGTGAAAATGCATTTCGCCTCTTTTAGTGTGCGGTATCCTTTCATTGAGATTACAGTTTTTCCTTTTATATATAGCGTTCTTCATTTGTGACATGTGCGCGGCCTAGTTTCCATTTACATTTACTCTTTATGCCCGCATGTCCCGTGTATTACCTCCCATTCCGAGTGATTTTATTTGTTGAGCGTAATGCCCATGAGGATTGAATGTATTCTTGCTTTGATTAGTATCCGGTTTATATAAGTTTTTCACCAAATCACACTATACATGTGCTCTCCCCTCCCACTTTTAAAGTTTCAATTCTATGAGGTGCATTCAACCTGTTAATAACAACGGACTTTTGTTTGAATTCGTTCAATATGCTAATAACATGTTTGAAATCTTTTTCGTTCTTGTTGAGTTTGTCGCATGTTGTGTTGGGCATATTTTGAGGAAACCATATGATGTTTGCGGGTATCATCCCTGAAAACCCTCACGAGACAACACTCGTCCACTAGGGTAACCTAGGGGTTTAACGGCTTATTGCATATGTTAAATACAATCGTGCGCCCGCGAAAGTGGCCTTATCTTTTTATTATTTTTTTATCCCATTTTGTACTTGTATCCTGCTTTTGGTTTGCTTGTAGTTCTTCTTGTTTCCTATTTCATTGCTAGGGACTAGCAATGTGTAAGTTAGGGGGTGTGATACGACGCAAATATTGCGTATTTCACCCGTTAACCTACGCCTTATTAGCCCCCTTGGGTATCTTAATCCCTATACTTATGCTCGTTAACCAGACAACCTCGAATTTCTATGTTAACATGTTTTGCAGGGGTTAATTGAGCTTTTGTAGGTATTTGGATGCTTAGTATGAAGTTCGGACGCTTTTCGGAAATGTTTCGTCGACTTTTGCAGCTTCGGGGGCATTTTAGTAATTTCAGCATTCGGGTTTGAATCCCGATCTCTTCACGGAAGTTTAAGACCTTTGATTTCTCTTCGCGTGGCCACCGACGGTGCATGATTCCGAGTTGTAATGATGGAGTTATGGCATTTTTAGGATGGTTTTTACTTCAAATTCACACTCAAGGCCACATTCAAGGGCATTTTTGTCATTTCATATTTGGGTTTTTTTGCCCAATGTCATCTTGGATGTTGTAGTCCTCTGAGTTATCTTCGCGTAGCCTCCGACCGTGCCTCATTCCGAGCTATAACGAAGAAATGGCGGCATTTTCCGTAAAACAGGACAAAGCTGCAGAATTCAGACCTGTAGGTTGCGAATCGATTCGGAACTGCTGCAGAATTGCAGTTCGAACTTCCCCTGTTTCCGAATCGATTCGAACCATTTCCGAATCGATTCGGCCCTCCAGATTTTTGGTTTTCTTCCCTTTTATTACAAGTTTGCCATTGGATATTTTATATATAACACTTTCTCTTCATTTTGAGGGGAAATCTCTCCATTTTTAGGTGAGATTTTAGGGTTTTGTAGACTTGGGAGATTTGCCCTACTCCTCTCTTGCACTCTTGTTTTGTAAGTTGTACTTTAAGGTTAATTACATTAATATAGTTTGTATTCATTATATTCTTGCTTTCTAGATTAATTTCATGCTTTGTTAATTAGTTTAGTTATTCATTTCTTGCTTAATTAGTTTATTGCTTTGTTAATTAGTTTCATTCATGTCTAGCCACTAGATAAATAGGGTCGGGATTGCGTTTCCGCCATTTTCGGGTTTGGACCTCGAAAATTAGGTTTTGTGTAAAATTGCGTTTAATTGAAACCGCGTGTATTAAAGTTGGATTGTTATGCGTTTAACTTTATTTGTCACGCAACTTTAGTGTTTATAGCGATAATCCGAATTTAATCCGCGTGTGACCATTTTTGATTAAAAGTTTAATCTCGCAACTTTGGGTTAAATTCCTTATTGTGTGATGTTTATGATTAATTGAAAATGATCGATTAAATGTTTTGGAACCGAAATTCTAATTAGTAGTTGTTTAGCCCGTGAATGTGTGTATGCGATCCCGATCCTCGCCTTCCTTTAATTTATCGTTAACTTATTATTTTCTTTTGTTACCACAACCAACCTATCATCTTTTCATTTATTTATTTTACACTTTTATTCCAGAAGTTTTAAAACAATTAAAATCTAAAATTTAATCACTCCCTGTGGATTTCTTACGATACCCGACTTACCGCTGTGCTTGCTTGTCAAGTGTAGTAGTAGCTTAGGTTCTTTTGTCTCGCGGCGGCGAAACACACAACGATTGTGTCCTCACACGAACACACTTTTTCCGCCCGGTCAAGCATATTATTATCTTGGGTATTGATAGGTTAGTGAAGGTTTGATCGATGGTGGACAGTTATAGTAAGACTATCATATTCCCAGTTCCAGGGTAGGATGTATTGTTTTGCAGGGTATCACCAGAAAGAGGATCGAGCTTGTATATGTATTATATTCTAAAGGAGACTCTGGAAAATGTAGATGTCTCATTATTTCCAATCCCGGTGTGTAGGAACTTTACTGAGGCGATTCAGGGGATATCGGGTTTACTTTCGAGTGGAGATATTTAACTCATTATTGATTTAGCCCCGATGACTTAGTAATAGTGAGAGCACCGTATTGTATGACTCCTTGAGTGATGTGGGTGGATGATTAGAATTATGTATTGGGGAATAGGATTTTAGGTGTCCTAGAAATATGCTTTGGGCTTACGAAACTCGATGAGAAACAACGCTATGTAGTAGTGTATCGGGTGGTTCCTTATTTGGATGTCATTTTTGAGATGTCCCACACATGAACCTCAGTGAGCGTCGAAAGCTGGGAGACATGTGGTTGGTAGGGCATGGAATTAGTACTACGGTTATTGCACGTGTACGTGAATTTCATTTTGAGTTGGTAGAGCTTTTGACTTAATGTTAGTGAGGCCGGGAAGTGATATGTAGGAAGCACTGTGAATTATTTGCACCACTAGTGGATCGGAGGGGCATTATCGAGTATAATTTAGTTACGATTAATAGGGTGTCCAAGTATAGCCTTATTTTATATCCACACCGAGGGTGAGGAGCCAAGTTGGGCATATTATTAGTACGTTTTTACAGTTGTGCAGAGATGCACGAGATATAGGGTGTATGGGCGCCCTAGTTAGTTGAATTTTAAGTGTCGTTCACAATTAGGAGACATGGAATGTATGTGTTGAACGTATGTGTATGGGTAAGTTAGAAGTAGAATTGGAAAAGCAAGATGGACTGAATCTCGTCGAGGAGAAAGATAATGCGAATATGTGTACAATAAGGAGCGCTATCACACAAGAGATAGGTAAAAGACTGTGGGGATACATGTGAGGGATATCTCTAGCATAGGTAGGGTCTAAAAGTTTTGGGGATAAGAGAGGAGTCGTGCTCAACCAAGTTTTGAGGGTGCTCGTGCATACACAAGATGTTGAATTTACCAGATAAGAGAAACCTGCAAAGTGCCTAGTTTTGGATTTATGCATGGGTCACAACTTTAGTATACCCTGAGAAAGGGAGTAAAATGTACCACATAACTTAGGAAGTTGATTGTGTGGGTCGGTGTGGAGTGAGACATGGTGATATTGTCCTCAGGTGCACCACTCATTGGAGGAAAAAGGTTAATCCTAGCCGATAAACTAACTTTTGGCAATACTTGGTAATTTCAGTGACAAAATGGTTAATTGAATTGATGAAGTTCATTGTGGGGTCACTAATACCATGAGAGAATTAAAATTTGATTTGAGTTGGAAGAATTGGATTACCAAGGTGGAGAAAATATTATTAATTTGGTGAGTTACACTATCGGTTAGGGTGCCCAACACTTCACGAAAGGAAGGGAATGAGCCGGCACAAGGTGTCGCCCAACATTATTGTAGGTCGAGATAAGACCCTTGTGTCCCGCTTCTGGTTGGTTTATCAGAAGGTAGTGGGGACGAAGTTATGTTTGAGACGATATACCACCCGTAGACTGATGGGTAAATGGGAGGGGTGACTAAGATGTTAAAGGATACACTAGAAATGTGTATTTGGAATTTTAGGGTAATTGGGAGTAGTAATTACCACATGTCGAGTTATGTGTGTTAACTTGTAGTAGTTCATTATTTGCGTGATGCCTTCTAAGGCTTTATACAGAGATCTTATCGTCCAACCTTTGTTCGGTTAGAAGTGAGGAGCAAATATCTTCTTGGACCCAAAGTAATTTAGGGTCCGTCGGCATTTAGTATAGTTCATGAACGTAAAGAGAATTACGTCTCCATGACCCGAAGTTTTTTAAAGTCTAACAAGAGTGGTCATGGGGTGTTACGGGTGTCGGGAGTTAAGTGATTTGGAAATATGGTAAATTGGCACCTGTGGATGTGGGACCTTTTCACACATAGAGATAATAGAGGTAGTGGAGTATAGGCTCATATTTTTTAAGCATTCTTAGCGGATTCATGATAATTTTGCTTGTCATTGTATAAGCGATACCTTAGGAACGAGGTAATATATCAGTATGCAAGAGTTTGAATGAACTTTTCGCTAATCTTGGGTTGTAGTGAGTAGACTTCACTCAGAATGGTATCACTAGCATGTGTAAAGTGGAAACACCAAAATATTATCACGAGTTAACTTTGAATATATTCCGATGCATTGCGTGATTTGGCAATAAGTGATAGGCGCGCGAGAGGTGTGCGCGTGTAAAGTGCACAGTCGTTATTTTCTGTATTGCCGCAACTATACAAACAAACCTAAATTACTACTACACTTGCGGGGTAAGCACAGCGGTAAGTCGGGTATCGAAAATTCACAGAGACGAGTTGTTAGAATTTATATGATTTAATATTTCGAAATAAAAGTGTAAAAGATGATTACAAACTATAAAGTAAAAGATGCATAAAAGGGAAATTTTAATCTAGACAGGTATTGAAACTAGATTATAAAAGCGAGTAAAACTATAGGTTGCGTCGAATATCCCTCACCCGAGTTAATTTCTATAAAATGGTTACATGGGTCGACGAGTTATTTAGAATGCGTCTCGTTTCGACAGTTAATTGAACCAAGGGTTGTCACACTCCTAAATCTGCATAAAAGTCTAATATGATTTTGGCGTCAACAAATATCCCAAAAATTACGCACGCAAGGTCGTAAGCACGAGACATACATGATATGCCCCGTCAAATCTCCTAGGCGTAATAACTAGGACAACGCACCCGAAATAAACCCGTAAATACTATCACCAAGCAAAGCAACGCGTTAACCCGAGTGAGTTCCATTCAAACACGTCCTAATTTAAATTACCTAGAAAGCATCGTAAAAATGCGATAAATGGAAAGCGGTAAATAAACGCGGTAAATTTACACTAGAAAGCAAGTAATCAAAGCATGTAAACCTAAATTAGAAAGCATATAAATTACACTAGAAAGCAAGAAATGAAAAAATACAACTATATTAAATGGAGAGGATGAATGAATAGTCAACTTACATACCAAAAAGTGTGTCAATCCTATGAGAAATGAAGAAGAACTAACCAAAATCACCCAAACCCTAACCTATTCTAAGCTAAAATCGTGTATATATGTTTATTACGTCAAAAATGCTTTATATAGTAAGTTAGAATAAAAATAGAAAAGAAAAGAGAAAAGAAAAGAAAAGGCAAAATATCTGCAGAAAACAGGGGATCGATCGATCGACCAAATAGGTCGATCGATCGATCAAGGCAAAATTTTGGCTGTACAGAAGGGTCGATCGATCAACCAAAATCGTCGACCGATCGATCAAGCAGGTATCAGCCACTGCATTGCTGTTTTGGTTTCTAAGATTTTCTCGTCCACTGAAATCGCCCTAACTTCTTCGTTATGAATCGGAATCGCCCACCGTTCGCGGCCACGCGAAGTTTGCGAGGAAGGCTACAACTTTCGTGAGGATGATGGGCCAGGTGCCCAAAAAATGAATTGGCTAAATTGCCCTTGAACGTGCGAATGTGTACGGAAACCGAGCGGAATGCATTCGAACTTCACACTTAGCATCCAAATACCTATAAAAGCTCAATTAACCCCTGCAAAACATGTTAACGTAGAAATTCGAGGTTGTCTGGTTAACAAGCATAAATATAGGGAATAAGATACCCGAGGGGGCTAAAATGTGTAGGTTCGGAGGATGAAATACGCAATATTTGCGTATTATCACACCCCCTAACTTACACATTGCTAGTCCCTAGCAATGAAATAGGATGCAACAAGAACTACAAGCAAACCAAAAACAGGAGATAGTACAAAGTATGGTATAAAAGCAAAAGGCCACTTTCGCGGGCGATTCGATTGCATTTAGCATATGCAATAAGCCGTTAAACCCCAAGGTCACCCTAGTGGACTAGTGTCGTCTCGTGAGGGTTTTCAGGAATGCTACCCCCAAACATCACATGGTTTCCTCAAAATATGCCCAAACCAACATGCGACAAGCCCAACAATAGCGAAAAGGATTTCATATGCATTATTAGCACAATGAATGAATTCAAACAAAAGTCCAAATCATTAACATTATAGAGTGTACCTCATAGAATTGAAACCTTAAAATATGGGAGGGGAACGAGCACATGCAAAGTGTGATTTGGCGAAAAACTTATATAAATAGGATACTAAATATCAAAGCGTGCATAAAAGTCAATCGTCACGGGCATTACGCTCATCAAATGAATTCACTTGAAACAGGGAGGTAACACACGAAATATGCGGGCATAAAGAGTAAATATAAATGGAAACTAGGCCGCACACATGTCACAGATGAAGAACGCTATATATAAACTGAAAAATTGTAATCTCAATGAAAGGATACCGCACACTAAAAGAGGCGAAATGCATTTTCACAGATTATCAAAACTATTATGACTTTTGAATTACATCAACCTAAGATCACATAGGACTTTAATAGGGTTATAATGTAGGTATGGCCAGGGTACGAAATGAAGGAATGTATGTACGGATTCAACGTGTTCGAGATGAAAACTCGGGATAATGGGAAAATGCGGGCAATATCAAAATTGGAAAACAAGTTCCAAAAAGGCATTAGATATATCATCGGGGAGAGTAATCAAAGCTTATTGAATACCATACAACATATACAACTTTCTCTTTCTTTTTCTTTTTCTTTTCTTCTTTTTCTCATTTTTCTTTTGTTTTCTTTTGCTTTTTGCTTTCTCTTTTTCATCACTTTTTTTCATATCTTTCTTTTTCTTTACTTTTCAAACTCTCATATGCCTAAATTGCAACCGACATCACAACAACATCATTCAATCCCAAGTATTATGTAATACCCCGTACTTTTGACTATATTTATTTTGAGGATTAATTAATTAAATTGCGTATTAATTGGAAATTAATCCGGGTTATAAATACTAATGTGATACGAGTTAGTATTTGATTATGTGCATATATGATTATATATGTATTTGATATTATAAAATTTGTCGTGGGATTTATATACGGCATTTTAGAAATTTTGTTGAGACGCGTGGGACCGCCGCGTCACGGTATAATATTTTTGATAATAAAAAGTGAATTTAAAATCGATAATCCGTATGGTCGTTTTGAGTGTGCCAATGCGTCCGGAAGGGTCGAGATAGTCAAAAAACACTAGCCGGGGGTATAGTTTGGGTCCCGGGGTATTTTTAGGCCATACCGGCAACTTAAAGGGTATTTTGGTAATTTTACATTTTGAGGAATTAAAAGTGACGAAAAATGGAGATGTAAATCTGATGTGGAATTTGACCCACTAAGCCCATAACCAACCCATATTAACCTAGAAAGCTACGTAGGTTGTCATTTAGGTTTTCTAAGTTTCCCCAAATCAAAACCCTAGCCACCTTAAGCCACCATTGGAGGAGAGCTTGGAGAAAGGAAAAATCTGCAGAAATTCTTCACCAAATCAACACCAAATCCGGAATCAAACCAAGGCAAGTGACTTTATTCCATTTAATTTCTGAGAATGTTTCCTCCATGTTAGAAAAGTTGGATTTATGGTTTGTTCTTGAAGAAAATATGAAAACCCATGTAGTTTAGATCATAGAACTTGAGAAATTGTGAAAAGAATTGCATGTAGTATGATAAGTAGATGATTTCCCTTATAAAAATTGTGATTTGAAGGAATTAAAATGAAATAAATTCTGAGATTTGATGATGATATAAACCTAGGGTTCATGTTCTAGAGAAATTGGGAAAAGTATAGAGATTTGTAAATTTGGTTGATGTTATAATGATCCAATCCTTGAAAACATGTTAGGAGATGATGTAAATATGTTTAGGATAAATTAGTGACCCTAAAACGTTATTGGGATGAACCTTGGAAGAGATTAGAATTGATAAAAATGGTGAAAAACGAATTTGGAAAATTTCTGGGCTGAAACTGGTAGCTCGTTAGAAGCAGCCCCCAGGTCATTCGAACGAGCTCGTTCGAAGGAGCTTCTAACGAGTTGACCAGTCGTTACTAACGAGTAGGGATTTCGTTCGATATCTCGTTCGAACGAGATATCGTTAGAAGGGACAGTTCGTTCGAACGAACTGGGATCTCGTTCGAACAGCCTCGTTCGAACGAGACTTCTAACGACCTGACAGTCCAAACTCGTTCGAAGCCTCGTTCGAACGAGACTTCTAACGAGTTGACAGTTTGATCCTTTTTGGACTGTTTTGACTTTTGGAGTTCCGTAAACTTGTTCGAGGTTATAGATAGCATTCCTTTGATGATATAGTGATAAACTTGGGACATTTGGGTATTTATGAGGAGGAATTATATACGAGAGTTGTATTACATGGACGGTTTGGGATGAGACGTGAGTGTCTATTACGACGTGAGAAATTATGGCGCGTATAATTACAAATCGGAATAGTACGAATTGTGATAATTATAGTTAGTATGAGAATATGTACTACGATTAAAATACGGTATTACTAAGATGTGTGTTTACTTAGTATTGGTATATGGATTGTGTGTATGACATACCTACCATACTTGCTATCACGGGAGGCTACGTTCGCTTAGGACCCTCTAATCCTTGTGTGCCTACGGGGGGGATATAGACTGGTACCTTGATGAACATAGGTCATAGAAAGACTTATTGTGATATTAATAAGTCCGCTGACCGTGGGAGCGTAGGTATGTGCGTGACCCACGTGATGGTGACTGTGTTCGCCTCCACTATTTGTGATTTGTGTTATCTGGACTATTCCTGAGAGATTCGGAATATGTGATCCTTATGTACGTGATGTACCGGGATTGATAGCAGAGTATGTGTGCACTACAGCTTAGATTGCGGGGTTCTTGTATTGTATATTTATGATATGAATAATATACATTAAATTAATGGGAATCCTCATGTTAATGTTGTAATTATATTACGGTATTGTGTCGAGAAATATAACGAGCTAACTGATAGTTATATCAATGGCATTTTTAGTAACTGAATTTACGTTAATCCTCTATTTAATTACGAGCGTTGTTATGTTAAATGGAACCGAATTATATGGGTAGAACCTTTGACAGTCTAGCTAGTTATGTTGTCAGTTAGCTAGTAGTATGGGTCAATATAGATGGGTACTTGCGTTAGGAGTGCACAGTTAGACGAGAGGTGAGAATATAATGTGAGGGCACGTCCTAACATGTACTTTGCATTTAATGTTTTAAATGTTTTTAAAGCACTTGCAGGTTTTTAAAATATAACTCCACATTCGGGCTCTGACCCGTTTGCTTTTCAAATCTCTTTTTCTTTGTAAAACCATTTTAGGTGCCCAGCCACAAGGACACCAAGCATAGGTACTCATTCGGGTGACGAGCTGTAGCTGCTTGTGGAAGCTACAGGGATTTGCATGTAGACGCTTCTATCTCTTTGGATTCCAGAGTCACTATCTATCAGTTGTAGGGCATGTTGCCCATTTCTTTAGAGACATCATTTACATTTCAGTTTTCAGACTTTAGCATGTTTTATTTCAGTTCGGTTATTCATTTCAGTTATGGGATTGTAGTGAGGAGTTTTTCCTCCAGACTTTATTTACTCTATTGTGATGGTTATTCATTTTACTTCAGCATGGTGTATGGTGTTATCTATTTCTTCATTTTACTTATTGCATGTTAATCAGACTTAAATTAAAATTTGGCAACTTGCTTTTTAAATACTAGGTGGTTAGAAATAATAAAATGTTTTCGACGGTGATGCTATTAACTGAGCCAACTTGGCATTTTGAATTAATTTTATAAAGGAGTAGCTACCCGGTATTTAATTAGTCAGGGTGTCACAGGTGGTATCAGAGCATCAGGTTCTAGTGTCCTTTAGGATCTGTACGGCTATTATGTTTCCGCTACGTTTTCTTTGATATAGAGCCCTATATTTTAGGACTGTTGTACTCTTTTTGTGTATGCTTCGTTCTTCAGCTATATTAAGTTTATAAACTGCGAACTTATAAACTTTGTTCTTATTTCAGATGCCTCCACGACGTGCACGACGAGTTCCCAGGAATGCAATGCCCGAACCCCAGCCCGCTCCAGTTCAGGGCATGTTGAGCGCCGCTGAGGTTGCAGCTATAGTAGCTCAAGCGGTGAATGCCGCGATTGCCGTGATTCAGCAGGCACCACCACAGGCGCCGGTTGCCGCGCCAGTACAGGTTAATGCATTCCCGTCTGCTTGGGAGCGTGTACGTGACGCTTTTCAGAAAGCGCATCCGCCAGAGTTTGCAGGTAGCTCAGACGTGGTAGTCTCGAGCCAATGGAGGAAGGACATACAGAGGCATTTGAGGATGCATGAGTGCACAGATGTTCAGAAGAAGGTACTAGCTACTTTCAAGCTAGTTGGATCTGCGCTGCAGTGGTGGGAGTCCATTACCACCGCGGAGGAGAGGGATACCCTCACGATTCAGGAGTTCTGGGTGCGGTTCGACCGCAAGTACTTTCCGTCCACAGTTCATACAGAGATGAGGAGGAAGCTGATGAGTTTGAAGCAGGAGGGCAATACAGTGGCCGAGTATGAGGCCGAGTTCACTAACCTGTTGAATATCGTTCCAGACGAGATTCCAACGGAGAAGAAGAAGATTGAGAAGTTCACTGATGGGTTGAATTGGAGGATCCGTCAGCATCTGCTAGGGAACCTATCGTTGGCCACGTATTCTGATGTGGTTAACGCTGCATTATTGCACTGCCAGGACCACCGTTTTCATATGGCCGAGGGTAAGCGATTGGGGGAGTCTAGCCATCAGGGCAGGACTGGAGGACATGGTGCCAGCGGGGTACAAACCGGTCAGGGGCAGAGACAGAATGAGCAAGGTACCCAGCAGGGGGATAATAAGAGGTTTGGAACTACAGGCAGGGACCGGGAGGTTTCCGCTAGGGCCATCAGGGCCCAAACGGCCATCAGGGCCAGCAGGGACAGAATGGGCAGCAGTTTCACCAGGGCCAGCAGGGCCAAGGGAGGAATGGTAACGGCCACCAGGGCCGGGGACAGCAGGGGCAGAGGGGAGGGAACTTCCCAGGGAAGTGCTTTACATGTGGCAAGACTGGCCATAAGAAGCAGGATTGTCCTGATAGGGGCAGGGCCCCACAGCAGCAGCAGCAGGGTGCTCGCCAGGAGCCACAGAGACCTATGTTTCCCACCGCTCTTCCTGCACCGCCACAGATGGCAGCTTTGCCACCCATTCCAGCAGTCCCAGTTCAGCAGGGGCAGCTACAGTATGGACGTGTCTACAACGTCCACCAGGCTGCAGTTCCACAGGCACCGCCCGCGATCGAGGGTACGTTTCCTATCCATGGCACTATGGGTCGGGTGTTATTTGATACGGGTGCTACACATTGTTTCATAGCTACACACTTCGCGAAAGCTTTAGGATTGTTAGCTACGGCAGAGAGCACTGTGACGTGTGTCGACTCACCATTAGGGAGTGGGTCACTTATTTTCTTTATATGTCGGGGAGTGGGGGTAGAGATTGGTGGTTTGGTATTGCCTGCAGACATGTTAGTGTTAGACATGCATGTTCACGATGTGATCATCGGTATGGATTGGCTCGTAGCATATAGGGCCATGATTGATTGCTTCAGCGGGAGTATTGTTTTTGCCATTCCGGGGCAAGAGATGTTTATAGTGGCGATGCCTCGCCCAGAGGGAGGATCGACCGCTCATCTGTATTACATTGAGGAGGATACCTCTAAGGAGGTTGTGATTCCTTTAGATTCGATCCCGGTTGTCAGGGAGTATTCGGATGTGTTTCAGGAGATACCAGGCCTACCACCCAGTCGAGAGATAGATTTCGTTATAGATTTGCTACCGGGTACGAGACCTATAGCACGTGCACCATACCGTATGGCTCCAGCTGAGATGCGAGAGTTACGGGATCAGATAGAGCAGCTGTTAGGGCAGGGCTTTATTCGCAGGAGTACCTCACCTTGGGGCGCTTCGGTTTTGTTTGTGAAGAAGAGGGACGGTTCACTGAGATTGTGTGTGGACTACCGAGAGTTGAATAAGGTCACGATACGGAATAAGTATCCGTTGCCTCGAATCGATGACTTATTCGACCAGTTGAGGGGAGCTTCTTTCTTCTCGAAGATTGACTTGAGGTCGGGATACCATCAGTTGCGTATCAGGGAGGAGGATGTCTCGAAGACTGCGTTCTTGTCAAGATATGGTTCTTACGAGTTTCGGGTTATGCCTTTCGGCTTGACCAACGCTCCAGCAGTGTTTATGGACTTGATGAACAGAGTGTTCAGGGATTTCCTAGATCAGTTTGTCATTGTCTTCATTGATGACATTCTGGTTTACTCTCAGACGGAGGAGGAGCACGCCGAGCATTTGAGGCAGGTTTTGCAGACACTTCGTCAGAACGAGCTGTATGCAAAATATGAGAAGTGCGGGTTTTGGCTGAAGGAAGTCCAGTTCTTGGGTCACATTATTTCCGACCAGGGAATATCTATTGATCCGGGGAAAGTCTCAGCGGTGAGGGAGTGGGGACAGCCCACGACACCAACGGAGATTCGTAGTTTCTTGGGTTTGGCAGGATACTACAGGAAGTTTATTCGGGGTTTCTCGGAGATAGCAGGTCCTTTGACACATCTTACTCGTAAAGGTGTGCCGTTCATTTGGAGTGATGCCTGTCAGTTGGCATTCGATGAATTGAAGGACAAGTTGACCTCAGCACCTGTGTTAGCATTGCCGAGACCGGGAGTTGACTATTTGGTTTACACCGACGCGTCTTTGCAAGGACTGGGAGGTGTATTGCAGCAGGAGAGACAGGCCATAGCTTATGCTTCCCGTAAGCTTAAGCCTCATGAGAAGAATTACCCCACGCATGATTTGGAGTTGGCAGCAGTAGTATTTACCTTACGAATTTGGAGGCACTATCTTTTGGGGGAGAAGTTTCAGCTGTTCACGGACCACAAGTCACTACAGTATCTGTTCACGCAGAAGGAATTGAATATGCGGCAGCGTAGGTGGCTTGAATTTGTGAAAGACTACCAGTTCGACATCCAGTACCACCCGGGTAAGGCTAACGTGGTAGCAGACGCGTTGAGCCGCAGGCCAGCAGATGAGGTGGCAGAGGTGTGGAAAGCTAAGTGGAAGGAATTGGGACACCAGGATGCAGTGGCCCGATCTTTCATGTCTGTGATGACCGTTACCCCGCAGATTGTCACAAAGGTAGTACGGGCACAGGCTAATGATTCGTTCTGTCAGGAGCAGATAGTTCGATTACTAGCAGAGGGAGCCGAATCCTATACCGTTAGCTCAGACGGGGGATTGCGCTTCAATGGGAGATTGGTAGTTCCGGAAGGGGAAGAATTACGACACGATGTGATGGCAGAGTCGCACGGCTCACGGTTCGCGGTACAACCCGGAGGGGACAAAATGTACCAAGACATGAGACGGCAATATTGGTGGAGCGGTATGAAGAGAGATATCGCTGAGTTTGTCTCGAAATGCGCCACTTGTCAGCTCGTAAAAGTGGATCATCAGAGACCAGCAGGATTGCTACAGCCGTTGGAGGTCCCGGTGTGGATGTGGGAGAGCATATCCATGGACTTTATCACGGGGTTGCCTACGTCGCAGAGGGGTCACGACTCCGTTTGGGTAATTGTGGACAGGTTGTCCAAGGTCGTTCACTTCTTACCCGTAAGGACTGATTACACTACGGGACAGTATGCCCAGCTCTTCATTTCAGAGATTGTGAGACTTCACGGTGTGCCCCTAAATATCGTGTCTGACAGAGACAAGATATTTGTTTCGAGGTTTTGGGAGAGTTTCCAGGAGGCCATGGGAACGGAATTACGGTTGAGTCGGCTTATCATCCGCAGACTGATGGGCAGACAGAGCGCACCAATCAGATGTTGGAGGACATGCTACGCATGTGCATTATTGATTTCGGGGGTGGATGGGAGCAGTACCTTCCACTGGTGGAGTTTGCTTACAACAACTCCTATCAGTTCACGATTGGCATGGCTCCGTTTGAGGCGTTGTACGGAAGGCCTTGTCGTTCCCCAGCATGTTGGTTGGAGGTGGGGGACAACAAACTACTTGGGCCGGAAGTGATTCAGGATACTTCGGCAAGGATTGAGTTGATTCGGAGTCGCATTCGGGTAGCTCAAGACAGGCAGAAGAGTTATGCTGATGCGAAGAGGTTTTTCAGGGAGTTCCAAGTGGGAGACCAGGTTTTGCTCAGGGTATCTCCGATGAAGGGGATTATGCGATTCGGGAAGAAGGGGAAGTTGGCACCGAGGTATGTGGGGACGTTTCCTATTATTGAGCGGATCGGACCCGTTGCGTATAGACTTGGACTACCGGAGCACTTGCATCGGATTCACGACGTGTTCCATATTTCCTCGCTGAGGAAATATCTTAGAGATAATTTGGCTCATTCTCACATTGCTGTGGAGGACATCGATCTCCAGCCGGATAGCTCCTACGAGGAGGGGCCAACTGCTATTTTGGACCGAAGCGAGAGGAAACTGCGGTCAAAGATAGTCCCGTTAGTGCGTGTTCAGTGGCGACATCACAATGTCGAGGAGTCCACATGGGAGCGCGAGGATGAGATGCGCGAGCGTTATCCAGAGCTATTTTTAGCAGGTACTTTCTAGTTTCGAATTTCGGGACGAAATTCAGTTATTAGGGGGGAAGTATGTAATACCCCGTACTTTTTACTATATTTATTTTGAGGATTAATTAATTAAATTGCGTATTAATTGGAAATTAATCCGGGTTATAAATACTAATGTGATACGAGTTAGTATTTGATTATGTGCATATATGATTACATATGTATTTGGTATTATAAAATTTATCGTGGGATTTATATACGGCATTTTAGAAATTTTGTTGAGACGCGTGGGACCGCCGCGTCACGGTATAATATTTTTGATAATAAAAAGTGAATTTAAAATCGATAATCCGTATGGTCGTTTTGAGTGTGCCAACGCGTCCGGAAGGGTCGAGATAGTCAGAAAACACTAGCCGGGGGTATAGTTTGGGTCCCGGGGTATTTTTAGGCCATACCGACAACTTAAAGGGTATTTTGGCAATTTTACATTTTGAGGAATTAAAAGTGACGAAAATTGGAGATGTAAATCTGATGTGGAATTTGACCCACTAAGCCCATAACCAACCCATATTAACTTAGAAAGCTACGTAGGTTGTCATTTAGGTTTTCTAAGTTTCCCCAAATCAAAACCCTAGCCACCTTAAGCCACCATTGGAGGAGAGCTTGGAGAAAGGAAAAAATCTGCAGAAATTCTTCACCAAATCAACACCAAATCCGGAATCAAACCAAGGCAAGTGACTTTATTCCATTTAATTTCTGAGAATGTTTCCTCCATGTTAGAAAAGTTGGATTTATGGTTTGTTCTTGAAGAAAATATGAAAACCCATGTAGTTTAGATCATAGAACTTGAGAAATTGTGAAAAGAATTGCATGTAGTAGATAAGTAGATGATTTCCCTTATAAAATTGTGATTTGAAGGAATTAAAACGAAATAAATTCTGAGATTTGATGATGATATAAACCTAGGGTTCATGTTCTAGAGAAATTGGGAAAAGTATAGAGATTTGTAAATTTGGTTGATGTTATAATGATCCAATCCTTGAAAACATGTTAGGAGATGATGTAAATATGTTTAAGATAAATTAGTGACCCTAAAACGTTATTGGGATGAACCTTGGAAGAGATTAGAATTGATAAAAATGGTGAAAAACGAATTTGGAAAATTTCTGGGCTGAAACTGGTAGCTCGTTAGAAGCAGCCCCCAGGTCGTTCGAACGAGCTCGTTCGAAGGAGCTTCTAACGAGTTGACCAGTCGTTACTAACGAGTAGGGATTTCGTTCGATATCTCGTTCGAACGAGATATCGTTAGAAGGGACAGTTCGTTCGAACGAACTGGGATCTCGTTCGAACAGCCTCGTTCGAACGAGACTTCTAACGACCTGACAGTCCAAACTCGTTCGAAGCCTCGTTCGAACGAGACTTCTAACGAGTTGACAGTTTGATCCTTTTTGGACTGTTTTGACTTTTGGAGTTCCGTAAACTTGTTCGAGGTTATAGATAGCATTCCTTTGATGATATAGTGATAAACTTGGGACATTTGGGTATTTATGAGGAGGAATTATATACGAGAGTTGTATTACATGGACGGTTTGGGATGAGACGTGAGTGTCTATTACGACGTGAGAAATTATGGCGCGTATAATTACAAATCGGAATAGTACGAATTGTGATAATTATAGTTAGTATGAGAATATGTACTACGATTAAAATACGGTATTACTAAGATGTGTGTTTACTTAGTATTGGTATATGGATTGTGTGTATGACATACCTACCATACTTGCTATCACGGGAGGTTACGTTCGCTTAGGACCCTCTAATCCTTGTGTGCCTACGGGGGGAATATAGACTGGTACCTTGATGAACATAGGTCATAGAAAGACTTATTGTGATATTAATAAGTCCGCTGACCGTGGGAGCGTAGGTATGTGCGTGACCCACGTGATGGTGACTGTGTTCGCCTCCACTATTTGTGATTTGTGTTATCTGGACTATTCCTGAGAGATTCGGAATATGTGATCCTTATGTACGTGATGTACCGGGATTGATAGCAGAGTATGTGTGCACTACAGCTTAGATTGCGGGGTTCTTGTATTGTATATTTATGATATGAATAATATACATTAAATTAATGGGAATCCTCATGTTAATGTTGTAATTATATTACGGTATTGTGTCGAGAAATATAACGAGCTAACTGATAGTTATATCAATGGCATTTTTAGTAACTGAATTTACGTTAATCCTCTATTTAATTACGAGCGTTGTTATGTTAAATGGAACCGAATTATATGGGTAGAACCTTTGACAGTCTAGCTAGTTATGTTGTCAGTTAGCTAGTAGTATGGGTCGATATAGATGGGTACTTGCGTTAGGAGTGCACAGTTAGACGAGAGGTGAGAATATAATGTGAGGGCACGTCCTAACATGTACTTTGCATTTAATGTTTTAAATGTTTTTAAAGCACTTGCAGGTTTTTAAAATATAACTCCACATTCGGGCTCTGACCCGTTTGCTTTTCAAATCTCTTTTTCTTTGTAAAACCATTTTAGGTGCCCAGCCACAAGGACACCAAGCATAGGTACTCATTCGGGTGACGAGCTGTAGCTACTTGTGGAAGCTACAGGGATTTGCATGTAGACGCTTCTATCTCTTTGGATTCCAGAGTCACTATCTATCAGTTGTAGGGCATGTTGCCCATTTCTTTAGAGACATCATTTACATTTCAGTTTTCAGACTTTAGCATGTTTTATTTCAGTTCGGTTATTCATTTCAGTTATGGGATTGTAGTGAGGAGTTTTTCCTCCAGACTTTATTTACTCTATTGTGATGGTTATTCATTTTACTTCAGCATGGTGTATGGTGTTATCTATTTCTTCATTTTACTTATTGCATGTAATCAGACTTAAATTAAAATTTGGCAACTTGCTTTTTAAATACTAGGTGGTTAGAAATAATAAAATGTTTTCGACGGTGATGCTATTAACTGAGTCAACTTGGCATTTTGAATTAATTTTATAAAGGAGTAGCTACCCGGTATTTAATTAGTCGGGGTGTCACATATTATTCCAAACAAAGGTATGGAAAGTGTATGTATGGGCTAAAACTCAAATGTAGAGTTGGTTATGGGAATGGGGTTATGAAACGAAAGGCTATATTTAGGCTCAAAGGGGTTAGCGAGGGTAAACATATAAGGGTGAGATCAAGGCTAATATGGGTGATATATCAAAGAATGCCTATGATCATTTCCAAAAGTTTACGCAATTCTCGAATCAAAATAATATATGAAAATCATGCTCAAGTAATACATTTCAAGTATGAACTCAATTAATGCACGGTCAAATGAAAGAATAGTGAGATAACCAACGAATTCAACGTTTTCAATGAGAAAAGAATAGTGTATACACTCACAAATGATGAAAGGTACAAAGCGTACTCGGTGTAAGTATATACAATGCAGCAAAAGATTACCGAGTTATAAAAATCTTAAACCAAATCAATAGAACGATAAAAATGTATGTGCTCATGGGATTAAAGTTTAATTCATGAAGTTATTCATAATATCAATAATCGAGACTAAAGTCTAATAACTTCTAAAATCGAGAACATGCATCATTGGGTTGTCTTTGGATCGGGCAATTATTGAAATTTATCATCGGAAACAAGGGAAAAAAGCCCAAAAAAGGAGAAAAAAGAAAGAAAATATTTTTGAAATTTTCAATTTTTCTAAGAAAAGCCTACTAAGTAACTAACATGTGAGCAAAAACATGGACTAAATAAAGAAATGGATAGAATATCCCACACCTCCTAACTTAAAACTTGACATTGTCCCCAATGTGAATTAAGAACCAAGTTAAAGAGAGGAAAAGAGTGATATTACCCAAAAGTGGAGCGATCACCATAAGAACAAGTCCAAAGAATCTACAAAACAAGTTAGTACCGAGCATAGCAAAAACAAATAACAAAAGTTTAACTAATTAAACTAAACTAAATTAAAAAGGAAAGAAAAAATAAAAAGAAAGAAAGCTAACTATATACAACCTACTATTTAGGCTTCACATTAACTGTACACTAGAAGTCTAAATAGTTGAGGGTCCACCGCAAAAACGATTTTACTTTGGAGGATAACCGGTGTACCCTCACATACAAGCATGCCTTCCGAAAAAAATGAATTCCGTTTGAAAAACGGAAGGCATGTGTAAGACGGAAGAAATGAACCATCGCCAATTAAAATTTTTGGAGGGACGACGGGGGGTTTGGATTGAATGGGTGACAAAAACAAGTGGGCATCGAGAAAAGCCTAATATCCTCCCAATGATTTTGAAATTGGAATGGGAGGCGGCGCACACAAAGGCAGGGATGCGATTGTGGAGGGCGACTCGAGCAAGTACTCCTCATCGGCGAAATGGTTTAAAATATTAAAGTTTGAAACCGAATCATCGGGTACTTGTTCCGGTACGATAATAGAGAATGAAAATGGGATGAAAGAAATTCAAACTCATGAGATGAATCATCATCGCATGAAGTTTGAGTTTCGAATGAAATAATATCATTTTCAATGAAATGTTCTTCTTTGGGGGTCAAAGAAGAAATCATTTCATTGCAAATGGATATTACATCATTTTCATCCTCGCTTTCAATATCTATTACGAGATGGGCAAAGTCTAGAATGGATTGTTCCAAAGTAGGCACAAGTACCTCATTTGGTTCAAAATATTCCTCGACCTCAAAAGTCTCGGAAGCAAAATCATCGTCGGACTCAAATAATAAATCCAACTCATGTTCCCACGAACCATTTTCTTCCCGATAACGAGTTTCAATTTTCTCATTTTCATACATACGCAAGCCCTCACCGAATGTCATGGGTCGAGGTGCGGATACATGAAAATGGGAACTTTGAAAATTACTATTGGACTTAAACGACAACTCATTATGATAGGAATTTTGAAAACTATTCGAATTCGTTTCAAAATTCCTATCATAAGGAGGTAAAGGCCCAAAATCATTATCATCGTCATCAAAATTTTAATAACCTAAATTTTGACTTTCGTTATACTCGCCCAAAGTCATATTTGAATTTGTTATACTTTGGGATTCTAAGTATTCACCGAAAGTCATAGGTTTGCGAGAATTTTGAGAATTATAAGAAGGATTACCAAAAGAATTGGAATAAGACATGCTTACCCCAAAAATAGCTTGAAATGGCGGATTCCACAAAGTAGATGCGCGCGGGAAAAATTCGAGCGTTTCTAAGTGTTCAAATGTGGAAGTCCTGCAAAAAGTTTAGCAAATAATTCAAATAGAAAGAAAATACTATGAAATACTGAATCAAATAAAGTTTAAAACAAACTAGTCCCCGACAACGGCGCCTTTTGATAGGAGCGCGAGAGGTGTGCGCGTGTAAAGTGCACAGTCGTTGTTTTCGGTCTCACCGCGACTATACAAACAAACCTAAATTACTACTACACTTGCGGGGAAAGCACAACGGAAAGTCGGGTATCGAAAATCCACAGAGACGAATTGTTAGAATTTATATGATTTAATATTCCGAAATAAAAGTGTAAAAGATGATTTCAAACTAAAAAGTTAAAGATGCATAAAAGGAAAATGTTAATCTAGGCAAGGTATTGAAACTAGATTATGAAAGAGAGTAAAACTATAGGTTGCGTCGAATATCCCTCACCCGAGTTAATATGTATAAAATTGTTACATGGGTCGACGAGTTATTTAGAATGCGTCTCGTTTCGACAGTTAATTGAACCAAGGGTTGTCACGCCCCTAAATCTGCATAAAAGCCTAATATGATTTTGGCGTCAACAAATATCCCAAAAATTACGCACGCAAGGTCGTAAGCATGAGACATTCATGATATTCCCCGTCAAATCTCCTAGGCGTAATAACTAGGACAACGCACCCGAAATAAATCCGTAAACACTATCACCAAGCAAAGCAACGCGTTAACCTGAGTGAGTTCCATTCAAACACAGCCTAATTTAAATTACCTAGAAAGCATCGTAAATATGCGATAAATGGAAAGCGGTAAATAAACGCGGTAAATTTACACCAGAAAGCAAGTAATCAAATCATGTAAACCTAAATTAGAAAGCATGTAAATTACACTAGAAAGCAAGAAATGAAGAAATACAACTATATTAAATGGAGAGGATGAATGAATAGTCAACTTACATACCAAAACGTGTGTCAATCCTAAGAGAAATGAAGAAGAACTAACCAAAATCACCCAAACCCTAACCTATTCTAAGCTAAAATCGTGTATATCTGTTTATTACGTCAAAAATGCTTTATATAGTAAGTTGGAATAAAAATAGAAAAGAAAAGAGAAAAGAAAAGAAAAGGCAAAATATCTGCAGAAAATAGGGGATCGATCGATCGATCAAAAGGGTCGATCGATCGATCAAGGCAAAATTTCGGTTGTACAGAATGGTCGATCGATCGACCAAAATCGTCGATCGATCGATCAAGCACGTATCAGCCACTGCATTGCTGTTTTGGTTTCCAAGCTTTTCTCGTCCGCTAAAATCACCGTAACGTCTTCATTATGCATCGGAATCGTGCACCATTTGCGGCCACGTGAAGCTTGCGAGGAGGCTACAACTTTCGTGAAGTTGACGGGTCAGGTGCCCAAAAATGGAATTGACTAAATTGCCCTTGAACGTGCGACTGTGTACGAAAATCGAGCGGAATGCGTTCGAACTTCACACTTAGCATCCAAATACCTATAAAAGCTCAATTAACCCCTAAAAAACATGTTAACGTAGAAATCCGAGGTTGTCTGCTTAACGAGCATAAATATAGGGAATAAGATACCCGAGGGGGCTAAAATGCGTAGGTTCGGAGGATAAAATACGCAATATTTGCGTAGTATCAATAAGGTAAATTGGCACCTATGGAAGTGGGACCTTTTCCAACATAGAGATAATAGAGGCAATGGAGTATAGGCTTATCTTTTTGAATCATTATTAGCGGATGCATGATAGTTTTGCGTGTCATTGTATAAGCGAGACCTTATGAATGAGGTAATATATTGGTATGCAAGAGTTTGAATGAACTTTTCGCTAATCTTGGGTTGTAGTGAGTAGACCTTCTGTCAGAATGATACCACTAGCATGTGTATAGTGGAAACACCAAAATATTATCACGAGTTAACTTTGAATACGTTCGGTTGCATTGCGTGTAAGGATCCAAAGTTTTTAGTAACATGCATATCTGAATTTTGAGGATGAAATTCCTTTACAAGGGGGGAGTATTTAACACCCTATATTTTTGAATAATTATGGATTTAATTATTTCTATTATTTTAAATTACACATGTGTAGTAATTCAATTAAAATAAAATATTACGTATATAATAAATATTAATTGGGTGAGATTAAGATTAATATTAATGTGGTAAATTTACTAAATGTGGGTATAGTAAATAAAATGTGGTGAATTGTTAGTACGTCGAAATTGTGATGATATCTCAATCGGGGCTTGTGAGTGGACTATATTAAGGATGAGATGGAAAATTTGTGTATAGTGATTCAAATGGTGATTTTTAGTACACGATTGATCCAAAATAGGTCGACATAGTCATAAATAAGTACCTGGGGGTAATAATTAGGTTCAAGAAGCTTTTTAAAGTAGTCCAGACACATGTAAGGATATTTGGATCATTTTGAAGTAGTCTAATAACCTAATTTCGAGATTTTTTTTCAAACCATAAGGGTTAGGTGGGTGAGGTAGCCATATCATCATTTCTAAACCCTAAGAGAGAAGGACGAGGGGAGAAAGTTAGAGGAGGCCAATTCAGGAAGAGATTTGAGAAAAATCTAGCAACAATCCATCACACACGAAGTGGATCAGACTCTACGAACATCCTAGGGCAAGTAATTGACTTGCTTTAATTGAATAGTAGTAGATTCTATTGATATCATAGTAAGTGATGTAAAAAACTGTTTTGGGTGGGGTTTTCACATGTAAAAAGGGTTTTTTATGCGAAATTGATGCCATGTATTGTAGTAAAAGATTAATCGATGTTGTTATATGAATCATGTTTTCTGGAATTAGAACTCTGTTAGAGATTCATAGGTTGATCAATGATTAATTGGGGCTTTTGAATCAAATCCTGGGTTATATTGAGATGTTCTCCATTTAGACCCATTTTAATGGATTAATCTGATGATGTTAGTTAATCTTTGAAATTGGGATGATTGTTTGAGGTTAGAGCAATCTAAGAATATTTCCCTTATGTTCTACATGTTGTGGGTAATGTACAATATCTGTGTGTATGATTGTCGATTGATGTGATTATATATATATATATATATATATATATATATATATATATGTGTGTGTGTGTGTGTGTGTGTGTGTATTATTATATCTGTGTGTATGATATTAGTGTGGACATATCCCTCTGATGTTATCAGTGGAGGTTGCGTGATGTGGGTGAGCTTCCCTGGTGAGCGAAAGTTGGGTAAGTATTGTCTCCAGTTCGTAGTTTCATGTTTATGTTTGTGTGATTTATATTCGAAGTAAGATATTTTGGGTATGGTTAGGGCTCACTATCGAAGGACTATGACCGTCTCCAATACGTTTGCAATTTTTACTGAGTCAGTGTGAGAGTCCAATCGTCAGTAATTGGGATAAAGTGAGCATGCCCTGGATTATGATAGCACTGTAGAGAAAGGAATTCAATGAGTTATTACTCGGGGGATAGAGACATCTAATGAGTTATTACTCGGGGGATGGCGACTATACGCGGCATATGTGTGTTTGTTGTAGTGTGTCTTTACATATATAATAGTGTGGTTAATTATATATGGGCTTAACAAATTAAGAGTGAACATATGTGTGTTTATTGAAGTATATCTTTATTTATATAATAGTGTAGTTAATTATATACGGGCTTAACACGTTAAGAGTGAACATATGTGTGTTTATTATAGTATTTTATTACGTATATAATAATGTAGTTAATTGTATACGGGCTTAATACATTAAGTATGGACGTTTATAAATAACTGGAGTAAAGTTATAAAAATGATTAATGATGAGATGATAAATTAATCTAACGTATAAACTAGCCAAGAAATAAATGATAGATAATACTCGGGTTAGAGTAGGGTATTGGTGACATTTACATCTTGACTAGTTAGGCTGGTAGTGTAACTAGGTGGGTTAAGATTTATGCTCTAGGTGTGCACTATAGTTGAGAGGTAAGGAGTATCCCATGGAAGTCTTAAATATGGAAAGTTGTATTGCATTTTTATTAATGCATTTTAATTACTTGCAAATATTTTTTAAAAATTTTTGGGCTCTAACCCGTGTCAAATTATTTTCCAAAAACTTTAGGTGTCCAACCACAGGGATTCTAAGGATAACTATTCTTTCCAGGGACACGAAGTTTCAGCTGATGTGGAGTCTTACAGGTTGTTGAGTAGCCGCTTCATTTATTCTATTCCAGAATAGGTTCTTTACTTCAGTTTTCAGTGGGTGTGTTGCCCCTTTAATTTCTAGACTCAGTTACTATTTGTGATTATTTCATTCAAATGTTGTTTTGTATTTTTGTAACCAATGATTTATTCGGTGTTTGGTTTTATTATATGATGTCTAGAATTCCTTATTAGTGTCATTGGTTAGTTAGCCTTATTGTTGTGTTAGTTTTAATTATCGATTTACTTGTCGGCTTTTAAATGAAAGATAAAATTTATCACCGACTTATTTAACTAATAGGTGGTTAATAATTTAAAAAGTTTCGACAATGATGATAATAATGAACCAAATGAGATTCTTGTTATAGACACCACATTCTAGGACCCCCTAAGTCTCCCGTTAGATCCCTAACACCTCTCCATCTCACTATAAACCCTAGGTGGCACTCCAAGTACCGATCTGGAGCCCACCGGGCTCCCCCGGGCCGCCTCGTTTGACTCCGATCAACTCTATCGAGCGAAAGCTCTTTGAATGTTTAAAGGATCCTGAATACCCTTTCCAACGGTTCTCCCAGCATAACGGTTCGTACGAACGGACTATTTTACTACCGAAGATCGATTCAGAGGCTACTGGGCACTCCCGAGCCTCGATTTGACCCCAATAAAGTTCATCGTCAGAGCGAAAGCTCTTTGAATCTTTGAAGGGAACTGAAACCCCATTCCAACGGTCTACCCCATGCACGAGACAACATAATCGTTCGGACGAACGATCAGTTTTCCCCAGAAAATCGATTCGGAGGCCACCGGGAGCTCCCGAGCACGGTTTGACCAACGTCAACTCTTCGGCTCGAACGAGACTGAATGAATATCTGAAGGGCACTGAATACCCTTTCTAACAGTCCCCCCCCCCCATGTTTAATTTTGACCTACGGTATGAACAAATGATCCGTTTTACTCCGTGAGGTCCCCAGGCCCTTCCGAGCCCCGGTTGACCAAGCTCAACCTTTCAAACTGATAAATGTTGAAGTACATCTCCTAACCTTTCCAACGGTATGCCCCCTGCATAATTATGACTTACCATACGGACAAACAATCTATTTTCGTTCAACGATCTCCCGTCCAAAAGATCGACGTGCGCTTCAAAGCCACATTTGACCCAAAGTCAACTCCCAGACCCGAGAGAGGTCCAATGGACTTTTGAAGGTCTCTGAAGTACCTTTCTAACGGTATGACCCGTGCATGATTTGGATCAACGGTTTATGTTCTACGATCATTTTTTCAGAAAAATTAACACGGGACTGCCAATTGACAGGTCCAGATCCCTGCCTATCGACATTGTGTCTGGGATCACATGCCGATAGGCACCCCCATGGGTAGGCCGATTGGCACACCCTAACGCTATAAATAAGGGTCATGACCTCATTCCCAAGGAGAAACACACAAAGAAGAGATCTATCAGCATCAGTGATCTTAGGAACATTCCTTCAAAATCAGCGAAGTTCCTCATGTGAAGTTCCATCCAAGCTTACATTCCCATCCTTTTCATACCCAATTTGGCAAATATCCTTCTATCTCATCAACATTCACCAACACTAAAGGGAGTTCATCCAAGATCAAAGATCAAGCTTCAAAGAAGGTCCAATTCCTTCTCTCTCTCTTTAAATTCCTTATTTCTGCATAATAAACATTATATTCATAATCTAGTTCTTACTTTAGTTCATACACATCAATATCTACATTGTTATTAGTATATTTCACATACTTTATTTCCTACAAAAATCCCAAAAACAAATAAAAGAGGGTTACACCCGTAGATTTCGAACGAAATTATCCATCACACTTTTTCTAAACCCTAAAAAACACATTTTTTACACATACACATATAATAAAATTTTGTTCGAATCTATGGGATAAACCCCACCCCTATGCTACATTCGAACTACGTGGACTTTGATGCCTTTATAGGCGACGTAGGCCTCTCGGATTAAAATCCAAGACTCGAGTCCAATTTTCCAAATTTTCTCAATTTCTCAAATTCCTTAATTTTCTAAAACCTCCTATTTTCATATATATATATATATATATATATATATATATCATGCTTGTTTGCGTTTCATCCAACACATATTATCGTTTACTAATAATGATCAATATCATGATGAACACACATATCATACTTTCTACATATGTTATTTTGGGATTATTCCTATGGATGACCTCACTCTACCTTGTCCATGGTATGAGTTGAATAAATCCGATCTCCATTATATAAACACGCGAACACACTTCATGAGGATATATAGGAAAATAATAACACTAGCCCATGAGAGACCTAAAGGGCGGGATGGGTGCCTAACACCTTCCCATTCCAAAACTTAGCCCCCGAACCTTCGAACTATTGGTTTCGTATGCATCAGTTTGTCCTTGATGCTGCTCCCTCGAAGTGGCAACATGTTCTTTTACTCGTTTTGTGCAAAATGTGCTAGCGACTCTATCTCTTCATATTTACCCCCACACGGACGATGGTCGAAGCAACCTTACCAAGAGGGGTGCGAGACCGCGACGCAGCCTTCCTGAGGGGAGATGTCTGTCTCTCTCCCCCCGGTGTCGCCCGGGATGGCCACAGTGAAGACTTCGATGGGGACTATTTTTAAGAGGGCTAGACTCTGTTTGCATGGGTGTTTTACTTTCTTGTATATTCCCCTATTTTTATGTTCCCCTTATTATTCTCTATACATATGCACCTCATGCTTATGCCACTGTTCACACACTTGGAGAAATTTTCCATGTACACTTCACACCACGTGCACCTAAGATCACATATATCCCCATGTTGCGCACACCACCCACTCTCTCTTGTTATGTCTGCTCTACTGTTTATACTTATACCTCATTCTCGACTGGGCATGATCAATAAAGATACTCTTTCCATAAGATACTAATCAAAGAATCATGCATGATACACACAACATCACCAAAGGGCATTGCTATTGATAAAATTTTGTCTCGTAACTGGGGAGTCACTTCGTGATGGGCACTGGTCCGGAAGGTCGCAGTTAGCCTAAGTGATATGACTCTCACCTTCCATTGGCCAAGTACCTTCGACGTATATCGAAAGATTCCCCCACATCGTACCTCTTGACCGAAGTCATGACAGGAGGTATATTGTGACACCCCCCCTAATAAAATACCGGGCGATCAATCCTGTACCAAATTAAAACCGGAGTCTCATATGGTTCATTCTTAGCATCACTGTCGAAAATCGAATTAATTACTAATAACCTATTAGGCTGGCGTCAAAATTTTAAGTAAGTAATCTTTTTAAATCAAACCATCCAAATAAAACAATCACAACAGTTTATATATGAAACTGAAATGAAATCAAATCACCGAACACTCGGTTCAACATCATACAACCAAATCGAATGCCGCACAAAAAGGCGGTAACAGAATAAATAATACAGTTGGGTTATCTGCCCGAATGTTTCTATAATATCTCCTATCTAGATTACAAGGATAGAAGCGTCTACAGTAAACTTGCATGCATCCACAGCTACTGCAGCGAACGTCTGACTCGAAAGAATCTTCATCTAGGCATCCCTGTGTCAGGACACCTAATATATATATATATATATATATATATATAGCAAGAGAGAATAATAGATGAACGGGTCAGAGCCCAAGATGTGAAAATATTTTAGCAAGTGCATAAATGCTATGTTTTAAAAAATACGCTTTACCTCATATTTAAATTGGTATCGAACTCCCATGAGATACCCCTCTTCTAATAGTGCACACCTATCGCGTACTTATTAAACAACCTAGTTAAGCTACACTGCCTAACTAATTCGTTTCACCCAATCTCTAAAAATCCTAATTAACCCGAGTACTAAGGGCTAAACTTATCCCCATTCACAACACTGCTCTACATCCGTGCATGGGGTGTCTTGCAAAGCGAAATCCAAACAAGGAACGCCCCCCCCCCCCCCCCCCCCCGATACACTACTACTTGGAAATGTTGATCGTCGAAATCCATTAGGCCCTCAGCACACAACGTATATATAAACTATATATATATATATATATATATATATATACACACATATAATTCTTACTTTAATATACAAATCACAATTTAAGTCAGGATAAAATCTCTCGGAATGAGAATAAATCCTTATTCATTTTACTCTCTGGACTAGTTAAAGATATATGATATCTTGTCCTCATATACATGTAATATACAATACACAACAAGTAGAATAACCATCCCACTGAGCTATAACTCAAGGATGCAGTATCTCAATGCTATCATCTTCTAGGTAATTACTCATATACCATCCTGGGTACCAGCGATCGGACTCTCACACCGACTTGGTAAAAACCAAATCACAAGTATGGGAAGCGGTCATAGTACCTCCTCGGAATTGAGAACGAAACATACCCACCACGTCTCACCCCTAATAAAAATCACACAATATAAAATGGACGCTATGACCTGGGGACTATACGCTCCCTGATCCTCAAGCCAGGGGCCTCACCCACATCGCACAACTTCCCATGATAGCATTAGAGGGGGTATGCTTCACATTAATATACCAATCACACACAGATATATTTATAATTATCTCATATATATATTCTGTAACAACTCCCATTCATATAGTATATATCACTTCTCAATATATATATATATATATATATATATATATATATATGGCTACAATTGCAAATCTCAATAGCGATAGTCAACAACCCCGAATGTTCCCACTCGTAATAACATTTAAGTACTCGCACACTTACGATACTAAACCCAAAAGTATTCTCTCACTTGATATACAACTTGTACCTTAATCACTTTTATGGATACGTATATAATTCTGAATATACCAATTCGTACTATCTATACAAGTATACTAATTTCTTAATTTAGTTTCATAGGTGTCGCATCACCTATATTAGTAGTCGTCAATAGACGTAGGAAAATCGTTCAATTCTCTTTGGCCCATATCCTAAATTTCATCCTAATCGCGTCCTAGGATTTCCTCAATCACAATCGGCCCATAATTATCCTAACCGCATAAATATACTCATATATACTTGCCGAATAATTTTCTCAAATATCTCTTGTTCTAAATATTCATTGAGTCCGCACCCCGGATTGTACTCTTCACTAACCCAAGGTTTGTAGGCGACTCCTCAAGCCCTTAATGGTAATAATCGTCTATAATACGCTAATCAAAAAGGCCCCTAAGTTTAAACCCAAAAAGAAAAGGAAATAGAAAATCCAATTCCCGGGTAAGAAACAAAGTACCGGTCGACTGGCCCCTGACCCCCGGTCGACCGCGGGTTGGGATTTTGCCTTGCAGCAAAATCAGTAGGCCCTTTTCCCCTTACCCGGTCGACCGCCATAGTGGCGCGGTCGACCGGTCATACCAGTTAGGTCGGCCCTTCCCCATTTTGGACGAAATCCAAAATTCCAAACACCCAATATATCAACCCAAACTCCATTCTCATGGTTTCTAATCTCAACCAACAACCTTACAATTATCTAAACATTTATTTTTAACTAACACATCAATTATTTGGGGAATTAAACCAATTTTTCTTAGATTTAAACCCAAAAATCCTTAAAGCCCAGTTTTACCATTTTCCCCATTTCAATCACTTCTACCCTCCATTATCTTGGATTTAACACTAGAAATCATTAAGAGTTTACACTACATCAATTTGTAAACTCATACACCAACTATAATATGAGATATATACACTAAATGAAATAAAGCAAGAAAACACTTTCCTCGAGGATAAAATTCGACAACCTCGAGTCGAATCCCGCGGAGTTTGGCCCTAATCTCCCTCTCCTCTCTTCTTTTCTTTCTCTCTTTTTTTCTTTCTTTCTCCCTTTCTCGTGCCTTATATAGAGAGAAATAAGTGTTTATCCCTTGTAAACCCAAAAATGACTCGTTTACTCAATTGCGAGTCCCTACTAGTCCAAAAATCACCGAAACCCAAATGCTACCCCCAGATACTCTATTCTGACTATCTCAACCATTCCGAAACCAACCGCGCACTCAAAATCTCCATCTGAGTCACTTAACTGCCATTTAATAATTAAACCCAACACAACTTAATACGACTTTTCCAATTAAAATATTATCCTTTATCGCTTTACCCAAGTACGACATGTAATAAAAACATTTCGACTCATTACTCAGTCTCCAAAGTAATTGTAGCACGCGTCGTAAATCATCTAACGCTTATTAATCTAGAATTTACTATTCACTAAAATTCCTCAACTTACCAAATTACACTCACTTATGAAATTCAATTATCCCTAAAAGTACGGGGTATTACATACTTCCCCCCTCACAATGGAATTTCATCCTCGAAATTCAAATACGATTGGTGCCACCAATCTAGGATCACTAATCACACCACATCATAGTGCACAAAAGTTGAACGGTACTAACCCAATGGCACTCACCCATACACTCGTTCGATACCCACCTATCTCAAGGCTTATACTATAATTCACTAGCTTAACCACAAGCTTATCTATATCTCTATATGCTACGACACTACCTCGATCGTAAGGTTGAATCTCACGTCACATCGCACCTAGTGCTTCTATTACCACATATAGAGAAAACGAGCCTATAATCGCCGCTCTAACATCTTGAAAAGTCAATAATCTAGCTGACACTCTAAGCATCCGTTCATCTATAACAGGATATCGAATTTCCCTTGAAAAGGAAATTACACTAACATTTGACTATTCTCGTCAGTCTCATCGCTTAGTTTTAGGCGTGCTAGCTCTTTTTGCGCCCATATACTTGGATTATCGCGTACCTCCTTCGGCGATCCATCCAACCCATTTTAAATCCATTTATAACTGCCTTGCAACATAATCTTTAGCTTTATATACTACACACCTTTCCATTTCTGGCAGTATATAAAATCAACTTACCAAGGCGACCATACATCGTTTTAATCCGTGTCTATCTGCACTATTACTGCAAACGTCACAGACGAAATGCTCTTTCTAAAAATGGGCATCATTTCCTCGGCGTAGTACTAACACATGGGTTTTCCTAACTCGAAAAATCCAAAATTCAATTCTTCATATACTTGTGAATCCAATCCTTCTCAAGGTTAACCCACCAATCTTCTTATGGTCAACTCCCAACAATCTTCCTATATCGATGCCACTAGTCCTACTGGCCTTACTTCCTAATAGCCCTACGATCAAAGTGTTTCCAACACACATAAAATAAGTATTATCCTAATTAAATCCCCAGTGCCCAAGATCTCTCTCAACTTTTGACATTTGCTCGGTTTCACGGGCGAGACGTCTCGCAACGCAAAATCCAAACAAGGAACCCTCCCGTCACACTACTTCCTCGCATCGTTGGTCATAGAGATATAAAGGTCTAAGGCACACCAGTGGGGCATTCTAAATCCTACCTCGCTAACCTACTAACATACGTCTACTACTATATCCTTCCACCTTGGCGAAGTGTAAAGTCTAACTAATCGAGGCTCCTACTCTCTTTAAACATGCTACGAGCATCACACCCAAAACATATTACCTCCCAATTTGCCTTTTCATCAAGGCCTCAATGCAAGACTTAAATCACTTTCCTTTACCTTACCTCACCCACATACTTGCGGTGAGAGAACCATTTTAGGGCTTCTCCATAGCACATCTATCGCCATAAGCATCCAATTACCACACGGCTCTTAGTCTATAGTGTTTTCTCTACATAAGGTGACTTATCGTCATAACCATCTATAATACACTAATCAAGAAGGCCCCTAAGTTTAAACCCCAAAAAAACAGGAAATAGAAAATCCAATTCCTGGGCAAGAAACAAGGTACCGGTCGATCGGCCCCTGACTTTCGGTCGACCGCGGGTTGGGATTTTGCCTTGCTACGAAATCATTCGGCCTCTTTCCCCTTACCCGGTCGACCGGTCATACCAGTTAGTCGGCCCTTTCCCATTTTTGACGAAATCCAAAATTCCAAACACCCAATATATCGACCCAAACTCCATTCTCATGGTTTCTAATCTCAACCAGTAACTTTACAATCATCTAAACATTGATTTCTAACTAACACGTCAATTATTTGGGGAATTAAACCATTTTTTCTTAGATTTAAACCTAAAAATCCTTAAAGCCCTACTTTTACCATTTCAATTCATTTCTACTCTCCATTATCTTGGATTTAACGCTAGAAATCATTAAGAGTTTACACTACATCAATTTGTAAACTCATACACCAATTATAATATGAGATATATACACTAAATGAAATAAAGCAAGTAAACACTTGCCTCGAGGATAAAATTTGACGACCTCGAGTCGAATCCCGTGGAGTTTGGTTGGAATCTCCCTTTTCTCTCTTCTTTTCTTTCTCTTTTTTTTTTCTTTCTTTCTCCCTCTCTCGTGCCTTATATAGAGAGAAATAAGGGTTAAACCCAAAAATGACTCATTTACTCAATTGCGAGTCACTACTAGTCCAAAAATCACCGGAACCCAAATGCTACCCCAAATACTCTATTCTGACTATCTCGGGCATTTCGAAACCAACCGCGCACTCAAAATCTCCATCTGAGTCACTTAACTGCAATTTACTAATTAAGCCCAACACAACTTAATATGGGTTTTCCAATTAAAATATTATCCTTTGTCGCTTTACCCAAGTACGACATGTAATAAAAACATTTGAACTCATTTACTCAGTCTCCAAAGTAATTGTAGCACGCGTCGTAAATCATCTGACGCTTATTAATTCAGAATTTACTATTCACTAAAATTCCTCAACTTACCAAATTACGCTCACTTATGAAATTTAATTATCCCTAAAAGTACGGGGTATTACATATATCACAGTGAACTCGTTCATGTACATCGAGTATATCGAATTCTCTCTCATACGTACCATCCCCAAGAGGTATATAGTGAGGCAATTCAAGTATGCTCAGGTATATCAAATGGCTTGACCACATGTACCAATTTCCCTCAAAATCAAGACGTATATCGTGGAAGTCATGCCAAAGGGGGGAATACCTTTCAAATAACCCAACAACTGCATATCCGCATATAGGTGTTAATCCTAGGACACACATATTAGATTACCGATTTTGACCTGGAACTCTGCTAAAATTTTGGGTTGGCCTGCCGCCCAAATTTCAACTTTTAAAACGGTACCCTGCCCGTGATCCTGGTAACAAGTCCAACCCTAGTTTATACATAGGGTAAACCCAATTTTTCAGGCTCGGGTACCATCCGGCATTTCTTTTTTTCATCTAGGAAAACTTAATACATGTGAGAACCTAATAAACATAATAATCACGATGGGACCCGTCTCTTGTCTTTTTCGTTCTCTTTCCAAAAGTGTCCAAAAACGTTCTTCCTCTTTTATCAAAAATACCGAAAAACATTTTCTTTTCCTCCAAAACAAAAAAAAAACATTTTTGTCCTCATGTTTTCCAAAAATGTCAAAAAACATTTTCTGCCTTATTTAAAAATAAAAAAATTCCCCTTATTTTCTTTTTTGAAAATAAATCCCATTTTTTCTCCTTATGAGGTCGATCGCATACCCTTGCTCTGGCTTCCTATTGGCTTCGATCTTCAGTCGAACCGGCCCAAAGTTCTGTCACTTCCCTTACTTCTTTCGAGTCAGAGATTCACCCGCCTTCCATGGAGAAGACGAATTAAGTGCCGAATATACAACTGAATTACTTGATAGTTCTAGCTCAGCTCACTGCCAAAATTTAGAACTTTCAAACCGAGGTTAATGATAGTTTAAGAAACTGTGACACCCCGACTAATTAAATACCGGGTAGCTACTCCTTTATTAAATTAATACAAAATGCCAAGTTGGTTTAGTTCGTAACATCACTGTCGAAAACATTTTATTAATTACTAGCCACCTAATATTTAAAAGGTGAGTTGTCAATTTTAATTAAATCCGATTAACATGCAATAAGTAAATTATGAAATGCTAACACAAGCACCACAACACAAAGATAATAGAGTAACCATAAAATAGTAATAAGTCTAGAGGAATACTCCTCACACAATCCAAATGCTGAAATAAATAAGTACCAAGACTGTATCATTAAATTAATTACAACCCAAATTCTTGAAGTAACTGAATTAAATAAAGTGTCTCTAAAAGGAAGTAGGGCGACATGCCCAACAGATGAGAAAAGCTGATAATATGGAGTCAAGATCAAAAGTGGAGGCGTCTACTGTCAAAGTCCTGTAACTTCCACGGCAGCTACAGTCTGTCACCTGAATGGAACTCCTATGCATGGTGTCTTTGTGGCTGGGCACCTAAAAGGTTTTTACAAAAATATATTTAAAAGCAAACGGGTCAGAGCCCGATTGTGGAAAACAGTTTAAAATATAGCAAGTGTTTTAATGACATTAAATCAATGAATGCGAAATACATGTTAGGACGTGCTCTCACATGAAATACTTACCTCTCGACTATTTCTGCACTCCTAACGTACCCGTACCCATTCTAGTGATTCTCATATCTAACTAGTCCAAAATAAATTCTAGCATTTCTATACGATTCACGCTTTGATTCCAACATCATTAATAAACTAGAGAGCTTTACATTAATTCTCGATTTTCCAAATTATTAGCAATACTAATTTATTAGAGATCTTTCATTTTATCTTTACAGAACGTTGCTATAATTATACTCATAATTAAACATGACACTTCATTTCAATTTACAGCATATTATCCTCATCATAAATATACATTACTAGCACCCCGAGACTAAGCTGCGGTGCACACATACTCTGCTATCCAATCCCGGTACATCACGTACATAAGGACTAACGCATTTCGAATCTCTCAGGAATCGTTTTCAAATAACAACATTCACACAGAATGAAGGCGAACATAGTTCACATCACATGGGTCACGCACATAGCTACACTCCCATGATCAGCAGACTTATTAACTTCTCAATAAGTCCTTCTTTGATATATGCCCTCGAGGTACCAATCTAAATCCCCCCGTAGGCACACAAAGATTAGATGGCCCTAATCGAACGCAAACCTCCCATGATAGCAAGTACGGTAGGTATGTTATACACATAAAACCACATATACTAAGCATTCGCACATCTTAGATATCTCGTATTATTAATATAGGTATACTTCTCATTCTTATACCGTCATTTAATGTTATACGATCACAAGTCCCCGATTTGTATATTAACGTTATCAACCCTTCTCACGTCATAATTAGGTACTCGTTTCCTACTCCACAATTGACATTCGATTTTATTATAAGGTTCTAAGTTATACTCCTCAACGTACCCCAATTCTCACAATTATACCCACTAATCAATAAGGGAAGGTTAATACTCCAATTAAATAAGTCTACGGAACGTTTGAAATGAAATCAGGCCAAAAAAGCCATTCTGATAACTCGTTTGAAGTCTCGTTCGAATGAACTACCAACTCATTAGAAGGGATACTGTCATCTTGTTAGAAGCTCGTTCGAACGACCTGGGTAGGTCTTCTAACGAGATGGCAGTTTCAGCCCAGAAATTCTCTATTTCGTTTTTCTCAATTTTTCTCTTCTCTAAACCCATCCTAAGATCATCCCAATAGTATTTTAACGTTATTAAACTACTCTATGTCCTTCTAGATCACTCTTTAACATATATATGGGGTCAATGCTCCCTAAATTAACATATAATCATCAAAATTCCCAAACCTTATAACAAACTCTATAATCATGAACCCAGAATTTAATGACTACAATTTCTCCTTATCAAACCGTTTTCACATCATCAAAATATATATTTTGTATATGAAATTCATCAAATCACATTCTACATGCAAGCCCTATATCATATTATGAATCCCACCTCCAATTTCATGGGTTTTCATCAAACTTCCAATATAAGACAATTATTCAATTCTAAGCATGGAAGAAACATTCGCTTGAAATTAAAGTAATTAAACCACTTGCCTTCGATGTTCTGATTTGATGTTGAATAATTGGATGTTGATTCTCCTCCCTCTCTCTACAAATTTCTTCCAAAGGTGGTGATGGTGGCTAGGGCTTCCTTTTGGAACTTCTTAAGGCTTCCCTATAACTCCCGTAGCCCTCTAACTTCCCAAATGCTGATAATGGCTTAGTGGGTTCTTTTCTAATATAAAAATAACTTCTAAAATTCGTGGGTTTTAATTCCCTTATTTTTAAAATTATCAAACTACCCTATTGGGTTGCCGGTGTGGCCTAAAAATTCCCTGGGACCCAAACTAAACCCCCAGCTAGTGTTTTCTGACTATTTCGACCCTTCCGGACACGTTGGCGCACTCAAAATGACCATTCGGTTGATAAAAATAAAATTCACTTTTTAACTCAATTAATTATGTTCCTGACGCGACTGACATGCGCGTCCCAATTAAATTTTCCAAATTGACGTATATCTACCTCGTGACAATTTAGATACCATCAATACTCATGTATTACCATACATACTCGGAAATAATAAATTTTTAAGATCATAATCAAATACCAACTCACATCTCGTTAGTATTTATACCCGGATTAATTTCCAATTAATTCTCATTTAATTCAATTAATCCCTTAAATAAATATCAATAAAATTACGGGGTATTACAGAAACTGGGTCCCTGTCCCCAAAGAGCTCGAGTTCATTTTCTTCCGCACTATGTGTCCGCCTGCACCCGAGCCTATTTGTTTTCCCGAGGAATGTCAGCACTCTCCTCGTGCTCCTCCTTCTAATGGGTCACCACAGCCCATCTCCTTATGCCAAACCTTGCTCAGCCAAGGGTTAACTTACCCATGACTGTTGATCCGAAAGAGGAAGAATTGAATAAGGTCAAGGAAGACCTCAAGATGTTGACCAAGAAGTTCCAAGTCAGACTCTCTAGGAAGTACATGGACTACACCCACATGTCTTCCCATCCTAAAGCCAGATTATCGAAAAAATTCAAGATGCCCAATAGCGAGAAGTTCAGAGGCAGTGGACCCCCGATCCTTCATCTCTGTAGATATCACTGAGCCATAACTCTCCTAGGGACTGCTGAAGAAATAATGGCCCAGATGTTCCAGCAGACTTTGAAAGATAGCGCTCTCCATTGGTTCTTATCCCTCGAGAACTCCAGAATCTGTAGTTGGGAAGACGTTGCGCGCGAGTTCATATCACAATACAAGTACAACGAAGAGCTAGGAGTTACCCATCGAGACTTAGAGATACTTAAATAGAACCCTCCAAAATCAATCGGCAACTTCATAGCAAGGTGGAGAGAAAAATTAGATACCATGACCAATCGGCCTTTAGAAGAAGAACAGTCAGCAACTTAAAAGAAGAACTTCCTACCCCATGTCCGAGCAATAATGGGAGGACAATATTACCCTCACTTCCGAGCCCTCCGAGAAACAGGAGTGGAGATCAAAGAAAGTCTTGTCAAGACAGAAGGTGGACCAAAGGAAACCTCTGGACAGTTTGCTCCTAGAAAGTTTGAAAAACCTGCTAGTACTACAGTTTCTACCATTAATAACATCTCCCAACCTGTCGCTTCATGGGCACCAAAAAGTCGTCCAAACCCGATTTGAAAGGAATGCACCGAGCTTCACGCTCCTCTCTCCAAAGTGTAATAGGCCCTCTTGAATCGAAATATGATCAAACCATTGGACCCATGTCCAATGTCAAACCTACTTCTGAAAAACTTTAAACCTAATGCCCATTGTTACTTTCACCAAACTGCTGGCCATACCACCGACTAATGTTTCCCTCTTCGAAATGTGATCCAAGGCCTAATTGACCGGGGTGTCATCGCCCCACCAGCTAATCCCAAAACAAATACTACCCATAATCCACTCTCGAATCATGCAAATGCCATGTTCCTAGAAGAAGACTCAGAATTTAACCCATCCACCCAAATCATGCTGAGTAAATCACCGGTCATACTCATATACTTTCCTAAACCTCTCCAAATATGCCCATATTTCCTCTTACACCCTACCAGCTTCGTCGATCGAGCCTTATACCTTCTCACCTGAGCATGTATCGTTATCCGCACCCATTCTGGAGGTAAAGATATGGAACTGTCAGAAGTGTTGAACCAACTCTTAGAGTTCGGGATAAAAATTCCCTCCTAGATGACCATTAACTGTCAGAGATTCAGTGGGTTATTATTAGCAGCTCAAAAATGGGCCCAGGAGTCAGAAATTTGGGTGGTGCCAATCGACGAAGTCACTCTAGATGACATGGTCCAGATCACGATAAATTTATTTCAACTGACTGATGATATGTGTAGTATATTCGAGCTACTCGATGCTTTAAAATTACAAGGGCGCCTAGTCCCTTTAGTTCTACATTTCCCTGCCAAGTGGGAGGAATTATACGAAGAGGCCGTGGAAGTTGTGGAGTGAATTGACTTTGCAAGGAAAGACAATATCGTTGCCACCGGATGGGGGGATGATTTCAAAGATTCAGATAAAGAGCAAGATTCAGAAAAGATTAGCTTGATAGCCGACATATGCGAGATGATGTCATTCGAGGAGTTGCTAGGAGAAATCAACAAGGTGGCCGAACAACCCGATATCGATAAAGAAACGTGATTTATGTTTTTCCCTTCTTCTGTAAATCACATGACCAGGTCAGAAAGACATTACCAAATCCCAAGTCTAAAACCATCGGTGAACGATAAAGGAAAGGGCGCCGAGAATCTCCCTATACCAAAATAACCCTCGAAGAAAGCAGGATCCTCGATCAACTGAAGAAAACCAAAGCCAACATCACTTTATGGGGGATTTTTATGTCTTTCCAACTGCATCAAAATGCTCTAATCAAGATACTCATATGACCCACAGTTCCTCCTTCAACCACGCCAAAAGAAGTGGTGAACCTAGTCAGATCCTTGACCTCCACTAGAATGCTCTCCTTCTCAAAGAAGAAATCCCCAAGACCAGTGTTAACCTCAATCATACTCTTAATATCTCTATCGAAGTTATGGGGAAAACTATCCCCCTCTCTCTCGTCGACAACGGATCAGCTCTGAATATTTGCCCGTTAAGAACTCTCAATTGTCTGGGATTGAAAGTGAGTGACCTCGCTCCAATCGGTGATGTCGTACGTGCCTACGATAACACCCGTCAAGAAGTAATGGGATCTATCAAGCTTGCAATAAGGGCTAGCCCTATAAAAACTATTATGGAATTCCAAGTCATTGACATCCAACCTATTTCAATTTGCTGCTCGGACAACTGTGGCTCCATAACATAAAAGGGGTGTCTTCTTCCCTTCATCAAAAATTGAAGTTCTTAGCCAATGGGCAGGTTATCACCATCTTGTGCAACGACGATAGCACCGAAAATGCCAACACCGGTAATCTACTACTTAAAATACAACATGGGGTGAATGATATGGTTCTGTTAGGATTCTAATTTTAACCACTCCTACTCCCAGTAGGGGATAACTTCAAAGAAAGGGTTTGTCTGAAACATGACCCCATAGAAACATTAATGTAATCCATATGTTCAAAAACATGCGCTTCACGCCCAGACTGGGGCTAGGATGAAGACAGCAAGGGATAATTGAACCCATTATGTTGAAAGAGGCCTTTCCTCCCTGTAGCTTGTGCTATCTTCCGTTAGAAGAAGAACTCATATTGATCCGTTAGCCTCGACTAAAGAGGAGGTTAGAATGCAACAGAATTGTCCCAGGAGATTCCCTAAATGGAAGATTCATCGGAGAAGGTGAAGATTTCCCCTTTTACGGCTTCCCTAAACCTTGGTATGACCATGTAGACAAAAGGATAAAACCAGGAATGAAGATCTTCTTTCAAGACAGCTACCCATGCGTCGAGAGTTCCCAACACCATGTACAACCACTCACTGAAGAGACCATAGATGATACCAGGGATTCTGAGGGCAGTAATTTGGAGGATTATTTCAATTTACATATGCTGGGACTAACACTTATCATGATCCACTCGGGGGCTACATCGTCGAATTCATCGTGCCTCATAAAAAATATTGATGCCCCTCTTCTCAACTGGCATGCTACACCTGTGCCACCTGCTAATGTTCAACCTAACCTCGATGTTTACCCCCTGCCCCTTTAGTTTTTACCCCTCACTCTGATGTAATCAAAGCCTCTTTTGATGAGGTTCTCAATGCTATTTTTCCTATCAATGAAATAAACGAAGATTTTGAGCACCTTGTTGTGACTTACATTAATTGTCTTGATTCTAATCAAACTCTTGATGATGATGATTTTGCAAATGAACAATTCTTAACTGATCAAAATAAGGTTAGTAATAAACAACATAATCGCGTTTAATTTAATGAAGATGATACTGTTGTTATTAATCTCGGTTCTAGTATCCAAATGCACGAGATTAGGATAGGGGCTACCCTTAATGAGCATGAGTGCGTGCGACTTGAAGAACTACTAAAGGAATTCGAGGATGTCTTCGCATGGTCCTACGATGATATGCTCGATATTGACCCTGAGATATCACATCATAATATTCCAACTCTCCCCAAATGCAAACCGGTCAAATATAAACTGCGAAAGCTCCGCACCGAATGGTCACTCAATATTAAAGAAGAAATAGTCAAGCAACTGGACGTGTGCTTCATTTGTGTGATCGAATATCCCACCTGGCTAGCTAATATCGTACCCGTACCGAAATCAGGACAGAAGCTTCACATGTGTGTCGACTACTGAGACTTGAACAAGGCCTCTCCGAAGGATGATTACTCGCTACCTAACATCGACATGATTATGGACAGTATGACCAGTCACGCTCTCAAGTCATTCATTGATGGGTTTGCCAGATATAATCAGATCAAGATGCACCCAAATCACCAAGAGAAAACTGCATTCATCACCCCTTGAGGAACCTTTTGCTACACTATTATGCCATTTGGTATAAAAAAATGCAAGGGCTACCTACCAGAGGGATGCCATAACCATTCTGCATGATCTGATACATAAGGAAGTCGTGGTCTACGTAGACGACACGATTATTAAGTCCAAGACTAGGGAAGGCAATGTTTTTGCTCTCCAAAAATTCTTCGAATGACTGAGACAATACCAGATGCGGCTCAACCCATAGAAATGTGTCTTCGGCGTTAATAGAGGAAAACTTTTGGTATTTATGGTTAGGGAGAAAGGGATAAAAGCAGATCCTACTCAGCTAAAAGCCATACTTGAGATGCCACCACCTCAAACGGAGAAGGAAGTTTAGGGATTCCTTGGGAAATTACAATACATCAGCCAGTTCATCAATCAATTTACTTCCACCTGTGAACACATCTTCAAATTTATCCGAAAGGATTCAACCAAAGTTTGGAATGAAGCTTGCCAAGAAGCCTTCAACCGAATCAAGAAATACCTAACCCAACCTCCGTTGCTCATGCCGTCGCAGCCTGATTTTCCCTTACTCTTATACCTAACCATAACCGATACTTCAGCTGGGGCTTTGCTAGCCCAATACCTCGAAGAAACCCTCAAAGAGAGAGCCATCTACTATGTTAGTCGAAAGTTAGCCAGTTACGAAGTTAACTACACCGCCTTGGAGAAAGCATGAGTCGCTCTTGTCTGGGTTACCCCAAAGCTACCGTACTACATGCTCGCCTTTCTCATCAAGCTTTTATCCCGAATGGATCCCATCAAGTACTTGCTCGAGAAACCTACCCTGTCCAGCTGAATGTCCCTCTGGTTGATGCTCCTAGACGAATTTGATATTACCTATGTCACGCAGAAAGCCATGAAAGGAAGAGCCATCTCTGACTACCTTATAGAAGAGGCCGATGTCTGGATTTTTGAGTTCCCTGATGAGAATATCCTTTGTACCTCCCAAGAAGACCTTCGATGGCAAATGTTCTTTGATGGCGCTGCCAATAAAAAAGGGTATGGTATTGGGATCCTCCTAATTGCCCTTAATGACCCTCACACTCCCATTGCCATCAAGATGGACTTTTCTTGCACTAACAACATGACTGAATACGAGGCGTGCACAATAGGCCTCAAAGTCGCCCTCAAGAAAGGAATTTGATACCTCAATGTATATGGGGATTCAACCCTCATCATCGGTCAAGTACTTAGAAAATGAAAAGTTAAGGATGAGAAACTCTTACCCTTTCATGACCACCAAGAAGAGCTAGCTTCCCAATTCTAAGAAATCACCTTCCACTACCTGTCCCGAGCATAAAATAACCTAGCCGATGCCCTTGCTACCTTAGCCTCCATGATTGACATGCCCGAGGGAATAATCATGGCCCCTTTCCTTATCAAAAAATAAGACAAACCCACCCACTTCAACCACATTGAGCTTGGCACAAAGGAAGATACCGAGATAGTCGATTGTTGGTACTATGATATTTGGTGCCTCCTCAAGCATGGTAAGTATCCCTAAGGATCTGACAAGAAAGACCGAGCAACTCTTCGCAGACTCGCTGCTCAGTATATTGTCTGTGATAAAGCACCGTTTAAGAGAAACTTCGATGGAACCCATTTGCACTACATCGCAGGGGCTTACATTAAAAAAATGAAGCTGAAAATCCACAACGAGAATGCGTACCCCGCACGAACGGCCATATACTCGCTAAGAAGATCATCCGACAGGGTTAGTACTGAATTACCATGGTTCAAGATTGCATAGCCTACGTTCAAAGATGCCTAAAATGCCAGCAGTTTTCTAACCTACAGCACTTACCCCCGCGGGAATTGTACAACATGACTTCTCCCTAGCAGTTCTCCACATGGGGCATTGACATCATAGGGAAAGTTACACCGAAAGAATCCAACAGGCATGAGTTCATCCTAGTCTCCATTGACTACTTCACCAAATGGGTTGAAGTCGAGTCATACATAAGTCATACACAGTCCTGAATGCCAAGAAGGTAGCCAAGTTCATCAGGAAAAACATCATCTGCCGATATGGGGTTCCGCACGAACTGGTATCATACAACGGGTTACACTTCGAGTCAGAAGTTACAGAAGTGGTTGATGAGTATGTAATTCAAAGACATAAATCTTCTCTATACCAACCTCAGACCAATGGCGCAGTCGAGCCAGCCAATAAGAACCTTAAAGACATTATCAGTAAGATGATCGAGAGTTATCGAGATTGGGCCCACAGGATTCCTTACGCCCTTTGGGGCTATCGCACTTCAGTTCGAACCTCTACTGAGGCTACTCCTAACTCTCTAAGCTACGACATGGAAGTATTCTTACCCATGGAGTTAAAAATCCCTTCGCTTCACATCATGCTTAAAAGTATGGTCAGCGAGGAAAACTTCACCAAAGCCGTCTTGGCGAGTTGTCCCTCTTGGATGAAAGAAGGCTGAAATCTCCATATCACATACAAGTGTACCATCGTCGCATGGCGCGATCATTTAATAAGAGATTCAAGGACCACTGTGTCCGAGAAGGGGACTTAGCCCTCAAAGAAGTAGTTGAGCCCATCTGGGACCCAGAGGGAAATTCAAGACCAATTGAAGCGGCCCGTACATCGTGAAGAAGATCCTATCGGGAAGCGCCGCTATACTCACCGATCTGGGTGGAGAAGAAATGGCACATCCAGTCAACCTGGACTGTCTCAAGAAATTCTACCCCTAGTCTAAAATCTTGGTGCGCTAAAACTCTTCTCATCTCCCTTCTATTCTAAAAAAAAGGGAAAAACTCTTCATTTCCCCCTAATTAGAACTATATGGGGATGATCCTCTAAAAAACTTTTTGCTTGCAAAAAATTAATTTTAAAAAAAATTCAAAACCCTACGAGGTACGTAGGCAGCTCGTCCGCCTTACATGAGCACGACCCCCTTCTTTTTCACAAAATGCTATTCTTTTCTTATCCCCGAGAATGACAGTTCATTTTAACATATACATGAATATAATGATTATGTATGCCTTAGTGATTAGTATAGATAATTCAAAATGAAAAATTCATCAAGAGGCCCAACTAGATAATCAAAAACTTATTTATTTCATTATTCGAAACTTTAGTACCATTACATCGGCATAGGGAGTCAAACAACTTCCATTGCCAGTCTACATTTACCTTCCTAAAACCCAGATAATAACAAGCCCCACTACTCCTGAAAATCACCCTCCAATTATTCCCACAAAAATGCAAAATCACAACCATTACAAAAGCTTCATAAATCCTACCCGCAGTTGCCAGAGGAACCAACCCCATCACCACTTTCATACTGGAGTCCCCAAACCTCCCCTGCCTGAATGGAGTATCGCAGATGCTCCATAGAGCGATGAGCCAAGACTAGCTCGGGGAAAACCACAACGCCTCTCTCCATGGTGTCAGATATGGCAAACCACATTTTCCTAGTCTCCATAACTAGCACCTAGGTCACTACCTTCTTCCACAACCACTTGATGTAGTCCTCGGAGACAAGCCAAACTCTAGCCACAGATTGGGAAGGACGGGTCGATGGATGAAGATTCTCCCACAGAGATTCAAGCTGCATGCACATACACTCTGTTAGGTCCTCCACAAGAAAGAAGTTCGATGTCCGTGGTGGCACAATTTGTTCCCAACCAAATCGGTGTAACAGCCGCCAAGGAAAGTAGAAAGAGGTCTACCTGAGGCCTACTAACTGGACATATTGTTACTCCTTGAGTTCCAAAATGGGTAACAGCTCCTCCCACCAAGACACTGACCAGCGCAAGCCTCGAGCCCGTTATCTACAAACCAGTTCCCCCAACTCTCAATATTCAGGCCTACACAAATGAAATAGGGTGAGAAGAAGTTTGGCACCGCAGACAAAGGATACTCAGGTGGGACTGCCATACAAAACCTCTCTGATAGACACATGAACAATATTACAGGGATAACCCTCAGAAAGTCAGAATGACCTTCCCGCCAGGCATCCAAACCATTCAAAGTCTCTTCCAGTATCACCGCCGCAGGATTACGATGGTAAGACATCCAAGAAATAATAGTTGCAAGTTGGGGGTCCACTAGCGTTTCCCAATCACCAACAACACTTTCGAAACCAGGCCCAGAATAACGGCCCCAGCATAGCCGGCATCGCCCACATCCTGTGAATGCATGGATTACAGCACTGTCAAAAGAGAAATTAGGCCTCCCGTAACCAACGGCCTGGCTGTCGAAGGCGAGATATGGAGAAGTCCAGCCAAAAAATCCCTGGAAGAATGGGAAAACTCAGTCAAAGCCACAGCAACGCTGGGATTTATCCCCAGCATGGCAAAAAATTCCTCCTAGGTAAGACAAAATTCATCCGACTCGAAGCGAAAGACATGATCCTCGGGGTGCCATAACTCAACTACCGCCATCAGCATATTCCACTCAATGGGCCGGTTATGCCACAAAGAGACTCGTCACATGTGGAAAGAGTCATAATCAACATTGTAAGTACACATCGCCTCCACGGCTTCGAGGTAGTTAGTGAACTCAATGCTACCAGGGAGAGCCATGAGTAAATAAGAATGTAAAGGAGAAAAGAAATGAAAGTGTGAGGAGAAAATCCCCACTCACACCTCTATTTATACTTGAAAACTCTCAAGAAAAGACAAGAAACCCTGTAGAAATCGGAATAAAACTTTCCCCACCAAGTACCAAGCAATTGAAGAAAGTGAAATCAAAGCCTTGGGTTGATTAGACTGGACTAATATGCCGATAGGTAGGACAGGGTTCATGCCGATCGACAACCCCCTATTTTGGGAAAATTCCCTTTTTCCTATTTTGTCAAAATAAAAAAACCAATAAAAATAATTTTTAGGGAATTACGAATTTCCTCATGCTTTTACTTATCCCATTTTAAAATAAAATCCTTCTCGAATCAATTCTTTTTATGGTCTCAACAACAAAGTAAAAAGGGCATGTGCATTAATCACTGAAACAGAAATTAATAAAAACCTCATTTTTATTTGCATATATTTTTCTGTGTTACATTGATATCTTGAAGAAAAAAAAAACGGAACTCAACCCGCACCCACATTTTTTTTTCTCTCTCTCTCTCTTCACATACAAACTCTCTTCCTCTTTCTTCTTTCTCTTCTCTATATCTAAGAGCCTCCATCCCTAAGACGCGTCCTCTTCCCCCTACGGCAAAACGATGTGCCACCACTTCCAGAACTCGACCCTTCCCCGAAAGAGGCAGACAGCACCAAGCAAGAAGGGACCAGAACCACCTCATGGATATAGAAAGTCGCCGAAGATATCCAATCCCTAATATCCATCAACCAAGCGGTGGAGACCCGGATGTGCTGTAAAATAAAACAGAAAGAGCAAATCAGTCAAGTCTGAAAGGAAAAGAAAGGAATCAAGAAATCAAAAGACAAGGAAACACAAAATGTACCTCAAGTCGAAGGACCTCCTCTATCAGGCCCAAATCCTTTGGGTCCATCGCATTGGGACGATGCTGTAAATGCACCAACCCTACATCAACTCATCAGATGTTGAAACCAGGCAAGAACATCCGTACAAAGGGAGCCTCCGAAGTCGTTGCCACCGCCGACATCATCGCACTGCCCGCACTATGGGAGGACCCCACTTGCCGACTCAAACCCACGGGAGGAAGATGCATCACATCGTATATATTGGGAGGCATCAGCTAGCTCGACATGAAATCCATATAGTCATACATCACAGCTATGTCGGTATACAACGAGTACGACTCTCCCATCATCATCCTCATCCGAGCATCCTCTGATATCTCCTGCACTCTCCTCATGACCATAGGGGGTTTCTCCGGTGGCACCACAACCTCATCCTCTACGATCTGTCGGGCTACCCTCTCCTCGAGGTACCAAGAGTAGCCAAACTCATGCGCCAATAGACGCCACATCTGCGCATGTCCCCCAGTCACCCCAATGTGCTAAATGGCCATCCCCCAAGGATAAAAGGTCACCTGAAAACCCCCAGAAAGAGAAAAAGATCAATATCAAATCATCAAAGGAAAGGACAGTCTCAAGATAAAAGAACGCCTACCCTCTCGCTGGTCGGGCCATTCAAGACCTGGTGCACCGCCTCCAGAGAGAGAGACTTCTTCGACTGTCGGTTGGACCTCCACCACCAGTACATCTGGTAAAAGTCCCCAACAGAGTCATCCTTCAAAGATACCAACTGGGTGTTCAACCCAATCACCTCATAGAACCACATATGTAAAGGACAACAGTTAGGAAATCAAGAATAAAACGCATAAAGGAAAATGAGTATGCAAAAGATACATGGCTCCAGTAAAAGACTGTCGGCAGCACCAGCTGAATGCATCAAGAGAATAATAAAGGGTTGCCAAAGTTAGGCTCCCCCAATCATTTAGGCGGATGTCAGAGAACACCCTCAAAAATGGCAAAGAATACAAGCGCACAACGTCACCACTCATCGCCACCAGAAAGCCTCCCAGCACCAATAGAATGAAGAAGCAGGCCATCTGACGCACCTGCTGCCCATCGCTCTCATCGATCCCCCCCCCCCCCCTCAACAACGTCTCCCTCAATAAAGATAAATGGAGAGAATCCCCAGAAACAACCCTCTCCAGATCACCAGCGCTGTCGTCACTGCCTACGGCGTCACCCTCTGCGTCTTGTCCACCTCAATCTGAGCACAATCGCAGTCTAGTCCTAGAAGCTACTGCACATCAATGGGAGTCAGCGTTATCTCCCCAAAGCTAAAATGGAAGGTGTGGGTAGTGTCCCACCACCTCTCCCCCAGAGCACACAGAACGGTCGTAGAATGAGGCGTCTCATCTAGGGCAGACGCCAATCTCCCAAAACTGACTAATGACACCATCCAGCGCACCACAGATGGAAAATGCTCCCAAACATCTCTAAGCCCCGTCATCCCTCGGGCACGTATAGTCGATATGAAGATATCGAACTGTCGAAGAAACAAAGAAAACCATTGTCAAATTTAAGAAGAACGATGAGGTGAGGGATCACATAGAAGAATTCGATCATCCACCACCGTCTCAAATGCATCAAATGAGTTCTCGCTACCCAGTGCAAGGGGCACCCTAGCCCTCCACTCCAACCCTGGCCAATCGTCGCATTAAGCCGTGCCATGTGAGCAGTGTTGCTTGAAAACTCATCCATCTATTGACTTTGGAACGTCAAAACGATTTTCAAAAGGTAATTATAGAAGAAGGCAAGTCAAAAAAACTGTGAAAAATGAGGAGAACACGCCCCCTTGTTATAAGAGGCTAAGGGGCATGTCGATCGATATCTCCCTGTCACCATCGATCAGTACTGACCCTCCACCTGCTCAGGGCACCCCAAAAGACCCTGCCACTGCCGTTTGGCACCCCTCCATCTATGCCGATCGGCACCCCATTAAAATTTCGTACAAAAAGTCCAAAAAAATAACAGAAAATTTTGAAAAATTCTTAAAATCACCAGATTAATTTTGGAACCTTTTCACCAAGAAAAACATTTTTCACATCCCCAATGGAATTCCAAAAAATAATTATTCCCAGCAATGTCTCCAGAGGATGATCCAAAATTCTAAAAATTCCCCAGCTCAAAATCCTTGGATTATTCCCTCTTCCCCAGTGGAACTTAAAACTAAATGCACCCCCAAATCCCCAGAGAAATATCACACATCCCTAATGAAGTCCCCAAATTTCGCAAAAGAAAAATAAGCCCTCAGAATTGGCTTCGACCCTCAAAATTGGTCGCTTTTATCTTAAGCCTGCAGAATTGGCTTCAACCCTCAAAATTGGTCACTTCTACATAAGCCCGCAGAATTGGCTTCGACCCTCAGAATTGGTCACCTCTACTTAGACCCTCAGAATTGGATTCGACCATCATAATTGGTCGCTTCTACTTAAGCTCACAGAATTGGTTCTGACCCGTAGAATTGGTCACCCCAAATAATCCCTCAGAATTGGTCGCTTCAACTTAAGCCCGCAGAATTGGCTTTGAGATAAAGAATTGGTCACCCCTAAATAAGACCTCAGAATTGGCTTCGACCCTCAGAATTGGTCGCTTCTACTTAAGCCCGTAGAATTGGCTTTGACCCACAAAATTGGCCACCCCTAAATAAGCCCACAGAATTGGCTTTGACCCGCAAAATTGGTCATCTCTACTTAAGCCCTCAGAATTATCTTCGACCCGCAGAATTGGTCACCCCTATCTTAAGCCCTCAGAATTGGCTTCGACCCTCAGAATTGGTCGCTTCCACTTAAGCCCACAGAATTGGCTTTGACCTGCAGAATTGATCACCCCAAATAAGCTCGCAGAATTGGCTTCGATCCTCAAAATTGATCATCTCTACTTAAGCCCGTAGAATTGGCTTTGACCCGCATAATTGGTCATCTCTACCTAAGCCCACAGAATTGGTCACCCCTATCTTAAGCCCTCAGAATTGGCTTCAACCCACGGAATTGGTCGCCTATACTTAAGCCCTCAAAATTGGCTTTGACCCACATAATTGGTCACCACAAATAAGCCCGCAGAATTGGCATCGACCCATAGAATTGGTCGCTTCTAACATAAGCCCACAGAATTGTCTTCGACCCTCAGAATTGGTCACTTCTACTTAAGCCCACAGAATCGGCTTCGACCCTCAGAATTGGTCGTCTCTACTTAAGCTCTCAGAATTGGCTTCGACCCTCAGAATTGGTCGCTTCTACTTAAGCCCTCAGAATTATCTTCGACCCGCAGAATTGGTCACCTACTTGCTCCTCACCCCCTCTAGGTCCTCAAAATTGTCCTCCCCAACATCACCTTAGGTTCTCAGCATCGACCTCAAACTTCTGAATCGGTCATCCTCATCCCTTAGGTCCACAGAACCTACCTTTATCATGTGGTGTCTATTCGACGGATATCACTTGTTCCAAGATAACCCATCGAGGGTCTCTATAGACACCACATTCTAGGACCACCTAGGTCTCACCTTAGGTCCCTAACACCTCCCCATCTCACTGTAAACCCAAGGTCGTACTCCAAGTACCGATCTAGAGCCCACCGGGTACCCCCGACCCCCGTTTGACTCCGATAAACTCTATCCTCAGAGAGAAATCTCTTTGAATATTTAAATTCCCCTGAATAAACTTTCCAACGGTTCGATCCGTGTGCCAAAAAGCATAACGGTTCGAACGAACGGACCATTTTACTACCGAAGATCAATTCGGAGGCCGCCGAGCACTCTTCGGCCTCGATTTGACCATAATAAACTTCACCATTAGAGCAAAAGCTCTTGAATCTTCGAAGGGCACTGAAATCACTTTCCAACAGTCCCCCCCCCCCCCCCCCCCGTGCGCTAGGCAGAATAATCGTTTGGACGAACGATCAGTTTTCCCCAAAAAATCGATCCGGAGGCCGCCACCGGGCACTCTCGGGCTCCATTTGACCAAAGTAAACTCTTTAGCTTGAACGAGACTGAATGAATCTCCGAAGGGCACTGAATACCCTTTCTAACGATCTACCACGTGCGTGATTATGACCTATGATATGAACGAATGATCCGTTTTACTCCGAGAGGTCCCTAAGCACTTCCGAGCCCCGGTTGACCAAGGTCAACCTTCCGAACCGAACAAAACTCTTATAATTGTTAGGAAGTTATGAAGTTATGTTCCATATTTATTTCTCACTAAATAATGTATGGGAATCGAATTTTGAATTAATTTCTCTTATATAACAAACTGGCCGACCTGTCAAAAATCCTGGACCATCGATCGAACAGGTCTTCGTCTTCTCCAATCCTGTTTTAGCCATTAACGAATTTCTCACAACTCCAACCTCTTCTATGGTTCAACCCAAATGTAAACTACATTTTTAACACATGGGAACATGATTAGGACCTCCCCTAAAACCTCAAACATGACTTCATTCCCACAAATCTCTACTTATTCAAAAATTGGGAAATTTTCGGGCTTTCTTTGTTCAGTCCAAATTTCATCCATTTATCCCAATTTCGTTCATCAATCAAAGTTAACTATCTACTCAGAATCATGTAACACGATAAATTCCTACACCAAATCTCCTTTTGGTTTTCCAATTACAAAAACCCCATTTTTGTACTCGTTTATACCCAAAACGAATTTTTGATTTCCGCATCACACAAATATGAATTGAAAACATAAATAAATGCTACAACAAGTTAACCACTTGCCTTATGGGTTCGTAGGGTCTGATCCGAGTGTGAGATTCACAAGGTTGATGATGAATCCCCTAAATTCATCCCTAGTCTCGTCTCCAAAAGGGTCCCCAATGCACTCTAACTGCTCCCTATAATTTTCTCTCAAAACTTAGGATTTAGATTTGTGTTTTCTGCCATTTCCCTTTTCTCCCAATTAGGTATTAAAGCTGAATCCCGTTTTTAGCCTAATGGGCCAAGTCCAAGTGACCCAAATAGCCCCGTGTGGGCCCAGTTATGCCGAAAAATGCCTTGTGACCCGTTTACTACCCCGGGTACACTTTTTCCACTATCTCGGCCCATTCGGACTCAACCGTGCACTCAAAATCGACATCCGAATTAATTTATAAAAATCCTTATCTCACACCCAAATTAGCCTATACCGACTCCCGACTGAGATAAATAAATGTCACGTCACTAATACACGTTATGACGTAAATACATTATTACTATTCACTTAGTAATTAAATTTTACTAACTATTGACCATTCACTCTCCGATTATATTTAAATAAATATTACAATAATTAATTTAATTAAATTACGACACACAAGTAATTTAAAATTTTATAAATTAATTAAATATTACATGCACAGAAATACAGGGTGTTACATACTCCCCCCCCCCTACAAAGGAATGTCGTCCCCAAAATTAGGATATTACTACGGTGAATACTATGGATACTGCTCTGATATATCCTCCTCCCGATCCTACGTATACTCATCAATACTGTGATGACCCCACTCCACTACACCCTAATTGGCGGTACTACCTTAGACTGCAGCTCGCGTTCACATAGCTACCAGTCTCCCCTCATATGAGGTGTCTTATTGCAAGTAATTATCCTCAAGTGGAACGTGCCCAAAAATCTCAATCGCTCCTCATGTATCCCTTCAGCTATGCCACGTGGAACACATCCCGTATTCGCTGAAGATGTTCTGGCGAGGCCACTAGATAAACTACCGGTCCCACCCTCTCAAAGATAGGGAAAGGACCCACATACCTCGATGCTAGCTCTCCTTTCTTGCTGAACTTCATCACTCCTTTCATAGGAGACACCCGAACCAATACCTAGTCACAAATCTTTACCTCGATAGCCCCTGACAACATAGTGTCCCAGAAGATGAGCATATACTCCACCGGCTCCACTATCTCCATGTTAGGAAATTCCCTTCCTGTATGTATGTCAATTTCCTTGTTTCCAAACGCATGATTATCCTCCGAATAATTACCCACATCATCCATGACTAATCATGTCCAACTTGAACCTTTAACCCACGGTGACGTACCCCTCCTTACGTCCCGAAACTATACGAAAGGATACAACTTACTTAATTCCCGCTGATGGGCCATAACCCATCTCGGTCCTAACAGCTTGATATTCCCCACCTCGTATCTACCAAAGGTGGATAATGAAACTTTTACCATAAAGTCTCCTAAGGTGTCACGCAGACCAAACCGTTACGAGGCATCACACGTAACTCTACCTGTGGTAAATACTACTCCCGAATTACCCAAAAATCTAAAATGCACAATCCTCGCTTCCCGTCTACCCATCGACTTATGGGCGACACGTTCAACCCAATATGTAACTCTGTCCCGATCACCTCCTGACAGTTTACCAACCTGAGCATTAATCCCTTCACTGAAACCATAGAATTAAAAAAAAATCCTGGTTGGTACCCTTGAATCAACCTTTTTCGTCCTTAAATGGTCTACCCAGAGACAAACTCACTATGTCTCATTCATCACTAATTCCCATGCTCAATAACTCTAACCCTTATGCTGTTTTCGTCAGGCAGGAATCTATACCTTGTTTATGCATAAAACCACTCTAGGTATATGACTAAGTGATACTTTTTCCTATCTTCCCAAAAATGTGGGTTTCTCCCTTGCCTAGGGATATCTTATTACATAGGTCTCCCCCACCTTCCCACTCCCTACGGTGGAGGTAGTTCTCCTTCATATACATATAGTCAGATCGTTTCCTTTTTTAAACGGATTTCAGTTCACTACACTTTTCCACTTATTCTCTGGCTGCCCCGTAGGCATACGTTCAATATGTTTATTTACACATCCCTTTTTTTTAAGATGACTCTGAAATCACACTAACAAGGGCGCCCATACACCCTATATCCTATGCTTAACCGCATAAAACTTACCTTAATTAACCAGGGTGCCCCCGTGCTCAACCGCACGAAATTTATCTGACTATACTAGCCGTAACCCATAGTAGAACTTCCAACCCGTAGTTATATCACATACATGAATAATAACCGGGGTACCCAACATATGTACTAACGACTAAACATCTGCCTACTTCCAACATTGCGCTAAGTTTCATGCGTGGGATGTCTCTCAAAGCAAAATCCAAACAAGGAACCCCCTACCTCGATACACTACTACCTAACATTTTCGATCGTTGAGATCTGTTAGACCCTCAGTCCATAGCACGTACCCCCAAATACTTGTCTCTTAACACAAAAGCATACACGCCTTCTCTTATGCTACAAAAGACAACATAAAATACCGCGCCCTTACTATCACTAGTTCTTGCGCAAAATAAATCCCGAGCTATCTCTCTCCGCTCAAAAATAATTTTAACCTCCCCGAATCGCTTCAGTATACATCCCTTCTTACAGAAAAATATAATAACACAAGACATTCTTATTATATGTCTATCGTACCTCACAATACAAGCTATATACGCATATATATATATAGGCTAGGCTCCCTCTCAGGTGACACCTAGCAGGAGTCATTCATAACCTGGTGTAACGAACACCAAGACTTACTATCAGTATCCATAATAGTTCACACCCATTGCTAACAAATCTATACCCAGGAAAAATCACGCTTTCATAACACTCCTTAAAATGAGTAAATCTCATAAAATATACCCCCTCAGTTTTCACACCTGCTCCTCTTCAGATAAGACCAAAGGGAGCCCCGTTACCCCATGGTAACCATATACCTAATAGTAATACTACTATACATCCACTAAACTCGCCCCCTGCGCGAATATAGTGCTAACAAGAATATTGTGATCACTCATGTCACGAAATTTACTTCATCTATACGAGGATAAAACTCATACTTCCTCTAACCTATCCATCGGTGACCCAAATGGTTCTTGTACATAACATTATCATTCGACCGGACCAAAATTTTGCTATTGTTGTCCCTACTGGGCATTCCACTTCTATCCCCTGACTCACTGTGGATATAATCAATTATTGTGGTTATACTTGCACACATAAGACACCTCTATGTGTCAATCCCCTGCCTTTGGCCCAAATGGCCATATTGGGGTTGTCCTTCTCACGTACTTGGTAGTCTTGACCCTGAGTTCTACCCCCGTTGTCCCCTTGTCTTCCCTAGCCCTATGGGACTCGTTATTGGCCTCGATTCCCCGAATCAAAGCCGCCGTCAATAGGTAGAAATTTACTTAATTTAAAATGTCAAGATGGGTCCCTTACTAAGTATACCCTTTCGTCGTGCTTTACTAGCACCATTAAATCTCATTTCATTCTTAGGTTAAACTCTCTAACCTTATTAGCTCCTGCATCTTAGAAGCATTAATGTAAGCTGGAAAACAAAAGATATTGACGACCTCAACACTAGTCATCCTAGTTGGATTTCCCATCCATTATTGTGTATTCTCACAAGGTTCATTATCCATTTGTCGGTTCCTTTATCATTCTCCGTATCCCCTTCGTCGGTGACGAAGTTTGCTTATATAATTTATCGTCTCTCTCACGATCAGTTACAATCTTACCCATTTCATAAACTCTAAAATTTTACTCACATCCCTATTTGAATAGCGGATGGACGATCTTATCATCACATCGTACCCCAAATTTCTCATTTGACTACATATTCTCCTTCATACGCGGTGACTGACTCTCGAAAATAATCCTCCCCGACTCTCTCTCCTTGCCAATAATGCTGAGTGAGTCCAAAATTGTATCATCGTTCTCTACAACAGTGCGTGGGGAAATTACTTCCCCCAAGTGATTATCCTATTCCACGAATACTCTACATTTTCCGTTTTTCCTCTCCTCCTGCAGTACTCCTTTCGGCCCTCACTGTTCATCCAAAATTTTTTTATGAACAATACCCAATCGAACTCGTATATGAATCACATCAACTATAATTGATAGTAGGAGAACGTAAGTTGCATACGTAGGGGAATACAATAATCCTGTCATAAGGCTCAACATCAAAGAACGCTAAGCTAAAACATGAAATGACACACAGATCCTAAGGACACTAGAACCTGATTCTCTGATACCATCTGTGACACCTCGCCTAATTAAACCCCGGGTGATCAGTCTTAAATTAAATTAGAACATGTTTCTCAGTTAGTTCATTCTTAGCATCACTGTCGAAACTTTTTAATTACTAACCACATAAGTGAAATTAGATTGGTGCCAAGTTTTATCAGATCATTAACAATCAAAAGCTAACTGAATCCAACCATCACATATAAATAAGAAACTGGCCGAATAAACCATCGGCTAATATCCAACACAATTGTAAATACAGATAATAATGGATCTCAAGTATCTTAAATAAATACTAAATAAAACCATGAGCAACATGCTCGAATATCTGATAGAAAATCCCTACAGTGGGAATAGAAGGAATAGAGGCGCCTTTCCAAATCCTACAACATCCACATATGCTACAGCAGGGAATCCCTGGAATGAAACAAGCCTGGCGTCCCTGTGGCTGGACACCTAAAAGGTTTTGAAAATATTTTATAGCAAGGGTTAGAACCCAAAACATTTTGAAAACATTTAGAAAATGATTAACTTGCAGTAATAAAATATGCATGAATGCGCTTCATATTACAGTTATTGTCGCACTCCCTTGAGGACAGACTCACCCCACGACTAATGTGAACACCTAACGCCTTCTTTATATCCCACCTAGTCCTCTACCCCGAAACTAGATACTTGATATAACTCTTGTTAACCTCCCTACTCAATCCTGAGTATTTTTAATGTATGACTTATAAGCTATTTATCGCCTTAACTTAGTTAATCATCTTTACTTTAAAGCCATATAACAATTCACTAGTTAGATAAATAATACACTTTTCTCCATATATTTAAACTTCTCGTATATAATTATTCACCCCATTATGTACGTACAGTTATCTTACAACAATCACACATGTTGAATGTGAATATATCCCATATATAATTAATACAATTCACTACATGTATTTAACGACTCGTATATAACTATTTATCCCATTATGTACGTAGAACCATATTACAACATTCACACTTATGTTGAACATAAATATAACCCATCCTCCCGAGCAATAACTCACTGGATGTATCCTCTAAAGTGTTATCACACTAGGTGTGCTTGCATAACCTAGTTACCCCCAAGTCAGAATCGCTCACTAACTGGGCCAAAAACATAAACATAATGGAGGCGGTCGTATTCCTTCCCTGAAAGTGAGATAAACCCCTCACCCATATAACGGACGCTGTGACCTGGGGATATACTCACCATACTCCTCAAGCTAAGGGATTCACCCACATCGCGCAACCTCCTCCGATAGCACTAGAGTATATATATTATTAATATCTAATCACTGATATTTATATGCACACGCCATATATATATATATATATATATATATATATATATATATATATTATCGCACCCCGTATATATATAAATATAAAATATCCCGACTTTACCATGTACTGAGTCCGTAACTCTAGCCTATACTTAGCATCTCGAGTTTATGGTCCAACTCTGATTATTAATTCATTTGCACATTAATTAATTAAATTATTATTGGTGTCACCCAGCCAATATATTCGGACTCGTTCTCATGGCTCGAGAATAAAATAATACCCGAGTCTAAATCTCCGACTCTGAATTAATTAGCTTTCAATCTTAATTAATTTAATACCTTGGCATCGCTCAACCAATATACCCGGACTCACCCACTCGATCCGTATTTAATTATTTTGGAATATTTTTCCCCAAAAATTAACCATAGTGTGTCACACATAAATCCCTCAAAATCCCAATTACTTTCCCTTATAATTGTTAGGAAGTTATGTTCCATACTTATTTCTCACTAAATAATGTATGGGAATCGAATTTTGAATTAATTTCTCTTATATAACAAAACTGGCCGACCTGTCAAAAATCCTGGACCGTCAATCGATCGATCCCAGCCATCGATAGATCGATCGAACATGTCTTCGTCTTCTCCAACGCTGTTTCAACCATTAACGAATTTCTCCCAACTCCAACCTCTTCTATGGTTCAACCCAAACGTAGACTACATCTTTAACACACGGGAACATGATTAGGACCTCCCCTAAAACCTCAAACATGACTTAATTCCCACAAATCTCTACTTATTCAAAAATTGGGAAATTTCCAGGCTTTCTTTGTTCAGTCCAAATTTCATCCATTTATCCCAATTTCATTCATCAATCAAAGTTAACTATCTACTCAGAATCATGTAACACGATAAATTTCGACACTAATTCTCGTTTTGGTTTTCCAATTACAAAAGCCCCATTTTTGTACCCGTTTATACCCAAAATGAATTTTTGATTTCTGCATCACACAAATATGAATTGAAAACATAAATAAATGCTACAGCAAGTTAACCACTTGCATTATGGGTTCGTAGGGTCTGAGCCGAGTGTGAGATTCACAAGGTTGATAATGAATCCCCTAAATTCGTCCCTAGTCTTGTCTCCAAAAGGGTCCCCAATGCGCTCTAACTGCTCCCTATAGTTTTCTCTCAAAACTTAGGATTTAGATTTGTGTTTTCTTCCGTTTCCTTTTTCTACCAATTAGGTATTACAGCTAAATTCCGTTTTTAGCCAAATGGTCCAAGCCTAAGTGACCCAAATAGCCCCGTGTGGGCCCAGTTATGCCTAAAAATGCCCTGTGACCCGTTTACTACCTCCGGGTACACTTTTTCAACTATCTCGGCCCATTCGGACTCAACCGTGCACTCAAAATTGACATCCAAATTAATTTATAAAAATCCTTATCTCACACCCAAATTAGTCTATATTGACTCCTAGCTGAGATAAATAAATGCCACGTCACTAATACACGTTATGACGTAAATAAATTATTACTATTCACTTAGTAATTAAATTTCCCTAAATATTAATCATTCACTCTTCGATTAATATTTAAATAAATATTATCATAATTAATTCAATTAAATTACGACACACAAGTAATTTAAAATTTCTCGAATTAATTAAATATTACATGCACATAAATACGGGGTATTACATACATTCCCATCCTTTTCATACCTAATTTGGAAAATATTCTTCTCTCTCATCAACATTCACCAACACTGAAGGGAGTTCATCCAAGATCAAATATCAAGCTTCAAAGAAGGTCTAATTCTTTCCCTCTCTCTTTAAATTCCTTGTTTTTGCATAATAAACATTAGATTCAAAATCTAGTTCTTACTTTAGTTCATACACATTAATATCTACACTTTTATTAGTATATTGCACACACTTTATTTTCTACAAAAATCTCAAAAACAAATAAAAGAGGGTTACACCCGTAGATTCCAAACGGAATTATCCATCACACTTTTTCCAAAAACTAAAAAACACATTTTCTACACATACACGTATAATAAAATTCCGTTTGGATCTATGGGATAAACCCCGCCCCTATACTACATTCAAACTAAGTGGACTTTGAAGCCTTTATAGGCTACGTAGGCGTCTCGAATTAAAATCCAAAACTCGAGTCCAATTTTCCAAATTTTCTCCATTTCTCAAATTCCCTAATTTTCTAAAACCTCCCATTTTCACACACACACATATATATATATATATATATATATATATATATATATATATTATGCTTGTTTGCGTTTCATCCAACACATATTATCGTTTCCTAATAACGATCAATATCATGATGAACGCACAAATCATACTTTCTACATATGTTATTTTGGGAAAATTCCTATGGATGACCTCACTCCACCTTATCCATGGTATGAGTTGAATAAATCCGATCTCCATTATATAAACACGTAAACACAGTTCACGGGGATATATAGAAAAATAATAACACTAGTCCATGAGAGACCTAAAGGGGGGATGGGTGTGTGACACCCCGACTAATTAAATACCGGGTAGCTACTCCTTTATTAAATTAATATAAAATATCAAGTTGGTTCAGTTAATAGCATCACTGTCGAAAACATTTTAATAATTACTAACCACCTAGTATTTAAAAAGTGAGTTGTCAAATTTTAAGTTAAGTCTGATTAACATGCAATAAATGAATTATAAAAAGTTAACATAACCATTCACAATAAAGTCCCAATAGAGTAACCATTAAATAATAATGAATCTGGAGGCAGAACTCCTCACAACAATCCCAATACTGAAATAAATATAACAAGTCTGCATCCTAAATTAATTACAAACCAAAGTCTGAATAACTGAAATATAGAATGTCTCTAAAGGAAATGGGGAGACATGCCCAAAAAATGATCAAACTGATAATGGAGTCAAGACTAGAAAAGGAGGCGTCTACTATCAAGGTCCTGTAACTTCCACAGCAGCTACAGCTCATAACCTGAATGGAATTTCTATGCATGGTGTCCTTGTGGCTGGGCACCTAAAAAGGTTTTTACAAAAAATAGATTTGAAAGCAAACGGGTCAGAGCTCGAATGTGGAAAATAGTTTAAAAACAGCAAGTGATTTAATGACATTAAAACAATGAATGCAAAATACATGTTAGGACGTGCTCTCACATGAAATACTCACCTCTCGACTAATTGTGCACTCCTAACGTACCCGTACCCATTCGAGTGATTCTCATATCTATCTAGTCCAAAAATAAATTCGAACATTTCTACTCGGTTCACGCTTTAAATTCCAACGTTATCAATTTAAATAGAGAGTCTTACTTTAATTCTCAGATTCCCAATTATTCGCAAAACCATTTACTAGAGGTTATCCCCTTTTTATCTTTTCAAAGCGTTACTATATTATACTCACAATTAAATATGACAAATCTTCCAATTAACCATATATTATTCTCATCATACATATACAGTACTAGCACCCCGAGACTAAGCTGCGGTGCACACATACTCTGCTATCCCATCCCGGTACATCACGTACATAAGGATCACGCATTCCAAATCTCTCAGGAATCGTTCTCAGATAATAGCAAATCACAAACAATGGAGGCGAACATAGTTCACATCACATGGGTCACGCATATACCTACGCTCCCATGATCAGCAGACTTATTAACTTCTCAATAAGTCCTTCTCTGACACACATACTCTGCTATCCCATCCCGGTACATCACGTACATAAGGATCACGCATTCCAAATCTCTCAGGAATCGTTCTCAGATAATAGCAAATCACAAACAATGGAGGCGAACATAGTTCACATCACATGGGTCACGCATATACCTACGCTCCCATGATCAGCAGACTTATTAACTTCTCAATAAGTCCTTCTCTGACCTATGTCCTCGAGGTACCAATCTATATTCCCTGCGGAGGCACACAAAGATTAGATGGCCCTAAACGAACGCAAACCTCCCGTGATAGCAAGTATGGTAGGTATGTCATACAGATAAAATCATATATACTAAGCATGCACACATCTTAGTTATTACCATATTTTTATTAGTGGTATACTTCTCGTTCTCATACCAACTTTTAGTGTTACACAAATCATATGTCCCCGGTTTATATGTATTTAAGTCATCAATTATCCTCACTTAGTGATTAGTCACTCGCATCCTAATCCACAAATGTCATCTGGTTCAAGACACTATTCAATATTTTCCTTCTCAATATATCCCAAATCTTCCAACTATACCTATTAGTTAATAAGGGAAAGTTATCTCATCATTTAAACAAGGTTTCGGGACAATAGAAATCAAATCAGGCCAAAAAGGTCATTCTGTCAACTCGTTAGAAGTCTCGTTCGAACGAACTACCAACTCATTAGAAGGCAGACTGTCACCTCGTTAGAACCTCGTTCGAACGAGGTCGTTCGAACGACCTGGGCAGAGCTTCTAATGAGATGGCAGTTTCAAGCCCAGAAATCTCTAATTCGTTTTTCTCAATTTTCCTCTTCTCAAAACTCATCCAAAAATCATCCCAACGGTGTTTTATGGTTCTTAAACATCAATAATCCTTCTTAGGTCGTATCCTAACATATTTTTAGGGTTCAATCTTCCTAAACAACATATATTTATCATAACTCCCCAATTTTTCCCCAAACCCTATGAGTATGAACCCAGAAATTTAATGTCTTCAATTTCCCTTTATAAATCCGTTTTTACATCATAAAAAGTTGTATTTCTTTTAGTACAATCACCCAATAACATTCTACATGCAATCCCTATATCATAACCTGAATTTCTATCTCTAGTTTCATGGGTTTTCATCAAACTCCCAATATAATGCAATTATTTTAAATTCTAAGCATGAAAGAAACATTCCCTTGAAATTAACGTAATTAAACCAATTGCCTTGGATTGTTCTTCAGAATTTGATGTTGAATGTTGAAGGTTGCTCTCTCTCTTTCTCTCCCTTTTCTCTACAGATTTTCCCAAGGTTGAAGATGGTGGTTTTTGGCTCTTGCAACTCCTCTCCAACTTCTTCCTATAACTCCCGTAGCCCTCTAATTAGTTAAGTGCTGGTAATGGCTAAGTGGGTTACTAAATAACCTATAATTAACTCCCAAAATTCGTTGGTTATAATTCCCAAAATTTCAAAATTACCAAAATGCCCTTTTTAGTTACCGGTATGGCTTAAAAATGCTCCGGGACGCAAACTAAACCCCCGGCTAGTGTTTTCTGACTATTTCGACCCTTCCGGACACGTTGACGCACTCAAAATGACCATTTGGTTTATAAAAATAAAATTCACTTTTAAATTCAAATATTTACACTCCTGACGCGACTGACATGCGCGTCTCAACAAAATTTCCCAAATTATCGTATTTCAGACTCGCGACAATTTTAATATTTTCAATACTCATATATTTCCATATATACACATTATAATCAAATACCAACTCACATCTCGTTAGTATTATATCCGGATTAATTCTCAATTAATTCACATTTAATTTAATTAATCCCATAAATAAATATCGATAAAAGTACGGGGTATTACATACTTCCCCCCTAATAATAGAATTTCGTCCCGAAATTCGGAACTAGAAGGTACCTGGTAAAAACAAATCTGGGTAATGTTCACGCATCTCATCCTCGCGCTCCCATGTGGACTCCTCAGCATTATGATGCCGCCACTGAACACGTACCAACGGTACTATCTTTAACCGCAGTTTCCGCTCGCTTCGGTTCAAAATAGCAATCGGCCCCTCCTCGAGCTATCAGGCTGGAGATCGATGTCCTCCAAAGCAATGTGAGTATGAGCCAAATCGTCCCTAAGATATTTCCTTAGCGAGTAAATATGAAACACATCGTGAATCCTATGCAAATGCTCCGGTAACCCAAGTCTATATGCAACATACCCAATCCGCTCGATGATAGGAAATGGACCCACATATCTCGGTGCCAGTTTCCCCTTCTTCCCAAAATGCATAATCCCCTTCATAGGAGATACTCTGAGTAAAACCTGGTCCCCCACTTTGAATTCTCTGAAGAACCTCTTCGCATCAGCATAGCTCTTCTGTCGATCCTGAGCTACCCGAATGCGACTCCGTATCAATTATATCCTTGTCGAAGTATCCTGAATCACTTCCGGCCCAAGTAGTTTGTTGTCCCCCACCTCTAACCAACATGTTGGGGAACGACAAGGTCTACCATACAACGCCTCAAATGGATCCATGCCAATGGTGAACTGGTAGGAGTTATTATAAGCAAACTCCACCAGTGGAAGGTACTGCTCCCATCCACCCCCAAAGTCAATGATGCATATACGCAATATGTCCTCCAACATTTGATTTGTACGCTCGGTTTGCCCATCGGTCTGCGGGTGATAAGCCGTACTCAACCGCAATTTCGTGCCCATGGCCTCCTGAAAACTCTCCCAAAACCGTGAAACAAATATCTTATCTCGGTCAGACACGATATTTAGGGGCACACCGTGAAGTCTCACTATTTCTGCAATAAAAATATGGGCATACTGTCCCGTAGTGTAGTCTGTCCTTACGGGTAGAAAATGAGCGACTTTGGTCAACCTGTCCACAATTACCCAAATGGAGTCGTGACCCCTCTGTGACGTAGGTAACCCCGTGATAAAGTCCATGGAGATGCTCTCCCATATCCACATCGGGACATCTAATGGCTGTAGAAGTCCTGCCGATCTCTGATGATCCACTTTTACCAGCTGACAAGTGGCGCATTTAGAAACAAACACGGCAATATCTCTCTTCATTCCGCTCCACCAATACTGACGTCTCATGTCTTGGTATATTTTATCCCCACCGAGGTGTATCGCGAACCGTGAGCCGTGCGACTCTGCCATCACCTCGTGTAGCAAGTCTTCCCCTTCTGAAACGACTAGTCTCCCATTGAAACGTAATCCCCCGTCTGAGCTAACGGTATAGGACTCTGCTCCCACTGCTAGTAATTGAACTATCTGCTCCTGGCAGAACGAGTCATTTGCTTGTGCCTTTACCACCCTTGTGACAATCTGCGGTGTAACAGTCATCACAGACATGAATGATCGGGCCACTGCATCCTAGTGTCCCAACTCCTTCCACTTAGCCTTCCACACCTCGGCCACCTCATCTACTGGCCTACAGCTCAACACGTCTGCTACCACGTTAGCCTTCCCCGGGTGATATTGGATATCAAACTGATAATCCTTCACAAACTCAATCCACCTTCGTTGCCGCATATTCAACTCCTTCTGCGTGAATAGGTACTGTAGATATTTGTGGTCCGTGAACAACCGAAACTTTTCCCCCAGGAGATAGTGTCTCCAAATTCGAAGTGCAAATACAAATGCTGCTAACTCCAAGTCATGGGTGGGGTAATTCTTCTCGTGAGGCTTAAGCTTACGGGAAGCATAAGCTATGGCCTGACTCTGCTGCTGCAATACACCTCCAAGTCCTTGTAAGGACGCATCGGTGTAGACTAGATACTCAACTCCCGGTTTTGGCAATGCTAACATAGGTGCTGAGGTCAACTTTTCCTTCAACTCATCGAATGCCAAGTGACAGGCATCACTCCAAATAAATGGCACACACTTACGAGTCAGATGTGTCAAAGGACCCGCTATCTTTGAGAAATCCCGAATAAATCTCCTGTAGTATCCTGCTAGGCCCAAGAAACTACGGATCTCAGTCGGTGTCGTGGGATGTCCCCACTCCCTCACCGCGGATACCTTCCCCGGATCAACAAATATCCCCCGGTCTAAAATAATATGCCCCAAAAACTGAACATCCTTCAGCCAAAACCCGCACTTCTCATATTTTGCATACAACTCATTCTGACGTAGTGTCTGCAAAACCTGCCTCAAATGCTCGGTGTGCTCCTCTTCTGTCTGGGAGTAAACCAGAATGTCATCGATGAAGACAATGACGAACTGGTCTAGGAACTCTCTGAACACCCTATTCATCAAGTCCATAAACACGGTTGGAGCATTGGTCAAGCCAAAAGGCATAACCCGAAATTCGTAGGAACCGTATCTCGTTAAGAAAGAAGTCTTCGAGACGTCCTCTTCCCAGATACGCAACTGATGGTATCCTGATCGCAAATCAATCTTTGAGAAGAAAGAAGCTCCTCTCAGTTGGTCGAATAAGTCATCGATTCGGGGCAATGGATACTTATTCCGTATCGTGACCTTACTCAACTCCCGGTAATCTACACACAACCTCAACGATCCATCCCTCTTCTTGACGAACAACACATGGGCACCCCACGGTAAAGTACTCCTCCGGATAAACCCCTGACCCAACAACTGCTCAATCTGATCCCATAACTCTCTCATTTCGACTGGAGCCATTCGGTAAGGTGCGCGGGCAATAGGCCGAGTGCACGGCGTCAAATCGATCACAAAATCTATCTCCTTACTCGGAGGTAACCCAGGTATATCCTGAAATACGTCGACAAACTCCCTAACAACTGGAATCGCATCAAGTGGTATTACCACTTCCTTAGAGGTCTCCTACTCTATATAGTACAAGTGAGTGGACGATCCTCCCTCAGGGCGAGGCATCGCCACTAAAAACATCTCCTGCCCGGGAATGGCAAAGATAATACTCCTACTAAAACAATCAATCATGGCTCGATACGCAACTAGCCAATCCATACCAATAATGGCATCATACTCAGTCATCTCTATCACTAACATATCAACGGGTAAAGTAAACCTCCCGGTCTCTATACTCACGCCTCTACATATAAGGGAAATCACGGAACCCCTACTCAACGGTGAATCTACACAAGTAAATGTGCTCTCTGCGGAGTCTAATAGCCCAATGGTGCGTGCAAATCTCATGGCAATGAAATAATGTGTGGCCCCTGTGTTAAATAAAATACGCCCCATAGTCCCCTGGATAGAGAACATACCCTCAATGGCCGGTGGATCCTGTGGGGCTGCAGCATGCTGGAGCTGATACACTCTCCCATACTGAAGCTGTCCCTGCTAAACTGGGACCGCTGGAATGGGTGGTAGTGCTGCCATCTGTGGTGGTGCTGGGAGGGCGGCGGGAAACATAGGCCTCTGTGGCTCGTGTCGGGCACCCTGCTGCTGCTGTTGTGGGGCCCTGCCCCTATCAGGACAATCCTGGCATTTGTGGCCAGTCTTGCCACAAACATAACACTTCCCCGGGAAGTTTCCCCCTCGCTGTCCCTGCTGCCCTCGGCCCTGATGGACGTTACCATTTCTCCCCTGGCCATGATGGCCCTGCTAAAACTGCTGGTGCTGACCATTCTGACCCTGTTGGCCCTGACGGCCGTTCGGACCCTGATGGCCCTGCCTGAAACCTCCCTGTCCACTTATGAAATTCCCAGATCTGAACCTCCTAGAATCCCCCTCCTGGTCACCCTGGTCACCCTACATGTACTGTCCCTGAGCAGATTGTGCCCCGTTGGCACCATTTCCCTCGGTCCTGCCCTGATGGCTGGACTCTCCTGATCTCTTGCTCTTAGACATGTGAAAGCGATGATCCTGGCAGTGTAGCAGTGCAGCGTTAACCACGTCAGAATAAGTGGCCAATGAGAGATTCCCCAATAAATGCTGACGGATCCTCCAAGTCAATCCATCTGTGAACTTCTGAATCTTTTTCTCCTCAGTCGGTATTTCATCCGGAACAATGTTCAGTAGATTAGTGAATTCGGCCTCATACTCGGCCATGGCCTTTCCCTCTTGCTTGAGGTTTATCAATTTCCTCCTCATCTCCGTGTGAACAGCTGATGAAAAATATTTGCGGTCGAACCGCACCCAAAACTCCTGTATAGTGAGAGTATCTCTCTCCTCTACGGTGGTAATGGACTCCCACCACTGCAACGCAGAGCATACTAGCTTGAAAGTAGCTAGTATCTGCTTCTGAACATCGGTGCACTCATACATCCTTAAGTGCCTCTAAATATCTTTCCTCCACTGACTGGATACCATAACATCGGAGCTACCTGCGAACTCCGGAGGGTGTGCTTTATGAAAAGCATCACGAACGCGTTCCCAAGCAGACAGGAATGCATGTACCTGAACTGGCGCGGCTACCGGCGCCTAGGGTGGTGCCTACTATACAACGGCTAGGGCAGCATTTACCGCTTGGGCTACAATAGCTGCAACCTTGGCGGCATTCATAGTGCCCTGAACTGGTGCAGGCTGTGGTTCTGGCTGTACATCCCTAGGAACTCGTTGCGCACATCGTGGAGGCATCTGAAATAAGAGTAAAGTATTATAAGTTTGCCGTTATTAACTCAAAATAGATGAAGAGCGTAGCATACACAAATAATACAACAGTCCTAAAATATAGGGCTCTATATCAAAGAAAGCTCGGCGGAAACATAATAAGCCATACAGATCCTAAGGACACTAGAACCTGATGCTCTGATACCACCTGTGACACCCCGAGTAATTAAATATCGGGTATCTACTCCTTTATTAAATTAATACAAAATGTCAAGTTGGTTCAGTTAATAGCATCACTGTCGAAAACATTTTAATAATTACTAACCACCGAGTATTTAAAAAGTGAGTTGTCAAATTTTAAGTTAAGTCTGATTAACATGCAATAAATGAATTATAAAAAGTTAACATAACCATTCACAATAAAGTCCCAATAGAGTAACCATCAAATAATAATGAATCTGGAGGCAAAACTCCTCACAGCAATCCCAATACTGAAATAAATATAACAAGTCTGCATCCAAAATTAATTACAAACCAAAGTCTGAATAACTGAAATATAGAATGTCTCTAAAGGAAATGGGGAGACATGCCCAACAAATGATCAAACTGATAATGGAGTCAAGACTAGAAAAGGAGGCGTCTACTGTCAAGGTCCTGTAACTTCCACAGCAGCTACAGCTCGTCACCTGAATGGAATTTCTATGCATGGTGTCCTTGTGGCTGGGCACCTGAAAAGGTTTTTACAAAAAATATATTTAAAAGCAAATGGGTCAGAGCCCGAATGTGGAAAATAGTTTAAAACAGCAAGTGATTTAATGACATTAAAACAATGAATGCAAAATACATGTTAGGACGTGCTCTCACATGAAATACTCACCTCTCGACTAATTGTGCACTCCTAACGTACCCGTACCCATTCGAGTGATTCTCATATCTATCTAGTCCAAAAATAAATTCTAACATTTCTACTCGGTTCGCGCTTTAAATTCCAACGTTATCAATTTAAATAGAGAGTCTTACTTTAATTCTCAGATTCCCAATTATTCGCAAAACCATTTACTAAAGGTTATCCCCTTTTTATCTTTTCAAAGCGTTACTATATTATACTCACAATTAAACATGACAAATCTTTCCAATTAACCATATATTATTCTCATCATACATATACAGTACTAGCATCCCGAGACTAAGCTCTGGTGCACACATACTTTGCTATCCCATCCCGGTACATCACATACATAAGGATCACGCATTCCAAATCTCTCAGGAATCGTTCTCAGATAATAGCAAATCACAAACAATGGAGGCGAACATAGTTCACATCACATGGGTCACACATATACCTACGCTCCCATGATCAGCAGACTTATTAATTCTCAATAAGTCCTTCTCTGACCTATGTCCTCGAGGTACCAATCTATATCCCCCCCGGAGGCACACAAAGATTAGATGGTCCTAAACGAACGCAAACCTCCCGTGATAGCAAGTATGGTAGGTATGTCATACACATAAAATCATATATACTAAGCATGCACACATCTTAGTTATTACCATATTTTTATTAGTGGTATACTTCTCATTCTCATACCAACTTTTAGTGTTACACAAATCATATGTCCACGGTTTATATGTATTTAAGTCATCAATTATCCTCACTTAGTGATTAGTCACTCGCGTCCTAATCCACAAATGTCATCTGGTTCAAGCCACTATTCTATATTTTCCTTCTCAATATATCCCAAATCTTCCAACTATACCTATTAGTTAATAAGGGAAAGTTATCTCATCATTTAAACAAGGTTACGGGACACTAGAAATCAAATCAGGCCATTCTGTCAACTCGTTAGAAGTCTCGTTCGAACGAGGTCGTTCGAACGAGAGTTCGTTCGAACGAACTACCAACTCGTTAGAAGGCAGACTGTCACCTCGTTAGAAGCTCGTTCAAACGAGGTCGTTCGAACGACCTGGGCAGAGCTTCTAACGAGATGGCAGTTTCGAGCCCAGAAATCTCTAATTCGTTTTTCTCAATTTTCCTCTTCTCAAAACTCATCCAAAAATCATCCCAACGGTGTTTTATGGTTCTTAAACATCACTAATCCTTCTTAGGTCATATCCTAACATATTTTCGGGGTTCAATCTTCCTAAACAACATATATTTATCATAACTCCCCAATTTTTCCCCAAACCCTATGAGTTTGAACCCAGAAATTTAATGTCTTCAATTTCCCTTTATAAATCCGTTTTTACATCATAAAAAGTTGTATTTCTTTTAGTACAAGCACCCAATAACATTCTACATGTAATCCCTATATCATAACCTGAATTTCTATCTCTAATTTCATGGGTTTTCATCAAACTCCCAATATAATGCAATTATTTTAAATTCTAAGCATGGAAGAAACATTCGCTTGAAATTAACATAATTAAACCACTTGCCTTGGATTGTTCTTCAGAATATGATGTTGAATGTTGAAGGTTGCTCTCTCTCTTTCTCTCCCTTTTCTCTACAGATTTTCCCAAGGTTAAAGATGGTGGTTTTTGGCTCTTGCAACTCCTCTCCAACTTCTTCCTATAACTCCCGTAGCCCTATAATTAGTTAAGTGCTGGTAATGGCTTAGTGGGTTACTAAATAACCTATAATTAACTCCCAAAATTCGTTGGTTATAATTCCCAAAATTTCAAAATTACCAAAATGCCCTTTTTAGTTGCCGGTATGGCTTAAAAATGCCCCGGGACCCAAACTAAACCCCCGGCTAGTGTTTTTTGACTATTTCGACCCTTCCGGACACGTTGGCGCACTCAAAATGACCATTTGGTTGATAAAAATAAAATTCACTTTTAAATTCAAATATTTACATTCCTGACGCGACTGACACGCACGTCTCAACAAAATTTCCCAAATTGCCGTATTTCAGACTCGTGACAATTTCAGTATTTTCAATATTCATATATTTCCATATATACACATTATAATCAAATACCAACTCACATCTCGTTAGTATTATATCCGGATTAATTCTCAATTAATTCACATTTAATTTAATTAATCCCATATATAAATATCGATAAAAGTACGGGGTATTACAGGGTGCCTAACACCTTCCCATTTCATAACTTAGCCCCCAAACCTTCAAACATTTGGTTTCGTATGCATCAGTTTGTCCTTGATGCCGCTCCCTCGAAGTGGCAACATGTTATTTTGCATGTTTTGTGCAAAATGGGATGGCGGCTCTATCTCTTCACATTTACCCCCACATCGAAGACGACCGAAGCAACCTTCCCAAGAGGGGTGCAAGACCGTGGCGCAACCTTTCCGAGGGGAGATGTCTCTCTCTCTCTCTCTCTCCCCCTGACGTTGCCTGGGATGGCCACACATGTTTTATTTCATTAGAGGACTGATCACCTGATATTTAAATAGGCAGGGTGTCACACCAAGCTAAATATTCACAACTTCAAGTCTTACTGCTCAGCCCTGCTAAACCTATATAAAATAATAATAATAATATATGTGGGGGAAAATACTTACAGATTTGGGTCAGTGTCCCAAAGTTGCAAGAACTAACTTACAGTATCAAAATATTAATAATTGTGCGACTCATTTATGATAAACATGCTATCCCGTCGACATTCACATGCAATGAATACCTTACCTCTTGTATAAATATAATACTATGATCATGTCCTAACCCAAATCATATCAATACCAAAAGTCTCTATCTCTATCTCTATACTAATAAGTACTATCACATAATGAGTAATTATAATGGAATGCAACTAACTACTTACGTAGAATACACCCCAATACCCATGCATAAATTCTCATCAAGATACTCACGATCTCATAAACGTAATATTATCTCCGTCTTAACATATTTTAATTAAATATTTCCATCATTGTACTATAATGTAGGTACATATTACGATCCCAAATCAACCCCTACGCGTGTCACATTCATAATAGATATACACAATCTCAATAAGAACACATAAATGTTATATAGGGCTTGAAATTAAAATGTCCATCGTCGTACTAATATCATTTATGCTTATATAAATCTCATAACAACCATACAAAGGCATCAACATTCGGAAACCTTCTCGTGCTTCTATCGATAAACCTGTAGAAATCTCTCACCTAAAGGATTTGAAAACATACAGACATACACAAGAACGGTGGGATAACTACGCAATCAAACCACTAGGTAGTCCCATACCAAAACTCGACTAATGGATCGGATCATCCGCTTCTCTCATCGTGAAGTATAAATCGATGGAGCATATGATCTAAATATATCATCACACAATCCGACACCATTGGATATAATACAACTCGTCTAATGGATCAGGTTGTCATGTCCCACCTCACGAAATGAAAACCGACTAAACGCGTGATATTGACCTCCACAAAATCTTGCGTTATTAGCCAGGAGTGCGGTATATGATCATAACCACTTGAATCCAAAACCCCGTCGGATAGATTCACCACGAGTGACATGTATGTTCACATAATTAATGAAATTATATATATATATATATATATATATATGTGTGTGTGTGTGTGTGTGTGTGTGTGTGTGTGTGTGTGTGTACACTCAATATAGGATAACACGTACTCTCAATTATACCCAAAGCATCTAAATGCTCAATCGCAGGATTATTCCAAATTCATTAAAGGTTTATTGTCTCTCAACCTTAATTACAACCAAATATACAACATATCAAACGTATACATTAAAATAGGATAACGCGTACTCTCAAGTGCATCCAAATTGTCTCAATCCGCAACGCTGAATTTTTCCAAACATAATAAGGTTTACTCACTCAAAACCTATATTTAAGTTCTCATCTCAAATTTCTCTAGTTTAATTATCATCTTAAACGGTAATGCAAATGCATAAGAATTACCTAAGAACTAATTATGCAATAGAAATCCAAAACCACTCTTTACTGCCCCAAAATGTCGCCGACATCACATGTCGCTCGAACAACCCTCACTCCTCTTTCGAATGAAAATGCACACCTCATTCGAATGACCTAATAACCTTTTTGAATGAAAATACTCATCTCGTTCGAACAAGACAACAATATTGTTTAAACGAGATTGATATGATTCATCTCCGTCGTCACAGAACACTAAGTTCGAACCAAAATTTCCATTAATGAATTAAGCTTTCAACTAGCTCACAAAATGTCACTACACTCAAATCTAATTATGGATTCTTGATTATAAATAGTTTCCTCAATGACTTATGATCTAGAAACATCATATGAAGGTCTAATAATTTAAATCCCCAAATTAAACCCTAATTTATCCTCTACATACCATGTTATCAATAACATGTACAAAAACATGTTTAATAATCAAATCAACATAGGGATTCAATCTATAATGAAATAAATCCCAAACATAAGTTCTAATAACAGAATCGTATCTCAACACGAATCAATTTATGGTTCATAATTAAATCCTACTTTTAAGTCAGATTACAATCCCAACAATGGTTTAATTCCATACCCCGATTAAACTCAATACAAACGTGATTAAGATAGCAGATTAAATCTCTAAACATGCGTCTAAATCCCAATTCAAATATATAACAATGAAAGTTTAAACAAGTTATAGATTACTCAGTCATAAACAAGAGTTTTCTTGCCAGAATGATACGAACGGGTGATTCCTCCTCTTGATCCCTTGTTGTTCCTCTCCAAAGATCTTTCCATGTTCTTCCAAATCTCTAGGACAACTAGGGTTTATATTTTGTGTGTATCGTGTCCAACCAATGAGGGTTAACACCGTTAAAACAAGTCTAATCCCGCAGGTCACCAAAAGACCTAATTGTGGGCCTTTAAATAAGCCTAAAATACTACCCAACGCACTCCAAAACTTTGCCCAAAGGTAAACCTACCTCACAAGCCCAATCCAAACTACTAAAAACACATATCAGGGCCTCGTGACACTCCAAAATCTAGTCCAATTGGTAGAACTTCACCTTATACGGTAATATCTCACGGTGTAAATAAAATATACACATTTAATTATTTTACCCGTCAAATAATTAATATCACTAATTAATTATATATAACAGGTAGCACAAAAATCACATCACATGAAAATTTAATTACCATCTAAATTATGCATTTTATTATTACCAGATCGCGCAAGTAATAATTAATCTCATTTATTAATTTATTTCTCACTCAATAAATAATAAATATAAATCCATAAAAATACAGGTTATTACAGTTAGAACCCTATATAACGACTTATGTCCTTGGTATAATGTCCCTACCCCGCTATATCGGCTCTTTATAGCCTTCTTTTAACTAAATTCCAAATTTAATTATCTTTAAAATGAATCCATCTGATGCGAAGCCATATCAATAATTTTTTCAAGTTTTTATCAATTAGAAACCTCAAACATGCTCCATGAGACTTATCAAATGACCTTCTACACCTTTATGGTTCACCTCAAGACCATAACTAAACCCAACCAACCCAAATACTTAACAAATGACTAAAAATCTAACTAAATAATATTGATCGAGTTTTTAACCCATATATTAATAAATTATGGCAAAAAAATTTAATTGAAAATAATCGCAAAAAATACGGGTTATTAAAGTCTTCACTTACAATAGAAAATTTTATTCTCATATCAACCTATCATCCAAAACTCATAATGTCGATAGGCTTATAAACTATCGGCTAACTTCCACCCAAACACTACCCACACACACTCGGGTCGAACATATCACACATCAATTACCTCACCTATGGGCAACACATCAACAATCATAAACATAACACAACTTTCACAAGCAAACAAAAATATCACATCATTGAGATTAAAGGAAAATAAACATTATTTCCAACAATGATGAAAATAAAACCACTAGGCACAACCTATAATAGGCACTCACTCGACAGATACATCCACATCATATGATTTCATTATTATCCACCCCATCATGAAACCATACTAGAAGTATGCATCACAACATGGTGCATGCATATATTCATGACATCAAAAAGTAGGAACACACCTAGCCCATATATCCATACAAGATTCATCCACATATTGAACTCTCCCTTTATCTCTCTTTATATATATACATACACACACACATACAATAGACATGTAAGTGCGCTATACAATACTAGGTGTTCAATCCATAAAATAACAACGAATCATGGGTTCTTACGCAACCCTACGCTCCAGATAACACTATTATTTACTAATACAACCATCAAAACATAAATTACCTTAGGTTATCACTCTAAGGAACATGAGATCAACTCAATGGAACGAAAGATAGGATTTAAAATCCAAAAATGACTATAACAAGTTAGACAATAATCTTAAACATACCCTCATGGGTGCATATACTTTTCCTTTTCCCATGTACATCATCTTCCTTGAAGGAAACCAGCTCTATAAACACACGTGGCATCGTGAAATAAGAGAAAAAATCATAAGGCAAGCTCTATATAAAAGTAATCTCAGCGAAAAGTGAAATAAGCTCACATAGATTGTAAGAGCTCTAAACCACACTCTGCTACCAACTATGAAAACTCGTAAACTCTATATTTATGATCATTAGTCGTAAATAACAAAAATTAGGACCGTCAAACAATTAATAGTCATTTCAAGCATGTGGAGTAACATAAAAGTGGCAATATGATAATATGGAAGTCTTTACCCATTTAATGCCGATAAATTAAAATCGTGATATCTATTGATCTCAAATACACTGAAATCAAAATGTAATGAACTAAACATTGGAATTTTATAAACAAAGGACCAATAAAAATATAATCCAACCAATACAAAAATCTACAACATCGAAAAGAAACCTACACGAAGAATTCTCAACATCAACAAAATTTCAATGGGAATCAACGTTGCATCACTAACTCCTCTATTACCCGAACATCGATTAAACCTCAAAATGGGTTATAAACAAAAAGTGGGGAGATCCACTTCAAGTTAATCCTTATGTCATCCCAAACTTAGATGAAATAAATATAATTATCATAGTTATTAAGTTAGTTACAATTAACCTATGATTACCTGTAACTAGGGGTTTGTAATGCAGTATAACTATCCCACAATGATGCCACATTATGTTTATATTCCACATCCACCCATATATCTAATCTAGTTATACTAATAAAATTGGACACAACCAATTTATTCTCATCACCCTAAGCTAATTGGAAATTCACATGTTCCACTATGTTCCCCTGCTCTTTCGAAATACATCAACTATCACCTAATATTACTATTCGCTCGCATAATCCAAAAACATCTCACACCACATACATAGACTCATGATTAGTCAAGAATATTGCATCAAATACTTCTTATATTTATTCATTCCAACATTTCCATTCATGTTCTCCCTTATATATATATATATATATATATATTGTGCAAGGTTTATTTGAGCTTTTATAGGTGTTGGGAATGCTTTACGAGATGATTGGATGCATTTTGATAATTTTTTATTTGAAAAAGTAACTTTAATGGAATTTTTGTACTTTCATACTTCACAATCTAATTGTACATCATTGCGAATCTGAATGTTCAAAATATGACCGTTACCATAAATGACCCCATTTTGAGAAAGATTCAGTGCCTCCTAGGATATCCGATCGATTAGGTAAGCCATTTTGATGCATATAATTTTTTCCCGGGCCTCAGTCGATTGACTCTTCAAATTTTCTCTTTTGTTTTTTCATTCTTCTTTATTTTTCGTTTTTCTTTTCAGCCTAACTATAAGTATATAAGTTAGTTTTTTATTAAAAAGGTTCTTATTTTATTCTGTAACCTACTTTTCATGAAGATTTTCTCTCTTCTATTTCCAAGGTCTAAATACCCATTTCATATTGTCCCTCATCATTAATTCATTACCAAATGTAATTTTTGTCTTAAAAGCAGTTCCTTAGTTTGTATTGATTACTTGAGATCATTGATTGAAGTAAGTTATCTTTAAGATCTTGTGTTTAGAAACTCGTTGTTTTTTAATTCCATTTGCTTTGTATTTTTATTTCCTCATCAGCATTTGTATCTAGTTTTATTGGTTTGGGAGCATAAACCTATCATGGATGCTTGAGCTTAATTGCTAGGTTATTAGTTTAAATCATTTTCTTTGGTTGTATGTATTGATATTGGAGTATCTTAGTGTAATTACTCCCCTTCTCATATAAAGGTATTATTTAGGCTTTGCTACAACATCAACCCATTTGTTCCAATAGTTTGTTAAATTTTTGATTTTTTATTGTGAGGTTGCACCCTAAATGTTTGATAGTTTATCTCAATGAATTATTCCCATATAATTGTGATTTGAATTTAAAAACCTATTTTTATCAATCCAATGTGGGGAATGCTCCTAAACCTCCTTCTCTCCAGTTATATCTCTTTCATTAGTTAAATCTTGTCAAATTATAATTATCACCAGTTAACTCTTAATCATAGTCTAGCTTAAATATCTTTCTTTAACTTAAACTCTTTTGTATAAATCATTTTTTTTCTATTCTTGCAAATTAACACTTTCCTAAATTGATCTTAACATTATTAAAATCCAATCCCTAATGTATTCGACTCCGGTCTTACCCGAATTTTATTACTCTCGCAAATAGCTTACACTTGAGCTATACAATAATTTGAGTGAGTCAACTCACTCATGCAAAATCATACAAATATATATTATATGGGATCGTATATACCCATTCATATCTTGTATTTCATAACATACTCACTCACGCCACCCACTAAGATATTCACATATAAACTCACGCACACCTATTAGATAATCCACTATAAATATTCCAGTAACTAGTTAATACTGGACCGCTCAATCCTCTAGACCCCTCACATGAAAACATTACACACACATAATCCCGTTATTTAGCCACAATAAAGAGTAAAAATCCCTAGATATAACACATGCAGATGTGATGCACACATATTCCTATGACACATTAAACTAACAATAAAGATTTAACACCTCTAGATACCGCACATCTAGACAAGATGCAAACATAAACTAGTCATTCTAGCTAACAAACATTTAAGAGTTAACAACCCCATTTCCGGCAAATGCAAATGTGACAACCGTATATGACTTGCATACATATATCTATGTATATCTATATTATATATTTTTACTACACGGTGATTTAATCAAAACTCCATATATATATACACACACACACACATTTATACAAGTATATTAAATCACAAACCTAGATAGAGTTCCATATCGGAGTATTATTCTAAGATACATCAGGTAAAAGTTTATTTAATCCTAACCACTATTCTAAAATCTTTATTCAACTATATTTTTATTACATCCTAAGTAACTTAAATCAATTAGATTTTATAACTCCACTAAATGGAATGGATAAAATATAGGGTTTACATATGTAAAATTCTTTTATTCAACTAATCCAATTTATGAACATTTTTTCATAAAAACATACCACGATTCTCTAAGTTAATCTTGAATATAATCTAACATTTATATAATGAGGGGTGGTAATATAATAAGCGGACGACTTCACCCCACTCAATGCCATCTCTTCGATAATGCTTCCCTCCTCCGAAGTAAGATGACTGGCATATGCATGACCAGTTAATGATTCCGAAAATTGGTGGTTGTGAACTCCACTTACAACCGATAACATCCACTGCTCGTTGTCAAGTGGAACACCCTTCAACGAAAACGAGCAATTGCATTTCCTAGTTGATATGTCCTTCTTCTTATTTTTTTTTACTATGAGTACTTGTTTCCTTCTCGAAAATCTTCTTGTGATGATCACAGTACTCTCTCCTCTCTCACATACCATATGCAGGCATCCCTTACGTGTTGCCGAACTTGCATCAAACTTGGTGATAATGATTACTGTTTTAACAGATCGGGCTTATGCTTGAGCAGAAGCGACCAATGCTTGACGTGTGGGAAATAGTTACCTAAGAATAAATAATACAAATAGTTAATGCATTATAATCCACAGTAAAAAGCTATTACAATCGTGAGTGATGAAAATACCTGGTCCCTAATGAATGTGGACTGACATTGACTCCTAAGGAACCATCAACCCTGTTGTTAAGTACATCGACATTGGGTAATGCCTCATTAAATAATACGAAGTTGAAATCCGTGAAGGCATCCTGCATAAATAAAAATATAATTATGTTATACACATGATGGAACATATCAAACTTAAGGCATCATAACAATAATCAAATGAATCACGAATGTTGAAATTAATAAATCCATTCAGCAGTAAAATGTCGAATAAAATAAGGCAACTCGGCAGGAACATGCCGAGAGAAGCACTTAGATTCGGGTTGTTCATAACGAAGCAACCCATTTTAGTATAGAGTTGATTCGGGTTGTTCATGTCAAGGATAAATGCTCAGGTCGGTGTGATCATGCCGAGAAAGGTACCCTTTGTCTCGCCATAACAATATTGAACCAACTTCATTTGAAAAAAAATATAACATTGGTTCGGGAGGTTAACCCCAAGTTTTGGCCTTCATCTCGGGGCACCAATACCGAACCACTATACAATTTTCTGCCTTTTTACAATTCTTTCCTTAAGAACAAACAAATATTCATATGGATGGGACCCATAATTTACCTCAAAAAAGTTATTTAGGGTGTTGTCATTGTCGTTTGTGGTACCAAACTCATTACTACCACCATCCATTATTGTTTGAATATTTAAATAACAAACCCTAATTATTGTGGGAGTAAACGTTATGAATGTTGGTGAAGATAATTGGTGTGTAAGAACAAAATTTAATGACTGTTGGTTTAGGACCAAATGAAATCAAAGGTATCGGGTGAAAAATTTATAATTATTAGTGGATGTTGGAGTAATGGAGACAAATTTGTTGGGTAAAGTGAAGTTGAGAAAGGGAGAATCTAGAGTGTAGTTAATAGAGAGTTAAAATGTGTAGGAATTTATGTTGAAATTATTAAGTAAAAGATATATATATGGTGTGGTGGCCCTTAATAAAATTCATTTTTATTTTTCTTGTAATATTTTGAAGCATTTTTATGTGCCCTTAGAAACACCCCATATAATCCAATCATACCTTAAATTAAACATCAATAAGGAGACCTATGAAAGATTTCTTATGGTTCAAAAGTCTTAACACCCTAAATAATATTCTCTTAGGCCTTATTTGCGAGTTCTATTTTGGAGAGAAAAGAAAGGAAAGGAAGGGAAAGTATGTTTTCTTTCCCTCATTTGGGAGTTTAAGTGGAAAAGAAAGTGTATTTCTCTCGTTTGGGAGTTCAAAAGGAGAGAAAAAAATCATTTTTTTTAAACTTTCACTTCCTTTCTCTGGAAAATTTTCTTTCCAAATCGGAAAGAAATAGAGAGGAAGGAAAGTTTTTTAATGAACTGAATTTTATTCCCTTAAAAAAAATTATTTTCCTTCCATACTCTCAAAGACAAGAAAGAAAGTTATTTTCTTTTATCTACTAAACTCCTTTATTTTCTCTTATTTTCTTTTCCCTCTTATTAACTTTATTTTCTTTTCTTTTCTCTTCTCATCTCCCTTTTATTCTTAAAAAAATCTTCATTTCCTTTACTCAGAACTACATGGGGCCTAATCCTCAAAAGAATCTTTTTTGCTTTCAAAAATGAATTTCATAAAATATCCAAAACCTCCATAGGTACGTAGGCACCTCATACCCTTCACATGAGCACGACCCCCTTCTTTTTCACAAACTGCTTTCTTATCTCCAAGAACGACAGTTCATTTTATCATATACATGGACAAAAAAATTATGTATGCCTTAGCGATTGGTATAAATAATTCAAATGCAAAACTCATCAGGAGGCACCACTAGATGATAAAAAACTTTTTTATTTCATTCCTGAGAAATATCAGTACAATTACATTAGCATAGGGAGTCAAACGACTTCCCTTTCCAGTATACTCCAACCTTCCTAAAACAAAATAAAAACAAGCCCCACTACAACCAGAATAACCCACAAATTATTCCCAAACTTACATTACAAAAGCTTCACAAATACACTCCTCAGAGATCCTACCCGCGGCTACCAGAAGAACAAGCCCCATCATCACCCACATCCTGGGGCCCCCAAACTTCCCCTACCTGAATAGAGTGTCGTAGACGCTCCATAAAATGATAAGCCTGGACTAGCTTGGGGAAAACCATAACACCTCCCTCCATGGTATCAGATATGGCAAACCACCTCTGCCCAATCTCCACATCCAGCATCTTGGCAACTACCTTTCTCCATAACCACTTCATGTAGTCCCCTGAAATATGCTAGACTCTTCCAACAGACTAGGATGGACGGGTCGATGGTCGACGATTCTCCCATAAGGAGCCAAGCCGCATGCGCATACACTCTATCAGATCTTCCAAAGTAAAGAAGTCTACTGCCCGAGGTGGCACAATCCATAGCTACTAATGTAAAGTCAAAAGGATACTTGTACAACGCTCTCAAAATATGAAACCACACACAACCTTCCATAACAAAGAAAAGGAAAAGAGTCGAATGCCCAGTGGAAAATACAATAATGCAATATAGAGTTTGTCGACAAAAAATAGACTCTAAAATGTTATACCCACAAGCACATGCTTTACCTCATATATATACTGTGGGTACCTCATTTAATTATCTTGGCCCAGAGAACTAGCCCGACTTGGCCCTATCAAATATAGGGAGAGTCCGACCCAAAATTTAAGCTCTCATAAATAACTAATTCAGTAGTGACCCATTCAACCCCTAAAATCTCTCAAGAGATATTCTAGGGATTATGGGCTAACGTGGAGGTGCCCCACACCCCCACTCTATGAGAATTACATGTATATACTGATCCCCCCAGCCCGGGGCAAAGGGCATGCAATTGTAAACACTCCCCTGGAGAAAAAAAATAGTATAAAACAGAGAGCACCATCATGGACGTAGGCCATTTTACCGAACCACATATATTTTGTGTCGTGTGTGATTACAGCTATTTTATGTTCTTTACTTTTTCTGGTGATTGCTTTTTCTTGTAATTTGTGTTGAGATTTATTGTCACCACAATTGGCGCTGTTTGTGGGAAGCGATTGTTCTTCCTTTAAGAAAGCCTTCACCAATAAGAACCTAGAATGTCTGGTCACAACAGCAATGTACCTCAAGCAGGAGATATTCAAGAGCAACCCATTCCTCGTAGGGTTAAATCTGAAGTTCGACGCTCAAACCCAAGGCCTCGTCCAGAACGGCAGACCTCGGAAGAAAGCCAGGGACCAGCTAGGTCCACACAAGTCTCCAGACTGATCGACGCCTATGAGGCCAGGCTCTAAGAGCAGGAGGAGGCCACTCGCAAGCAAGAAGCTGAAATGCTCGCCTCAAGAGGAGATTGGAGAAAATAGAGAGAGAGCGCCATTGCAATATAAGAAAACATCATTATCATACTCATATCCCTCAGGCGAGCAGAGATCAAGGACGAATCGTTTATTAAGTGGCCCAAGAAGATAGGTGGAGACCCTTCAAAGAGGAACAACGCACTGAGATGTGCTTTCCATAAAGAGGGCGGGCATAAAATTGAGCACTTCAAAGCCCTCAAGTCTCACCTTGAAGAGTTATCCCAAACTGGGAACTTGAACGAATTTGTGGAAAAGAAGGCATAGAAGGTAGCTGTCAATGGAAGTCAAATACTCGACAACATGCTCGAAGAAGATGTCGGCCATGAGTTCGTAGTAATTCATGGGGCATCCGACCTCAAAAGATTCAAGGGAATACATCTCGAATGGAAGTCAAAAATCTTACAGCAGTAATACAAGCTTTTCAAATCGATCCAGCTAAAACGCAAGCAGTAAAGTGTCGGCGAGCAGAGGATGTCGACTACAGTAAGCACATCGTGTTCACAAATGAGGATATAGTGGGAGTAAGAACCCCACATCATGATGCATTGATCATTACATTTAGGATAACTAATTATGATGTCGACAGGTTGCTCGTCGACCAAGGTAGCTCATCCGAAGTAATGTACCTCGACATATTCAGGAAGTTGAAGTTAAGTATCGCCGACCTAAAGGAAACCATCGTTCCTCTTGTTGGTTTCCCTAGAAAAGTAACCATCCCCTTGGGAAAGATTATCTTGTAAGTAAGGGCAGGAAACATCTAAAAAATGATCAAATTTCTCATGGTCGATATTGATTCCCCATACCAAGCGATCCTCCACAGAGGATGTCTGCACGCGACGAAGGTCGTCCCCTCTACCTACCATCAAAAGCTCAAATGTATTACTGAGCGAGGAGTAGTAGAGATCCACGTAGACCAAGCGATGGTGAGGAAGTGCTTCATAGCAGCCATTCATCCCAAGCCAGAGAAGAAGGTTGAGAAAGTTATAAGCAATGATGAAGAACAGGAGAGGCTAATGCCTCCCAAATAGCAACTAAGATATGGAAGACCGGGAGTGGAGGAGTTCAGGATCCTCCCCTCTAAAAGAGTCGTCGAGGACCTGGAGGAAGTCACAGCCAACAACAGTTTAAGTGAAAGAAAGTTCTTGATTGGAACCTCACTCACCGACCACGAAAAGAGAGAATTGGTCACCCTACTCCGAGGTAACCTAAATGTCTTTGCATGGGAGCCTTACGAGCTACCCGGGATTGATCCGAGCATCACCTGTCATCGACTGCACGTCAATCCATCATTCAAGCCAATTACATAGAAAGCTCATCGTACTACTCCGGAAAAAGTCAAGGCAATAGAGAAGGAAGTTAAAAAACTAATGGATGCAGGATCCATATGGGAAGTCCAGTTCCCCAAATGTCTATCCACCCCAGTGGTTGTCCCTAAGAGAAACGAAAAGTGGAGAGTCTACATCGATTTCACTGACCTCAATAAGGCATGCCCTAAAGATAACTCCCCCCCAAAGATTGATCAGCTGGTGGACACCACTGCAGCACACGAAAGGATGAGCTTCTTAGACTCGTACTCCGGGTATCACCAGATCCCTCTAAATGAGTCGGATCAAGACAAAACAACATTTATAACAACAGTTAGGTTATATTGCTACAAGGTTATGCCCTTTGGGATAAAAAACACAAGAGCCACCTACCAGCGATTGGTCACCAAGATGTTCAGAGACCAAATGGGAAGCACTATAGAAGTCTACATCGATGATATGCCGGTCAAGAGAAAGCTCAAATAATACCACCTCTCTGACCTATCAAGAACCTTCGAAATCCTCAGGAAGTACCGAATGAAGCTTAATGTAAGTAAGTGCTCCTTCGGTGTCTATTCAGGAAAATTCCTTGGGTACTTGGTCAGCAAGAGAGGTATTGAAGTCAACCTAGACCAAATTGACGCCATCAATAGGGTGCAGCCCCCCCCCCCCCCCCCGTACGATAAGAGACATGTAGAATCTCACGGTAATGCTCGCCGCCCGAAATCTATTCATCTCAAAGTCATCCGAAAGGTGCCAGCTGTTCTTCTAGTTGTTGAAGGAAAACAAAGTTATGGAGTGGAACGAGGATTACTCGAGGGCGTTAGAGGGGCTCAAAGCTTACCTCAGCACACCACCCTTGATCGTAATCCCTCAAGAGAATGATTCTCTATACTTATACCTCGCAGTAGCCAGTCATGTTGTAAGTTCTGCACTGGTATGCAAAAAAATGAGGAGCCAGCACCGAGTATATTACGTGAGCAAGACTCTCTTGGACGCCGAACAACGATACCTACCACTAAAAAAGCTCGCATTTGCGCTATTGATAACCTCAGGGAAATTAAAACATTACTTTGAAGCCCACTCCATCATCGTACTAACATCCCACCCTCTTAAATCAGTCCTAAGAAAAGCAGACCTTTTAGGTAGACTATCAAAGTGGTCAGTCGAGCTTGGATGATTTGACAGTCAGTTCCAGCCAAGGAATGCCATCAAAGGGCAGGTCCTCGCTGACTTCATCGCAGAGTTTATTGGAGAACATCCTTACGACCAACCCCAAATTATTCATCAGAAGGAAGTTCCATCTTCTTCAGGCGTATGAAGACTATTCATTGACGGTGCCTCCAATTCCAAAGGGGCAGGAGTAGGCATCGTGCTGATTACCCCTAAAGATGCGATCCTCGAGCAAGGAATCAGGCTTGAATTTGAAGCCTCCAACAATGAAGCAGAATATGAAGCACTGATTGCAGGCCTACAAAAAGCACGAGCGCTTGGAATAAAGCAACTCCAAGTGTTCGACGACTCACAATTGGTCTCCAACCAGATAAGTGGTGATTTTAACGCTAGAGATGAAATGATGGCAGCCTACCTCGCCACGATGAAGAAATTGATGGCCAACTTTGAACAAATCAGCGTCCAATAATTTCCCAGAGGACAGAACAACCATCTTGACGCCCTAGCAGCCTTAAGCTCAGTGATCAATTTTGACTTGAAGAAAATAATTTCAATTGATCTCCTCACCCAACCAAGAATCAACCAGATCAACGAGCTTCCAAACGTGGGGCATGTTCTCCAGATCAAGATAGCCCCCAGTTGGATAGACCCTTTAAGGGATTATTTGAAGGATGGTGTGCTACCAGACGATAAGAAGACCGCTCATCTGATAAGAGTCAAAGTTTCTCGCTTTCACTTATCTTTTGAGGGCAAGTTGTACAAGAAATCTTTCACTGGTCCTTACCTCTAATGCGTTCATCCAAAGGACGGCGAGCAAGTTTTGCATGAACTCTATGAGGTAATCTATGGGAGTCACATGGGGGGAAGGTAAGCAATGAAAGAAGGCTACTGGTGGCTGTACATGCAGAAAGGCGCTGGAATATATGCTCGCAAATGCAAAAAGTGCCAACTTCATGCACCTATGGTTCACCAGCCAGCAAGTGACCTGAAGTCACTTACAATCCCATGGCCTTTCACCCAATGGGGTATGGACATCGTGGGCCCTCTACCTACCACAACCGGTAATCATAAATATTTATTAGTCGCAACAAATTACTTAACCAAATGGATAAAGGCAGAGGAACTGACAAACATTAGAGACGCAGACATGATAAGATTTATATGGAGGAACATTGTCACTCATTTTGGTATCCCCAAGACTATCATCACTGATAACAAAACCCTCTTTGAAAGTGGCCTCTTCTAGGTTTATAGCGACCACAGTATCAGGCACTACTTTAACTCTGTGGCATATCCTCAGAACAACGGACAGGCTGAAGCTTCCAATAAAATAGTGATTGATGGATTAAAGAAGCGCTTGGAGTGAGCCAAGGGGGCGTGGGTAAACGAACTACCCCACATCCTATGGGCTCACCGCACTACCCCACGGCGAGCAACTGGAGAGACACCATTCGTATTGACATATGGAATGGAAGCAATTATTCCCTTGGAAGTTGGCCTCCATACCATGAGGTCTACCCTGGTCGACCAAGGACAGAATGATGCAACATTGCTCGCTAAACTTGACCTAGCTGAAGAACGAAGATAGTTGGCTTTAGTGAAACTAACACTTATCAGCAACAGCTAGTAAGGCACTACAACAAGAAGGTCGATCCAAGAGCATTCCAGGTTGGGGACTACGTCCTAAGGAAAGTTCTTGGTAGCGCTATAAAACCATCGGATGACAAGCTAGGACGAAACTGGGAGGGGCCAATCAAGGTGATAAGAGACGACCTACAAGGAGCCTATCACTTAGAAACGCTAGAGGGCAGGGAGATACCTAGAGCTTGGAATGCAGCCAATTTGAAGAAATTCTATTTCTAGTTTTTCTCTTCTCTTTTTAAACTCAATATTGAAATTTTCAATTCATTTCTGATTAGTAATGATTTATTTGGCAGTGGCATGCTAGAAGTGTTGATTTTTCTCAACTACATTATAATTCACGCACCTTTTCCAAGTTACAGTCTCCCCTCTTAACACACAAAACTAAGATCACGAGATACGTATTAAAGCAGAGTCAGTATGCAATGACCCTCCTCAGGAATTCGTCAGCAAAATGAATGACCTCCTAGCTTGCCCCTGGAAATATATAAAGCCCTACAGGGGACCCTTAGGCAACATGGTCAACCCAGGTTGGTCGCCAACATTGTTTGGCTTAAAATTCCTCCTCGGATAGAACATCCAATACCAGGTGTATCCTCGCCATTGCCTCACTTAGGCCTAAGGAAGTGTAACGACACAACCTAAAAGGTAAAGTAAGGTCGAATGGTACACTAAAAGCATATTGGACTGGGGGGATACTCACTCAACAAACCAACTCTGCTTAAATCAAGTCTAGTCGGCTGAAAGCGCCTAAGATGGTTGAACAAGAAATCAATGAAGTAACAAAAATACACAACACATGTTTAGTCGGCAAATCGCCCAAAACATAACTATTGTATTACATTATTACACATACAAAGAGTTACATATGATGAGTAAATTAAATCCTAATGAGAACTAGGTCGCTGAGCATAGGGGTGTGCACGAACCCGAATGGACCGAAAAAATCGGACCGAACCGAACCTACTTTTATGGGTTTTTTTAAATTCGGTTTTAATTCGGTCTTAAAATATGTAGAACCGCATTATTCGGTTCGGTCTCGGTTTTGGATATTAAAAAACGGTTTTGGACCGGACCGGACCGCATTTAAAAATATATATATATATATATATATATATATATATATATATATATATATACCCCAATTTCCCCACATACACACACACATTTTCACCCCAACCCACACGCACGGACACAACAAGCCAAGCCACCCATTTCTTCTCTCTCTCTCTCTACACAATTTACAACCTAACACTGTTAGTAAGTAACAGCAGCCACCGCCCGCCGCCCATTTCTTCTCTCTCTCTACATACACCAAGCCACCCATTTCTTATCTCTCTCTCTACACACACATATTTCTTCTCTCTCTCTCTCTACACATCACAGCAGCAAGCAACCCTTCCCATTTCTCTCTACACATCACAGCAGCAGCCATCGCCCATCGACCAGTCCCCAAAGTCACCGGCGCCACCGCAGCCACCGCGCATCGCCCATCTGGTATTCACTTATTTTTCTAGATCTAACTTTTATAAGAAGAAGTAAATGGATTATAATCCCCAAAGTCTTCATTTATGAAGAACCTAGTTGATAGAGTGATGTGTTTTGATGGTGTTTTAATGAATCAGTAGGCTACTATGTATAGCAAAACACAACACTCGGTTTTAACTTTTAATAGGCGATTTGTGTATATCTCCCTGCAACACTCGGTTTTAACTTTAGGCAACTCTATATAAAATTTGATTAATTTTAATAGGCGATTTGCTATTTATTAAATACTATTTATTATGGACCGTTTTTTATTTTGAATATTAATAAGTAAAATTTGATTAATTTTATTAAAAATACATCATGATGTTGATTAAATTATGCTAACAAACTGTATTGATATTAAATTATGCTAACAAACTGTATTGATATAAATTTTGGATATATGTGAAGCTGTTTTTATAGTAAGGGACATGTTTTTAAAATAGTGTGCTGTTTTTTTTAAAATAGTGCTGTTTTTTAAAAGAAAAGTGTTGTTTTTTTAAAAGAAAAATAGCTGTTTTTTACAAATAAAATAGCTGTTTTAATGCAATTTGTAATAAAAAAAACCATATGCTGTTTTTAATGCAGTTTTACATGTGTTGTTTTTTAATAAAAAATGTAGTTTTACAAAAAAAAAGTGTTGTTTTTAATAATAAAAAATGTGTTATTTTTTATTGGTATGGACCGAATAGGACCGAGACCGAACACGGACCGTTTGAAAATTGAATAGGACCGAGACCGATAATTTCGGTCCGGTCTCGATTCGTAATTTTTTAGGACCGATTAATGCGATCCGATCCTAAAAATATTCCAAAATCGGACCAGACCGGACCGCGAACACCCCTAGCTGAGCAAGATAATCAACCACTCGCGCTCTTCGGCCATCATCTGGGTGAGGAGATAACTCCTCCTCGACTTCGTCTGAATTTGGTGTAATACCCCACACTTTTATGGGAAATTAAATTTAATAATTAAGTGCAATTTGGGAATTTAAGAAATTATTATGAATAGTAATTTTTGAGGTTTTCAAGGATTTAATGATTTTCGACGTATGTTATATTTACTTCTGGGATTAAGTAAATGAGTCGGAGTATTTTATTATATATCGTCGTTGGATAAAGCGACAAAGGGTAATATTTTTACTGGAAAACCCGCATTGAGATGTATTGGGTTAAAATAGTGAATTGTGGTCAAGTACCTCGGATGAAAATTTTGATTGCGCGATTGGTCTCGGAATGACTGAGATAGTCAGAATAGAGTATCCGGGGGTATTGTTTGGACTCCGGGAATTTTTGGACCTGTAGGGACTTGTAATTGACTAAACGAGTCATTTTTGGGTTTATCTCTTATAAGAGACACGAGAGAGAAAGAAAGAAAGGAAAGAAAAGAGAGAAAGAAAGGAAGAACGAAAAGGGAAAAGAAAAAGGGGATTCAGGCCAAACTCTACGGGATTCGACTTGAGGTCGTCAGATTTTATCCACGAGGCAAGTGTTTATCTTGCTTTAACTATTTGAGTGTATTTTTCTCATATTATAGTTGGTATAATCCTTGTGATTTTGAGTTTTATTCTTGAAATAAAATGGGACTTGGTTGACTAATCTCGTATAATTTGATGTGTTATTAACTCCATATAAATTATGAGTAACAATCCATGTTAATGGTGTAATTGTTGGTGAGAAAATGGAAGATTGGTAAAAATGGATTTAGGGTTTGAAATTTTGATTTAATTGTTTAATCCCTTGATTTAATTGGTGTGTTGGTTTTATCAAAGTTAGTAGATGATATTTATGTTGGTTGATGATGTAGAAACCTTAAGGGATTGGTTGGTTGAATGTTGGATTAAAGAGAAAGTTGGAGAAGTTGATGAATAGTAAGACATCACACTTTTTGAATCGATTCGGCTAGGGAGAATTGATTTGGCTCTTGGTCAAAAAATAAAAATTGTAGATCTTTTTTATACGGTCGCGTGGGCGCCGACCGCGTATTTTTCTGATTTTTTTTGGATTTATAATGATTTTTCTACGGAAGGCTGTCCGAGATTGAAATCGTTAGTCAGAAATTAAGGCTAGAATTATTTGAAGATAAATATTAGGGGTTCCCAAATAGAGTGTTAGGAACTCTAAAGGACTTGAGGAGATATGAAAATTTTGGGTTTTGGGGATATATATAAAACCTAAGAAGATTTGGAGATTTCGGACCAGCCGAATCGATTCGGACAAGACGAATCGATTCGGTACGAGACAGTAAGAAAGTAAAACCATTTCGAATCGATTCGAATAGGATGAATTGATTCGGTGGCCAGCGAATCGATTCGGATAGGCCAAATCGATTCGATCCTGGAAGATTTTTGAGGTTTTCTCCTTTTGAGTTTAGGGGGACTTAAATTATGGTTTTGGAGATTATTATAGGAGTTTCTAAATGGAATGTTAGGACTCCTAGATGATGGTTTGAGGATAAGAAAACCTCGGATTAATTTAGAGTACAGTCCGTGGTATGGATTTAATTAATGTTTTGGGACAAGATACATTCGAGAAAATTATTCGTCAAACGTGTATGGATATATTTATTGGGTTAGAATAAATATGGGCTGACTATAATCGAGAAAATCCTAGAATGTGATTAGGATGGAATTTGGGTTTATTGGTCATCGTTATGTGAGATTGACAATTGTGGCCATATATATATTTGAGGAATGATGTGAATTATATATACAATGTGATTACAATATATATATAATATGATACGGATATGTATATATATATATCTATGTGTGGATGGTATATATATATGTGTGTGTGTGTGTGTGTGTTTGTGTGTGTGTGTGTGTGAAGCATACCCCTTCTAATGCTATCATTGGGAAGTTGCACGATGAGGGTGAGCACCCTGGCTTGAGGAGCAGGGTTGGATAGTCCCCAGGTCATAGCGTCCATTATGATATTTTGTGATTTTTATTAGGGGTGAGACGTGGTGGGTATATTTCGTCTTATTATCGGGGAGGAACTATGATCGCTTCCCAGACGTCGTGTGTGTGTGTTAGCCACGATGTCGGTGATATTGAGTCCGACCGCTGGTCCCCAGGATGGTATGTGAGTGATGCCCTGGAAGATGATAGCATTGAGAGACCGCATCCTCGAGTTATAGCTCATTGGGATGGTTATATTACTGGTGTGTATAGTATATTTCTTGTGCATGAGAACAATATATTATATATCTCTATTATAGTAAAGAGATAAAATGAAGAAAGATCAATTCTCATTTCTGGAGATTATATCCGGACGTGTATAATGATATGCATATAAAAGTAAGTATGATAATGTATATAATTATATGAGTATACCTATATACGTTGTGTACTTAGGGTCTAATGGATCTCGACGAACAACCCAGCCAAGTAGTAGTGTATCAGGGGGTTCTTTGTTTGGATTTTGCTTCGCGAGACACCCCACGCACGAATTTAGCGCAGTGTTGGGAATGGAGAGAAGTTTAGCCCTTAGTACCCAGTTTACTTAGGACCCGATGGTTTGGGGTAACTGATTAATTTGGCAGAGTAGCTTGACTAGGATGTTTAGAGGGATACGCTAGGAGTGCACTATTAGAAGAGAGGTAAGGGGTATCTCATGGGAGTGCGATACCAATTTAAATATGAGACAAAATGTATTTTTCTAAATAAAGCATTTATGCACTTGCAAAATATTTTCACAACTCGGACTCTGACCTGTTTCTATATTTTCCCTCTTGCTATATATTATATATATATAGGTGTCCAGACATAAGGACGCCTAGATGATGATTCCTTCGAGTCAAATATCTGTTGCAGCAGCTGTGGATGCATGCAGGTTTACTGTAGACGCTTATATCCTTATAATCTAGATAGGAGGTACTATAAAAATATTTGGGCTTATAACCCAACTGTATTTATTTATTCGTTTATCGCCTTTTAGTGCGACATTTATTTTGATTTGTATAACTGTTAGACCGAGTGTTCGGTTATTTTATTTCTTTTCATTTTCATTTATTTATTTGTGTGATGGTTTTACTTAGCTGGTTTGATTAAAAAGGTTAGTTAATTAAAATTTTGACGCCAGCCTAATAGGTTATTACTAATTAATTTGGTTTTCGACAGTGATTCTAAGAATGAACCATATGCGACTCCTATTTTAATTTGGTACAGGAGTGATCGCCCGGTATTTTATTAGGCGGGGTGTAATATTTGGCTCCACGAGCTGCCTTAGGATTGCATAAATGGGAACCCATCGATCATCCCTTCTGAATGGGTTCAACATCAAAGTTGAGGGGGATGTCTCATGCTGGTACCAGAGGATAGAGTTCCTAGGGACCTGCAACTCCCTAAGAGAACTCAACCACCCTCTTATAAAAGATAACTCTTCAACCTCCCTCAGCTTCGTCAGAGCATCGGTCCAACCCTGGTCATAACCATTAGCCCACACCTGTCGAGGACCTTTCTTAAACAGGTGCCTCAGCGAGGTAACATCTCTTTGAAAACCGACAGCTATCACGTACGCCCTGCGAACATCACCCCGAAGCTCGGTAATCTCCCTAGTTGAGCCATTATCATCAGTACCAGCTCGCAGACCAGTCGATGAAGAGGAACCACGTAAAACTCGAGGGGCAATGCTCGACGCATTCTCCCTGAGTCGTGATACTTCCCTCCTTAGAGCGTTATTCTCTTGTTGAAGTACCTCTCCAACTTGATTAACCTCGGAGGCGTCCAGAAGCTTAGCCTTCAGAGCATCCACTTCTTCTTGAACAAAAGCGTCGACCTCCTCCATCTCCTGAAGCTTATCTTTCAGCTTGGCAACGAGCTCTGACTGGTCCTTATAATCTTGATTCCTCGACCTAAGAGACTTGCAGATTCTTACAAAGGCACGACGAACTCGATTGCTCGCATCAGGACCAAGAATTTTTCCTAGTTGAGAGGTATCAGGAATATATTCCTCAACATCGATGAGCTACAAACCATATAAGCGTTAGAGAATAAATAATTCAGTACGCGGAAAGGAACATAATTTAATTTCATTAAAAGGAAGTTCAAGTGCATAAGCAAAAGAAAGAAAGAACAACAGAAAGACAGCAATACAAAGGTCCCTAAGAAGACTAGTTGGCGACCTCAGTCTGTTCTGAGGATGCCGGCTGCTTCCCCTTATCCATGATAACCCCAGATACGCCTCCCTTAAATGGATCAATCACCATCCCATGATCAAGGGGAGCGTCAGCGGTAGTGGTCGGGACAGTTGGGACACCTTCATTAGCAGCATGAGGAGGCACCTCATCCATAACAGGCTTGGGGCCAGGGTCATGCTCGTCAAAGAGGCGGGAATTAACATCCACCTCGACAGGCCTTGTCCTAACCCTTCTTGAAGTTGAGACGACTAATATAGCCAATATGAGCCTCATCATCCTCGTACGTTGTGACCCATCCAACATTGTACGAGCTCTCCTTAAGGGTGGAAGCCTCAGATTCCACCTTCTTCACCTTCTCAACAAGCACTTTGATCTCCTCAACCACCGCTAGTTTGCTTGTACATACCAGGTCATAAGACTACCTCAACTCCTCCAGCTCCTTGGACGTTGCCTATTTTTCCTTATTAGCTTTTGCCAAGATAACATTGGGAGATTTCTGAGCAGTAAGAGCAGTCTTTAGGCTCGCCTCCAACTCGGCATTTCTCCTCGCTAGCTCATCACGACTGTGATAGAGGACGGTGAAATCAGACACAAACTGCCGAGAAAAAGAAAACATTTAGCAAAGAAAATATTAGAAGAAGAACTACAAGAGTAAAGAAGTAGAAATGGACTTACCAAGGCTAGTCCCTGACTTGCCTTCACGGCTAACTAGTCGGTCCCTATGCTCGACGACCTCTGGCGATCAGCTGACAAGACTGCTCTCTCGAGCACCGTCGGAGCCAACAACAGAAGTCCCCTCAGCCAGGGAAGACACGGGCACTAAAGACTACCCCGTCTTGGTCCTCACTTCTTCTCCCTTTCTTTTTTCCTCTCTCTCCTTCTTTTTCCTCTCTTCTTCTTTCTTTCCCCCTCTCTCTCTCACCTCCGCCTCCTCTTTCTTCTTCCTCTCCTGCTCATGAGCAACATTATGGGAGCCAATGGTAGTATCCCCACTCCCAGACTTTAGCTTCTTCAACCTGCGAGCAAGCACCACATTGTCTTCATCATCATCTTGGATCAAATTTTTCCTAAGAGGAGCCATAGTTTCCTCGCTAGAGCTATCTGAATCCTCTGAGTCCTCCGAAACCTCTAAAACCTCCTCCGAACTGGAAGATTCTTCGCCGCTCAAACTCTCCTCGTTATAATCACCCTTAACTCCACCTCTATCAGCTCCTTCACTCTTTTCACCAGAGTTGCTTTCCTCATCGTCTAATTGAATTGGTTCAGCAATAACATCTCCTGTGATATCTAGTTGAGGAATACTATCCACAGGTCGAACGATGAAACTAGACCCGATGTTCTTGTACTCCAAAAAGAATGCAGCTGATCGCAGATGCTCACCGTCAACCAAGTATTCCCTAAACTTCTAAGCATTGACCAGCTCAGCAATTCGAATTTCACGAAGAGCAGGTTCTGAATGTCTTCGTTAAAAGAGGAAAAAAGGAAAATATAAGGAAGACAATACACTGATATATAATTAATGAGTAGAACAAGAGTTATGCCTACCTACATACTCCTCCCCATAAAAGGGAATCATAGGTCCCCTGTACCTCGCCCCTTCAGTTTGGGGAGGGAACTTCCAGTTCCTGGTAATAAACCCCTCTTGCCAATAGTCCTTGTAGGAATCAGGTAAATTGACTACTAATACCCTGTTAGGACTCCTAGCTTTCAGATAGAGTAGACCATAGCTTATTCGAGAGAAGGAATAGCAATAACAAGTATCAATAAGACCTAGATTGGTGCCATAAAGTTTATTGATTCTGTGTACACCATTGACAATCTTCCAAACATTTGGAGAACACCATGCAAGAACTATATAGAAATAACTGAAGAAATGCAAAAACAAGCGATTTGGGGGAAAAGTCAGACCCCCCGGGATAACAGAAGAACATGAATCTAATGTCCGTCCTCAATGTCTCAAAAATTATGAGCAACAGGGGCACATTCAATGTCCACCCAGTTTGGAATGTTGTAAAACTCCCTAAACCCAGCTATCGACATATTACCTATTCTTGCCATCAGAAAAGAAAAACCCTAGCAGCGATAATGAAGAAATTTCAACAGAAAAGAAAGGAAGAGAAGTTTGGAGAACTTACGAAGTGAAAATCAGTTTGAGACGACACAAATCCACAAGCAAGGAAGATGGGAATATAAGAAAGAGCTCGAAGACGAAAGACGAAACCTGGAAGTGAGAAAGTGTAGTAAGAAGCTGGAGAAATCTCGAGAATGCAAAGAAGTTTGGAGCGATGTCAGAAAATTGCTTCTCCAAATAAATTTAAACCTTTTCAATGATTACGCACAGAGAACGAAGTGAACCTGCCGCCTAAATCTACTTGGAAACGACGTTTCTCTCCCCAAAGCTTCTTGCAATTCACAAAAATGCCATCAGGGCTATTATTTAAAATTATTGAGCCCAAATTATGACCCAAAAATTTTAGGGGCAATTGTGGGTACCTCGTTTAATTATCTTGGCCCAGAGAAGTAACCCGACTTGGCCCTATCAAAGATAGGGAGAGTCTGTCCCAAAATTTAAGGTCTCATAAATAACTAATTCAGCAGTGACCCATTCAACCCCTAAAATCTCTCAAGAGATATTCTAGGGATTATGGACCCATGTGGAGGTTCCCCACACCCCCACTCTCCGAAAATTACACGTATATATTGAACCCCCAGTCTGGGGCAAAGGACATGCAATTGTAAACACTCCCCTAGAGAAAAGAGAAATATAAAATAGAGAGAACCACCGTGGACGTAGGCCATTTTGTCGAATCACGTATATTTTGTGTCATGTGTGATTACAGCTATTTTACATTCTTTACTTTTTCCGGTGATTGCATTTGCTTGTAATTTGTGTTGAGATTTATTACAACCACATTTACATATACATACATTAATGCGTGAAACCGTTTTTATTCCAAAACGTTACTTGTTTTGATTGAATCACATTAATCCCATTAAGAGACCATTTTTGCTTAACTCGATAGAACTTCTCGATTTAACTCACTCGGTTAAATACTTAAAAAAATACTATTTGTTTTGAAAGAATACTTCTTTTACCGAAATCATCCATTTACACACACCAAATTTGCCTTAGCATTTTTCTTGAAAATAGCCTTTCAACATATGCACGCACTATATTAGAAAATACTTATTTTCCATCGAAAGGCTTTCACATTTACATACTTGTGTTAATTTCGAGTTAAAACCTTTATAGGTTGCTTAATTACCCATTAATCACTTCACTTTACCATCATTTTAATTTTACATGGACATTAGTCAATTTCTCATATTACTTGACCACATAATCTTTCAACCGTAATATTTGTCAATTTTATTTCAAGTTAGGTTATCTTTTCTCATATTCACAACACAATCCATTACTTTACCATGTTCCATTATCTTTTTCTCAGAATCCTCCGAATAATCGCATACTTTAAGGGGATTCATATCGCTGACTACGCTACCATATGCTCTGGCCAGTGTTTTAGATCTTTCAACCTAGGACTCCGGGTCCTTCTTAATTATTTTTCGATCTCATCCAAGTCCATATTAATGTATTTTAACACTTTTCAAATGTCCACATTATTCCACTTTTACCGACTGAAGTCAAAAACCGGGGATTTCACCCCACCTTGTGTTACACTTTGAATATCACCATCTCCCGTCCTTTACCCACTTGCGTTGGTTTTATCCCAAAAATCACTTTCATTCAGGACCATTTGTGTGACACCTTTTCCAACATTTTAATTTAATAAAAATATTCCACTTTACGTAAAATTAGTATTTTACCCATTTGTTTTCAAACTTGCAGTTTCCTCCATTCTCACAAGTGTTATCTTTTCAAAACATTATTAAGTTATCATACAAACTTCTTAAATGACTTTAACTCATTGACACTCATTTAATACTTTTGAGTAACACACTTTTCAAGTTGAAAATATTCTTATCTCATTACTTTCTTTAACAAAGAAGTCATTAGGCATTTGAAGTCTACTTATAAGAAAACACTAATTTTCCTTATCATCATATGTAGTATTGAAAACATACACTTATCACATTTTCTACATTTATCAATATACTTTAAGGGATGAAATTTCTATTTTCTTTATTTTATATTAAAACTCATCAAAACCTTTAGTAAACTTGTTCATATGCTCATTACCAAATTACTACAAGTTTATATACATGAGAAAGGGGATTTTAAGTCCAAAAATCCAATATTTAACACATGATTTATTCAAGAAATTTCATAATACTTGCAAAAATATGTGTTTCAAGACTAAAAGACATTTTTGTTATTCAAACTTTCATAAATGTCCACTTTCACAAAAAAACCATTTTTACAAGAAAACTCAAAGACTTTGTTCATCAAATATCTCAACAAGATAAATATGATTTTCAAAGCATTTTATTTCATAAAATGTTTAACACCAAGTTTTCTTGAAATATATCATTTTACTCAACACTCTTAAAATCCTTTGTAAACTGTTTTACACAAACCATAAGAAACAACCTTCTTAAATCATATATGCATTATACTCTTACAAACTCCAACTACAAGACCAATACCATAAAAAATAGAGTTCTTGAGCTAAAAAGTAGAGTTTTCCACCTCAAAGATGCCTTAAACATGGTTGGATGAAGAATAAGGCAATGACAACCTCCCACCTCCTAAGGTGGTCTCAAAGAGGTTGCTTAGCTCCACAAGTATGCTCTATGAAACTTCTAAGCAACCCACCCTTCAAACTCCATTAATATTCTTTACTTCTTCTCCAAAAATCCTCAACAACATCTCCATAAAATCCCACCTTGCTCAAATGTGTGGTGTATATGGGTTTTATAAGCTTAAATATGCCTAGAAAGGGTTAAATTATGGTGGTTTTGGGCCGAGGGATGGTGGTGCTAGGGTGGTGTACGGTGTTGGGTGGAGGAGGAGCTCCAAGAGCTAGAGAGAGAGAGCGGCAAAATCTGATTGAAATGGGCAAAAGTGAACTCTCTCACTATTTAAATACCCAAGAAACCTCTAAGGGGAAAATCCCTAAAATACCCCTAAAGCCAATCTCGAGCTAAATCTACTGCCCCGAGAGCTTGACAGCTCGATTCATCCAATGGTACACATTTTGACAATATTTTATGATTATGAGAAATTTGATTTTTGCAGTCTCGTTTGAACGAGAATGGATCTCGTTCAAACAAGAACTACTATATCGTTCGAACCAAACTGTATCTCATTTGAACGAGAACCACATCTCGTTTGAACATACTTCGAATGAGGGTAGGTTTTATAGACACATATTTTTCGTTAGAAGGTCGTTTGAAGAGTTATTCGAACGAGATTTGAATCTCATTTGAATGATTCTGAATTTCGTTCGAACGACCCTAATTTTTTCAAATAAGGCCATTATAAATCAAACCAAGTGCATCAAGGCCACTATATTATCCAAATTTGACCCATAATTCATCTTACAAAGTTTAAAGCCCTATAGGGTCATATCCAGTCACTAAATTACACGGGTATGGTTAAAATCACGGGAGCAGGTGTTATATTGCTATGTGTAGCAAAATGCATGATACCAGACATAGTATTCACAATCATTTTTTTGAAAATAAATAATTACCATTGACTTGCAAATAATAAATAATTACCATTGACGTAAAAACAAGGGACTACAATCAATCATATTTGTGATACGTTCATGGAATTATTGATGTGATAATTTCAAATCTAATGATCCACGTCTTGTTAGTTGTATAGATGCAGGTTATCTATGTGATCCTCACAATGAACAACCAAAGCATTTATTACTTAACCCCCAAAGCACATGTTACGTCCACTACCTATGAAGACAATGATGCATGCGTGACACAAATTCAAATAGGCTACATCAAGGGATATATGACTAACACATTTATTTTTTCTACGCGCATGAACTCTAGAAGAGTTGTGCAACACATGAACTCAATAAAAGCCATGCTATTGAAGTCAAATCATTTCGATAAAGATACATGTATCCCACTTCACGAAAGTTGAGTTTCAAAAGAACACTGAGATTAAGTAACAACCTATTTAATTTTTCACCAAGTCATTGCCAAAAGCAACATTCTAGAAGCTTGTGTATGGGACTGGTATGCATAGACTTAATCATAAATAAATGCCATAATGAGGTAGAGCATCCAATCAGGGGGAGAAAAGAACATAATATTTATGGACATATATATATATATATGGGCACTGTACTCTTTGTCCTTTAACTAGTTTTTTTCTCATTGAGTTTTCTTGTTAGAGGTTTCAATAAGGCAGCACTAAGCGCGTCCAACACTGATTCAATGATCATAAAACTTGTATTATTTTTTCTTCACTTATGTCCACAAATATTCCATGTGTATGTCTTTTGAGATATTTTACTATGTCCTATAAATAAGGTGATACCCCATGAGTTTTGTATAACAATGAAATGAAAAGTTTTCGCTTTTTCTAAATTCTATTTGTCCTTTTTGTTTCACAACAAATGGTGGGAATTAAGGGTATGCTTTATTTTAAAGTTGAAAAATGAATTGAAAGAATTTATTTCCATGGAAATCTATTTTGAGAAAATATTTTTCATGGAAAACTATTTTAGGTGTGTTAATTGCATATATATTTTTAACTAGAAAGTTAGGTATTTCCCAACTTTTATTGTTTGATTAACATTATTTTCCAATAAGAAAATAAGAGGCTCATTACAACTATTTATTTTCATTACTCCTGTATATGTAAAAGTTCATTTTCGCAAAGGTTCAAATTTAAAACATCAGCAAATAAAAAATCTTCAACTTTCAACATTTATAACCAAAGACAAATTTCATTAAAATACATTATTATTATTATTATTATTATTATTATTATTATTATTATTATTATTATTATTATTATTATTATTATTATTATGTAAAACTCACTTTACCCTAAAAATTCGCAATAAAAATACACGCACACAAATTGCATAACAGGTGAAATCCATGTTTGTTACCCTTACCATTATCTCCTAATCAATACCCGTTTTCTTCTCATCATGACCATAGATTTGATACGTAGTTTGACATCAACCTAAGACATCATTTATTGGGTGACTTTACTGAATAAAAATTTATATAGTATGTCTTTACAAAAAAAATAATATGTATGCATAACACAAGATGCACAACACAAATTCTTATAAAAAATAGACAGATAAACTAGAAATCCTATTCTTGTGAAATTTCGATCGAACTGATGCTTGCACATAATTCATCCCAATAATTTTCTGCAATAACAATATTTTGAAGAAAAGACAAGAGTCTGAGAAGATATGTATACACACCGAGAGAGAGAGGGGGGGGGGAGAGAGAGAGGAAGGAGAAACTAAGTGTATGTATTTTGTGAGCCATAAGTTTTATCTGAGAAGGAGTTCGTGAGAGAGAGAAAAATGATGGATAATGAAGAAATACGAGGAGAGAGAGAGAGAGAGAAACACGATGTGGGTTGGAAAAATGTGGGCATAATTTTACTTAAAAACTAATTTTTTAAGGGTGGTGGAGAATTGTTTTCTCATTTTTTAAAGGAAAATAGGTCAATTTAAAGATTTTTTTGAAAAACAATTCAATGGAAAATTTAGCAATTAAACACTTAAAAAGATGAAAATAGATAGAAAATTGTAGGGCCCATTTGGTTTATGTTTCTGAAAACTAGTTTTAAAAACTGTTTTTGAGAATAGTTTTATAAACCAGTTTTGTGAAAATTTTAAACATTAGTAAGTGTTTGTTAAACTCGAGATTTAAAATCAGTTTAAAAAAATTAAACACCCCCCCATATATATAATATGGAGCCATGATTTTTGAAAAAATATCTGCATTTTTTAATGCATGACATTTTCTTATTTCATGCCCATGTTGGAAATGTCATGCTAAAAGCATTTTTAATTTTAATTTTTATTAAATATATATTTTTTAAAATTATGGGATGGGTTTTATTTATTTATTATTTTTATTTTATTTATTATGGCATGGGTTTAATCATAGGGGCAAATTTACGCCGTGCCATCGGCACGGGCATCCCCTATATATATATATAACAAAGGAGCACGGTTTTGACAAAAATATCTCCATTTTTTTATGCATGACATTTTCTCATTTCATGCCCATGCATGAAATGTCATGCTAAATGTTTTTTTTTTATTTTTATTAAATATATATTTTTTAAAAATATTTTAAAAAAATTATTAAATGTATTTTTTTGAAAAATATTTTATATTTTTTTAAAATTTTTAATTTTTTTATGGCTGGATTTTATCACGGGGGCAAATTTATCACCGTGCCATTGGCACGGGCATCCGCTATGCACTAATGCTCTTGTGCCATCGGCGCAGACTGTCCCGATTTTTTTTTATATATATACGGTATTGCTCTTTTGCGGACTGTCCCGAATTTTAACATTGTGAATTGGACATATGTCACCTGGTGGTGAGCCCATAAATTATCGGCTAAATTATAGACACTCTCTCTTCTTGGCTCACCGCCATGCCATGTGACACATGTTCAGTTCACACTATTAAAATACGTGACAATCCGCACAAGAACAGTACTATATATATATATATATAGAGAGAGAGAGAGAGACACTTGTGCACATTAAGTTTGCACATGTGCTGGCGCACACCTATTTTTTTAAAATATTAAAAAAATATTTTTTAATTGATTTTTTTATATGGTATTTAAACATTTCAACGGATCCATATAAAAAAAACAGCTCAAAAAAAGTTTTTTTACTATTTTAAAAAAATCGATCAAACTTTTGGAGCTTTTAAATGCTTTAAAAACTACGAAAGTTTGATTGATTTTAAAAACAAATTTTAGAAAACACGTTGACAAACACATGTTCTACCAATTTTGAGTTTTTAACACAAAAAACAGTTTTCGGAAACATAAACCAAACACACCCTTAATTTTTCATTATATATGGCCAATCAAACCCACCAAACTCCCAATATTTCCGGGTGGGCAGAAAAAAAAAATCCAATTCATTGCTCCAATAAACCCGGTCCATATCCCTTGCCAACACTTTTCATTGTTCCCCTATCCCCCTCAAAAACCTCAGGCTCGGCTAAATTTCTAATCTTTACATACCAAAACACCTCTCTCTCCCTTCTTCTCATCTTCTTAATATCTTCCAAAGATACAAACTTTAGCAAGATTGGATCCTTTGTGGATTTATTTCAAGTGGGTAGTTGAGAATGGAGAACATAGCCCTAGTTTCTTCCTCAAAAATGGTGGTTTTGGGTTGTTGTCCCAATTCCTCGAGAGATATACTAATTTCCCACAAACCCTTTTTTGGTCTTAGTTTAAGGAAACCCAGAAAAAGTTTTGGACCCACCAAATATACCACTTCTGCTTCTGCTCAATCCCAGGCCCAGGGTCCATCCTCTCCAAGAGTCTCCAAAACAACTGGTAATTGTTCACCCCCATCTCTCTCTCTCTCTCTCTCTCTCTATATATATATATATATATATATATATATATATGGAAAGGATCAAGTGAAGTCCAGAGCAGGACCATTTTTTTAAAATAGGAAAAAAAAAAATTTTTTGGGCTGATTTTTAAACATTTCAATAAGAGCATAAAAAAATAATCGGCTCAAAATATTTTTTTTTGTTATTTTAAAAAAATCAGTCAAACTTTGTCAGTTTTCACAAGCAAAGTTTAACCGATTTTTTTAAAATAGTAAAAAAAATCATTTTGACCTAATTTTTTTTATATAGCCCTACTGAAATGTTTAAAAACTATATAAAAAAAATCAGGTCAAATTTTTTTTTTTTACTATTTTATCAAAATTGGTCCGCGCCAGCGGTATGCAAACAGAGGTCCTCATGAGATCCGCTCTCTCTCTCTCTCTATATATATATATATATATATATCTATTTTGGTGGTTTTTGTGAGTTAAATTAAACTCTAGGGGTTTTGAGGCAGTTGGCTTATATATATTGCTGCGAAAAATATGAAAGATTCCATTTTTCCATTTTTTGGTGGGTTTAATTTAAGAGTCCTTCAACGCCGACACATGATTTTCATCTGTCGGCTGTGATACACTGACATGGCATGTCGCGATTGGTTAGTGCAGTTGGCGCGGACCCACATTCATAAGACACTAACCAATCGCGACACGCCTTGTCAGCATGTCGCGATCCACACATGAAAATCATGTGTCAGCCTAGAGTTATTGTTGATTTCATTGTACAAATTTGTGTTGGACAAATTATCCACACCCCCAATATTTTGCTAGGGAAATTTTGTTGAACAAAATCACTAGTGATAGCTTGTGACTACAATCCATAAACTATAGGTTCTTAATGCAGTTTACACCCTCTCTCTCTCTCTCTCTCTCTATATATATATATATATATATATATATGGTGATAAATTCTTAGACTCTATAGAAATTAACGATAAGGACAAGCTAAAAGTAGTTTTTTCAATAAGTCACACGTGTTGAAAACGTCATATATCGACTGTGTGATATTGATTTAAATAAATTTCGCAAGTTTCCAAGTAACCCTTATTTAATTAGAGTCTACTTTTAAATAAAATAAATACAACCCTAAACATGCATCTAAAGAGCGTGATTCAACCCATAAACAAATAAAGCATATGACACAAAATTAAGGAAAAATCCCCGCAGGGCAAAACCTTTTATTTCTAGAACTTTGAATAATGTACAAGACCATTGACTTACATACAACCTGATAATCGCGCACAAGTGTAACGCACGGTGCCTTCAGTAAACCTTCAAAGCAACGGCTAGAAAGAGTGTCGGCTGGAATCTCCCGCAGGAACTCCAGGTGGTCAGCAATGAAGAAGAGAGACGGCTTCTCCACAAGGGTTGAACAAACCAAAGTTGTGTTCTTGGGTTGCAAAAGGATTCACAAAGATATGGCAATGATATGTGAATCAAAATATGAGTTTGGGAACTCAAAAATATGAAGACTTGAGGTATTAGGACTCTCAAATTCGTCTATCAAAGTCTTGCAAAACAGCTCCCCCGAAGTTGGCTTTTATAAGGAAACCAAAAGAGATTTAAAAAACTGGGACTGTTTCTGTGCGTGTACCCCGAACCGGTTCTGGTGTACCCCGAACCGGTTCCCCATGCGGTTTGGGGTACCTCTCTGGTTTGGGGATTAAAAAAAGAAACAACATTTTTTTAAGGAATTTTCTCCATCTTCAAAAGGTCATAACTTCTTCACCGTAGCGCGGATTGAGGTGTCGTTTCTTCCAGTATCTTCGTTGCGGCGAGCTCTTCAACTTTCCAGTTGACCAGACCTCCGGACTATGGCTGTAAAGTTACGAAAATGCCCTTGAACTCTCCTATCGTGCCTTTTTTTACTGTTTTGACTTCTCTTGCGTACCACTTGCATTAAGTCCCTAAAATCGTGAAACGTGAAGTCGTTGAGGCAGATGTGGGACACATTAATGGAGATGTTGAATGCTTGATTCCCGGAATTCGGATGAGGCCGTTATGTGAGATCGTGAGGTGACGTGCCAAATGTAGCGGCGTACGACATAAACAAATGTAACATGTTGGACATGAGAAAAATGTCCTTACAAATCTCCCCCTATGTCTATGCCGGTACATACATAAAAAATCCGAATTATTAAATAACAAAATTGCCTATACAAATCTACCCTTCCATGAACCCAAAACTGGAAAGATACAAATGAATAAGTCTTTATCGTTTGTTCTTCAAATTTTCAAAACTTTAAATCTTCAATCTTCAAAATCTCAAATCTTTTCTCATCAGGGTGTGCAATTTAGTGATCATCAATGTAGTTCCTACACACATGAGATAAAGAAAAAATACCAAGTGACGTATCGAGTTTGAAATGAGATAAACATAGATACCAATTTATACGAAAAGCATAAGTTAAATCTCAAAAACTCCCCCAAAATTCAAACTCCCCCAAAATAAGATAATTCTTTCTCCCCCTTTTTATGATGTCTCCAAATAGACAAATAAGAAGAATGAATCAAACAAGAAAAATCGGGGTGCCACGGTATTCAAAACAAAGCATCAATCAGATGGAAAACACGTTTTTGCAAAGAGATACTCAAAAAATCTTCCCAAACTATTTTTGATTTTTCAAAATTTTCATACAAAAATAAGATACCAATTTAAAAAATATGATACAAAAATCACACCATGGATTTAAACTCAAACAATCAAGTCATGAAAACGGAATGAATGGGTGGGAACACATTCGATAGGTAAATCAACTCAATCAATCATATGTGCAAGATGCATATGTGTACCCCTAGGTGTAAAAAGTATCCTTAGGTGTAAAAATTTGTTGAATTTAGATGACATCGTCTTATACAAATCAACAAATCAAAGTCAAATGATTTCCACACCAATAACGTCCAAAACTATGTAGCGCATTATCAAGTAATTCAAGGACGTGAAAACCCGTTTTAGTTCTCCAACCAAACTCCCTCATAAATATTTTCTTTTAGAGGTGTTAAACTAAATTCTCAAACATTGGAGAATTGGTGCAAAAACCTAAATGGCCCATAATTGGCATGAATTTCTTTTTATTGCCTTTAAATTTTTTCGGGCTCTTTTAAACCTCTTTGGACCCCGGATAATAAAATTCCTCCATTTTTTAGGTCCAATTTAACGGTGGCTTAGTATTCGCAAAGGCAAAATGAACCTTTCGCAGCCTTTCCCCGTTTTCAAACAAAGCACACAAACTCACAAAACGGTTCTTATATGCACAATTTCCTTATTAAATTTTATCGCGCTTGGTTCGTTTTAAGGACAGGATTGAAGTGAAAACACCCAACCAACATGTGACAAGACAAGCACAATAATCAAACAAATCCGTGCATGTGTGCAATAAAGGATAAAGTGAGTCAAACATGTAGGAAGTAACACTTAATTACATCTTAATGACTCCAAACATTATAAAGCACAAGGATGAATTGACCTATTGTCTCAAAACACTATCAAATAGTCACATGAAAAAAATGAAATGATGTTGTGATTCGGTCATCCAAAGTGTTCATCCATAAACGGTGCAAACAAAAAACAAAAATCTTTTTGTATTTTTCAAAATTTTTCAAAAAAAATAAAACATACAAAAATTACATGTCACAACGCTAGTAAACATAAATATCATGAAACCAAAAAAAACTAGCGTATGACACACATGCGAACACAATCATCTATATGATATGGCAAGAGAAGAATCATGTGCAAGCAAACGAGAATCAATTTGTCTAAAATCTAGTGTATCCAAAAGTGATTTCCTAACCCAAATAGATGTGAAACAATGTGTGGGGGATTTAGGAACCAAGGTAACACTAGACTTCGACATCCTAGGACTTCTTCCAAGATCAAAACAAAATCTCCTAAGGTGACCTTTCCTACCACAATGTGAACATGTGTAAACGGAAGGAATGTTACCTAAAGTGTGATCTTTTCTAATTTCCTTGGGATTAATTGACCCTCTAAAACAAATAATGGTTTTGACTTTAGCACTAGAAGCATGAAAACAAGATGAGCCATTACCATCACAATCAAACCCACTTGAATCGTTTAAATCATTTTTCATCTTCAAAATATTTGATTCAAGCAACAAATTAGACTCTTCCCAAGACAGGGATTGCTTTTTCAAATTTTCAACAATTTCTAAAAGGGTATCCCACTCCCTTTCAATTAAAGCAAACTTTTCCCTAAGAGTCTCTTCACGTGCCACAAATTCATTGATTAAAATATTTTTTTCATCTTTGGCACAACCACAAACCATTGAATTTTCAAGGTCCTCCAATTCTTTTTCTAAAAATAGGACCCTTTCATCACTCTCCTTCTTGGACAATTTTAAAGAAACAAAGTCATGGTCCAAGGAAACAACTTTTTAACGATAAAAATCTCTTTGATTTTGAACCGTTTGCAAAAGATCCATCGCAGATTTAAAACGAGAATTTTCTTTTTCCAAAACTTTAATTCTTTTGCAAAGTTTCAAATTCAAACTTTTTAAATTTTCAGCATGGTCGACTTTTTAAAAAATAGGCTCCTCCATAAACGGGCGTTCCATTGAAAAAATTGCGATTTTTCACAAAATTGATTTAAAAAAAAAATCAATATCACACAAATTTTGCGAAAAATAGGAATACACAATAAATTAGCTTAACCTGCGCTGATACCAATTTGAAAATGTCGTATGCGACTGTGTGATAATTGATTAAAAATAACTCGCAAGATTCCAATCAAACCTTATTTAATTCAGCCCCTAAACAAGCATATACGTGTGTGCGTGATTCAACCCATAAACAAATAAAGCACGTGACACAAAATTAAGGAAAAATCCCCGCAGGGCAAAACCTTTTATTTCTAGAACTTTGAATAATTTACAAGACCATTGACTTACATACAACCTGATAATCGCGCACAAGTGTAACGCACGGTGCCTTCAGTAAACCTTCAAAGCAACGGCTAGAAACAGTGTCGGCTGGAATCTCCTGCAGGAACTCCAGGTGGTCAGAAATGAAGAAGAGAGACGGCTTCTCCACAAGGGTTGAACAAACCAAAGTTGTGTTCTTGGGTTGCAAAAGGATTCACAAAGATATGGCAATGATATGTGAATCAAAACATGAGTTTGGGAACTCAAAAATATGAAGACTTGAGGTATTAGGACTCTCAAATTCGTCTATCAAAGTCTTGCAAAACAGCTCCCCCGAAGTTGGCTTTTATAAGGAAACCAAAAGAGATTTAAAAAACTGGGACTGTTTCTGTGCGTGTACCCCGAACCGGTTCCCCATGCGGTTTGGGGTACCTCTCTGGTTTGGGGATTAAAAAAAACAGCACTTTTTAAGGAATTTTCTCCATCTTCAAAAGGTCATAACTTCTTCACCGTAACTCGGATTGAGGTGTCGTTTCTTCCAGTATCTTCGTTGCGGCGAGCTCTTCAACTTTCCAGTTGACCAGACCTCCGAACTATGGCTGTAAAATTACGAAAATGCCCTTGAACTCTCCTATCGTGCCTTTTTTTACTGTTTTGACTTCTCTTGCGTACCACTTGCATTAAGTCCCCAAAATCGTGAAACGTGAAGTCGTTGAGACAGATGTGGGACACATTAATGGAGATGTTGAATGCTTGATTCCCGGAATTCGGATAGAGGCCGTCATGTGAGATCATGAGGTGACGTGCCAAATGTAGCGGCGTACGACATACACAAATGTAACATGTTGGACATGAGAAAAATGTCCTTACACGTGTTACAATTATTAATGTAGATACATGAATATTGATACAATTACACTTATCAATGTAAAATAGTTACACGTATTAATGCAGAAAGAGTTACAATTGCAGTTGCAGTTGTATCTACCTTAATTAGTATAATTGTATCGTTTGGACTTATTGTTAATTACTTAAAAAGTTTATGGGTTTAAGATACCAACAAGATTGTCGCTTGAACTGATCGTATATAAATAGACTTTCAAGGGAATTATTTGCTAATGCCCCTTTATATATCACGTACCTTTGTGTGTGATTCAATCTATAAACTAGAGTTATTTAATTCAATTGACCCATATATATTGTGTGTGGTTCAATACATAAACTTGAGTTTTTTGACGCAATTTACATATATATATACTAGCGGATGCCCGTGCCCGAGGGCACGACAATAAATTTGCCCCCGTGATAAAACCCAACCCATAATAACCCGCCTTTTTTTAAAAAAAAAACTTTTAAAAAACTTGATAAAAAAATAAAAAATATTATACTTTTTTTAAATATTTAAAAAAATATATTTTTTAAAGTATTTAAAAAAATATAATTTTTTAAATATTTTAATAAAAAATTAATAAAATAATAATGTATGTATGTATGCATGCAAGCATGCAACACATAAAATGCCTTGCATGTTTATCATACATGTTTATCATGCATGAGTTACTATTCATAACACCATTGTCCCATATTATATAGATATATATTAGTCTGCGTGTGTGACTGAATCTATAAACTAGAATTTTTTGATTCAATTGACCCATATATACGTATTGTGTGTGATTCAACCCATAAACTTGAGGTTTTCGATGCACTTGACATACTCAATGAAATTTTCTCCAGCATCTTTCCATTGATTTAGCAGTAAACAAACCCAATTTTCCATATTTTTGCACCGATACAATCAAACACGTAGAATATCAAATTTTAGCTCTGCAATTTCCCTCCCTTTTTTTCTTCTTCATCTTTTGTATTAAAGACACCCTTACTTTGAGGAATTGCGTTATTCATTTGACTTGAAAATTAATGTTTGAGGACAGGCAAACAAATTGGTGGCGTTGCTATGTTTTTTTCTTTTTCCCTTTTGTAGATAGAGCTGTTGAAATTGTGTGAAGATCTACTAGAGATTAACAGATACACCAAGCTTATACAAGTAGAATTTGACAAAATTACTTTCCGGGACTTTACCCCTGAGAGTATATAGACTTGCTCCCTACACGTTCATTAATTAGACTTGCCCCACACGCGCATGAACCCGTTTGTACCTTTTGTACCATATGCATAATCTGTCGGGGGCAGGTCTAATTAATGAACTGTATGGTTATGTCCGATTGATGATTGTGTAGGGATAAGTCTAAATGTCAAGGTCAAGTAAAAATGGCGATAAAAATATTTATTTGTAATATTTTCCTTTCTATTCGTATAAAGTAGTGGTACAAAGATGTAGACGGGGTCAGCCCCAAGTTTTTGGGTTTGAGGTGAATATTTAAAATGGGACCTCCTATTATAAGATTTTTCTATATAAAAATGAGTAATTTGTATGTCGGTTTTAAACACTTAGAATGACCTTCTTGATTTCTCTCTCTCTCTCTCTTCCCATATATATATATAAACCGTCACAACTAAGCCTTTTCTAATGTTTTCTTATTTGTCAGAAGCAATCTTTTATGTTGGCTTTATGCACGTAATATGAAGACTTTAACTTCTTTTTATTTGATTTTGTGAAACTGTCTTAAGAATTTCCTAACTTTTTGAAGGCCTTTAAAAGTTGTTAAAATTTGGGGGCCTGAGGCGAACGCCTCTCTCATGTCCCCTTGGGTCCGGCCTTGGACTTAGATAAGTTATTATCATGGAACCTTTCTCTATTTGTATGTGGAAAAGATTAAATTTTTCCATCTAGTACTATCTTACCTCTCTCCCCCAACATGATAAATGTTCTTATATTTATTACATGTTCATTGACAATGAACGATACTTCTCATAATGGCAAAATCATCACTCCGAAGCATTAATATACGTATATAAATATGCTGGTTAAAGTGTAGCGATTTATCGATATGGACCATGTGGTTGCAATTTTGAATAGGAACTGTACCAATTATCCAACCGTTGATAAGTTTCAGACAGTCAAACATTATCTTTCCGTAAAAGCTATTTTCATCTATTGTTTTCTCCTTTTAGTGTTGTTGCATTATATTTTTACTTATTGTCCTTCGTATAATTCCTTTACAGTGCTAGAGAAGATAGGGAGAGAATGCTTTGCAAGCATTACTTCATCAGGGAGCCAACAAACATCTTCAGTTGGTGTCAGCCCACAGCTTTCGATGCCACCCCCGTCTTCTCAAGTGTAAGTAAATATATATGTATATATATTTTGTTTTAATATATTATTCTTTGTTCATGGTTATCAGTTAGAAATTTCTACCCGTATATTCACATGCTCTATAATCTTTTGTTTATGTTTGTAGAGGGTCACCTCTCTTTTGGATTGGAGTAGGTGTTGGGTTCTCAGCACTTTTTTCATGGGTTAGTATAGCGATCATTTGCATGTTTTCCTTCAACAATCGATTCATAATCGTAACATGAATATATATGTATATATGTAGAATCAGGTTCTAAAGCAGGCCAAAAAGCATACCAATTTTTAAAAATACTAAAAAATGAATTTCTGAAACAAACTTGGAAACTTGGTGGAGATGATCTTTGCAGTGAGGAGATCATTTTACAAAGAATTATCAAAAGTTCAATCTGGAAGTGGGTGAATTGCAAAATTGATAAATATTTGCATTTCAACTGTTGAAACTTTTAATAATCATCTCACCCACGTTCGGGACCTCGTGAATATGGAGACCATGTCCACCAAGTTTGGTAAAAAGTTCATTTTTCTATATCTTAAAAATTGATCTGTCTTATTGGTCCTATAGTTTTGTCCGTTTTAGGGCCTGATTGTATATATATGTACATATATATGCGCGCGTGTGTGTATGTAATCCCTTCCTTATTTAATCCTGACAATCTTGATTATATGGCAGGCGGCGGCATACTTAAAGGTGAGTCTCTTTTGGACCGGGTATGCATAAATCTGACAGCGAGTTATTAAATCTTTTTGTGATTTTACTTCTCAAGTAGCAGCACAAGTTGCAAAAGAAATGTTATTTTTACTAAGGGTAGATTTATATATTTTTAAATGATGTATCACAAGTTTACAACATATGATCCAGGAGGCGGCGGTGGTGGTGGTGGTGGTGGTGAGTGATATTGGGTGGGTGGTGATGTGTGTGTCTGTGGGTTGGGGGGGGTTGTCTGAGTTCCCCACCAATGCCCGACGCTGTGATTTTTGGGGGCTATTTTGAGTTTTGAAAAATAAAATTCATTCTACATGCAATCAAATAATTATTCAAAAAAAACCTAAAATTCAGTTTTAACAATGAACCATCAAATTAGGGCACAAACAGAAAATTAACCACTTCAGGAATTAGGCTAACAAGTTAGGTCACAACAGTGAAATAAGTAGGCACAACAGAAATTAGACTAGAAATTATGACACAATAGAAATGAGTTTGATAACACAACTTTTACAATCCTCTCAACACCTACTTAAGTAGTTAATGTTCCTTTACTGCTTGTGGTTCTAGCTAGTGCAAGTCTCAAAGAAAAGCTATGAAAAAGCTAGCAAGAATGCTGCAACTTCAACATAATGAAAATAATTAAAATCTTGCCGTAGCTGAAATTGACAAAATTATGGAAGTGGCCAAAGTTGCTATTGAGGCGTGTCTTCGGAAAGTTAAGTGTGTGGTGACTCTTGTCAAGGTGCCACTTGCAAGGCCAATTTCATGGATAAAGTCATAAGTGCTGTATTAGTGAAATTTAAAAGAAATACAACCCCCCCATGCGGTGGCCCGAAAGGGTAATTACTGTGTAGTTGGTGGTGTTTTGTATTTTAGGTCTGTGGTCGAATCTTTTGCCATTGTTGGCTTGGACGTGATGCTAGGCTGTTACTTATGTTTCTTTTTGCATTTTGCTTTTCTTGATGTATTTTGTTGGGTATTACTTATAAGGCTCTTCTGTTTCTCTAGCCTCTTTGTTCGGTTTTACGTTTGTGAGCCTTGGTGGTGGGCATAATAAAAACCTAAAACCTAAAACCCTAATCAAAAAAAAATTTCTAAACCTTAAAGCTTTAAGACCCTAAACCTTAAACTGCTAACCCTAAACCCTTTTTCCCCAAATAAAAAATCTTGCTTCGCAAAAATAGACTGGGATTTTTGGAAAATAAAAAGTCAGGTGGACTAAATGCACTTATATTTTACTTTGTGAGAAAAAATTGCAACTCTGTTATTTGGGTGAATTACATTGGCATTTCTTTACTTTTGTATGCAAATTTACATCAACCTGCCTGAGTTTGATATTTGTGACAGTCTCCCCTTTGTACTATGTTTATTAATGACTCTGACGAAAATGTTAACTGACACCTATTTTTATAAAGGATCTATTAAACCAAGTTAAATATATATTTAGAAGTGTTAAATCATAAATTAAAATTACCTGTCTTACAAATCCTGACAGAAGAAGGCTTTTGAATATCTGGAACATCAGTGGAACTCTCTGTAATTTACGAAAACGTAGGGGATACCAATGTAATTACTCTCGTTATTTTGTAATTTTTTTAAAAGGAAAAATTGATTAGTATAGACTCGTTTGGAGTTTCATTACAAATTTAAATCTTTGTAAATAGTTATAATCTTCTGGACGGAAATATTTTGGCATAATTGCTGTTGACCTTTTTAACCCATCTCTGAGTCCTGAATTTCAGCACCTTGGATCTGAGGTTGACAGACACTTGACAAAATTTTCATCACTAGGGTAATTTAACAAAACAATTTCTCATTTTCCAATATTTACTTATTAACAAATTATATTCGAAACCAGTTAGGGTTATCAAACCCTGTAATATAGTGTTCATTAGCAAGTGTACATGATTATTTACCTCCTCCTTACTCTATGGCGGTGAGCCTAACTGGCGAATTTTGTTGTTCTTGTCGACGGTGGAAGCTCAGTTAATGTATTCTAGTAGATGTTTTAAGTCCTTGAAAATCTGCAAGGGAAGATCCAACCCTAGCACCGGTTCCTTGATCGGGATCCCTGAGAGAGGGTCTTCTCGATCAGATCATACTTTTGCATGCAACAACGAATGTCCATCATGCTCCACTGGGAACATGGGCTTTGTTGTCATGGACTCGAATGTTCCATCAGCGTAAAACATTATATTGAAGCGTGTCGGTCTAAAATTGCTTAAGGTCATGGTATCAACTTATCATCAAGTTCTTAAATTCTTTTCACACTATGGTAATAGGAAACACGGGGATAGAGGAACAGGGAGAAACCCTCTAATTGATGCACTAGATCCAAGGGTTGAAGGATTGATTAATCAGGGTGAAGTGGCTGAAGATTTGGAGTCTATTATGTTGGATGAAGAAAGGCTTGAAAGATTGGTTTGCATAAGCACTTCATTGGCCCTAAAAGTTCCCTCCCACATTCTAATTCAATTTTTAAGCATGAAATTTTCTTCATATGGAGACATGGAGATGTGATACCCCGCCTATTATAATCTTGGGTGATCAATCCATTATTAAATTAAACATGAATCATTAATAGTTTCATTCTTAGCATCACTGTCGAAACATATTTATATTATTAATACCCTAATGGCCCGATGTCAAAATTTTAATCATGTTATTAACATGCAATAATTTAAACTAATAAATCACATTCACCATTCCAGTAAACATAGTAATAAATGATAAAACAACGAGATAAATAAATGTGCCTGGAATAAATATTCCATACTGAAATCCAAATACAATCATCCATAATATAAATTCAAATCCAATACTGGAAATAAAATAGAAGTGCAATGTCTCTGAAATAACCACTAACTAGAGATGGGCGATATGCCCGACTGAGATAGAGAAATGATCAAGGTTCTAAAAAACGCGGGGCGTGATTGAGGCGTGGAGGCCAAGCCTTAAGCCTTAGAAGCCTAGGCGGGCCTAGGCGTAAAAAGGCGTGAAAAGGCGTTTAGGCCTTCTTAATATATTTTTAACCATAACAAGGCTATTAAAATACAAAAATTGCACATATCATAAAAATATGTGTGAATATATGCATATTAAAATACTATTTGATTATTTTGGATGAGATAATGGTCCAATTTGTAAAGAAATTCTTTAAAAGGCGACACCATTTCACTAAAGCATTGTTGTTTTTAGAAAAAAGTGCCCCTTAAGGGTTTTACCAAGAATAAGGCGTGAAAAGCGTAAGGCGAGGCGTTTCTCCCAAGCCTTAAGCCTAGGCGGGTTTTTTAGAACAGTGAAATGATGAACAAGAACTCATAGAATTGGAAGCGTCTACTACCGAACGTCCACAGCAGCTGCAACACGTTAAATATGAAGGAACTCCTCAACCTAGCGTCCCTGTGGCTGGGCACCTAAAAGGTTTTTACAAAAATGGATTTGAAGCGGGTCAGAGCCCAAGTAAAACAGTTTGAAAATATTTTGCAAGTATTTAAAATGCATTAAAGAGTAGATATTGTATACATGTTAACTTTATGTGCCCTCACTTGAGATCCCCACCTCTCAACTAATGTGCACACCTAACGAATACTTCTAAACCAACCTAGTTACGCTACCCCGCCTAACTAGTTTGAATAAAGTCTCTCCCTGCCCAATAATTCGTTGTGCCCACCCGTATTGCCCATACAATACGTTGTCAATTTCTAACCCTCTTAGTTAGCAAAAATCACCAATTTAATATTAGGTTCCCACATACTTAAATTACTTTGAATATCACTATCTATCTTATCTACTAATGTACACGTAGAAGAATAAATTACACGTATATATATTTACATCACTCTTATAATATATACGAATACGACAATTCTAGGTGGACACCTGCGATGCGAGCATACTCTGATATCAAGTCCTGGCACATCACGTACTAAGGACATCTGGTTCAAAATCACTCTCGAACCATACATTCACTATTCACACAATTTGGAGGCTAACAGAGTTCTAAGCCTTTGGGCTACGCAACACCTAACGCACCCAAATGAATGACGGGTCACACTCTCATACACACAAGTAGTGCTCAATCCCTAAGTTCTATGTTCTGAGGTACAAGTCAAAATCCCCCCAATGGGCTCATTGACTGTCCACGACGCGGAATCTCCCGTGATAGCAAGTAACCTAGATATGTTCACACAATATATATATACTAGTGTGTGCCCGTGCCGATGGCATGGCGATAAATATGCCCCGCGCCGAAAAAAAAAGTGAATTGAAAAAAAAAAAATTAAAAAACAAATATATTATATTACACCCCCCCTTTAAAAAAAAAATAAAAAACAAAAACTCCTTTTTATCAAAAATTTTTTTTTTTTTTAGCATGACATTTCATGCATGTGCCTGAAACCAAAAAATGTCATGAAAAAAATATCATGACTAAAATGTCATCCATAAGCTCCCATATTATATATATATATCATCAATATAGGTGTACACGCAACCTATAATATATGCCCCATACGTAGTATAAATAACACCCGAATATCTTACGTATTATTAAATTTCGATTATACTTCTCATCGTATATTCCCGAGTATCCCCAACTACTCGAAGCGTGCCAATTATTCTTTAAAGTATTTCAGTAGGTAATTCACTCGTACCCTACTGGCCTAAGTCATAGGTTCGCTCACCTTCACCGTGACTCATTCTCAGTCCTCGAATTCATTACATTACAAATCACATCGATTAATCTTAGCCTTAATTCATCTCATTTATAACTAAGTCCAAATCCTACCATTAGCCTACTGGTAACCAAAATATCTCTCAAAATGTTGTAAAGGTATCCTAAAAGTTCCCACGCTCATCGATGTCAAGTTCAAGGCTAAAATAGGGAAAATTGCCAAAATCTGGGAAACTGAATCAATTCGCCTGACCGAATCGATTTGCCCTTGGGCCGAATCGATTCGAAAACGTACAGGTCTCCTTCCTCTACGCAGTTGCGTTTTTCACCATTTTTCTTATCGAAAACCTCATGGTTCTTCACCAAACTTAACAACGAAGATTCCGAAACATTATCTACACATATAAGGGTGATTTCCAACGTAAATATACATTGAAATTATCAAGAATCCTACCCAAGAACGGATTATTTCATAATTATCCATAAAACCCTAGTTTTATGATCTTCCATGCCTATACATCATTAAATCTAGATTTTTTTTCCATTTATATTATACCATATATTTTGATTTCGTCTTCAAATGACATAGGATTTTAATCTACATGCAAATCCTAACCAAGATCATGAATTAAGTCTCCAATTTCAAGTCAAAATCATTTATTCATGGGTATTGTTCAATCCTACTATAACATGGATAGTATATGCACTCAATTTAGCAAGATAAACAATTGCCTGGAATTGTAGGTTTGATTTTATGCAAAAAGATGTTGGGATTGCCTTCTTCTCCTCCCGATCTAAATTCCAGTGGTGGTGGTGATGCAAAAAGGATATTGGAAGCCCTGAAAATCCTTCTCATCCTCCTTTAATGGCCTCTCTGTATTTTTGTAACTGTTAACCGTAACCCCCTTAACATAACTGATGATATAAACCTATAAAATTTGTAGGTCTCTTTTTTTTCAAAAAATCCAAAAGACCAAAATACCCCTCCTGGGTGCCGGTTTGGCCTAAAAATGCCCCGGGACCCAATCCAAACCCCTGAGTACACTTTTTTAACTATTTAAACCCTTCCGGACACATTGGCGCACTCGAAATGACCATTTGGGTGACCCATAAGTAACTTGCATTTAATTTCATAAATTTAAGTCCCGACACGACTGACACGCGCATCCCGACTAAATTTACCGTAACTGCCATATTTCTCACTTACGACAATCATAATACATTCTTATTAATTTATTACCCATTCCGTAAGTAATATTCAATATAAATAAATATTAACTCTTGTCTCACTCATAGATATTTATTTTTAATCCAGATTAATTTCCCATTTTAATTTAATTAGCCCCAATATAGAAATCATTAAAATTACGGGGTGTTTCAGGAGATATGTTAAGGATTAACCCAGAAGCCAGGTTGCCCAAACGTTTTTTGAAGCAGTATCATTTCCAAAAATGTTGTAATGTATTGCCTGTCACAATGTATCGTAAGATACGCATTTAATTACAATAGTTATACAATAATTTTTATACATATACATATAAATGTATATCGCATGTGTTTAAAAATGGAATAAAAGGCAATTTAATATAAATTTCAATGCAATATTAATTAATTATATTAGACGATATATACATACAACCTCAAGGAGTTGGAAAAGACAGTTGAGTTGAATATAGGCAACAAACACGTACTTTTTTTAGTTAGTTACTCTTTATATTACACTTGGATGTGCTCTGTTTATTTTGGGGATGGCTTTGAGTAGGCTGCTCATGTCCCACGAAGTGGAGACCAGCTGATTAGTGGTTTCTTGGTAGGGGATATCGACAACTCAGTGACGATATTGTATCTCTTGTTTGCAAATGACACCACTATTTTTATGGGGTGGAGGAGGACAAGTGCACGTGTTTAATTCTTTTGATGTTCTTTGAGGTTGTTTGGGGTCCGTGGATGAATGTAGGGAAGTGGAGGATTCCATTGGGAGGTAAAGTGAGGGTAGATGACTTAACTGATGTGATTGGGTGTAGAGTGGAGTCACTTCCCTCCACTCATCTCTAATATCGAGTTTTTGGGATCCGGTATTGGAGAGGGTAAGAAGAGTGGCGGGGTGAAAAAAGAGCGATCTTTTAAAGGGTGGGAGGCATATGCTAATTAAGAGTGGAGGGAGTAGCTCCTCTTATGTATTCTTTGTGGTGAAAGCGTTTTCCCCCGTTTCCTCTTTTGTATGCGTTATACGCATTACTTATAAAAGACATTTGTAGTATAATGTAATAAATTGAACAAATTCCTGCTCTCTCACGCATATGCCGTTACATATTGCAGTGTTATTAAGTCGAGAGTAAGCAAGAAAGATTCCATAATTTGATTAAGAGATTATCATGAGAGAAAAGTGAATCAAAGAATTATTTCATTCAAACTGTAAAGACAAATTTCCGAATTGAGTCAATTTGTATGTATTGACTGTTTGGACAAAACTTGTTTGAGTCATAGGTTAGGATTGAAGTTGTTTGTCCTTCAAGCCTGTGACGTGTTATTGAAGATTGTAGCGGCCAAAGATAAAGCGACATCGAGTATACATCGTGTTTCGAGTCGAGTTTTGTCTTCATCATTTGAAGGATCTCAATAAGGTATGAATATATGTTTATGCTTGATCCCTGAATTTAGTTTTGGGTGTTAGGTTTTTATAAAAATGATTTTATTCTTTATGAAATATTTTTTATTTATTTATTTTTCTTCGTGTGGTCATTAGAACGTTCGAACGAGATACCCTATCTCATTAGAACAGTGTTCCAACGATCTTCAAACGAGACATGTTTTGCCCTTCTTGGGAATCTTGTTGGAAGTTTCATTAAAAGTCGGGTCGAACGAGATGAGGTACTTCCTTCAAACGAGATGTACCTAGTTCGAACGAGCCGACTTATTTTTTCAAGATTTCGAGATTTTCTTCTTAGTGTTTTATCCTTATCTCGATTTTGGAAAACCTCCTATAAATAGGAGTGCGGAGTAGCAGTTTTATTTGAGACTTTTACCTCGTTTTTGAGTTCCCAAACTCTTTAGAAAAGCTCTCCGTGTTTTGGTGATCTTTTACGATCAAATTTTCAAAACCCTTGTTTACGCTCATGTTTGAGATCCAAGAATAATTCATACATAGATCGTTTTAAGATCTCCTTGTTTTGCATTAAAGTGGTTTGCTCTATTCTTCGAGGAGCATTTCTTGCGGTGGATATCATGTTTGGTGTTGTGTGGCGGCCGGACTGGTCACGAGACAAGTAAGATCGGTGGGATACCGAGATGTGGGAAAGCGCTTGCGTTGTGTGACTGTTGGAAGACGTCCAACAGTGGCTGTGAAGAAGGTTACAAGGATCAAGGAAGTGCGTCAAGTTTTGAAGGCGTCGAGTCTGAGCAAGTTTAAATTGGTCTTGTAAACAGCCTATATCGTAGTGGACTTGTTTGGTTGGGCCGTCCAAAGATTTTTTTGTTGTGGTTTTTTTTTGTACATCGCCTTGTTGTGATTTACATATTTTATTTTTGCTTATACTCACCTAGATGTACACAACACTTGTGATGCAAGTTAATTAAAAATTGTGAAAATAAAATTTTTGTGGTGTTTTCTGAACAAACCCTACGGCACTTAGCTTTCTCACAAACCAACATAAATAGTAGAGAGCATGTAAGTTGAAGAAGGGAAAACGAAGGAGAAAGCATAATTTATTGGTTTGCAACCAAAATTTCTAGCCAACATTGCCTTTTAGCCTTTTACACAAGGGCCGTTCTCCTTTTGTGTTTGGGCTATATTGTTTTGCTCTCAAATATGATTACTATACTTTTATGTTATGTTGAGGGTTGATCGATACCTATCGTTTGATACAACCTACCGTATTGTCATCATACCATAAATTGCGATACAAATTAAGGCACATCTCATTTTACTCTCATTAATATTGTGCATAGTAAGATAATAATAACCTTGTTCGTAAGTAATGTGCCACAAGCTCATGTGAATCCGACATTGAAAGAGGTAAATAAGAAAGGAAGGAGTTCGCCACAATAATTAAGAAGGCAATGGTAGCGGAAGTCGACAATATTAGCATGACAGGTTCATTAAGTGCACTATCCCTGTCTCGCTAATGTTGTTATGGTAAAGGAAGCTAACAATAATGGTGGGTGTGCATATAATTTCAAAGACTCGAATGAGGCACGTCTTTATGATTTATTCCCTCTGCCAAACTGACCAAATGATGGGCTATTTATTATGTCTTTGGTAGTCGTTTGATTCGCTTTTTCATGGTATGGATATCGTGTTGGATGAAGTATTCCTCAATGTGAATAGTAACAATTTAGGCGAATGGTATATCGCCATGACCTCAAACTCATCGATGACACTATTTAGTGGTGGAAAATGGTTCTTTTGGTACACCAAATCGTTTGGGTACAAGTATGGATTCATTATCACTGCCTGATACGAAGAGTGTTATTTAAAATTGGATGATTGCGACAAGGAAATCGTGAAATGGAAATCATTATATGGTTTTCGCAATGAATGTTTGGGCGTGGGCGACATCCTCAGCATGAATGTCCTAGGCAACAACAGTGCACCACCAATACGAGTCGCACTAATAGTAACTTAAGTTACTGATCTCACACCACAATTTCACTAAATAACGTCAAAGACTTGCAGTATTTGTTTGTGATTGAAACGAGAAGATGAAGGCCGAAATGGGTGGTTGGAGACGACGTGAAGGCACATCAATAGTTGATTTAGTCAATTTGGCCTTTGTCATTGTGTGGTGAATTGGAGCCCTTAAAGGTTGAGTTGACAAGTCGAGTAAAATGGTCTATCTTGAGGCAGTCGACAACGGAGTAGTTTGGTGCGCTTAGGCAACTCGTGAGAAGCGATTGGGGAGGATCCGTTCTTTCCCTTTATCCCGATATTGCCAATATTTTTGCCGATGGCAGCGATGACGTCAAGCTCTTACCGACGCTAGTGATGACGTTTCTCACTACAGTGAACACTCTCCACATTGAGAGGTCTCAATTTTGGTAATGGCTAATTTGGTATCTCGGTGTGGAGCCGATGGTGGTGCTCGAGCCTTGGGTGTGTTGAACTAATAAAAAAAATCAACAACTAATTTTTTTTAAAGATCCTGTTATTATTAGCTAGGTCACTTTTTAGAACATCTGTCGAAAGCAACGAATTTAGAGTTTCCTTGGGATGAGTCATAACTGTAATGGATTCTTGGCTATTAGTTGAAACATCCTCCATGTTGGTGCAAGCAGTTGTTGAGCTGACAAGAAATGAAATTGAAGAATTTGAAGCCCACCACACCCTCTCCTTAAATTGAGCTAATTGCCTTGTTTCATCAGTCCAAGTTGCGCTCTATCGGAGTGGATTACGTGCACTTAGTGCTGCTGCGGCAATGCCTACATCCTTCGTCGGTTTGAATCCCCCACTAATGCTCGGTCCGGATCCCCACTAATGCTTTGTCTGAATCAATGCCTTGGAGAAATAATACATATGCGAGGTTTAGGGAGATCTATTGCCAAGGCATGATACGTCAGCTAACAAAATTTTGATGAGTATTGAAAATCTTGGCTTTACAGCTAGCCTTTCCAACTTTCTAACAAACCACTTTAATGAATCCTCATAAAGAATTATTCACTGAATTGACTTTAAGTTCACAAGGAATCCTAAGGGTTAAAAGGTTCGCGTCAAGCTTTACCCCTATAATCCAAGGTTGCAAGGTTGCAACAATCTTGATACCTACATTCAGTGTCCCACGAATAGTTAAGGGACATCAACAGTTACCATTTAAGTTATTACTATCATTTGTGTTATTGTGGGTCATTTGGGTAGTCGACTTGACTAATTGCGGACAACACATGTAAACCTTCCAATCCTAATGGTCAGAACACAACTAGAGGAGGTATTTCGACTAGGGTGGATGCATCTTCGTGGATAAAAGCAGGATTATGTTTCCAAGGTTTAAGTTCAGTTTAGATAAAACAAAGCTAGAATTGTGGCTCAATCAAACGAGTTTAAATGACATTCGTGGCAAATGATTAATAAAGCGGCAAAATACAAGCACACCACTAATAGGTTTTGCGAGAAATTGAAGAACAATAAAACAGTCAGTAAATCTAGCAGAGACGTTAATTGCTTGTATCATCAAATGCTTGGATGAATTATCGAGGAACTCAACAGTGGCTTGAATTACAGGAGTTTGTTAAGCGAGAGAATGTAATCCCCCACTCTAACACCACCGATATTGTCCCACTTTAAACACCGCATATAATATTATATTTCTTTTTTCAGATGACATTCACAAACTGGTGCCAACGAGTTTTGAACCCTTCTGGCATGTGAATCACCAACCATATGCCTTACTCTCTCGATGTTAGAACAATGCAAATATATACATAAATGGATCGTTACTTTTCCTCATCTTTGGCTATCAAATCAACCATAATACCATTACGTCACAATCCATCCCCGAAGGGAGCCCAACGTCTTGATTTGATGAAATCAATCACCACCGAACATGTTGGGACACTTGTTCAGAGTCCTTGTTCTTATACCACTTGTAATACCCCATTTTATCATCACTGATATTGTCTTCACTATAACCACCACACACAATAGTATGAAGTTTTTTATTCAACTCCTACTGGTTCCAATGGGGTTTGGACCCCTGACATGTGGTATCACCAATCACATACCTTATTAGTTGAGCTGTAAATGCCTGGGTGTTAGAAGAGTGCAAATATATACATATATGGATTGTTACTTTCCCTCACCAGACGTCTGATTATCAAATCAAACATGTACTAGTGTGTTAGAATTTTCCCAAAATTAACATTATGAAATTCTACCCAATTTCTACACCCCCCACGTATATCATTTATAATCAAATGTAAATCCCAAATCTACTCGACATGCACATAAGCATATCATTATGTAGAGAATCAATGGAATCAATATAACATATAACAATGCAATACATAACATGAATATTTGTATACAAACATTGGTGAATATGAAGAAACACTTAAAGGTCAACGGGAGGACGAACCCTACCTTAAACGTTAAATAATCCAATAAATTCGCAAGAAATTTTCAGCCATACGCATTCTTTGGGAAAAAGTCGTAAAATATTCATGCGAACTCTGAACATTGCGAAATTAGCACCCATGCGTTGGTAATTCGATTCTTTACAAGTTACTAATGTATCTTAAAATCCAAATTTCTACCGTGTCGAAAACAACCTGGAAATGACGGGTTTTGTCCAGAAAATTTCAGCAACTACTTTACTCCGTTCTTCCTCTCAAGCACTTGAATTTGTACAGATTTCCTTCTCCTTTCTTATTTGTGCTTTATCTTCTTACCTAATCTTATCTAGCCTCCTTAAGCCTTCTCTCAAACCCTAGGAGTTCTAATATAACATACTTATAGTAAGAGGTGACTAATTAGGGTTAGTAATCCCGTTTTTCTCACACGGGCCTCCACTAAGATCTTCAAATGGGCTCCATTGTGTAGGAAGATGAGCGAATAAATTGTGCCTTGGTATTTTGATTGTATTTTGTGACGAAGGTCATGGTATAACGACAGGATGATTGATAACGAAGGGGGGAAAACTTTAATACCTTTAATTTTGGAAATATTTAGCTGGACTTAATTCACATTTATTTGGATATTTATATTGAATTAAGAGAACTATTAAATTGGATAAGTTGGTTTTTCGCCTAAGTTTAGATTTGGGCTTGTTTGGGTTTGAGGTTGGATTATAGTTGAAACCTTAGGGGTAATTGTGCCCCTTGAGGAAACTTGGTTGGCAAGTTGGGAGTGAATTATTTTAATTTATATAATGAGATTTATTACTAGGGTTTATTTAATTAATTTTGGTGTGAACTTAATTGAGGGACTTCTTAGTGATTAAAACCAAGGTTCTAAAAAACGCGGGGCGTGATCGAGGCGTGGAGGCCAAGCCTTAAGCCTTAGAAGCCTAGGCGGGCCTTGGCGTGAAAAGGCGTGAAAAGACGTTTAGGTCTTTTTAATATATTTTAATATTTTTTAACCATAACAAGGCTATTAAAATACTAAAATTGTACATATCATAAAAATATATCTGAATATTTGCAAATAAAAATACTATTTGATTATTTTGGATGAGATAATGGTCCGATTTGCAAAAAAATCTTTAAAAGGCGATATCGTTTCACTAAAGCATTGTTGTTTTTAGAGAAAAAGTACGCCTTAAGGGTTTTACCAAGCATAAGGCGTCAAAATCTTAAGGCGGGGCGTTTCTCCCAAGCCTCAAGCCTAGGCGTGCCTAGGCGTAGCCTAGGCGGGTTTTTTAGAACAGTGATTAAAACACACCCAAAACAATGAAAATAAGTGTCTATGGGTTATGGACGACTTTGGACTAGTTATTAATGAATAAATAGATATATTTGGATCCCATTTGAAGACCTCAATGGAGGTTTATGTAAGAAAAAACACGATTAGTTTTTTAAAATCCTAGTTAGTGACCTTTTAATGTAAGTATGCTATATTTCAACTCCTAGGCTTCGAGAGAAGGCTAGAGGAGGCTAGATACGATTAGATAAAAACACAAGGAAGAAGAAGTCAAAGGAGATCTGTACAAATTTATGGGCTAGAGAAGGATAAGGGAGTAAAATAGTTGCTGAAATTTTCAAGACAAAATCCGTCACTTCCAGGCTATTTTCTAGGAAGCTAACTTCGATATACATTAATAAGTTGTAGAGAAACGAATTAACAATGTGTGGATGCTGGTTTCGCAAATATTTGGAGTTCGCATGAATTTTTTATCACTTTTCCTTATTAGTGCGCCGGGCTGGAAATATCTTGCGGATTTATTGGATTATTTAGCATTTGAGGTAGGGTTCGTCCTCGCTTTGAGCTTTAAGTGGTCATTTATGTTCACCCTTATATTGTATACATATATTCATGCTAAGTGTTTCATTGCTATATGTTATATATGTATCTTGATTCCAATGATTCTTCATACAATGAAATGCTTATGTGCTTACCAAGTAGATATGGGATTTACATTAGACGATTTCTTGATATATGTGGGCGTAAAAATTGGGTAGAATTTCATAATGTTAATTTTGGAAAAATAATCTTTGATAAAAGAATTATATGTTGATGGATGCTAGACATTCCTTATCCGAACTACTCGCTAGACGAGGTGTGGTGTTTGGGTTGTTAATTTACCATCTGTCTTGTGAACCGGCCATGTCTATAAGGGGGTTGCTAAGCCATTTTTAAAGGGCGATGAAAAGAGAAACCACCGTGCCTTATGAGTATGATGAGAGTTTTGTGGACCATGGAACATGGGAGGACAAACGGGAACAAATGAGATGATAGCTGGCACCATACGGAGGGGCATGGGGCGGGGGATTTTATATGAGCTTGGGAAGTGCAGGTATATACATTGAGATCTTAGGGATGAAATTATGTTCCTTGGGATTTAATTTGAGTGGCATATGCATACACTTAGTATATTGTGCACCCACGAGTTTGTGTAGACACTTTGAAGCATTCATACACCCCCTTCAAGTTCTTTATATTTTTCAGGATTTGTGCGAGTACTATTTTTACTATTAGCTTTGATGCAGAGATTTAGATTATCGGGAAACGGGGACATTTAGATGCCTCTGTAGTTTATTTTATTTTTGTTAAAATTTTGTATAACTTTATTTTCTTAAAAGATTTTTTTTATATAAATTTAAAAGATACTTACTCAAATTATGTTATTTAGCTTCCACAAACGTTTAATTTAGATGCTAGGCTTTGGAAAATGGTTTTGAGAAAGTTGAAAATTGGATCGTATTGTAATTTTATTTTTAGTAGCGACTCAGGGTTTTCTCGGGGTGTTGCGGAGAAAGTGGAGAAGGCAGTCGATTAGCTTTTGTATAAGGACGGCAAGTTTGTTTTGGGAGTGTGGAAAGATACATGTGCGGGACACAGAGACAAGTGACTGAAGTTGGAGTACGTGCTAATTAAAGCAACCCGGAATTTTAAACGTATTTCGTGAACTGAATCACTTGACCTGGGGAATTTAATTCAGCATGCGCTGCATGTCATCTTAGCTAGTGATGTTTGACCTCCCGCGGACACCTTAGGATACTTAATGGTGCCACTCCGTGCATGCTTTGCACATCTGATACTAGCCATTACACTCATAAATTCATATAAACCTCTGATGAAATGCAACATCCAACCTCAGAATGCATCGATAGCCATGGTAGAACGGAACCTGAGTTGATGGCCTCAACTCAAAAATGCCTCAACTATTTCCAACTATTTCCCCCCAAACTCTGGTAAATAAGTGGATTTTGTTGGGTTGTGGAGATAACTGTGAAATTGTTTGGAGCCGGAGGAAAGGGATTGGGTTTGCAGTAAAGATTGATGCCGCAATTAAAGTTTGAGGCCGCGGAATACATTTAAAATCTTTGGTGGTTTGTTTCAAATGTAATATTGCTGCATCCATTTGTCCTCTAGACTTCTAATGGTCCATCCATTGCCATGTCTTGGATCCTTCTCGTGTACATATGTTTGACAATAATGAAAGCATTGAAAACGGGTGTTTGCCTGCACGTGTATGTTTCCACACTCCCAAAACAAACTTTGCTGTCCTTATATATATGTGCCAAATTGCGGAATTCCTAGTGCTCCCATTAATGTCAACGATGTACTTCTACGGGACACGAGACGTGACAATGGACGGTCCTCCAAAAGTCTAAAAACGACAAATGACTGAATTTCAAATGTATTCCGCGGCCTTGAACTTTAGCTGTGACGTCAATTTTAACAGCAACCCCAATCACTTGCCTTGGCTCCATGGCATTGTTCAGTCATCTCAACGGCCCAGCAAAATCCCCTCATTTACCATCGTAATAGTATACTTTGGGGATGAGGTTATATCTTGACCTCAAAACAGAGACTTGAGGGAAATTGGATGGGACATTTGGGCATGCACTACATGTTATCTAAGCTAATCATGCTGGAACTCCGGAGAACACCGTTTAACGTGATGATGCCATATGCGTTGCACATAAAAATGATACTAGCCAACACCCTCATAAATTTAGTAAACCTCCGAAGAACTGCAACATCTAGCCTTGGAATGCAACAATATACATGGCAGGACATGCTAACTGTCATGTGAGTTGATGGGCTTGACTACAAAGTAGATTGCCAGGCCAATAAGTGGCAACCTCATCCTAAAGTGATGGCTGTGGCATCACTTTGGGTCCTTTGTGATAATAATTTTGTATACTCAATCATTGCCTTGGTAATTTCCAACTTTATAACCACGGACAGCCTAGTCATCAGTGTAATGTGATGCTTTGACAACTGTTTTTAACATATTTCAAGAACAATTAGAGAACAAATCATGCCAACTTTAACTAATGATTGCTCCTCTGAGTGATTCGATGATTGCCAATATTCTTCTCTACCTGCTTGGGTTTCATGTCGTCTCCTTCTCACCTGTATACACGAAGTAGCGCATACATTTTTAGAGGATTCTCAATGAGTGACTTAGAGAGAGAGAGAGAGATTCCTTTGGTGTCCAACGTCTAATAGGAGCCATTATGTACTTGTTCATAGAAGTTGATTGCGAAATGCAATGGATGTAGGTTGCTTGGTTCGAACCATGTAAATCTCCATCCCCCTTTCCTGTTTAATCTTTGTTCCTATGTTGTTCATGCTTTTTTGATTAATTAGTGACGTCCCCTTACTCATCACCATCTGATGCACCTTTCTTAAACAGTTATTGCAAGTAACAATCATCATCTTCATTATTAATTACAGTAGTCGTTATTTTTCTATTTGTGCATTTTTATTTTTATTTTGCATTTTTTTGCTGCGTGCCTGTTTTTAGGTCCATGTGTGTATATATTGGTTTGCTGCGTGTCATAAGGAGAATTCGTTTAATCTTGCTATCTTTTCATGCACGTGTTCATGTGTCGAATTTAAGATTTGATTCTTCTTTCAGAAATACGCTATGCAACAAGCTTTCAAGACAATGATGGGGCAGATGGATACACAAAATAACCAATTCACTAATGCCGCCTTTTCTCCCGGATCACCTTTCCCCTTTCCACCACCTCCAGCTCCGGGTCCACCTCCTGCTCCGAGTCCTGCTGCATCGTCTTCTCAACCCGCCTCTCAACGTACTGTGATTCTCGATGCGCCTGTGACCAAACCCGAGTCCCCACCAGCCTCAGATGTCAAAAGCGACACGGAAGTTGATAAAGAACCAAAAAAATATGGTATGAAAAGACTTTTTCTTACTGCTGCCTACTATGAATCGCTGACACAGACACGTGACCCGACATATATCAAGACACGATATTTATAAAAAGAGGGCAAGGACATACATGTACATAATACTGAAAGAACAAATTACATTGTTCTGTTAGTTTAAAAATAGTTTTTTTTTTCTTACTTTACCCCAAGATAATTCTCTATTTAGAGATACCCCTCTACATGTCTCCCCCTCATGGATAAGGTACAAGCTAGTTGAATCACATGCGGGGATAATTTTAATTATTGAACATGTAGGAGGGTACCTCTAAATACTGAATTGTCTCGAGGGTAAAGAATCCCTTTAAAATACTTTACTTTCATCCCGTTAATTAGAGAGAATACATTTCAACAAATTCACAATGTGAGACCATATATTTTTTAGAGGGTAATTATATTGTAGTCCTTGAAATGTGTTTGAGCATGTCCTCTAGCACGTCCCAATGTGTCCAAGCATGTCAATAGTTAAAGAAAATTTAAGACACTTTCTAGGTGTGTTTGAAAGGTGTCCAAGAGTGTTGGTGTCCGGCACGCTACCTCCGGAAGAGTGTCGTTGCTTCATAGGCACGAATTCTCATGAAAAATCCATTTTGTTTTTCATGTAATTTCTAGCTTTTCTTATGATCTTCGTTTCTGTCTAACTTTGTCTAGATTCTCGAGTATTGAAGTTTTGATTATATATATATATATATATATACTTTACCCCCTAGATAATTTTGTATTTAGACTTACCTTACATGTTCATTAATTAGACTTACCCCTCCGTCATGCAACAGATAATACATAAGCTACAAGTGAGTTGATGCTCATGCGGGGGTTAAATCTGATTAATGAACATGTGCGTGGCAAGTCTAAATACTGAATTAAAGTAAAGAAAACCTAAGTTTGTCTTTTTTTTAATAATTTAATCTTTTTCAATTTTTTTTCCTGTTCAGATTCTAATGCGACTTATATCTGCAGCGTTTGTTGATGTTTCACCTGAAGAAACCATGCAAAATAACCCGTTTGAAAATTTCAAAGAATCAACTGAGACAGAATCTACAAAGGACTCTCCGTTTGCTAACCAAGTAAGAATTTGATGTTGAGCTACTGCTTAAGGCTGTGATATTCTATGTACACACACACGCGCACACACACACACACACACACACACACACACATTCTTTTAGATAACAAATAATTTGACTGTTTCATGTAGGCTACTCCAAATGGAGCTGCTTCCAATCCGTGGGCTGGTGCTTTTGAGGGGTCCCCACCTAGCCGTAAGTAAAAGAGTCCATTAAATTATCATTATCGATGCAATGAGATCTTCTAAAATATGTATGTCAAATAATAACAGTGGTTCTATTTTTGAATTTAATGGTAATAGACATATACTTTGGGTTGTTTCTGTGGTGCTAGTAGTTATTGGTTCATATATTCATAAAATGGATTGGTAACTTTTAGTCACAATTTTGTTGGTAACAGTCTTATCTTACAAGCCCAAAAGATAATCCTATTAGATAATTGATTATGGACTTTATGACAGCCTGAATAGAGCCAACTTGCAAAGGATGAGTTTGGAGAATATATATATATATATATATATAGGGAGAGGATCACAAGTGGGCCTAAAGGACCTTAAAAAAAAAATACCTAACAACCCATTAATTTTAATTCCTATGGTGTAATTGGTTCGTGCCAGCGACAACGGACACGCGTGTGACTCAAGACCCCCTTACCCCCTCATCCCTACCCCCACCATGGTAGACCACCAGTTTAAAAAAATTAAGTTGCTGGAATGTTTTTTCAGGGGTAAGGGCTGCCATGGTGGCGGTGGGGTGTAAAAAAAATATTCGATTGACGTGTGTCCGTTGCCACTGGCGCGGACCAATTACACCATAGGAATTAAAATTAATGGGTTTGTTGGTGTTTTTTTGTTAAGGTCCATTAAAAAGTCCACTTTTTCGGTCCACTTGTGATCCTCTCCCTATATATATATATATATAGTTTACAGATTTGCAATGAATAAATTCTAGACTCACGGTCCTTACACAGAGTGAAAGAACGAAAGAATTTACTACCAAAAAAATATTTTTTAATTTACCCCTACCTATTATGCCTAACTAGACATAGCCCCTACATGTTTATTAACAACACCAAACCCCCTCCCCTCCCCCACCCCCCACCCACCGACACACACACCACCAAATAATCTTTATTCTTTTGTTAAAGAACCTATCCAATTCATATTTACATTCCCCTCCATTTTACGGACAAAATTACCCATCCTCTATTTTTCCACTTCTCTTGCATCCCGGAATGCTCTTAACTGATCATTTGGTTAGTATTTTTGTGATTTTCGGGAATCCCAAATTGGTGAATTCACATAAGAAGTCTCATAATTTCATGTTAAGAGTTTATCACCATATGTGAATTCCTTTCCTAATGCTTAAATTTACATGTGAATTTACCAATTCCCCCCTCCCCCCCCCCCCCCCCCCTCTCCTGAAACTGCAAAAAGTTGAACGAAATGAGCACTAATGGGCAAGTTATAGATAAATAATGCCAATAAATTACGCTTCAATGATTAATTAAAAAGCAAGGAACCCTTTGAATAGCTGCCAAGCCAAGGGATGAGTTTGGGAGACTAGTCAAATATGTTAGGTCCCAAGCCCGTATTATGATTTTTTATGTCGATTCCAAAAACGACTAAAACAAATTATCTCAGGTTATTTCAGTAATGAGTTTTCGTGCCATTTTCTTACACATTACCTAGGCTACATCTCCGAAAGATCAAATTACAGGTCCGCCTTCTTCAAGGGTGGAGATTGAATTTCACACCACCAGTAGAAAAAAATTGATACCTCATTCGGTCACTGCCTCGTATGCTTTCCCTTTCACTCTTTCTGGCTCCTGGATTTTAGTTTTTGGAATCATTTACTAAAGAGAATTTCAGTGGACAGCTTTATTTGGTTCAATCTGTTATTTTTCACCCAACGAATGAAAACATATTCACACATAAAATTAGAAAGAGAAAGAAGCTAAAGAAAAAGATTCTCATTTCTTAGTTGCAAACTAGGGTTATAAGCTCCACGAAATTCAGCTTCAACAGAAACAATTTTACAGCGAAGAGATTAAGATTGACCTTAGTTTCCTCAATTTCCCAACATTCAAATCAGCTGAACAGTGAACCCGAGAGATCAAATTCCCTTAAAATCAGTACACTATAAAGATCTTCACGAATTGGTGATGTGAACACACAAATATCACTAAACTCAAATTATATTAATTGATTATGATTACATTGCTGGCCAATGGCCTTATTTATAGAGAAAAACCAACTAGAGACCAAATTCTACCACATAACTAATAGATAAGCCTAGATAACTACGGACTTTATTTAAGAAATTTGAAATAACCTAGGGATTAATTGATAGATTACAACTAAAAAAAGGAAAATTCTCTCTCCTCCCAGCTGGGGCTGTACATTCACATCACTTGACCTCCAACCTTCAAAATCCCAAAAATTACTTTATCAATGCCCAAAAGGTTCTCAAATAAGCTCCCAAAGTTTCCGATACCTAGACAACAAAAAAAACTATTTTATATTACTTTTTTATATTTTTTTATATATTAGATTTCTTGGAAGCAGTTTGAGAGAGTTCTCCTTTCAATTGCAGATTTGAGGTTGGGATTTTTGGGGAAGGAGAAGAATTGGGGAAGGAGGGGATTTCAGTCCAGTAAAAAGGGGGAGGGTGGACTTTAAATAACCTGTACTTATTCTTTCTGAAAACATTATCTAAGTTCTTTATTGCAACACATGTTTGTAGGCAAATATACTTCACTTAAACACCGTATGTTTCATGACATGTACTAGTCTTATTAGAGAATAGGATCCGGTGAGAATGAAGGAGTGCATAGGGGCCAAATTGTTCTACCACTGAAGTGTACTCTTTCTTATTTGTATCTCTTTTATTATTTAAATTAGTATTTTGGTCAGAGGGTAATGTTCCTTTGGAGTTTGTTACGGTGCCCTCTTTAGTCTTTTTTACCTTTTGCGGTTATCTTCGTTAGAAAGATAACTTTAGCCTATAAATAAGGCCTTTGGCTCACCGTTGTATTAACTTATCACACTTTGATATAGTTGAGGGAGAGAGTTTTTAATTTGTGCTAGCTCTTGTGTGCCATTTTTCGTGTTACGTTAAGATCTTTTATAGTTGGGTTTTAAAATACCGGTTTGAAATTTATAGTCGCAACAGATCTCATCTTTGTATTAAGCGGTCCTGCTTTTGTATACATTTAGGTCAGCATTTGTTGTTTCTTTTTGCTTTAGGGTACCTGATTACACTTATTTTAGTTGTAGATCTCTTTCTCTCTCATTTTCAAACAAAATGTTTCAGTTTCTCTTGTTGCAAAAGTTATGATGAAAAAACTAGTAATTGCATTACAATTGAGCATATGATAGTATGGTTTGGGAGTTGAAAATGTGATCGATGTCTACGTGCACTTTACTCTAAGAACTGCAGTTCTTGTTAATATATACATGCTTATAGATTTTGTTATCTTGTTTTATCATATTGCGTGTTGCCTCCTTGAAGTGCCTAAGTAAGCTCTTATCCATTTATTGCAGAAAATAAAAATCCCGTCATGTCAGTGGAAGCTTTGGAGAAAATGATGGAGGATCCAACAGTGCAAAAGATGGTTTATCCGTAATATACCCGTTACCCTTCTAATTTCTTTGTACTCCTTTTAAGTGTCTGTCTAGTGCGTTGAATTTAAGCCCCTTGTTTGTTCTTACTTCGTAATGCATTCACATCATCTTACAAAGTATCGATGAATATCTTGTGGGCGGGGCGAGGTCAGAGTTTTTTTAAAGGGGGGTTAAAGAAAATTATCAAAATTGATTTATATATTTTGACATTATTAAAAAATGAGGGATTCAAATTCTAATACTTAAAAACTCAACTCAACTCATCCCTTCCTCAAGGGTCGGCTATGTGAATCCTATTTCTCCGTTCTGTTGAGCACAATGCCTTCCTTGGTTAAACTACACGATATCACGTCCTTAACAATCTTTCACCATGTCAATTTACGTCCACCTCCTACCCTAGCATTCCCATCAATATTAACTATATCACTCTTCTTATCGAATCACTTCCTGATCTTCGTTTAGCTTGTCTAAATCAAGTCAATTTGCTCTCATTTTATCTAGTATAGGAGCTATTTCTACAATTTCATTAAATTTTTCATTTTTTATTTTATCATTTCTAGTTTTACCACACATCAATCTTTAACCTTCTTATCTCCGCCACACTCATTTTATGAATATATTGCTTCTTAGTTGCCCAACACTAATCCCATATAGCACCCTTGAACATCACAGGTGTACACTCATCACATAATAACATCATCGTTAATACCTCCTTCTCTTGTATGGAGCCTAAATAGCGAAAATGACTATTTTTATTTTTAGGGATCTCAGTTTCCTAAATTTCACTCCATCCTCTCTTTTGCTTCATCGTTGCGAAAATCACTCCATATACTCTGTTTTGATCCACCCTGGTTTAAACTCTTTTGCTTCTTGGGTGTCACTCCCACTACAAATGATTTTTTTCTTTCTAAATAAATTTGTTACCTCTTCTCTATTTATTTGAAAAACATTACATATAATACTAATAAACTATGAAGCACGGATACGGTTGTCGTGTCCAACTCGACACGCACACACCGACACGTTAAATTAAAAAAAATTGGACACGACATGCCGGGAACGCGGATACACAAAAATATATATTTTAATAATATTCCATGTCTACTTCGTTCTATTTGCACTAAAAAAAGTACTAGTCAAACTAATTGTCTAATTATCTAAAATAACATGGTCAAATATGTTATAAAAATATTTAAACTATAAGCCAGTAGTTATATACTCACATAAAGTCTTGTATCACAACTAACTCCATTGCTAAGCAAAATAACAAGTAAAAATCAATATACAAAAAGAAATCCATTCTAAACAAAAATATTAATAATTTCAATGAGCTAAGTAAGTGCTTTAATGCTCCTCATTTATCACCATCTCCGACTAGACCAAAAATTTAATCATCACTCCCATAACTGTCCTAGAAGTGTCTGCGGAGTGTCCTAGAAGTGTCTTGACTTTTTTTAAATCTCAAATCAGTTCGTCATGCCACGTGGCATGCCGGAAGAGTGTCGTACGGGCGTCGTGTTCGCGAGAGTGTCCGACACGGGTACGCCACCTCCGACGAAGTGTCCATGCTTCATAGCTAATAAGGAAGGGGTTGTTGGGTGTCGCAATATTCATTCCATGGTATTTTCATATGAGGTGTAATATTTCTAGTTTTAAGCTCTTTTTCCTGATTATTATTCATTAATTCGATATTTCCTTAGAATATGAACTTCTTTACGGTGAGTTTGGTTACGAGTTGAAAGTTAATAATACTTTTTTTCTTCATGGTTTTGCAGCTATCTACCAGAGGAGATGAGGAATCCTACTACCTTTAAATGTTAGTCCATCTTTCCAAATATTTTCCTTTATGAATCTCAGACTTGGTTTACTTCAAAACGATTTATTTGGTCGTGTACATGATGATTTATTATATATACATATGAAAAAATTGGAATATCTGTTCGTAAGTATTCGGCAAATGCACGATTACTGTTCCCATTTGTTCCTATGGAGGCATGAACATGGAAAATTTTCTACGCTTTCCATTTATTAGTTAATTTTATGTTTTTTTTACTTTACCCCCTCTGATAATTCGGTATATAGACTTATCCCCAACATGTTCTTTAGACTTCCGAACAACAGATAATGCATGAGGTACAAGTGGTCTGATGCACATGTCTTCCCTGGGGATGGGAGTCATGTCTAATTAATGAACATGTAAGGGTATGTCTAAATACCAAATTATCTCAGGGGGTAAAGTAGAAAAACCCGTTTTTATTTTCAGCTAATAGGATGTTTGCTTAAAATTACCACAAATATTTGGCACTTGTGGCAACATTTGATTTGTTCCCTCAGTATTATTTATTTTACTCACTATTGCATACTCTTGTTTCTTGGTGTTAATTAGTGACTATCAAGGTTGCTGGTATAGGTTAATTGTTGAGCTATAATGCTCTCTATTCATTACGTTTTGAGCTCACAGTAATATAAAATCAAAACGCCTATGAAATCAAACTTTCAAAATGCCTATGCAAAACTAAATTTTGTTACATATTTGAAAACAGGGATGCTACAGAATCCGCAATACCGTCAACAGCTGCAAGACATGCTGTAAGTATCTCTCTTGAAATTATGTCTATCATGCATTGATTTATTTGCATTTTGTGACGATTATTACTCATATATTTCTTTTGTTTCATGATATGGTTTTTTAAGTAACCGTTTCAATTAAAATGTTTCACTTTTCAAAAGTGTTTTGAATATCTCGTTTGTGCTCCTTTAGAATGTTGCTTGTTGTCAATCAATACATAAAAGTATACATAATACATATACAGAAAATTTCAGTAAATTTTTGCTTCATCAAGTATTCATTTGTTTATATAATAATATGGCTACATGATATGATAAAGTATTCTTTGCTTAAATCAATTTTAAGAGCTTAGGCTGCGTTTGTTTTTTCGTCTGAAATTTGAATCAGAGAAATTTGTTTGTTTTTATGTCTGAATGAACTTCTGAATTATTTAGACCGATTCATATTCAGAGTTCAAAGGTAATTTTATGTCTTAACCATTAAGTGGCAAATATAGTCATTAGACTCTTAATCATTTTAAAAAACAAACACTATTTGGTACCTAGTAAGTCTGAATGGTTCGAATTCAGACTGAAGAGGTAAAACAAACCACCTCTTAGTGGTGACTTTACAATATATATTTGCCATTCTTTGTTTCTCATTTTGTTTAATGACATATTAATTGTTTGATGCTATAAATTTCTAATATCGGATTTCTAAATCCAAGCCGCAAATGAGTTGCTATATATATATGAACCCATTTCGCGTATGTTAGAATCTTTTTTCACTAAGGTTGCGTTTAATTGACGTTAAATTTTTTTTCAATGGAAAATTCTACTTTACACTCATTTTTACTTTTGTAGTGTATGTTCCCTAATCTATTCAATGGGAACAATAGTCTTATAGGTGACATGTGCTCCATTTCCCCTTATTTTTCACCATAAACATTTCTTACCCACCCCTATAGAATTAAATTCCATGGAAAATTGGAAAAACAAGAGAATGTCTCACCATCTTTTCCCAACTTTTCATAAAAATGAAAATTACAATTAACATGTAGAGAATGCATTATAATAAGGGTAAATTACAATAAACCCCTTGAACCATAGCAGTTTTACACATCACCCCCTGATCTAAAAACCAACAAAGTGCCCTCCTAAACTATTGAACCGTGAGAACCAACACATTTTTGTTGAATAAAGCTAATAAAAATTTGATCTTGTCGATCAAAATTGTTATTTTTATAACAGAAATGTGTTAGTTGTCGTGGTTCAATAGTTTAGGGGTCAGTTTATCGTTTTTTTTGGATCAAGGGGAATCTGTAAAACTGCTTTAGTTGATGGGGTTCACTGTAATTTACTCTTACAAAATTAAACATATTTTAGTCTAAAATCAATCTAAGGATATGATTACATAGTTCAACCGTAAGACTTTTGCCTTCGTGATAAAAAAGTATGACCGATACAGTTACAATACAATGGTACTTGCGATACAGCCATGTGATACGTATCTTTTTGTTGCTGTATCACAACGTACGCTACGTATTGCATATTTGTACTATACTAACGACTATGGTCTTATGCAGTCTAATCTCCAAAACTAATTAAAAAGATTCTCGGTTTTTTCAATAATTGCTTTTATTATTTTCAGAAATAATATGGGAGGAAGCACTGAATGGGACAACAAAATGATGGATTCGTTGAAAAGTTTTGATCTTAGCAGTCCTGAAGTCAAGCAACAATTTGGTAAGTTTTATATAGTCCATGTAGAGTGAATATTTCTCGAAATGAGAAATATAAGGGTAATTGTAGTTTGGGCCTAAAATATTGCATATTTAAACGTTAGGGGTCGTTTTCACTTTTTGCAATGTTTTTCAGTATTTTTTGCGACATTTTTTCTCTTAAAAGAGTCGCACAGAGTGAAAATAGCCTCCCAAAGTGAAATATGCATAACTTTGGAACCAAACTATGAATACACATAACTGCTGGACCCAAAAATGCAAATAACCCTTAAAATTGAGACTATTTTTTCACGGTGGAGAATTGTTCTCTCTCACGCACGCACGCACGCACGTACACACACATATATAAGCAGAACATACACATTCATGCAGATTTACGTCTCTCTCTTTCTCTCTCTCACACACACACACACACAGACACACCCCATTACAGACTTTCACACATAAAAGATTGTGAAATGCTTACATGCATTCGTTCTTAAACAATCAGCCAAAATGAAGAAAAATGCAGCTCCCAGTTTTAACAGATGCACGTATTTTCTTATTTCCGAATATTTTTCATGGAAAATGAAAACTAGAATAGAGATGACACTGGGAACAGAAAACAGAAAAATGATTCTTAAGGCCCCTATTTATATGGATATTCAATTGCCTGGCTTTCCTTTCGTGGGAGTAATTATTGTCACGTACGTATTTGCACAAAACTAAGATTAGAGTTTGGTTCCTCGTTTTCTCTTAGTTTATTACAAACTCACTTTTTCATATGTACTCTAGCGCGTGTCTATTGTAATCTCTCTTTTAAGTTTATTGCAAGAAGAAAGTACATATACATTATGTATGAAAATAATGCTAAGGTATGGCAATGAATAACAACGATTTGCTTTTTCTCACATTTTCTATTTTGTTACGGACTTCTAGTTACGTTTGGTAGAGAGCCCAAAACTTCGACTATAAATAAAACTAGAGTAATACTATTTTACCAAGTTTATGTCCCAAGTGCATTAATTGATTTTACCCACATTTGAGGTACAATATTTTAATGCACTTAAGATACAAACTTGGTAAAAAAACTTGGAAACTATGTTAAGGGTAAGGAAGTTTCTCTGATTATTAACTATAAAAACTGATATTCAAGGGTATGTTTTGGTAGTTAAAAAGGCGAAAACTTTTTTGAAAAGTTGAAGAAACGCAATAGAAAAACCAGAAATTTATGAAAATGTTCGATAAATGTCAAATTCCTTTTTACATATTTTCATTCAGAAATTTTTCACCTCTCAATTATTTTGACAATCGAATTTAGGAAAGTTTTGGTTTTATTTGTCTTAAAAAAATAGGTCCTATGTAATAGGACCTATGATCTATATAAACTCTTTTAATTTTTTCGTTTTAGTGAGAAAATATTAGAAGTTGTTCGAGGACGTTAATCATTCACTAAAATGATTGAAAAAAAATTCTCCTTAATTATTTATTTACTTTGTGTGTGTAGAGATCATATCAAAATGGTCCATATCTAACTATTTCTCACTAACCCATTATTTCTTCGGCTAGAGATTATAGTCTTTCAAGTCTCCATGACTTAGTCAACTTAGTGGAAATTCCATAATTTAAACTTCAGTCAGTTGTCCCTGCTTTTGATAAAATTTAGTGTCACGTCCCTAACAGTGCGCGGACCGCAAACTAAAGTTAAGAAAAATGTACTTTTCATTAAAGTGTCTTTACATTAGAGACGAAAACCTAAGCGCACCTCTTTTTCTCCTGTAGTGGATATTCTTAATACTGAATTTTCTAATTTGTTTATATGTTTTTATATTAATTCATCTAATTATATTGATTTAACGCTTAGTATTGCAGACTATATGTTTTTTCTTATTTTTTTTAATTATAATTCATATACCGCAGATCAAATTGGGCTTACCCCCGAAGAAGTTATTTCGAAAATAATGGCCAATCCCGAAGTTGCCATGGCATTTCAAAATCCGCGAGTTCAAGCAGCCATCATGGATGTATGCCTTACCTTTTGTACCTCTTTTTAAAGATTGTTTTTATATGTTTATTCAAGGGCTATTTTATAAATAAAGGAGTTTGACCCCACAAAGCGTCACAATAGCGTCAAATGTGCCTCAAAAGTGATGAATGGGGTGGAACTCAAATTTGTTAAAAAAATTGGGGTGGCTAAGTGAGCAAAAAAGAAAATGGATGTTCAACTTGATATTACCCTTAATTTAATTATCTTTTAATGGCAATATAGTCTAACACAGTGTCATTTTTTTGCAGTGTTCACAGAACCCTATGAGTATTGCGAAGTATCAAAACGACAAGGAGGTACGTTTAAATGTTATTTCTCGACATGTTTTCTATCGTACATGTTTAAACCTAGTTAATTAAGAAAATTAAAAAAATGAAATATAAAATAAGAACAAATGAATCACTTGCACCATATTTGTCATTTGTCTCATATTGAAAATTCTATGTATCACGTAAATTATCGTCAGTTATGGTGCTAAACGTAAAACTTTTTGTGAAACAGTTAAGTTTGGGAGTTTTTAATTTTTAAGGGACAAATGGGGGGCCTTTGTAAAAAAAAAGATGCTTGCTCAGAAATTAGTTCATCGTGTTTTCTTACCAAAAAATTGCAAGTTCATTTTTTTAGACCAAACAAATTAAATTCACTTATTTATTTATTTATAGTAGAAGAATTATTTTAGAAAGCGATACTGTCCTATACATTACGACATATACAAACCAATACAGAGCTACTTGTGATACAATCATATGATACATATCTTTTTGTTGTTATATACGGGTTAGGCTTCTGTGAGATCCTTCAACAAAGACCTTAATGTGGACCAATTTTTTTTAAAATAGTAAAAAAATATTTTTGCCTGATTTTTTTCAGAGTATCTAAACATTTTATGGATGCTCCAAAATATATTTTTACTATCTAAAAAAAAATCGGTCAGTATATATTGTTTAAGCAAGCTTATTATAACTGATTTTTTTTTTTAAATAGTAAAAAGAATTTGGGTTGATTTTTTTTACAGGGTATCTTTACATTCCCAAAATATTCTTTTTATTATTTTAAAAAATTTGATTCGCATTTAATGTCTTCACAGGATTATAGTTATATGAAGTAAAGAATATTCTAACTTTCATTTTTTCTTTCATATTTTTTCAGGTTATGGACGTTTTCAATAAAATATCAGAATTATTTCCTGGGGTGACCGGTCCACCATAATTTTCTTAGTTTGCTCTAGATATGCAGTTTAATTTCTTTTTTTTTTGGCTGGAAATGAGTGAGATAGGAGCTGAATATGAATTGAATTTGTGCCATGTCCATATAAATAAAAATATGGAGATAAATTCAGCTTCATTGTCATATTTATAAGGCTGCAAATGAGAGTGCTAGCAGTTCACAATGGAATGGCTAGAAAGAAGCCTCTTCTTCACCCTTGAAGTGTTTTTTTGATGTCTTAGGGTTTGTGTAAGGTTTTTATAAGTGGTTTTGAAACAATTGTTTAGCTATTAAGTTATGGTTTTCTTATTTGTAGAGGTAAACTAACTTGTACTCTGAATATCTTTTTCAAACTATAATTTCCTTTGGGTTTTCTTGGGGGCAGAAAGGGTCAAATTTCCTGGTAATAACTCTAGAGATCTGTTTTTTTTTTTATTTAACTTGTGGTGTTAAAAGTGCATTTTTGAACACCAAATGCATCAAGATTTTGGTTTCTTTTATTGAATCTGTGGATAAACTGGGACCATAGATAAGCCAGTTTACACCAATTATAGGGTAAGTTTGGTTTCAAATTTAGGATGTTGGTAAAATATATTTTGATTTAAATAAAGGTAAAAAATTGCGCTATATTGCTCAAAGTCTCAGCTAATTTAGTGTATTGATTTGCCGTCCAACAAGTTCGGAACTACCAAAAAGGGTAATAATGCACTTATATTTTTAAAATGGGGAAATATATAGTTTTTTGATCAAAACATTCGTGTACTTTTAAATTTTTTATAAAAAGAGCGACCGCAGGGTTTCCCATTAGTAATCAATAACAACGTTCGTATTTCCGTTAGTAATACGAACGATAGGACTGTAAAACGAATCAAGCAATTAGAGTTTCGCTCGTGTTTGTTAAAAACAAAAATCTCGTTTGAGACATGATCGTAAATAAATGATCCAAGCTTAGAATGTATTTTTAAGCTTGTTGAGCTTGGTTAGATCACCAATAATCATATGAAATTGGTGTAAAATAGCCTAACTTTTTGAGCGTGGTTCGTGTTTGTTTGTTTAGAAGCTAGTTCGAGCTTGACTCGCAAGATAAATGAACCGAGCTTAAATATATTTTCAGGCTCGTATATATTTACAAATCAAGTTTGAGCAGCCTTAAGCTCGGTTCGGAGTCATTTACACTCCTAACTAATGGGAAACGTAACAATTCCCCTTTTTGTAATTTTTTTTCAGAGTACATTGGTGTTTTGATCTTGATCGGAGAAGAAGTATAATCTCTTTGATTAAAAATATGGGAAAGCATATTACCCTTTTTGATATTTAACCCTCTATTTTATTTTATTTATTTATTTTAAGTTCAAGCAACATTTGTCCAGCGGTCCCAACTTTTCATTATATATTTTTATCTTTTGTTTGTGAAGAAACAAAACAAAACCGTCCCAAATTTAGAAATTACAACTACATATTTTTATGATTTTTTTGGTTTAATTCCATGTCCAAAGTTTTGTTAGCTCCCCTTCCATCTATTTTTTTAGATTGTATTAAGTCTCATAACCATTCAAAATCTTTCTCAACTGTCTCTTTCTTTTTTCGCAGAGAATAACACTTGTTTCAAATTTGTTACAATGGGATCATAGACTAAAAAAAAAATATGAGATTGGGTACAAATGAATCTTTAAAAGTAAAATTAAATACTTAGTTGTAAGCATGTATCATTTGTTCTCGTTCAGTGTATATATATATTCCCATTTCATGAACAACGAAGTTGGGGAAATGAAATTTATTCTACTCTACATCCATTGGATGCTTTCTTTTGTAATACAGTCGGATGACACAGTTAAAGAAGCCAATGCCATGTTATTTTTTAGAATTAATAGGGTCCTTTTTCAAGGGGGAATCATATAAAAAGGGGACAAAATGTGATCAAATGTGATATTTTTATAATTTCAAAATTATAATCATTAATTTTAAAATTTATTGCGGGTCTAAAAACACATTGAATGAATGTTTTGTGGTGTTCTGACTTTAATACTGAGCTCATTTTTACCAGTTTTTTTCCACTTTAAAAAGCACTTATTTCATTTCACTACACTTGATTTTTTTCCCCAGTTAACAATGCCACCGTTTCTTGTGGACAATTCTATGAGTACTGGTGCGCAAGGCTTTTTTTTTTTTTTTTGAGAAAAGCAATTTTTGTTTTCTGAAAAATCAATAAGTAATTTTATTTTCTCCTAATTGATGCGGCTACTGTGCACGTTATTTGTAGGGGAAATGTAATATTTTTATTAAGAACTATTTGTTTGATTACAGATAGGCGGCAGGATATATATCTGATCTTAAAGTGATTTAGTCATTTAAATAAAAATTGAAGCAGTAATAAATTATAATGTCTATAAGCTATGCAAGAGAACGATGTAACTGCAAATTCTAAACGCCCAATAGTTTAATTTTAACAATGTATTATAACACAATCTATTTTCTTAAAAATAAATGTTCAGAGAACAAATATTGTTTAGGGATCCAAGTTCACTTAGACCTCCTCTTAATGCATGTAATCCTTTTCAATGAGTGAACTCCTGTTTTTATTAAGTAATAATAGGGAGACCTATATTTTAAAATTTATTTTTCTTGTGATGTCAAATCGATTGGAATTGAGAAAATTCTGTTATATTGTTACAAACATACGATTCATAGGGAGATAGAGAAATAGGTTGAACCGAGCACCTGTGTATCATGTCACCCTTCAAAAGGAGGGGAAAATATTACATTATATATATATATATATATATATATAACATATTTAAATATAAACAAATCAATTTCTATTTATTTATTCTAATTTATTTTAGAACATATCACTGGATTTAAAAAAAATGGTCCGAAGAATGAATCTTCATAGTGTTGCACTTTTTATTTATTCTAATTTTTACATTAAAAAACCACTAAAAAGTACTTTTTTGCAACCAAGCGGGGCCCTTTTTTTTGTTTCTCCGATGGTTGTATTAAAAACACCACTATTTTTACCTTCCCACACGGCAACATTGCTTAAAAGCGGTTGTAATTTCCAGAAATGACAATAGGGGTGCCTTTAGCGAAACGCCTTTTACAAATCATGTCATAATTTTTTTTATAATTATAGGTCCTACATTTACTTAGGTGTGTCAAGCGTATAAAATCACTACTATAATATAAATAACTATTATCACTACATTTGAAGATACATATAATTATTTGTCTAACCAAAATAATTATATGTAAAAAATCAACAATTTTTATGGATTCAAATAAATTCACTCTGTCGAAAAATTATTTTTCACGCTTTATTTATAAGAGATTAACATTTCGTAACTGCATGAGTATGCACATAAAATACAACTTACTATTCACAAAACAACATTAACTAAAATTTTAGTAAACAAATGAATACAGGATTTTTAGGTACCAAAAAAGGTGGAGAGCCTCTCGAAAAAAAAAAAAAAAATCAGAGGACCTAGTTTGCACCCCCTCTCTCTCTCTCTCTCTCTCTCTCACACACACACACACACACACACACACATGTGTGTGTGTGTGTGAGAGAGAGAGAGACTCATATACATACCAAACGGTACATATCGCTTGTGCAGAGCCAATTTATAAATGATTTTGGGCTGAGTTTTTTATGTGGTATTTAAACATTTCGGGGGAGCCATATAAAAAAAATCAGGACAAAAAACGTTTTTTGCTATTTTAAAAAAACCGGTCAAACTTTCGCAGCTTTTAAAACAATTTAAAAGCTGCAAAAGTTTGACCGATTTTTTTAAAATAGCAAAAAACGTTATTTTGAGTTGATTTTTTTATTGGGTTCTATTGAAATATTAAAACATCATATAAAAAAATTCAACCAAAAAATAATTTTTTAACTATTTTAAAAAATTTATATGTACCGTTAGTATGTACAGGAGACTCTCACTATATATATATATATATAGCCCAATATCATGCAGCCCATATTTTCCCCAACTTGACAAAAACCCATATTTCCCCCCGCATGAAATTTTATTCATGATAAAATATCGTGCATGAAATATCATACATCAGATGTAATATATAGCCTATCTCCCTCTCTCAGCCCAACATCATGCAGCCCATATTTTCCCCAACTTGACAAAAACCCATATTTCCTCCAGCATGAAATTTTATGCATGATAAAATATCGTGCATGAAATATCATACATCAGATGTAATATATATATATATATATATATATATATATATAGAGAGAGAGAGAGAGAGAGAGAGAGAGAGAGAGAGAGAGAGAGAGGGGCAGGTTCCTGTGCACACTAAGTTTGCACACTAAGTTTGCACATTACCTTTTAAAAGTGTGCAAACTTAGTGCTGGCGCACACCAATTTTTTTATGTGATATTTTAACATTTCAACGAACTCACATAAAAAAAATTAGCTCAAAAAAACTTTTTTTGCTATTTTTAAAAAATCGGTCAAACTTTCGCAGTTTTTAAAGGGCTTAAAAACTGGGAAAGTTTGACCGATTTTTTAAAAATAGCAAAAAAAGTTTTTTTGAGCTGATTTTTTTTATATGGGTTCCTTGAAATGTTTAAATATCACACAAAAAAAACCAACTCAAAAATAATTTTTTTACTACTTTAAAAAAGTAATGTGCAAACTTAGTGTGCAAACTTAGTGTGCACAGGAACCTGCCTCTATATATATATATATATATAAGGAGAGGTCAAAAAATGAACATAAAAGATGAATATTTTAATGAAACTTAACAAAAAAAATACCTTAACAACCCATTAATTTTAATTCTTATGTTGTGATTGGTCCGCGCCAGCGGCAACGGACACGCGTGTGACACGCGAGTGGGGTGGGTGGGGGGTAAGGTGTGTGTATTAAAAAACACGCGTGTCACACGTATATCCGTTGCCGCTGGCGCGAACCAATTACAATATAAAAATTAAAATTAATGGGTTGTTAAAGTGTTTTTTTTAAGGGTCATTAAAATATTAATATTTTAGGTTCACTTTTGAACTTCTCCCTGTATATATATACTAGCGGATGTCCGTGCCCGAGGGCACGGCGATAAATTTGCCCCCGTGATAAAACTCAGCCCATAATAACATGCCTTTTAAAAAAAAAAGACTTTAAAAAAATATTTAATTTTTTTTAATAAAAAAATAAAAAAATAATAATATATGTATGTATGCATGCAACACATAAAATGCCATGCATGTTTATCATGCATGAATTACTATTCATAACACCATTGTCCCATATATATATATATATATATATATATATATATATATATATATATATATATATATATATGCTCTTGTACGGATCAATTCGCATTTTAAGAGTGGGGACCGGACACGTGTCACCTTGCGGTGACCCAGAAAAGAGAGAGTGTGTCTATAATTTAACAAATAATTTCTAGGGTCACTTCTAAGTGACATATATCCGGTCCGCACTCTTAAAATGCGGACTGGTCCGCAGAGGCGGATCTAGAAATTTATTTTGGGTGGGGCATAAATCATTGCCGAGGCCGCCCCCGATTTTTTTTTTTAGGTTAGAAATTTTTTAGGGGTAAAAATTTGATTTTTTTTTCTTTTTTGGGGTGAGGCACAACTCTAAATTTACAATTTTTGTATGGTAAAATTTTCAATTTTGAGATTTAGGGTGGGGCACTTGCCCTACCTCCCTTCCACATAGATCTGCTCCTGCTGGTCCGTACAAGAGTATTATTATATATATATACAGTCCTGCTCTTGTGCGGATTAGTCCGCATTTTAAAATACGAACCGGACATATGTCACCTGGCGGTGACCCAGAAAAGAGAGAGAGTGTGCCTATAATGTAGGCGATAATTTCTAGGCGCACCGTTAGGTGACACATGTTCGCTCCGCATTATTAAAATGCGGACTAGTCCGCACATGAGCATTATTATATATATATATATATATAATTTAATTTGTAAAACGACAAAATATTAAGTATTTTGGATTGAGAAAAAAGTACATTTTTTCCTAAAATTCCTAAAAATAAAGAAGGATATGTGGATACTTTTGAGATAGTTGTTCTATAAGAAAAAAACAAATGTGTAAACTCTTCTGTCACTGATTTATATCATAGGTTGAGGCCATCTACATATCTCTTTTTGAAAACGACTTTAACAGATTAAGCTCACCACAATATAAAAGGACAAATGAATGTATATATACACACAGAGACACACAAACATATATTTAACAATTTCCTTTTCATAGTCGACCCACTTTCCACGATATTACTAAAAATTAGATCTTTTTTGGTTTTATGGGTGACACGTTACTATTTGTTATATTTATAGATTATTTCCTCCAATATAACCATATCCACATATGTGAAAATGTCACATCAAAATGTTTAAATGGTATTTTACCACTTAAATTTGGACCATGCTCCAGATTGTGGTGATGAATGGTTACGTCTAGCGACAGTTGAATTGTCTAAGGAGGTGAAGAAATGATTATCCTAGCACTTGAATTGATATGAGTGGAAAAAATAAAATGGAAAGGAGAAAAAGAATAATAAATATTTTTTTATAAAAGGTCCAAGTCTTAAGGAAAATTCTATTTGTACCGAGGATTCGTACACAGTCGTCTATACATATGTGTTGTGTTTGCATTGATTCATATCTTGAGTGGACCCAAGACATGGACCAATATGGACACGACACGTCAGTCTGTACAGATGATTCTGCACGAATCCTCTGTACGTGTAGAACTACTCAAGTCTTAAATTTCACAAGAAAAGAGTGTAATTAATACACGATAGAATTAATATGACACTCTAAGACTCTTTATTTAAAATTAATTTTTTAATTATAAAATATATATTTATTGACTATAACATGTTAATATAAAAGAATGATCAAAACTTGGTAATTAATATAGTGTATGGTGATATTTTTAATTAACACAAATGTCAAAGATATAAATTATATCAACAATATGTCAAATTTAAGAAATTTATATATAAACACCATCTACGTTACGTCACGAATCCAACGGTGTTTTTTTCATAATTTTTTGAATTTTATATAAAAGTGATGATTTTTCAAAGAATTTAACTAATTAATTAAATGTCATCTGCACAACACACGCCGCTTTCCATCACAACTTTTATACTCGGTTAGATTTTGGGTGAAATTGATTCAAATAGAAACTTTGAGTTGTATGCGCTACTTTTGAAACATTAGGTACTCAAGTAATAATTCGATCAAACTTTAAGGGACTAAATTGCAAATAATCTATTAATAAATAAATAAATTAAAATTAAAAGGAAGAGAGGAAGAATAAGAAAAGTGCTCCATGGTCTGTTTGGTTCGAGGTGATAAAGTTTTAACCGCGGTGAAAGGTAAAAAGATGAAATGCTTTTTCATATATTTGAAAGTAATTTATTTGTTGATTTAAAATTGTGAATAAGTCCATATTCTATAATTATGTAACTTTAAACAAAAATATTGAACAAAATTTAACTCTATATACGTAAAAATATATTTCACCATTTTATTTTTCAAGGGGGTGAAAAATATTTTAACCTGAACCGAACGGATTCAACTACCGCGGGAATTAAAATTTTCCTTATCTAGTTCTTTGTCCTAACACTTGCGAGTTACTTGCCATAATTCTATCATGCTTAGTGATTTGAAAATAATAATTTGACAAAACCATTATGCTAATTAAGATTTTTTTTATATAAAATTCCCCGTGCTTTGCAGATGGTTTGAGTACAATCAATCGGTTTGCTAAAGTGGTGTTCATGATATTTTTATATAAAAAAGAATTCAAATTCTTTCGAAAATCAAAAGTTCTTAAACCTTATATTCTTCAAATTTGAAAATTTTAGGATAGTCAGTTTTCTTAGGAATATTGGAATGTTCCAAATTATATATTTATTTAAAAAAAAATAAAAAAAAGAATAAAAATAATAAATATGTGGTATATACTTCATTTTTAGAAAGTGACAATAGTAGGGGTGGTAAACGGACGGATACGGATCGGATACCAAGTTTTTCTTATCCGTATCCGCTATCTAGATACAATATCCATATCCGTATTCCTATCCCCCCGGATAATTAAAACAACTATCCGTATCCGTATCCGCTCGGATACCTCGGATTCGGATAATATCTGTATACGTTTACATTATTTAGCCATCGCAAAAAATAACTATTAAAAAAATAACAATAAACTGTCCATGTAGAATGAATTTTAGGGACTGTTTTTTTTTATTATAACATTAGTTTGATTATACATATATTTTATATTTTATATTCCAGTATACTGTAAACAATCAAATAAAAAGAGGTATGATGGTGGAATCAAATAAAAGATGTTTAAACAATATAAAATATACTTTATATTTTATATTGTTTAAACATGAATTGAGGGAGTGCATGAATCGCTTAAACATGAACTGAGGTATAAATGGATCGCTGAACATGAATCGCTGAACACATCTTTTGTGGTGAGGTGAACAAAAGATATGAACAAATGGAAAACAAAAGATGTGGGAAGCAGCGCTGTATACCAACTCTCTTTATACCAAGATCCAACAAAAAAATTATAGGAATCAACTCTATGTATACCAAGATCCAACAAAAAAAATACAATACCTGTTGGCTGTTGGATAGGGGAAGCAACTGGTAGCGCTGCGTGTTGGCTGCGTGAGAGAGGCTGTGTGTTGGCTGCGTGTTAGATGTTGGATAGGTGAAGCATCTGGCTGTCACTGCGTGAGAGAGGAAGGGTTTCGACGGGAGAGAGGAAGGGTTTCGGCGGGAGAGAGGAAGGGTTTGGGTTGGCTGCCGCTGCGTGTTGTTCTGTTTTTGGTTGATGAGCGACTTGCGTTTTTAGTTTATTGGGTTAGTTAGATTTTAAGGTTTTCATAATTAAACTTATACCCCCAACTGTTATTTTAAGTGTTAGTTTACACCTAAAATATTATATAACTAGTATTTTAAACTAATGTTAGACGGATACGGATATACGGTAAAACGGATATCCGGTAAAATGGATACTTGCATCGGATACGGATTATCCGTGTTGGATACCAGTACTATCCGTATCCGTATCCGTTTTTTCGGATATTTTTATAGAGTATCCATATTCGTATCTGTTTCCATTTTCTCGGATAAATATTCGCAAATTCGGAATCGAATATCGGACGGATGCGAATTTCGAATATCCGTTTACAACCCTAGATAATAGTAAAAACAACATAATCAAATGAATTTACCTATGTTAAGAATTCATAAATATTATGATATAAAACGTTGTCATTAACAAAAAAAGACCTTTCCCATATAAATTTATATATGTCTTGACCCTTTTAGTTCACGAACACCCATATAACTTTAAATAAATGCTAACATCTATGAACTACTCCACGACAACAAATCAATTTAGAGAAATGCGGTGTGATTTTCAATAAAACACTTCTAATGAGTTAGAAGGGTTCTTTGCGACGCGTTGGGTATTCAGGAGGTTGGTAGATATGATAAATATCCAGGTTTACCGTCGGTGGTCGAGAATTCCAAAAATAAAAAGATATTTGTAGGATTGAGTGAAAGAGTTTGGAAAAAAAGTAAAAGGATGGAAAGAGGTTCTTTTGTCAAAAGCGAGTAAGGAAATTCTTATTAAGATAGTCATTCAAGCTTGCCCCACTTTTGCAGTTGGAAAAAGTTATACATGTCCAAAAATTATGGAGGGTTAGGGTTTCGTGACCTTAAAGCTTTTAATCTTGCCATTCTGTTAAAACATGGGTGGAGAATGAGAAATCTATGCGTGACACCCTGCCTAATAAAATACTGGGCGATCACTCCTGTACCAAATTAAAACAGGAGTTACATATGGTTCATTCTTAGCATCACTGTCGAAAACCAACTTAATTACTAATAACCTATTAGGCTGACATCATAATTTTATTTAACTAATCTTTTAACAAATTAATCAATTACAACATTCACACAGTTTATCAATAAATGAAACTGAGATGAAATAAAAATAAACGAACACTCGGTTTAACACTACACAACCAAATCGAATCCGCATAAAAGGCGGTAAAAGAATAAATAAATGCAGTTGGGTTATTAGCCTGAATGTTTATACAGTACCTATTATCTAGATTACAAGGATATAATTGTCTACGGTAAATCTGCATGCATCCACAGCTGCTGCAGCGGACGTCTGACTCGAAGGAATCATCATCTTATATATATATATATATATATATATATATATATATATATATATATATATATATATATATAGAGAGAGAGAGAGAGAGAGAGATAGAGAGAGAGAGAGCAAAAGAGAGCAAAAGAGAGGAAAAATAGATATACGGGTCAGAGCCCGATTTGTGAAAATATTTAGCAAGTGCATAAATACTTTATTTATGAAAAATATGTTTTATCTCATATTTAAATTGGTATCGCACTCCCATGAGATGCTCCTCACCCCTCTTTTAATAGTGCACACCTAACGCATATCTCCTACATAACCTATTTAGGATCCCCTGCCTAACTAATCGTTTCACCAAAATTCTACAAATCCTATTTAACCCAAGTACTAAGGGTTAAACTTCTCCCCATTCTCAACATTGTGCCATGTTCGTGTGTGGGGTGCCTCGCAAAGCGAAATCCAACAAGGAATCCCCGATACACTACTACTTGGCAATGTCGATCGTCGAGATCTATTGGGCCCTCAGTATATAACGTATATATATATACCCATATAAATACATATACATGACATACTCATTTTATTTTTCATATCACAATTGAAGTCCGAATAAAGTCTCCCGGAATGAGAATAAATCATTTTCATTTATCTCTTTACACTTATTAGAGATATATAATATCTTGTTCTCATACGCAAGTAATAAACTAAACACACCGGTATAATAACCATCCCAACGAGCTATAACTTGAGGATGCCGTCTCAATGCTATCATCTACCAGGGAATCGCTCACATATCATCCTGGGTACCAACGGTCGGAATCTCACACCGCTTGGTAAAAACCAAATCACAACGTATGGGAAGCGATCATATTTCCTCCCCAAAAATGAGACGAAACATACCCACCACGTCTCATCCCTAATAAAAATCACACAATATAAAAATGGACGCTATGACCCGGGGACTATACGCTCCTTGCTCCTCAAGCCAAGAGCCTCACCCACATCGCGCAACTTCCCATGATAGCAAAGAGGGGGTATGCTTCACATAACTATATATACCATTCACACATAGATATATATACATGTTCATATCATATATATACTATAACAACTCTCAAATATATGGTATATACCACTTCTCAGTTTATACATATGGCTATAATTGCCAAACTCATATAGCGATAGCAAATAATCCCAAATATTCCCAAGTATTCATTAAATCCATGCCCCAGATCGTACACTATATTAATTTGAGGTTCCTTCTTGCATCCCGAGGTTTACTTACCCTAAATACCATCATCTAGGAGTCCTAATATCATATCTAGAATTCCCTATAATAATCTCCAAAATCATAGTTGAAATTTCCCTAAACTTAAAGGAGAAAACCTAAAAAATCTCCCAAAACCAAATCGATTCGGCTTCGCTAGCCACCGCATTGATTCGTCCGTACGAATCGATTCGAATCGAAATGGTTCTACTTTCTTACTGTCTCATACCGAATTGATTTGGCTGGTCCAAAATCCTCAAATCTGCTTAGGTTTTATATATATTCCCAAAACCCAAAACTCAATCCAATCTCCATTTAAATTATAACTCGAATTTATTTCTAAGAACTCAAACTTTTCATATCTCCTCAAGTCCTTTAGATATCCTAACACTCTATTTGGGAACCCCTAATATTTATCTCCAAATAATTCTAGCGTTAATTTCTGACTAACGATTTCGATCTCGGACAGCCTTCCATAGAAAAATCATTATAAATCCAAAAAAAATTAGAAAAATACGCAGTCGGCGCCCACGCGACCGTAACGAAAAGATCAATAATTTTTTTTTGACCAAGAGTTGAATCGATTCTCCCTGGCCGAATTGATTCAGAAAGGACGCTGGTCACTATTCACCTTCATCTCCAAAAATCCCAAACCTCCATTTTTGTTATTTTTAATCTCATCCAACAACCCCATAAACATCTAATCTATGTTTTATAACTAACACATCAATTAATTTGGGGGTTAAACCAATTTTTTTTAGATTTATACCCAAAAATCCTTAAAGACCTAGTTTTTACCAATTCCCCCATTTCAATTGATTTCTTCATTCCACTTACATGGATTTAACACTAGAAATCATTAAGAGTTTACATTACATAAATATGTAAACTCATACTCAAATTTTTTCAAATTTATTTTAAGGGTTCTAACCCAAAATCATATAGTTTACCAACTATAATATGAGATAAATGCACAAAATGAAATAAAGCAAGTATACACTTACCTGGAGGATGAAATCCGGCAACCTTGAGTCGAATCCGACGGAGTTTGACCGGAATCCCCCATTTTTCTCTTATTTTCTCCTCTTCCTTCTTTCTCTCTTTCTTTCTTTCCTCTTTCTTTTCTTTCTTTCTTTTCCCCTCTCTCATGACTTATAAGAGAGAAATAAGGGCTTGTCCCTTATAAACCAAAAAATGACCCGTTTACTCAATTACGAGTCCCTACTGACCCAAAAATTCTCGAAACTCAATTACTTCCCCCGGATACTCTATTTTGACTATCTCATCCATTCCGAGACCAACCGCGCAATCGAAATTTACATCCGAGTCACTTAACCGGAAGTCACTAAGTTAACCCAACACAACTTCATGCAGTTTTCCCATTAAAATATTATCCTTCATCGCTTTACCCAGCTGCGACATATAATAAAATACTTCGACTTATTTACTTAATCCCAAAAGTAAATATAATATAGCTCGAAAATCACTTAATTCTTGAAAACCTCTAAAGTTACTATTCGCGATAATTTCTTAAATTCCCAAATTGCACTTAATTATTAAATTTAATTACCCATAAAAGTGCGGGGTATTACATTCTCTCCCCCTTATAACCAAATTTTGCCCTCGAAATTCGGATACCATCAATACTACTTTCACTAACCTAGGATCATGAATCCCTCCACATCCTAATGCCTCAAAGTGAAATGGTACTAACCCAAATGGTTCTCAACCCTACATTCCTTCAGTATTCACCTCTAACAAGTTTTATACTCTACTACTAGATAATCTTATCTATATCTCCTTATGCTACAATGCTACCTCGGTCGTAAGGTTGACTCTAACGTCGCATTGCACCTAGTGCTTCTTTAATCGTATAAAAACGAACGGGCCTATACTAACGCTTGACTATTCCCATCAGTCTCATCGCTTAGTTTTAGGCGTGCTACCTGTTATATACTGTGCCCCTTCTATTTGAGGCGGTATATAAAACCAACTTACCAAGGTTCCCATACACCCTTTTTAACCCGTGCCTATTTGCACAACCATTGGAAACATCATACCCGTGACACTCTCTTTAAAGATGGGCCTCATTTTCTTAGCCTGGTGCTCACACCTATGTATCCTCAACTATCTTCTCAAGATCCCATAAGCCTATAACTTATGGTTAAGTCACAATTAACTCCTTACTCCGGTGCTACTAATTCTACTTAATTTACTTCCTAATAATCCTAAGATCGATGCATTATCCTACCCACGTGAAATAAGTACTATCCTAAATTGTGTCCCTAGTGCCCAATACCTCTCTCAAGTTCTGACATTTGCTCAGTTTCATGCATGGGACGCCTCGCAAAGAGAAATCCAGACAAGGAAACCTCCTGTTACACTACTTCCTCGCATCGTCGGTCGTCGAGATATAACGGCCTAAGGCACACCAACGGGACGTCCTAAATCCTACATCACTCACCTACTAACGTATCTCTACCACTCTATGCTCTTCTATCTTAGCAAAATGGAAAGTCCAACTAATTGAGGCACCTACTTTCTCCAAATAGATTACAACCATCATACTTCAAAACATCTTACCTCCAAAATGTGCCTTTTCATCAAGGCCTAGCTATAAGCCTCAAATCAATTTCCTTTACCTTACCTCACCCACCTACTTATGGTGAGAGAAGAATTCCAGTGTTTCTCCATAGCACTTATATCTCTATAAGCATACAGTCATCAAACAGCTCTCAGTCTATAGTGTTTTCTCTACACTAGGTGACTTATCATTAAAACCAACCTCCTTGCATTTATAACATCTCTCCACTCCCGATGTCGTTAAGGTTTGTGCATGGAGCGTCTCGTAAGAGAAATCCAAACAAGGAACCCCTCCTATACACTACTACTTATCTATGTTGCTCATAGAGGTCCGTTAGTTTAAAATATGCCAATGGGATGATCCCATCTATCCTATCGACAAAATGTGGTCAAAATTCTTATTTCTCTCCAGGAGCTATACCATCCAGCGCTCGTACTAGCACTAAGTCCTTAGCACAAACAACAATGAGATTAAACCCACAACTCAATGATAAATCCTGTATATCTTAAATCATATCTATAAGGTCGCCATGCACTCAAACCAAGATAATGAAATATCTACTCACCGAAGTTCCATATACCCATAATAATAAAGGCGAACTCAACCTGTATCCAGGTGATATATCGCAACAACAAACTGTTCCATCCTGGAACCACAGATATGATAGTCTTGCCATCCTTAGCCTACTATCGCTCCAATAACACCATAACATTATTCTTACGATAGTACAATACTCGTATAACACATATAGAACGAGTAGTAAAAACTAGATACAAATTCAAAGTAGGATCCCGCTACCGTAGAAATACATATATATATATACACTATATAATGTTACTGATACCGCCACAAATCTTGAATTACACACACAAATCCAGGGTTAACGAAATACTGCGACTCTATCTAGCCACACAAAATATACCTCCTTCCTCCAAGGAAAAACTCGTAACAACATTCTTGCCAATTACCCTGGCTACTCCAAATGGTTCCCGAATATGGTACACTTGCTCAAAATGAACCAAAAACTACTTTAATCAATGCCCCATCTAGGCACACTACTATGTCCTTTAATACCTACTGGGCAAGGACTACCCGTGTGGTTCTACACTCCACATTGTAATATTTCCCCATCTCTGGCCACCCTAACCATGTTAAGGTTATCAATATCTCAGACTCTATTGCCTCAATCCTGATAATCTCCTTCATAGTCCCCTTAACTTCTTCGTCAAAAGGAAACTCCACTACCGGCCTCAACAACCATGTTTCAATAAATTCCCCAGGTGGATGTCCACCAGTGGGCTTCTACGAACACAAATTCTCCATAAGTGTTAGGAACACTTTCTAGTGAGCCTATTATTCTTCTGAAGGACTCTCTCTTCATTGTACCTACCTTAATTCGGTAAAAGGTTCACTTCTCCTTATCACTCTTTATTCACTGCTGGCCTCTGACCGATCCTTATATGAATAATCCAGAAATTTCTTTCTTTTCGTTCCTGCTAAATCAAAGGAACTAACAGTTAAATCCATCTATAAGATCCCTATACGAGAAAAACATCCCGCTCCCCCGAATATGGTGACCATCACTCCCACCATTTCAATATTTCTCCCCCGAGTGAAAAATTTCCCCCAAATTTTCACATAGGAGTATTTCCATACCCTACTCTAAGCCAAAGCTTCCAAGCCCTCTACTTCCACTGAGTAATACTACACTTATTCCGCACAACTTAAATTCAACATATGGTCCTTATCAAAGACCTATTCCCAATTTACTTCACTGGGTAATCCAACTTTAGCACCACTTTCTACAACAGTGATACTGGAATGATTATAACTACTATACTTCAGTAGTCATTGCAATAATCCTAAATAATAACACAAAATGGGGAGTGACATCTACTGCGGTCCTCAATCCCAACCACAACTTATAGCTCCAACTAAGCCCCACCTCCTGCCACCTTTGAAATGGCCTACCTTAGTCGCCCTTCCTCGATCCACACACGAGTCTCGAACGAACACGCAAAAGATTTACTAAAATTTATGTAATGGTAGGAGATCGAAATCTCACAAGAGGAATAAATGATCCTTATCCTAAGGCTCTATATCAAACCGAGAGCAACGCTGAAAGTGTAGTACGTCCGCACCGATTCCTAAGGACACTAAAACCTGATGCTCTGATACCATCTGTGACACCCCGCCTAATAAAATACCGAGCGATCACTCCTCTACCAAATTAAAACAGGAGTAACATATGGTTCATTCTTAGCATCACTGTCGAAAACCAAATTAATTACTAATAACCTATTAGGCTGGCGTCAAAATTTTATTTAACTAATCTTTTAACAAATTAATCAATTAAAACATTCACACATTTTATGTATAAATGAAACTTGGATGAAATAAAAATAACCGAACACTCGGTTTAACACTAGACAACCAAATCGAATCCGCATAAAAGACAATAAAAGAATAAATAAATGCAGTTGGGTTATTAGCCCGAATGTTTATATAGTACCTCCTATCTAGATTACAAGGATAGAAGTGTCTACAGTAAACCTGCATGCCACAGCTGCTGCAGCGGACGTCTGACTCGAAGGAATCGTCATCCAGGCGTCCCTGTGTCTGGACACCTATATATATATAGCAAAAGAGTGGAAAAATAGATATACGGGTCAGAGCCCTATTTGTGAAAATATTTAACAAGTGCATAAATACTTTATTTATGAAAAATATGTTTTATCTCATATTTAAATTGGTATCTCACTCCCATGAGATACCTCTCATCTCTCTTCTAATAGTGCACACCTAACGCATATCTCCTACATAACCTATTTAGGATCCCCTGCCTAACTAATCGTTTCACCAAAATTCTACAAATCCCATTTAACCCAAGTACTAAGGGATAAACTTCTTCCCAGTCTCAACATTGTGCCATGTTCGTGTGTGGGGTGTCTCACAAAGCGAAATCCAAACAAGGACCCCCCCGATACATTACTACTTGGCAATGTCGATCGTCGAGATCCATTAGGTCCTCAGTACATAACGTGTGTATATATATATATATATATATATATATATATACCCAGATAAATACATATACATAACATACTCATTTTATTTTTCATATCACAATTTAAGTCCGGATAAAGTCTCCCGGAATGAGAATAAATCCTTTTCATTTATCTCTTTACACTTATTAGAGATATATAATATCTTGTTCTCATACACAAGTAATAAACTATACACATCGGTATAATAACCATCCTAACGAGCTATAACTTAAGGCTGCGGTCTCAATGCTATCATCTACCAGGGAATCGCTCACGTATCATCCTGGGTACCAACGGTCGGAATCTCACACCGCTTGGTAAAAACCAAATCACAACGTTTGGAAGCGGTTATAGTTCCTCCCCGGAAATGAGATGAAACATACCCACAACGTCTCACCCCTAATAAAAATCACATAATATAAAAATGGACGATATGACCCGGGGACTATACGCTCCTTACTCCTTAAGCCAGGGGCCTCACCCACATCGCTCAACTTCCCTTGATAGCAAAGAGGGGGTATGCTTCACATAAATATATATACCATTCACACATAGATATATATACATATCCATATCATATATATACTATAGCAACTTCCAAATATATGGTATATACCACTTCTCAGTTTATACATATGGCTATAATAGACAAACTCATATAACGATAGCTAATAATCCCAAATATTCCCAAGCATTCATTAAATCCATACCCCAGATCGTACACTAAATTAATTCGAGGTTCCTTATTTCATCTCGAGGTTTACTCACCCACAATACCATCATCTAGGAGTCCTAATATCATAACTAGAATCCCCTATAATAATCTCCAAAATCATAGTTGAAATTTCCCTAAACTTAAAGGAGAAAACCTAAAAAATCTCCTAGAACCGAATCAATTCGGCTTCGCTAGCCACCGAATCGATTAGTCCGTTCGATTCACCTTCTTCTCCAAAAATCCCAAACCTCTATTTTTGTTATTTTTAATCTAATCCAACAACTCCATAAACATCTAATCTATGTTTTACAACGAACACATCAATTAATTTCGGGGTTGAACCAATTTTTTTTAGATTTATACCCAAAAATCCTTAAAGCCCTAGTTTTTACCAATACCGCCATTTCAATTCCTTTCTTCACTCCATTTACATGGATTTAACACTAGAAATCATTAGGAGTTTACATTACATCAATATGTAAACTCATACTCAAATTTTTTAAAATTTATTTTAAGGGTTCTAACCCAAAATCATATAGTTTACTAACTATAATATGACATAAATGCACAAAATGAAATAAAGCAAGTATACACTTGTCTGGAGGATGAAATTCGGCGACCTTGAGTCGAATCTGGCGGAGTTTGGCCAGAATCCCCCATTTTTCTCTTATTTTCTCCTCTTCCTTCTTTCTCTCTTTCTTTCTCTCTTTCTTTTCTTTCTTTCTTTTCCCCTCTTTCATGACTTATAAGGGAGAAATAAGGGTTTGTCCCTTATAAATCCAAAATGACCCGTTTACTCAATTACGAGTCCCTATTGGCCCAAAAATTCTCGAAACTCAATTACTTCCCCCGGATACTCTATTTTGACTATCTCATCCATTTCGAGACAAATTGTGCAATCGGAATTTACATCCGAGTCACTTAACCGGAAGTCACTAATTTAACCCAACACAACTTCATGCAGTTTTTCCATTAAAATATTATCCTTCATCGCTTTACCCAACTGCGACATATAATAAAATACTTCGACTTATTTACTTAATCCCAAAAGTAAATATAATATAGCTCGAAAATCACTTAATTCTTGAAAACCTCTAAAGTTACTATTCGCGATAATTTCTTAAATTCCTAAATTGCACTTAATTATTAAATTTAATTACCCATAAAAGTGCGGGGTATTACACTATGCTCCCTAGAACACTACCAAATTTTATTTAACTTGCACCAATTTAAGAAAACCACAAATGCTGTGTGAAATAATTTACTAATTTTATTCTTGACCAAAGCATTCACCTAGGTGAGTATAAGAAAGAGTAAAATAAATAAATCATAACTCGACGATGTACGAGTAAAATTCTCAACGGGAAAATCTCAGACGACAAAGCTACAAAAGTCCCCTACAATATAGGCAGTTTTAGAAGGCCAATTTAGATGTACTCACAGACTTTATATCTTTAAACCTTAATGCGCTTCCTTGATCCTTGTAATCTTCTTCGTAGTCAAAATTGGACGCCTTCTAACAGCTACACAACGCAGGTGCTTTTTCATATATCGGTATCCCACTGATCTAACTTGTCTCGTGACCAGTCCAGCTGTGCTCAACACAAACATGATGTTCACCATAGGAAATAATCAGAGTACGTAGATAAAACCACCTTGATGCAAAATCGAAGATCTCAAAACAAAATATGTATGTAAGATTTTTGAATCTCATGCATAGGCATAAACTTGGGTTTTAGTTTTGAAAACTTTCACTCAAAACAAACACATAAACTTGAAGAGATTTTTAAACAAGTTTGGGAACTTTCCAAAGTCCCTTAAAATTTGCTACTTTTCACTCCTATTTATTGGAGGTTTATTGAAAACGAGATAAGGATGAAAAACCGTTTGATAAATCTTTGAATAAAATAAAAATTCACGCACTCGTTTGAATGAGGTACATCTTGTTCGAATGAAGTATAGAATCTCATTCGAACACCTATACAGCAAGATTCCAAAGAGGCCATTATTTGCTAAAAGTTATCTCGTTCGAAGTTGTTCTAACGAGGTACTATGTCTTATTCAAACGACATACCAATATCGTTCTAACGACCTTGCAAAAAACATTTTTTTCTTATAAAAAATATTAAAAAGGGTAAAATCATTTTTATACAATTAAAATAATTTTATAAATATCCTTAGAGTCGAAACGAAATCAAGGGATTAAACATAAACATGTATTCATATCTCATTGAGATCCCTTGGATGATGAAGATGAAACTCCTCTTGAAACATGATGTATACTTTATATTTGTCAACTACGATCTTCAACCACACACCATAGGCTTGAAGGAAAAATAAATCAAGTCCTAACAACCTATGACTCAAACAAATTTTATCCGAACACGGACTAAAGTCAATACATAAAAATTGACTCGATTCGAAAATTTATCCTTATAAATATCTCCCTTTGGATATTCTGGGAAAAAACTTAAAACAAAAAACCTTTTGGTCCATTAAGCTCACTAAGACTCAATTTCCAACCCTAAAAGGAAAAAAACTAAAAGACGCTTGATCGACACAAACTTGAGTAGCTTTGCTCTTGTGCAAGCCTTTACTGCATCACTGCAAACCTGCACACTTAAACACATCTTCAAATGCAAAGAGAATATAACAATATATGAACCGTATATGAAAAATCCTCTCCCTTTATCTAACCATATTCCACTAATAAATGAGTACCTAAGGAAGGACGTCTCTTCCTAAGTTAAAGAACTCCCACACTAAAAGAATTAGGTACGATTTCTTCCCACTTTTGTTTAGGAATAAACGAAGAATAAGGTGCATAGTAGTAAACCATTTCTCCATAATAAAATAAAATCTCCCACTAAGTAAAGAATGAGAAGTCATAAAGGAAAAAGAAACATATCATGCAGTGGTGTGAAGAAAGTCAAGCAACGACAAACAGATCAGCAACACAATTCAACTCAACTCAACAAAGTATTTTCGTTATATTTGGGATCGACTACTTGAATCATATTTTCCCATTCCATTATAATTAGTGAAATATCTTCGGTTAGACCATATGATTTCATGTCATTTTGTAAAATATCCCACCAAGTAAATTTAAGTTTACCTCTACCCCCTGCATTACTAATGAAATCACTTTTTCTTACGGGACATTCATTAGTTTACGCCTGACACGTTCAAACCATCTAAGTAGATTTTATCTCAATTAATATTCTATAAGAGATAATTTTACTATTTCACAATTTTTTTTTATTTCTAATTTTATCCTTTTGAGTTTTACCACAAATCCATCTTAGAAATGGACGTGAAATGGAAACAAGAAAAAATGACTCAATCACTCAAAAATTTAAAGCTGATCTATTTGACCGAAATGATTTATCAACATTCGATTGGCTGTAACACCCTGCTCAATTAAATACCGGGTGATCAGTCTTATACCCAATTAAATCAGAGTATACATTTGGTTCATTCTTAGCATCACTATCGAAAAACATTTTATTTTTGTTAATCACCTAATACTCAATTAAGCCGGTGTTAAAAAAGTTTCAAATTTCAATTTAATACAATCTCATTTTACAATTACAAATAATTTCATGTAATCCATTCTACAACAATGCATAATAGATAAGTAACATCACAACTGAATTAAATGTAACTGGAATAAACTCCCCACTTTAAATATCTCAATATAAAAATCTAAATAAACTGAATGTATCAAAACTGACATAAGTAGTACCACTATCTGAGATAGAATCGAAATAACTAGAATCCTGGAGAAACATGCCCTACGTGAACTAATTACTGCGGATATATGATTAAAGAGAATGCAAGCGTATAAGCAAAGTCTGTAACTCTATAGCATCCATAGTACGCCAAGTATCCAATCCTCTATGCCTGACATTCCTATGATTGGACACCTAATATAGAAGATACAAGGGAGGCGAGAATATGCAAGAAAATTGGTCAGAGCCCGATGGTAAAATATTTTTAAAAAAAATAGCAAGTGATTAACAAGTGCAATTAAGAAATTATTATGTACATATTAGATTCTCGAACTGTCACTTGAGATTGTCACCTCTCATCTAGCGTGCACACCTAACGTACCTTCAAACAATACTAATTACTATTCCCATGCTAACTAGTTCTTTCCAGTCTAACATCTAAACATAGCCCAATATCGTTCCCACGTATTTCTCTCGCAATATAAGTAATACATATATATCCAATTGATCTTTAACATGGATAAGAAATTTTTTAATTTAATATAATTAAGTGTTCACCAACTTAATTCAATTCAGAATTCATTATCATTCATGTCTATTTAATTCACACAGTAGATAATATCATAAGTATATATATACATTCACTCTATTATATATATATACAATATTGCACACCGAGACTCAGTTGCGGTTCATGCATACTCTGCTATCATGTCCGGATACATCTCGTCACTATACAAAGGACCATTGATTTAGTATCTCACTCGAAGCATTATAAAAAATCACACATATTGATGGCGAATAGAGTTCCAAGCCTATGGGCTATGCACATACCTACGCATCCATATGACCGTCATCACTATCATTATCACAGATAACCCGTACCTAGGTTCTATATTCTGAGGTACAAGTCAAAAATCCCCCAAAGGCTCATCAGGATTTGACTGTACGCAACGCGCAAACCTCCCGTCGATAGCAAGTAGGCTAGGTATGTCATACACACAAATCATCATATAAGTATACACTCAACCTATTTATATATATATATATATCAACAATAGGGCATAATCACATCCCATATTACCAGTCTCATACGTAGTATACTTATATCTCGAATATCCTATGTATCATGGTATTTTAAACCTCCATTATATTATAGGTATCAACAAATGGGTATACTCTCATCCTATATACAAATCCCACACGTAGTATATTTCAATTTATCCCATAAACTAATAATTCACATTTTATTCACATTTTTCATTACTCCGAACATCTCTTGTTAACCGAAAGTATTTAATTAATTATTCCAGTAGCTACCTTCAACCCATACTTATTGGTCCAAAACCCAGACTCATTATAACAAGCCCAAATTATATTTTAATTCCTAATAATCCTTTTTCTCGATAAAGTTATAATTTGTCCAGAAATATAAAATTATAGTTTGAGGCTTTTCTGCTCCGATTTTGAAAAAACTTAAAACTAGAAATTTGTGCAGAACATAATTTTATACAAGAAATAGTAAGCACACTACCAATATTTGATTGATATTAAATATTACTTAGAGATTAAAATTAATGTATGATTATTACTTTATAAAAACTGTCGAGATTTATAAATACGACAATTATGGTAATTAAGTCGGGACGCGCGTGTGAGTCGTGTTGGGACTATAATTGAATGGAATGAAAAGTAAATTATTTTTATGTCACGAGAATGGTCATTTCGAGTGCACCAAAGTTTTTGGAGGGGTTTAAATAGTTAAAAAATTCTACACAGGGATTTGCTTTGGGTCTCGGGTCAATTTGGAACCGAATAGACACCCCAAAGAGGTACTTTAGTTATTTTACTTAGGAAATGAATAGTACTTACGAAATTTGGGTATTTTTATATAATTTAAGAGATATTTTAGCCAAAGGTTTATTCACCAAAACTCTAAGAGACATCCATTGTGGAAAGGAAAAGATTTCTCTAGGAGAGGAAGGGTTATTCTAGGAAAACCAAGGGACAAAGGAACCTTGCACCACCACCGCCGCCACCGAAGAGTGACCGGGAAAGAGAGGAGCACCATAGCATCATCTTCCCCAAAGGTTCATACCTAATAAATCAAAGGCAAGTCTTTTAACTCTTGCCATCTATAACATGTATGTTGTCCATGGTAGATAGACAAAGATTTTTGTTTTTTAAGTTTTATAAATCAAAGATGAATTTTAATGATTTTGATTTAATCCTTGAAATGGAAATAATGTAGGATTAATCTCTTGTTGATATTAGAACTAACATCACGAAACTTGGGTTTATTTGATGAAGAAATTTGGGGTTTATACGTGTTCTTGAGTAAGAATGATAAAATACAGATTTTCTGAATTAAAATGGGATTAGCCTGATTAATCGAAATTCCATTATGATTTTGATATGATTTGATGTTATAAATCATGTACATACTTGGGTATATCATTTGGGATGAATTATAAGGAGTTTGAGATCATTTGGTAGAGGTTTCGAGGATGAATTATGTTACAACCCGTAGGTAGAAATATATAAAAAAAGGATGAACATTGTATGATAATTTTAGGGTTGTTTTAATAAAAAAATTGGTAGTGTGGTTGCGAGTTCTTGTGTAAAATCACGTTCTGCATAACTTTGTAGTTTTAAATTTTATCAAAACTGGAGCAGAAAAGCCTCAAATTGTAATTTTATATTTCTGAGCAGAATGTAACTTTATCGAGGAAAAGGATTATTGGGAATTGAAATATAATCCGGGCTTGTTATAATGAGTCTGGATTTTGGACCAATAAGTATGGATTGAAGGTAGCTACTGGAATAATTAATTAAATCCTTTTGGTTAACAAGAGATGCTAGGAGTAATGGAAAATATGAATAAAATGAGAATTATTAGTTTATGGGATAAACTTGAAATATACTATGTGTGGGATTTGTATATGGGATGAGAGTATACCCATTTGTTGATACCTATAATATAATTGAGGTTTAAAATACCATGATACGTAGGATATTAAAGATATAAGTATACTACGTATGAGACTTGTAATATGGGATGTGCTTATGCCCTATTATTGATATATATGTGTGTGTATATATATATATATATATATATATATAGGTTGAGTGTATACCTATATGATAATTTTTGTGTATGACATACCCAGACTACTTTCTATCGACGGGAGGTTTGCGCGTTGCGTACAGTCATATCCTAATGAGCCTTTGGGGGGATTTTTGACTTGTGCCTCAGAATATAGAACCTAGGTACGGGATATCTATGATAATGATAGTGATGACAACCATATGAGTGCGTAGGTATGTGCGTAGCACATAGGCTTGGAACTCTAGTCGCCTCCAATATGTGTGATTTATGATTATGGTTCGAGTGAGATATTGAATCAATGGTCCTTTGAATAGTGATAAGATGTACCCGGACATGATAGCAGAGTATGCTTGCACCGCAGCTGAGTCTCAGGGTGCAGTGTTGTATATATATAATAGAGTGAATATATGTGTATACTTGTGATATTATCTACTGTGTGAATTAAGTAGACATGATTGATAATGAAATCTGAAATGAATTAAGTTGGTGAACACTTAATTATATTAAATTAAAAAGTAGCTTATCCATATTAAACACAATTGGATATATATGTATTACTTAAATTGCGAGAGAAATACGTGGGAACGATATTAGGCTATGTTTAGATGTTAGATTGGAAAGAACAAGTTAGCATGGGAATAGTAACTAGTATGGTTTGAAGGTACGTTAGGCGTGCACACTAGATGAGAGGTGATAATCTCCAGTGAGAGTTCGAGAATCTAACATGTACATAATTAGGGCTGGCAATTTTTTACACGATAACCCGTTTATGGTAATAACCCGAAATGACCCGAAATTGACCCGATTAGCTTGTATAGATTTAAGACTACTCAAAACTTATATTCAAATAAAAATCAACGTGACCTGAAAATGACACGACTAACCCGAATTGCCACCCCTATACATAATAATTGCTTAATTGCACTTATTAATCACTTGCTATTTTTTAAAAAATATTTTACCATCGGGCGCTGACCCGTTTTCTTGCATATTCTCCCATCCCTTGTATCTTCTATATTAGGTGGCCAGCCACAGGAATGCCAGGCATAGAGGATTGGATACTTGGCGTACTATAGATGCTATGAATTTTTAGACTTTGCATATACACTTGCATTCTCTTGATTCATACATCCGTAGAAGTTAGTTCATGTAGGGAATGTGGCCCCAGGATTCAAGTTATTTCGATTCTATCTCAGACAGTGGTGTAAGGACACAAATTTCCAATTGAGTCCTTTGTTGTTTTGGCTCAATTCCGAACAAAAACGTTTGAGTCATAGGATAGAGTTCTTGACCATCCTTCATGCCTATGACATACTAAAGTTGAAGACGTAGCGATCAAGTTTAAAGCTTCATCAAAATGCCGAGTTTATTGTGCCTCATTTCTACGTCAACAACATTTATTTCGTTTACTCCTAAGGTATGAATGCATTACATATTTATATAAGAGCTTGGAACAATTTGTATCAGGTGTAAGTTTTGTTTAAATTGTTGTTTATTTTTAGAAAGTTTCTTTAAAACTTCAAAATAAAGTTTCTGGGCTAAAAATCGAATTTAAACATTCTGGAAGTTCATTCGAAATTATAGTTTGAACGAGTTTATCGTTCGAACGAGAATGTCGTTTGAACGAGTTTGCTAACGAGATTTTCCCATTGGACACTGGAACTTCGTTAGAAGGGTCATTCGAACGAGACTTCGTTTGAACAAAAATCTCGTTCGAACAAGATTTAAGGCGAGAAATTTCTTTGGCAGTTTTGAGCAGTTTTTCCCACTTTTTCCACTACTCTTCCCCACTAACTTTTGACAGACTTTTCAAGTGCGTGAACCAACTTTGAAAAACTAATTTTTTCACATCCTTCCATCTCCAAGAGAGATTTTTGATAGCAAAATTCCAAAAAGGAAAAAGTTCATGTTAAAGTGTTTATTTTTCAAAGAAAAATACTTAAAACACTTATGTTTTACACCCATAGTTTGTTTATTCCAAGTTTCTATATATATATCATTACTTGGAGTGTTTGGCAGCGGTTTATCTCTACACCTCGAAGAAGAGAAGTTTGGGTTTACTTTTAAATCCCTCAAAAAAGAAGAAGTCTAGTTTGCTGCGGCATTCTCACATGATGAAAGGCACCATGTGTGGTTGACGGTGTACCTAAAGTTTCATTGGTGAATTTCATGATTCTGGTGGAGCTCCGGGGTTGTCGACTAGGCGGAGGTGTTTACAAGAAGACGCGTCAAGGCTTGAAAGGGGTCAAGTCGAGGAAGTAAGTCATCTGTTGTATAATTGTAAAACCATACTTAGTGAAATTAAGGCTAGGGCCGTCCGAGGTTTTTTCCCGTTGTGGGTTTTTTCCTCGTACATCGTGGTGTAGTGGTTCGTTATTTATTTTATCTTTTGCAAACTCACCTAGAACCCATGCTTAGGTAAAAAGATAAAATTGGGTTTAAATCACTACTTACTTAATTTGGTGCTAAATTAATTTGGGTAATGTTTATGTTAATTTAATTCAAGTCATCACTTAAATTGGTAAAATTATTTTGGCCTAAATTGGTAATATTAAAAATATGACTTAGGCAAATTTTTAGGACTTGAGTTGTGTTACTATGTTAAAGTTGGCAAATTTCTAGGACTTGGGTTAAATTGGTTTAAGTGAAATAAAAATATGTGTGGACACTTGGTTTAATTTTAATTTGAAAAGAAATTAAAATTAGTTTATTTGCTTAATTTGAACCATCTCGCTTTCGCATCTTTAAAAGAAAATTACGTTTTGTAATAATTATTTAAACTTGGGAGTGCTATCCTTTTCAAATTTGTATGATAGCGGGATCGCTAAATTATTGCGTTTAAGATCCTTTAATTTTTTTTGGCTAAAATGGAATTTTCCCCATTTTCAAATTTTCCTATTTTCGATGGTTCTAGTTATGCGTATTGGAAAGAGCAGATGAAATCATCACTAAAATCTATCGACGAGAGGGTTTGGTTATCTGTCATAACGGGTGGTCCCTACCTACACATTTAGTAGATAATGAGCGTGTTCCCAAACCCGCCGATAGATGGAGTGAAAATGAATTTAAACTTTCAAATTTTAATTCTCGTGGTTTAAATGCCTTATTTAGCGCAGTCACACCGGATGAATTCCATCGCATTATGACGTGTGAGATCGCTAAAGAAGCTTGTGATATTTTACAACTCACTCATGAAGGTACTAGTGTCGTTAAAGATTCTAAACTCCAAGACCTCACCACTCAATTTGAAACCATCAAAATGAACGAAAAAGAAACTTTTGATGAATTTTATGCTAGACTTTTCGATTTTTTTTAATTCATCTTTTAATTTGGGAGAGAAAATACCTGACAACCGAGTAGTAAAGAAGATTTTAAAGTCCCTACCCGATAGATTTATTCCCAAGGTGGCCGTGTTAAATTTTTTACCCACTTTAGCCTCTACGAAATTAGAAGAGCTCGTAGGTGATTTACAAACCTATGAACTAGATATGTTTCCCTCTAAAACTGAAAAGAAAATAGATAAGGGTGTTGCTTTGAAAGCCCAAAAGGAGAAAAAATAAGTAGTAGAGAGTGAAAGTGATAGTGACTCGGAAAATATGGCTATGTTTGCTAGAAAGTTTAGAAAATTCCTTAAATTTAAGAAAAATAAATTTAAAATTGATTTTAAGAAATTTGAAAAATCTACGCATAACAAAGTCGAAAAGATCCCTAAAACTATTAATGAACACTTAAATAAGGAAGAGTCAAATAGGTGTTTTGGTTGTGAAGGGTATGGCCATAGGGAAAAAGAGTGTCCCATTAAACTAAAGAGAGAGGGTAAATAACCAATTTCTTTTAATGCAACCCTTAGTGATAGTGATAATGAAGACGGACCCGATTCCCCCACCGAGCCCAACTTTGTGTCTTTTATGGCTAGTCATGTGAGTGATAGTGAACATTCTTCTATTGATGAAATTTTAACACATGACGCTTTCAATGTCAAAGTTTATGATTCCCTTATTTTTTATGGTTGTGAAAGTGGAGAAGAAAGAGAGAGTGAAAATGAAGAAGAGGTTGATGTGAGTGAACTTTAAAATGCTTTTCAAGAATTATATGAAGAGTCTATTAAATTAAAAAGAGCAAATTTGAAGTTAGAAGCGAGTTTAAGAGAGCGTGTCAAGGTCGTTGATGATAGTGTGTTGGTTGAAGACCTTAGGACACATGAGAGAGCTCTTTGTGAGAAGATTGAATATTTAGAAGGCAAGAGAGATAGCCTTAAAGGTTTAATGGAATCCATAAAAAATGAGCTTCTCGCATTCGAAGAGCGCAATATTTTATTAGAGTCTAAGGGCCTGTTTTGGTTTGCAACTATAATTCTGTTTTCTGCGTTTAAATACAATTCTGATAAGAATCAGCGTTTGGCAACCTGTTTTTAAACACAGAATTATAATATTTATGTGTTATAATCATGTTTTTCAGAAAACAGGTTTAGGGTGTTTTATAACTTCTGTTTTTTATTTTTCAAGTCAAAATTATCCATTCTTAATATTTTAATGCAGTTATACCTTAATATATAATATACATACATAATACATTAATATGTATGTAATTATTATAAATAAAAAATATATATGTACATGTACACAAAATTACGTATGGAATAATGTAAAGTTAAATAGTTATTGATTGGAAGGTTAATTTTAAGAAAAAAATATAAAATTTGAAAAAAAAAGTTTTTTAGGGCCTGGAATTAGGTGTGATGCATGGGTGATGTATATAGCATGATGTACTATAGCCTCTCTCTCTCTCTCTCTCTCTCTCTATATATATATATATATATATATATATATATATACACTTTCATACATACATGATAAATGAATGTATGCATATATATACTTTCATACGTACATGATACATGAATGTATACATACATACGTACATACATCATAAATTATACACATATATATACATGTACATGTATATACATGTACATGTAAATGTATATAATTTATGATGTATGTATGTATATATACATATGTATGTATGTATGTATACATGTATATAATATAATTTATGATATATATATATATATATATATATATATATGTATATATATGATTGCCAATTTTATCAAATTTTCAAAAAACTGTATTTAAAAACAAGTTTACCAAACGCACACCAATAATTATAAACTCAAAAAACTGAATTTTAAAACTGTATTTAAAAACATCGTTTAAATTGAGTTTTCTGAGTAGCGAACCAAACGGGCCCTAACATTTTAGAATTACAAAATAAATTAAAAGACTCTAGAAAAGTCAAATTTGATTTGGAGTGTCGTTCGGAGAAATTAGATAAAATATTAGGAATGGTCCAAATTAAAAATGACACTTGTGGTTTAGGCTTTGATACTTGTAATGAATCTACTCATAAAGCCAAAATCCATGTTTTAGGAGAATCACTTAGGAAAGTCTTTAGAGATCAATCCTTATGTACAAATTTTCGACGTGTTTTTACTTGTGCACATTGTGGTCGAAAATGTCATCTTAGGAAATTTTATTTTGATCTTAAACGAGGTCCTAGAAAATTCCAACATAAGGCAACCAAGGTAGCCAAGATTCCTACACCCCGAGATTGTCATTCGTCATTAGTTTGGGTTAGGAGATCTGACTTGGTAGCTTTACAAGATAGGGTATTTGATTCTCTATACTTTCACATGCTTCCTCCCTTGCAAAATCTAAAGGTTGAATATGTTAGTTTTATTTGCATACTTTAGCTTTTGTACTACATGCTATATTATCATGCTAAATGTAAGCTTGTTTAATCATTTTCTAGTCTATGCTCCATGTTTAATCACATGCTAGAATAATAATTTTTGTGTATCTTTTGTATTATATTTCTTTCATTTTAGTTTGCATTAAATGAAAAATACAAAAAGATTTTTATTTATCATTTGTGTTTTATCTTTTTCGTAATTTATGCTTAATGAAAAATACAAATGATTTTTGTGTGTCTTTTGAGTAAATATATTTGTCGTTTGGTTTAAAAATTTCAAAAACTCAAAAAGATTTTTTTTGCATCTATTTTAGTTTGACACACTTTATGTGGCATATACTTGTGTTTGAATTCCAACTTTTTTACTCCCATGTGGTTAGAACTTTTGGTTTAGATTGTCAATCCTTATAATGTTCTTTACCATGCTTACATGGAGTAGTTGGATTTTGTGTTGCTTAAATGGATTCTATTTTTATATTCCTCAATTCACACATGCACGAGCTCACTTGAATTTTTAACTTCATATGTATATTTGAGCATTGTGAGGTGTTCTCCTACCAATCTTGTCATCTACATACTTGTGACCTAGGAGGAATAGTGCATGTCAAAATCTATTACATGTGAGATTTGTGAGAAATAAAAATATTATATATAAATTTGCACGGGGAAGGGCTCCGAAAGGATTTATTATCCTTTGTGAATAGTAAGCCACCGTTTGTTTGGACCTAAATGAAATACGTGGTCCAAAGGCCTAAAAATAGAATTATGGCATTAAAAAGAAAAAATAATTGCCAAGGCCTATTTGTGTTTTGATATATTCATTCAAGTATATATGCTTATTGAGGGATATTGGATGGTATATCAACGGTTTGCACAATGTCCGTTTATCCTAGTTGTACTTTCAATATCATGACTCTATTGGTTTATAGAATAATCAAAAGTCTAGGCTTGTATGCATTGTGTAAGTTTGTTCATTGAGTTCAATTTATATTATCACATGAGGTTATATTCAAATGTGATGAAGTTTACAATCAATTGAGAACTTCGTGAATATGTTTTAAGTGATTGGGTCTAAATTTAATTGTGGCTAGTTCACGCCCTAACACTTCCGTTTCCATATGACACATTTTTGCCATTTGAGTGTGAAAAGCTTATTTTATTTTGTATCACTTGTGTGTTTATCTCTCTCTCTCTCTCTCTCTCTCTCTCTATATATATATATATATATATATATATGTGTGTGTGTGTGTGTGTGTGTGTGTGTGTGTGTGTGCATGTGCATATTTGGTATATCTAGAGTATGTATATATATGATATTTTTTTGGGTATTTGCCTTGCTTCCTAGTCCATCTATGCTCTACTTCATAATTGGTATCTATCTTGTTTCATTCTTTGTTGATATCACATACTTAATACTTTATGTATCTTATTGGTATCATTTTCTTGCATCTTAGTTAGTATCCGTTATTATTTGCATGGATTAGTTTTTCTTTTGTTGCCCATATACTTTCATGTTCTTATCACTTTAAGCTTCATGTTTAAACTAGTTTTGTCCTTTATCTAGTCCTGAACAAAAAGGCGGAGAATGATAGCGGGAGAAATGGTATCTATTACTATTATATTCGTATCTTAGTTTGGGGAGATTTATCTTAGGGGGAGACGACTTTCTAAGTAGGTCATTTGTTTGATAAAGGAAAGAATTAATTTAGGGGGAGTAATTATATTATTTAATTGCATTTAATATTTTGATATTCCCTATACGTTTGATAGTTTGCTTAAGTGTGCAGGAATTCTTCTAAGTGGCAACTTTCATTGCCAGCAAATATAATGATCCTTGGGTTATTTGAGTCAAGCTATGTACTTTTATTTTGGGTGGGATATTTTTTCTATGTCTAGTAGAGCTTGACGGCCTTTTAGGATTTTTGTTTAGTTTTTGTCCCGAAATAGCCAAAGGGGGAGATTTATAAGTACACAAATTTCCAATTGAGTCCTTTGTTGTTTTGGCTCAATTTAGGACAAAAATGTTTGAGTCATAGGGTAGAGTTCTTGACCATCCTTCAAGCCTATTATATACTAAAGTTGAAGATGTAGCGGCCAAGTTTAAAGCTTCATCAAAATGCCTAGTTTATTGTGCCTCGTTTCTACGTCAACAACATTTGTTTCGTTTACTCCTAAGGTATGAATGCATTACATATTTATATAGGAGCTTGAAACAATTTGTATTGGGTGTAAGTTTTGTTTAAACTGTTGTTTATTTTCAGAAAGTTTCTTTAAAACTTTAAAATAAAGTTTCTGGGTTAAAAATCAAAATTTAAACATTCTGGAAGTTCGTTCGAAATTGTCGTTCAAACGAGTTTGTCGTTTGAATGAGAATGTCGTTTGAACGAGTTTGCCAACAAGATTTTCTCATTGGCCACTGGAACTTCATTAGAAGGTTCGTTCGAACGAGACTTCATTTGAACGAAAATCTCGTTCGAACGAGATTTCAGGCGGGAAATTTCAGGCGGGAACCAACTTTGGAAAACTAACTTTTTTACATCCTTCCATCTCCAAGAGAGTTTTGAGAGCAAAATTCTAAAAAGGAAAAAGTTCATGGTTGAGTGTTTATTTTTTAAAGAAAAATACTTAAAACACTTCTGTTTTACACCCATAGTTTGTTTTTTCCAAGTTTCTATATATATATTATTGCTTGGAGTGTTTGGCACCGGTTTATCTTTACACCTCGAAGAAGAGAAGCTTGGATTTACTTCTAAATCCCTCCAAGAAGAAGAAGTCTGTTTTGCTGCGGCATTGTCACATGGTGAAAGGCACCATGTGTGATTGACGGTGTACCTGAAGTCTCATTGGTGAATTCCAAGATTCCGGTGGAGTTCCAAGGTTGTGGACTAGGCAGAGGTGTTTACAAGAAGGTGCGCCAAGGCTTGAAAGGGGTCGAGTAGAGGAAGTAAGTCATCTATCTTGTAATTATAAAACTATACTTAGTGGACTTAAGGCTAGGGTCGTCCGAGATTTTTTTCCCGTTGTGATTTTTTCCTCGTACATCGCGGCGTAGTGGTTCGTTATTTATTTTATCTTTTGCAAACTCACCTAGAACGCATGCTTAGGTAAAAAGATAAAATTGGGTTTAAATCACTACTTAATTAATTTGGTGCTAAATTAATTTGTGTAATGTTTATGTTAATTTAATTCAAGTCATCACTTAAATTGATAAATTTTTTTGGCCTAAATTGGTAATATTGAAAATTTGACTTAGGCAAATTTTTAGGACTTGAGTTGTGTTACTGTGTTAAAGTTGGCAAATTTCTAGGACTTGAGTTAAATTGGTTTAAGTAAAATTAAAATATTTGTGGATTTAATCTTATTTCACTTGGTTTAATTTAATTTGAAAAGAAATTAAAATTAGTTTATTTGCTTAATTTGAACCATCTCGCTTCCGCATCTTTAAAAGGAAATTACTTTTTGTAATAATTATTTAAACTTGGGGGTGCTATCCTTTTCAAGTGGTATTACTTATGTGAGTTTTGATACATTCAGTTTATTTGGATTGTTGTATTGAGATATTTAAAGTGGGGAGTTTATTCCAGTTACATTTAATTCAGTTGTGATGTTACATATCTATTATGCATTGTTGTGGAATGGATCACATGAAATTGTTTGTAACGGTAAAATGATATTGTATTAAATTGAAATTTGAAAGTTTTTTTAACACTAACTTAATTGAGTATTAGGCGATTAACAAAAAGAAAATATTTTTTGACAGTGATGCTAAGAATGAACCAACTGTATACTCTGATTTAATTGGGTATAAGACTGATCACCTGGTATTTAATTGAGCGGGGTGTTACAGCCAATCGAATATTGATAAATTATTGTGGTCAAATAGATCTACTTAAAAGTTTTTGAGTGATTGGGTTATTTTTTCTTATTTTTATTTCACGTCCATTACTAAGATGGATTTGTGATAAAACTCAAAAGGATAAAATTAGAAATGAAAAAAATTGTGAAATAGTAAAGTTATCTCTTATAGAAGATTAATTGGGATAAAATCTACTTAGATGGTTTGGACGTGTCAGGTGTAGACTAATGAATTCCCCCATAAGAAAAAGTGATTTCATTAATAATACAGGGGGTAGAGGTAAACTTAAATTTACTTGGTAGGATATTGCAAAAAAAGACATGAAATCATATGGTCTAATCGAAGATATTTCACTAAATATAATGGAATGAAAAAATATGATTCAAGTAGTCGATCCCAAATATTTGGAAAATACTTTGTTGAGTTTTGTTGAATTGTGATGCCGACCTGTTTGTCGTTGCATGACTTTCTTCACACCACTGCATGATATGTTTCTTTTTCCTTGATGACTTCTCATGCATCACTTAGTGGGAGATTTTGTTTTACTATGGAGAAATGGTTTACTATTATGCACCTTATTCTTTGTTTATTCCTAAACAAAAATGGGAAGAAATCGTATCTAATTCTTGTAATGTGGGAGTTCTTGAACTTAGGAAGAGACGTCCTTCCTTAGGTACTCATTTATTAGGGGGATATGGTTAGACAAAGGGAGATGATTTTTCATATACGGTTCATATATTGTTATATTCTCTTTGTATTTGAAGGTGTGTTTAAGTGTGCAGGTTTGCAGTATTGAGGTAAAGGCTTAACAAGAGCAAAGCTACTCAAGTTTGTGTCGATCAAGCAACTTTTAGTTTTTTTTCCTTTTAGGGTTTGAAATTGAGTCTTAGTGAGCTTGATGGACCAATAGGTTTTTCGTTTATGTTTTGTCCCTGAATATCCAACGGGAGATATTTATAAGAACAAATTTTCGCATCGAGTCAATTTGTATGTATTGTCTTTATTCTGTGTTCGGACAAAACTTATTTGAGTCATAGGTTATTACGACTTGAGTTATTTTTCCTTCAAGCCTGTTACTACACCAAAATGGGTAAATTGGTACCCTTCCAATGCTTAGCATTGTCATGATCAATGACCGTGACAATAAACACGCGTTTTGTGTCACGGTCATTGGCCGTGATAAGGTCGTGACAAATTATTGTCACGGTCATTGACCGTGACAATACTTATAAATGTTGTCATGGTCAATGACCGTGACACGATCGTGAAAAATGTAGCAGTAAAAAAACCCTTTCCCTTCTTTTTCCCCCTGCCGTTTCTTCCCTCCTTTTTTTTCTCTCTCTCTCTCTACGTTGCGTTCTCTCTCTCTCTCTCTCTCTCTCTCTCTCTCTCTCTCTCAAGTTACTCTCTCTCTCTTCCATTTATATATATATGAGTGTGCGTATATATATGTGTGTATATATATGTGCGTGTGTGTGTATGCATGTGTGGTGGGTGGTGGGTGGGGCAGGGTAGGGGGTAGGGCAAGGTGGGGGGATGTGCGTGTGTGTGTATGTGTGTGTGTGTGTGTGAGTGTGAGTGTGGTGGGTGGGGTTGGGGGTGGGGCAAGGTGGGGGTGGGGCATGGGGCAGGGTAGGGGGTGGGGAGGGAGGGGTGTTTATATATATATACCAGCATGAAGGTCACGCGATGCGTGGCCAAATTTAACTAAATTGTATTATTTTGTTGTTCTGACCTATTTAACACAATATATTCTATGAATGAAATTACAAAATTTGATGATTAATTAATCGTAACAAATAAAATTCATGCATATAAAAAAGAATCCCTAAAACATAATAAAAAGAAATCATATACGCATTTATCTATGTATATGTTAAACTGTTGGAATAAAATGTAAGAGGTATCTTGCCTTGGAATCAAATGTAAGAAGTACATTACCTCATCAGCAATGAAGAGGCTGACTTTTGTGTGTCGTACATTACCTCTACAATTTTTGTATAGTTATATAGATTATTTTGTGTGTGTGTGTGGGGGGGTGGGGGGGGGGGGGGGTGTTTATACATCCAACTCTCGAGTGTGTTTTACCATTGAGTCATGATGAGATAGTTGATCGATTACTTGGCATAAAATTGAGGCATATTAGAGTTCGTGAGGAACCAAAGACAACTATATAAAATACACACACACACACACACATACAATAATAATACACACCGACTTGGATTTGGGCTACCGTTGGGTAAAACCGGAGTCTAGGTGTAAGAAATATAAGGTAATTAACAAATTTGAAGCGTTTTATAAGAAATATAAGGTAATTAACAAATTTTCATTTATGGAAAAGACTTTCACTTTAAGGAAATTAATTAATTAGCAATATTTACTTAGAAAAAATTCCATTAAACCCAACAATGCTAATAATAAGGAAATATACCACGCAATTCCGGTATTATTACAATAAATGGGCCACGACCCGAATATTTTTTTTTCAAAATGCCATAAATTTTGTGTGTGGTGGGTGGGGGTAGGGGGTGGCAAGGTCATTGATCGTGACAAGTCCGTGACAAATATAATTGTCACGGGCTTGGCACGCTCATTGACCATGACAATACTTATAAATGACTGTGATAATACTTGTAAATGTTGTGCGTGTGTGCGTGTGTGTGTGTATATATGTGTGCGCGTGTGTGGTGGGTGGGGGTGGGGCATGGGGCAGGGTAGAGGGTGGGGAGAGGTGGGGGTGTTTATATGTCCTCAAACACAAATTTTAAAATGTGTGTGTGCGTGTGTGGTGGGTGGGGTGTGTGGTGGGGGTGGGAAGGGGGTTGGGGCAGGGTGGGGGTAGGGGTGGGGCAGGGTAGAGGGGGGGCTGTTTGTGGGGGGTGGGGAGGGGGGATGTTTTACTCTTGTACATATTAAAAGTAACAATTCATTTTTATTTGTAGTAATTGTACATATTTGCATGTCTTCTTTTAATTCATTTTGATATGTAATAATATTTTTTTACAACAAATGTCTCCTTCACGTATTAAGGCGAGGATGATGATTCTGGTTATGATGATGTCGTCTGGGCTCGGTGATAGCAGAGGCGACGAGGGCTCCTCGGCCCCTAGTCTCCCCAAATATGGCAAATTGGGGATGCCCATCGAGAACAAGTCGGGGCTATTAGTGAGATCCCTCGAGCTAGTAAAGACGATCATCGACCCGAGGTACATTAGTTGGAAGGAGGTGCCATATGAGCTCAAGTTAGCTGTTTGGGTGGCACTACAGGTAATATATTTATATTTATATTTATATGAATATTTCAATTTCAATTTCAATTTCAATTTCAATTTATATTTATATTTATATTTATTTGCAACTAACATTGTATTTGTTGGACATGAACAATTCAACCTGGATCCAAAGCTACGCGATTCCGTCTTGGAGCAGTTGAGGGAGCAACACAAGACGTGGAAGAAAAATATGCGTACCCGGTACTTTGGAAAGACACGAGAGTCAATTATTCAATGGCGTGAATCGGTCCCGCCGAAGGAGCCGATCTCATTGGCACAATGGCAAAGGTTCATTGACAATGAGATCGGGGAGCGAAAATTGGTATCTCGCCAATCGGGAAGGGAAAATCGGGCAAAAAAGACGGACGTACACTACTCCGGTCGGACGTCTTACGCCGAGGTGGAGCATAGGATGATGGTAAGATTTAATTTTTCTATAACTACATAAAATATATTATTCTGCATTATTTTACTTTGCAGGGCCGATACTAATTTTACTTTATTTTATTTTAGGGGACAGGGAGTGGCCCTGGGGGTAGGCCACATAGGCTCGATACTTATGTGGCTCTTCGGACGAAGAAAAAGAAGGACAAGGAGGTGTCCCCAAGCGTCGCGGCCACGTTTGTAAGTAATCCGACAGTTTACTTTTTGTTAATTACACTATAATTTTTTAATTTACTTATTTTACTAATCATGTGCTTTTTGTCATTTCAGGCAAAGCTTAAGGAAGTGCATGAGTCGCAGTCTGATGCCGACAAGGCATCTTTGTCCACAGACGCCCTCAACCAAGTGCTTGGCTCAGATCGCAAGGGGAGGACAAGGGGGTGAGCTCGCGGGTGACCAAATCTAGGATCATCGAATTGGAGACGAGAGATACCGGGTTGGCTCGAACGGTGGATTCACATGATGCGAAGCTGTCCCATTTGGAGGCCATGGTCCAGGATATGTACTCATTCGTGAAGCGTTCGTTGGGCGAAAATCGTAAGGGTAAAGGTAAGGAGAAGGGGGTGCGGAGAAGGAGGTGTGGGAGGACGAGGACGAGGATGTGGACCTCGCTGCTTCATCACCGAGACGTGAGGACTTTGATGATCCACTTTCCTATTTGGCTCCCTTTAATAGACCGATGTCGACACTTGGTTGGACGAGCGTGTTTATACTGGACATATTTGATGGCCAACGGATAGGGCGGGGTTTGAGGGACCCGAATATCGTTCAGGGTGAACTAGTTCATGGACGTGAGCTTCAAGACATCGAGTCCAGGGTGCTTGTCACGCATGTGACGCCCGAGAAGGAGAACTCCCAATTGTGGTTGCGCGAACAATACGACACGACACATATTAGTGGATGTGTTAATTCGTATATAGTGTGGCCTTCTCACCTTCTCAGTGTTAACCATACCCCAGACATTTAGTGACATTGATTTAAGTTTGAATTGAATTTTTTTAACTTATTACATTTGAATTATATTTGGATTATATGGTGATGCATATTCTCTCTATTTTGAATGTATATTTGCATTATCTCTATTTTATTTGGATATATGATGTTTGAACAGGTACAACATTGCTATAACAGGTACAAATATACTGCTGGGCAGTGGCAGTGGCCATACTGCCCAGCAGAATTTTTTTTTTAATTTTGACCAGAATTATCATGGTCATTGACCATGACAAGTCCTTGACAAAGAAACTTGTCACGGTCCTTGACTGTAACAAATATTGTCGCGTTCAAGGATCGTGACACGACTGTGAAAATTCTAACGAACTTTTCATGGTCAATAACAGTGATAAAAAAAGTTGTCTCGTCCAGAATTGTCACGGTCATTAACCTTGACAAGCTGAAGTTGTCAAGGTCAATGATCGTGATAATTCGACAGATTTAGTGTAGTGTGTGGTGTGTGATTGAAGATCGTAGTTGACAAATATAAAGTATACATCATGTTTCAAGACGAGTTTCATCTTCATCATCCAAGGAATCTCAATGAGATATGAATACATGTTTATGTTTAATCCCTCGATTTCGTTTCGACTCTTAGGATTTTTATAAAATTATTTTTAATTGTATAAAAATGATTTTACCCTTTTTAATATTTTTTTATAAGAAAAATATGTTTTTCGCAATGTCGTTAGAACGATATTAGTATGTCGTTTGAATAAGACATAGTACCTCGTTAGAACAACTTCGAACGAGATAACTTTTGGCAAACAATGGCCTCTTTGAAATCTTGTTGGATAGGTGTTCGAATGAGATACTATACTTCGTTCGAATAAAATGTACCTCATTCAAACGAGTGCGTGAATTTTTATTTTATTCAAATATTTATTAAATGGTTTTTCATCCTTGTCTCGTTTTCAACAAACCTCCAATAAATAAGAGTGCAAAGCAGCAAATTTTAAGGGACATTGGAAAGTTCCCGAACTTGTTTAAAAATCACTTCAAGTTTATGTGTTTGTTTTGAGTGAAAGTATTCAAAACTAAAATCCTAGTTTACGCCTATGCTTGAGATTAAAAAATCATACATACATATGTTGTTTTGAGATCTTTGATTTTGCATCAAGGTGGTTTTCTCTACATACTCTGAGTGTTTCCTATGGTGGACATCATGTTTGTGTTGAGCGGCGACTGGGATGGTCACGAGACAAGTAAGATCAGTGGGAGACCGAGACATGAAAAAGCACATGCATTGTGTAGCTGTTAGAAGTCATCCAATAGTGACTGCGAAGATGATTACAAGGATCAAGGAAGCGCATCAAGATTTAAAGATATAAAGTCTGTGAGTAAATCTAAATTGGCCTTCTAAAACTGCCTATATTGTAGTGGACTTTTGTAGCTATGTCGTTTGAGATTTTTCCGTTGAGAATTTTTCTCGTACATTATCGTGTTGTGATTTATTTATTTTACTCTTGTTTATACTCACCTAGGTGAATGCTTAGGTCAAGATTAAAATTAGTAAATTATTTCACATAACATTAGTGGTTTTCTTAAATTGGTGCAAGTTAAATAAAATTTGGTAGTGTTCTAGGGAGCATAGATTTCTCATTCTCCACCCCTATTTTACAAGAAGGGCAAGATTAAAAGCTTTAAGGCACAGAACCCTAACCCACCATCTTTTTTGGACATGTATAACTTTTTCCAACTGGACCAACATACACCATTATCTTTTTTACCATGAGACAAACGAAAATTTCATGTAAGAGACTTACGATCATCGCATATATAGTCCAGAATTTTAAAGCAAGTCATAGCAAAAGTGGGGCAAGCTTGGATGACCATCTTAATAAGAATTTCCTTACCCTCTTTTGACAAAAGAACCTCTTTCCATCCTTTTGCTTTTTTCCAAACTCTTTCACTCAGTCTTGCAAATATCTTTTTATTTTTGGCTTTCTTGACCACCGACGGTAAACTTGGATATTTATTATATCTTCCAACCTCCTCCTGAATACCCAACGCATCGCAAATAACCCTTCTAACTCATTAGAAGTGTTTTTACTGAAAATCACACCGCATTTCTCTAAATTGATTTGTTATCCTGGAGTAGTTCATAGATGTTAACATTTATTTAAATTTATATGGGTGTTCATGGCCTAAAAGGGTCCAGACATATATAAATTTATATGGGAAAGGTCTTTTTTTGTTAATGACAACGTTTTATATCATAACATTTATGAATTCTTAACATAGGTAAATACATTTGATCATGTTGTTTTTACTATTGTTACTTTCTAAAAATGGAGTATATACCACATATTTATTATTTTAAAACTTTTTTATGATTTTTTTTAAAATAAATATATAATTTGGAACATTCCAATATTCCTAAGAAAACTGACTATCCTAAAATTTCCAAATTTGAAGAATATAAGGTTTAAGAACTTTTGATTTTCGAAAGGATTTTAAATTCTTTTTTATATAAAATATCATGAACACCACTTTAGGAAACCGATTGAGTGTACTCAAACCATCTGCGAAGCACGGGGAATTTTATATAAAAGAAATCTTAATTAGCATAATGGTTTTGTCAAATTATTATTTTCAAATCACTAAGCATGATAGAATTATGGCAAGTAACTCGCAAGTGTTGGGACAAAGAACTAGATAAGGAAAATTTTAATTCCCGCGGTAGTTGAATCCGTTCGGTTCGGGTTAAAATATTTTTCACCGCCTTGAAAAATAAAATGGTGAAATATATTTTTACCTATATAGAGTTAAATTTTGTTCAATATTTTTGTTTAAAGTTACATAATTATAGAATATGGACTTATTCACAATTTTAAATCAACAAATAAATTACTTTCAAATATATGAAAAAGCATTTCATCTTTTTACCTTTCACCGCGGTTAAAACTTTATCACTCCGAACCAAACAGACCATGGAGCACTTTTCATATTCTTCCTCTCTTCCTTTTAATTTTAATTTATTTATTTATTAATAGATTATTTGCAATTTAGTCCCCTAAAGTTTGATCGAATTATCACTTGAGTACCTAATGCTTCAAAAGTAGCGCATAAAACTCAAAGTTTGCTATTTGAATCAATTTCACCCAAAATCTAACCGAGCATAAAAGTTGTGACGGAAAGCGTCGTGTGTTGTGCATATGACATTTAATTAATTAGTTAAATTCTTTGAAAAATCATCACTTTTATATAAAATTCAAAAAATTATGAAAAAAATAGCGTTGGATTCGTGACGTAACGTAGATGGTGTTTATATATAAATTTCTTAAATTTGACATTTTGTTGATATAATTTATATCTTTGACATTTGTGTTAATTAAATATCACCATACACTGTATTATTTACCAAGTTTTGATCATTCTTTTATATTAACATGTTATAGTCAATAAATATATATTTTATAATTAAATTTTTTTTTTTAAATAAAGAGTCTTAGACTATCATGTTAATTCTATTGTGTTTTAATTAAACTCTTTTCTTGCTAAATTTAAGACTTAGACCTTTATAAAAAATGTTTATTATTCTTTTTCTCCTTTCTATTTTAGTTTTTCCTCTCACATCAATTCAAGTGCTAGGATAATCATTTCTTCACCTCCTTAGACTATTCAACTGTCGCTAGACGTAACCATTTATCACCACAATCTGAAGCATGGTCCAAATTTAAGTGGTAAAAGACCATTTAAACATTTTGATGTGACATTTTCACATATGTGGATATGGTCTCATGCAGGAAATAATCTATAAATATAACAAATAGTAATGTGTCACCCATAAAACCAAAAAAGATCTAATTATTAGTAATATCGTGGAAAGTGGGTCGACTATGAAAAGGAAATTGTTAAATATATGTTTGTGTGTATATATACATTCATTTGTCCTTTTATATTGTGGTGAGCTTAATCTGTTAAAGTCGTTTTCAAAAAGAGATATGTAGATGGCCTCAACCTCTGATATAAATCAGTGACAGAAGATTTTACACATTTGTTTTTTTTTTTTAGAACAACTATCTCAAAAGTATCCAGATTACCTTCTTTATTTTTAGGAATTTTAGGAAAAAATGTACTTTTTTCTCAATCCAAAATACTTAATATTTTGTCGTTTTACAAACAAAATTATATATATATATATATATATATATATTACAGTTGAGGCACTGGCGGATCCAGGATTACAATCCAATCGAGACAAAATCAGTTCAAATTTACATATGCAAAAGTTTTGATTGTTGTCGGGGGTTCGGAGGCGGGAGCCCCAGAGGTGATTTTTTTTCGAGTTATTTATAATTTTAAGCAAATTCTAAGTTTATAATGCTCAAACAATTACTCTCAATCATTATGAACAATATCTAATTAATTTTTCCATGACTTCCTATTTAAAATATACTACATATTTCAGACTACATATATCACCATATATTTAAATTGAACATTGAATAACTTCAAATTAAACTATACATACATACAAAAAATTAAATTGAACAACTCCACATACAAAAAAACTAAACTACACAACTCCGCGTACATTAAATTTCAACCACATACAAAAAATATATAAATACACAAAAATAATACCAGAAAAACCTATTTTTTTATTTTGAAAAATTCAACCAGGGCGCCCTATGTGGCTCCGCCACTGAGCTCAGGTACGATATTTTATGCTTGATATTTTATCATGCATAAAATATCATGTTGGGGGAAATATGGGTTGTTGTTAAGTTGGGGGGAATATGGGTTGCATGATATTGGGCTGGGGGAGGGAGATGGGCTGGGGCTAGTATATATGCTTGCAGTGACGGAGTTAGAAATTCTAATTGGCCTGGGCACGAAAAGAAGTTTTTGGGATTTTTTTTTGAGTAGTACTTATAATAGTTTTTTAAATGCATAGAATACAACATATAAATAGATGAATTACAATGATTTAAAAAATTAAACATCATTACAAAACGAATAATTACTACAAACCCAATAGCAACAATATTAATTTCAACAACTTCATGCCCAAAAAATAATTACCACAAACGAATAACAATATTTATACTAATATTAAAAGGGATAAAACAAAAAATAAACATATTTTCAGAATTTCAACAAACTCTGACAATGAATATTTGTTATACAAAATTTCAACAAACCCTAACAATTGTGAAAATGTGTATAAATTTTAGGAGTTCTGTTTTTGAACGTGAATAGGAGAACATTTGTGCTGAATTTTTTTCTTCCTTTAATACCTTTACTAATATATGTGTATGTATATAAAAAAAAATGGCTTTACATGCTCTAGCCAGGGCACGTGCCCAGGTCAACACTGTGGCTCCGCGACTGTATATATGCGCGGGAGGGGGTGCAAAGTAGGTCCTCTGATTTTTTTTTTCTAGAGGTTCTGCACCTTTTTTTGGTTCCTAAAAATCCTGTATTCATTTGTTTACTGAAATTTTAATTAATGTTGTTTTGTGAATAGTAAGTTGTATTTTATGTGCATACACATGTAGTTTAAGAAATGTTAATCTCTTATTAATAAGGCCTGAAAAATGATTTTTCGATAGAGAGTAAGTTTTTTTGAATCCATAAAAATTGTTGATTTTTTACATATAATTATTTTGGTTGGACAAATAATTATATGTATCTTCAAATGTAGTGATAATAGTTATTTATATTATAGTAGTGATTTTATACGTTTGACACAAAAATGTAGGACCGATAAATATAAAATTATGACATGAATCGGAAAAGGCATTTCGTTAAAGGCACCCCTATTGTCATTTCTGGAAACTACAATCGCTTTTAAGCAATGTTGCGGTGTGGGAGGGTAAAAATATGGTTGTTTTTAATACAACCATTGGAGAAACAAAAAAAGGGGCCCGCTTAGTTGCAAAAAAGTACATTTTTGCTGTTTTTTTAATGTAAAAATTAGAATAAATAAAAGGGGATTTTGGAAAAAGGTCCTTATGATGCTCAAAGTGTATAAAATTAGGACACTCTATATAATTTTATAAATTTAGTCCCTGTACTAAAAATTCCATGAAAGTGGTGAAATATAGTGCCGCTGGCGAGGACCAAAAAAATAAATGCTATTATACCACAGATACTAGATTTGTAAATGCTATTGTACCACAGGAATTAGATTTATAAACTTGAAAAGCATTGTCATAAAAATCCAATTATAAGAAGGAACATGACCTTTACCTTAATTTTCTATAAATAAAAAGTGCAACACTATGAAGATTCATTTTTCGGACCATTTTTTTTTAAATCCAGTGATGTACTAACATCACAAGAAAAATAAAATTTAAAATATAGGTCTCCCTATTATTACTTAATAAAAAAGGAGTTCACTCATTGGTAAGGATTACATGCATTAAGAGGCGGCCTAAGTGAACTTGGACCCCTAAACAATATTTGTACTCTGAACATTTATTTAAAAAAAAAAATAGATTGTGTTATAATGCATTGTTAATTTAAACTATTGGGCTCTCTCTTGCATAGCATATAAAAATTATACAAATGTTCTTAATAAAAATAATTTTTAATAAAACAAATAGTTCTTAATAAAGATATTACATTTCCTGTGGCCTATCTGTAATCAAACAAATAGTTCTTAATAAAAATATTACATTTCCTCTACAAATAACGTGCACCGTAGCCACATCAATTAGGAGAAAATAAAAATACTTATTGATTTTTCAGAAAATAAAAAATGCTTTTCTCAAAAAGGAGAAGTAAAATGCCTTGCGCACTGGTACTCATAGAATTGTCCACACGAATCAATGGCATTGTTAACTGGGGAAAAAAAATCAAGTGTAGTGAAATGAAATAAGTGCTTTTGAAAGTGAAAAAAAACTGGTAAAAATGAGCTCAGTATTAAAGTCAGAACACCACAAAATATTCATTCACTGTGTCTCTAGAGCCATTATAAATATTAAAATTAATGATTATACTTTTGAAATTATAAAAATATCACATTTGATCACATTTTGTCCCCTTTTTATATGATTCCCCCTTGAAAAAAAGACCCTATTAATTCTAAAAAATAACATGGCATTGGCTTCTTTAACTGTGCCATCCGACTGTATTACAAAAGGAAGAATCCAATGGATGTAAAGTAGAATAAATATCATTTCCCAATCTTCGTTGTCCATGAAATGGGAATATATATATATATACACTGAATGAGCTCCAACTTATCAAGCAAATGATACATGCTTGCAGATAAATATTTAATCTCACTTTTAAAGATTTATTTGTATCGTGTCTCATATTTTTATTTTTTCAGTCATTGATCCCATCGTAACAAATTTAAAACAAATGTTATTTCTATGCGAAAAGAGAAAGAGACGGTTGAGAAAGATTTTGGGTGGTTATGGGACTTAATACAATCTAAAAAACAGATGGGAGGGGAGTCTAACTAAACTTTGGACATGGAATTAAATCAAAAAAATCATAAAAATATTTTGTTGTTGTAATTTCTAATTTTGGGACGGCTTTGTTTTGTTTCTTCACAAACAAAAGGCAAAAATATATAACGAAAAGTTGGGACTGCTAGACAAATGTTGCTTGAACTTAAAAATAAGTCAATAAAATAAAATAAAATAAAGGGTTAAATATCAAAAAGGGTAATATGTGTTGGGTTATGACAAGACTCCACCATTTGGTGGAGTATATTTGTTTATGACAAAGCTCTCACCCACTTAGTAGTGGAGTCTTCTTCTCTACAAGAAGTGCTCTAAGTGGACACTCAACTAAGCCATTTTATGTGGCCATTACTCCCTTTGCTCACCTATAAATAAAATCTATGTATGAGAGAAAAACACACCAGCAAATGAGAGAGAAACAAAGTACATAGAGAGTCTTGTTTGAGAGAGAATCAAGAGAGCAAGAGTGTTTGTAATTCTCTTCTTCTGTTGATATAATTCCGCCCCCCCCGTGGACATAGGCAAATTGCCGAACCACATACATCTCTTGTTATTGTGTGTGAGTTTGATTTCTGGATTGTTACTGGGCACAACAATTGGTATCAGAGCCGGACATAGCCGTTATTGGCGCTTTGTTCGTTTTCTTGGCTAGAAATCGAAATCTTCAAATCTCAAATTTGAACATACCAGGAGGAGCGTATCGTAGATACGAGTCCAACGAAACAAATCGGAGGCCAAACGGAGCTCCGAAGCTCCCAAGTTTGCCAACTGAAGAGAAGGAAAAAAATTCCAGCCAGGCCATTAACCAAGCCACCAAGCAGTTTGACCAAGCCATTGACCAAGCCATTAAGCTGTTTGACCAAGCCACAAAGCTGTTTGACCAATCCGTTGACCAAGCTGTTTGATCAAGCCACAAAGCTGTTTGACCAAGCCGTTGACCGTTTGATCGAGCCATTGACCAAGTTATTGACCGTTTGACCGAGCCCCTGATGTCACCAAACGGAAAAGGAATATTTTGTTAACTTTAACGGAATATTCCCTTGAGTCAACTCGGTCCAAAAATCTTTTTTTGGGCAACTCAGTCCATTCTGGACCTGTTTTCGATCGAGTCGGACCCTTTCCTAGCTATTTCGACCATTCCGGATGCAATCGTGCCCTCCGTTTCTGCTAATTCCGCTCTTAAGTTGTTGTATTAACTTAAGAGGGACATATAACACTATTTTAAGGCACTTCCAAGCGTCGAATCTGTTTTTTTTGGGTGGAGTCTAAGGAAAAATGGAAGGTGAAACTTCTTCCGATTCAATTAAAGTACAAACTCCGACAACTACCAGTAGCTCTTGGAAAAGAAGTTCTATGTCAAATGCAAAGTTTGATGTCAAAAAATTTGACGGTACAAATAACTTCGGTATGTGGCAGTGTGAAGTTTTGGATTTGTTATTTCGAGAAGGGTCACATATTGCCTTGGATTCCAAGCCCAAGGATATTTCGAAGGAAGATTGGAATTTTGTAAACCGCCAAGCTTGCTGTACAATTAGATTGTGCTTAGCTAAAGACCAGAAGTATTTTGTCATGAAGGAGACTATGTCAATAAGTCTTTGGAAGAAGTAGAGGACAAATACGTGACGAATAGCATACAAAATCGGCTCTATCTCAAGAAGAAACTTTTTCACTTCCAATTTAAGAACGGTACGTCTATGAATACTCATTTAGACAGTTTTAATAAAATTTTAGCCGATTTGCAAAATTTAGAGGTTGAAATTGCTAGTGAGGATAAGACACTGTTATTGCTAAATTCATTGCCTGATTCGTATAATCACTTGACTACTACCTTACTGTATGGAAAAGATGAGGTAAAATTTAACGTTGTTTCCAATGCTTTGATGAACAACGAGGTACAAAAGAAGGATCTGCAGGTCCATCGAGACCCCTCATCATCAGAAGCGTTGACGGGAAGAGGGAGGACATCCAATAGAGGGCGAGGAGGAAAATTTCGTTCAAAATCAAGGGAAAAATCATCTGATAGACAAAAACTTGCTAAATAAGAATGTGCCCACTGTCATCAAAAGGGGCACTAGAAGAAAAACTGTTCGAACAGTGATAAGAAAAAGGATCCAAATGTAAACCTGACATAAAATGAAGAAGATGACCTGGAGTTAGCGTTGACCACTTCATCATCAACCTACCATTCTGTGGAATGGATTATTGATTCAGGGTGTTCCTATCACATGTGTCCCAACAGGGACTGGTTTTCAAGCTTCTAAGAGCTTGACGGGTGATGTGTTTTAATGGGAAATGACAACGCCTGTAAAACAAAAGGGATAGGCTCAATCCGATTGAATCTGCATGATGGATCAATCAGAGTACTAACAGATGTACGATACATTCCAAACTTAAAGAAGAATCTCATTTCACTGGGAACCTTTGATGCTAAAGGCTATTCTATTATCGTTAAAGGTGGAGTCCTAAAGGTGGTTCGAGGAGCACTTATAACTATAAAAGGTACCCGAAAAGGAAATTTATATTTCCTCGACGGGAGCACAGTCACTGGGAGAGCGACAGTCTCCAAAAGCCCAGACGATTCAGATGAATCCAGACTATGGCACATGCGCTTAGGGCATGCTGGCGAGAAAGCTCTACAAGGTTTGATAAAGCAAGGTCTGTTAAAAGGAGCTAAGACAGGCAAGATTGATTTCTGTGAACACTGTGTTTTGGGTAAAAAGACCCGAGTTAAGTTTGGTACTGCGGTTCACAGCACCGAAGAAATTCTTGACTATATTCACTCAGACGTATGGGGACCTACCAAAAATACAACTTTGGGAGGTAAACGTTGGTTCGTGACTTTCATTGATGATTACTCCAGACGAGTCTGGGTATACACGATGCGTCAGAAAGCTGAAGTTCTGGAGATTTTCCTTAACTGGAAAAAGATGATAGAAACTCAGACAGGTCGGAAGATTAAGAAACTCTGAGCAGATAATGGTGGAGAGTACACTTTAGACCCATTCCTTAAAATCTGCCAAGATGAGGGAATTATCAGACATTTTACCGTACGAAGAACGCCACAACAAAATAGAGTTGCAGAACATATGAATCGTACTTTGGTGGAGAAAGTTCGATGTATGTTATCCTATGCTGGATTGGGAAAGGCATTCTGGGGTGAAGCAGTGAATTATGCTTCTCACCTCATCAATAGACTTTCGACAGCCGCAATTGGTGGGAAGACTCCTATGGAGGTATGGTTTGGTAAATATGCTACAGATTATGATTGGTTGCATATTTTTGGTTGTCCTGCTTATTATCATGTGACTGAATCAAAGTTAGATCCTAAAGCCAAGAAAGCTGTATTCTTGGGCTTTAGTGCTGGCGTAAAAGTGTATAGACTCTGGTGCTCCGAATCAAAGAAAATTATTTTGAGGAGAGATGTTATTTTTGACGAGTCTGTAATGTTGAAACCGATAGTTTCAGAGAAAGAGAACGTGAATCCAAGTTCTTTACAACAGGTGGAGCTCGATAGACAATTAATTTTCCTGATGTGGAATCTAATGATGAGGAAGAAATCTCAGTTGAGGTGGAGGTTTTAACACTAGCACCAACACTAGAATCGGTGATTAATCAGCAGCCTTACTCTATTGCCACTGGCAGACCTAAAAGGAAAACTCGAAAACCTTCTCGATTAACAGACATGGTGGCCTATGCACTTCCAGTGACCGATCATGATATCCCATGCACTTACAGAGAAGCCGTACATAATACAAATAGTGTCAAGTGGAAGAAGGCGATGGATGAAGAAATGACATCACTTCACAAGAATCAGACTTGGAAGTTAGTTCAGCTTCCAAAGGGTAAGAAAGCTATCGGCTGCAAGTGGATCTATGCTAAAAAGGAAGGTGTTCCTGGAAAAGATTACATTAGAAACAAGGCCAGACTGGTGGCGAAAGGCTACGCTCAGAAGTAAGGAATCGACTATAAAGAGGTTTTCTCACCTGTTGTTAAGCATTCGTCCATTCAGATATTATTGGCTTTGGTATCACAGTTTGATCTCGAGTTATCTCAACTCGATGTGAAAACTGCGTTCCTCCATGGTGACTTATAGGAGGAAATTTACATGTCTCAGCCAGATGGTTTTAAAACTCCTAGACGCGAGAACTGGGCTTGCAAGTTGAGCAAGTCATTATATGGTTTGAAGTAGTCACCATGACAGTGGTACAACGATTTGACCATTTTATGATGGATCACAAGTACACGCGCAGTCAGTTTGATCATTGTGTCTACTTTCGTAAGCTTTAAGATGGAAATTTTGTCTATTTGCTCTTATATGTGGATGATATGCTAATTGCATCTAAGATCAAGGTGGAGATTGACAGGCAGAAGATTCAGTTGAGTTCAGAGTTCGAGATGAAGGATCTTAGAGAGGCCAAGAAAATTCTTGGGATGGAGATCAAGCGAGACAGAGTAAAAGGCACAGTCAGTTTGACACAGACTTAGTATCTAAAGAAAGTACTTCAGAGGTTTGACATCGATAACAAGTCTAAACCTCTAAGTACACCATTGGCTCCACATTTCAAGATGAGTGCGCTGATGTCATCAAATACAGATGATGAGAAGAAGTAGATGGATCATGTTCCATATGCAAATGCAGTTGGTGCCTTAATGTATGCCATGGTGTGTACCAGACCAGACATTTCACACGCAGTAAGCATGGTGAGTCGTTACATGCACAATCCAGGAAAAGGACACTAACAGACAGTGAAGTAGGTACTATGATACATTCAAAGTAGTGTGGATGTCAGTTTGAAGTTTGAGAGAGACACGATAGTTAGTAAGCATCCGGTCGGATATGTGGATTCTGATTATACTAGAGATCTTGATAAGTGTCGAACTACTACTAGTTATGTGTTCACTATACCAGGAGGACCAGTGAGTTGGAGATCAACTTTACAGTCGATAGTAGCTTTGTCTACAACAGAGGCAGAGTATATGGATGTAACAGAAGCTTTTAAGGAAGCCATTTGGCTTCATGGTTTGATTGATGCCATGGGTATTGTTCAGGAAAATGTGGAGGTTTTCTGTTAGAGTGCCATCTATTTGGCAAAAAACTAGGTTCATCATTCTCGCACCAAGCATATTGATGTCCGCTTTCACTTCATTCAAAAAATTATAGATGAAGGGGATATTCTACTCCAGAAAATCGGGGCTGTAGATAATCTTGCAGATATGCTGACAAAGGTGGTTACAGGGATTAAGTTCCAACACTGTTTGGACTTGATCAACATCTCTCGAGCTTGTGGCGCCTAAGGGCGCTGGTGAGGCAGCGTTAACTGGTGGACTCTTGCCAACGTGGAGATTGTTGGATTATGACAAGACTCCACCATTTAGTGGAGTATATTTGTTTATGACAAAGCTCTCACCCACCTAGTAGTGGATTCTTCTTCTCCACAAGAAGTGCTCTAAGTGGACACTCAACTAAGCCATTTTATCTGGCCATTACTCCCCTTGCTCACCTATAAATAAGCTCTATGTATTGAAAGAAAAACACACCAGCAAATGGGAGAGAAACAAAGCACATAGAGAGTCTTGTTTGAGAGAGAATCAAGAGTGTTTGTAATTCTCTTCTTCTGTTAATACAATTCCGCTGCTCCCATGGACGTAGACAAATTTCCGAACCACATAAATCTCTTGTTATTGTGTGTGATTGAGTGTGAGTTTGGTTTCTGAATTGTTACTGGGCACAACAATATGCTTTCCCATATTTTTCATCTAAGAGATTATACTTTTTCTCCGATCAAGATCAAAACACCAATGTACTCTCCAAAAAATTACAAAAAGGGGAACGATTACATTTCCCATTAGTTAGGAGTGTAAATGACTCAAGCCGAATCGAGGTTAAGGTTGCTCAAAATTGATTTGTGAATGTGTACGAGCCTAAAAATATATTTAAGCTGTGTTCATTTATCTTGCGAATCAAGCTCGAACTAGCTTCTAAACAAAAAAATGCGAACCACGCTAAAAAGGTTAGGTTATTTTACACCAATTTCATATGATTATTGGTGATCTAGCCAAGCTCAACAACATTGAAAATACATTTTAATCTTGGATCATTTTTTTACGGTCATGTCTCGAACAAGATTTTTGTTTTTAACAAACACGAGCCAAACTCCAATAGCTTGGTTTGTTTTAGAATCCTATCGCTTGTATTACTAACGGAAAACCCAACGTTATTATTGTTTACTAACGGAAAACCCAATGGTTCCTCTTTTTATATAAATTTTAGAAGTACAATAATGATTTGGTCAAAAAACAATATATTTCCCCATTTCAAAAATATAAGTACATTATTACCCTTATTGGTAGTTTCGAACTCGTTGGACGGTAAATCAATACACTAAATTAGCTGAGACTTTGAGCAATATAGCTCAATTTTTTACCTTTATTTAAATCAAAATATATATTACCAACATCCTAAATTTGAACCAAATTTACCCTAGAATTGGTGTAAAGTGGCTTAGATATGGTCCCAGTTTATCCACAGTTTCAATAAAAGAAACCAAAATCTTGATGCTTTTGGTCTTAAAAATTGCACTTTTGACACCACAAGTTTAAAAAAGAAAAATCCGATCTCTAGAGTTATTACCACGAAATTTGACCCTTTCTGCCCCCAAGAAAAAACAAAGGAAATTATAATTTCAAAAAGATATTTAGAGTACAAGTTTTTTTACCTCTACAAGTAAGAAAACCATAACTTAATAGTTAAAAAGTTTTTTCAAAACCACTTATAAAAACCTTACACAAACCTTTAGACATAAAAAAAACACTACAAGGGCGAAGAAGAGGCTTCTTTCTGGCCATTCCATTGTGAACTGCTAGCACTCTCATTTGTAGCCTTATAAATATGACAATGAAGCTGAATTTATCTCCATATTTTTATTTATATGGACACAACACAATTTCAATTCATATTCAGCTCCTATCTCACTCATTTCCAGCCCCCCTCCAAAATAAATAAAAAATAACTGCATATTTAGAGCGATTAAGAAAATTATGGTGGATCGGTTGCCACGGAAAATAATTCTGATATTTTATTGAAAACATCCATAACCTGAAAAAATATGAAAGAAAAAATGTAAGTAACTTCATATAACTAGACTCCTGTGAAGACATTAAATGCAAACCAACTTTCTAAAAATATTAAAAAAAATATTTTGGCTTGAATTTTTTGTATAGATTGTCTATAGAATTTAAAGATACCATGTGAAAAAAACTCAACCCATATTTTGTTTAAGGTTATTTACTATTTGGGGTACGTTTGTTTATAGTAATTGTGACTTGGGGTACATTAATTTCCATTATAGTTGGATGGGTATTATTTAACGATTTCAGTTAACTATCATTAAACAACTGTACCACCAACACTCAAATACCTTATATATCCCTTATTTATTGAAATAATAACATGTTCCCTTTTTATCAAATCAATACACAATTGAAACTGTACCGTCGATACTCAACACACGTTATATGGCCGGACGACGGTAAACTCAACACTCAAATGCATCTCAGGGAAGAAATGGATCCCACGCCACGGAGGTCGGAGGTTTGGATACCAACCCCAAGGCGTCTTAGAGTTCGGACTGCATCTCTTTCTCTCTCATGCTACACTGTGTTTGGTAGGGTTGTGTTTTTTTTCCCGAACATTTCGATTTTTTCGATATCCGATCCGATATTTTCCGATTTTGGAACGTATATAAGGTTTCCGATTTTCGATTTTCCAATTTCCGATTTTTCGAAAAAAATCGGATCGAAAATTTGAAATAATGTTGAATTTCCGATTTTATGATTTTTTCGATCCGATTTGTTCGAAACTATGCCGGTCCGATTTTTTCGAATTATTTCCGATTTTTTTCGAAAATAATTTCCGATTTTCATTTTTAATTTTTTTTAAACATTCTCATGTGTCCCACATCGGCTAGGAGAGAAAGAGAGGTCCAAAAAAGTTCTCTATAAAAGGAGAATATCCCTCTATCTTCTACACAAATGAAAAAAATGATTAAATCCTTATATATTTACATGTTGGGTTAAATCTTTTTTTCGATTTCTTTAAAATGAGAATTTTGAGTAATCGAAAATCGTATATTAATTTTTTTGAAATTTTGGAATTTCCAAATTTTCTCAATTTTTAGTATATTTTTTGAATTTCCGATTTTTTTCGATTTTTCCGAATTCGATTTTTTTTTTGATTTTCCGCAAAAATTGGATACGAAATCGGAACAAATATTTTATTTCCAAAAAAATCAGAATTTTTTTCGAATGGTCATTTTCCGATCCGATCCGGCCGAAACACAGCCCTAGTGTTTGGAAAGGGTGAAAACTAAGGTTCTAAAAAACGCGGGGCGTGATTGAGGCGTGGAGGCCAAGCCTTAAGCCTTAGACGCCTAGGCGGGCTAGGCGTAAAAAGGCGTGAAAAGGCGTTTAGGCCTTCTTAATATATGTTAATATTTTTTAATCGTAATAAGGCTGTTAAAATACAAAAATTGTACATATCATAAAAATATGTCTAAATATATGCAAATTAAAATACTATTTGATTATTTTGGATGAGATAATGGTTTGGTTTGTAAACAAATTCTTTAAAAGGCAACATCGTTTCACTAAAGCATTGTTGTTTTTAGAAAAAAAGTGTGCCTTGAGAGTTTTACCAAGAATAAGGCGTGAAAAGCGTAAGGCGAGGCGTTTCACCCAAACCTTAAGCCTAGGCGGAGCCTAGACGGGTTTCTAGAACAGCGGTGAAAACACACCTAAACCCCTTTCTTTCTTTCTCTCTCAGGCTACACTATGTAGCCATGAACGCCTCCATCTCTACCACCTCTCCACCATTACCCCCTCATCGCTCCTCTCCCTCGAATAAAAAACCATAGAACTCGTCAAGAACAAACCCCTCCCTCATCCTCCTCAAGCGAAACTTCAGTTGTCGTTGAAATCAATTTTAACAAATCGATTTGTTGTACTACCGTAATTGATTTCAACAAAACCCCATGGAGAGAAATGGTTGTAGAAACAAATTTGTTGTTGTTTTGCTTTCTTGATTAGGTGGATAATATAGGGTTTTTGTGGGATTGGTAGCAGAAAAGAGCAACATAGCTGGGTTTTTGTTATAATACTTCTTGGGGAATCCATGAAATACTTTTAAGTTGATGGTGTGTAATTTTTTATATTTGCCTGAATTTTGTCATTTTTAGATTTTCATAGTTCTTTAGTATTTTCAAATATTTTTTTCGCAATTAGATGTTTTTTTTATAACTTTTTAATATTTAATTTTTTTAACAACTTTTTAAACTGTTTTTTTAAAATATAGTTTTTAACTGAAATCGTTTTTATTTTTAACAGAAATATATATTTTTTTATTGAAAATCATTTTTTGAAATCAGTTTTTTTTAATCATTTTATAAACATTATAAACTGAAATATATTTTCTTTTGTTTAAAATATAGTTTTGGAGGTTTTTTTAAATCAGTTTTTTTTTAATCATTTTATAAACAGTTTTTTTTAACTAAAAATCATTTTCAAACGTTGTAAACAGTTTTTTAATATTATTATAAACATATTTTATAAATGAAGATACTTTTATAACATATTTTGTTGAAAATCTTTTTATTTGGTTGAATATACTTTTTAAACATTATTATAAAACATATTTTATAACATTATTATACAAAAATTCATTTTATTTGGTGCAAAATAATTTTTATTTTGTTTTGTTGAAATTCTTTTTTTGAAAATCATTTTATTTGGTGGAAAATGTTTTTTCGAAAATTATTTTTAACATTTTTTTAACAATTTTCAGAAATTATTTTTTAACAATTTTTAACAACTTTTTTAAATATATATATATGTAGTACTAAATTAGTGTATAGATTTGTCACAAGGGTAGATCCGTCATTATAAACAAGGGTATTATTGGTAAGGTATTGTAAATAGTGAGTTGACAAATGGATGTTAACACCAACCGTTAAAATAATACTCATCCAATAATAATAGAAACTAACGTATCCCATGAATAAAATACTGTAAACAAATGTCCCCCAAACAGTAAATGACCATTTTTTTTACTAGTTGAAAAAAATTTCAGTTATAACATGTTTGCTTAAAGACTCACATATACTGACCAATTTTTTTTAAATAGTAAAAATATATTTTGGGGCATCCATAAAATATTTAGATACTCTATAAAATTATGTCAAAATAATTTTTTTACTATTTAAAAAAAATTGATCCACATTGAAGGATCTCACAGAAGCCTAACTCGTATATAACAACAAAAAGATACGTATCATATGATTGTATCATAAGTAGCGCTATATTGGTTTGTGTCGGTAGTATTGTATAGGACGGTATCGCTTTCTAAAATAATTCTTCTATAAATAAATAAGTGAATTTAATTTGTTTGGTCTAAAAAATGAACTTACAATTTTTTGGCAAGAGACCACCTTTAACTAATTTATAAGCAATCATTTTTTGTTTTTCACCCTATTTGTCCCTTAAAAATTAGAAACTCCCCAAACTTAACTATTTCACTAAAAATTTTACTGCAACATATCTGATGAAAAGGTATATGATACATAGAACTTCCAACATGAGACAAATACCATAAAAATAGTGCAAGTGATTCATTTGTTCTTATTTTATATTTTAATATTTTAATTGTCTTAATTAACTACGTCTAAACATGTACGGTACATAACATGTTGGGAAATAACATTTAAACGTACCTCCTTGTCGTTTTGATACTTTGCAATACTCAAAGGGTTCTGTGAGCACTGCAAAAAAAAATGACACTGTATTAGACTATATTGCCATCAAAAGATAATTAAATTAAGGCGCTTTGTAAATTAAAGATTTATTGTAATATGTATTTTAGAAATAAGATAATAAACATTTTATTTATGATTTTAGTCTTTATTTTTGAATAAAGCTGCTGACGCGGATCCATATTCATAAAACGTCGACTAATCACAACATGCCACGTGCCATTTAATTTGAAAATAGGGACTAAAAATGAAAACAAAATGTTTGTTATCCTATATTCATAATCAATATTATTTTAAGGGAGTTTTGGGGAAAGACCCTCATAATTCTCAAAGTGTATAAAATAGGACACTCCAAATAATTTTATAAATTTAGTTCCTATATTAAAAACACAATAAAAAATGGTGCCGCTGGCGCGGACCAAAAAAATGAACTCCTAACTCTAAAGGGACCGCACAAATATATGCTATTGTACCACAGGGACTAGATTTATAAACTTGAAAAATATTGTCCTAAAAATGCAAATATAGGAAGGAACATGGATTTTACCTTAATTTTCTATTATTTTAAGTCCTAAAATTACATAATCTATTAAATTAAGGGTAATTTCCAGTTGAACATCCATTTTCTTTTTTGCTCACTTTTAGAGTCACCCCAATTTTTTTAACAAATTTGAGTTCCACCCCATTCATCACTTTTGAGGCACATTTGACGCTATTGCGACGCTTTGGGTGGTCAAACTCTTTTATTTATAAGATAGTCCTTGAATAAACATATAAAAACAATCTTTAAAAAGAGGTACAAAAGGAAAGGCATACATCCTTGATGGCTGCTCGAACTCGCGGATTTTGAAATGCCATGGGAACTTCGGGATTGGCCATTATTTTCGAAATAACTTCTCCGGGGGTAAGCCCAATTCGATCTGCGGTATATGAATGATAATTAAAAAAAAGAAAAGAAAAAACATATAGTCTGCAATATTAAGTGTCAAATCAATATAATTTGATGAATTAATATAAAAACATTTAAACAAATTAGAAAATTCAGTATTAAGAATATCCACTACAGGAGAAAAAGAGGTGCACTTAGGCTTTGGTCTCTAATGTAAAGATACTTTAGTGAAAAGTATATTTTTCTTAGCTTTAGTTTGCGGTCCGCGCACTGTTAGTTAGGGACGTGACACTAAAATTTTATCAAAAGCAGGGACCACTGACTGATGTTTAAATTATGGATTTTCCACTAAGTTGACTAAGTCATGGGGACTTAAAAGACTATAATCACTAGCAGAAGAAATAATGGGTTAGTGAGAAATAGTTAGATATGGACCATTTTGATATGATCTTTACACATCATACAAAGTAAATAAATAATTAAGGAGATTTTTTTTTCAATCATTTTAGTGAATGATTAACGTCCTCGAACAACTTCTAATATTTTCTCACTAAAACGAAAAAACTAAAAGAGTTTATATAGATCATAGGACCTATATTTTTAAGACAAATAAAATCAAAACTTTCCTAAATTCGACTGTCAAAATAATTGAGAGGGAGAAAATTTATGAATGACAATATGTAAAAAGGAACTTGACATTTTTAGAACATTTTCATAAATTTTCTGGTTTTTTAATTGCGTTTCCGCAACTTTTCAAAAAAAGTTTTCGTCTTTTTAACACCCAAAACATACCCTCGAATGTCATTTTTTTTATATTTAACACTGAGAGAAACTTCCTTACCCTTAACTTAGTTTTCAAGTTTTTTTACCAAGTTTGTATCTCAATTACATTAAATTATTGTACCACAAATGTGGATATAATCAATTAATGCACTTAGGACATAAATTAGGTAAAGTAACTTGATATGTATAGTATTACTCTAGTTTTATGTATACTCGAAGTTTTGGGCTCTTTACACAACGTAACTAATTGAAACTAGAAGACCGTAACAAAATAGAAAATGTGAGAAAAATTACATATACATTATGTATGAAATTAATGCTAATGTATGACAACGAATAGCAACGATTTGACAAAAGCTGGCTAGAGGATATGAAAATAATGCTATTCGTTGTCATACCTTAGAATTATTTTCTTGTTAACTAATACTGTTTTGTTAATCATAAATTCAAATATGAATCATAAGGTTGTATCATGAATAAAATAATTTTGACATGAATCTAGGATGTTTATCTTCATGCAATCACATAACTGAAAATTCCTTATAACTATGATTTAAAAACTGACATTTGTTCATCGTTGTTGAACGGATTAAAATGACTTGAATGCTCCTTTCTTGAATAGCCCGGAATATGAGAAAAATGAATTTCAGATTTTCTCTCCCTCCTTAAAAACAGTGTGTATTGAGATGACTCTAGATGGTGTAGAAGTCTCTATTTATAAGGGGAAGAGGGCCGGAATCCTAGTGGTGGTGGGACTCTTTCCAAGTCTCCCACTAATGCCACTAACCATCATGTGACTAACGGATAAGGTTTATCCAAATCTTTTAATATCTTTATTTATCACATTCCTAATTAATTATCTGACATTTATTAAAACCACATAAATGGGAAATTCAGAATTTAATACAATTGAAATTAAATAATTAATTTCGTCACTATCATTAATTTTCAACAGTCTGCCACTTGGTCTTAATAATTCGTATAATTAAATTAGGTATCATAAGGTGCACAATCATTGATAAATTTTGCTAAATCAAATGATTCACGGATGCAAGTCATGACGGTTCCATGCTATTCAAGAGGATGGTTCCTTCCATGTACCACAACACCAATGTTTCATTCAACTAGCCTTTAATATTGGGTATCATAATGGCCTCATAATGTTCTTTTGAATAAGAACTATTTCTGTCAACAATAATTCATAATTATATGCATGCATTCACAAAAGACAGAAATAATAAAATCAGAAACACTTTTATTGAATTCAAGTAATAGTGTCAAACAACTAAGTCAAAATAGCAATCATAATCCAACTAATCGAGACCCATCTCTTTAACATGTTCCATAAAGGTCTTTGGAGATAGTCCTTTCGTAAGAGGATCTACTATGTTATCACGAGTACTAATGTGATCAATTGACACTCTTTGTTTTCGAACTTCTTTTTTAACTGATAGGTATTTCATCTCAATATGCTTAACAGCCTTACTATACCTATCGTTCTTCGAGAAGAAGACTGCTGCGATATTATTACAATAAATTTTCAGCGACTTAGATATTGACCCCATAATTCTAAGTCCTGAAATAAATTTTCGCAACCATAATCCATGATTTGTAGCTTCGAAGCAAGCTACGTACTCAGCCTCCATAGTAGATGATGCAATGACGCTTTGCTTAGCACTTTTTCATGAAACGGCTCCTCCAGCCATAAGGAAGACATAACTCGAAGTGCTCTTCCTACTGTCAAGGCATCCCCCAAAATTTGAGTCTGAATAACCAATCACCTCAAGGTGATCAGTCTTCCGATATGTGAGCATGTAATCCTTGGTCCCTTGCAGGTACCTCAGAACTTTCTTTGCAGCATTCCAATGGTGAATCCCCAGATTGCTTTGATATCTGCCTAGCATCCCAAAGGCAAAATTGATATCCGGTCTAGTACAGACTTGTGCATACAACAAGCTCCCTACGAGCGAAGCATAAGGCATGCCTTTCATGTGCTCCCTTTCTAAATCATTTCTAGGGCATTGACTTAAGCTGAATTTATCCCCTTTCTGAAGTGGAACATTAATGGGATTGCAACTTTTCATGCTAAATCTTTCTAAAACTTTGTTAATGTAAGCTTTCTGAGATAATCCTAACATTCCTCGTGATCTATCCCGAGATATTTCTATCCCGATTACGAAGGATGCCTCACCTAAATCTTTCATTTCAAATTTTTTAGAAAGGTACTTCTTGGTTTCACTTAATAAACCAAGATCACTGCTGGCGATAAGTAAGTCATCAATATATAGTACTAAAAACACAAACTTACTCCCACTGATCTTCAGGTATATGCACCGATCAACAGTGTTTTTCTTAAACCCAAAGGATGTAATGGTATCGTGAAACTTCATGTACCATTGATGAGAAGCTTGTTTTAGACCATATATTGACTTCTTCAACATACATATCATGTTTTCCTTTCCTTCCTTTATGAAGCCTTGTGGCTGTGCCATGTAGACTTCTTCTTCTAAACTCCCATTTAGAAAAGCTATTTTTACGTCCATTTGGTGCAACTCCAAATCATAATGAGCCACCAACGCTAATATGATTCTCAATGAGCCCTTCTTTGAAACTGGAGAGAAGGTCTCATTATAATCAATGCCTTCTCGTTGATTAAAACTTTTGGCAACAAGTCTAGCTTTATGTCGTTCGATATTGCCTTTTAAGTCAAGTTTGGTCTTAAAGATCCACTTGCACCCAACTCGTTTTTGTTCTTCTGGAAATTCGACCAACTCCCAAAGTTTATTGTCATTCATAGATTTTATTTCTTCATTCATGGCGTCAATACATTTATCGGAATCATCACTATTTACATCTTTTTTATAAGAAACTCGATCATTAATATTCCCTATGTTAAATTCGGTCTCTTGAAGGTATACCACATAATCATCCGGAATCGCCGATCTCCTTTCTCTTTGAGATCTTCTTAATGGCACTTCCTGTGGTGCTTCAAAAGTTTCATCGGTTATAGTCTCATTATGTGGTTGTTCAGTTGGTTGATCATTCACTTATTGTTCATTGTTATTCATTGGGTTAATGACCGGTTCAACAACTACATTAGGAACAACAGGTATGTTATGAACTCTGGGTATATGAATTTGTACCCTGACTTCTTGAACGATAACCTCCCTTTCTTTTATACTCCCACTTATTTCACCTTCTTCAATGAATTTAGCATTTCCAGTTTTTATGATTCTAGTTGTATGATTTGGATAGTAGAATCTATATCCCTTTGACTTTTTTGGATACCCTATGAAATGACAAGATAATGTCCTAGGATCCAATTTCTTTTCATGAGGGTCATAGATTCTAGCTTCCGCTGGGCAACATCACACATGTAAATACCTTAAATCGGGTTTCCATCCTTTCCAAAGTTCAAAAGGGATTTTTGAAACTGACTTACTATGAACCCTATTTACGATGTGCACAACGGTTTTTAATGCATGTGTCCACAAAAATATAGGCAATTGGATCCTACTTATCATACTTCTTACCATTTCTATAAGGGTACGATTACGTCTTTCAGCTACACCATTCTGCCAAGGTGATCCTGGCATTGTGTATTGGGCGCAAATACCTAATTTTTCAAGGAGTTTAGCAAATAGGCCAGGGCATTGCTCTGACTCGTTATATCTACCATAATATTCTCCACCTCTATCAGACCTAATAATTTTCACCTTTTTGCCTAGTTGCCTCTCAACCTCATTAATGTATATTTCAACGACGTTCACACACTGAGATTAAACATGCAACATATACAAAATGCAATAACATGAAAAATCATCTATAAAGGTGATGAAGTATTTTTCTCCACCAATTGATGGAATATCAAAAGGTCCACATATGTCTGTATGTATTATTTCAAGTAGCTTGGTGCTTCTTGTGGCTCCTTTCTTTGTATGTTTGGTCTGTTTTCCTTTAATACAGTCCACACATACATCATAATTGGCCCAATCCAGGTTATGGAGTATTCCATCTTTAATGAGCCTTTCAATTCTAGGCCTGAATATGTGCCCTAATTTTTTATGCCACAAATAAGCAGATTTTTCGTCATTAAGTGTACGTTTCGTACCAACATTAGGATGCAAGGTCACAAGGGTTTCAGAAAAATTCTTTTCAAGATTCAACCGATATAAACCATCTAATAAAAAACCAGAACCAACATTATTATAATTTTTAATCAAACCAAAACCATTGTTCTTAAATTCAATTGAAAAACCATCTAAAGCGAGTTTAGAAACATAAATTAAATTCCTAGAAACTGTGGGGACATAAAAAGTTTCTTGCAAATCTAAAATAAGTCCAGTGCTTAAAATCAGACGAAAGACTCCAACAGCTTCTATTTTAGCCTTTGCCTTATTGCCCATGTAGAGAAAATGCTCATTTGGATTTGTTTTGCGGATCGAAATGAAGCCCTGCATCGAATTAGAAACATGACACATAGACCAGAATCAATCCACCAAGTGTTAGAAGGAGCGTTAATAAAGTTTGATTCGAAACAAACATAAATAAAGGGCTTACCCTTTTTCTCGAACCAGGCCTTTCGTTTATGACAATCCCTCTGGAAATGATTCTTCTTTTTACAGAAGTGACACTTGTCGTTCTTTTCATTCTTCACAGTAGCAGTTGATGGTTCAGCTTGATTAGACGGCCCATGACCTTTCTTAATACCCTTGCCGAACTTCTTCTTAAAACCAACTCCTTTGACTGTAAGGTTTGCCACCTGTCCCTTAGTCACATGGCCATTCTGTTGCTTGAGCCTTCCTTCCTCCTATACCAGCATGCTTTACAAATCATTTACATTCCACTTGTCTTTTATAGTGTTGTAATTGATTTGGAAAGGCCCATACTCAGGAGGTAGGGAGTTTAGGATGACTTGGATGAAAAAAGACTCATCCACTGTCATGCCGAAAAATCTAAGTCTAGCAGCCAGATTGGTCATTTATGTAATGTGCTCATTCATGGTTCGAGTACCATCGAACCTTATAGTGGTCAGGTCAGCTATCAGTTTTCCAGCAAGGGATTTATCAGCAGTGCGAAAGCGTTCCTTAATGTTGTTCAAATACTCTTTCGCTTTCGTAGTTTCAGGTAGGGAGGTCTTAATGTTAGCAGCAACACACATTCGCATAAACATTAGGGCAACCTATTGGATCGAGACCATGCTTCATGGACAACAATTTCATCCTCGCTACTAGTATTAGTAATAGCAGCGGGTTCATCACACATAATTGCCATGTCCAGGTCTAGAACCCCTAGGCTGAACTCAATTTGCTCATTCCATTCAGAAAAATTAGTTCCATCAAATTTGGAATAGGACTGAGCTTGCAAATACAGGTTAAGGGGAAATGCAATTAATAACAATGTTCACAAATTAAATTTTCACACACAATAAAAATTACAAGGGTCGAATATTGAATTGTTGACTAAAGATTTTTGCATATTTCATTTACAATCTGAATATCACGGAATCTGTGTTAATCATCACATAATGTTTAGCTTTGTAAAGATATATTACCCTATAATTCATTTATCATGGTCCCATAATTTTGGCATCTGTGTTTGTTGCCTAAACATTTAATACCATGATTAATGGACTTAATGTCAACTATTCTGTTTTTACAAAAACTAGTTCAAATGTTGTTCAATTCAGATATCAACATGTGTTGCGCTTCAATCCAATTTTATAACTGACATTAGAATAAGTCTGTAATGAATGTAAGTATATTATTCGTACATGCACTCTCAGCTTGTGTTTGGCCTTTGACTTAACTCAAATGAATAATTATTTACATATCTCAACTTAAATATAGTTAATCATGCCTTAATATTAACTATAATACGTAATCTATCAATAATTACAAAGATACCAATAGTAACTTAAATGCCTCAAAAACAGAATTGCCCAGGTATAGTAAAAATACAAAATACATGAATTTTGCCAAAAATGGCAAAAATGAGTTTTCACCATAGAATCGAAGTAAAACATGCCAGAAAACCAAAACTTTTTGCGAAACATTAATATCAATTTTCTGTAAAGATTTATAAGCCCCGAGATTATTTCCTAAAATTGCAAAAACGGGGTTTTTAGGGCCTTAACGACGTCAAAATGCAAAAGTAAGGTGGTGCCCATTGTTTACAATGGGTTTTGTTTATTACGACATTTCCAGTCGACCATATTAGTTTCCTAAAATTTTGAGCAAGTTTTGACCCTTCATCTCACCAGTGAGTATTGGCGACAAAAGAAAAACGTCACAGAAAATCTCAGACACACTTTAAGAGCAGATTTAATGACAGAAATAAGACGTCGCAGAAGGTCTCAGTCACAAAAGAAATTTCGTTCTTAATATCATAACACAAATTCGAATTACCATATGTACGATTATCATATTGCTTAAAAATTTTCAGATTTCCAGAAAAACAAAATTTTTAAGATTTCCAGAAAAACGAAATTTCTAGATTTGTTTTTACAGATTTCCAGATTTAACAAAAATTCCAGATTTACCAAAATTCCAGATTTCCAGATTTTTAAAAGATCATAAATCAGAATGTTATAAATGAGTTTTTATTAACGGAAAACATGAGATTATAAACCGCAAGCTCTGATACCACATGTTAACTAATAATGTTTTGTTAATCATAAATTCGAATATGAATCATAAGGTTGTATCATGAATAAAATAGTTTTGACATGAATCCAGGATGTTTATCTTCATGCAATCATAGAACTGAAAATTCCTTATAACTACGATTTAAAAACTGACCTTTGTCCATCGTTGTTGAACGGATTAAAATGACTTGAATGCTCCTTTCTTGAATAGCCCAGAATATGAAAAAAATAAATTTCGAATTTTCTCTCCCTCCTTAGAAATAGTGTGTATTGAGATGACTCTAGATGGTGTAGAGGTCTCTATTTATAAGGGGAAGAGGTCCGGAATCCTAGTGGTGGTGGGACTCTTTCTAAGTCTCCCACTAATGCCACTAACCATCATGTGACTAACGGATAAAGTTTACCCAAATCTTTTAATATCTTTATTTATCACATTCCTAATTAATTATCTGACATTTATTAAAACCACATAAATGGGAAATTCGGAATTTAATACAATTGAAATTAAATAATTAATTTCGTCACTAACATTAATTTCCAACATTTCATACATAATGTATATGTACTTTTTTCTTGCAATAAACTTAATAGAGAGATTACAATAGACACGCGCTAGAGTACATATGAAAAGTGTAAGTTTGTAATAAACTAAGAGAAAACAAGGAACCAAACTCTAATCTTAGTTTTGTGCAAATACGTATGTGACAATAAATACTCCAATGAAAGGAAAGCCAGGCAATTGAATATCCATATAAATAGGGGCCTTAAGAATCATTTTTCGGTTTTCTGTTTCTAGTGTCATCTCTATTCTAGTTTTCATTTTCCATAAAAAATATTCGAAAATAAGAAAACACGTGCATCTGTTCAAACCGGGAACTGCATTTTTCTTCATTTTGGCTGATTGTTTAAGAACGAATGCATGTAAGAATTTCACAATCTTTTGTGTGTGAAAGTCTGCAATGATGTGTGTGTGTGTGTGAGAGAGAGAGGCGTAAGTCTGCATGAGTGTGTATGTTCTGCTTATATATGTGTGCGTATGTTCGTGCGTGCATGAAAGAGAGAGAGAGAAATTCTCTGCTGTGAAAAAATGGAAAATGATATGTGTATCAAGTAATTACACCAAAAGTGGTTTATCAAGTGCATTAAACTGTTGTACCTGCAGTAGTGTACAACAGTTTAATACACTTGGTATATCACTTTTGGTGTAAAAACTTGTACGTATATCATTGTCCTGAAAAAATAGTCTCAATTTTAAGACTCCCCTTTGAAAAAAGACCTTATTGATTCTAAAAAATAACATGACATTGGCTTCTTTAACCGTGTCATCCATCTTTATTACAAAAGGAAGCATCCAATGGATGTAAAGTAGAATAAATTTCATTTCCCCATCTTTATTGTCCATGAAATGGGAATATATATATACTGAATGAGATCCAACTTATCAAGCAAATGATACATGCTTACAGCTAAGTATTTAATCTCACTTTTAAAGATTCATTTGCATCGAGTCTCATATTTTGATTTTTTCAGTCATTGACCCAATTGTAACAAATTTGAAATAATTGTTATTCTCTACGAAAAAAAAGAGACGGTTGAGAAAGATTTTGAATGGTTATGGAACTTATTACATTCTAAAAATTAGATGGGAGGGGAGCCTAACAAAACTCTAAACATGGAATTAAACCAAAAAAATCATAAAAGTATTTAGTTGTTGTAATTTCTAAATTTGGGACGGCTTTGTTTTGTTTCTTCACAAACAAAAGATAAAAATATATAATGAAAAGTTGGGACCGCTAGACAAATGTTGCTTAAACTTAAAAATAAATAAATAAAACAAAATAAAGGATTAAATATCAAAAAGGGTAATATGCTTTCCCATATTTTTCATCTAATAGATTATACTTTTTATCCGATCAAGATCAAAACACCAATGTACTCTCAAAAAAATTACAAAAAAGGGAACTGTTACGTTTCCCATAAGTTAGGAGTGTAAATAACTCGAGCCGAACCAAGATTAAGGTTGCTCAAAATTGATTTATAAATGTATACGAGCCTCAAAATATATTTTGATTTGGTTCATTTATCTTGCGAGTCAAGCTCGAACGAGCTTCTAAACAATAAACACGAACCACGCTAAAAAAGTTAGGTTATTTTACACCAATTTCATATGATTATTGGTGATCTAACCAAGCTCAACAACCCTAAAATTACATTCTAAGTTTGGATCATTTATTTATGATCATGTTTCGAACGAGATTTATGTTTTTAACAATCACGAGCCAAACCCCAATAACTTGGTTCGTTTTGCAGTCCTATCGTTAGTATTACTAACGGAAATACCAACGTTGTTATTGATTACTAACGAGAAACCCAATAGTTCCTCTTTTTATATAAATTTTAAAAGTACACTAATGATCTGGTAAAAAAATAATTTATTTCCCCATTTCAAAAATATAAGTACATTATTACCCTTTTTGGTAGTTCCGAACTTGTTGGACTACAAATCAATACACTAAATTAGCTGAGACTCTGAGCAATATAGCGCAATTTTTTACCTTTATTTAAATCAAACTATATTTGACCAACATCCTAAATTTTAAACCAAATTTACCCTAGAATTGGTGTAAACTGGCATAGATATGGTCCCAGTTTATCCACAGATTCAATAAAAGAAACCAAAATCTTGATGCTTTTGGTGTTAAAAAATGCACTTTTAACACCACAAGTTTTTTGCAAAGAAAAAATCAGATCTCTAGAGTTATTACTAGGAAATTTGACCTTTTCTGCCCCCAAGAAAACCCAAAGGAAATTATAGTTTCAAAAAGATATTCAGAGTACAAGTTAGTTTATGGGATAAACTTAGAATATACTACGTGTGGGATTATATATGGGATGAGAGTTTACCCATTTGTTGAAACCTATAATATAATTGAGGTTTAAAATACCATGATACGTAGGATATTAAAGATATAAGTATACTACGTATGAGACTATTAATATGGGATGTTCTTATGCCCTATTGTTGATATATATATATATATATATATATATATATATATATATATATATATATATATATATATATATATATATATATATATATATATATATATATATATATATATATATATATATATATATATATATATAATAGGTTGAGTGTATACCTATATGATGGTTAGTGTGTATGACATACCTAGCCTACTTGCTATCGACGGGAGGTTTGCGCATTGTGGACTGTCATATCCTGATGAGCTGTGGGGGAATTTTCGACTTGTGCCTCATATATATATAGGTTGAGTGTATACCTATATGATGATTTGTATGTACGACATACCTAGCCTACTTGCTATCGACGGGAGGTTTGCGCATTAAGGACAGTCATATCCTGATGAGCCTTTGGAGAAATTTTTGACTTGTGCCTTAGAATATAGAACCTAGGTACGGGTTATCTGTGATAATGATAGTGATGACGGTTATATGGGTGTGTAGGTATGTGCGTAGCCCATAGGCTTAGAACTATATTCGCATCCAATATGTGTGATTTGTGATGATGGTTCGAATGAGATACTGAATCAATGGTTGTTTTTATAGTGACGAGATGTACCAGGACATGATAGCAGAGTATGCATGTATCGCAGCTGAGTCTCGGTGTGCAGTGTTGTATATATATCAAGGTTCTAAAAAACGCAGGGCGTGATTGAGGCGTGGAGGCCAAGCCTTAAGCCTAGGCGGGCCTAGGCGTAAAAAGGCGTGAAAAGGCGTTTAAGCCTTCTTAATATATTTTAATATTTTTTAACCGTAATAAGGCTGTTAAAATAAAAAAATTGTACATATCATAAAAATATGTCTAAATATATGCAAATTAAAATACTATTTGATTATTTTGGATGAGATAATGGTTCAGTTTGTAAACAAATTCTTTAAAAGGCAACATCGTTTCACTAAAGCATTGTTGTTTTTAGAAAAAAGTGCGCCTTGAGGGTTTTACCAAGAATAAGGCGTGAAAAGCGTAAGGCGAGACGTTTCTCCCAAGCCTTAAGCCTAGGCGGGTTTTTTAGAACAGTGATATATATAATAGAGTGAATTTATATACTTGTGATATTATCTACTGTATGAATTAAGTAGACACGAATGATAATGAAATTTGAAATGAATTAAGTTGGTGAACACTTAATTATATTAAATTGAAAAATTGCTTATCCATGTTAAAGAGAAAATGGATATATATATATATATATATATATATATATATATATATATATATATATATATATATATATATATATATATTACTTATATTAGGAGAGAAATATGTGGGAACGACATTGGGCTATATTTAGATGTTAGACAGGAAAGAACTAGTTAGTATGGTAATAGTAACTAGTATGGTTTGAAGGTACGTTAGGCATGCACACTAGATGAGAGGTGAAAATCTTAAGAGAGAGTTAGGGAATCTAAGATGTACATAATAATTTCTTAATTGCACTTATTAATCACTTGCTATTTTTTTAAAAATATTTTACCATCGGGCTCTGACCCGTTCTTGCATATTCTCGCCTCCCTTGTATCTTCTATATTAGGTGTCCAGTCGCAGAAATGTTAGGCATAGAGGATTGGATAGTTGACGTACTATGGATGCTATGGAGTTGCAGACTTTGCTTAGACACTTTCATTCTCTTGATTCATACATCCGTAGTAATTAGTTCATGTAGGACATGTCGTCCAAGGATTCTAGTTATTTCGATTCTATCTCGGACAATGGTATTACTTATGTCAATTTTGATACATTCAGTTTATTTGGATTGTTGTTTTGAGATATTTAAACTCAGAAGTTTATTCCAGTTACATTTAATTCAGTTGTGATGTTACTTACCTATTTTGCATTGTTGTGGAATGGATTACATGAAATTATTTGTAATGGTAAAATGAGATTGTATTAAATTAAAATTTGAAAGCTTTTTAACACCAACTTAATTGAGTATTAAGTGATTAACAAAAAGAAAATATTTTTCGACAGTGATGCTAAGAATGAACCAAATGTATACTCTAATTTAATTGGGTATAAGAAGGATCATTCGGTATTTAATTGAGAGGGGTGTTACATTAGCCTCACATGTAAAGCGAAGAACTAAAAAGGACAAGCAAACATAATGCATACTTGCCTAAAATATTTGATGATTCTCGAATCAATAGTGTCAAAACAATTAAGCTTAACTGAAAATCATTGTGCAAACCCATTGATCGTCAAAGTATGGTAATAGTAACTAGTATGGTTTGAAGGTACGTTAGGCGTGCACACTAGATGATAGGTGAAAATCTCAAGAGAGAGTTAGGGAATCTAAGATGTACATAATAATTTCTTAATTGCACTTATTAATCACTTGCTATTTTTTTAAAAATATTTTGCCATCGGGCTCTGACCCGTTCTTGCATATTCTAGCCTCCCTTGTATCTTCTATATTAGGTGTCCAGTCGGAGAAATGTTAGGCATAGAGGATTGGATAGTTGACGTACTATGGATGCTATGGAGTTGCAGACTTTGCTTAGACGCTTTCATTCTCTTGATTTATACATCCGTAGTAATTAGTTCATGTAGGGCATGTCGTCCAAGGATTCTAGTTATTTCGATTCTATCTCGGACAATGGTATTACTTATGTCAATTTTGATACATTCAGTTTATTTGGATTGTTGTTTTGAGATATTTAAACTGAGAAGTTTATTCCAGTTACATTTAATTCAGTTGTGATGTTACTTACCTATTTTGCATTGTTGTGGAATGGATTACATGAAATTATTTGTAATGGTAAAATGAGATTGTATTAAATTAAAATTTGAAAGCTTTTTAACACCAACTTAATTGAGTATTAAGTGATTAACAAAAAGAAAATATTTTTCGACAGTGATTCTAAGAATGAACCAAATGTATACTCTAATTTAATTGGGTATAAGAAGGATCATTCGGTATTTAATTGAGAGGGGTGTTACATTAGCCTCACATGTAAAGCGAAGAACTCAAAAGGACAAGCAAACATAATGTATACTTGCCTAAAATATTTGATGATTCTCGAATCAATAGTGTCAAAACAATTAAGCTTAACTGAAAATCATTGTGCAAAACCATTGATCGTCAAAGTATGGTAATAGTAACTAGTATGGTTTGAAGGTACGTTAGGCGTGCACACTAGATGAGAGGTGAAAATCTCAAGAGAGAGTTAGGGAATCTAAGATGTACATAATAATTTCTTAATTGCACTTATTAATCACTTGCTATTTTTTTAAAAATATTTTGCCATCGGGCTCTGACCCGTTCTTGCATATTCTCGCCTCCCTTGTATCTTCTATATTAGGTGTCCAGTCGGAGAAATGTTAGGCATAGAGGATTGGATAGTTGACGTACTATGGATGCTATGGAGTTGCAGACTTTGCTTAGACGCTTTCATTCTCTTGATTCATACATCCGTAGTAATTAGTTCATGTAGGGCATGTCGTCCAAGGATTCTAGTTATTTCGATTCTATCTCGGACAATGGTATTACTTATGTCAATTTTGATACATTCAGTTTATTTGGATTGTTGTTTTGAGATATTTAAACTGAGAAGTTTATTCCAGTTATATTTAATTCAGTTGTGATGTTACTTACCTATTTTGCATTGTTGTGGAATGGATTACATGAAATTATTTGTAATGGTAAAATGAGATTGTATTAAATTAAAATTTGAAAGCTTTTTAACACCAACTTAATTGAGTATTAAGTGATTAACAAAAAGAAAATATTTTTCGACAGTGATGCTAAGAATGAACCAAATGTATACTCTAATTTAATTGGGTATAAGAAGGATCATTCGGTATTTAATTGAGAGTGGTGTTACATTAGCCTCACATGTAAAGCGAAGAACTCAAAAGTACAAGCAAACATAATGTATACTTGCCTAAAATATTTGATGATTCTCGAATCAATAGTGTCAAAACAATTAAGCTTAACTGAAAATCATTGTGCAAACCCATTGATCGTCAAAGTATGGTAATAGTAACTAGTATGGTTTGAAGGTACGTTAGGCGTGAACACTAGATGAGAGGTGAAAATCTCAAGAGAGAGTTAGGGAATCTAAGATGTACATAATAATTTCTTAATTGCACTTATTAATCACTTGCTATTTTTTTAAAAGTATTTTACCATCGGGCTCTGACCCGTTCTTGCATATTCTCGCCTCCCTTGTATCTTCTATATTAGGTGTCCAGTCGGAGAAATGTTAGGCATAGAGGATTGGATAGTTGACGTACTATGGATGCTATGGAGTTGCAGACTTTGCTTAGACGCTTTCATTCTCTTGATTCATACATCCGTAGTAATTAGTTCATGTAGGGCATGTCGTCCAAGGATTCTAGTTATTTCAATTCTATCTCGGACAATGGTATTACTTATGTCAATTTTGATACATTCAGTTTATTTGGATTGTTGTTTTGAGATATTTAAACTGAGAAGTTTATTCCAGTTACATTTAATTCAATTGTGATGTTACTTACCTATTTTGCACTGTTGTGGAATGGATTACATGAAATTATTTGTAATGGTAAAATGAGATTGTATTAAATTAAAATTTGAAAGCTTTTTAACACCAACTTAATTGAGTATTAAGTGATTAACAAAAAGAAAATATTTTTCGACAGTGATGCTAATAATGAACCAAGTGTATACTATAATTTAATTGGGTATAAGAAGGATCATTCGGTATTTAATTGAGAGGGGTGTTACATTAGCCTCACATGTAAAGCGAAGAACTCAAAATGACAAGCAAACATAATGTATACTTGCCTAAAATATTTAATGATTCTCGAATCAATAGTGTCAAAACAATTAAGCTTAACTGGAAATCATTGTGCAAACCCATTGATCGTCAGCTAAACACCCTAAAAAATATATAACATTTTTCTCTCTCCTTTTCTTTTGAATATATCTAATTTTTGAGGCATCATTGTAAAAAATTTGGCCTTGGTAATTTTATTTTTATTGCCTTTGAATCTTTTAGGGTCTTGCCAATAGTGGCCTATCACGCAAAGGAGATTTCTCCTTTCGTATCCCTTTCCTGTGCACACTCATATTTTTTTAAAGAAAAATATCAAACAAACTCACGGGCAAGGGTCTTTACATGCAAAACTCCCCTATAGTAAAAAATATTATGTATATGAAAAGAATGTTAGGAGGATACCTCACTTAGCTCATGTGACATATGAAGTTAAAATCCAAAAATGCTCCTACAAATTTTGTACAGAGGCATATTCAAAGTGAATCCATTATACAAATCAATTTCACACTACTTCATGTAAATATGATTAAGAAAAATCCAAGCATTAACAATCAAACTCAAATATCCTAGTCACATGAATATATGGAAGAGTGGGATTCAAAACACTGACATGCCACACAATATAAGTAAAACTAAACTACACAAAAATTAAAAATCTTTTTGAGTTTTTAAATATTTTTTCAAAATGATATCAAATTAAAAAAAAACTTAAAAGACAAAAAAAATCCTTTTGTAATTTTCTCATTAGGACCCCAAAAAATGGAAAATCAAAACACAAAAGATAAACACGTCATAACACTAGCAATGACATCTAATATAAAGCACAACACTAGTATATAACAACTATGCAATCATAGTCACTTATAAGATATAACATGGGATGAACCTTGTGAAAGAAAACGAGAGTGAACAAGCCTAATATTTAATGCCTTCAAATCGGATCCCCTAATCCACATAGGTGTAACATGGCGAATTTGGGGTTGGGGAACCTTGGTGACACTAGCCTTAATCTTTCTAAGATTATAATAGATATACCCAAGGTGACCTTTCCTACAATAGTGTTGGAAACTGAAGACACGAGGAATGTTAGCTTTATGTTGACCTTTCCTAATGTCCATAGCTTTGGTTGGCTCTCTAAAAAACATGGTCTTGGATTTAGCAGTGAAAATATCTATATCATCAAAGCCTATCATCTTTGATTCGTACAGTGCCTAAAATTTTATCCAACCTTTCCAACCTAGACTCCAAATCAAATTTGACATTAATCGAGTCTCTTAACTTCTCTTCTAACTCCACAATCCCATACTCAAGAAAACACCTTGACTCTCAAAATCGAGAAGCTCCTTCTTTAAAGCCTTCATCAAACTTCGAATGCTATCTCTCTCTCCCTCAACGTACTCAAGCTTCTCTTCAATAGTCCTCTCACCTTCCCTAAAATCATCAATAAATTTATCATTATCATCACCTCTGACACGTTCCTTCATCTTAGCTTCTAAATGCAAGTTGGTCTTTTTTAACTTCAACGACTAGGTGTGAAACTCCCGAAAGGCCCCTTGAAGCTCATTCTCCCCATCTTAATCTTCTTCTTAATCGTTCCTCCCTTACTATCTTGGGAACTTAGAGACCGAACCTCAAAACCTTCATGTACATGATCATCTTCAACGGAGGAAGAGACTTCATTTAATCCCATATGATTAGTCATGAACGCGGTATAGTTGTGACCAGTGCGAGAATTAAATTCCTCTTCCGGCTTACTATCACTAAGGGTGATATTATATACCTTCGATTTCTTACCCTCCTTCCTTAGTCTAGGGGACACTCGCGAGAATAATGCCCCAAACCTTGGTATTCAAAACACTTATCTCGGTCATCTGCCTTCTTAGGACCATCCCTATTCTTCCTATCGGAGTCGATAAAGTTCTTAGGTTTCTTTTCAAATCTCTTCGCAATGCTCTTGTCATCGTTAAGCTTAATAAACTTCTTGAACTTCTTAGCAAACCTAAATATCTCTATAACATCAATCTCACCGTCACTACAGAATTCGACACATCCTATTTTCGAGCTTTCACAGCAATGCCATTCTTTTCATTTTTCTTCGGAGGATACATATTCATTTAATAGGTTTGGAGGTTACCTACAAGTTCGTGGACTCTCATAGCGTCGACACCACATAACTTTAGACTTGGGGATCAACTCACTTAAGTTAAATGAGGAGTTGACAATATATGATAATTTGGCATAAAACTCATCAAAAGACTCATTTCTAAGATCTTAATCGTCACCAGATATGTACAAGTGCGATCTCAAGTGTGGTCTTGTCTGGATGACACTATGGAATCATATGAGGCACTGCATTCTCATCTCATAGAGGAGACTAACCACATTCATATCAACATGGGTGTTGGCCTCATATGACACTGATATCATAAGGAAATAACCTTAAGCCTAAGATGGGCATGTCGATCACAAAGGAGCAATATTACTCATCTCGACCTCTAGTATGGAACTAGACACCTCATAGTCTTATCTTAAACGAGACTTTAATTTTCTCAAGATTAGTTATTAAAATTTGAAACTTAGAATCTCTAACAACATATGTTATCTCGAATGTGGATCGCAAAACATCCCAATCATCATTTGCACTCTCACAAGTCATAATGCGTCTAAACTCTTCTGCGATCACAACATAAAAAATAACGTTCACACTCCTAGAATTAACAGTTGAGGCATTCTTTTCAGCTATTGTCTAGGAGGCATATTCTTAATAAACACCACCTTCACTGGGAGGAGTCCACCCATACTCAATCGAGTTCCAAATGTTATCATCTATCAATTTTTAGAAAAATCACATCCGAGCCTTCCAATAGGGATAGTTTGACCCACCAAACAGTGATGGACGACTAACAGAACTATCCTCTCAGTTAAGATCCATCTAAACCCTAAACAAGCACAAAATAGGAATCTAACACAATAAGCTAGTATAACCTACTTTGATACCAATTTGAGAAAGCTATGCACCCTATAGGGTTTGTAGAGAACAACATCACCAAATTTTATTTTCACAATTTTTATTTAATATGCACCAATTTTGAAAAACCTCAAGTGTTGTGTGAAAAAATTAACAAATTTTAATCTTGACCTAAGCATGGATATATGTGAGTATATAGGCAAGAGTAAAATAAGTAAATCATAACATGATGATGTACGAGGAAAATCCATAATGAAAAAAACCTCGGAGGACCCATCCACGTGAGTCCACTACGATATTGGCAGTTTTACAAGACCAATTTAAACTTACTCATAGACTCAACGCCTTCAAGTGGTGGTGCGCTTTCTTAATCCTTATAACTTTCTTTGCAGTCACTGTTGGAAGCCTTCCAATAGCCACACAATATAGGTGCTTTTCACATCTCGATATTCACTGATCTTACTTATCTCCTGACCACTCCAACCCCTGTTCAACGTAAATGTGTTGTCCAACATAGGATATGTTCACAGTATGTAAAGTAAACCATTTTGATGACACATCGGAGATCTCAAAATGACATATGTATGTATGATTTTTCGATCTCAAATATGGGTGTATACTAGGTTTTAATTTTGAAGATTTTCTCTCAAAATAAACACATAAACTTGGAGAGCTTTTTAAATAAGTTTGGGAACTTAAAGTCTTGGAAAATTTTCTCTAAAATCTTCTACTCTGCACCCATATTTGTAGAAGGTATATTAAAAATGAGATAAGGATGAAAAACCATTTGATAAATCTTGTATAAAATAAAAATTTACGCGCTCATTCGAACGAGGTACATCTCATTCGAACGAAGTATGGCATCTCGTTCAAACACCTATCCAACGACATTTCCAATGAGATTCTAGAGAGGCCAATGCATGCCAAAATTGATCGCATTCGAAGTGTATTCGAAGTTGTTCTAATGTGGTATCATATCTCATTCAAACGACATACCAATGTCGTTCTAACGACCTTGCGAAAAATATGTTTTTCTTCTGAAAAATATTAAAAATGTTAAAATCATTTTTAAATAATTATTTTTTTTATAAAACTCCTAGCACCTAAAATGAAATCTAGTGATTAAATATAAACATGTATTAATACCTAATTGAGATCCTTTGGATGAAGAAAAAGAAACTCGGCTCGAAACATGATGTATACTTTAGCTTTGGCTGCTACGATTTTCAATCACACATCACAGTCTTGAAGGATAAATAACTCAAGTACTAACAACCTATGACTCAAATAAGTTTTTTCAAAACACGAAATAATACCAATACATACAAATTGATCTAATTCAAAATTTTGTCCTTATAAATCTCCCCCTTTGACTATTTTGGGACAAAACTCAAACGAAAAACCTACTGGACTGTCAAGCTCACTAAGACTCAATTCCTAACCCCAAAAAGGAAAAAGTAACAAACTCTTGAACGACACAAACTTGAGTAGCTTTTCTCTTGTGTAAACCTTTTTTGCATCACTACAAACCTGGACACTTAAACTCACATTCAAATGCAAACATAATATAACAATATATAAACCACATATTAAAAACCCACCCCCTTTATCTAACAATATCTACTTATGAAATGACGTCTCTTTTTAAGTTAAAGAACTCCCACACTAAAAGAGTTAGATACCATTTGTCCCCCTTTTGTTCAGGAATAAACAAATAATAGTGTGCATAATAGTAAAATATTTCTCCCCAATAAAACTAAATCTCCACCTGAGTGAAGCACGGGTAATCATAAAGGAAAAATAAATATATTACGTAGTGGTGTGAGGCAAGTCATGCAATGATAAACAAATCGGCGACAAAAGTACAAATAATTCAAACTATAAACAAATTATATCAACTATGATGGAAACATTTAAGTATAAGATACCAAGATGATTATAACACATACCAATGTGAAAAAAGATTAAGCGTAAGGCAAACATGGATTAAATGAAATGTAATACCCCGTACTTTTGGCTATATTTATTTTTGGGATTAATTAATTAAATGCGTATTAATTGGAAATTAATCCGGGTTATAAATACTAATGTGATGCGAGTTGGTATTTGATTATGTGCATATATGATTATATATGAACTTGGTATTATAAAATTTGTCGTGAGATTTATATACGGCATTTTAGAAATTTTGTTGTGACGCGTGGGACCGCCGCGTCACGGTATAATATTTTGATAATAAAAGTGAATTTAAAATCTATAACCCGTATGGTCGTTTTGAGTGCGCCAACGCGTCCGGAAGGGTCGAGATAGTCAGAAAACACTAGCCGGGGGTATAGTTTGGGTCCCGGGGTATTTTTAGGCCATACCGGCAACTTAAAGGGTATTTTGGTAGTTTTACATTTTGAGGAATTAAAAGTGACGAAAATTGGTTAATTAAATCTGATGTGGATTTGACCCACTAAGCCCATAACCAACCCATATTAACCTAGAAGGCTACGTAGGTTATCATTTAGGTTTTCTAAGTTTCCCCAAATCAAACCCTAGCCACCTTAAGCCACCATTGGAGAAGAGCTTGGAGAGAGGAATTTCTGCAGAAAACTTCATCAAATCTACACCAAAATCAGAAATCAAACCAAGGCAAGTGATTTAAATTACATTCCTTATGCAGTGAATGCTTTTTCCATGATTAGAAACCTTGATAATCAATCCTATTTAAGAGTTAAAAGAAAACCCATGAAATCGGAAGTTATTATTTAATTTTGGGATAGGTTTGCATGTAGAAACATTGGTTGAAGATTGAATTCAGAGATTTCATATCTATGTGATGTATAAACGGATAAAAATCTGGGAAATTATGATGAGAAAAATCTAGGGTCTGTGTTCTTGAAGAAAATCAGGGAATAATGTAGAAACTTGTGATTTATTGATGTTTAGAAGGTATTAAACCCTTAAAAGATGTTAGTATATCTCCTTTGTATGTTTGAGGATAGTTAGAGAACTTAATACAGTGTTGGAACGAATTTTAGAAGAGATTTGAGGAGTAAAAATGGATAAAAATGAATTGGGGAAAAATCTGGGCCGAATCTGGTAGCTCGTTAGAAGCCCCTACCCAGGTCGTTCGAACGAACTCGTTCGAACGAGCTTCTAACGAGTTGACCAGTCGCTGCTAACGAAAAGGGAGTTCGTTCGATATCTCGTTCGAACGAGATATCGTTAGAAGGTACAGTTCGTTCGAACGAACTGGAACCTCGTTCGAACAGCCTCGTTCGAACGAGACTTCTAACGAGTTGGCAGAGGAATCTCGTTCGAACAGTCTCGTTCGAACAAGACTTCTAACGAGTTGACAGTTTGGTCCTTTTTGGACTGTTTTGATTTTTGGAGTCCCGTAAACTTGTTCGAGGATATAGATGACCTTCCTTTGATGATGTGTGGATAGATTTGGGACTTTTGGGTTATTGAGAGGAGTAAATTATATACGAGAGTTATATTCAATGAACCATTTGGGTTGAGACGTGAGTGTCTACTACGACGTGAGGATGAATTATTGCGCGTATAATTACAAACCGGAATAGTATGAATTGTGATAATTATAAGTTAGTACGAGAATGCGATATGTACTACGATTAAACTACGGTATTTCTAAGATGTGTGTTTACTTAGTATTGGTATATGGATTGTGTGTATGACATACCTACCATACTTGCTATCACGGGAGGTTGCGTTCGCTTAGGACCCTCTAATCCTTGTGTGCCTACGGGGGGGATATAGACTGGTACCTCGATGAACATAGGTCAGAGAAAGACTTATTGGGATGTTAATAAGTCCGCTGATCGTGGGAGCGTAGGTATGTGCGTGACCCATGTGATGTGACTGTGTTCGCCTCCACTATTTGTGATTTGTGTTATCTGAACTATTCCTGAGAGATTCGGAATATGTGATCCTTATGTACGTGATGTACCGGGATGGATAGCAGAGTATGTGTGCACCGCAGCTTAGTTCTCGGGGTGCTTGTATTGTATATTTATGATGTGAATAATATACACTTAATTAATGAGAACCTTCATGTTAATGATGTGAATATAATTACGGTATTGTTTCGAGAAATATAACGAGTTAACTGGTAGTTATATATATTGCATATTGAACACATGAGTTACGTTAAACCCTACTTAATTACGAGCGTTATTATGTTAAGAGAACCGAGTAATAAGGGTAGGTCCTATGATAGTCTAGCTAGATACGTTGTCACTTAGCTAGTAGATTGTATCACTCTAGATGGGTACTTACGTTAGGAGTGCACAGTTAGACGAGAGGTGAGAATATCATGTGAGTGCACGTCCTAACATGTACTTTGCATTTAATGTTTTAAATGTTTTTAAAGCACTTGCAGGTTTTTAAAATATAACTCCACATTCGGGCTCTGACCCGTTTGCTTTTCAAATCTTTTTCTTGTAAAACCATTTTAGGTGCCCAGCCACAAGGACACCAAGTATAGGATACTCATTCAGGTGACGAGCTGTAGCTGTTTGTGGAAGCTACAGGGACTTTGCTTGTAGACGCTTCGATCTTTTGGATTCCAGAGTTATTATCTATCAGTTGTAGGGCATGTTGCCCATTTCTATTAGACATCTTTTACATTTCAGTTTTCAGACTTTAGCATGTATTGTTTCAGTTTTCGTTTTACTTATCAGTTGTGGGATTGTAGTGAGGAGTTTTCCTCCAGACTTTATTTACCCTATTGTGATGGTTATTCGTTTTACTTCAGTATGGTGAATGGTGTTATTTATTTCTTCATTACACTTGTTGCATGTTAATCAGACTTATATTAAAATTTGGCAACTTACTTTTTAAATACTAGGTGGTTAGTAAAATTAAAATGTTTTCGACAGTGATGCTATTAACTGAGCCAACTTGGCATTTTGAATTAATTTAATAAAGGAGTAGCTACCCGGTATTTAATTAGTCGGGGTGTCACAGGTGGTATCAGAGCATCAGGTTCTAGTGTCCTTTAGGATCTGTACGGCTATTATGTTTCCGCTACGTTTCTTTGATATAGAGCCCTATATTTTAGGACTGTTGTACTCTTTTTTTGTATGCTTCGTTCTTCAGCTGTATTAAGTTTATAACAACGAACTTATAAACTTTGTTCTTATTTCAGATGCCTCCACGACGTGCACGATGAGTTCCCAGGGATGCAACGCCCGAACCCCAGCCCGCTCCAGTTCAGGGCATGATGAACGCCGCTGAGGTTGCAGCTATAGTAGCCCAAGCGGTAAATGCCGCAATTTTCGTTATTCAGCAGGCACCACCTCAGGCGCCGGTTGTCGCGCCAGTACAGGTTAATGCATTCCCGTCTGCTTGGGAGCGTGTACGTGACGCTTTTCAGAAAGCGCATCCGCCAGAGTTTGCAGGTAGCTCAGATGTGGTAGTCTCGAGCCAATGGAGGAAAGACATGCAGAGGCACTTGAGGATGCATGAGTGCACTGATGTTCAGAAGCAGGTGCTAGCTACTTTCAAGCTAGTTGGATCTGCGCTACAGTGGTGGGAGTCCATTACCACCGCGGAGGAGAGGGATACCCTCACGATTCAGGAGTTCTGGGTGCGGTTCGACCGCAAGTACTTTCTGTCGGCTGTTCATACGGAAATGAGGAGGAAGCTGATGATTCTGAGGGAGGAAGGCAAGACAGTGGCCGAGTATGAGGCCGAGTTCACGAATCTGTTGAACATCGTTCCAGACGAGATACCAACAGAGAAGAAGAAAATTGAGAAGTTCACCGACGGGTTGACTTGGAGGATCCGTCAGCATCTGCTAGGGAACCTATCGTTGGCCACTTATTCTGATGTGGTTAACGCTGCATTGTTGCACTGCCAGGACCACCGTTTTCATATGGCCGAGGGCAAAAGGTCGGGAGAGTCTAGCCATCAGGGCAGGACTGGAGGACATGGTGCCAGCGGGGCACAATCTGGTCAGGGGCAGAGACAGAATGAGCAGGGCTCCCAGTAGGGGGATAATAAGAGGTTCCGATCAGGGAACTACAGACAGGGACAGGGAGGTTTCCGTCAGGGCCATCAGGGTCCAAACGGCCATCAGGGCCAACAGGGGCAGAATGGTCAGCAGTTTCACCAGGGCCAGCAGGGACAAGGGAGGAACGGTAACGGCCACCAGGGCCGGGGACAGCAGGGGCAGAGGGGAGGGAACTTCCCAGGGATGTGCTTTGTTTGTGGTAAGACTGGCCATAAGAAGCAGGATTGTCCTGATAGGGGCAGGGCCTCACAGCAGCAGCAGCAGGGTGCTCGCCAGGAGCCACAGAGGCCTATGTTTCCCGCCGCTCTTCCCGCACCGCCGCAGATGGAAGCATTGCCACCCATTCCAGTAGTCCCAGCTCAGCAGGGGCAGCTACAGTATGGACGTGTCTACAACGTCCACCAGGCTGCAGTTCCACAAGCACCGCCAGCGATCGAGGGTACGTTTCCTATCCATGGCACTATGGGTCGGGTATTGTTTTATACGGGTGCTACACATTGTTTTATAGCTACACACTTCGCGAAAGCTTTAGGATTGTTAGCTACGGCAGAGAGCACAGTGACGTGTGTCGACTCACCATTGGGGAATGGGTCACTTATTTTCTTTATATGCCGGGGAGTGGGGGTAGAGATTGGTGGTTTGGTATTGCCTGCAGACATGTTAGTGTTAGACATGCATGTTCACGATGTGATCATCGGTATGGATTGGCTCGTAGCATATAGGTCCAGGATTGATTGCTTCAGCGGGAGCATTGTTTTTGCCATTCCGGGGCAAGATATGTTTGTAGTGGCGATGCCTCGCCCAGAGGGAGGATCGACCGCTCATCTGTATTACATTGAGGAGGATACCTCTAAGGAGGTTGTGATTCCTTTAGATTCGATCCCGGTTGTCAGGGAGTATTCAGATGTGTTTCAGGAGATACCAGGTTTACCACCCAGTCGAGAGATAGACTTCGTTATAGATTTGCTACCGGGTACAAGACCTATAGCACGTGCACCGTACCGTATGGCTCCAGCTGAGATGAGAGAGCTACGGGATCAGATAGAGCAGCTGTTAGGCCAGGGCTTTATTCCCAGGGGTACTTCACCTTGGGGCGCTCCAGTTTTGTTTGTGAAGAAGAGGGACGGTTCACTGAGATTGTGTGTGGACTACCGAGAGTTGAATAAGGTCACGATACGGAATAAGTATCCGTTGCCTCGAATCGATGACTTATTCGACCAGTTGAGAGGCGCTTCTTTCTTCTCGAAGATTGATTTGAGATCGGGATACCATTAGTTACGTATCCGGGAGGAGGATGTCTCGAAGACTGCGTTCTTGTCGAGATATGGTTCTTACGAGTTTCGGGTTATGCCTTTCGGCTTGACCAACGCTCCAGCAGTGTTTATGGACTTGATGAACAGAGTGTTCAGGGATTTCCTAGATCAGTTTGTCATTGTCTTCATTGATGACATTCTGGTTTACTCTCAGACAGAGGAGGAGCACGCCGAGCATTTGAGACAGGTTTTGCAGACACTTCGTCAAAACGAGTTGTATGCAAAATATGAGAAGTGCGGGTTTTGGCTGAAGGAAGTCCAGTTTTTGGGACATATCATTTCCGACCGGGGAATATCAGTTGATCCGGGGAAGGTGTCAGCGGTGAGGGAGTGGGGACAGCCCACGACACCAACTGAGATTCGTAGTTTCTTGGGCCTAGCAGGATACTACAGGAGGTTTATTCGGGGTTTCTCGAAGATAGCAGGTCCTTTGACACATTTTACTCGTAAAGGTGTGCCGTTCATTTGGAGTGATACCTGTCAGTTGGCATTCGATGAATTGAAGGACAAATTGACCTCAGAACCTGTGTTAGCATTGCCGAGACCGGGAGTTGAGTATTTGGTTTACACCGATGCGTCTTTGCAAGAACTGGGAGGTGTATTGCAGCAGGAGAGACATGCCATAGCTTATGCTTCCCGTAAGCTTAAGCCTCATGAGAAGAATTACCCGACGCATGATTTGGAGTTGGCAGCAGTGGTATTTACCCTACGAATTTGGAGGCACTATCTATTGGGGGAGAAGTTCCAACTGTTCACGGACCACAAGTCTCTACAGTACCTGTTCACGTAGAAAGAGTTGAATATGCGGCAACGTAGGTGGCTTGAGTTTGTGAAAGACTACCAGTTCGACATCCAGTACCACCCGGGTAAGGCTAACGTGGTAGCAGACGCGTTGAGCCGTAGGCCAGCAGATGAGGTGGCAGAGGTGTGGAAAGAAAAGTGGAAGGAATTGGGACACCAGGATGTAGTGGCCCGATCTTTCATGTCTGTAATGACCGTTACACCGCAGATTGTCACGAAGGTAGTACGGGCACAGGCTAATGACTCGTTCTGTCAGGAGCAGATAGTTCGATTACTAGTAGAGGGAGCCGAATCCTATACCGTTAGCTCAGACGGGGGATTACGCTTCAATGGGAGATTGGTAGTTCCGGAAAGGGAGGAATTGCGACATGAGGTGATGGCAGAGTCGCACGGCTCACGGTTCGCGGTACATCCCGGAGGAGACAAAATGTACCAAGACATGAGACGCCAGTATTGGTGGAGCGGTATGAAGAGAGATATCGCTGAGTTTGTTTCGAAATGCGCCACTTGTCAGCTTGTAAAAGTGGATCATCAGAAACCGGCAGGATTGCTACAGCCATTGGAGGTCCCGGTGTGGATGTGGGAGAGCATATCCATGGACTTTATCACGGGGTTGCCTACGTCGCAGAGGGGTCACGACTCCGTTTGGGTAATTGTGGACAGGTTGTCCAAGGTCGCTCACTTCTTACCCGTAAGGACTGACTACACTACGGGACAGTATGCCCAGCTCTTCATTTCAGAGATTGTGAGACTTCACGGTGTACCCTTAAATATCGTGTCTGACAGAGACAAGATATTTGTTTCGAGGTTTTGGGAGAGTTTCCAGGAGGCCATGGGCACGGAATTGCGGTTGAGTACGGCGTATCATCCGCAGACTGATGGGCAGACTGAGCGCACAAATCAGATGTTGGAAGACATGCTACGCATGTGCATTATAGACTTTGGGGGTGGATGGGAGCAGTACCTTCCATTGGTGGAGTTTGCTTATAATAACTCCTATCAGTTCACGATTGGCATGGATCCGTTTGAGGCATTGTACGGTAGGCCTTGTCGTTCCCCAGCATGTTGGTTAGAAGTAGGGGACAACAAACTACTTGGGCCGGAAGTGATTCAGGATACTTCGGCAAGGATTGAGTTGATTAGGAGTCGCATTCGGGTAGCTCAAGACAGGCAGAAGAGTTATGCTGATGCGAAGAGATTTTTCAGGGAGTTCCAAGTGGGGGACCAGGTTTTGCTCAGGGTATCTCCGATGAAGGGGATTATGCGTTTCGGGAAGAAGGGGAAGCTGGCACCGAGGTATGTGGGGCCGTTTCCTATTATTGAGCGGATCGGATCGGTTGCGTATAGACTCGGGCTACCCGAGCATTTGCATCGGATTCACGATGTGTTCCATATTTCCTCGCTGAGGAAATACCTTAGAGATAATTTGGCTCATTCTCACATTGCTGTGGAGGACATCGATCTCCAGCCGGATAGCTCTTACGAGGAGGGGCCGATTGCTATTTTGGACCGAAGCGAGAGGAAACTGCGGTCAAAGATAATTCCGTTAGTGCGAGTTCAGTGGCGACATCACAATGTCGAGGAGTCCACATGGGAGCGCGAGGATGAGATGCGCGAACGTTATCCAGAGCTATTTTTAGCAGGTACTTTCTAGCTTCGAATTTCGGGTCGAAATTCAGTTATTAGGGGGGGAGTATGTAATACCCCGTACTTTTGGCTATATTTATTTTTGGGATTAATTAATTAAATGCGTATTAATTGGAAATTAATTCGGGTTATAAATACTAATGTGATGCGAGTTGGTATTTGATTATGTGCATATATGATTATATATGAACTTGGTATTATAAAATTTGTCGTGAGATTTATATACGGCATTTTAGAAATTTTGTTGAGACGCGTGGGACCGCCGCGTCACGGTATAATATTTTGATAATAAAAGTGAATTTAAAATCTATAACCCGTATGGTCGTTTTGAGTGCGCCAATGCGTCCGGAAGGGTCGAGATAGTCAGAAAACACTAGCCGGGGGTATAGTTTGGGTCCCGGGGTATTTTTAGGCCATACCGGCAACTTAAAGGGTATTTTGGTAGTTTTACATTTTGAGGAATTAAAAGTGACGAAAATTGGTTAATTAAATCTGATGTGGATTTGACCCACTAAGCCCATAACCAACCCATATTAACCTAGAAGGCTACGTAGGTTATCATTTAGGTTTTCTAAGTTTCCCCAAATCAAACCCTAGCCACCTTAAGCCACCATTGGAGAAGAGCTTGGAGAGAGGAATTTCTGCAGAAAACTTCATCAAATCTACACCAAAATCAGAAATCAAACCAAGGCAAGTGATTTAAATTACATTCCTTATGCAGTGAATGCTTTTTCCATGATTAGAAACCTTAATAATCAATCCTATTTAAGAGTTAAAAGAAAACCCATGAAATCGGAAGTTATTATTTAATTTTGGGATAGGTTTGCATGTAGAAACATTGGTTGAAGATTGAATTCAGAGATTTCATATCTATGTGATGTATAAACGGATAAAAATCTGGGAAATTATGATGAGAAAAATCTAGGGTCTGTGTTCTTGAAGAAAATCAGGGAATAATGTAGAAACTTGTGATTTATTGATGTTTAGAAGGTATTAAACCCTTAAAAGATGTTAGTATATCTCCTTTGTATGTTTGAGGATAGTTAGAGAACTTAATACAGTGTTGGAACGAATTTTAGAAGAGATTTGAGGAGTAAAAATGGATAAAAATGAATTGGGGAAAAATCTGGGCCGAATCTGGTAGCTCGTTAGAAGCCCCTACCCAGGTCGTTCGAACGAACTCGTTCGAACGAGCTTCTAACGAGTTGACCAGTCGCTGCTAACGAAAAGGGAGTTCGTTCGATATCTCGTTCGAACGAGATATCGTTAGAAGGTACAGTTCGTTCGAACGAACTGGAACCTCGTTCGAACAGCCTCGTTCGAACGAGACTTCTAACGAGTTGGCAGAGGAATCTCGTTCGAACAGTCTCGTTCGAACGAGACTTCTAACGAGTTGACAGTTTGGTCCTTTTTGGACTGTTTTGATTTTTGGAGTCCAGTAAACTTGTTCGAGGATATAGATGACCTTCCTTTGATGATGTGTGGATAGATTTGGGACTTTTGGGTTATTGAGAGGAGTAAATTATATACGAGAGTTATATTCAATGAACCATTTGGGTTGAGACGTGAGTGTCTACTACGACGTGAGGATGAATTATTGCGCGTATAATTACAAACCGGAATAGTATGAATTGTGATAATTATAAGTTAGTACGAGAATGCGATATGTACTACGATTAAACTACGGTATTTCTAAGATGTGTGTTTACTTAGTATTGGTATATGGATTGTGTGTATGACATACCTACCATACTTGCTATCACGGGAGGTTGCGTTCGCTTAGGACCCTCTAATCCTTGTGTGCCTACGGGGGGGATATAGACTGGTACCTCGATGAACATAGGTCAGAGAAAGACTTATTGGGATGTTAATAAGTCCGCTGATCGTGGGAGCGTAGGTATGTGCGTGATCCATGTGATGTGACTGTGTTCGCCTCCACTATTTGTGATTTGTGTTATCTGAACTATTCCTGAGAGATTCGGAATATGTGATCCTTATGTACGTGATGTACCGGGATGGATAGCAGAGTATGTGTGCACCGCAGCTTAGTTCTCGGGGTGCTTGTATTGTATATTTATGATGTGAATAATATACACTTAATTAATGAGAACCTTCATGTTAATGATGTGAATATAATTACGGTATTGTTTCGAGAAATATAACGAGTTAACTGGTAGTTATATATATTGGATATTGAACACATGAGTTACGTTAAACCCTACTTAATTACGAGCGTTATTATGTTAAGAGAACCGAGTAATAAGGGTAGGTACTATGATAGTCTAGCTAGATTTGTGTCACTTAGCTAGTAGATTGTATCACTCTAGATGGGTACTTACGTTAGGAGTGCACAGTTAGACGAGATGTGAGAATATCATGTGAGTGCACGTCCTAACATGTACTTTGCATTTAATGTTTTAAATGTTTTTAAAGCACTTGCAGGTTTTTAAAATATAACTCCACATTCGGGCTCTGACCCGTTTGCTTTTCAAATCTTTTTCTTGTAAAACCATTTTAGGTGCCCAGCCACAAGGACACCAAGTATAGGATACTCATTCAGGTGACGAGCTGTAGCTGTTTGTGGAAGCTACAGGGACTTTGCTTGTAGACGCTTCGATCTTTTGGATTCCAGAGTTATTATCTATCAGTTGTAGGGCATGTTGCCCATTTCTATTAGACATCTTTTACATTTCAGTTTTCAGACTTTAGCATGTATTGTTTCAGTTTTCGTTTTACTTATCAGTTGTGGGATTGTAGTGAGGAGTTTTCCTCCAGACTTTATTTACCCTATTGTGATGGTTATTCGTTTTACTTCAGTATGGTGAATGGTGTTATTTATTTCTTCATTACACTTGTTGCATGTTAATCAGACTTATATTAAAATTTGGCAACTTACTTTTTAAATACTAGGTGTTTAGTAAAATTAAAATGTTTTCGACAGTGATGCTATTAACTGAGCCAACTTGGCATTTTGAATTAATTTAATAAAGGAGTAGCTACCCAGTATTTAATTAGTCGGGGTGTCACATGAAAACGCAAAGACTCAAAACATAAAATATACCATATATATAACCACACATATACCAATAAAACATAACTATATATAGGTATAAACGACCATAAAAGACACAAACACGTAAGATTTACGCACTCGCATAATAATAATGTGACTAAACAAAGTGGTATGAAGTGAAGGGGCATGAAATAGAAACAAGACGAAATGACCCAATCACTCAAAAATGTCCAAGTAGATTTATTTGACCGCAATAATTTATCAACATTCAATTTAGCCTTACAAATACTAACTCTTTATCTAGAAGGATTTTATAGGCAAAATATTTTCCTAGGATTTCCTTTTGGGATGTAAAAAGGGGCTACAATCCTTATTACATTTGGAGTAGCATTTGGAAGGCTAGATCTATTTTAGATAGAAGGATGAGATGGAAAGTTTGAAATAGGGAGAAAATAAATTTTTGAGTGGATAAATGGATTTCTAAACCTCATACTTTCTAACCTTTCACAAGATCAACTCATGAATATAATATTAATCTTGTTAAAGATCTCATTGACCCATTAACGGGTCTATAGGAACTCACCGTCATGTCCAATTTTTCTTTCAACAGGAAATAAATGGTATTCTAGAGTTTTCGCTAAATGGTCCTTAATTTTCAACAAAAAGTCCCTATCGAGTTGCATGGGATATTGGATCAATCAAGGGAGAGCAAAGATTTGCTAAGCCGCCAACCTCTTCTAGACCATACAACTAGAAGTTTTTATGGCAAGGCCGGTACTGAATAAAGCAAAGCATTTTATTTTTCATCTTAGCACAAACTCTCTCCCAATTGGGGACAATTTTCAAAGGCAAAAAATGAAAATTCATAATTTATCATGTTGTATGTGCCAAAAATTACATGTTTTAACTTTTTCCCTTTAGCGATTGAATTGCTTAATTTCTGCGAGTTGAATTCTAACTTATTATGATATTTTAATGATGATTTAGGAAGTTGGATTCATTTCTTATCTAACACCTTAAAAAATAACCATTTTGATTATGTGTTGTTGGGCTTTATAGTCCAATAGAAATAATGTATTCCATGGAGTGGGTGGCAATAATGCATATGGTTTCATTTCAATGTTTTCTTCCTATTTCTATGATTTCAGGACAGTGTGGTTGAAGGAAAAATATTATGGCAAAAAATAGGTTGATATGTGGACGTCTCCCGATCCGGGTAAGTTTAAAGTTAATTTTGATGCGACCACTTTTAAAGAGTCGAGCATCTTGGGGGTTGGAGTTATTATTAGAGACGATTGCGGCAACATTTTGGAATATTTATCCCATAATGTTTGATGCCGAACACGTGGTAGCTATGTGTGACACGCCGCCTAGTCCAATACTAGTTGACCAGGCCTTTATTAAATTAAATGAGAATCATACCTGATTTCATTCTTAGCATCACTGTCGAAAACCAAATTAGTTAAAATAATAACCTACTAAGTCCGAATCTTATTAACATGCATGAGTAAGGTTGTTCACCAATATATACATAAACATCTATAGTGACTGAAATGTAAGGGCACTAATGACATAAATGAATAATCCGGATAAATTCTCTTTATCAAGAGTAAAATAATCCAAATACTCAACTGAAATAATGTATATAACATTTAATAATACTATCCAATTGTGGGCAACATGCCCAAAGGAAACACTGAAATAGAAACCTATCTAGATAGAAATAAGTGAAGTGTCTAATAAAGTCATGCATGTATCCACAGCTGATGTAACGTAGTTTGACTATAATGGAATGGCTATCCTTGGAGAACCTGTGACTGAGAACATAAAAGGTTTTGAAAATATTTTTTTGATACGGGTCAGAGCCAAAAAAATTTAAAAAACACTTGCAAGTATGTAAAAGCAATAATAATAGTAAAGCAACAAGAAATATCCATGTTCACTAGGTGTCGCACTCACATGTAATTATTGGTAGCCGACGTAAACTGTGTGGGTATGTAAAATATGTCGTTGGGTATTTAAGCCTTATACAAATAGATACCAATACTTGGGGTGCTAGCTATGGAATGTAGCAACAAGTAGGGATCGAATCCACGGAGAATAGTTATTAGAATTCTATTAATTTATTACTTCTCAAATAAAAATGTATTAGGTGATCAGTGAGCAAATCATTAAACTACACAAGTAATAAAACTTAGATTAACAAAAAGAGTAAAACTATAGATTGAGAATCGCCTCCCTCACACGGACTAAATAGCAAAAATGGTTATATGGAAAGAAAAGCGTTAACAAGATTAATTTCATTTGAACAATTAATAAAACCCAGAGTTATCACATTCTAAATTGTCATAAAGGCTTAATTTAGGTTCGGTGTCAACGAATATTTTCGGAATTACACATGAATGGTCATGAATACGATGCATACGTGATATTAAATGCTAAATATCCTCAATATAATATGAAGAACAATTAACCGATTAAAACTATCCTAAACTCATCATGCCATAACATAGCAACTAATTAACCCATGTGATTACCTACAAAGCATGCTAAATCACATGTATTTAGTGAAAACAATTAATAAAGCAAGAGACTTAATAAATCAAAGAAATAACCTAAATATCAAAACAAGAAATAACAATAAGAAAGTTTGAATTAATGGAGGAGATGTTAAATATTACATTCTTACAAACCACTGGAATGGAACCCTAGGAAAGATAAAGAGATGAGATCCAAACCTTAACTAACCTAAAAACTCAATATCAAACAAATACCTCACTTACATATATATAGTAAGTTGGATTAAAAGAAAAGGGAAAAGAAAATAGTAAGCCAAATTTCCAAAAGATCAAATTCCATATCGATCAATGAAATTGGAAATTTCTCATTGTCTTTCTCACACGAAAAAATGAATCATCGATCGATCAATCGACACTCTATTTCAAACCCATGATTTTGCCCCAAAAACCAAGAAGAGGCTCCTAAGGAAAATGGTTATAACTTGATCGTTAGGAACCGGATAAACGATCCATCGGAGGCTACGCGAAGCTGACTCGAATGGCTAGAATTCCGTGAAGAGTTCGGGTTCAAATCCGAACATTAAAATGACTAAAATTCCCTTGAAGTTGAGTACCGCATTAAATTTTTTTGATAGCATATATCGCACCATTAAGCGTTCCAATACCTACAAAAGCTCAAATAAAACTTGAAAAACATATATATAAATATTGAAAACAAATATTATACAATATATGAGCTTAAATAAGGGAATTAACGATCACAATTGTACTAGAATACATAAGTAAAACGGGCAATAATATATAATATTCGTGACTTATCAATGTGATACCCTGCCTAATAAAATACCGGGTGATCATTCCTTTATTAAATTCAAACAAAATATCCAGTGGGTTCATTCTTAGCGTAACTATCGAAAATATTTTAATATTTATTAACCACTTAATATTTGAAAAGTTGGTGTCAAATTTTATCTTTATAATTAACATTCAACCAAATAAATTTTTAATACCACATTCCACATTCAACAATCGAACACATAATGAATATAGTGATAGAATAATACAAAGGTGTCTGGAATATACAATCCAATTTGAAATAATAATATAATTATCCATAATAAAAACCATCCCAACAGACTGAGAAATAAAATAAAATGAAATCCCTCTATCTCTGAATGAAGTCTGGATAAAAGGGGCAACATGCCCGACTGAAACATGTAGCTCATAAGTAAGGAATGAAGAATACGGGGGCGTCTGATATCAAGGTCCTATAACTTCCACAGCAAATACAACACGTTAACTGCTAAGATCTGCTAAGCCTGGTGTCCCCGTGGCTGGGCACCTAAAATGTTTTTCAAAAAATATAGATTTCGAGAAAATGGGTCAGAGACCGAGTAAAACAGTTTAAAAAGGTTTAGCAAGTATTTAAAATGTAAAATCAGCAGATATTATATACATGTTAGGTTTAGCGCCCTCACTTGAGGTCCTCACCTCTCAAATAACGTGCACACCTAACATATGTTATCTAACTTGTCCTAGTCATGCTACCCCGCTTAACTAGTCAAAACCAAATTCATTTCTTCACAATCAATCTCGTTATGCCCACCCGTTGTGCCCATACTGTACATTACCAAAATCTTTATATCATTAGCCAATTATGAAGTTATCAATATATGTTTAACTCTCCATATACTAGGGTTATTTTATATCTCACTATTTTTATCATCTACTAAGAACACACAGTAGAATACATCTCAAGAATATGTATTTAATGCTCTATTATATATATATATACTAATAAGGCACCCGTCGGCTGAGATACGGTGTATGGATACTCTACTATCAAGTCCCGGTACATCATGTATTCAATAAAGGATCACTGGTTTAGTATTTCACTTGAACCATAATTACAAATCACACAAATTGGAGGCGAACATAGTTCTAGGCCTTTGGGCTATGCACATACCTACACACCCAAATGACCGTGCACACCATCGTTCATACATATAGTGTTCCAACCTAAGTCCTATGTTCAAAGGTACAAGTCAATATCTCCCCAAATGGTCTCATCAGAATAAGACTGTCCATGTCGCGTAACCTCTCGCGATGGCAAGCAGCGTGGGTATGTCAATACTAATAATATCACAATAAACATAATATATGCATACACTTATCCTATACATCCATAGAGTATATTTCAAGTTTATCCCATAAACTAATAATTCACATTTTATTCCCATTTCCCATTAATACTTAACATCTCTTGTTAACCAAAAGGACATAAACAATTTAATTAATTATTTCAGTAGCTACCTTCAACGCATACTTATTGGTCCAACACGTAGAATCATTATAACAAGTCCGAATTATATTTTAATTCCCAATAATTGTTTTTCTCGATAAAGTTGCTTTCTGCCCAGAAATATAAAATTACAATTTGAGGATTTTCTGATCCGATTTTGAAAAAGACTTAAAACTACAAAGTTGTTCAGAACATGATTTTATACAAGAACTCGCGTGCATACTACCAATTTCCTCTTAAAACAATCCTAACATTATCATACAATGTTCATCCTTTTTCTAAGACGATATTTCATGCGTTTGACTTTCGTATTCATATGAGTTCACTTATTTCTAGTTAAATAGTTGAATCTCTAATTTAATCACATGCTTTTCTCATATTTCAAAATCAATAATATACTATAAAATCCTAATCATGAGTTCGAAAACCCCAAATAATGTTATCTCAAATCAAAACCTTCATTATATAATTCCACACTCCCAACCAAACCTATCAAACATCATACCTACCTATATACATGATTTCTAACGTTTCATAATCATCAAATCACTAAGAAACATCACATAATTGGAATTAAATCAAGAATCATTTCCAAAAATCCTAGTTTATCATTATCCTCAAGAACCTCTATAAAACACAATTTTCTTCATTTTTAATCTTCTGAATTTCATCCAAATTCATTATATTACATAAGGGATTAAATTCCAATATTAATTCAATTCAAAACATGATTTAATCTCTCAATTTTGTTATCAATATTCATGAAATCATGATAATTAAAATCCTACTCTAACATGTATGATATACCCTTTTTAAATTAAGCAAGATAAATACTTGCCTTTATGTGTTGGTCTGAATTTCACGAAATTGCTAATATGGTTGTGTTATTCTCCCTTCTATCTACGCAACAATGGTGTTTGGTGTTGGTGCAAGGTTGCTCTAGGTGTTGCTCCTCCTCTATGACCCTGTACCTTCTTGAGAAACTCTTCACTTTCTGGTAAAAGCTCTCACACTTTCTCTCCTTTAGTTTCCTCTCACTTTAATTTTTAGATTATCCATTTGATTAGTCAAAGATTTGGTTTTAAAGTAGCAAATCCCGTATCTCTTCATAGGTTGGAAATTCAAAGGTCAAAAATTGACTTTTCACTTGCCGGGTCGACCCAGAAATGACCTAGACCCTATACATATGCCCGAATATAGTTTTATGACTATTTCGACCCTTCTGGACACTTTGACGCACTCAAAATGACCATTTGAATTATCTAAAATACACTTATATTTTATTTCCTAAAATTAAGTCCTGACACGACTGACGCGCGCGTCCTGACTAAATTTATCGTAACTGTCGTATTTCCCACTCACGAAAATTATAGTACTTTCTTATCAATTTATTACTCATTTACTAAATGATATTTAACATAAATACATATTAACGCTTATCTCGCTAATTAATATTTATTGTACCAGATTAATTTTCCAAATATAATTTAATTAATTCCGAGTTTAAAAAGTAATAAAATTACGGGGTGTTACATACTTCCCCCCTAATAACGGAATTTCGTCCTGAAATTTGAAAAATAACTGGTATAGATAACTTTGGATATTTGTTGCGCATCTCATCTTCGCGCTCCCAAATAGACTCGTCCCAAATAGACTCGTCGGCATTATGTTTCCCCATAATATTACCTCAGATTTTTATACACAACTGCGTCCGAATGTGTTCTATATTTACTCGTAATGATCTTTTGGTATTTCCACTATACCTACACCAATGGTACCGCTTCGACCGAAGGTCTACTTACTACAACCCACGATTTAACGACAAATTCATTCAAGCCCTTACATATCGATATATTTCCTTATACTGAAGGTCTCAATTATGTATTGACATGCAAAACTATCGTGTATACGATGACAATGTCTTAAAAGACGAGCCTATACTCATTGATGCTAATTGTTGACACGATAACCCGTTTATGGTAATAACCCGAACATGACCCTAAAAATAACACGAGTTGCCCAAGTTGCAATCCCTGCCTATACCCCATTGGCTCTATCATCTCTATCTTAGAAAGGACCTCACTTCTATAGGTATCAATTTCACTCATTGCCGTACTAAGACATTTCTCCTCATGGGGTACACCATCAACAATCCCTACTTACTCATGTTAGGCCTTAAAACTTTGGTTTCCATTAAAGTAATCTCACTACAAAAAGGTTGTGGATTGATTTAATCCTGGTTGACGGATCATGAATCACTTCGGATCTGAGAAACTTGTTATTTCCCATTTTTCAACTATTCAAAGGGTAAGAAAATTGTTTTCTCCCAATTAAGCCTCAGGAGTTACTTAGCAGTTTATACCTTGCTATGAGTACTCACATGCATCCCTACCAGTTGTAGTTAACATTCCCTATTACTCCCAAAAGTCTAAGATATGCATTCTCACATTCTGACACATTTTATATCACTCCTCCCGACTATACATCGGTCTATGGTTGACACACCTAACTCAGTGCTAAACTCCCCCCATTGCCTCCTGATACTCCTTATTTACGATGGACCTCAAGGGTTTCGTCGTGATTTACAATAGTATTGGGCGACACCTTATGCCGATTCATTTCTTCTCTTTAATAACATGCTGGGCACACTGTTCGACAATATAACAAACCCCAAATGAATAAAGATGATTTTTTCCCTGGAAAATCCACTTCACAACCTAAAGAAAATCCTGCCCACTTCGCAATTTTTATAATCCAATAATGGAATTTATCAATATGCATACCCATTATGTCCCTGGAATCATCAATCTATAACCACATTAGGGTCGGTAGTATCAAACTAACCTCTTCCTTTTATGAGTAGTGAACTGGAAAATAACTTCACTGTGTCTCACTCAACCCGATATCAACACATTTAAAATCTCACATCACGTGAAACATCTTACTCCCCTTATTTCGGGATATAAAAAAATTATATCTCGTGCATTTCCTCAAAAACTGCGCACTTCCTAGGCATTTTTTCATCTATTAGAATTCTCAACAACTTATTTATGCACGAACCACTCTACGTAATTGACTAGGTGAGACTCCGCTCCCCCTCCAAAAGTTGTGGGGTTCTCCTTTGTCAAAGGATACCTTTCGCATGTTATTCCAACGTCTTTCGACTCATTTCGGTTATGGGAGTTTTTTCGTGACATACACATAGTCAGACTATCTCCTTTCCTCGAGTGAAGTTTAGCCTCTCCTACATTTCCACTTATTTTTCTGACTGTCCCACAGACATATTTACAACATCTTTCTAATCCTCCTTATCACAATCGATACTAAAAGTTAAATAGACAAAGGCGCCCATACACCTATATCCCGTGCACAACTGCACAATCATTTCTACATTCCACTTATGACATACTTATCTCAAATCTGACCTCGCATTCTCAGTGTGGATTTATACTATGTCTAACCTTAGTTATTCTATTAAAATGGTTTAATTCCACTCGAGGCTGACCCACCCATCAACTAGTGGTGCAAAAGTTTTTCCCCGGTGCTCCCCCCACACAACATTACTCAACTCATCGGTCTTATATCATAGAATAACTCTCAGGTCATGCTTCACCCACATACACGTGTAATAATTTAAATTGATAAACTCATGCCCTAGTGACCAATAAATCTCACGACTCCCGACATTCGACGGGGTTCATGCTTGGGACATCTCGCAAGCGAAATCCAAATAAGGAAATCCCCGATACACTAGTACCTAGCATTGTCGGTCATCGAGATCCGTAGGTCCTATACACACATGATCAATACATCCAAAATTCTAGCCCCATATGTACAAATCTAACCGTCCACTCTCACATCACTAAAGGAGTTATACGACACGTCGCCCTCACTATCACTTGTTTTTGCCACGCTAAGTCGATAATGAGCTAAATATCTCCGCTCGACAGTAAGTCTAATATACCCCACATCATATCAGTACAGTCCGACACATTGGGATCAAATATAATGAAACAATTATAACCTTTGAAGTCTCCTCCATGATGTAATATAAACACAATCTTAACTTTCTTCAAGTTAACACATCGCTAATCAACATATCTTGCCCTGGAATAGTGAACATGATAGCCTTGCTGTAACAGCTTACCGTCGCTCATCCCATTTCTAACTAACATATACTCAGGATAACATCATACTCGAATATCATCTCTCGAAACGAGATAACCCACTAAAATATATCCTCTTAGATATTATACTCACTTTCCTACAATTGGGAGCAAAAGCCCCGTATTAAATAGTAAAAATATAGGCACACAATAGTAATACTAAAATACACCCACTAAACTCGTCCCACGCGTGAGTTTAGTCCTAAAAAAATACCGTGACTCGCTCGTGTCAGACAAACATACCCCATTTACCCTAGGATATAACTCACACTTTTAATTGTCAATAGCGCTGGCATTCCAAATGCTTTGTGGACATAACATTCTCATCCATACCGATCCCAAAAATATTCACAACTATTGCCTTGCTGGGCATCCCTCTCCTGTCCTTTAACTCGTTGCAGATAAGGTTGATACATATGGCTCTACACTCCACACAAAGGATGCCTCTTGGTGTCATTTCCCTATCCCTGGCCCCACTGTCCATATCAGGATTGCCCTTCTTGCGGACTTGGTAGTCATGGTCCTGATTTCTACCCCCGTTGTTCCTTTGACTTTGTTGGCCCTGTGGAACACACTATTATTCCTGGCAACCCTAATTGAATCCATCGTGAGTTGATAGAATTTCCATTGATCTACATCATTTAAATGGATCCCCTACTGGGCATCCCCTCTGTGGTGCATTACTATCACCAATTACCTTTAGTCTGGCCCTTCTGGTTATGCTCTCCAACCCTCTTGGCTCCATTCCCATGGAAGCGTTGATATAATTTATAAAAGTGCATCATAGATACCATGTCCATAAATCGTCCAAGACTGACTTAGCATAAATACTAGGGACTCCTACTCGTAAGTCCATCATCACTTTTCGGAACCTTACTCTCCAATACCTATCTCCCCGGGTACATCTATATCTAAAGACGAGTTTGTATATATCTAAAAACTAATTAATCTACTATCACAGACGACACTGAAAGTTAAATAGACCAGGGTGCCCATACACCCTATATCCCGTGCACAACTGCATAATCATTTCTACATTCCACTTATAACATACTTATCTCAAATATGACCTCGCATTCTCAGTGTGGATTTACACTATGGCTAACCTCAGTTATTTTATGGTTTAATTCCAGTCGAGAATGCCCCACCCATCAACTAGTGGTGCAAAAGTTTTTCCTCGGTGCTCCCCACACATAACATTACTCAACTCACCGGTCTTATATCATATAATAACTCTCAGGTCGTGCTTCACCCACATACACGTGTAATAATTTAAATTGATAAACTCATGCCCTAGTGACCAATAAATCTCTTGACTCCTGACATTCGATGGGATTCATACGTGGGACATCTCGTAGGTGAAATATAAACAAGTAACCCCCCGGTACACTAGTACCTAGCATTGTCGATCATCGAGATCCGTAGGTCCTATACACACATGATCAAGACATCCAAAATTCTAGCCTCAGATGTAAAAATCTAACCGTCCACTCGCACATCACTAAATGAGTTATACGACACGTCGCCCTCCCTATCACTTGTTTTTCCCATGCTAAGTCGATAACGAGCTAAATATCTCCGCTCGACAGTAAGTCTAATATACCCCACATCATATCAGTACAGTCCGACACATTGGGATCAAACATAACAAGACAACTATAACCTTTGAAGTCCCCTCCACGATATAATATAAACACAATCTTAACTTTCTTCGAGTTAACACATCGCTAATCAACATATCTTGCCCTGGAATAGTGAACATGATAACCTTGTTGTAACAGCCCACCATCGCTCATCCTATTGCTAACCAACATATACTCAGGACAACATCATACTAGAATATCAACTCTCAAAATGAGATAACCCACTAAAATATATCCTCTTAGCGATTATACTCACTTTCCTACAATATGGACTAAAATCCTCGTATTAAATAGTAAAAATATAGGCACACAATAGTAATACTAAAATACTCCCACTAAACTCATCCCACGCATGAGTTTAGCGCTAACGAAATATTGCGACTCACTCCTGTCACACAAACATAACCCATTTACCCTAGGATATAACTCACACTTTTAATTGTCAATAGCGCTGGCATTCCAAATGCTTTCTGGACATAACACTCTCATCCATACCGATCCCAAAAAATTTCATAACTATTGCCTTGCTGGGCATCCTGCTCCTGTCCTTTAACTCATTGCGAACAAGGTCGATACATATGGCCCTACACTCCACACATAGGATGCCTCTTGGTGTCATTCCCTATCTCTGTCCCCACTGTCCATATCAGGATTTCCCTTCTCGCGGACTTGGTAGTCATGGTCCTGATTTCTACCCTCGTTGTTCTTTTGACTTTGCTGGCCCCGTGGAACACACTATTGTTCCTGGCAACCCTAATTGAATCCATCGTGACTCGATAGAATTTCCATTGATCTACATCATTTAAATGGATCCCCTACTGGGCATCCCTCTGTGGTGCATTACTATCACCAATTACCTTTAGTCCGGCCCTTCTGATTATGCTCTTCAGCCCTCCTGGCTCCATTCCCATGGAAGCGTTGATATAATTTGTAAAAGTGCATCATAGATACCATGTGCATAAATCTTCCAAGTCTGACTTAGCATAAATACTAAGGACTCCTACTCGTAAGTCCATCATTACTTTTCATAACCTTACTCTCCAATACCTATCTCCTCAGGTACGAAGTTCACTCACATAAATAAAATTTTCATCACGATCAACCTTTGTTCGTCCCTCTCGTAAAAAGTCCATAAACTTCCTTCACACCTCCGTCTAAGCAGCAGATGAAAGAACTATAGTTAGATAGCGCCAAAAATTTCTCGATTAATTCCTTATCTACTTCCTTATATATGGTGACTATATCCTATTATGGCCACCCTACTCCTACAAGAAAAAAAAATACACCAAAATTTAAACCTTGGGTGCCCCTGTACCTCACTATATGCAACTGGATTTGATTTATCTCCTTTCATTGACCCATTATACTTCCTCTTTTACTCGAATCCTTGTAGGTGTCTCTTCGAGAGAGCTCCTCCGATTTCCCCTTGTCGACTAGCTGGATGAGTCTGAATTTGCACTAATGTTATATACTATAGTTCATGGGACGCTACTTCCCTCAAGCGATTATCCCTTCATCGTCTGCCTCAGATATAATCATGCCGACTTATATTACTATGGTCGTTTCCAGTAAACTCTAATGCTTTTGCTAAGACTCTCCTCTTGTAGTCCTCCTAACGGCACTCGTTGGTCGTCCTATATTGTTCAGTTTATGAAACCCAATAGAGCTTGCATATGATTCGTATCAATTATACTTAGTAGCAAGAGAACGTATATGTGCGTACAAAGAGGAACACAACAATCCTATAATAGAGATCTATATCAAAGAATGGTACGCTGAAACGCAAAAAGCCGCATAGATCCTAAAGACACTAGAACCTGATGCTCTGATACCATCTGTAACACCCCTCTTAATAAAATACCGGGTGATCAGTTCTTTATTAAATTAAAACATAATATCTAGTTGGTTCATTTTTATCATCACTGTAGAAAACTTTTTAATATTTTCTAACCACTTAGTATTTAAAAAGTCAGTGCCAAATTATATCTTTATAATTAACATGCAACCAAATAAATTTTTAATACCACATTCCACATTCAACAATCGAACACATAATGAATATAGTGACAGAATAATACAAAGGTGTCTGGAATATACAATCTAGTCTGAAATAATAATACAGTTATCCATAATAAAACTAGCCCAACAGTCTGAGAAATAAAATAAAATGAAAGTCCTCTATCTTTGAATAAAGTCTGTATAAAATAGGAAACATGCCTGACTGAAACATGTAGCTCACAAGTAAGGAATATAGAATACGGATGCTTCTGATATCAAGGTCCTGCAACTTCCACAGTAGCTGGAACACGTCAATTGCTAAGATCCGCTAAGCCTAGTGTCCCCGTGGCTGAGCACTTTCTATTTTGAAGTGGAAACCAACGAAATCTGTATAGTGTAATAGGAAATTACATTGCAAATCAGACACAAATAAAGGGTACAAAAGCCAACATAGATGCCCCAACCAAATGAACACCCAAAATGACATGAACTTATGACTCTAAAATCCAAAACTTAGATCTGATCAACCATAATATTTCACACTTAAAAATGTTTTACAAAAAATATATATTTGGAGAAAACGGGTCAGAGCCTGAGTAAAATAGTTTAAAAAGGTTTAACAAGTAAATGAAAAATCAGCAAATATTATATACATGTTAGGTTTACGTGCCCTTACTTGAGGTCCTCACCTCTCAACTAATGTGCACACCTAACGTATGTAATCTAACCCGTACTAGTCATGCTACCCCGCCTGACTGGTTCGAACCAAATTCATTTCTTCAAATTCCATCTCATCATGCCCACCCGTTTTTCCCATACTATACATTACGAAAATCTTTATATCATTAGCCAATTATGAAGTTCTCAATATATGTTAAATTCTCCATATACTAGGGTTATTTCAGATGTCACGATCTTTATCATCTACTAAGAACACACAGTAGAATATATCCCAAGTATATATATTTATTACTCTATTATATATATACTAATATGACACCCCTAAGATCAGCTGTGGTGCATGCATACTCTACTATCAAGTCCCGGTACATCACGTACTTAATAAAGGACCATTGGTTCAGTATCTCACTCGAACTATAATTACAAATCACACATATTGGAGGCGAACATAGTTCTAAGCCTTTGGGCTATGTACATACCTACGCACCCAAATGACAGTGCACACCATCGTTCACACAGATAGGGTTCCAACCTAAGTCCTATATTCAAAGGTACAAGTCAATATCCCCACAAATGGGATCATTAGAATAAGACTGTTCACGCCGCGTAACCTCCCGTGATAGCAAGTAATGTAGGTATGTTAATACACATAATATCATAATCAACATAATATATGCACACACTCATTGTATACATGCATAGCGTATATTTCAAGTTTATCCCATAAACTAATAATTCACATTTTATTCCCATTTTCCATTATTTCTAACATCTCTTGTTAACAAAAAGGATATAAATAATTTAATTAATTATTTGAGTAGCTACCTTCAGCCCATACTTATTGGTCCAAAACCCAGAATCATTATAACAAGCCTGAATTATATTTTAAATCCCTATAATCCTTTTTCTCGATAAAGTTACATTCTGCCCAGAAATATAAAATTACAATTAGAGGCTTTTCTGATTCGATTTTGGAAAAACTTAAACTACAAAGTTGTTAAGAACATGATTTTATACAAGAAATCGCGTGCACACTGCCAATTTTCGCTTAACATAGTCATAAAATTATCATACAATGTTCATCCTTTTTCTAAAGCGATTTTTCATGCGTTTGAATTTCGGATTCATATGAGTTCACTTCATTTCTAGTTAGATAATTGAATCTCCAATTTCACATGCTTTTCTCATATTTCAAAATCATCAATAAACTATAAAATCCTAATCATGAGGTCTAAAACCCCAAATGGTGTTATCTCAAATCAAAACCTTTATTACATAATCCCATACTCCCAACCAAACCTACCAAACATCACCCTAACCTATATACATGATTTCTAACGTTTCATAATCATCAAATCATCAAGAAAAATCATATAATTGTAATTAAATCAAGAATCATTTACAAAAAACCTAGTTTATCATTTATCCTCAAGAACCTCTACAACCCAAATTTTCTTCATGTTTAATCTTTTAAAATTCATCCAAACTCGTTATATTACATAAGGGATTAAATTACAATATTAATTGAACCCAAAACATGATTTAGTCACTCAATTTTATCATCAATATTCATGAAATCATGATAATTAACATCCTACTCTAACATGGATGATATATCCTTATAAAATTAAGCAAGATAAATACTTGCCTTTGTGTGTAGGTATGAATTTCATGAAATTGCTAATATGGTTGTGTTTCTCTCCCTCTGATCTATGCAATGGTGGTGTTTAGTGGTGGTGTAAGGTGGCTCTAGGTGTTGCTCTTCTTCTAAGACCCTTCACTTTCATGAGACACTCTTCACATTATGGTAAAGGCTTTCACACTTTCTCTCATTTGGTTTCCTCTCACTTTGATTTTTTAATTCCCATTTAATTAGCCAAGAGTTGGGTTTAAAGTAGCAAATCCCGTATCTCTTCATAGGATGGAAATCCAAAGGTCAAAAATTGACTTTTCACTTGCTGGGTCGACCTAGAAATGATCCGAGACCCTATACATATGCTCGAATATAGTTTTCTAACTATTTGACTGATACAGACACTTTGACACACTCAAAATGACCATTTGAATTTTCTCAAATGCACTTATATTTTATTTCTCAAAATTAAGTCTCGACACGGCTGACACGCGCTGACTAAATTTACCGTAACTGCCGTATTCCTCACTCACGTCAATTATAATACTTTCTTATCAATTTATTATCCATTCACTAAACAATATTCAACATAAATAAATATTAACCATTATCTCACTAATTAATATTTATTTTACCAGATTAATTTTCCAAATATAATTTAATTAATCCCAATTAATTCCCAATATAAAAATCAATAAAATTACGAGGTGTTGCAATCAATTGTCCTCACCGTTCATCTACAGTGCACAACTAACACATTTATTTTATTAAGCTAGTTATGCTACCCCCTAACTAGTCTAACCTTCCTTAATCTACTTTGAGCCCCTAAATAACTAGCCCATCCGTACCACCCCTATGATACCCCACACTATGTTCTACGTTGTTAATTCATAAGCTATGGCTTAGGGCTCTAAATTATTTTTGTTTCACTACATATACAACATAACCATACACTAGCTACATTAGATGTTCACATAATCGTTTAAACACATATACATATATCAAACTTTATACGTATATACATAGCATACCCGAACTGGACATCTCGAATGCATCCTTAGTATGCTATTAGGCACCAAGTACAACACGTACCACTCCTGAGTCGCTGGGTCAAAAACTCACCACCGACCCCCAAATCTCAAACACATAACGGAAGCGGTCATAAACATAGATCTGTGGGTCATAACCATACCACATTACCCACAACCGAACTCGAAACCAATACATTTACTCACATACAAATAGTGGCCATGCAACAATACTATGACCTGAGGAACAATCCAACATTAGTTGGTCAATGCTAGGATGGACCACCCACTACACGCAAAACCTCCAGCGATAGCATATTAAAGTAGGTATGTTAAGATAAAGTCAATCACACATAGACGTATATATATGTATATATATATATATATATATATAAATTTATAAATGTGCGTAATACTTCTCATAGCACTAGACTACTAGATCCCAAAGTCTAACTTGACTTCCCGATCTTAGCTAAGTATTCCCTTACTTATAGTTTAAATATTTGATTATATACTTCTAGACAACATGCTACTTTAACCAAGCACTAGCCTAGCCATCTTGAAATCCTAACTTGATTTCTCGACTCTTACTCGTGATCATTCACTCTCTTGTTCACGTAATTTCCTTAAACGAAATTCATCCCCGGTTAGCATACGAGACTTCCTAACCCTCAAACTAAATTCTCAGAAATCTAAACTCATCCTTAAACCCAAGATTCCATTACCAATCCTTAAACGGTACGAAAGTAAAACATTAGGAAAAATTGGCAAGCCAGCAGAACCGAATTGATTGATTGGCTAGAATGAACCGGTTCACTCCCCCTAATTTAGGGGTCGGTTTGTTGGGCTACCAGAATGAACTTTTGATGGGATTTCACCTCCACCTTCACCCATGGTGGCCCTAACCTTCAGAAATCCCCATACATGAACTCTAATCCATCCACAAACATAGATCAATAATTTTCTATGTAATAACTATCCCGAAATAACATCTATACAATTCATCTTTTATTTTATGTAATAACTATCCCGAAATAATTCTCAATGTAAACCATAGTTTGAAGAATTGATCTTTTATTCTTAAATCATCCAAGAACTTATCTTTTTTTTATCAATTTATATCAGATTCATCATATAAATATCATTAGATTCATCTCCTAACATTTATACAATTCAAAACCAGAATTTTCCTTTGTTTCTAAACCCCCTGAAAATTATGCTATTCTACACCAAAGTTGTAAGAGCAAATGAAACTACACAAGATTATCAAAGTAAGTAAATACTTGCATTCAAATGATGAGTTATGAGATTTACCTATTTGAAACTCTTCTTTTGGTGGTGATCTACGCCTTGAAGATGGCGTCCTTCCTCCCCAGATCCTTTTTTCTTATTTCCTCAATTTCTCTTCCATCTTCTCTCTTTCTCTCAAACCCTAGCCTCTTTGGGTGGATAGATTGCAACCCCCTTCTATCCACCTTGATGAAATATTAACCTAAAACACTCTAATCCCGAAATAGGGTCATCCCCTTTAAGTAAAATGGCCTGTATACCCTCATACGACTCCCACTTAGTCTAAAAAGTTCACGAAACCCAATCGTAAACCCAGGGTATCTATTTTGGACTAGTTTGAACCATTTCAACCCATTTCGGACCACCGGTTCACTCAAAATTACCTTCCAAGTAACTTAACATAAAATTCCATCTCATTTTCGAGACGACTCTACCCGTGTGTCCCGAATGAAATATCGATAACCCATCGCTTTTAATAACTTATGATGTAACAACATTTTAATACGTTATTATTTACTTATCACACAAGTAAATATAAATGTACATAAATATTAATCCTTTTTATTCGCCAATTAATATTTATTAAAACTAATTTATTTTTTGATTACTCTATAAAAATGTATACACGTGTAATTTAAAATTCTTTAAAAATATGGGGTATTACACTATGTCAGCGGATATGTACACAATTTTTGCCATAAATTGTGGCTTCCCACACTTGAATCTAGAGGGAGATTGTCATAATGTGATTTGTAGGCTCTGTAAAGAGGACTATGACTAGTCAACTAGTGAACATTGCACTGATTCTATTAAAAGATGAATTAAGAGTGGGCACGATGTCTCTTTTTCCTTTATTAAGCGATTTGGTAAGTGCCTAACCCATGTTTTAGCTAAAAGCACCAAGAATGTTATGGACTTTTGTGCATGGTTTGATGTTGCTCCTTCCTTTTTAGAGAGTTCCTTACATTGTGATGTATCCCCCATTTTAAATTAATGTTATTGTTGACGCCACTAAAATGGCAGTGGCCATTTTCTGTTGGTATGCCGACCAACTCTCCTCGGGTGCCAACTAATACTCCTCGGGTGCCGACCAACTTTCCTTGGGTACCCTCCAACTCTCCTCGGGTACCGACTAAGACTCCTTGGGTGCCGACCAACGCTCCTCGGGTGCCGACCAACTCTCCTCGGGTGTCGAATATTGCCACGTAGGATGACATGTGTCCTTTTCTGATTGGTCCTCGTAGATGGAGAATTTTTGCGTTAACAGTTATGGTTTGGTTTTAGTTTAAAAAAATGACGAAAAGCACTTATTTATGTTAAGGGTTCATATATATTATGATATAAAAGTGATATAAAAAGTTTTCATTAACCAAAGACTAAACCATATAAAGTTTCAAGTGTTTGTCGTTTAATGCCATGAACACTGTAATACCCCATTTTGGATAATTATTTATTTAGAATTATTCAAAGTTATTTAGATTTGATATAGGATTAAGACAATTATTAAATTAGATTTCTTCGATTTTGGGCCTAAATTCAAATTTGGGCTAGTTTAAGTGAAGGTTGGGTTAGTGTTGAAACACTAGAAGTGATTGTGACAACATGAAACTTGGTTAGAAAGTTGGGAATAAATGATTTATTTATATAGTGCGATTTAATATTATGATTTATGTGGGGTACAAACCGCAATGGCCCAGATAGGCCCAACCTAGAAGCACAAAGCGTATTGTTCAAGTCAAGATAAATATCACGTGGGATAAACGTAGAAAGCTTAATCTTGTTATTTATTATCTCAGAGGAGATCAACATGGATAAACAAACGAGGCAGTTACCGTGAACGTAGGCAGTTTTCGAACCACGTGAACGTAGAATCATTACGAAGCTCCTAAAGAATTATTATACACAAAAAACACCACGTGAACGTAGGCAGTTGCCGAACCACGTAAATCTTTTGTGTGATGATATTGTTTTACTCATTAATGTTCCCTATTTCTTAGAATCATTAATTATGATTATTTGCACTCACAATTGGCGCCATATATGGGAAATGATTATTTTCCTTAAGAAAAGTGAAATAAACGAGTTAAGAAATGTCTCACCCTCAAAGTGCACCTGTCGCAGGTGATCTGTAAGCCAGGATCTCATTATATAGAGTCAGATTTAAGATCCATCGGGATATAAAGTAGTCCATCAACCATCCATGATTTCTCCCACAAGAGCAAACTTATTAGCATAGTAATGAGCAACCCAGAGCAATTTAGATCTCTCATAGTCAACTCGAGGAATGAGTTCGTGCTATGAGCAAGATCACTTAGAGAATGAAAGCGGTCTAACAAGGTGAAATCAATACGAAGAATGTCATAAACACGATATACAAAGTCTAGTCCAAAGAGAAATTTACCAACACCTAGTTAATCATGGGGTTAAATCTACTAAGAAGATGGAAAGGAAGGCACTCATCACTCAGATGCAATCCCCCTTCTCAAGGGAGATTGATGAGGAAGATCTCCCAAATAAGTTTACAACCCTTAGGTTTAAGATATACTATGGAAAGATCGATCCCATAGATCATGGTTATCAATATATGCAAGCGATGACCCTGTGGAATCATAACGACGCCATCATGTGTCCTATATTTCCATACAACCTAGGGGATGTCCCTAGAAAGTTTTTTGAAGGGCTTCCTCTCAGGTCAATTAAATCACTCGCAGAGGTCTCGACAACTTGCTTCATAACCAGTTGTTCACACCCAAAAATAATGAATTCTCTCCTCACTACGAGGAAGAAATCCTAGAGGACATTATGAGATTATGCTAGGCGATATTGGAAAAAAATTAATGAGATTGAATATTGATTAAAGCAGGTTGCCGTAACATCATTCAAAATAGGCCTGACCCACAACTCTATGTTGCACCAGTCCTTCACCAAGAATGAGGCATAAACCATTGACGATATTATGTCGTGCATTGAAAAGTATACCAAGGTGAAAAAGGTGGTCACCCTCAGCTAAGGAGAGAATGGTCGAGCAAAGGCGACCAAAGGAAATGATAAATAGATCACCCCCAAGAAAGGGGGTAGAGAATAGAGGATCCCAGAACGAGGGAAAGGAAAACCCATCTAAGGCTTTCTAGGCAATTAACACGATTTTCAAAGAACCAATCTATAGAATCTTAGGAAAGATCAAGGATCAACAATTCCTAGTATGGTCGAAGAAGATGGGCGATGATTTGATCAAGAGGAATAATGATTTTAGGTTCGCCTAGCATAAGGAGAACGAACACAAGATAGAGAAATCCAAGGCCTTCAAATCTAACCTGGAAGAGTTATCCCAGGCGAGGCATTTAAACGAATACGTTAAGAAAAAAGTTGATTAGGTCATCACCAATACTGACCCAAAGCCAGATAACATTTTGGATGACAAGATGGGGCACGGACTTGCTATTATCCACACTGCTTCAGATCCCAAGTAGATTCAGGATAACACAGTTCAGATAGAACTCAAAAAGGTCACTATAGTTATGGAGACATTCCAAATTAACACCGCCAAAAGCCAGAATGGTAAGCGTGGGTGACCAGAAGACGTGGATTACAATAAGAACATAGTCTTTATGGAAGAAGATTTGATCAGAGTGAGAACCCCACACCACGATGTTCTAGTAATTACCATCAGGATTGCAAACTAGGACGTGGATAAGCTACTAGTCGATCAAAGGAGTTCCTTTGAATTTATGTACTTGGAGATTTTTCACAAGCTCAAACTGAAGATGGAAGACTTGAAGGAAATAATGATTCTCTTAGTAGACTTTGTTGAAAAAATGACTATGACATTGAGGAAATGTAACTCCCTGTATTTTTAATGAATTTTAAAATGGGATTAATTAGAATTAACTGGGGGATAATTAAAAATTAATCTGGATTTAAATATTATTCGAGAATAAAGTAATATGTGATTTATGTTGAATATTACTTAGTAATTGAAAGTAATGCATGATTATGACTTTACATATGATTATGACTTTATAAAATTATTGAGAGTTATAAATATGATAATTACGGTAAATAAGTCGGGACACGCGTGTGAGTCGTGTCGGGACTATATGTAAATGGAATGAAATTTTTTTTTGTCATCAGAATGGTTATTTCAAGTGAGCCAAAGTGTCCGAAAGGGTTTAGATAGTTAGAAAAGTCTATCCAAGGGATTAATTTGGGTCTCGGGTTAATATGGGACCAAACCAACACCTTGGAAGGGTATTTTGATCATTTGCCAAATTAGGTGAATAATACCTATTAATTTGTAGTGATCTTATATAAGTGTAGAGTTTGTATAATTAAGGTCCATTCACCAAAATCAAATTAAAAGTCTTAGAGGAGAGTGAAAGACTTTTCTAAGAGAGGAAGAGGCTTTTCTAGGAGACCAAGAGCCAAGAGTCACCTTACACCACTACCGGAGCTTGATTAAAAAAAGGAGGAACATCCCTAGTTACATCTTCCCCAACGGGTTAAACCTTCTAATTAGAGGCAAGTATTTGATTATTGGAAATTCTAACATGTATATTATCCATGTTAGGCTTGTAATGAAATTCAGAAAAGTTGCATGAATCAAATGAATTTTGATGATCCTAATTGAATGCTAGAAATTAAAAATAACTAGGATTGATATCATTTTGAGTATGGAATTAACTCCACGAAATTTGGGTATAATTGGCAAAGAAATTTGGGATTTATGATAGTTCTTGAATAAGGGTGATGAATTAATAATTTTCTGAATTTTTATGGAATTAACTTAATTTAACTGAAACTCCTTGACGATTTTGTACCATTTAGATGTTAGAAATCGTTCACATATCTTGATGTATCATTTGGGATGATTTATGGGGACTTTGGGATCATTTGTTGATGGTTTTGAGGATAAAAAAGATTGAAACCCGTAACCATTAAAATGCAGAATTTTGCATACCTGTAGGGACGAATCGATTCAGACCAGGCCGAATCGATTCAGCGGCAGGGATAAATTGATTCAGACCAGGCCTAATCGATTCAGCGGCATGGACGAATCTATTCAGGCCAGGACAAATCGATTCGGCTGCCCAAATTTGGCTAACTTTCCCTTTTGATTATTATTTTTGTGGGATCATTTGGGATTTGATTATGGGGATAAATTCTCAAAATAATAGGAGTATATGAGTATAACAGTAGGGCATGTTAATGTATGGGCTTAGTCCTATGAGATGGAATAAAAGGGTTAAATTGAATTATGGATTATCGAGGAATAAACCTAATTTGAAGATAAATTTAATTCACGAAAATTCGGGGATTTTAATTTGATGGACCAGTAGGGTGTAGATGCTTACCTACTGTATTTACATGAGGATTAAACGATACCTTTCGAGTGATGAGAAAATCTCAGGAATATACTTTAAGAAGTAAAGTCATAATCTATAAATACGTAGGATATTCGAGATATAAATATACTACGTATGGGACTTATCATATGGGTTGTGGGAATACCCTATTGTTATATATATAGGTGGGGGTGAATATCTATAGTATGATTTGTATTTTGTATGACATACCTGTGCTGCTTGCTATCGGTGTGGAGGTTTCGCATTATGGACGATCTTATCCTGATGAGCCCATTAGTGGGGATGGGGGATTTTAGATTTGTAACCTGAGCATAAGACCTTAGACACATACTATTGGTAAGAATGATAGTTTTAACGGTTGAATGGGAACGTATGTATGTGCATGACCCATTTGGTTAGGGAGTATGCTCGCCTCCATTATATGTGTTATGAGATTTATGATTTGTGAGAGACGCCGAACCAACAATCCTTTATACAATGAGAGATGTATTAGGACATGATAGCAGAGTATGCATGCACCGCAGCTGTGTTTGGGAAGTGCCTTTTTAATATATGTATAATAGTGTGATGTATCTATATACTGTGATCTAATCGATTGTGTGAAATTAGTAGATGTAAAAGAATAATGAAATCTGAGTTGAATTAAGTAAGTGCATACTTAATCTTAAAGGTTTGAAAAGTATAATGCATATTAAAGAGAAATGAAATTGTATAATTATCATACGTATTGCATGGGAAATACGGTGAAATGATATGAGTTAGAATCTCTTATTTCAAGCTAGTAATTGGGAACCTTAACTTGCAGGATTATAAGGTACGTTAGGTGTGCACTCTAGAGGAGAGGTGAGATTCTCAAGCGAGAGCTCCATAAGCTGACATGTACATAATAATTGGTTAATTGCACTTGTTAAGCACTTGCTATTTTTAAATATTTAACAATCAGGATCTGAACCATTTTCTTGCATATTCTCTTCTCTCGTATATCTTTTATATTAGGTGTCTAACCACAGGGACGCCCAGTGTAGAGTATTAGATATTAGACGTGCTATGGATGCCATGGGATTTGTAGATTTTGTATTGGACGATTTGATTATATTGACTCAGACATCTGTAGTATCTATTTAATTTAGGGCATGTCGCCCAGGATTCTTGTTATTCCATTTCTACCTTAGACATTGTATTTACTTATTCCAGTTACATTGAGTTCAGTTGTGATGTCACTTAATTATTATTCATTATTGTTGAATGGATTACATGATCAATTGTTTACATTGTAAAATGGATTTTATTAAATTAAAATTGAAGGTTTTGACACTAGATTAATTAACTATTAGGCGATTAATACGAAAGTTATTTTTTGACATTGATGCTAAGAATGAAGCAACTGGATATTCTGATTTAATTTAATAAAGGACTGATCACCCGGTATTTAATTGAGTGGGGTGTCACAGGTGGTATCAGAGCATTGGGTTCTAGAGTCTTTAGGATCTGTACGACTTAATATGCTTTTTGATTAGCGTCCTTTGATATAAAACCCTACTATTAGGACTGTTGCATTCTCATTTGCGCATTTACGACTTCAGCTATATTGTGATATTTTAAATCGAATGTTGATGGAAATATTCTCCCTCCCTTTAGAATCCTCCTTGACATGCACGATGAGCCCCCATTGCAGTGTATCTAGCACCACAGCCCACTCCAGCTCCGGGCACTATGAACGCTGCAGAGGTTGCTTCCATTGTTGCTCAAGCAGTTAATGCAGCCTTAACGGTTGTTCAACAAGCACTACCACAGGTACAGGCCGTGCCACCAGCACTAACACAAGTGTTTACCACTGCTTGGGAGCGTGTTAGGGATGCCTTTCAAAAGGCGCATCCTCTAGAGTTCTAGGGGGTTCCGATGTTGTCACTGGTAGCCTATGGAAGAAAGACATCCACTAGCATCTGAGAATGTATGAGTTAATGGATGTACATAAACATATACTAGCTACTTTTAAGCTAGTTGGGGTAGCTTTACAGTGGTGGGAGTCCATTACCACAGTAGATGAGAGAGATAATATGCCTATTCAGGACTTTTGGCTGTGATTTAATTGCAAATATTTTCCTTCCACCATTTAGACTGAGATGAGGGGAAACATTTTGGACCTCACCCATAAGGGGAATTGAGTTGCTGAGTATGAGGAAGAATTTACTAGGCTGACTAATCTGGTACCCGGAGCGGTACCCACTGAAGAGAAGAGGATTCAGATATTCATGGATGGACTTAATTGAAGGATCCGCCAACATCTTTTGGGTAATCTTTCATTACAGACCTATGCAGATGTATTGAATGATACATTACTTCACTGCTAGGACCGCCGCCTCCATGCTAAGGGAAGAAAGTGGTGGATTGAGTCTAGTCAGCAGGGCAGGATTGGGGGAGGCAGTGCCAGTGGAACACCAACAACTCAGGAGGCTTTTGTTTTGGACAGGGAGGTAATAGACAAGGCCACCAGGGCAACAAAACATTCAGCAGGGACAACAGGTCTAAGGGAGAGGTGGGAATGGTCAGCAGGGCCATGGCCAGTAGGGTCGAAATGGAGGGTAGTTTTATGGCAGATGTTTCACTTGTGGCAAAATTGGCCACATGAAACAGGATTACCCCGATAAGGATAAGATACCCCATCAGCAGGGTGCTCACCTGGAGCCACAAAGGCTTATGTTTCTTACCGCTCTCCCAGCACCGGCACAGGTGCCAGCATTACCTACCATTCCAGTTGCTCCCGCAGCCCCACCACAGTAGGGGTAGTTACAATATAGGGTTGTGTACGATGTTCAACAGGCAACAGTTAAACAACCACTACTCGCAGTTGAGGGTATGTTTTCTATCTCTAGGGCTATGGGACCTATTTTGTTTGACATAGGGGCCTTACATTCATTTATAGGCACAAGATTTGCATGGTTCCCAGGGTTTCTAGACACGGCTGATAACACTGTTACTTTTGTAGACTCACCGATGGGTAGTGGGATGACTATTTTATTTATATGTCGGGTTGTGAGTATAGAGATTGGGAGTCTGATTTTACTCGCTGCTATGCTTGTGTGAGACATGTCCGAGTATAATTATATCATTGGTATGGATTGGCTAGTCGCGTATAGGGCCATGATTGATTATTATAGTCGGAGTATTATATTTGCTATTTCGGGACAGGAGATGTTCCTAGTGGTGATGCCTCATTCTGAGGGAGGATCGTCCACCCATTGTATTATATTGAGGAAGAGACCTCTACAAGAGTGATGATTCCCCTTGATTCGATACCGGTAATTTATGAGTTTGTTGACATATTTCAGGAGATACTGGGACTACCACCCAACATAGAGATAGAGTTTGTGATTGATTTAGTGCCAGACACTCAACCAATAACTCGTGCTCCTTACCGTATTGCTCATGCAGAGACGAGGGAGCTAAGAGATTAGATAGAGCAGCTTTTGGGGCAAGGTTTCATCCGTATAATTACCTCACCTTGGGGTGCCCCTATTTTATTGTAAATAAACGAGATAGTTCTTTATGTCTATATGATGACTATCGGGAACTAAATAAAGTCACGATCCAAAATAAGTATCTGTTACCCCGCCTCGATGACTTATTTGATTAGTTGAGAGGAGACGCCTACTTCTCAAAGATAAACTTGATGTCCAGTTATCACTAGTTACGTATCCGGGAGCAGGATGTGTCTAAGACTACATTACTGATGAGGTACAGATCATATGACTTTAGAGTTATGCCGTTCGGGCTAACTAGTGCGCCCACAGTATTTATGTACTTAATGAACCGTGTATTCAGAGAGTTCCTAGATCAGTTTGTCATTATCTTTATAGATGGAATATTGATTTATTCTCAGACTGAAGAGGAGTATGATGAGCATTTATGACTGGTCCTACAGACACTACGTGAGCATCAGTTGTATGCTAAGTATGATAAGTGTGGGTTTTGGCTCTGGGAGGTGCAGTTTCTGGGGCATATAGTGTCAGAAAGGAGTATAGCAGTTGATCCTAGCAAAGTGTCAGCGGTGAGGGAATGGGTACAACCCACGACACTGATAGAGGTTCGCATTTTCTTAGGATTAGCCGATTACTATAGGTGGCTTATCCGGGGCTTTTCAAAGATTGCGGGTCGGATGACTAATCTAACCCATAAGGGTGTACCATTTATTTGGGATGATGCGTGTCAGTTGGAATTTTATGAAATGAAGGATAAGTTGACTTCAGCACCCGTACTATCACTGCCCAGGCCAAGAGTGGAGTATATAGTTTACACTGATGTAATATTACAGGGAGTTAGTGGAGTATTACAAAAGGAAGAGCAGGCTATAGCTTATGCCTCTAGGAAGCTTAAACCTCACAAGAAGAATTACCATACCCACGACTTGGAGCTAGTAGCAGTCATATTTGCTCTTCGAATATGGAGACATTATTTATTGGGTGAGAAATTTTTCTTATTCACGAATCACAAGCCACTACATGTTTGTTCATTCAGAGAGAGTTGAATATGCGACAATGCAGGTGGCTTGAATCCATGAAGGATTATCAGTTTAAGATACATTATCACCCAGGGAAGGCTAACATAGTAGGAGACGTGTTGATTCGTAGGCCAGTAGGTAAGATGGTCGAGGCGTGGAGGGAAAAATGAAAGGAACTGAGACATCAGGATGCAGTTGCCAGATAATTTATGTCAGATATGACTATTACCCCCCAGATTGTGATGAGGGTAGTACAGACTCAGGCAGCAGATCCATTTTATCAGGAAAAAAATTTGACAACTTTTAGTCCGAGAAGCAGAGTCTTACTCAGTGAGGCTTGTGCTTTAACGATAAATTGATTGTTCCAGAATGGGAGGATTTGTGGCATGCGGTGATGACAGAGTCACATGGATCCCGATTTACGATACATTTTGGTAGGAATAAGATGTACCAGGATATGCAGTGAAAGTATTGATGGAGTGGGATGAGGAGAGACATTGTTGAGTTCGTCTCTAAGTGTGCCACCTTCCAGTTAGTGAAAGTGGATCATCAAAAGCCAGCAGGGTTTCTTCATCCGCTAGAGATCCCGATGTGGAAATAGGAGAGCATTTCCATGGACTTCATCATTGGGTTACCTACTTTTCAGAGGGGTCACAATTCCATATGGGTGATTTTGGATTGGTTGACTAAGGCAGCTCACTTATTTCAAGTTCGGACTGATTATACTAGGAGAAAGTATGCCCAAATCTTTATAGCCGAGATAATGAAGTTACATGGGGTACCGCTTGATATTGTGTCCGATCGGGACAGGATTTTTGCATCCTGATTTTGGGAGAGTTTTCACGAGGTCATGGTTACTGAGGTGTGATTGAGTACGGCCTATCACTCGCAGATAGATGGGCAGACTGAGCGTACTAACCAGATGTTGGAGTATATGTTACGTATGTGTACTTTGGATTTCGGGGGAGATTGGGAGCAATACCTTCCACTAGTTGAATTAGTGTATAATAACTCCTATCAGTTCACCATTGGTATGTCCCCATTTGAGGCATTATGTAGTAGTCCTTATCGCTCTCCTGTGTGTTGATTAAAGGTGGGGGACAACAATCTTCTTGGGCCAGAATTGATTTAGGACACGTGTAGACATGTGAGGACCCCCAATTCTAAAAAACTTTCACTATAATTTCCTATAAGTGCGGAATAAAGATGGTTACTAAAGAAAATTTCATTTTCCACAATTTATTTAATTTTCTTTTCTTTAGAAGATGGAAAATTATGGTGAACACAAATTTTAATTTCTTAAAACAAATAAAAATTAAACACTACAAAGTGAATTAAAGTAAACACACACACACACTTTAAATTCACTCATAACAGGATTAATTCATTTTTCAAAAATTAGGCCAAACCAAATTTTATCAAATTATATAACTGACTTGAATTAAATTAATCCAAATTTCACCCAAATTATTTTTGCACCAATTTAAACAAGATAAGTGAATTAAACCAAAATTTTATCCTTTTACTTAAGCATGCATATAAGGTGAATTTTGCAAGATAAAATAAATTAATAACCACTTCACCGCGATGTACGAGGAAAACCCAAATGGGAAAAACCTCGGACGGCCCTAGCCTTAAGTCCACTAAGTATGGTTTTATGATTACAAGATAGATGACTTACATAACTCGACTTGACTCTGTCCAAGCCCCTAACGCATCTTCTTGTAACTACCTCTGCTTAGTCGATAATCCCGAACTCCACCGGAACCTTGGAATCCACCAATGAAGACCTTTGGACAATCGTCAACCGGCACCCGAAGCCTTTCTTCGAGTGGGAACGCCGCAACAAACAAACTCATCTTCTTTGTGGGATGTATAAGTAAACCCAAACAACTCTTCAAATGGTAGAGTAGGACTCGGTACCAAACAAACTCCAAGAAATATATATATATATATATATATATATATATATATATATATATATATATATATATATATATATATATATATACAAGAACTTGTAATAAACATAAACCGATGGGTGTATGTATTTTGGTAGAAATTAATTGATGAAGGCTTGAAAATAGAAAAACATGAACTTTTGATTTTGGAAATTCTCTCTCGATATTTCTCTTTCAAAGTGTGTCAAAAGTTATTTGAAAAAGGTTGGTCCCTGCGTATATAAAATTCGGGTAAAAGTTAGTGGAAAAAAGTAGTGGGAACATGGAGAAAACTGCCAAAAACTTCTAAAAAAATTTCTCGCCAGAAATCTCGTTCGAACGACCATCTAACGATGTTCCAGTGGCCATAGTGGGAAAACTCGTTGGCAAACACGTTCGAACGAAATTCTCGTTCGAACGAAATTCTCGTTCGAACGACAAACTCGTTCGAACGAAATGCCAGAAAGTTCAAATTTCATTTTAAGCCCAAAAACTTTTTATTCAAAGTTTTAAAGTAACCTTCTACATATAAAATTCATTTTAAAATAAAATTACACCCATTATAAAAGTATTCCAAGTCTCCCTATATATATAAAAAATCATTCATACCTTTTGGAAACTATGGAATCAATTGCCATTGACGTAGAAACATGGCACTTGAAACTCAGGAATGATGAAGCTTTACAAATCTGGCCTCTACGTCTTCAACAAATATGTCATAGGCTTGGATGAATACACATGAACTATATCCTATGATTCAAATGTTTTTGGCCGGAAATGAGATAAAAATACAAAGGACTCAATTGGAAATTTGTGTCCTACAACACGTCTGCCAGGATTAAAATGATACGGAGTCGCATTCTGGTAGTCTAGGATAGATAGAAAAGCTACGTCGATGCTAAGCGGTTCTTTAGGGAGTTTATCGTGGGGGACCAGGTGCTATTGAGGGTATCTCCTATGAAGGGGATAGTGAGATTCGGGATGAAATGGAAATTGGCGCCAAGATACATGGGCCCATTTCCTATTATTAAGAGGGTTGGATCGGTGGCTTACAGAGTTGGGTTGTCGTAGCACTTGCATCGTATACATGATGTGTTTCATATTTCTTCGTTGAGGCGATATCTCCGAGATGAGTTGGATCACACTCGTATTGCATTGAAGGAGGTTGATCTGCATCCAAATAGTTCTTATGAGGAGTGACCAATGGAGATCTTAGACCATAGTGCTAGGCGGTTGATATTGAAAGTAGTTTCGCTTGTGCGTGTCTAGTGGGCGCCCCATAATGTTGAGGAGTCTACTAGGGAGCGTGAGGATGAGTTGAACGACTGATACCCGGAGTTATTTTTGCTAGGTATGCTTTTATTTTCTGAATTTTTATGACAAAATTCTGTTATAAGGGGGAAGTATGTAACACCCCGTATTTTTAATGACTTTTAAAATGGGATTAATTAGAATTAATTGTGGGATAATTGAAAATTAATCCGGATTTAAATATTACTCGAGAATAAAGTAATATGTGATTTATGTTAAATATTACTTAGTGATTGAAATTAATATATGATTATGACTTTATAAAATTGTCGAGAGTTATAAATACGACAATTATGGTAAATAAGTCGGGACACGCGTGTGAGTGATGTCGGGATCACATTTAAATGGAATGAAAAGTAATTTATTTTCATGTCATCCGAATGGTCATTTCAAGTGTGCCAAAGTGTCCAGAAGGATTTAGATAGTCCTAAAAGTCTACCCGGGGGGATTAATTTGGGACCAAACCGACACCCAAGAAGGGTATTTAAATCATTTGTCAAATCAGATGAATAGTACCTAAGAATTTGAAGTGGTCTCATATAAGAGTAGAGTTTGTAGAATTGAGGTTCATTTAACAAAATCAAAGGAAAAGTCTTAGAAGAGAGTGAGATACTTTTTAAGGAGAGGAAGAGGCGTTTCTAGGAGACCAAGAGCCAAGAGTCACCCTACACCACCACCACCACCGGAGGTTGATCGAAAAAGGGAGGAACATCCCTTAAATCATCTTCCCCAATGGTTTAGACCTTCGAATTAGAGACAAGTGGTTGATTATTTCAAATTATAGCATGTATATTGTCCATGTTAGGCTAGTAATGAAATTCAGAAAAGTTACATGAATCAAAGATGAATTTTGATGATCTTAATTGGATCCTTGAAATGAAAACTAACTAGGATTGATCTCTTTTTGAATATAGAATCAACTCCATGAAATTTGGGTATAATTAGTGAGGAAATTTGGGATTTATGATTGTTTTTTTTAATAAGGATGATGAATTAAGAGTTTTATGAATTTTCACGGCATTAACTTGATTTAATTGAAACTCCTTAATGATTTTATACTGTTTAGATGTTAGAAATAGTTCACATATGCTGATATATCATTTGGGATGATATATGGGGAGTTTGCGATCATTTGATGATGGTTTTAAGGATGAAAAATATTGAAACCTGTAGCTATTAAAATGCGGAATTTCGTAGACCAGTAGGGGCGAATCGATTCGGACCAGGCCTAATCGATTCGGCTGCCCAGATTTGGCCAACTTCCCATTTTGATTATTACTTTTGTGGGATCGTTTAGGATTTGATTATGGGACAAAATTCTTAAAATAATAGTAGTATATGGGTATACCAGTAGTCCATGTTAATGTGTGGGCTAAGTCATATGATATGGAATAAAGGGTTAAATTGAATTAGGGATTATCGAGGAAGAAACCTAATTTGAAAATAAATTTAATTCACAAAAAATTGAAGATTATATTGTCATGTACTAGTAGGGTGTAGATGCTTACCTACTGAATTTACATGAGGAATAAAAAATAACCTTCGAGTGAGGAGAAAAGCTCGGGAATATTCTTTAAAAAGTAAAGTCAAAACCTATAAATTCGTAGGATATTCAAGATATAAATATACTACATATGGGACTTATAATATGGATTGTGTGTATGCCCTATTGTTATATATATAGTTTGGGTGTACCTATAGTATGATTTATATTGTGTATAACATACCTACACTACTTGCTATCGGTGTGGAGGTTTCGTATTGTGGACGATCATATCCTGATGAGCCCATTAGGCGGCGGGGGGGGGGGGGGGGGGGGGGGGGGGGGGATTTTAAACTCGTACCCTGAGCAGAGGACCTTAGACACACACTATAGGTGAGAATGATAGTTTCGACAGTTGAATGGGAATTTATGTATGTGTGTGACCCATTTAGTTGGGGAGTATCCTCTCCTCCATTATATGTGTTATGAGATTTATGGTTCGTGAGAGACGCTGAACCAACAGTCCTTTATACAGTGAGAGATGTATGAGGACATGATAGCAAAGTTTTCATGCACCGCAGCTGTGTCTAGGAGGTGCTATATTGGTATATATATAATAGTGTGATGTATATATATACTGTGATTTAATCTACTATGTGAAATTAGTAGATGTAAAAGAATAATGAAATCTAAATTGAATTAAGTAAGTGCATAATTAATCTTAAATCTTTGAAAATTCTAGTTCATTTTAAAGAGAAATTGTATAATTATCATAAGTATTGCATGGAAAGTACGGGGAAATGATAAGAGTTAGAATCATAGTGACTCTTATTTCAAACTAGTAATTGGGAACCTTAACTTGGAGGATTATAAGGTACGTTAGGCGTGCACTCTAGATGAGAGGTGAGATTCTCAAGTGAGAGACCGAAAAGCTAACATGTACACAATAATTGTTTAATTCCACTTATTAAGCACAATCTATTTTTAAATATTTTACAATCGGTCTCTCAACCGTTTTCTTGCATATTCTCTTCTCTTCTATATCTTTTATATTAGGTGTCTAACCACAGGGATTCCCAACGTAGAGTGTTGGATATTAGACGTGCTATGGATGCTATGGGAGTTGTAAATTTGGTATTGGAGGATTTTATTATATTGACTCAGACAATTGTAGTATCTATTTACTTTAGGGCATGTCTCCCAGGATTCTAATTATTCCATTTCTACCTCAGACATTGTATTTACTTATGTCGGTATTATTATAATCGGTTTTATTTGGATGATGGTATGGAGACATTTAAACTGGAGAGTTTATTCCAGTTACATTGAGTTCAGTTGTGATGTCACTTAATTATTATTCATTATTATGGAATGGATTACATGATCAATTGTTTACATTGTAGAACGGATTTTATTAAATTAAAATTGAAGGTTTTGGCACTAGCTTAATTAACTATTAGGTGATTAATAAGAAATTTATTTTTCGACAAGAATACTAAGAATGAACCAATTGGATAATCTGATTTAATTTAATAAAGGATTGACCACCAGATATTTAATTGAGTGGGTTGTCTCAGGAAGGTGGTCCTACTAGTGAGGGCCGATAATATCTCAAAACTGATTGAATTCTTGGTGGTAGACATTGACTCTCCCTATCATGCCATCCTTGGAAGATGGTGGATACACGCCATGCAGACTGTTCCCTCCAGTTACCACTAAAAAATCAAGTGCATTATAGAGCGAGGAATAATGGAGATCAAAGGAAATCAAGCCATTTCTCAGAAGTGTTTTATCGTCGCCATAAGGATAAAATAAGAAAAGAAGAAAGAAAAGGAAGTCATTCTTGAAACATCTCAAAACGGAGTAATACCGTACAAATTACAACTAAAGTACAGAGGACCACATGGTGGAATAGACGAGAGTCAACCCCGCATATAGGGTCATGGAGAAATTGGAGAATATAACTTTTGACGATGCACAACCGAATAAAAAATTCCTGATCAACACCGCGCTATTCGATGAGTAAAAGGAGGAACTAATATCTTTTCTGAAGAAGAATTAAGATGTATTCACATGGCAATCATTCCATATTCCTAGGATCGATCCTAAACACTTATGCCATAAACATCATGTTGTTCCCCCATTTCCACTGATTCTATAAAAGGCTCACAGTACTTCCTTAGAAAAATAAAAGGCAGTAGAGATAGCGGTAGGAAAACCTCTAGAGGCAAGTTCCATCAGAGAAGTTCATTCCCAAAATGTCTCACAAATATAGTGGTGGTATGAAAGAGTGGAGGTAACTAGAGAGTGTGTGTGAACTTCAACGATCTCAACAAGGCCTCCCCAAAGATAGTTTTCCACTGCCTAAGATCGATCAATTGGTCGACGCCATAGCCAATTACAAGCGAATGAGTTTTTTGGATGTTTACTCAGGATATCATCAGATCCCTCGGTTAGGCATAATCATTTTGGGTTGGTATTGTTATAAGGTCATGAGTTTTGGCCTAAAAAGTATAGGAGTCACATAACAAAGGCGAGTTACAAGAATGTTGAAGAAATAGTTGGGAGAAAAGATGTAAGTGTATATTGATGACATGCCAATTAAGATCAAGATCAACGCCGATCATTTGAAGGTTTTAGTGGAAACTTTTAAGGTACTCAAACATTATATAATGAAGTTAAACACAACCAAGTGCTTCTTTGGGTTTTAATCTGGAAAGTTACTAAGGTACTTGATCAGTAGGAGGGGTATTGAGGCGAACCCTGACCAGATAGTGGTGATAAAAAATATTCCCCCACCAAAGACACTATAGGAGATTCAAAAGTTAACAGGGATATTAACAACCCTTAACCGTTTCATCTCTAAGTCTTTTGAACGATGCAGACCATTTTTTAACTATTAAAGAAGGAAAAATGTCTCGCCTATGAAGAGGAATGCCTAGAGGCTGTTGAAGTAATCAAATCCTATCTAATCCAACCTCCTTTGCTTACCATCTCTGATCCAGGAGATCCTTTTCATCTCTACCTATCAGTTTCAAGCCATGTAGTCCGTTTGGCCTTAGTTTGAGGGAATGAGGGATGCCACTACCCCGTTTACTATGTTAGAAAACCACTTCTGGACGCCGAGCAACGCTACCTCCCATTGGAAAAATTAGCTTATTCTTTGGTCGTTACATCGCTTAAGTTGAAACATTACTTCGAATATCACTCAATCATATTCATCCCATCTTTTTTCCTTAAAGCTATTTTTTGGAAGGCTGACTTTGCTGGATTGATGTTCAAATGATAACTCGAACTTGGGAGATTTGATATACACTATCAACCAACAAAGGCGATTAAGGGTCAAGTGTTGGATGCTTTTATTGTAGAATTTATAGGAGAAAATATCCCCAACAAGAAATAAATTGTCGATCAGTTGAAGAGCCAAAAAATTGACCAGTCAAAAAAATGAACATTATATGTGGATGATGCCTTCGACTCTAAGGGGGCAGGAGTAGGAATTGTAATCGTCCCCCCGAAGAATGCCATGATTGAGCAATGAATCAAATTTGGCTTCTAGGCATCCGATAATGAAGCTGAATACGAAGCCCTCATCATCGAACTACACAAATCTCACTTATAGGGACTGGACACCTTGACATATATTGCGATTATCCAACTAAGTAACAAGAGATTTCAATGCCAAATATGAACATATGGCGGCATATGTGGAGGTAGCTAATGATTTCATGTTAAAATTTGAGTAAGTACACATTCAACAGTTCTTCCAAGGACACAGTAGCCATGCTGATGCCTTAGCAGCTTTAAGCTCAGTAGTGGACTCTGATCTGAGGAGAATTATTAAAGCAGAATTCCTTACCAAACCCAGCATCATAAAGCCCATTGTCGTCGAACAAGTTCTCACCTTACAACAAAGTCCTAGCTAGATGGACATAATAATCGCTTATCTCCAAAGAGACATCCTTCCATCCGATGAAAAGTAAGCCCACCAAGTCAAGGTTAAAGATGCATGATTTTATCTGGTGCCCAAAGACAAACTCGACAAAATATCCTTCACTTGTCCCTACCTCTAATACATGCATCCAAGTAAGGTAGACTAAGTTTGTACGAACTACACGATGGAATCCGCAGAAGCCATAAAGGAGGAAGATATCTTACCTTCTGAGAAATCAAAAAAGGGTATTGGTGGTTGTACATACAGAAAGATGCAACGTCTTATGTCTAGAAGTGTGAAAAGTGCCAAAAGTTATCCCCTATGATCTATGAGTCGATCAATGACTTAAATTCACTGACTAGCCCATGGCCATTCGCCAAGTGGGGTTTGGACATCATAGGTCCACTCCCAACAGCACTAAAAAACTATAAATACCTATTGATCATCACATATTATTTCACAACGTGGATTGAAGCATATCAACCGGTAAATATTAGGGATACTGACATGATGATATTCATCTGAGGTCTTAACACGCTTTAGCCTACCCAAGACGATTATCATAGATAACGACACACAGTTTGAAAGTGAATAGTTTTAAGGTTTCTACGACAACCATGGCCTCAAGCAGAACTTCAGCTCTGTGGCCTACTCCTAGAGTAATAGACAAGCATAGGCATCCAATGAAATGATGCTTGATGGTATAAGGAAGATATTAGAGAGAGAAAAATGATCTTTGGAAGACGATCTTCCTCACATCCTATGGGCATATCATACTATGCCTAGAAGACCTACTAGGAAAATGCCCTTCTCTCTAACATATGGGATGGAGGCTATCATTTTTTGGAAGCTAGTTTGTCGATCATGATGACCATCATTGCCGAGCAAGGTTTTAATGATGAAGTCGTGAGGATTGAACTTGACCTAGCAGAAGAATGAAGGGAGAAGGTCATTATAAAGTTGTCCTCTTATAAACAATAACTAGCTAAACTGTACAATAAGGTCATCAATCCAAAAAAATTTTAGGTCGATGATTACGTCCTTAGGAAAGTCATTGGCAGTGACAATAAATCATCAGATGGAAAGTTGGGACCTAATTAGGAGGGACGGTTCAAGGTCATTCGAGATAATTTTCAAGGAGTTTACCATTTAGAAATAATTGGGGCAGGGAGATACCAAGGGCAAGGAATGTAGCCAACCTCAAGAAGTTTTATTTTTGAATTCATTCCTGCTTAGTTATTTCTAGCTTAGTTAGTTTTCAAAATTTTTTATTTCAGTACTTATGATACTAATAGTGTGTTCTAACTTTTCTAATAAAGCACAATCCCAAGTGGTTTAGTTAGCTATTTAACATTGCTCCAAAATGGCAGGCTTACAATTTAATAAACGATCAAAACATTGATCAATATAACCTTAGTTTTATTACAATTAAAAGTTGTTTAATTACAATTAAACTCAAGGTCCCAATGTCTCTGTCATGAAAAAACAAGAAAACTTCAGGATTTCTTAGGCAAATAAAAGACATACGGGGGATTAGGCACTAAGTGAACTCGACCTTGGTCGGATAAAAATCCTGAATGGGTGGATGGCCCTAAAACTTGGTGTTTTTTCCAAAATCTGCTCTAGGCCTAAGGTAGTAGGGGTGTAAACGGATCGGGTCCAGATCGGGTCTGGGTATATCCAGATCCGATCTGGCTATTTTTTTAGCGGATCGAGTCTTGCCCGATTACCCGTCGGGACTCAGAAAATGGATCCAGACCCGAATTCGTTAAGGACCCGGAGACCCGACCCGAATACCCGACCTGAATACCTGTATAAACTAACTTATATATATATATATATATATATATATATATATATATATATATATATATGCAGTGCAGCAACTGTTAGTGTATATATATATAGTAACTATATTTAAGACTATATATAAATATATATTTATTATATTATATATATACACATTCGGATCGAGTCCTTATTGGATCGGAGTCATGTATATCCAGATTCGATCCATTAACTAATCGGATAATCGGGTAATCGGATAATCGGGTCTATAAAATTTTCTCTGATCCGTTAATTCGGATCTGGTCCGGATCGGGTCTAGGTCCAGACCCGATCCATTGACAGCCCTATAAGGTAGTGTGACGACACAACCTAAAAGGTAAGACAAGATAATAAAACACATGCTTAACATAACATAATGAAAAAATGTAAAATGAAATATTGCACAAATAACTTGTTATATAAAGACATAATACATAAGGGAGTTCATTTACAACATTAAAAGGATCAAATTAGTATAATCACTATCCTTGGAGAGAAAACGCCTCAGCAGTGACCTCTCTTCGACCATCGTCAGGATTTGGCAAAAAATCATCATCACTCTCATACAATGACAAATAATTCTTGGATAGTTGAAGAGGAACGACATCCAGAGGAACCTAACTCTCTTCACTTCCAAAGGGGGAATGACGATAAGCCAAAAAATATACTTGGTACCAGTATTAAAGCTAAGGGTCCTTTGGAACTTTTAGAACCCCCAATTCATTCAACTAACTATGATTATAGGCAGTATTCTTTACCTCATCCAACTTAATAGGTACATCCATCCACCCCTCATCAAATCCAACAGACCATGTCGCGCGAGGACCCTTTCTGAATAGATAACGAAGCTTGATAATGTCATGGCTAAGTCCCATTTTTATAACTCCTTACCTTCTCAGGTCTTATTTTACGTTGGCGAGGTACTTCCTGAGGGACTCATTTTTGGCTTGTAAATGATAACCAACATCACTAATATCTTGGGCCTCGAAAAGCTGACTTTTCAGATAATTCATTTCCTCCTACTTAAGGGTGCCCAAATTGCCAAGGCCTTCACGTCATCTTTCAATTTAGCCACTAAGGCATATTGGTCCTTATAGGCCTCAGTCACCCTTTGAAGATGACAATCTTGGACACTGTCTTTCCGACTAAGAATGACATCTAGATTACAATAAAAGAAGAAATTTATCCAAACATTGTTATGCTACAAGAAAAAAAAAAGAAAAAAAAAGAGAAATTCAGAAATAATGGAAGACAAGATTGAGCATTGGAAAAATCTTTCATTATAATAAAAATAGGCAAGCCCTTAGAAACGAGAACAAAGGGAAAAATTAAGGTTCACAAGCTAACTATTCTAACTAGCTTTGGGATTCTTTTTTCTTCACCGGATCTTTCGTTTCTAGACCTTAGCCCAGAGCATAATCAAACATTTCCTAGCCCCCTTAAACATCTTCATCTCCTCTTAGTGGGAAACCCGAATGATGCTCTCTAAAAAGTTCAGATTTAGCGGGGACATTGGCCTCATCAGAGCAGTATCCCAAGCTTTCTTAAAGTTGGACCTTTTGATAAAGCCCAAATGATGTTTGGAATCTACTTAGGTCTCATTAAGGCCATTGTCATAGCCTACGTCCTTGGCAGTATCTAGAGTTTCCGTCTGATCCTTTTCTAATAGATTGTGCTTGACTTCAACCTGGTCATGATTAGTCTTCAACTTATCAAAGTTACCCCAAAAAGAATAAGCTCTACTTTTAAGGTTGTCATCGCCAAATTGGTGGATGACCTCTCATCCTTATAGGCCTTCTGAGTAGCGGATAAAGAAGATTGAGAGTTCTTCAAGGCGATGGTAAGGCCATCTAATTTGGGTTGCTCAGAGCGCTTCTCTAAAATAGTGATAAAATACGCAACAAACTTCAAAGAGAATAATAAATATTACGTCAGAATTCTGAAAGGTCCAATAACCCATCCAAGGTAGAATAAGATTTCAATTTACTTGAGATTACGCCTGATCAGCGATTTAAAAAGATGATCGTGTGTCATCTAATTGACTTGCTCGCGATCGTACGTGAACACTCACCCTTCAGCAAACCAAATTCCAAAGAGGGGTTCTTTGCCACTGACATCACTTGGGGAGTCCTCCCAGAATTATGTGATTCACCCTTCTTCGAGGTACTAGAGATGTTAAATACAAATGGGTCTTCTCCGTCCTACTATTCTTTCAGATTGATGAGTTCGACGCAGATATAGGGGAAGAGGGGCACTCAGGCTCAGTTCTCTTGGGAACCTTGGCCTTGGGAGAGGTAGGAGCCATGCCATCATGTTAAAATAATAAAATTCTCTTCATGGGAGCCATTATTTCTTCCTCAACAACAGGAATAAACTTAATGTTTAGGGACTCAAAGGAGGAAGAAGTAGAATCCCCTTCGCTTGTAGAAGGGAGAGGAACCTCATGTATCGTTTCCACTAGATGAGATGTGAAGCTGATGGTGGAATTATTATACTCCAAAAGAAAAAAAGTCGATCTTAAGTGATCCCCACTAGCGACTAGTGGCTTTTTTAAATTCCAAACCTTGACCAAGTCTTCACTAGTGAAGTGAGAAGGAGAAGGCTCTTTCTTTGAAGTGAGAAGTAGAAGGCTCTTTCTTCTTTGATCGAGCTAGACAAAAGAAAGGAAAAAATTTATTAGTAACAACTTAATCAAATAAAGACCAGTACAAGGGAGATAAAGATCAACCTATATCAGTTACCCTTTTCGAGCATGGAAACCTCCTATACTGTTTGCCCTCCGAAAGAGGTGGGTGTTGTCATTCCTGGTAATAAACTCTTGATCCCAATAGCCTTTATTGTAATCAATAAGGTTAATAAATCATACTCTGTTAGCCTTCCTCACCTCCAAGTGTAAAATTCCAGTAGTAGTGTAGGACCAGGAGTGACACTATATGATTTATAGAATCCAAATATTGGTCCTATATAACTCGGTAATTCAGTGAACTCCATTGACAATCATCATGTATTTGGGGCACATTGGGTGGGAACTGTAATACCCCGTATTTTTATGCTATATTAATTTGGGGATTTATATAATTTAATGTGAATTAATTATTTAATATAAATCCGAAAATTCATTTATGTTATAATTATTAACGTGACGAGAGTTAGTAATTATGGAAAATGTGTTGAATATTACTAATAAGCAAAGTAATATATAATATTGGTTATATTGAATGTCACGAGTGAATAAAATGACAATTTTGGAAATTTGAGTCGGGACACGCCCGTGTCGCGTCGGGACTAAATAGTGATAAATAAAAGTGAATATTTTATAAGTTATTCGTATGGTCATTTTGAGTGCGCCAACACGTCCAGGAGGGTCGAGATAGTCAGAAAAGTGTACTCGGGGGTTTAGTTTGGGTCTCGGGGCGTTTTTAGGCCTAATTAGGAACCCGAGAGGGTATTTTAGTCATTTTGTATTTTTGGGTAATTAAACCCACGAAAATCAAAGGGGTTATATCAGATATTTAGGTTATCTCTTAGGGTTAGAAAACTCAGAAACCTAGAACGGCCATTGGAGAAGAGAGGAGAGAGCTCTCAAGGCATTCCAAGGCTCAAAACTCACCCGTTTGCACCGCCGCCACCACCAACGTGTAGATCGCGAGACGGGGAACACAACCACACCAAATTCGACACCAAACCAGACTTCTAAAAATCCCAGGAAAGTGTTTATCTTGATTATTTCATTGATGTTAGAATATATATATATTATACGAGTATTTAATATATATATGAAATTTGGGGAATTAAAACTGGTTACTATGTTATGGCAAGTGAGAATCGAAGCTTGACTATAAATCGTAAGTACTTGTTTGAGAAGTATAATATGACGCTGGGAAACTTTGTTAACAAATAAAGTAAAATGAGAGCATTTTTACTAAATGAAATCCTCCTTTTAAACAATTATGTAGTTCGATTTTGAAATCTTACGAATAATCTAAGACAAGTTAAATCATTGGGAAGATTAGTGCGATAAATGATAAGATAAACCATTGGGAAGGTTAGTGCGATAGGTGTGCACATTAGAAGAGAGGTGAGAATTTCTCAAGAGAGTGTCGCACTAATATGTTGTTTCATTGGCCTGTAATCAATTTAAATACTTGCTAAACGAATTTTAAATCATACACACTATCGGGCTCTGACCCGTTTCTATTTCTCTTTTCTCTTGTATGTATATGTATATATTACAGGTGCCCAGCCACAGGGGCGTCTTGCTTAGGATTCCTTCGAAGGAACGTGCTGCAACTTAGGTGGGAGTTACAAGTCTCTTGATTAGACGACTTCATTCCTTTTAATCCACTCCTAGCACATTTATTTAGTTGGGCATGTGTAGCCCTTTCCATTATTCAGTTGTTACTTGGACATTTTTATTTCAGTTATTTCTAGTACTGTTTCTTTGATATTTATTCAGTGCGGATGTTTTACTTTAAGTTTTAATTGTTGGGATTCAATTGTTGAATATTTAAATTAATTGGATTACGTTCCTGGATTATTGTGGTGTGTTTCTTACTTATTGAAATGTTAATAAATAAATAAATTTTTCTTCAAATAAAATTTGGAAAGTAATGTTTAAAATGGTTTTGACACTTAGCCTAATTAGTTAGGGTGTTTAAATTGGAAAAGTTTTTTTCGACAGTGATGCTGAGAATGAACCAACTGTTCACGTTGAATTAATTTAATAATGGAGTGATCGCCCGATATTTAATTAGGCGGGGTGTCACAGGTGGTATCAGAGCATCAGGTTCTAGTGTCCATAGGATCTGTACGGCTTATTTCGCTTTCAGCTCAATGTTTTTGCTATAGAGCCCTATTTTAGGATTGTTGTACTCTTGCTTTTACGTTTAAGCCTTCAGCTATTTGAGATTTGATAATGACTGTAGACTAATAAACTTCTTCACGTTTCAGATGCCTCCAAGACGTGAACCAAAGGATAGGCGTGCCCAGGCCGAGCAGCCAGCAGCTCCGGCACAAGGCATTATGAATGCTAACGAGGTAGCCGCCATTGTTGCTCAGACGGTGATTGCCGCGATAGCGATGGTTCAGCAGGCTCCACCCCAGATTCAGGCAGTGACGCCAGTACCAGCACAACTTCCATCTGTATGGGAGAGAGTTAGGGATGCCTTTCAGAAGGCTCATCCCCCTGAGTTCCCTAGTAGCTCAGATATCGTTACAGTCAGCCAATGAAAGAAAGACATCCAGCGGCATCTTCGTATGTATGAGTGCACCGACGTGCAAAAGCAGTTATTGGCTTCTTTTAAGCTGGTGGGGGCCGCTTTACAGTGGTGGGAGTCCACTACCACCTTGGAGGAGAGGGACACGATCCCGATTCAGGCATTTTGGGAGCGGTTTGACCGCAAGTATTTTCCACCAGCCGTGCAGACTGAGATGAGGCGGAAATTACTAAATTTTAAGCAGGAGAATTCCACCGTAGTTGAGTATGAGGAGGAGTTCACGAGATTTCTCACCATCGTGCCAGATGAGGCACCCATTGAGAGCAAGAAGATTATGTTGTTTGTAGACGGGTTAGCTTGGAGGATCCGTCAGCACCTTATAGGGAATTTATCTCTGAGTACTTTCACTGATGTACTCAATGCTGCGTTACTACATTGCCAGCATCACCGCTTCCATCTTAAGGGAGCAAGAGAGTAGGAGAGTCCAGCCAGCAGGGCAGGACTGGGGGTAATAGTGCTAGTGGGGCACCATCTCATGGACAGACTCGTCAGCACGAGCAGAGTTCCCATCAAGGGGACTCTTTTAAGGATTCTGTTCAGGTGATTCCAGGCAGGGATTCGGGGGTTTTAGGCAGGGCCAACCTAATCAGCAGGGCCAGCAAGGCCAACACCGACAACAGGGTTAGCAACAAGGCCAACAGGGCCAGTGGCGGGGAGGTAACGGCCAGCAGGGACAGAGGGGAGGGAACTTCAGAGGCTGATGTTTTGTGTGCGACAAGCATGGCCATAAACGACAGGATTGCCCAGAGGGTGATAGGGCTCCACAGCAGCAGGGTGCCCGTAATGAGCCACAGAGGCCACTTTTTCCACCTGCCCTCCCAGCTCTAGCCCAAGTGCCAGCCCTACCAGCCATTCCAGCAGCTCCAGTGCAGTAGGGGCAGTTACAGTATGGACGTGTATATAACATCCACCAGGCAGTAGCTCCACAGGCACCACCCGCGATTGAGGGTATGTTTCCTATCCATGGTACTATGGGTCGGTTTTTTTTTGATACTGGGGCGACGCATTGTTTTATAGCTACGCATTTTGCGAAAGCCTTAGGGTTGTTAGCCACAGTAGAGAGCACAGTAACGTGTGTAGACTCACCACTGGGGAGTGGGTCGCTTATTTTCTTTATATGTCGGGGAGTGGGGGTAGAGATTGGTAATTTGGTATTACCTGCAGACATGTTAGTCTTAGATATGCATGAGCACGATGTGATTATCGGTATGGATTGGCTCGCAGCTTATAGAGCCATGATTGACTGCTTCGGTGAAGCATTATTTTTGCCATTCCGGGGCAAGAAATGTTTGTAGTGGCGATGCCTCGCCCAGAGGGAGGCTCTACTTCTCATTTGTATTACATAGAGGAGGATACCTCTAAGGAGGTTATGATTCCCTTAGACTCAATCCCTGTTGTTAGTGAGTATTCCGATGTGTTTCAGGAGATACCAGGCCTACCCCCCAGTCGCGAGATAGACTTTGTCATAGATTTATTTCCAGATACTAGACCGATAGCACACGCACCCTACCGTATGGCTCCGACAGAGATGCGAGAGTTACGAGATCAGATAGAGCAACTGTTAGGTCAGGGCTTCATTCGCAGGAGTACCTCACCTTGGGTCGCTCCAATTTTGTTTGTGAAGAAGAGAGATGGTTCACAGAGGTTGTGTGTGGACTACCGGGAGTTGAACAAGGTTATGATGCAGAATAAATATTCGTTGCCTCGAATCGATGATCTGTTCGACCAGCTGAGAGGAGAAACTTTCTTTTTGAAGATAGATCTGAGGTCGGGGTACCATCAGTTACGTATTAGGGAGCAAGATGTTTTAAAGACTTCCTTCTTGACGAGATATGGGTCTTATGAGTTCAGGGTGATGCCATTTGGCCTCACAAATGCTCCTCCCGTATTCATGGACTTGATGAACCGAGTATTCAGAGAGTTCTTGGATCAGTTTGTCATCGTCTTCATAGATGACATTTTGATATATTCACATTCCGAGGAGGAGCATGCCGAGCACTTAAGGCAGGTTCTTCAGACTCTATGAGAGCATCAAGTACGAGAAGTGCGGATTCTGGTTGTGAGAGGTACAGTTCTTGGGGCATGTTGTTTCTGAGCAGGGGATAGCAGTTGACTCGAGTAAAGTGTCAGCAGTGAGGGAGAGGGGACAACCCACGACACTGACGGAGGTGAGTATTTTCTTGGGATTAGCCGGATACTACAGGAGATTTATTCGGGGATTCTCCAAGATAGGGGGTCCATTGACGAATCTGACTCGCAAGGGGGTACCATATGTTTGGGATGATGCTTGTCAGTTGGCTTTCGATGAGCTTAAAGACAAGCTTACTTCAGCGCCAGTCCTTGCTTTACCCAGGGCCGGGTGTGGAGTACCTAGTTTACACCGATGCGTCTTTACGGGGACTTGGGGGAGTGCTTCATCAAGAGGAGAAGGCTATAGCTTTTGCCTCCTGCAATCTTAAGCCGCATGAGAAGAATTACCCCACCCACGACCTAGAGTTAGCAGCGGTCATTTTTGCATTAAGGATATGGAGGCACTATTTATTGGGGGAGAAATTCTGCTTGTTCACAGACCACAAGTCATTGCAGTACCTGTTCACTCAGCGAGAGCAGAATATGCGTCAGCGCAGATGGATAGAGTTTGTGAAGGACTACTAGTTCGATATACAGTATCATCCGGGGAAGGCCAACGTAGTTGCTGATGAGTTGAGTCGTAGACCGGTAGAAGAGGTAGCGAACGTCTGGAAAGCAAAGTGGAAGGAGTTGGATCACCAGGACGCAGTAGCCCGTTCTTTCATATCTGTTATGACAGTCATACCCGAGATTGTTACAAGGGTGATACAGGCATAAACCAGAGACCCGTTTTGCCAGGAGCAGATTGTACGACTCTTAGCCGAGGGTGCTGAGTCCTATTCTGTTAGTTTCGATGGAAGTTTGAGGTTTAATGGGAGATTGGTGGTTCCAGAAGGAGCAAAATTACGTCATGCAGTGATGGACCAGTCTCACGAGTCCCGATTTGCAGTACATTCTGGTGGAGATAAGATGTACCAGGATATGAGGCGACAATACTGGTGGAGTGAGATGAAGAAGGACATCATTGAGTTCGTGTCCAAGTGTTCTACCTGTTAGCTGGTAAAGGTGGACCATCATAAACCGTCGGGGTTGCTTCAACCATTGGAAGTACCCGCGTGGAAGTGGGAGAGTATTTCCATGGATTTTATTACGGGGTTGCCTACATCACAGCGGGGCCACGATTCTATTTGGGTGATTGTAGACCGTTTGACCAAGGTAGCTCATTTTCTGCCAGTGCGGACAGATTATACCACGGGTCAGTATGCTCAGTTGTTCATTGCTGAGATTGTCAGATTACATGGGGTGCCCCTGAATATTGTGTCAGATAGAGACAAAATTTTTGTGTCACGTTTTTGGGAAAGCTTTCAGGAGGCTATGGGGAGTGAGTTGAGGTTGAGTTCAGCTTATCTCCCACAGATAGATGGACAGACAGAGCATACTAATCATATGTTGGAGGATATGCTACGCATGTGTGTTCTTGATTTTGGAGGAGGTTGGGAGCCACACCTTCCACTGGTAGAGTTTGCTTATAATAACTCTTATCAATTCACGATTGGCATGGCTCCATTTGAGGCTTCGTATGGCAGGCCTTGTCGTTCCCCAGCCTGTTGGCTCGAGGTGGGGGATAACAAGTTGCTAGGACCAGAGGTGATTCAGGAGACCTCCGCCAGGATTGAGATGATCAGGAGTCGCATTCGGGTAGCCCATGATAGGCAGAAGAGCTACGCCGATGCGAAACGGTTCTTTCGAGAGTTTAATGTGGGGGACTAGGTGTTACTGCGTGTATCTCCTATGAAGGGAGTGATGAGGTTCGGGAAGAAGGGGAAATTGGCTCCGAGGCACGTCGAACCATTTCCCATCATCGAGAGGATTGGACCGGTTGCTTACAGGTTGGGACTGTCAGAGAATTTACATCACATTCTCAATGTATTCCACATCTCGTCGTTGAGACGGTACCTTCGGGATGATATGGCCCATACTCGCATCGCGATTGATGAGATAGACTTACAGCCTGATAGCTCTTACGAGGATAGACCGGTGGGTATCCTAGACTTTAGTGAGAGGAAATTGAGGTCGAATATAGTTCCACTTGTACGAGTCCAGTGGGAGCACCATAATGTGGAGGAATCCACTTGGGAGCGCGAGGCAGATATTCACGAAAGATATCCAGATTTGTTCTTACCAGGTATACCTTATTTTCCGAATTTCGGGACGAAATTCCGTTATTAGGGGGGAAGTATGTAATATCTCGTATTTTTATGCAATATTAATTTGGGGATTTATATAATTTAATGTGAATTAATTATTTAATATAAATTCAGAAATTCATTTATGTTATAATTATTAACGTGACGAGAGTTATTAATTATGGGAAATTTGTTGAATATTACTAATGAGCAAAGTAATATATAATATTGGTTATATTGAATGTCACGAGTGAATAAAATGACAATTTTGGAAATTTGAGTCGGGACGGGCCCGTGTCGCGTCGGGACTAAATAGTGATAAATAAAAGTGAATATTTTATAAGTTGTTCGTATGGTAGTTTTGAGTGCGCCAACGCGTCCGAAAGGGTCGAGATAGTCAGAAAAGTGTACCCGGGGGTTTAGTTTGGGTCTCGGGGCGTTTTTAGGCCTAATTAGGAACCCGGGAGGGTATTTTAGTCATTTTGTATTTTTGGGTAATTAAATCCACGAAAATCAAAGGGGTTATATAAGATGTTTAGGTTATCTCTTAGGGTTAGAAAACTCAGAACCCTATAACGGCCATTGGAGAAGAGAGGAGAGAGCTCTCAAGGCATTCCAAGGCTCAAAACTCACACGTTTGCACCGCCGCCACCACCAACGCGTAGATCGCGAGACGGGGAACACAACCACACCGAATTTGACACCAAACCAGACTTCTAAAAATCCCAGGCAAGTGTTTATCTTGCTTATTTCGTTGATGCATCTTTCATATTAGTTTAGGAGTAATTAGAATGAGTTTTTATGGAAGAAAACCAAAGATATGAGATAGGAATCGCATGTAGTTCTGGTTTAAATGATAATTCTGAAAACCCTTTCCATGTAGAGGAAGTACCCACGAAATTATGATGTTTATAAGCAGAAATTTCTGGAAATACTTGTTAGAACCATGTTTAAGAGAATTCTAGGGTTCTTGATAATTATAATAATTTTAGGGCTGTTAATCCATGTATAATGATAGAAATCCTCATGCTTCACGTTGGAAATACCTAGTAGGATGATATAATGTTAGTAGTACAATTTTTGAGATGTTTGGGATTGAAAAATATGGATTTGATGAAGGTTGGAAGATGAAACCCGTAACTGCAATTCTGCAGATTTTCGCAGACCTGCTTGATCGATCGATCGAACCCCAGACCTTGATCGATCGACCCCTCCTGGTAGAATCCTATTTCCCTTTCTAAATTAGTTAAATTCAATTTATTGTGAAATATTCTTGGGCATCCTTAATGAAATGTTTTGGGAGATAGGGAAGACCAGTAGGACATGTGAATAAATTTTGGGACCTTTAGTGTCGGGCAAAGATTTTATTTCTGGGATAACTACATAAGGGTAGGTGAATTTATGATTTAAAGAGAGAGACACGTAAGAGAGTCACTTTGGGACAAATATGTATACCTACTGAATTTTATACTTGGGAGGATAGAATCCATGAGCGTTATGTAGTAAGTGAAAAAGTTCCTCAAAAATTTAAGTAAGATGCGAATGGATATACGTGATAACTAAATAATGAGAAATAAATACAAATGTTGAAATAATGGGACTTGAGATATACCTAAATTGATACGGTGACATTAGTATAGTTATATGACTGTGTGTATACATATACTATCTATGTGTGAAAATCATGCCCGTGCTACTTGCTATCCCTGAGGTTTCCGCGCTGGGACGATCTTATCCTGTGTTGCTTTATGGGGGATATTGATTCGTACCCTAGGAGATAGATATCCTTGGTACAGGCTATTGAATCGATAGTTCAGACGGTCCTAAGAGACGTAAGGGTATGTACTGACCTCTTAGAGACTTGGAATCTATGCTTCGCCTCAATCTTGTTTGTATATATGTTAATACAGTTCGAGAGTGATTCCGAACTTGTATATTCCCTTAGTGTGAGCGATACGGGGATCGGATAGCAGAGTATGCCCGCACCATAGTTCTATGTGGGGTGTTGGTAGAATATATATATATTATACGAGTATTTAATATATATATGAAATTTGGGGAATTAAAACTGGTTACTGTGTTATGGCAAGTGAGAAGCAAATCTTGACTATAAATTGTAAGTACTTGTTTGAAAAGTATAATATGACGCTGGAAAACTTTGTTAACAAATAAAGTAAAATGAGAGCATGGTTACTAAATGAAATCCTCCTTTTAAACAATTATGTGGTTCGGTTTTGAAATCTTACGAATAATCTAAGATAAGTTAAATCATTGGGAAGATTAGTGCGATAAATGATAAGATAAACCATTAGGAAGGTTAGTGCGATAGGTGTGCACATTAGAAGAGAGGTGAGAATTTCTTAAGAGAGTGTCGCACTAATATGTTGTTGCATTGGCCTGTAATCAATTTAAATACTTGCTAAACGAATTTTAAATCATACAAACTATCGGGCTCTGACCCGTTTCTATTTCTCTTTTCTCTTGTATGTATATGTATATATTACAGGTGCCCAGCCACATGGGCGTCTTGCTTAGGATTCCTTGGAAGGAACGTGCTGCAGCCTAGGTGGGAGTTGCAGGTCTCTTGATTAGACAACTTCATTCCTTTTGATCCACTCCTAGCACATTTATTTAGTTGGGCATGTGTAGCCTTTTCCATTATTCAGTTGTTACTTGGACATTTTTATTTCAGTTATTTCTAGTACTGTTTCTTTGGGATTTATTCAGTGCGGATGTTTTACTTTAAGTTTTAATTGTTGGGATTCGATTGTTGAATATTTAAATTAATTGGATTACGGTCCTGGATTATTGTGGTGTGTTTCTTACTTATTGAAATGTTGTTAATGAATAAATAAATTTTTCTTCAAATAAAATTTGGAAAGTAATGTTTAAAATGGTTTTGACACTTAGCTTAATTAATTAGGGTGTTTAAATTGGAAAAGTTATTTTCGACAGTGATGCTGAGAATGAACCAACTGTTCACCTTTAATTAATTTAATAAAGGAGTGATCGCCCGGTATTTAATTAGGCGGGGTGTCACTGGAACCACCTCAAAAAACTCACAGAATTCCAAAAATAATTGACTAGGGGAAAATGTGATCCCCTTTTTGGCAATTGAGAGGGTAGGAATCCAATGACCACCCTTGACAACATTATAATTTTTAGGAACGTGGGGACACTACATCATTACCCAGGAGGAAATTAAATATACTTTACTGAACTCACCCACTATCCTCTCATTAACAATGTAAACTATTGTTTTATGAAAGAAAAGACTACTCAAGAAGAATAGAGAAGATGAAAAGAAGTTACTCAGAATAGTCACAAGAAAATAAGCAAGTGCAAAGAAAACTTACAGGAAGATTCTAAAGATGAAGTTCAAAACGATCTTTTTGAATGAAGAAAGGTATAAAAATTAGAGGTGCACAACGAAACCGGAAATCCGATAAACCGAACCAAGCCGACTGCATTGGTTCGGTTTTTTTGCTCAATGGTTCGGTTCCGGTTTGAAAAAAAATAAAACCGATACATCGGTTCGGTTCTTGGTTCCAGGGTAAAAAAAACCAATCCAATCCGAAAACCGATCAGATCCGAACCAATCCGGGACCGAACCGATTTATAATTATATATATATATATATATAATTATTTAATATATTTAACACTTGTAATTTATATTTTTGTGATTATTTGAGTTTCTAACTTAAGTTATTGAGGTCAAAATTAATTTTGACCATAAAAAAATTAGTTATGAAGCACATTAATCTTAAAAAAAATTAGTTATGAAATATGATTTTGGAACCGAAAACCGATTCGATCCGGGAACCGCTGGTTCGGTTTGGTTCGGTTCTGTATAAATGTCGGTTCGGTTTTGATTCCAAAAATTTGGAACCGACCCAGGTCGGTTTGGTTCTCGGATTAGTACCAAAACCGATCCAAACAGAACCGTGTGCACCCCTAATACAAATGACGACGAAGAGTCTCTTTGAGTAAATACAAGCGAAATCTCAGAAGTCTATTTATATAAAACAAAGTCCGGAGTCATTACTGCAACTGGTGGTTTATTTTTAGACTAAAGACCAGTGTACCCCTCGCTATAACTTGTTTGTTACAAAGCATGCCCTCACAAAATCTCAATCCTTGAATTGTAATTTGGGATAAGGAAGCATAGAAAACCCTTCAGCCCGTAGTTGCCGAAGAATTTAAAGGGCAATTGTGGGGTATAAAAAATAATAGCCCAAATATCGATGGCCCAAATAGGCCCAACCCAAAACAAAGTCCGGAGTTATTAATGCAACTGGTGGTTTATATTTGGACTAAAGACCAGCGTACCCCTCACTATAACTTGTTTGTTCCAAAGCATGCCCTCACAAAAGCTCAAGCCTTGAATTGTCATTTGCGATAAGGAAACATAGAAAACCCTTCAACCCATAGTTGCCGAAGAATTTTAGGGACAATTGTGGGGTATAAAACAATAATTGCCCAAATATTGATGGCCCAAATAGGCCCAACCCCAAAGTACAAAGCGTGCTGATCAAGTCAAGATTAAATTCAGTGGAATAAAAGTAAAAAGATCAATCTTGTTATCTATTATCTCGGAGGAGATCAACGTGAATTAATAAATGAGCCAATCAGCAGCTGGGAGAGTTTGAACATAACTCAATTACTCATATAATTATAAATAAGACCCTTAGCCGGGGAAAATGGGGCATGTAATTTTTTATCACGAAACTTATAAAGAATTAATATACACAGAAAAACACCCTGTGGACGTAGGTAGTTATTAAACCACATAAATCCTTTATGTCGTAATATTGCTTTACTCCTTGATTATTTCCCTATTGCTTAGAATAATTAATTGTGATTATTTTCACTCATAATTTATATAATTAATTTTTCTCATGAGCTTAATTCATGGACTTGTTAGTTGGCAAAATTGATGTTTGAACCAATCAAGTGAGAGGATCACCATGCGTGTCTCCAAATTTGAACTCCAATTCTATTATGCCTAGTGGTTTGGAGGTAATAATTTCACAAAATCATTATGATAAATTCATTTTTTTGTAGAATACCCCATGCTTTGTAGATATTTTGAGTACGTTCGTTCGGATTGCAAAAGATGTGTTTGCGAGATTTTTATATAAAAAGCATAATTTAAATATCATTTCTGATTTTGAAAGTTTTGAAATACTATATTGGGCGTAGAAACACACCTAATGAAGAATGAATGTTTATGGTGTTATGGTGTACAATGATTTAATACATAATTACATCCTTTGGTGTAACTTTGAGATTTTTTAGTGTATAAAGCATTTTTCTTTTCTTTTTCTGAGAAGAACATTTTTGTTTTCTAAACAAATATGGATTTTTCTTTTCTCGTTATTGATGTCACTATGGTTCACATTTTTTTTAAAGGAAAAGCAATATTTCTATTAATAAATATTTGTTTGATAATGGATAGATGACATGAAAAAAATCTAATCTTAAAAGGTATAGCTCTTTAAATAAGTGACTTTTTGGCCTAACTTTCATGTCGGTAATTTCTTTTACGTGAAGGACACTATTAGTGTATACCAATTATCCAGTAATGTATATACATTATATTTGTAATGTGTACATAATTATTTTGTAATTTTCTTGAAAAAACTTGTAATTTGTATGTATAATTTTATAATGAATACACAAAATTGTGAAATATACACATTTTAAGTTTGTGTATAACCTAAATTACAAGGTCTATATTATGGGTCGAGAAACCTTGCCAAAAAAATAAAGTAAATGAATTAGAGCCAACAAATATTATTGGTCTGAAATTAAATTGGAAAGGTCCTAAATAAAAATTTAAGTAATAATATATTGTAAATTTGATAAGCTATGCAATATAACAATGTAATTGTAAATTCTACATGTATAATAATTTAACACATAAAACATGTATTATAACATAATATTTTGTTTTTTCAAATAAATGTACACATTAGAAATCTTGTTTAGGGATCCAAGTTCACCAAAGCCACCTCTAAATGCATGTGATCCTTTTCAACGAGTGAACTCATCGTTTGAATTTTCATTTTTTTATAAAAATAAAATAAAAATAAAGGTATTTTTTTCCAACTAAAGTGCCCAAAAGTAAAAATAGGGATACTTTTTATTATTATTATTATTATTATTATTATTATTATTATTATTATTATTATTATTTTTTTTTTTTTTTTTTTTTTCGTGGGACCTTCCCTCGCCGGTGCAACTTTGTTAACGTTGTCGGATATTTAACTCACAGGTCCTATTCCTTCGATCCCACAGTGCTAAACCAATGTAAATCAATGACTCGCATGGTGGCGGTAAGTAGACTTGTCAATGGGTAGTGTCGAGTAGTGTTCGTGTCGTTTTTTATCGTGTTTGGGTCTTATTGGGTTCGTGTCTAAACGGGTGACTTTTGTATCGTGTGAAAAAATCATATCCAAACCCGAACCGTTATGTTAACGTGTCGTGTCGTGTTCACTCGTTAATACCCATTAAGATAATGAATTATTTTGAATTGTATACAAGTTGACATATTATCTCATTTTTGAACCCAAGTAGACCCATTAACTCATTGACATTACTAAATATCTAATTTAGTAAAATTTATTCTGATTAAATTAACATTATTCTACATAAATTATTTATAAGTTCCAAGAGTATATCTTATTTACTTAAATTAATGGGTCATAACAGGTCTTATTGGGTATTAACGGGCGAAGGGGGTCAACACTAACCCGACCCATTAACTATCATGTCTTATCGGGTTGGCACTGATATGATCCGAGCCCATTAAGGGTCCACCCATTAACTTATAACTTTGTGTCGGTTTGTGTCGTGTTATCGTGTCGTGCCTCATTATTTCAGGTATAACGGTAAGTATCGAACGCTACACAAGTGCTGTTTTATGGCACATAGGGTGACCCCCTTAGCAGTCATGTTTTAAATGATATACACACAGAGAAAACGTATCCTGAGTGGAATCCAATTTTTTTTTGAGGATGAGTAGAATCAAATCTTAAAATGATAAAATATTAAATTTTTGGTTCGGGAAAAACGATAGGTACTCCTAAAATATTATAAATAGAGTAATGTGGATATTAGAGGTGTTGTTCAATAAGAAGAAAACAAATACAGAGTATGTATAATCTTTTATAACTGTTATATACATATCTATTTTGGAAAATGAGTTTAACAGTAGTAATTTAAAAAGACAAATGTATATATATATACACACACACACACAAACAAATACTTCACCATATCTCTTTCATAGTCTACCCACTTTCCATGATATTACTGAAAAGAAGACATATTTTGGTTCTATATGTGACAAGTTACTAGTTTCTTGCTATATATTTTTTCGATTATTGCCTTCATGAGACCATATCCACACATGGGAAAATGTCACATTAATATATTTAAATGGTATTTTACCTCTTAAATTTGGACTATGCTCTAGATTGAGATTGTCGTAATAATAGTAATATAGAGGTCATGGGGTAATTCGAGATTAATACCCATTATAAGTTAATTAGGTATTAAAAATAACCTTTTCATTCACCAAAACTTAACCTAGTAGCCCCACATCCATAGACAGAAGTTACTAAGGCCGAGAGAGGAAAAAAGATTAAGGACCCAAGGGGAGAGGCACTCAATCTTCAACATAAGGCAATAATTTTCTTGCTAAAATTAACTTCTAATATACGTCTTGATTCATTGGTGTATTTTTTCATGTAATCTTTGGATTAAAATATATGTTTTGGTGATGATACGATGGCATTAAACCTTATGCATGTAGAGGAACAATTCTGAATTTGATGTTTAATGATTGAACAAATTGATACTAAACCCAGGAATTTGAAATTGAGCGAATCTTGAATTGAAAATTAGAATCCAAATTGTAGGGCATTTAATTGATGATCATTATTATCCATATATGGAGCCTTAAATCTGAGCATGGTTAAATATGAATATGGGTGCAACAACGGTTGATAGTTAATTAAGGAGTCGTCAATGGAAGTTTAAATTGTGTAGAAATTGAAAAAAAATCAGTGACTTAGAGACTAATTTTGATATGGTATACTTGTGAATATAGATTTTTGAAAAACATAAGGTTTAATTAAATTAAGTTAATAACTATTGGGAAGTGGTTTCATAATTTTTAGAGTTGATGATTATTTTCTTCACAGCACGCAGTGCTGAAAATTTCTGAATCGAATATGAGACTTTGAAGTTACATTTAGAATAATATATCTATGAATTTATCTTTTGTGAAAAAATAAAGTCCTAATTAAATTGATTTAAGAATTTGTAGGTGCTGGTTTCGTAATTTTTGAAGTTTCGATGAATATTTTATGATTATTTTCTGAACAGCGCATACGCTTGAAATTTCTACCAAATTGTTGAAAATCGATTGACTTTCCCGTTTTCCTTAATGTTGAACCTTAATGCGAAGATTGTATCAACGAGCCTAACAAGTGATTCTTACCTCATTTGGTAGAGTGACTCGGTGGGAATAATTCTGGACATTAATTTGGTAAATGTGTTTGGAGTTAAACCCAGAATCATATATGTGAGAATTAACTATAATATTGAGAAATTATTGGATATGTGATTTATTTAGTTGTTAAATGACGAAATAAATATATATGTAAGTTGTGAGTTGGTGTATATATAGAAAGAGATAGATATACTTATGGTTTGGAGGCGAAATAAACTAAGAGTTGAATTTAGTAAGGATATAGTTTTAAGTTTTTCGAGACACATTGGGGGTAATTATAGGGATAATTACATACATATTATGTGCCTAAATATGTATTTGTTCTTTTTGTGAACATACCCATGTTCTTGAAAGGCCTATCGATTGGATTTGCATACATCTCGGGACCGGAGCACGCGCCGTCATAGGAGGGCCAGGCATTGTGTAGGTAATTATTATAGGTACTATGTAACACTCGAGGTAGATGCCTTCATATGTCATATATATATTTAAGGACATGTATAATTATATAAATTAATTGAGATTAATTAATTAGTCTAACGATGTACACAACCAATTTTAAACCTAATACTACATAAATGCATAATATGTTACTTTTGTGTGTAGTATCATCAGGGTACTCTCGGAAATGAAATTATGTATATGGACAGTTATCTTTGGTACGAGAACTATACTAGATGCATCGCGTATTTGTTGTGGTTATGGTATTAGTCTTTCATGGTTGGGGACTTGATTTGATATGCGTATAATATTACACATGGGTGAGGGGTGAGGTACTTAACGTATGCTAGTCCCGATGGGTGGTACATACTTTGAATTAACTGTATTATTGCATCTTAATTTTTGTAAGTTAATTCTTGCAACTCTAGGACACTGACCCAAATAAAAAAATATTTTCCCCTAGGTTTATAGAGACAGGGACAATAGGGCTGACAGTAGATCAGACTTGTGATCATATTTTCATATCCACTACTTCAGTTTGTTAGACTCTAGCATAGATTACTATTTCTATTTCATTCAGTGTATTATTTCAGATATTTTATGGGCATAAGCCCGAAGTTTATTATTATTCAGCCATTTGAAATAGTCATATTTATGTCGAGTTTTATTTTATTTGGATGTTGATGTTGGACTTAATATCTTATCAATTATCACTAAAATTGGTTTTTATCGCGCATATGGTTGTTATAAGAGAAACATTTATGACTGCTCATTTTTTATTTTGGTTTGGCATATCCCGTTACACAAACATGACACTTAAACACATCTACGTCACTAATTCTCGGTACCTAAAGATTATGTTGAACATCATCAAAGATTTAAAGATTTCGTCATCTCAATAACTTGGAAGAAGTATGCGTTTGGTGTGATAAAAAGGTTCTGAGTATTTTCTGGGGTTTACTTTTTTTTATGAGATAATAATTTTTTAAAGGAACTCAAAATTTTAATAAGATTTCTTTTTGAAATCTCAACGCTTCGTTCGAGCGAAGACCTCCCTTGTTCGAACGAGATTTACTTTTAGTTCTTTTGATATCTTGTTAGCAGTGTCGTTCGAACGAGTTTAACGTTGTTTCAAATGAGATAGTTTAATGATTTTTCTGTAATCTCGTTAGAAGATTTTGTTCGAAGTCGTTAGAACGAAATAAATACAGTCCTTTGAATGACCAAAGAAAATTTTGTTTTTTTAAAGAATATCTTCTCAATATCTTTTTTTTGTGTATCCTTTTCATCTTCCCTTATTATAAAAAGGCTGAACGGGATCAGATACTTCAAGAACTTTTTTTTCAGAAAGAAAAACATCTTTTGAGTTCTCTTTTTGTGATCAAACACCTCATATCATACTCCTCACCCCTAGGAATTATTCAAGATCACTTTTACAACCATCAAGAAGGTTTCCTGAGATACACAAATTGTAGAGACTTTTCTCTAATGCTGGAATTGTGGGATGAGGTTCCACAACTGAAGAAGGAAGAAGGTTGAATCGATGGATACCAAGGGTATATCGCTACCTGTGGACGACTCTGGAGCTGAGTCGTATCTCTTGGTATTTTGAAGATTTTGCGCATCTAAAGGCTTTTCCCTCCAAAAGGATTTTTTATCATATCATTGGCTTTTGCATGTTTTACTTGATAATTGCAAATTGGAATTTGGACTTAACTTGCAGGCACACCATAATTAGTTGAAGATTAAAATTTGATTAAAATTTGAATTTGTGTGTAGGGAAATCTAGTTATATAAATTGATCCATTAGGTCGTGCGCACTCTCAAATTGGTATCAGAGCAGGTTGCACTAATTTATTATGTAATCCTTTGTAGCAAGATTTTTTTCATATAATTTTTTTAAAAAAAAGAAAAATTGTTGATATTTTTAAAAAAAATCAGAATTTAACGGATAATTTGTATAATCGAATGCCCATTTTTTATGGTTCCAATTATACTTACTGGAGAGCTAGGATGAGATCTACACTAAGATCAATTGATGAATGAGTCTAGTTGATTTGTGAAAGAGGGTGGACACTACCTACTGTAACTGTTGATAATGTCGTTGGCCCTAAACCCTTCTCTTAATGGACAGAGGGCGAATTTAAATGGATCAACTTTAACTCGTGTGATTTGAGTGCCATCTCGTAAGCTGTCATCTCGGACGAGTTTCGCCGTATTATGGCATGCACCATGTCAAAAGAAGCTTGGGATACCCTTCATCTCACTCACGAGGGAACCATCACTGTTAAATATTTTAATCTGTAAATCTCACCTCGTAATTTGAGACTATCATTATGGTTGAATATGAATTATTTGACGAGTTTTACGCACGACTGTCCCATATAGTAAACTCGAGTTTAATTTAGATGAGAGAATACCTGAGACACGTGTCGTTAAGAAAGTTTTAAGATCGCTCCCTGCCCGTTTTATTCCTAAGGTTACCATGCTAAATTCATTAGGAATCCTTGATACTCTTAGGCTAGAAGAAGTTGTAGGAGATCTTCAATGTATGAGATAAATATATGTCTCTTAAAACTGTTAAGAATAAGGAAAAAAGAACTACACTATAAGCCCAATCTAGAAAGAAAGAGGAAGTGCCACAAGATTTTGAATACGACTTTGATTTAGATGACTTAGCCCTTTTTGCGAAAAATTTCAAAAAGTTTCTCAAACTTAAAAAAAATATACTTTCGAAGAAAAAAAAGTTTTGAGAAAGATAAAAAATATAAATCGGGAAAGAAAAATTTTGAAAAAGGAAAGAAAGATTTCCTAAAGAAAGATGAGGAAAGATGTTATGAGTGTGAGGGAACGGGTAAAAAATCTCATGAGTGTCCCACTAGGTTAGAGCAACAAGGGAAAGGAAAAGCTGCCTTAAACGTCACGCTTAGCAATTGCGAGGTCGAGTCAGTGAGTTTGGTGGATCAATCACCGTATGGATATAACTTCATCGCATTGATGGCTAGTCATGTTAGTATATCGAATGCACCTCCGCCGATGAGGAAGATACAAAACATGAACACCTCGATAGTGAGTCTTGTCATTCCAAAGAGAGTGAGGGGGAAAATATTTTAAATGAGAGATAGAGTAACCTACAGCGTGCCTATGGCAATATTTATACAGAGTCCTTTAAAATTAAGAAACACAATAAAGGTTAGCTATGTGAGTTTTAGCCTTAAAGCAGGAGTTGAGAGAGGCGAGAGTGAGTGAGTCTTCGGTGAGAGAAGCTTTGGGAGAGAGAGTTTGTTTAGTTGAGAGAGAACAAGGACTTGACTAACAAGGTGACTAGTTTTACGAAAGATCTCCAAGCATCCGTGGATACTCATGAGAGACTTAAAAACCTTGTATCCCAACTTAATAAAGATCTCAAACGTACACGGGAGGTCGAGGTAACTATCAAGGAAACATTGAACAAGGTAGGTAAGATTCTCCTCAACCCCGCTTTAGATTTTAGTGAGATGCATGGAATAGGTTATGGCGGTACATCCACTTCGAATATTGCATCCAAACCGGTTCCTGAGTTTGTGGTTAATCCTTATGGCCCTCAAACTAAACAACAAAAGAGAGTTCCACCTAGAAAAGCAAACCAAAGTAGACCCAAAATTGTCTATGTTTTAACTTTTTATAAAAGGAGAGGTCACCTAAGAGAGTTTTTCTATAAATTAGGTGGAACTAAGCGTACACATACTCCCACGCATCGCTCTAGAAACTTTTCTAGTCTTGGAGTTCAAGTTGAGATCCTAGTCGCAACTTCGTATAGCTTAATGGAAGAATTTCAATGGATGTCTTTGTCGTTTGAGAACGATTCGAATGATCAGATTAGAGCCGACAGTGACAAGGGAAAATAAAATGTTACCTCCACTTGGGTACCTAAACAAGAAGTCAGAGTACTTATTGTGCATGTTGCTCTCAAGGTTCAAAATAATTCCCATTGGTATTTTGATAGTGGGTTCTCTAGGCACATGACTTGTGATATTTCATTTTTTGCCCACCTTGAGGATCACCAGGAAGGTAAAGTCACTTTTGGAGATCAGAGTAGGTTTAGTATTTTATGGCATGGATGTGTTGAGATACTCGAATTCCCTAAACTAGACAACATCTCAAACGTGAAAGGCTTGAAAGAAAATTTAATTAGCATAAGCCAACTGTGTGATGCAAACTTTGCTATAAAATTTGACCGATTTGAACGTAACATTTATGATTAATCCGATGAACTTTTAATATGAGGTGTGAGGACTGAAGATAAATGTTATGGGATTATTCCCTAGTCCTCCTTGGTGTGCAACAGTCTCCACTATAGACCTTTTGGCATAAATGACTAGGTCACGTGAACTTTAGAGATTATGAGATATTAGTGAAAAACGACCAAGTTTATAGCTTACCATCACTTAGGAAACTAACTTCCTCATTTTTTGGACCTTGCCAACAATGAAAAAAAAATTCGAAGTCCCTAACGAAAGTTGAATACCATTACCATCTCCCATGTTTTGGAGTTTATTCACATGGATCTTATGGGTCCTACTCGCTCGGAGATCTTATGACACACCCCAACCCAGTTACTTATAATTAAGTTTGAAAGTCAAGGTGAGTCAAACCATAATTAATTTAACCAAACCATAAACACGCGTTTTAATTTCAAAGTCATCAACGTAACTCCATACAACTAATTTTTTTTTCAACATTAAGTAGTTATGCATTTACAAACTTCTTGAAGGATAAGTCAACTTAATTACACAATTTAAATTTACACAAAATCATTGTTTCACCCATTCCTGGCTAACCCAACCCGACCTCCTAGATTTGGCAGTGACATCGCGTTACCTGAAAAAATGTGAACATAGGAACCATGAGCAAAATAGTCCAGTGAATGCATCACTACTATTCCATCTCCTTTTGTTTTCGATACATTGGGGGAAAATATTTATCATACAAGGCTTTGAAAAAATCATCCCGTGAGATCACATTCCCACCTCCTGGAATAATCAACAAATATTTTGTGGCATCCCACCAATATTTAGCTTCTCCTTTCAACATATACGTCGACAAGGCCACTCATTGATTTTCATGCATTCTCATTACCCTGTAAATAAGTCTAATCTCTTTAACCCATACTTCTGCCTCTTTTGGATTAACTTCTCCTTCAAATGAGGGTGGATTCATTTTAATAAATTTCTCATGTGAAGTACTCCTTTTTTTCTGGTGTATCACCTCCTCAGCCCTGGCCAATGCTTATGCCTCCAGTTGCCTGGCCTGTTATTCTTCCATCAGAGCCATAAATCTAGCTTGCTGCTCTGCCATTAAAGTCATAGCGCGTGCCATTTTTTGCATGTTTGTCAATTGTTCCGGGTCGGGTTCTACAATTCCATTAACAAGTTGCTCAACTTCCGCCTCTGCTGCCATATTTGAAGCCTCATCTTCTATTCCCACATTCTTATTCCCTCCTTCCATTCTTTTATATCTGAAATGGATCAAAGATATAACAACATACATATATACATATCTTTCCTAACATAATCGTTAGTATCAAACAAAACAAATTTTTAACATTCACTGCCAAATCTAGACTCTTATTCCTCCTGAAACTCTAAAACCTAGACCCTGATACCAAAAGCTTACACACCCCAACCCAGTTACTTATAATTAAGTTTGAAAGTTAAGTTGAGTCAAACCATAATTAATTTAAATAAACCATAAACACACGTTTTAATTTCAAAGTCATCAATGTAACTCCATACAACTAAAATTTTTTTTCAACATTGAGTAGTTATGCATTTAAAAACTTCTTGAAGGATAAGTCAACTTAATTACAAAATTTACATTTACACAAAATAATTGTTTCACCCAATATTGGCTAACCCAATCTGACCTCCTAGATTTGGCAGTGACATCGCGTTACCTGAAAAAATGTGAACATAGGAACCTTGAGCAAAATAGCCCAGTGAATGCATCACTACTATACTACAGCATGAATTTAAATTCAATAAATCATGTCCATATAATTATGTATTAACTTATCTGGATCATTCAAAATGAATGATCTAACTTTCCGAATCATGATTCACGTATGTTGTCTGTAATAGACAATTCTCCCCCATTCCTGGTCGAGAAGTACCCCTTTATCATTAATAGAGAAATCTCCCCCATTCCGGTTCGGGGTGTAACCTCCCATTTCGATAAATCGAAATGAACAATTTCATATTCATTATATCCTGATCATATCAATAACACGATACAAATATGTTTTTCCACTGAGTACACTCACCTTAGGTTGTCAACTATGTATTTATGTTTCCTTCGGGTGGAGTTAAACTGGATGGATTAGACCTTACACCTGTCAATCCAACTTAATAAGTATTAATTCCAATCATAAGTATTATCCTAACATATTTATGTAACTTTCAATGACTATACAACAACAATATACTTCCACTTAAGTCACATTCCATAAAACATGAGTAAGGGCAAAACAATGGTATACATGTTGATAAAGTTATGTAAATTCAACCGTAGGAAACACCTCATAAGGAATTTATAACTAAACCCATATAAATATGAAATCATACTTCTCAATGTATATACATATGAAACATGTACTCAAAATACGCTTTGAAAAGAGGAGATAACAATATTCTTTGATGGGTATCCAGTATGGCCTCAAATTATTGTCCTACATACTTAACCATCTTATATTCATAAATAACACAAGTAAATGAATCCAATATTATCAATATGAAATCATATCTTAATATACTTTCCATTAAAAGTGACTATGTAATTTTTCAAGCTTTCTAGAGTAAGTTATGACCATTTCTCTACAACACAAGAAATCTGCCCTACAAGCTCCTCTATTGTTCCTTCAACTTCCAAGAATTTTCACAATTTTTCTAAAAAATAATTTTCCATTATTTTCAACCCATTAGCAGTAAACATACTGAATAGTACAGAATTAAAGTTTCATAATTTGTTGACTTCATTTGCTATGTCAAAAGCTTGACTAAACTCAGGGCATACCGAAATGAAATATACAAATAACAATTATGTATCAACTTGAAATCGTCATTAAGGCCAAAACACAAGGAGATAATTCTAATTTTTGGATATGATATGAATATATGAGTCTAGTTTCATATCCAATTGTAATTTGTCAATTACAGTAAGCAAAAGAAAATATATTCAAGTTTGAATGGAAGGGGTTTTAATACAAAGCAGTTTTAAGGGTTTGTACATTCAACTCAACTTAAACTTGCATCTAACCATACATATATACGAAGGGATAAAATTTTAGTAAAAAAATGATGATTTATATCATCTAAATCAGTAATATAAGAAAATAACAAGATTTGCGATTAGGATTACCTTCGGTACTTTTACGTAATTTCTACGGATGTTTCTGCACTTTTTATCCTCACTTTTTCTTCCTAACCTCCCTAATTCTCTTTCCTCAAGGTAAAACTCTTTCATGGATGATTTTGGATGAAGGATAAGGTCGGCCAAACCATCCTACACTTCCAACCAATCACTTTAAGACACTTGTTAGGTAGAAAGGACAAATTACTACTTAAACGGATGGATAAATTTGCCCTTGGTTAGTAATTTTTGTATAACTTCTTACTCGGACCTCCGTTTCACACACTGTTTATTGGGTTACAACCCTAACTCACCTGTCTATAACTATCTAATTTTCACCTCAAGTCAATTGATATTTTTTATAGGTCAAAACTAGTCTTAAACATGAACATTCCTACCGAAAACTTTCCATGGTGAAATACGTAGGAATACAAAATCTCCCTTTTGAAATTCCAATGGATACTTACTTTTATCTGCATAAAATTTCTTCCTGGTTTGCGCTATCTTTATCCATTCCCGAATCATTTTAATCTTTTCTATTGTCATATGTATCAATTCAGGGCCCAAAATTTTCCTTTCACCTACTTTATCCTAACACAAAGGCGTTCTACATCTCCTCCCATATAAAGCTTTATAAGGAGCCATACCAGTGGTGGACTGATAACTATTATTATACGAGAATTCCATTAATGGCAAATGATCATCCCAACTACCCTTGAAGTAAAATACACAAGCTCGTAACATGTCTTCTAATATTTGAATCGTCCTTTCAGATTGCCAATCGATTTGTGGATAAAATGCAGTGCTGAACTTCAAACTTGTGCCCATGTCATTCTGTAGACGAGGCCAAAACTTAGAAGTGAACATTGGATCTCTATCTGATACAATTGACACTGGTTCCCCATGTAAACGGACAATCTCATCAATGTACATACGTGCATACTTATCAACAGTGTAGGTGGTCTTAACTGGAAGAAAAGGAGTTGACTTCATCAATCGGTCTATAATCACCCAAATAGAATCACAACCCTTTGGTGACTGCGGTAATCCTATAATAAAATCGATCGTTATATATTCACACTTCCATTCCGGAATAGGCAAAGACTTCAATAATCCCGCCGGCTTCTGATGCTCCACCTTTACTTGCTGGCATACTAAACATTTAGCTACAAACTCTTCAATCTCACATTTAATATTATTCCACCAGTAATACTCTTTCAAATCTCTGTACATTTTGGTACCTCCCGGATGCATAGAGTAAATAGAACTTTGCGCCTCTTCTAATATATCCTTATTTAAGGGTGGATCATTCGGTACACAAATCCTATTTTTATAACACAACGATTCATCATTCTTAATCTCAAAGTCACTCTCTTTACCATCCAGGTCATCTCGTTTCTTCTTCTCAAGGAATGGATCATTGATCTGCAAATTTCTTATGCGTTCTTCCAATAAAGGTCTCACCATGACATGTGCTAATAAGCCTCCCCTTTTTAAAAACCTTAATTCAATACCCATAAATTCCAAGTCAAGGATATTTTTGAAACGTGCACACTGTATACAACCTAGAATCCCTGATGATTTTTGGCTCAAAGCATCTGCTACTATATTGGCCTTTCTAGGACGATGATGAATGGTACAGTCATAGTCTTTAATCTGCTCGATCCAACGCATCTGTCTCAAATTCAGTTCTTTTTATATAAACAAGTATTTCAAGATTTGATGATCCATATATATCTCACAAGTTTCTCCATACAAGTAATGTCTTAATAACTTCAAAGCAAAAACAAAAGCTGTTAACTCCAAATCATGCGTATGGTAGTTTCGTTCATGCGTCTTTAATTGTCTAGAATCATATGCTATTACTTTCCAATTCTGCATAAGAACACATCCTAACCCCTGAAATGAAGCATCTGTATAAATTACGAAAGACTCATTCCCACACGGAATAGTAAGTATAGGAACTGAAACCAACTGCTTATTTAATTCTTTAAAACTCCTTTCGCATTCTTCATCCCACACAAACTTCACTTCTTTACGGCTCAACATTTTCAATGGTAACACTATTACTAAAAATCCCTTAATGAATCTGCAATGGTAACCTGCCAATCCTAGGAAACTCCTAATTTCTGTCACATTCTTAGGACTCTCGCATTCAACAATTGTTTCCACCTTCTTTGGATCAACATATATCCCATTTCCCGAGACAAGATGCCCTAAAAACACAATTTCATTCAACCAAAACTCATAGTTCCTGAATTTAGCAAATAATTTCTTCTCTCTCAAAATCTGCAATATAAGTCTTAAATGTTTCTCATGTTTCTCCATGCTACGTGAGTAAATCAACACATCGTCTATGAATAAAATCACAAATGAATCAGTGAAAGGTTGGAATACCCGGTTCATCAAGTCCATAAAAATTGCTGGAGCATTCGTCAATCCAAATGGCATCACCAAAAACTCATAGTGCCCATATCGAGTTCGAAAAGCTGTTTTGGAAATATCACTGTCCTTTACTTTCAATTGGTGCAAACCCGATCTCAAATCAATTTTTAAAAATATTGTGGCCCCCTATAATTGGTCAAACAAATCATCGATATGAGGTAGAGGGTACTTGTTTCTAATCGTCACGTTATTCAATTGCTAATAATCAATACATAATCGCATTGTCCCATATTTCTTTTTCACAAATAACACTGGGGCTCCCCATGGCAAAACACTAGGCCGAATGAAACCTCTGCTTATCAGATCTTGTAATTGCACTTTCAATTCTTTCAACTCTATTAGTTCCATTCTATATGGAGCAAGGGAAATTAGACCGGTACCTGGAATTAATTCAATGGAAAACTCTACTTTCCTATCGAGTGGCAATCCTGGCAATTCCTCTGGGAAGACATCAGAAAATTCTCTAACCACTAGTATATACTGAATTTTAACTGTCTCTTTAATAGTATCAACAAAATAAGCTAAATAACCTGTACAACCTTTACTCAACAATCTCCTACTCTTAATTGATGATATAAGACAATTAGGAACAACATTTCTTTACCCTACAAACTGGAACTCGGGTTCACCAGGTAGATAAAATGTAACATGTTTTCGAAAACAATCAATGGAAGCATGATATGATGATAACCAATCCATGCCCAATATAATATCAAAATCTCGAATGGCCAACGGTATCAAGTCAACATAAAAATCTCGCTCACCCTTTCGTAGGACCCAATCTTTATAAACATGCTCAACCAGAATTACACTTTCCATTGGGGTAGAAATATATAGGGCACAATTGAGAAATGAACATGGTCTACCCAAATATGAAACAATATGCAATGCTACGAATGAATACGTAGATCCAGGATCAATGAGTGCATATAAATCTTTATTTGTAATAAAAAGTTTACCTGTAACCACTTCTGGTGTAGTATGGGGATCTTGCAATGTCATCGCAAACACTCCTCCTCCTGCCTTCGATCCACTTGCTTGTCCTGTATCTCTTCCCCTAGTTGCATTCACTGGAGAGGATCCTTTATGAGGCCCCACACTACTAACTGAAACTATTCTTGCTAACATAGGACAATTCTTTCTCAGATGACCCTTCTGGTGACAATTAAAAAAATTCTATATTCGATAACTTTTAGCAATTTCTCTTTATATGACCCGATGTCTCACAAAAGAAATAAGCATTTGGATTCCCTTATGCTGAATTCCCTGAAGTTCTTCCACCACTAGCTTCACACCTTTGCAAACTACTTCCACCTCTACTATGTTGGAATTTCTGCCCCTAAACCTTGAATATTCGGTATCGCTACCTGTTTGATAGTTTGGATCGAATTTACGTCTCCTCTTGCATCATTCACATCCTTTTCTACTAGCATCGCTTTATTCACCAAGGCTGAATAGTTAACAGTCTCTAAAGCCGACAATCTTGATTTAATGGCTAACTCTAGTCCGTCGAGAGATCGGCTACACATGTCTTCCTCGTTTTGTATAAAACTCAAAGCAAACTGAGATAAGGCTGTAAGTTTAGCTTCGTATTCTATAACTATCATGCTCCCCTAATTCAACATGAAATATTCCTTCTCCTTTTGTTTTTAATACTCTGGGGGAAAATACTTATCATACAAAGCTGTGACAAATGCATCCCATGAGATCATATTCCCACCTCCTGGAGTAATCAACAAATGTTTTGTGGCATCCCACCAATATTTAGCTTCTCCTTTCTGCATATACATCGCCAAGGTCACTCATTTATTTTCATGCATTCTCATTATCCCGAAAATAAGTTCAATCTCTTTAACGCATACGTCTGCCTCTTTTGGATCAACTTCTCCTTCAAATGAGGGTGGATTCAATTTAATAAATTTCTCGCGTGAAGTACTCCTTTCTTCCCGGTGTATCACCTCCTCAGCCCTGGACAATGCTTGTGCCTCCAATTGCCTGGCTTGTTGTTCTTCCATCCGAGCCATAAATCTAGATTGCTACTCTGCCATTAAAGTCATAGCGCATGCCATGTTTTGCATGTCTGTCAATTATTCCGGCTCAGGTTCTATATTTCCATGAACAGGTTGCTCAACCTCTGCCTCTGCTACCATATTTGAAGCCTCATCTTCTATTACCACATTCACATTCCCTCCTTCCATTATTTTATATTTGAAATCGATCAAAGATATAACAACATACATATATACTTATCTTTCCTAACACAATCGTTAGTATCAAACAAAACACATTTTTAACATTCACTACCAAATCTAGACTCTTCTCCCTCCAGAGCCTCTAAAACCTAGTCTCTGATACCAAAAGCTGACACATCCCAACCTAATTACTATAATTAAGTTTGAAAGTTAAGGTGAGTCAAACCATAATCAATTTTACCAAACCATAAACACGCGTTTTAATTTCAAAGTCATCAATGTAACTCCATACAACTAAAAACTTTTTTCAACATTAAGTAGTTATGCATTTAAAAACTTCTTGAAGGATAAGTCAACTTAATCAAATCATTTACATTTACACAAAATCATTGCTTCACCCATTCCTGGCTAGCCCAACCTGACCTCCTAGATTTGACAGTGACATCGCGTTACCTAAAAAAATGTGAACATCGAAACCCTGAGAAAAATAGCCCAATGAATGCATCACTACTATACTACTGCATGAATTTAAATGAAATAAATCATGTCCATATAATTATGTATTAACTTATCCGACTTATTCATAATGAATGACCTAACTTTTCGAATCATGATTCACGTATCTTGTCTATAATAGATAACTCTCCCCCATTTCTGGTCGAGGAGTAACCCCTTGTCATTAATAGACAAATCTCCCCCATTCCGGGTCGGGAAGTAACCTCCCATTTTTGTAATTCGAAATGAATAATTTCATGTTCACTATATTCTGATCATATCAATAACACGATACAAATATCTATTTCCAGTGAGTACACTCACCTTGGGTTGTCAACTATGTATTTATGTTTCCTTCGGGTGGAGTTAAACTGGACGGATTAGACCTTAAAGCTATCAATCCAACTTAATCAGTATTGAATCCCAATCATAAGTGTTATCCTAGCATATTTATGTAACTTTCAATGACTATACAACAACGAGATACTTCCACTTAAGTCACATTCTAGAAAACATGAGTAAGGGCAAAACAATGGTACACAGGTTGATAAAGTTATGAACATTCAACCGTAGGAAACCGCTCATAAGAAATTTATAACTAAACCCATATAAATATGAAATCGTACTTCTCATTGTATATACATAATAAGTATGTACTCAAAATACTCTTTGGAAAGAGGAGATAACAATATTCTTTCATGGGGTATCCAGTATGGCCACAAATTATTGTCCTACATACTTAACCATCTTATATTCATAAATTGCACAAGTACAGGTATCCAAGATTATCAATATGAAATCATATCTGAATATCCTTTCCATTACAAGTGACGATGTAATTTTTCAAGCTTTTTAGGGCAAGTTATGACCATTTCTTTACAACATAAGAAATCTGCCTTACAAGCTGCTCTATTGTTCCTTCAAATTCCAAGAATTTTCATAATTTTTCTACAAAATAAATTTCTATTATTTAAAAGCCATTTGCAATACACATACTGAATAGTACAGAATTAAAGTTTCATAATTTTTTGACTTCATTTGCTATGTCAAAAGCTTGACCAAACTCAGGGCATACCGAAATGAAATATACAAATAACAATTATCTATCAATTTGAAATCATCCTTAAGGCCTAACCACAAGGGGATAAATTCTAATTTTTGGATATGATATGAATATATTAGTCTAGTTTCATATCCAATTTGAATTTCTAAATTAAAGTAAGCACACAAAAATATATTCAAGTTTGAATGCAATGGGTTTCAATACAAAGCAATTTTAAGGGCTTGTACATTCAACTTAACTTAAACTTGCATCTAACCATACATATATATACAGGGTTGAAATTTTAGTAAAAAAATGATGATTTCTATAATCTAAATCAATAATATAAGAAAATTAACAAGATTTGTGATTAGGATTACCTTCGAGACTTTTACGTAATTTCTATGGATTTCTCTACACTTTTTATCCTCACTTTTTCTTCCTAAACTCCCTAATTCTCTTTCCTCAAGGTAAAACTCTTTCATGGCGTATTTTGGATGAAGGTTAAGGTTATTTCAAAGTTATAAGGTCGGACAAACCAGCCTACACCTCCAACCAATCACTTTAAGACACTTGTTGGCTATAAAGGGTAAATTACTACTTAAACGGATGGACAAATTTGCCCTTGGTTAGTAATTTTGGTATAACTTCTTACTCGGACCTCCGTTTCACACAACGTTTGTTGGGTTACAACTCTAACTAACCTGTCTACAACTATATAGTTTTCACCTCAAGTCAATTGATATTTTTTAAAGGTTAAAAGTAGTCTTAAACATGAACATTCCTACCGAAAACTTCAAAATTTATATTTGTAACTAATTAAATATTTTATGCCTTATGAAGGTAGTATTATACTAAACATAATGACTTAACATTAGATATACTAATAATATATTATCCATATCACATAAGATAATAATGATTTAAATAGGATTTATCATAATTATATTCGGGTTGTCACATCTTAGGTGGTAAGAGATATATTCTCATAATGGTTGATGACTTTTCTAGATATTCTATCATAGGATTGCTTCGAGAAAAGTCCGATGCGGTTAAGTTACTTACAACCAAGTGTCATGTCCTATAATACCAATATGGAGTCAGTATTAATCAGATGCGTAATGACAACGATACTGAATTTAAAGAAGCTAAAGTGGATAGCTATTGTGATGGAGTCGGTATTACACTACATCAAAATGACAAAATTGTCACCTTTCAGCCGGCCACCCTTGTCAAGGTCATTGACCGTGATAAAAAATATGCGTTTTGTGTCACGGTCATTGATCTTGACTCGACCGTGACAAGTCCCTGACAAATTTACTTCTAACGGTCAATGACCGTGACAATTCTGTAAATAATTGTCACGGTTAAGGACCTTGACACGATCGTGACAACTTCTGCAGCAAAAACACTTACCCCTTCTTTCCCCCTCCCCCCCCCCCCCCCCCCGCCGTTCCCTCCTTGTTTCATCTCTCTCTCTCTCTCTTCCATTTATATATATGTCTGTGTGTATATATATGTGTGTGTGTGTGTGTGTGTGTGTGTGTGTGTGTGTGTGTGTATGTGTGCGTGTGTGGGGGGTGGGGCAGGGTGGGAATAGGGGATGGGGCGGGGGGGCTGTTGTGTGTGTGTATATGTGTGGTGGATGGGGGTGTGGAGGGAGGTGCAGGGTGGGGGCTATTGTGTGTGTGTGTGTGTGTATGTGGTGGGTGGGTGTGGGTAGGGGGCAGGGGGTATATTCACGAGTTATTTGTATATACATGTGTGGTGTTTTTTTAATCTTTATATGATGTTTATATGTTGGAAATAACTCATAAATTTGTCAATTTATTTTTATATTTGAATTAACCTAGGGTTCTTGAATTTTTTGCACTTTTGTTGAAACTAACTCGTGAATATATGTTTATGTATGTTTGCTAGGATTATATGATGTTTATATGTTGGAAATAACCCATGAATTTGTCAATTTGTTTGTGTGGGGGGTGGGGGGTGGGGGTGGGGAGGGGGGATAAGGCAAGGTACCATTGTAATTCTCTTAATATCGTATTTTGATGATTCTATGAGATAATATATATTGTTTCAAGGTTAACTCATTGTAGATAAAAACATTCACATAGTAAGATTAAATTGAATCCATCCATAGATTCTATAATTACATCCACTAAAATATAATTAATAAATGAAACAGTTTTAGATGAAAGTAAATTAATAATTAATGCCCATTTCATATGAAAGTAGGATTGCCCCTCAGTGTAAATTAGTAAATTAATAATTGTATACGTTAATTGCTAGTTTAATTGATGAAATGAATTAATTGAGTAGATGAATTAGAAGGAGTACGGGATACACATTTGTTGTTGACATTGCTGTTGGATTATTTTGTTTAGTAAATGTTTGGTTGGTTAGTTTTAAAAGTGGCATGACCACTGGATTATTGTCCATATGGGGGTGGGATTTTTCAACTTTTTTTGAAAATTACTTTGTATATCGAACAATATAAATAAGACATAATTAAATGAAACATACTATATATAATTATTAATAATTGAATTTGAATATAAATAAGACATAATTAAATGAAATATAGTATATATAATTATTAATCATTATTGGATTATTGTGTGTGTGGTGGGGGGCAGGGGGTATTGTGTGTACGTGTGCGTGTGTGTGGTGGGGGTGGGGGCAGGTACTTTAACCCAAACTACATGAAACGCAGATGTTGTATGATTAAACCCCAATGTGTCCCAATCAAAGCCCCTAGTGAAATCCTAAAGGAACACATAGGCCTTAAACTAGTACAATACACCTTTAATTTCTGCCGACATCCATGCGCACGAGGCTAAACATGATAATTACAACTTATGATCATTAGTAAGGTTAAAACTGAAAGTAGGATTTAAATCATCGATTTTAACACGAAGGCGACTAAGGTTCAAAATAGTTTTGAATTTTGATAAAAAAAGTTGTCTTAAATCATTAATGTTTCTTTAAAACATATGATTCATCAATACAATACCGATTTTATATCAGTTTAAAAAAGTGTTAATCAAAAAAATATGATTCTAATTAAGGTACAAACCTATAATGAATTAAATTTGGTTTCTTTACATAAAATCCACATAATGAACAATGTACCCTCCCCCCCCCCCTCCACTAGTGTTGGATTCAAACCTGGCATGTTTTAAAACCCGAATAGATTCTTTATGGCAACCAAACATAAACAAGTAACATGTTAAACCTTGATAAAGCAAGATATTTCTTTCCTGAACAATTAAGAATGGGTGATTCCTTTTATTCGATCCCTTATAACACAAAATATGTGGTGGGGGTGGGGTGAGGGGGGGGAGGGGGTGGGGGCAGGGATGGAGGGTGGGTGGTGGGGTAAGGGTGGGGGGCTGCGTGTTTGTCTATGTGTACTAATAATAGTTTTTTTATTTGTACTAATAACATTTTTTACAGCAAATGTCTCCTTCAGGTATTAAGGCGAGGATGATGATGCTGGTTATGATGATGTCGTCTGGGCTCGGTGGTAGCGGAGGCGACGAGGGATCCTCAGACCCTAGGCTCCCCAAATATGGCTAATTTGGGATTACCATCGAGAACAAGTCGGAGCTATTAGTGAGATCCCTCGAGATGCTAAAGACGGTCATCGGCCCGGGGTTTATGAGTTGGAAGGAGGTGCCATATGAGCTCAAGTTAGCTATTTGGGAGGCGCTACAAGTATTATATTTATATTTATATGAATATTTAAATTTCAATTTCAATTTCGATTTCAATTTCAATTTCAATTTCGATTTCAATTTCAATTTCAATTTCAATTTCAATTTCAATTTATATTTATATTTATTCGCAACTAACATTGTATTTGTTGGATAGGAACAATTCAACTTGGATCCAAAGCTACGCGATTCCGTCTTGGAGTAGTTGAGGGAGAAACACAAGATGTGGAAGAAAAATATGCGGACACGGTACTTTGGGAAAATAAGAGAGCCCTTTATCTAATGGCGTGGATCCGTCCCTCCCAAGGAGCCGATCTCATTGGCACAATGGCAAAATTTCATTGACAGTGAGATCGAGGATCGACAATTGGCATCTCGCCAATCGGGGAGGGAAAATCGTGCAAAAAAGACGAACATGCCCTACTCCGATCGGACGTCTTACGCCGAGGTGGAGCATAGGATGAAGGTAAGATTTAATTTTTCTATAACTACAGAAATATATTATTCTTTATTATTTTACTTTGCGGGGTTGATACTAATTTTACTTTATTTTATTTCTGGGGGTAGGGAGTGGCCCAGGGGGTAAGCCACATATGCTCGATACTTATGTGGCTTTTCGGACGAAGAAGGGGAAGGAGAATGAGGTGTCCCCAAGCATTGCGTCCACGATTGTAAGTAATCCGACAGTTTAATTTTTATTAATTACGTTATAATTTTTTAGTTTACTTATTTTACTAATCATGTTCTTTTTGTCGTTTCAGGCAAATCTTAAGGAAGTGCATGAGTCGCAGTCTGATGCCGACAAGGCGTCTTTGTCCATAGACGCACTCAGCCAAGTGCTTGGCTCTGATCACAAGGGGAGGACAAGGGGGTGAGCTCGCGGGTGGCCAAATCTAGTATCATCGGATTGGAGACGAGCGACACCGGGTTTGCTCGAACAGTGGATTCACATGACGCGAAGCTGTCCCATTTGGAGGCGACTGTCCAAGATATGTACTCATTCATGAAGCGTACGTTGGGCGGAGACCGTAAGGGCAAAGGGAAGGAGAAGGTCGTGGAGGAGGAGGAGGAGGTATGGGAGAACGAGGCACATGATGACGAGGATGTGGACCTCACTGCTTCATCACCGACACGTGCGTACTTCGATGATCAACTTCCTTATTTTGCTCCCGTCCCCAGACCGATGTCGACAATTGGTTGGCCAAGCGTGTTCATATTGGACGTATTTGATGGCCAGCGGATAGGGCAGGATTGGAGGGACCCGAATATCATCCAGGGTGGAATAGTTCATGGACGTGCGCTTTAAGAGATCGAGTCCAAAGTGCTCGTCATGCATGTGATACCCGGGAAGGAGAACTCCCTATTGTGGTTGCGCAAACAATGAGGTACGATGTATATTAGTGGGTGTGTCAATTCGTATATCGTGTGTCCTACTCACCTCCTCACCTTTACCCAATACATGTAGTGACATTATTTTTAAGCTGGTACATTTGAATTATATTTGGATTATATCGTCATGTATATTGTTTCTATTTTGAATATATATTTGCATTATCTTTAGTTTGTTTGGATATATGATGTTTGAACATGTACAACGTTGATATAATAGGTACAAATATACTGCTGGGCAATGACAGTGGCCATATTGCCCAGCAATTTTTTTTAAATTCTGCCCAAAATTGTCACGGTCATTGATTGTGACAAGTTCTTGACAAATAATATTGTCACGGACTTGTCACGGTCAATGACCGTGACAATGTTTTCAAAGAAGGTTTGGACTTTGTCACGGTTATTAACCGTGACTAAACTTGTCACGGTCATGGCCCGTGACACGACCGTGACAATTCTACCGAACTTGTGACGGTCAATGACCATGACACGTTCATGATAAAAAAAGTTGTCTCGCCCCGAATTGTCACGATCATTGACCTTGACAAGTCCAACTTGTCATGGTCAATGACCGTGATAATAATGCAGATTTGGTGTAGTGATTAAACATGAGTTTTAAGTCATCTGTACTCCTCAGTAAAATAAGATTATTGAGAGGAAGAACCAGACAATATAAGAAATGATTAGATCTATATTTTTTGGGAAAAATTTGCCTAGACATTTTTGGGCAAAGACGGTGAGCACTGCATGCCATACGGTGAATAGGGTAAATCTTTGTCTGTACACACTTCACACACCTTTTGAGTTATGGATAGGGAAGAAGCCCAACCTATCATATTTTCATGTCTTTGGGAGTACTTACTACATCTTGTGAGATAGATATCTCTTAGGATAATTTGACTCCTGGGCGACGAGGTGATATTTTTAGGATATTCATCAACGAGTAGGGCTTATAAGATTTTTAACCTTGTTAGATCTAAGGTCATGGAGTCAATAAATGTTATGATTAGAGATAACGAGCTACCGAAATTTTTTGATCCTATCCCCAAGTGTGAGGATGATGCACCCCCTGGTGACAATCCCACCCTTCCTCATGCTACCACGGTGGACTCTATTCCTAATTTAGGGGAGACACCGTCTTGAGTTTGAAAGAATCATGACTCTTCCACTATACTTGGTGATCCTACTCTAGGTGTCAAGACTCACGCTCAGCTCAAAAATGTAGTTAGCTATCTTTACTACACATCCTTATCCAAGCCCAATAATGTGAAAGGAGAACTTAAGGACGAGCATTGGATATCCTCTATGTAAGATGAGTTGCTACAGTTTCATAAGAATGATGTCTATTAGTTAGTACCCCAACCTAGTAAGTCTAATGTGATAGGTAACAGGTGAGTTTAAAAGAATAAAATCGATGAGAATGATACCATTGTTTGTAATAAGTCTAAGTTGGTCGCTCAAGGCTACACACAGATCAAGCATGTAGACTTTGACGAGACATTCACTCCTGTTGCTAGGCTTGAGTCCTTTCGCTTAATACTCGCCATAGCATATCATAAGGTCTTCAATTTATATCATATGGGTGTCAAGGGTTCCTTTCTGAATGGAATTCTATAGAAGGAGGTTTACGTTGAACAACTAAAAGGGTTCAAAGACTCTAAGCACTCGAGGCACGTCTGTTATCTTAAGAAGGCCTTATATAGTTTAAAAAAAGTACCCCGTGATTGGTACGAAAGGCTAAATTCCTATCTCTTAGATCATGAGTTAAAGAGAGGGGTAGTGGATAAGACGTTGCTTATGAGGAGAGAGAGTGGTGCTATTTTGGTTTCTTAAGTTTATGTGGACGACATAGTCTTTGGATCCACATGCTCCCACCATGCTCACACCTTTGAGGTGGAGATGAATAGTGAGTTTGGTATGAATATGGTAGGCGAGATTATGTTGTTCCTAGGTCTCCACGTCTGTTAGCTTGAGGATGGGATATTCATATCTTAATCCAAATTTGCAAGAGACCTTGTGAAGAAGTTTGGTCTAGACTTCGCTAAGAACTAACGTACCCCTATGAGTTCCTCTGGAGAAAAATTAAAACAGACACTTTAGGCAAGGACGTTGAACAAACCCTTTATCATAGTATGATTGGTAGTCTCCTCTACTTGACCGCTAGTAGTCCCGATATTGCCTTTAGTGTTGGAGTCTGTGCATGGTACCAGGTGTTGATACCAAATTTAGTCTACTGACGTGGATCAATTATGTGGAGACACGTGTCAACCTACATGGCATCTATAAAGACTTTCAATGAACAACACACTGACTCCGAGGAACTTAAACTCCCCGACCAACTCAGGCGTCCCGAGCAACCCATGTTCTCCGAGGAACTTCATTGTACCGAGAAACTTAAGCGGTCTGAGCAACTCAGGCGGCTCGAGAAACTTAGCGTGCAGAACAAGAAAATCAAAGAGACGACTGGACATTAAATGCTCATTATTATCATACAGATGTACATGTCTACTAGACAACAACACATTGTCCTTTCATTTGTGTAGCCTTAAGGCTATAAATACATTGTGACCTCCTCATTATAGAGGGACTGAAATTTCTTGAGAAAACCATTTTAATCGAGAATTCCAAGCAAACAGTCATCAATACAAAAACAATGGATGTAGGCCATTCTTATAAGACTGAACCACTTTAAAAATCTATTGTCTAGTATTTCTTTATTCATTTTTATCTGTGATTAAAATAATTAGATCAAATCTAGTTTTTCACATCAACAGAGTATTTCGTTATTAATTTTTATCTGTGATTAAAATAATTATGTCAAATCTAGTTTTTTACATATACACTAGGTGTCCCAGAAAGAGTCACACTTACACGCACTTAAACGTATCGTCAAATAAGTGAGTGGAACTCTTTCATACGCTATTTGGTATTCTTTTTATACTGATGGTCGTTCGTCCTCCTATTCCGATGCCGATTGGGCCGTGGATGTAGATGGTTGTAGGAGAACTTTGGGTGAGTGTTTATATTTTGGGAGTTCTCTTGTCTCTTGGTTGAGCAATAAGCAAAAACTCTACATATTTATCCATGACAGAGGTCGTATATATTGCCGCCGAGATTTGTTGCACGTAACTCTTATGGATGAAGCAAATATTGGAGGATTATGGTATATCACAAGGCACGATGATTATTTCTTGTGATAATACGAGTGAAATCCATATTGCCCGTAATCCGGTCCAACATTCGAGCACAATGTACATTAGGATATATGAGCACTTTATTCGAGACCTTGTTGAGGAAAATGTTGTGTCCTTGAGTTGATGCACTTCAATTTGAAAATCTTAGGAAATATTTAGGTATTTTCACCCTTGACTGATTTCGGGTATTTTATCTAGTAGTGTAGGACGATTATCATGTTTATATATATTATTCCTATTGCTAGATTTTATTATCATTGTGATATTATTTTTTCATTTTTTCTTTTTGATATTTTTGGGAAAATCCAAAAAAGAGTTTTATTTTTCTTAAAAATTCAAAAAGATTTTTGATTTTTATGAAAAGGTGAAAAAGGAAAAAAGATTTTATTTTTGATAAATTTTTTGAAAAACACAAAAAGAGTTTTGTATTTTTTTATCACCATATATAGATGAACATTTAAAATGTCCGGATCACCCATTCATTCCGTATTACCACGTGACTTTTCATAGTGTTTTTAGACATGACATCGTTTCTATAGTATGCCTAATAATGCGTGGAGTCATTACATTGATATTTGATGACTTCTATATGTTTGAATCCTAGTAACCTTAATGCACATGTGCACAAACTTGTTTGAACATTGCACTCACTTGTCACTTGTTGAATACGATGTTCGCATCTCCATTTTTCTTTATAACGAACCAAATGTAAAAAGAGATAAAATTGTTCATGTAAGAACCATTTCTCGGATTTAAATCATTTTTTCGAAAAATATTGTTATATGTTAAGCAATGGAAAGGGGCTACGAAAGATAAAAATATTCTTTACGTGAAAAGCCACTATTTGCATAAAAGAACATAAAAGGTTTAGAGCACACAAAAATAGAAGTTCTAAACCAACTTTTGACACATTGAAGCTTCGCTACGTATGAGCATTAATTTCTTCAAAAATAATTGAGAGTTCATCATCATATCTGTGAGATTTTAAAGGAGTTAAAATCGAAGATTAATGGATCTGCACAATTAAAATATTTCAAAAAAATATTACATAGTTTGGTGTCATTGGTGCAAGGATCAACTATGTTCATGACTTATTGATTAAGTTGAGTCAATTTCACTTAAGTTCTTAATTTTTACACCTAAGTTAGACTTTGATCTCTTTCGTTAGAGGTATCTCAAAACTTTGTGCACACATGTTATGAATATATATCTTGATTTACTTATGGAAAATGTTCACACCCCTAGATTCCGTATTCAAGGTTTGGATATTTTAGTGTTATTTTATGGAATATTGTATTTGTTCATTTTATACCCTTTTTATTTAGATAATTGAAAATTTTCATGAAATAGTTGATTTATAAGTGCCTTTGATATTATCATCACCCATGCTTACTTGATTATCCTTGTATTGATATTTTACTTCTTCGAGTGATGCCAATATTTCATGATTATTTTCAATTCCTTTGTCTATTATAGACAAAAAGGGGAGAAAAAATTGAGGGAAAGTTTTTATTTTGTGTTTAAACTCTATGCACCACGTTATCTTTATTTGTCTCATGTGTATAGGAAGTTTCACTTGGATCATGATCATTTGGACCCACACAGGATGAAAACAATGTTTGCCTAAGAAAAGATCCAATTTCATGATTGAAGACTTGTACATATTCTTTGTCGGTAGATTATTGTATTAAGTCATAGGATTCAATTTGGCTTTGGATGGTGCTTTGTACCGGAATAGACAAAGGGAGAGATTTGTAAGAGAAAAATTTATGATTGCGCATTTTTTTTATCTTGGTTTGGTGTATTTCATTACACAAACACGACACTTAAATACATCTACACCACTACTTCTCAATACTTAAAGACTATGTTGAAGACTATCAAGGATTTGAAGAATTAGTCGTCTGAATAACTTGGAAGAAGTATGCATTTTGTGTGATGAAACGGTTCTGAGTAATTTCTGGGATTTACTTATTTTTATGAGACAATAATTTTCTTAAAGGAACTCAAAATTTTTATAAGATTTTTTTTATATTTCGATGCTTTGTTCGAACGAAGCCTTCCGTCGTTCAAACGAGATTTCCTTTTACTTCTTATGATATCTCATTAGTAGTGTTGTTAGAACGAGTTTAACATTGTTTCAAATGAGATCCTTTTATGATTTTGCTATAATCTCGTTAGAAGAATATGTTCAAAGTCGTTCGAATGAAATAAGCTAGTCGTTCGAATGACCTGCCCCTTCGTTTGAAGGATCATAGCAGATTTTATTTTTTAAAGAATATCTTCCTAATATCTTTTGTATTTATCCATTTTATCGTTCCTTCTTATAAAAAGGCTAAACGGGATCAAATATTTTGAGAACTCTTTTTCATAAAGAAAAACATCTTTTGAGTCCTCTTTTTATTATCAAACACCTCATATCATATTCCTCACCCTTAAAAATTATTCAAGATCACTTTTACCAACATTAAGAAGGTTTATTGCGATACTGAGGGTAGATCGTTACTTGTGGACAAATCTAGAGTCGAGTCGTATCTATTGGAGTTTTGAAGACTTTGTGCGTCTAACATAGTGTATCTAAGTGTTTTGTAAGTCGATTGTATTAAAAAACCATTAATAGTGTTGAATAAAAGTTTTGCCCTGCAAAGGGATTTTTTCTCATTCATAGGCTTTTTTATGATTGGCTTGATAATTGCAAATTGAAATTCAGACTTAACTCGCATGCACACCATAATTAATTGAAGATTAAAATTTAGATTTGTGTGTTGGGACATTTAATTAAATAAATTGATCCATTAGTTCATGCACACTCTCAGTTGTAAAAGTATAAATGTTTTATTGTGGTTTGATGCTGAGAATGATATAGATTGATAGACAAGCCCCATCTTCGGCGTATTACACCTGGCTAACCTTTACATGGAAAAGTGGGGTTGTTAAAGTTCGTATCAGAGCGTCCAGATTCTATCTTCCTTAGGATCTGTGTTTCATTCATTATGTTCTGCGTTGCGTTCTTTGATGTGTAGTTACCTATATTTAGGAATCATTTTATTCTTTGTGATCTGTTTCTATGACTAACATTGTTTTCTTTCAAATGGAAAATGGAAGGAGAGGTAGGACGTGTCACCAAAAAGGCTGCAGAGGAGGGGGCTCAACAAGAGCCGCAACATACCCATTACCATCACCAAACCCACCCATGGTTACTCCTACAGACATTGCCACAATTATGATGCATGCAGTCTCTACGACGATGACCGCTATGCTGCAACATTTCCATCCATTACAGTAGCAACCTCTACCAATACCACACTGTCACACCCCGCTAAATTCTGGCATCGGTCGCCACCAAAACTAAGCGGGCGCGAGTAAATAAAATACTATTCTTAGCATGAGACAACTATGAGACATAAATAAAACATTCCACAAAATTAATGACAATCAATCTCAAAAGATAAACCATCCAATTAAGAGGTAAAAGATCCATCGCTATGCTAAACTCCAAAAGAAAAGGTAATCTAAATCCCAATAATATAAAACTGAATCAAATAAATCTATAATGAAATACCTGAATCAAACCCATAAAAACTTTGAAACCGAAAGGTCCAACAAAACCATAAACTAAGTCTCAATATAAATTCAAAGGAATGGAAACTAAACTAATATACTAAGCACAAAGTACAGTATCTCTAGTTGTACTCCAAGAAAATATCTAAATAATTCTATACAGCTTCTCCAAAACTTGTTCCAGAAAAAAATTAGTCAATGCACGAGGTCAGAGCCCCGAGCATGAATACACACTACTCCCCTCAAATCGGATCTTTGAATCTCGACAGTAGCATTATACGCAATAAATATCACAATGTAATATTTTAATTAATATGATATAATTAAATACAATAAAGGTAAATTACTAACCACCCCCAAAGGTTCTTGTAAAATCACACCAATATCATGTTAAATATCCCACACTCCCCAATTTGTTAATTTAATTAAATTAACTCAAATTATCATTCTTCTCACTTTTTATTACGGCGGTCCTCCCATCCCGGGGGTAATTTCTATCAAAGTTAAACACTTTCCCTTGCCAAAATGCTAGTCGAATCCGCTTAAACTGTCGATCCCCCGCAATTTAACAAGATTTCACACATGACACGATATAAATCTCCAGCCTGCCCGTTTAAACTGTCAGTCTCGTCACATTATGTCGCCACAAATTTTAATACCCGTTTTCATCTTAGGCATTAATTCTAATTTTCTCAATTTCACAATTTTCAAAATTTCCCACCCTTTTAATCGACATGAGATCTTCAAAATACCCTTTAGTCCCATACCTCAGGGTCTCCAACTACACATACGTGCTATCCTATATATATGATGAATCATCAAAAGAAAATCAGTCCTAATCTATCGCCTAAGCTAGCGAAATGTCGATATAATGTAAAAATATGCCCCACCCCGAAATATAAAATCCCCATGAATTTACATTAACTAGTCGCATACCTAGCAAGTATAAATTTTTAACCAAGGCCTACCCACTAGTCTCATACCTAGTAAGCATCCTAAAATAGGGAGAGCATAAATACCCAACAACCCTGTTGTCGTAAAGGCAATATAAAAAATATCAACAAGTCACACAACCATGCACAATTAATCCACATGCAAATCCGCTCAATACGATTCAATTTAATTTAATCAATTAAATCACAACGTCGTCATAAATACACAATTAATCCCATTTAATTATTTTAAATGAATTCCAACCTTTAATTTATGAATTTATCAACAATCTCCAATTTCATCATTCTCTACATAATTTTTATGAGTTTAAATGCACCCGAAATCATTTAATTAGCAACTATAATTTTCTACATGCAACCTATACCTAATTTAAACCCAAAAATCACTCGCTATCCTACGTACCCAAGGGTTATGAGTATTATTCCATATTAAAAGTTTTCATAAAAACAGTCCCATAATTAGTTCCACTTTCTCTAATTAAGTTACTAATTAATTTTAATAAAAAACACATGATTAAGGGTTTGGGCAACACTTGAAGACGCATGATACCAAAGGAAGACAATAGAGTATTCATGCCTGAAAAATCATCTGTTGAAAATTCTGAATACTTGGTTGCGTTCGTCTCACGAAAATAATCAAGTTTTGTTCTTGGGCCTTTTTTGAAAATATGTAGTTTAAACCTCCCAAAATATGTTTGGAGTTTTGTTTAATGGAGGTTTGGTGTTAAAATATAACGGTCTGAGTATTCGGCTTTGAGTAGAAAAAAGTGGGTTTGGGAATAAAAAGTGACGTGACTTTTCAAAAAGTGAGTTGAAGCCCTTCTTATATGGTGAGACAAAAGAGTCCCACATAATTCCAACACTCAAAAGAATTCTTAAAATGTTAAAAACATTTTATACTAACAATCCCCTTAAATTCGTGTACGTCCCCAAACCTGTAGAAACAACTATCTCACGTCATCACCATCTTCATCTCACATGGGACAGACCAAGGGACAATTGAATACCAAAATATATATAAAAAAAGAAAGAAGTAGTCAGCCCAACAGTTTGGCCATGCGCCAAAAGGAAAGGAAGCCCCTATGTCAACTTAATACCCATAAGGAATAGTAATATATGTAGAAAGGAAAAATAAAATAAAATGAAATCATCTCCCACTCATGGGAGCCATGTGCGCCCAAAAGAAAAAGCAACTGGGATGGGGGGTGTCGGCAATTTCTTTCTCTCACCTCCATTCTAAGAAAACAAAATTTTAATTAATATAATACAAAAAAATTACAAAGAGTTCAAATTTCTAAATTTTCTAAATTACTAACTAAATGTATTACTATTTATTCAATTATAAATTTTTTCCTAATCTTCCTAATAAAAATTTTCTATATAATCCAATTTCAACCAAGGATCTTTTAATTTAAATAGTCTTCCTATTTATTGTCAATTTTTTTAATTCCGCCAAAAAAACCTTTTCGACTTAACATCTAAAACGCGATATTTAAGTTTTAAATATTTCGGGGTGTTACACACCCCCACAACAGGTGGTTCTACCCGTGCAAACACAAGGTTGCGTATGGGCTAGAGCTCTACTATCTATTCAGTAGAAATAGGATATACATCCCTACTTGAGGTTGGTAGAGTGCATGCCAGTACATAAACAAATGTTAGCCTCATTTTGATTGGTTGGGGTAGCTTTACAGTGGTGGGAATCTATCACCACATTGGAGGTGAGAGATAGTTTGTCGATTGACGAGTTATGAGGTAAGTTTGAGGGAAAGTATTTCCTACCAATAATGAAATATGAGATGAGAAAAAAATTCGTGGACCTTAAGCAAGAAGGTCGCACCGTAGCTCAGTATGAGGAGGAGTTTATTGCATTGTCCTATTTTGCTCGGGACGAGATAAACATGGAAGAGAAAAAGATGAAGAAGTTCATGTCGGGGACGACCTGGCACATCAGGAAGTCTTTACTGTATAATTTGGATTTCACCACCTTTACTAAGATGGTGAATGCTACTTTACTGCATTGCTAGGATCATAGGATATTTATAAAAAATAAAGGGGAGAAGAGACCCAACTTAGAGACGTCGAATCAGTAGGGTAAGACGAATGAGGCCCAACAATTTAGGGGTCCATAGTCTATTGATGAGTGTAAGAGATTGAAAGGTTCTGATGATCAGAATAGACAGGGTCAATAGAACCAGGGCTAGCGCGACCAACAACAGCGAGGCCACTAGTGTTAATGGCAACGAGGTCAAGGCCAATAGGGGCAATAACCAGATAGGCATTAGTTTGGGGGGAATTGTTATGTTTGTGTTGAGAAGGGAAATTTCACAAGGAAGTTCCCTCAGAGAAATCGGGAAGCACTAGAGATAGGGGACATCGAAGGCACTAGGCACCTCAGGGGCAGCGTCAGTTATTGCCGACCCAACTAGTGGCGACAGTGCGAGCCTTACCAGCACTACCAGCTCCACCTCACGGACAACAGTTGTAGCTACAGTATGGACACGTGTATTACATCACACCCAGGGAGGGACTAGTTCTAGCATAAGTAGTGGATAATATGTTCCCTATTCTTGGTAATACTACTTTGTTAGTGCTCCAAGGATGGTAGACTTAGCTTCGATGTAGTGGATTACATTGATTCACCCTTGAGTAGAAACTTATATAATACGTGCGTAGAGATATAGGGATTGACATTAGGAGACTTAGATTTGTGGAAAACCTATTTAGATTAGATATGTTAAAGCAAGATATTATCCTAGGGATGGATTGACAAGCCACTTATAGGGCTTGTGTTAATTTCATGGGATCGTTTAGAGTTAATGGTCTAGTGTAGAAATACTGGTTCGACAATGGTGTTCACTATAACTGTGAGAATTATTACGAAAATTATAATATTTGGGGTCTAGTTATGGTAAAATGGACGGCGATGTAAACTTTGGATTGGTACGACGACTTTATGAAATTTAGTGCACCCAAGAGAGAGCAATGTATTGATTCGATTGTGAGGATTTTGAGGAAAGAGTTTGGGGCGTCAAATTGATGTCGCGCTCAGATTGGAAAAGATTTATTGTGGTGAAAAACCGTTCATGATTTGGATGAGAATAATGTGCGAGTATTTGGACCTAGGAGTAGGATCACCGTGCGATTTCAGAGTATGGACGATAGCACCTCAATTAGAAAATTATAGGAGGATAATGTGAATTGTGCATTTTAGATGTGTGTTTTGCTGATGTACTAATAATGGATAAAGTTTATGGACAAATAGGTGTCCAATTATGAATTCTGTATATAGTAGCTTAGAACTAATGATGGTTCGAAGGAGTTTATAAATCCTATATAGTGAGAGTTTATATGAGCAATGGGATTTTAGTCCTGGGTTTTACATAAATCGGGTAGTGTTTCCTTTTTGAGTGTAGACACAACAATGTAAAGATTTCAGGATTTGTTATCGATGTATTTCTTAAGTTAAGGACGGAATGAATGTTCGACTTGAGGTACGGACATAGACTAGATGCTAATGATGACATACTTTAAAGGATGAATAAATGTGATGGTTATCCGGGAACAAATTTATTTTAGTAGGTGAGGATATGCATTATTAAAAGCATTCGTATTGTAAAAGGTTTGGTTATTGTGAGAGATTTATGTCTAATGATAGTCTCAGTCACATGAAAATGTGTATTGTCACGAATAATGTTATAACAATGACGATGTCATTAAAATGGGTGGTAGTAGCCTTTATTGGGATGAGTAGGTCTTTAGAGGCTTATAAGTGATTAAGTGCTCTACTAGACTAAGGGTAGAGATATGGTGTCTTATCGCATATGTAACAAGGAACATTATGTTCTTAGAATTATTGAATTGATTAATTTAATAGGGCTTAGTGTAACTCTTGGAAGTAATGAGCATTTTGTTAAAATTTGAACAAGTTGAAATCTACAAGGTTGGCGTATTATTTTGTGTTTGGTCTTGAACCAACATATCTCAATAACCGACTAAGCTATATATTAGTTTTTCAGGAGGTGTCCTTATTTGAATTTTCTTGCGAGACATCCCACGCATGAAATTTAGCAAGTGTCGGGAGTTGAGGTACGTTTGGGATATAAGATGTTTTGGTGAATATGTTATACGTGTGTGGAGATATAACACATTGAGCGATGTTATATTGTGTGAGTTAAAGCCAACGAGTGGAGTGCATTGATGAGAGCACTTAATAATGTTTAGACCACTAGTGAAATAAGTCGGTTAATCTCACATGAATTGAGTCACGATCAACATGTTATTTGAATATACTTTGCTTTATAGATATACATGGTATGTGGTTTAGTTTGGATGTATAGGTGTCATCCACATTTGGATGTTTGTGCATGTATTATGTGATGTATGGGAATCCCAGTTATACTATCATAGGCATAGATAAACCTTTTTTTAATCTCGTGGGACACGAGTACAGAGTAATTGAGTATAAACTTACGAAAATCGTGCGTATTAAGTTCTGATGTTATGCTATAGTGAATTTCAAGGTCCGAATTCCATTGTGGTGTGTGTGTGTGTGTGTGTGTGGTGGTGGTGGAATGTAACCCCGTATTTTCGAAATAAATTATTGTGTCAGAATTTAATTAAATAAACTCGAGAATAAAATAAATTGGTGGGATTTAAATTAAATATGAAGAATTTAATTTGAGAATAAATTGATTATTCGTGATTGCATATTTATTAGGTTCAATTGTTCATATTTTGTTAGTCATAGAAAAATAAATTTAAATGTTAATTAAATAATTGATATCTGGTGTGCAATCAAATTGAAAAAAATGTGTAAGTTGGGTAGAAACTATCTGGGCACGTTTTGGAATGATTTGGGGCTCGTTTAGGTATTTTAGACATCTAAAATTGGATCTGGGGTATAGGTATAACATTTGGAGAGTCATTGGGCTAATCTGGGTATGGGTTCGAGTTCTCTTGGGAGCCCAAATATAGAGGTTATGGGATAACTTGGGATTAGAACCCATTATAAGTTAATTAGGTTTTAAGAAGATGTGACACCCTCCCTAATAAAATACCGGGTGATCAGTCTTATACCAAATTTAACAGGAATCTCATCTGTTCATTCTTAGCATCACTGTCGTTGATTCATTAATTACTAACCACCTAGTCGTTTATGAAGCGAATGCTAAATTTTACCTCATTAATCCAACCAAAACAATAAAATAGAACAACAAAACCTCCAATATGAGGATAAAACTAAAACATGCCACAAAGTAAGTACAATAGTCTGTCGAACAACGTCGACTACAAGCCATCGACATATGTGAATATTAAACTATCTCAGCATATGCCAAGACCGAATATAACTGTACAAGCCCGAAAGTACAACTGACAAGATCCCTATCTAAGATAAAATGAAATGAGCGACTACATCAAAGAAACCACAACACTCCACCTAGCTGCAGCCACGTACCATGTAGAAAGGAATCATGCCTGGCGCCCTTGTGGGAGGACACCTAAAAGGTTTTTGAAAATATTTTATAACAAGGGTTAGTACCCGAAAACATTTAAAAACATTTAGCAAGTGAATTTAAATGAGAGAAACTGATATGCAAATGCTCTTCATATTTAAATTAGTGTCGCGCACTCCCTTGAGTTTACCTTACCCCTCGACCAATATGCACGACTAACGGATTAAACCTAATGTTCCTAGACACTTCCCTCGTAACTAGCATTTCCCAAATACTATACTATTTGCACTACTAATACACCCCAAGTGGGTATAGTATTTTACTTATTAATTTATAGCTCACATTAACTTACAAGAACATCATTTCCCATTTAATACAAATAACCGTTTCACAAGTTATATAATTAATACGATTGTTATCATGTACTAACCCGTATATAATTATTCCATATATACAAAATTATACTACGACATTCACACGTACATGTCGTAGATATGTATATAACTATTCCCCCGAGTAGGCACTCATCGGGTATTCTCTAGATGCTATCATAACTCGATATTCTCATCCACCTGAAACCTGATATGGTTAGCTCCCCGTTTCAGAACAAAACATGCAATCGCTGTGGAGGGGGCCATATTTTCCCACAGTAGTGAATTCGAATTAGGCACAATTCATCTCACTCTTGAACCCGAACTCTATGGCCTGGGGACTATACCCGCACTGCTCCTCAAGTCAGGGGATTCACACACATCCCGCAACCTCCTATGATAGCATTTATTGGTATGGCTTTACTATATATATAATTCACACAAATATATATATATATATATATATATATATATATATATATATATATAACTCATATATGTACTACACACCGACATATATAGAAATCCAAGTTATTGGAGTATTATGCCCATACCCAAGCCAAAAATATTTACGTCTACGCCCCGACTTCTTCATTGTTATTATTTACACATTAATTTCCTTTATCTTAATGTAACCCCTTTTCAAGTATAACCGGACTCCCTATCTCTCGTCCCGAAGTTAAGTGTTTCTAATTTACACTTTAATTTTATACAATCAAGTTTAATCACTTTGAACAATAAGATTATAATACGCTAAATCATAAACCTTCATCTCCAATATCATGAAATTTAGTCAAATAAATGCCAAGGTTAAGTATTCAAAAATTGACCCTAATTTATTATTAAATTTCACAATTTTAGTTGGGCAAAAGTTGCAATTTCTAACACAGCAAGTCTGAACCAGGGGATCTCAGAAATCTGGCAACCATCAGAGGTGGTTCGAACGAAGAGCCCTGTTGTTCGAACGACAGTGGATCTCGTTCGAACGAATTACCATGTCGTTCGAACGACCATGGTAATTCCTCCTCTCTCTTGCTTCCGCATAAACCCAGTCCGCCATTAATGAATTTAAAACCCGTGTTTTGAATAGATTTATGCAGAAGCGTTCCCCAAGTTCATCCTAATTCCCTTACTTCATTATAATAATTATAGCCCTAATAATCTCATCAATTTTCAAATCCCCAATCATCAAGTTCATCATTTAACAAATCATTTACAAATTTATAATACGTATAAGGAGAAAACCCTAATTTATGCAAGAGCTAACCTTATAATTTCAATTGGATTCCACCTGTTTTGATATGAATAGGAAGATACAATTTAATTCTCAAAATTTAAATTACTTGCCTTATCCAAGATGATCTAGGGCTTTTAAAGATGAAATTGAATTGCAATTGTCTCTTCAAGATCCCCAAATTCACTTTTCCTTTGGCTGTTCTTTTCGTTTCTCCCTTTAGTCTTCTATTATGACTTAATGATTCCTAACCCCTTACACATCTTAGGGTTAAAGCACTATTCACATTTTGGGCCTATGGGCCCTAATTCAAATTGCCCAAACTCTCTTTACTAAATTCACAGATGTATAATTGGAATACCGAATATATGTATGTACCCACTTCTTTTGGACTATTTCGACCTTACCGCACTCAACCGCGTACTTAAAATCGCCATCCAGATTATATTTCTAAAATTAACTCCTCACTTGTTAACTTTATTAAATATATTCACTTTTAATTTCTTTCCATTAATTAATTTTCATTAATTCAAGATCACTAATTACCGAATTAATTGATTAAAATAATTACCCAGAAATTACTAGGTGTTATGTTCTCCCCCCTTTACAAGGGAATTTCGTCCTCAAAATTCGAACGTACCTGAAGTAAATAGCTCTGGATACTGTTCCCGCATATCCTCCTCATGCTCCCAAGTGGACTCGTTCGCACTATAATGCCCCCACCAAACCCAGACAAGTGGTACTACTTTGGATCGTAATGTGCACTCACTGTGATCTAAGAGTGCTAATGGCCTCTCCTCATAAGAAATATCGGGCTGTAAATCTATCTCTTCAAGTGGGATATGCAAAAACGCCCTTGGACTACTCTTATATTTTTTCAACGATGCAACATGAAACACATCGTGGATACGCTGCATATGATCAGACAAACCCAAACGGTACGCCACCAGTTCAACTCTTTTAGTGATGGGAAAATGGACTACATACCTCGGCGCTAACTTTCCCTTTTTTCTAAATCTCATCATCCCTTTCATAAGGGATACCCGTACTAACACCTGATCCCCGATCTCCAACTCTACGTGCTTCTGATTCGTATCCGCATTGATCTTTTGACTATCTTGGGCTATACGGATACGCTCCCGAATTAACTCGATCTTCATCAAAGTATCTCGAATCATCTACGGCCCCAACAAACCCTACCATACAACGCCTCAAATGGGGCCATGCCTATGGTAAATTGGTATGAGTTGTTATACGTGAATTCAACCAAAGGAAGGAACTGCTCCCACCCTCCCCCAAAATTGAGAATGTACATTCGTAGCATATCTTCGAGCATCTTATTCACCCTCTCTGTTTGCCCATACGTATGAGGACTCAACCTCATCTCGGTGCCCATATCCTCCTGGAGTCTCTGCCAGAAATGCAATACAAAGATCTTGTCCCTATCGGACACTATATTGATTGAGACCCCGTGTAATCTGACTATCTCCGTGATAAACAGTCTCGCATACTACAAAGTCTCAAAATTAGTACGGACCGGAAAAAGTGGGCCACCGTGGTTAAATGGTCTACTATGATCCATATGGAATCATGCCCTCTCTATAAAACAGGTAATCCCATAATGAAATCCATATATATTCTCTCCCACTTCCACAGTGGAATCTCAAGTGGCTACAACATCCCAGACGATTTCTGATGATCTACCTTCACAAGCTAACACATGGAACACTTCGAGACAAACTCCGCAATTTCCCACTTCATCCCCGTCCACCAGTATTTCCTTCTCGTATCTTGGTACATTTTGTCCCTATCAGGATGTACCACAAACTTGGATCCATGAGCCTCTATCAACATGGCGTATCTCAAATCTTCATCCTCTAGCACGACTAACCGTTCATTAAAACATAATCCACCTTCAGAGCAATGGAGTAAGAGTTCGCACCCTGTGCTATCAATTATTTCACCCTGTCTTAGCAAAAAGAATCATCCGCCTGAGCCCTCACCACGACCTCATCATCGTGCCTAAGTTCGCTCCACACTCCCTTCCAAATTACTGCTATATCTCCCTTAGGCCATTGGCTCAATGCATCAGTAACTACATTGGCCTTACCAGGATGATATTGAATATCAAACTGATAATCCTTCACGAACTCCAACCACCTCCTTTGCCTCATATTCAAATACTTTTGAGTAAATAAATATTGGAGTGATTTATGGTTCGTGAACAAGGTGAATCTCTACCCTAAAAGGTAATGCCTCCAAATCCGCAAGGCAAAGACAACTGCGACCAACTCTAAATCATGGGTGGGGTGATTTCTCTCATGGGGCTTTAGCTTTTGGGATGCATAAGCTATAACCCACTCTTCTTATTGTAACACACTCCCTAGTCCTTATAAGGATGCATCAGTATAGACCCGATAATCCACTCCTGCCCTCGGTAGTGCCAAGACGGGGGCCGATGTTAGCTTGTCTTTCAAACTGTTGAATGCCAACTGACACTGATCGCTCCATATAAATGGCACTCCCTTTCGAGTCAAATTGGTCAGCGGTACTAATATCTTGGAGAACCCTCTGATGAAACGATGATAGTACCCAACTAACCTCAAAAAGATCCTGATCTCAGTCGGTTTCATGGGCTAACCCCACTCTCTCACCGGTGATACCTTGCTTGGGTCTACAAAAATCCCATGCTTCGACACAATATGGCCCAAGAACTGCACTTCTCGAAGCCAAAACCCACATTTCTCATACTTTGCGTAAAGCCAGTGATCCCGTAATGTCTGCAAGACCATGCGGAGATGCTCGATATGCTCCTCCTCTGTGCGTGAATAGACGAAAATGTCGTCTATGAACACTATGACAAACTGATCGAGAAAATCTCTAAAAACCCGATTCATAAGGTTCATGAATACCGTCGATGCATTAGTGAGATCGAATGGCATCACTCGAAACTCATAAGAACCATACCACGATAGAAAAGCGGTTTTTGGAACGTCTTCCTCTCGAATCCTCAACTGATGGTACCCCGATCGTAGATCAATTTTTGAGAAGAATGCGAACCCTTGTAACTGGTAAAAAAGATCATCAATCCTAAGCAGTGGATACTTGTTTCCGATTGTGACCTTATTCAACTCCCGATAATTAACACACAAACGGAGTGAGCCGTCCCTCCTCTTCACAAATAAAACGGGTGCACCCCATGGCGATGTTCTTTGTAGAATAAATCCCCGAACCAAGAGTTATTGAATCTGCTCCCTCAATTTATGCATCTCCAAAGGTTCCATACGGTAAGGTGCTCGGGCTATCGGCCTAGCACTTGGAGCGAGGTCAAGGACGAACTCAATCTCCCGACTGGGTGGTAACCCCGGTACGTCCTAAAATACTTCCTCAAAGTCCTCAACACCAGAATTGAGAATATCGAAACCACTACCTCCTGTGAGGTCTCCTCCTCAAGGTAATATAAGTGAGTGAGCGATCCTCCTTTAGGAAGGGGCATCACCACTAGAAATATTTCCTGGACCGGGATACCGAACACTATGGATCTGATATAACAATCAACCATCGCTCTATAACCGGTTAACCAATCCCTACCCAAGATCACATCATAGCCCTACAAATTCAATACCAAAAGATTCGTCGCAAGATTCAAACCCCCAATCACAACGTCTACCACCTATAAATAGAGTGAATAAGAGATCCACCCCTATCGATTACTCCACACACATGAGTAGACTATCGATGGTGTCTAACAACCCAACCATTCTAGGAAAATGGGTCCTAACAAATGAATGCGATGAACCAGTATCGAAAATAATTCTACTATCATGACCATGGATAGGGAGTGTACCCTCAACTGATGGCAGTGCGAGTTATGTAGGAGGGATTGGAACATCTCGGACGATGTACACACATCCGTACTATAACTGCCCAACTGCTACTAGATCGGGGGTACTGGTGCTGCCTGAGGTCGCTGTGGTTGATGTCCCTATGGGGCACCCTGCTGCTGGCCCCTACCTCTCCATGGGTAATCTCTCTTGATGTCATTAAGTTGGCCACAAATATAGCAATGCCTTGGTCCATCTCTCAGATACTGACCTTACTGATGCTGACGCAGCAGGGCCCTGGAGAGGCTACCCTGACTGTTGGCCCTGATGGCCACCTCCATTATTCCCTTAGCCTTGGCGGTCCTCAGGAACCTGTTGCTGATTTGGGCCTTTCCTAAACCCCTGACCTCCAAATCGATATCTCTTGGCGGTATTCCTTTGACGGGTATCTTGCCCCTGCTGTGCACCACTCGAAGAAGCTCCATTAGCCTTGCCCTGCTGGCTCGGCTCCCTACCCCTCTTTCTTCCCGTAAGATGGAAGCGATGATCCTGACAATGAAGGAGGGTTGCATTAACCGCATCGGTATAAGTCATAAAATCATGATTCCTTATTAAATGTTGCCTGATCCTCTAGGCCAACCTATCAACAAATATAGCTTTCTTCCTTTCCTCGTTGCTCACCTCATTCGGCAGGATAATGGCCAGATGAGTGAACTCCTTCTCGTACTCGACAACAGATCTATCTCCCTGCATCAACTCCCGATGCCTCATCCTCATCCCTATCTCGACGGCTGGGGGAAAGTACTTACGGTCAAACTGCTCCCAAAACTCTCCCTCTCGATAACTGTGGTAGTGTACTCCCACCACTGCAAGGCGACTCCCAACAACCTAAATATCGCAAGCATCTATCTCTGCAACTCGCTACACTCCACCATCCGTAGGTGCCTCTGTATATCATGCCTCCACTGATAAGCTACAAGCACATCTGCACTACCCTGGAACTCTGAGGGATGACCCTTCTGGAAGGCCTCTCATACTCGCTGCCACTCTGTCGGCCCTGGGGGACCCTGCCCTACTGGATCCATGTGCTGTAGTGGCTGATGCTGAGGAAGGTAACTGCCATCACTGTCATGGAGGCATTAACCGCTTGAGCCACTATACCCGCTACCTGCTCGGTTGAAATAAACCTCTGTGGCTGCGAAACCTCAGTCTCCTAGGGAGCCTCACCCTCTCCTACTCGGGCAGCTGCTCTCGCGGGTCTACTCTCGCTCTTTTAGGCGGCATCTGAAACATAGAATGAGTTGTATTAGTTCATAATATATAAAAATATTTAAATAGTAGAAGAGCGATTACCAAAAAACATAATATGAGTCAATAGTCTTAACAATAGGGCTCTATGCCAAAGAACGCAACACTGGCACTAAAGTAAGCTTCCCAGATCCTAGGGATACTAGAACCTGATGCTCTGATAGCATTTGTGACACCCCACCTAATAAAATACAATAAACATGAATCTCATCTGGTTCATTCTTAGCATCACTGTCATTGATTCATTAATTACTAACCACCTAGTCGTTTATAAAGAGGATGCCAAATTTTACCTTATTAAACCAACCAAAATAATATAATAGAGCAGCAAACAATCCAATATGAGGATAAAACTAAAACATGCCACAAAGTAAGTACAATAGTCTGTCGAACAACGTCGACTACAAGCCATCCACATATGCGAATATAAAAGTATCTCAGCACATGCTAAGACCGAATATAACCGTACAAACTGAAGTACAATTGACAAGATCCTTATCTAAGATAGAATGATATGAGCGACTACATCAAAGAAACCACAACAGTCCACCTAGCTGCAACCATGTACCCTGTAGAAAGGAATCATGCCTGGCGCCTTTGTGGGAGGACACCTAAAAGATTTTTCAAAATATTTTATAGCAAGGGTTAGTACCCAAAAACATTTCAAAACATTTAGCAAGTGAATTTAAATGAGATAAATATATATGCAAATGCTCTTCATATTTAAATTAGTGTCGCACACTCCCTTGAGTTTACCTCATCCCTCGACTAATGTGCACGCCTAATGGATTAAACCTAATGTTCCTAGCCACTTCCCTCGTAACTAGCCTTTCCCAAATACTATAACATTTACCCCACTAATACACCCCAAGTGAGCATAGTATTTTACTTATTAAGTTATTATTCACATTAACTTATAAAAACATCATTTCCCACTTAATACCATATAACCGTTTCACAAGTTATATAACTAATACGATTGTTATCATGTACTAACCCGTATATACTTATTCCATATATATGAAATCATACTACAATATTCACACGTATATTCCGTAGATATGTATATAAGTATTCCCCCGAGTAGTCACTCATCGGGTATTCTCTAGACACTATTGTAACTGGGTATTCTCATCCACCCGAAACTTGATACGGTTAGCTCCCCGTTTCAAAACAAAACATACAATCGTTGTGGAGGCGACCATATTTTCCCATGGTAGGGAATTCGAATTAGGCACCATTCATCTCACTCCTGAACCCAAACTCTATGGCCTGGGGACTATACTCGCCCTGCTCCTCAAGCCAAGGGATTCACCCACATCGCGCAACCTCCTATGATAGAATTTATTGGTATGGCTTTGCTATATATATAATTCACACACACACACACACACACAAACACACACACACACACACACATATATATATATATATATATATATGTACTACACACCGACATATATAGAAATCGAGGATATTGGAGTATTATGCCTATACCTAAGCCTAAAATATTTAAGTCTACGCCCCAACTTCTTCATTGTTATTATTTACACATTAATTTCCTTTATCTTAATGTAACCCCTTTTTAAGTATAACCGAACTCCTTATCTCTTGGCCCGAAGTTATGTGTTTCTAATCCACCCTTTAATTTTCTACAATAAAGTTTAATCACTTTAAACAATAAGATTATAATATGCTAAATCATGAACCTTCATCTCCAATATCATGAAATTTAGTCAAATAAATGCCAAAGTTAAGTATTCAAAAATTGACCCTAATTCATTATTAAATTTCACAATTTCAGTTGGGCAAAAATTGCAATTTCCAACGCAGCAAGTCTGAATTAGGGGATCTCAGAAATCTGGCAACAATTAGAGGTGGTTCGAACGAAGATCCCTATCATTCGAACGACAGTGGATCTCGTTCGAACGAATTACCATGTCGTTCGAACGACCATGGTAATTCCTCCTCTCTCTTGCTTCTGCATAAACCCAGTCCGCCATTGATGAATTTAAAACCCCTGTTTTGAACAGATTTATGCAGAAGCGTTCCCCAAGTTCATCTTAAGTCCCTTCCTTCATTATAATAATTCTAGCCCTGATAATCTCATCAATTTTCAAAACCCCAATCATCAAATGCATCATTTAACAAATCATCTACCTATTTATTATCCTAATAAGGAGAAAACCCCAATTTATGCAAAAACTAATCCTAGAATTTCAATTGGATTCCACCTCTTTTGATATGAATAGAAAGATACAATTTAATACTCAAAATTTAAACCACTTGACTTAACCAAGATGATCTAGGGATTTGAAAGATGAAGTTGAATTGCAATTGTCTCTTCAAGATCCCCAAATTCACTTTTCCTTTGGCTCTTCCTTTCTTCTCTCCCTTTAGTCTTATATTACGACTTAATGATGCCTAACCCCTTACACATCTTAGGGTTAAAACACTATTCACGTTTTGGGCCTATGGGTTCAAATTAAAATGGCCCAAACTCTCTTTACTAAGTTCACACATGTGTAATTGGACCCCCAATACCCAATATATGTATGTACCCACTTCTTTTGGACTATTTCGACCTTACCGGACTCAACCGCGCACTTAAAATCGCCATCTAGATTATATTTTTAAAATTAACTCCTCACTCATTAAGTTTATTAAATATATTCACTTTTAATTTTTTTCCATTAATTACTTCTCATTAAGTCAGGATCACTAATTACCGAATTAATTGATTAAAATAATTACCCAGAAATTACGAAGTGTTACAGAAGACCCCTTTCATTCACTAATACTTAACCTTGTAGCCCCATATCCATAGAGCAAAGTTACCAAGGCCAAGAGAGGGAAGAAGATTAAGGATCTAAGGGGAGAGGCACTCAATCTTCATCACAAGGCAAGAATTCTCTTGCTAAAATTAACTTTCAATATACTTCTTGATTCATTGGTGTATTTTCTCATTAGTTTCTAGGTTAAAATATATGATTTGATAATGATAGGATGAAATTAAACCTTATGCATGTAAAGGAACACATCCGAATTTGATGTTTAATGATTAAACAAATTGATGTTAAACCTAGATATTTGGAATTTAGTAAATCTTGATTTTGACATATGTAGGACCTTTAATTGATAATCATTATTATTCATGTACAAAGTCTTAAATTTCAGCATGATTAAATATGAATATGGGTGCAACAATGGTGGATAGTTAATTAAAGGGTCACTAATGGAGGTTTAGATTGTGTAGAAATAAAAAAAAATCAGTCACTTAGAGGCTATTTTTGATATGGCATAACTGAGAATATAAATTTTTGGAAAAAGAGATCCTAATTAAATTAAGTTAAAAATGCATGGAAAATTGTTTCATAATTTTTTGAGTTATGATGAATATTTGATGATTATTTTCTGAACAACACACAGTGCTGAAATTCTAACCCAAATATGAGACTTTGAAGTAATTTTTGGAATAGTATGTCTATGAATTTATCTTTTGCAAAAAAAGAAGGTAAAATTAAATTGAGTTAAGAGTGCGTAGGCACTAGTTTCGTAATTTTTGAAGTTTCGATGAATATTTTATGATTATTTTCTGAACAATGCATAGGGCTAAAATTTCTACCAAATTATTGAAAATTGATCGACTTCCCCATTTTCCTTAGGTTTGAACCTTAATGTGAAGATTCTATTAACAAGCCTAATTTGTGATTCTTACCTCATTAGTGAGAGTGACTTGGTGGGAAAAATTCTAGACATTAATTTGGTAAATGTGAATGAAGTTAAACCCGAAATCATATACGCGAGAATTAACTATATTATTGAGAAATTAATTGATATGTGATTTACTTAATGGTTAGATGAGGATATAAATATATATGTAAGTTATGAGTTAGTGTAAACGTAGAAATAGATTGATATACTCATGGTTTGGAGGAGGAACAAATTAAGAGTTGAATTTAGTGTGACACCCCGCCTAATAAAATACTGAGTGATCAGTCCTATATCAAATTCAACAGGAATCTCATCTGGATCATTCTTAGCATCACTGTCGAAAACTTTTTAAAACTTACTAACCGCCTAGTATTCAAAAGACATGGTGCCAAATTTTATCTTTTTATTTAACATCTCTAATAACACGCGAAAGAATATATAATTAACTATTCACACAATCACTGAATCTAATAATACTAAAAATGAATAAATATAATCCTTGCCGAGACAACCACCGGCTATGAATTGAATATGAAAAATAAACCACAAGAGGAATAACTGAATACATCATCTAACTGAAATAAAATGGAACAATTAAGGTGACATGCCCAAATGGAATACTGACTGCATCATAATCTAGGAATGAAATAACTGAAGCGGCTAAGTCAAAATCCTACAACATCCACATGTGCCACAGTTGCGTAACCCTGGAATATAATAATTATGGCATCCCTGTGGCTGGATACCTAAAAGGTTTTGAAAATATTTTATATCAAGGGTTAGAACCCAAAATATTTTGAAAATATTTAGCAAGTGAATTTAATTGCGGTAAATTAAAATGCATTAATGCTCTTCATATTTAAGTCAGTGTCGCACACTCTCTTGAGGACACCTCACCTCTCGACTAATATGCACGCCTAACGCACCTATACCTAGCCCATCTAGATATATACCCTGTAACTAGCCTTGGCATATGTATATATCCATATATTACTTTTCCCACTACAATATCTCGAGTGAGTTTAGTATACGAGTTATAAGTTATTGATCACACTAATTTATTTAGATCATTTCTCTTTTGATATCATATAACAATCTCTAAAGTTATATTATTAATAGAATTCTCATTTGATGTCATATAACAATCTCTCAAGTTATATTATTAATATAATTCTCATCATGTATTTTACCCGTATATAAATGAACCATATATACAAAATATCGCTACAACATTCACACATACATGTCATAGTTATATAGCCATTGTGGAGGCAGTCATTATTTCCCACGGCAGTGAGATCGAAGCAGACACAATGTGTCTTACTCTTGAACTTGAACGTTATGACCTGGGGACTATACTCGCCCTGCATTCTCTAGACAGAGGATTCACCCATATCGTGCAACCTCTCATGATAGCAGTTTCCTATAAATATTATACACACCAATATTTATAAATCATATATATATACTACACATCACCGTATATACATATATCAAATTCAGGCTCCCCGTGTACTAAATCCGTAACACTATCCTAACATTCCAATTGTATCTATCGACTTGATATTTAAATAATTTCATATAATTATTTATATATTACTCAAATTGTGTCACCCCACTAAATTAACCAGACTTGTACCGTCACCCTGAAATCTCAACATGTAGAACTTATTCCTCAATCCCACATATTATGGTTAACACTATTTTTATATTCAAATATTCCTTAATTTTTAATATAACCCTATAGCAAATTTACTCGACCAAATCCGTGCCTAAACGCTTGTAGCACTAGTCCAAATTTTTCCCTAGTCCATATCCCAACTCAATTGGATTAATCACATATTAATTAATTATCTTGGCGTCAGTCAACCAATACACTCGGACTCACTCACTCGACCCGAAAATCAACATCCCAAAATTATCATACAATTTTTTATCAAATAAGTTTGCCCACTTAAAGTGAAAGGTTCACAATTACAAAAATTAAACCTTAGATAACTTTTTGGATTTATCCTCTACTAATCCATAGTTAATTTCTACAAACTCAAACCCTAACATATAGATCTAAAAATTCAGATTCATCCAAAACAGGAACAATTCATCACAAATTAACAGTCAGGTCTAAATCAGGGGAGAGAAGAAATCTGTCAGAATCAATCAGGTCGTTCAAGCGACCAACCATGTCGTTCGAATGACACTGGCTGTCATTTGAATGAGACACCAAGTCATTCAAACAATCTTGGTATTCTCTCTCCTCTTTCATTGCCTAGAAAAACCAGTCCGCCAATAAAGCTTTAAAACTTTTGATTCTGTACAGATTATACCCCCAAAACCTTCCAAGATTCATCCTAAATCCACCCATTTGATTATCTCAATCTAACTACATCATCTACACAAATTGGGTAACTAAAATCCACATATTCTTATCATCTCTATAGATTTTGAAAACAAAATCATGAAATCCCCAAATTCAAATATAGAACTAACCCTAACATATTATTCAATCCACACCTTTTATAATATGAATAGTCAAATGTAATTAATGAAATGAAAGTTAAATCACTTGCCTTAGGGTTCGTAGAATCAAATCCTTTGATGAAGATGATGGGTTGTGATTCGTATCAAATATTACATATTTCCGCCCGTTATCTTCATGCATTCTAGCGCTTTTATGGCCCTTAATGCATATATTTATGCTCATTAACCAGACAACCTTGGATTTGGAGATATACATGTTTTGCAGGGGTTAATTGTGCTTTTGTAGGTATTGGAACACTGAAAGTGGGGATCCGTTGCATTTCAGAGAAGTTCCGTCGTTAGACGCTACTTCAAGGGCATTTTAGTCAATTCATATTCTTATTCAGCTCATGGAAATTCTACGGATGCGCAGTTTGTTGAGTAAGCATCGCGTGGCCGTAAACGGTGCATCGTTTGGAGTTCGAACGAATAAGTTATGCCCGTTTTTGTTATGTGATTTTTCCCCCTCTTCATGGACAATGCTTTGCCAGAAAATAGGGGACCGGTCGATCGGGTACAGGGGACCGATCAATCGCAGTTTGGTGTTTTTGCGTGGGAAGGAGACAATGGGCTTTTGCCTGAAGGACCGATCGATCGGTCCCCTCAACGTGATCGACCACGCATGCCAGATATTTTAGGATATTTTCTTTTCTTTTTCCTTTATTTTCATTCCCACTTACTATATAAACCAAAATTTGTTTTCTATTTCAGATAAACATTTATATACATAGATAGAATAGATTGTAGAGAGTGGCACCTTAGGGTTTGGGTGATTTTGATTAGTTCTTCTTCATTTCTTCTTGGATTGACACCATTTTGGGTTTCTAAGTTGACTATTCATTCACCCTCTCCATTAAATATAGTTGTATTTCATTAATTGCTTTATAGTGTAATTTCCATGCTTTCTAATTTAGGTTTACATGCTTTCTTTACTCGCTTTCTAGTGTAGATTTATCGTATTTATTTATCGCGTTTTTACAATGCTTTCTAGCTAATTTAAATTAGGTTGTGTTTGAATGGAACTCACTCGAGTTGACGCGTTGCTTGGCTTTGGTGATGGCGTTTACGAGTCTATTTCGGGTGTGTTGCCCTAGTTATTTTACCTAGGAGATTTGACGGGGCATATCATGTATGTCCCATGCTTATGGCCTTGCGTGCGCAATTTCTGGGATATTTGTTGATGCCAAAATCTTATTAGGCTTTTATGCGAATTTAGGGGTGTGACAACCCTTGATTCGATTGACTGTCGAAATGAGATGCATTCTAATTAACTCGTCGGCCCATGTATCCATTTTGTACAAATTAATTCGGGTGAGGGATATTCGACGCAACCTATAGTTTTACATCTTTTTTAATCTAGTTTCAATACCCTCGCCTAGAATAAACATTTCATGTTTATGCATCTTTTTCTTTTTAGTCTGTAATTCACCATTTACACTTTTATTTCGGAGTATTAGATCATATAAATTCTAGCATCTCGTCCCTGTGGATTTTTGATACTCTACTTACCGCTGTGCTTGCCTTGCAAGTGTATTAGTAATTTAGGTTTGTTTGTATAGTCGCGGCGAGATAGAAAATAACGAATGTGCACTTACACTCGCACACCTCTCGCGCACTATCAAAATGGCGCCGTTGCCGGGGATGAGTTTGTTTTAGACTTTATTTGATTTAGTATTTCATAGTATTTTCTTTCTATTTGTATTATTTGCTAACTTTTTGCAGGATTTCCACATTTGAGCACTTAGAAACGCTCGAATTTTTTCAGCGCGCACCTACTTTGTGGAATTCTCCACTTCAATCCATTTTAGGGGTAAGCATGTCTTATTCCAATTCTTTCGGTAATAATTGTTATAATTCTCAAAATTCTCGACCTATGAGTTTCGGTGAATACTTAGAATCCCAAAGTATAATAGATTCAAATATGACTTTAGGCAAGTATAACGAAAGTCAAAACTTAGGTTATTGGAATTTTGATGATGATGATAATGATTTTGGGCCTTTACCTCCTTCTAATAGGAATTTTGAAACGAATTCGAATAGTTTTCAAAATCCCTATAATAATGAGTTTTCGTTTAAGTCCGATGGTAATTTTCAAAGTTTCCATTTTCATGGATCCGCATCTCGACCTATGACATTCGGTGAGGGTTTGCGTATGTATTAAAATGAAAAAATTAAAAATCGTTATCGGGAAGAAAATCGTTTGTGGGAACATGACTTGGATTTACTTTTTGAGTCCGACGATGATTTTATTTTCGAGACTTTTGAAGTCGAGGAATGTTTTGAACCAAATGAGGTACTTGTTCCTACTTTGGAACAAACAATTCTAGACTTTGCCCATCTCGTAATAGATATTGAAAGTGAGGATGAAAATGACGTAATATCTATTTGCAATGAAATGATTTCTTCTTTGGCCCCTAAAGAAGAACATTTCATTGAATATGATATTATTACCTTCGAAACTCAAACTTCATGCGATGATGATTCATCTCATGAGTTTGAATTTCTTTCATCCCCCATTTTCATTCTTTATTATCACACCGTCACAAGTACTCGATGATTCGGTTTCAAACTTTAATGTTTTAAACCTTTTCGCCGATGAGGAGTACTTGCTCGAGTTGCCATCCACGATCGCATTCATGCCTTCGTGTGCGCCGCCTCCCATTCCAATTTCAAAATCATTGGGAGGATATTCGTCTTTCCTCGGTCCTCACATGTTTTTGTCACCCGTTTAATTCAAACCCCCCATCATCCCTACAAAACTTTTAATTGGCGATGGTTCATTTCTTCCGCCTTACACATGCCTTCCGTTGTTCAAACATAATCCATATTTTTGAAAGGCGTGCTTATATGTGAGGGTACATCGGTTATCCTCCAAAGTCAAATCGTTTTTGCGGTGGACCCTCAGCTATTTAGACTTCTAGTGTATAGTTAGTGTGAAGCCTAAATAGTAGGTTGTATATAGTTAGCTTTCTTTCTTTTTATTTTTTCTTTCTTTTTAATTTAGTCTAGTGTAATTAGTTAACTTTTTATTATTTGTTTTTGCTATGCTCGGTACTAGCTTGTTTTGTAGATTCTTTGGACTTTTTCTTATGGGGATCGCTCCACTTTTGGGTAATATCGTTCTTTTTCTCTCTTTGACTTGGTTCTTAATTAACATTGAGGACAATGTCAAGTTTTAAGTTAGTGGGTGTGGGATATTCTATCCATTTCATTAGTTAGTCCATGTTTTTGCTCACATGTTAGTTACTTAGTATGCTTTTCTTAGAAAATTCAAAATTTTCAAAAAGATTTTCTTTCTTTTTTCTCCTTTTTGGGCATTTTGCCTTTGTTTTCGATGATAAATTTCAATAATTGCCCGATCCAATAGACAACCCAATGATGCATGTTCTCGATTTTAGAAGTTATTAGACTTTAATCTCAAATATTGATATTATGAATAACTTCATGAATTAAACTTTAATCCCGTGAGCACATTCACTTTTATGGTTATATTGATTTGGTTTAAGATTTTTATAACTCGGTAATCTTTTATTGCATTGTATATACTTACACCGAGTAAGCTTTGTATCTTTCATCGTTTGTGAGTGTTGTACACTATTCTTTTCTCATTGAAAATGTTGAATTCGTTGGTAATCTCATTATTCTTTCATTTGACCGTTCATTAATTGAGTACATACTTGAAATGTGTTACTTGATCATGATTTTCATATATTGTTTTAATTCGATAATTGCATAAACTTTGTGAAATGATCATAGGCCCTCTTTTTTATATGACCCATATTGACCTTGACCTCACCCTTATATGTTTACCCTCGTTAACCCCTTTGAAACTAAATATAGCCTTTCGTTTCATAACCCAAATTCCCATAACCAACTCTAAATTGGAGTTATAAACCATACATACACTTTCCACACCTTTGTTTGGAATGTTACTTGGGACTGCATGTTGTTGTTGTGATGTTGGCTGTAATTTAGGAATATGAGAGTTTGATAAGTAAAGAAAAGAAAAGAGATGTGAAAAAAGAGATGAAAAAGAGAAAGCAAAAAGCAAAAGAAAACAAACGAAAAAATGAGAAAAAGAAGAAAAGAAAAGAAAGAGAAAGTTGTATATTGTGTATATAGTGTTCGAATAAGCTTTGTTTACTCTCCCGATGATATATCGAATTCCTTTTTGGAACTCATTTTCCAATTTTGATATTACCCACATTTTCCCATTATCCCGAGTTTTCATTTCGAACACTTTGAATCCGTACATACATACTCTTCATTTTGTACCCCAGCCAAACCTACATTACAACCCTATACAAGTCCTATGTGATCTTAAGTAGATTTAATTCAAAGGTTTAAGTAGTTTTGATAATCTGTGAAAATACATATCTCTCCTTTTAATGAGCGGTATCCTTTCATTGAGATTACATTTTTCATTTTATATATAGCGTTCTTCATTTGTGACATGTGTGTGGCCTAGTTTCCATTTACGTTTACTCCCTATTCCCGCATGTCCCGTGTGTTAGCTCCCTGTTTCGAGTGAATTCACTTGATGAGTGTAATGCCCGTGAGGATTGAATATATGCTGGCTTTAATGTTTATCCGATTTATATAAGTTTTTGCCAAATCACACTTTGCATGTGCTCTCTCCCTTCCCACATTTAAAGTTTTAATTCTATGAGGTGCATTCTATAATGTTAATGATTCTGACTTTTGTGCGAATTCATTCACTTTGCTAATAATGCATATGAAATCTTTTTTGCTTTTTTTGGGCTTGTCGCATGTTGGTTTGGGCATATTTTGAGGAAACCTTATGATGTTTGTGGATATCATCCCAGAAAATCCTCACGAGACGACACTCGTCCACTAGGGTGACATAGGGGTTTAATGGATTATTACATATGCTAAATGCAATAGTGTTCCCTACGAAAGTGGCAGTTATATTTTGATGCATATATACGTCTTGTACCGCCTTATGTGGACTATTTTTTTTTGTTTCATTACTAGGGACTAGGAATGTTTAAGTTAGGGGGTGTGATTTGTATCAAAGATTGCATATTTTTTCCCGTTATCTTTATGCATTCTAGCTCTTTTACGGTCCTTAATGCCTATATTTTTGCTCATTAACCAACCAACCTTGGATTTGGAGATATACATGTTTTGCAGGGGTTAATTGTGCTTTTGTAGGTATTGGAACGCTAAAAGTGAGGATCCGTTGCATTTCGGAGAAGTTTCATCGTCGGACGCTACTTCAAGGGCATTTTAGTCAATTCACATTTCCTATCCAGTTTATGAAAATTCCACGGATGCGTAGTTTGTTGAGTTAGAATCGCGTGGCCACAAACGGTGTGTCATTTGGAGTTCGGACGAAGAAGTTATGCCCGTTTCCGTTATGTGATTTCCCCCCCCCCCCTCTTCATGGACCATGCTTGGCCAGAAAACAGAGTACCGTTCGACCGCGGTTTGGAGTTTTACCGTGGGAAGGAGACAACGGTCTTTTTCCTGAAGGACTGATCGACCGGTCCCCTGGACGCGGTCGACCGCGCAAGCCAGATATTTTGGGATTGAGAACGTATGTGCTTGCGTTCAAATGAGCAAATTATTTATTAAACACCTTTTAACCCAAACAAACCCCAAACATGCAACAATATGTGATTGAATAAGATGATAATCTAAGCAAGAACATTCAAACACATGCTTGTGAGGAAAAATCCCCCAAAGGGTCAAAACCATTTATTTTCATTATAATATTGTAGGATGTACAATTTCGGATTACAATGAAAATACAATTGACTAAGAATTACCCTCAGGTGTCGGATTCTGTAGTCGGCGGCTGGAACTATCCCTTTCCAATAGGGCTGTAATGGAGAAGAAGAACGGTCTTCTCCACAAGGGGGTGAACAGCACAAGTGCGTTCCTGGGTTGCAGAGTGATTCACAAAGGATTGGAAATTTGTGTGAATCAAATACCTAGAGTCTAAATGCTCAATAAGTGAAGACTAAGGGTTTCTGTACTCTGAAAATCGTGTGTATAAGTCTTAGAAAACCACTTCCCGTAGTGGGATTAAATAAGAAGTCTCAGGCCTTAAAAATCTGAACACGATCTGTTTAAGTTTATCCCAGGCGGACCGGTCCGGGTCTGAGGCGGATCGGTCCGATTGACCGGATCGGTTCTTTTATTCTGAGGCCGATCGGTCCGTTGATGATCGGATCAGTTCTTTTCCAGGCTTCATCGGTTTGCTTGCGGTCCGGGGTATACTGGCCTTCAACAAACGGATCGGTCCGGTCTGAGGCGGATCGGTCCGGTTGACCGGATCGGTTCTTTTATTCCAGGCGGACCGGTCCGGTTCTGTCAGACTTTGATTCCTCTTCTTCTTTTGATATTCGGATCCGTTGATGAATGTATGAATCTTGAATTTCTTCAACGGTGTAACGGCGTGCGACATAATAAATTGATAATGGACAAAAATGTCCTTAGAAATCTCCCCCTATGTCTATGTCGGTACATACATAAAAATAAACATCCGAATTATCAAAACAACTAAAAATGCCTATACAAATCTACCCTTCCATGAACCCAAAACTGGAAAGATACAATTGAATAATACTACAGCGTTTGGTCTTCAATTCTTCAGGAATCTTAACACTTTTCTCATCAGGGTGTGCAATCCAATGATAAGCCATGTAGTACCTACACACATGAGACAAAGCAAAATACCAAGTGACATATCGAGTTTGAAATGAGATAAACGTATATACCAATTTATGAGCAAACTCAAACTTTCAAAGCTCCCCCATAATAAGATAATTCATTCTCCCCCTTTTTATGATGTCCCCAAATAGACAAATAAGAGAAATAAATCAAATAAGCAAGTGCGGAGTGTCACTAGGATAAAATCACACCATGAATGAACACAAACCAACCAAGTCGATGATAGCGTAAATGAAGTGGTGTGATCAAATTCGATAGGAAAATCAATGCATACAAACATGACATATGTGCACGATGAATATTGGATACTCCTAGCGAATGAACTCAAATGCGTCCTTTGGTGTAAAAGAGTGACAATATAAGATATTGACTCAATCAAATCAACAAATCAAAGCTCAAAGTGATTTTCACACCAATAACGTCCAAAACGATTTAATGCTTTTTCAGGACTTTCAAGGAAGTGCAAACCCGTTTAAAAATACTCCAACCAAACTCCCTCAGATATAATTTTGAATAGAGGCATTCTAAATTCTCAAACATTGGAGAATTGATGGTGAAACCTAAGTGGCCCATATTTGGCATGAATTGCTTTTTATTGCCTTTAAATTTTTTCGGGCTCTTTTAACCTCTTTGGACCTCGGATATTAAAATTCCTCAATTTTTAGGTCCTTTTTAACGGTGGCTTTTGCGCAAAGGATAGATGATTACCTTTCGCAGCCCCTCCCCGTTATACAAAAATACACAGTCTAACCAAAACGATTTTTACATGCATTCTAATCTTGTCAAGTTTTATCGCATATTGCACATTGTATAGACATAATTGAGATGAAAACACTCAAGCCAATATGAGATAGACAAGTGTAATAATCAAATATATCCGTGCATGTGTGCAATAAAGGATATAGGAGTCAAACATGTAGGAAGATATCACTAATTACATCTCAAAGACTTCAACCAATGTAAAGCACATAGATGAAATGATGTAGCCTCTCAAATCTCTATCAAACAGTCACATGAATAAATGGAATGAAGTTGTGACTTGGCTATCTTAAATGCTCATCCATAAAAGGTGCTTAAAAATAAAAAAATATTTTTGGTCTTTTTCAAAAATTTTATCAAAATAAAATCTTTTTGTGGTTATCCAAAAAAAATAAAAGAAAATCTTTTTGTATTTTTCAAAAGAAATATAAAAAGCAAAAAGAATTAATAAAAGTTGTACAACTAAGCAATGGTACATATAAAACAGACTAGCAATAGGAAGCATATGATATGAACATGAAGAAGCATCCTATTCTAGACATAGACCAACCCCTCAGTCAATTGTGCAAATCCCCAAAGACTTCCTAAGACTCTCAAATCTAAGGGCATCTAAATGTCGGCTAACTGACGGTCGGTGGGAACAAAACTCAGGGATACAGTGTTCTCCTCAACTAACTGTCGAATAAAGTGCTCACGTATCCTGATGTGTTTTGTGCGCGAATGCTGAACTGGATTGCGGGATATGTGTATCGCGCTCGTGTTATCACAGGAAATGGTCATGGTGTCCTGTGAAATCCCATAATCCTCCAGCATTTGCTTCATCCACAAGAGTTGTGTGCAACAACTCCCGGCGGCTATGTACTCAGCCTCCGCAGTGGATAAAGAGATGGAATTTTGCTTCTTGCTCAGCCAGGAGACAAGAGCAGAACCAAAATAGAAACACCCACCAGAAGTGCTCCTACAACCATCTACATCCCCAGCCCAATCGGCATCCGAATAGGCGGACAAACGGTCATCGGTATCAAAGGAATACCAAATACCATATGAGAGAGTCCCACTTACGTATTTAATAATCCATTTTAGAGCAAGTATGTGTGACTCTTTAGGGGACGCCTGATATCGCGCACAGACTCCAACAGTAAAGGCGACGTCGGGACGACTGGCAGTCATGTAGAGAAGACTACCTATCATACTCCGATATAAGGTTTGCTCTACGTCCTTGCCTGAAGTGTCCTTACTAAGCTTGGTAGTGGTACTCATAGGTGTACGTGCATTCTTGGCGGAGTCTAAACCAAATTTCTTCACTAGGTCTCTAGCATACTTGGATTGGGAGATGAACATCCCATCCTCTAGCTGACGAACCTGGAGACCAAGGAAGAATGTAAGCTCACCAACCATGCTCATCTCAAACTCACTTTTCATCTCCTCCTCAAAGTGGTGAGCATGCTGGGAGCATGTGGATCCAAAGACTATGTCGTCCACATAAACCTGGGTAACCAAAATAGCACCGTCATCTCTCCTGACGAACAACGTTATATCTACTCCCCCTCTCTTGAAGCCACGAGCTAAGAGATAGGAAGTAAGCCTCTCGTACCAAGCATGGGGTGCTTGCTTCAAACCATACAAGGCTTTCCTCAGATAGTAGACGTGCTCTGGGTGCTGAGGGTCTTAAAACCTTTTTGGTTGTTCCACATAAACCTCCTCCTATAGAATGCCATTCAGAAAGGCACTCTTGACATCCATCTGATATACCTTGAAGCGCAGATGACATGCGATGGCGAGCAGAAGACGGACGGACTCAAGCCTCGCAACAGGAGCAAATGTCTCCCCAAAGTCTACACCCTCTATCTGTGTGTAGCCTTGAGTGACCAACCTAGCCTTATTTCTGATTATGGTACCATTTTCATCCATTTTGTTCTTAAAAATTCACCGGGTACCTATCACATTAGTCTCACTAGGTCGGGGGACAAGTTCCCAGACATTATTCTTTTTAAACTGAAGCAACTCATCCTGCATAGAAGATATCCAGTGTTCATCCTTGAGTGCTTCTTTATGGTTCTTGGGCTCGACTTTGGACGTGTAGCAAAGATGGCTAACAACGTTCTCTAGCTGAGCACGAGTCTTGACCCCTAGAGTGGGATCGCCAACAATGGCAGACGGGTCATGACTCTTGCGAACCCAAGCAGGTGTGTCCCCTAGCGCAGGAGTAGGGTCCACAGGGTGTGAGAGAGGAACAGGTAAATCACTGTCAGAACAATTCTCATCCTCACACTGAAGGTTAGGATCAATAACCGTCGGAGGTTCGTCATCTTGCACGGTGATGTTTATTGATTCCATAACCTTAGAGCTCTTCAGGTTAAAAACCCGGTACGCTCTGCTATTCGTTGAATATCCTAGAAATATTCCCTCATCGCTTCGGGAGTCGAACTTTCCTAATTGCTCTCTATCCCGTAGGATGTAGCATTTACTCCCAAAAATTCAGAAATATGCCAGGTTGGGCTTCTTGCCAGTCCACAACTCATAAGGAGTCTGAAGTGTGTGTGGACGCAAATAAACCCTATTCACCGTGTGGCATGCAGTAGACACTGCCTCTGCCCAAAATCTCCTAGAAACTTTACGACCTAGAAGCATAAATATAGCCATTTCTTGGATTGTTCTATTCTTTCTCTCAATAATACCATTTTGCTGAGGAGTTCTCACAGTTGAAAACTCATGTTTGATCCCGAGGCTATCACAATAAAGTTCTACCTTTGCTTCTGTGAATTCAGTGCCATTGTCACTACGCATCCTATTAATAGCGACACCATGTTGATTTTACAGGACACGGCACTTGGTCGTTAAAAATTCTACAGCATCGGATTTCTCTCTCAGAAAACCTAAATGGAGTACCTGGAGAAATCATCTACCATCACGAGGATGTACCTCTTACCACCTAGACTCTCAGTACGAGTGGGACCCATAAGATCCATGTGAATCAACTCAAGAACACGAGAAGTAGTAATTGAATGCAACTTCCTATGAGGACTACGAATTTGTTTTCCCAACTGACAGGGTCCACAAACGGTCGAAGTTGACTTTCCAAGAGATGGTAAGCCACGTACTAGGTCCTTGTTAGCTAAGCGATTGAGATCTCTAACGTTCACGTGACCTAGACGTTGATGCCACAGATCCATAGGAGTGATCGTGGCGCTGTTGCAGACAAGTGAGGACGTGGGCTCAGTCCCATAGCAATTATCCTCGGTCCTCACCCCTTGCATCAAAAGTTTACCGGCTTGATTATAGACTTTACACGCGTCCCGATCAAACTTTACTGCAAAGTCAGTGTCGCACAGCTGGATAATGCTGAGAAGGTTTGCTTTCAAACCTTTGACGTACAAAATATTTTCTAGCTTAGGAAATCCAGGTAACTCGACAGTACCTCGTCCTATAATGCTAGACTTGCTCCCATCTCCAAAGGTGACTCTGCCATCCTGATAGTCTACAAGAGTCGTAAAAAATGAGGCATCACCCGTCATGTGTCGGGAGCACCCACTATCAAAATACCACTGTGAGGTATTATGTGCTTTGAGAGCAACATGAACAACAAAAGCCTTTTTATCTTTCTTAGGTACCCAAGTCTGGATGACCTTGTGTTTGCCTTTGTTGTTGTTGGTTTAGCTGGAATGTGAGAAGCATTCACTAACGGCAAAGGCATCCGTCGGAATTCTTCCATTAAACTCTGGGTCGTGGCAGCTAAGAAGTCAACTCGCTCTCTCAGACTAGAAAACTCATAAGTATGACGTGGTGGAGCAATAGTACGTCGTGTCCGACCCATGCTATAGCAAGACTCCCTAAGGTGGCCTTTTCTTTTGCAATAAGTACAAAAGAGCACAGTCAAAGGCGGACCTTGGTTTGCTTTTCTTGGTCGAACTCTCCTTCGAGGTTTTTGACGACGGCCATAAGGATTCGTAGTAAACTCAGGAACTGGTCTAGGTGCAATTTGGGACGTGGAGGCACCATCATATTCAATTCCTTGCCGATCACCAAAACCTAAAGCAGGGCCGAGGAGCATCTTTCCCATCTTCCCAGATCTGTCCTCGATTTGTACCTTGATTTCTCGTGCTTTCTCAAGATCATGAGTCAGCTGGGCAACAAGGGCTTCAAGTTTCTTCCGAGTCTCCACGGAGGAATGGAGCTGACTCGTAAGACTAGCCACTTATTTAGTCAAGTCCCCTCTCTCTTTCTCTAAAATACTCTCTCTCTCTCTAAACAGAATCTCTTTCTCGACACAGGCAGATTCTCTCTCTCTCTCTCAGGGCGGTGACGGTGGAGGACTCTCTTTTTCTTGCCTTTCTTAAATCTTCCTCTAAGCCGGTGATCTTAAGAACTAGCGCTTTGTTACGTTTTTTAGTTTTAAATGACTCATAATATAACTCAACGTAGGTGCGTTGAATATCACTCTCGCTCTCACTTGAGTCATCCTCCCCCTCACTCACATCGATCTCACTGTCGAGGTGTCCCTGTGAAGCATCATCTTCATCGTCGTGAAGAGAACTAAAAGTGCTCACTTGACTGGCCATGAATGCGTTGAAGTTACACTCATGCGGTGACTCATCTCCTGAATCCACCGTCTCGACCTCACTGTCGTCACTAAGGGTAGCATTAAGGACAGCTTTCCCTTTCTCTCTATTCAGACGATTGGCACACTCAAATGCTCTATGACCCCTACCATCGCACTCAAAACATCTCTCACTTCTTTCTTAGGAGGATTTTTGGAGTCTTTTTCATTTTTCTTTTCAAACTTATTTTTCTCAAATTTCTTTTTATCTTTAAAGATGCCATTTTTCTTAAACTTGAGAATCCTCTTGAAATTTTTTGCAAAAAGAGCCAAATCATCTAGGTCAAAATCACACTCAGAATCTGACGTGTCAATCTCTCTCTTTCTAGACGACACTACCCTTTTTCTAGCCGACCCCTCACTCATTCTCTCTTGGTCTTTAAGTGCAATTCCCTTATCTTTAGATTTAGCGGTTTTAGGGAACATATCAATTTCATAAGTTTGCAAATCTCCTACAAGTTCTTCCAATTTTAGCGTATTTAAATTACCCATAGAATTTAGCACAGTGGCTTTAGGGATAAAACGCTTAGGTAAAGAACGAAGAATATTTTTAACAACTCTAGCATTAAGAATATGTTCACCAAGATTAAAGCTAGTATTCACAATGTCAGAAAGTCTAGCATAAAATTCATCAAAGCATTCAGATTCATGCATGGTGATGGTTTCAAATTGAGTTGTCAAATTTTGCAACTTAGATTCTTTCACAGCATTAGTTCCTTCATGGGTGAGTTGTAAAACATCCCATGCCTCTTTTGACGTGGTGCACGTCATTATGCGTTTGAACTCATCATGTGTGACAGACCCAGAAATAGCACTTAGACCCTTAGAATTAAAAGATGACCATTTAAATTCTTCATCAGTCCAAGAAGTGTCAGGTTTCAAGTTGATCACATTATCAACAGTCACGGAGGGAGGAGTCCACCCTCTTTCAACTAAGATCCAGACACGTTCATCAATGGATTTTAAATCCGACCTCATTCGAGCTTTCCAAAAAGCATAATTTGTCCCGTCAAAAACAGGCATTTTATTATATAACTTCTCCATTTGAACACACTTTTTTCAAAAATCAATTTTTTCAGAAAATTGATATCTTAGAAAAATTTTGCGGAAAATAGGAATACGCGATAGATTAGCGTAACCTGCTCTGATACCAATTTGAGAACGTATGTGCTTGCGTTAAAATGAGAAAATTATATATTAAACACCTTTTAACCCAAACAAACCCTAAACATGCAACAATATGTGATTGAATAAGATGATAATCTAAGCAAGAACATTCAAACACATGCTTGTGAGGAAAAATCCCCCAAAGGGGCAAAACCATTTATTTTCATTGTAATATTGTAGGCTGTACAATTTCGGATTATAATGAAAATACAAGTGACTAAGAATTACCCTCAGGTGTCGAATTCTGTAGTCGAGCGGCTGGAACTATCCCTTTCCAGTAGGGCTGCAATGGAGAAGAAAAACGATCTTATCCACAAGGGGGTGAACAGCACAAGTGCGTTCCTGGGTTGCAAAGTGATTCACAAAGGATTGACAATTTGTGTGAATCAAATACCTAGAGTCTAAATGCTCAATAGGTGAAGACTTAGGGCTTTCTGTACTCTGAAAATCGTACGTATAAGTCTTAGAAAACCACTTCCCGTAGTGGGATTAAATAAGAAGTCTCGGGCCTTAAAAATCTGAACACGATCTGTTTAAATTTATCCCAGGCGGACCAGTCCGGGTCTGAGGCGAATCGATCCGATTAACTGGATCGGTTCTTTTATTCTGAGGCGGATCGGTTCTTTTCCAGGCTTCATCGGTTCGCTTGCGGTTCGGGGTATACTGGCCTTCAGCAAACGGATCGGTCCGGTCTGAGGCGAATCGGTCCGGTTGACCGGATCGATTCTTTTATTCCAGGCGGACCGGTCCGGTTCTGTCAGACTTTGATTCCTCTTCTTCATTTGATATTCGAATCCGTTAATGAATGTATGAATCTTGAATTTCTTCAACGGTGTAACAGCGTGCGACATAATAAATTGATAATGGACAAAAATTTCCTTACAGGGATATTTTCTTTTCTTTTCTTTTTCCTTTATTTTCTTTCCCACTTACTATATAAACCAAATTTTGGTTTCTATTTCAGATAGACATTCATATACTTAGATAGAATAGATTGTAGAGAGCGGTAGCTTAGGGTTTGGGTGATTTTGATTAGTTCTTCTTCATTTCTTCTTGGATTACACCCTTTTGGGTTTGTAAGTTGACTATTCATTCACCCTCTCCATTTAATATAGTTGTATTTCATTAATTCTTGCTTTGTAGTTTAATTTTTATGCTTTCTAATTTAGGTTTACATGCTTTCTTTACTCGCTTTCTAGTGTAGATTTATCGCGTTTTTACGATGCTTTCTAGATAATTTAAATTAGGTTGTGTTTGAATGGAACTCACTCGAGTTGACGTGTTGCTTGGCTTTGGTGATGGCGTTTACGGATCTATTTCGGGTGCGTTGCCCTAGTTATTGCGCTTAGGAGATTTGACGGGGCATATCATGTATGTCCCGTACTTACGACCTTACTTGCGTAACTTTCGGGATATTTGTTGACGTCAAAATCTTATTAGGCTTTTATGCGGATTTAGGGGTATGGCAACCCTTGATTCAATTAACTATCGAAACGAGACGCATCCTAAATAACTCGTCGACCCATGTATCCATTTTATACATATTAAATCGGGTGAGGGATATTCGACGCAACCTATAGTTTTATTGCTTTGTTAATCTAGTTTCAATACCCTCGCCTAGAATAAACATTTCCCTTTTATGCATCTTTTCCTTTTTAGCTTGTAATTCACCTTTCACACTTTTATTTTGGAAAATTAGATCATATAAATTCTAGCATCTCGTCCCTGTGGATTTTCGATACCCGACTTACCATTGTGCTTGCCTCGCAAGTGTAGTAGTAATTTATGATTGTTTGTATAGTCGCGGTGAGACAGAAAACAATGACTGTGCACTTACAAGCGCACACCTCTCGCGCGCTATCAAAATGATTATGATTATATGTTATTTTCAAGGGTGAAAAGTAGCGTCGGGTATCAAATCACTGATGTATGTTATTTTCATGATTATGATTATATGTTATTTTCAAGCATACTTATGTCAAGGGTCTCCTCTTTTGTTCTTGGATTAATCTCCCAAAATCTCCTTTAGTTGCTCTCTTGTTTGGCCCTCCTCAATTTAGTCTTCTAAAAATGAATTAAAGTTCCCTCACCCTTTCACAATTAGGGTTATAAACTGTAATCCCGTTTTTGGGCTTATGAGCCTTCTAAAAATTGCCCAAACACTTATTTGGGAGCTTAAATGTGTCTAGAAAGATCCCGAAACCCATATTATGTCTATGGACACTCTTTTCTAATTATTTCGACCCATCCAGACTCAACCGTACACTCCGAATTGCCATCCGAATTAATTTATAACATTCTCCAAATTTGACCTCAAAACGCGACACAAAAAGTTCCAACTGATTAAACTTCAATTCGCCAAATTAATAATAAATTCTTTTTCTCCCAACATATTATTTAATTAAAGGTCCTTGAATTTATGGGGTGTTACATTTACTACGGATATTATTTGAAGATTTGTGAGACTCATTGGAGGTAATTATAGGGATAGTTACCTATACATATTATGTGCTAAAATATGTATTTATTATTTGTGTGAACATACCCACGTTTGTGGACGACATATCGGTTGGGGTTGCGTACGTTCTGAGACCGAAGCATGCACCGACATAGGTGGGCTAGGCGTTGTGTAGGTCATTATTATAGGTACTATGTAGAAACGCCACTGACGAGGAGATATGTGTAGATGATGGGATCCATGATCACTGTTGGGTGTATGGACCGCGCAATTGTGTACTGCTTAGGGATCCGCCCATTTGTATGTGTTTTGTGATGTCCATTTGGATGAGGGACTCCTCTGGAATTACCGATGGAGTACGAACGTGACACTAAAGGTAGATGCCTTTATGTGTCGTATATATGTTAGGAAGATATAATTGTATAAATTAATTGAGATTAATGAATTAGTCTAATGATGTAGACAACTAATTGTGAACTTAATAGTACGTAAATACATAATAGATGGTTAATGAATTAGTCTAGGAAATGGGATTATATATGTGGACATTTATCTTTGGTACGAGAACTATACTAGATGCATCGTGTATTTATTGTAGTTATGGTATTAGTATTTCATGGCTGAAGGCTTGAGTTGATATACATGTAATATTATACTTAGATGATGGTTGATGTACTTAACGCATGCGAGTGCCGATGGGTGGTACATACTTTGAATTAACCGTATTATTAAACCTTAATTTTCGTAAGTTAATTCTTGCAACTCTAGGGTGTTGACCCAGATTATAAAATATTCTCCCCCCCCCCCCCCCCCCCCCAAGTATACATAGACAGGGATATCATCAGATTTGCGATCGTATTTGTACATCCACTACTTCAGTTCGTTTAACTCTAGCATAGGTTGCTATTTTCATTTCAGTCAGTTTATTATTTCAGATATTATATGGGCATAAGCCCGGAGTTTATTATTATTCAGCCATTTGAGACAGTCATATTTATGTCGAGTTATATTTTATTTGGGTGTTGATATTGGACTTAATATCTTATCAATTATCACTTAAATTGGTTTTATCGTGCATGTGGTTGTAAAAGTATAAATATTTTTACTGTGATTTGATGCTGAGAATGATCTAGATTGATAGACAAGTACCATCTTCAGTGTATTGTGTCTTACCAACCTTTACATAAAAAATTAGGGTTCTTACAAAGGTGAGTTTTTAAATATTTTTTGAAACTTATAAGGATAGGAACGTAATAAAGTTTCAAATCTTTTTAACCTAAACACGCGTTCTTTTTCCCCTAATTTCTTTTTCTCCTACACTCATCTCTCTAGTTTCTCTCTTCGTTCGACACCTCCCTCCTTTCTTAGACCCCAAAAAACTCGCCTCAGGCCCTCCCGCCTCGAACTCCTGGCACCACTCGAAAGTTAGGCCCCCCTGAACAAAAATCCAGGATCCGCCACTATGTATGGTGACATTTAATTAAAACAAAAGCCAAAGATATAAAGTATATCAACAATATGTCAAATTTAAGCAATTTATATAAAAACACCATCTACATGTACGTCAAGAATCTGACAATATATTTTTTTCATAGATTTCTAAATATTATAAAAAAAATTATGATTTTTCAAAGAATTTAACTATTAATTAAATGTTAAATTTGAAGGATGTGCTCAACACATCGCTTTCCGTCACAAATTTAATGCTTGGTTAGATTTTGGATGAAAGTGATTTTAGGGGACTAAATTGCAAATAGTCTATAAATAAATATATAAATTGAAATGAAAAGGAGGAGAAAGAAGAATAAAAGTGAATCCTTGGAGTCCAGTAATTTTCATTATTTGTGAGTTGGGATGCACTAATTTTCGTATCAGTTGGTAACGGTTCAAGTTTGACGGAAATCGTGATTGACATCTTTGATTGTTAGTTGATCCCTTTTTTCAACTAAAATGCCTATCTTATTCATAAATACATTACAACACATTAGAGTATGTATATATTAGTGTATTAAAAACCATTTTTATTATTAAAAGAGTATTGTATTTATAAAAAAAATTGGACATTATATTTTATCTGTATTTAATAAAAAATAAAAATAAATAATAAAAATGGTTTATAAAAATGTTAAAAATTCAACTAGCATATAAAAAATGTACATATTGTTTCTTAATAAAATAAAAAGGTTGTTTTAACAAACTAAATAACTAAGTTTAATAAAAAAAAATTAATTAACCGTTTGTTAAAAAAAAATATTTTTAACTTTTTTATATATGAAAAACTGTAGGTTATATATTTACAAGTTTTTTATTTAAAAAACTGTATGTTACTTAAAAATTGTATCTTTTTATTAAAAAAATTGCACGTTACTTTTCTGAAACTGTTTTTAATAAAAAACTGTATGTTGTTAAAAATAATATTGTTTTTAACATTTTTTAAATAAAAGTGCACATTTTTTTAAAATAAAAACAGTTAAAAATGGTAAATTATTAAAAATAAATAAATTATAACAGTTTTAAACTGTACAATTAAAAAAAAACCCTTAAAACTGTAAATTTAAAAAATACCTACAAAAATACTATACATTCTTTCTATATAATTTTTAATTTTTTTTTTCTTCTTAAAAATCTTTTTTCTAAAAACTGTCAATTATTTTAATTAACATATAGCCTTTTTAATAAAAAAACAAATGAGGGAAAACTATACGTTACTTAAAAACTATAATTTTAATAAAAAAAACTGCACGTTATTTTTGAATTGTTTTTAATAAAAAAATGTAAGTTATTTAAAACAAAAGTTTTTTTTAAATAATTAAAAAAACATATTTTTTTTGTAGAAAGAATTAAAAAGTAAAGTTACTTAAAAAAACAGTTTTAAAGTGTTCAGTTAAAACAAACCCCTTAAAACTGTACACTAAAAAAACAACTAAATAAAATACTGTATGGTTTTTTATATATATTAAAAATAGTTTTGTTTTTTTTTTTAAAAAAAACTGTAGATTTTTTCTTTTTGCAATTTTTTTTTTTAAATAATGTATCGTTTGTTAATAAAAACGGGAAAATTATGTACCTTTTTTTTAATTACCAAAAGCGGTTAAAAATATAACGTACAGTTTTTTTTTATTGGTAATGTACAATTTGTTTTAAAGTTAATAACGTAAAATTAAAAACACCGTATCTGATTAAGAAATACAGTTTTTACAAATAAAAATGATCAAATACCAAAAAGTTCCTCAAACATTTTTTAATACATATTTAGTCCAAGCCTTTTATTTTATACCAAAATGTCCCTTATTTTCTTATCTTTAAAGGTCCGCGCCAGCGGCATAATAAAGTCTTGTTGCCATGGTGAAGGACTTTTTGGTACAAAATAAAAAGGTTTGGACTAAACGTGTATTAAAAAAAGTTCGAGGGACTATTTGTTATATGCCCGAATAAAAAATCATTAATAATAACGTATAAAACAATTATCTATTAAAAACAGTTTTTCCCACTTTTTATCTATTAAAACAACACAAAACTGGTTTAATATAAATATTAACATATACTAGTATATTCATGAGCAAACTGTTTATTTTTTATTTTTAAACATGGGTCAAAATTATCGATTAACGATTTTCGTTAGTTTTAGACTCCAATCAACTTATACGAAAACTTAAGGATCCCAACACCCATATAATGAGAATTAGTGGACCCCAAACAGTAAAAGACCCCTAAGATTTTTATTAATACCCCACGCTTTTGGAGATGGTTTCAGTATGTTCAATCGGATTGCAAAAGAGATGTTCGCAATATTTTTATATAAAAAAGTATAAACTACGGGTCCTTCCTAATTTCAAAAGTTCTGAAATCTTATAATCTTCAGATCTAAAAATTTAGGAAAATGAGTTTCTCTAGGAATATCGGAATGTTCCAAATTATATATTTATTGAAAAAAATCATAAAAAAGTTCAGAAATATCAAAGGTGTGGTATATATTTCATTTGTAGAAAGTAACAGTAGTACCAACACAACATTAACAAATGGACATACCTATGTTAAGAATTGATATATGTTATGATATAAAAAGGGGTCCCTCGATCCTCACTCCAAAATAATTTAATCCCACTCCATCTTTACATCAAATGACTATAATACCCTCAAACCTCTTTCTTTTTTCATTCAAAACACATTTGATCACCAACTAAAACAAATCCATTTGATAAAAATAAAAAAAATTACATTTTCAATAATAAAAAAAAAAACTGATTTTTCATAAAAAAAAATGTTCTTAAAAAGATTATATTTTAAAAATATTTATTTACACTTTTTATAACTGTTTAAAAAAATATTTCAATTGTTTTAAAAATGTAAATCTTGTATATTTTTTTTAATTAAAAAACTGTTTATAAAACGTAAAATTTGTTCTCTTGAAAAACTGTTTTCTTAAAATTGTGTTAATTTTGTTTACAAATTTTATTTTGGGTTAAAAATTGTTTTTTTTGTACTATTTAAAAAACAATTTTTTACTATAAAAAAACGGTTCGCGCCAGCGAATATGTATAGGTGGTCCGATCACCCATACATACCGCTGGCGCAGGCCATTTTTCCGTATATGTTGGTCTGCGCTAGCGGTATCTATAGGTGGTCGAACCACCTTTACATACCGCTAGCGCGGACCATTTTATTTAAAAATAGTTAAAAGATTATTTTGATAATAGTACAAGAAAAGATTATTTTTAAAATAGTACAAAAAACAATGTTTTTTATTAAATAAAATTATTTTTTTGTACTATTTTGAAAATAATATTTTTGCTCTTTTAAAAACAAATGGTGTGCGTCAGCGGTATGTATAGACGATCCAACCACCTATATATACCGTTGGCGCGGACAAACATAAACGAAAAAATGGTCCGCGCCAGTGGTATGTATAGGTGGTCGGACCACCTATACACACCCGCTGACGCGGACTATTTTTTTTAAAAGGTAAAAAGATTATTTTTTAAATAGTACAAAAAAACAGTTTTCGACCAAAAATAATAAATGTAAAAAAAATAAACGCATTTTTAAGATAGCAGTTTTTTAAGGGAACAAATTTTACGTTTTATAAACAGTTTTTTAAATTAAAAAATAGATGAGATTTAAAGTTTAAAACAATTGAAATATTTTTTTAAACAGTTATAAAAAGTGTAGAAAACATTTTAAAAATAGAATCTTATTAAGAACATTTTTTTTAAATACAAAAACAATTTTTTATCTATTGAAAATATAAATTTTTGATTTTTATCAAATGAATTTGTTTTAGTTGGTGGTAAAATGTATTTTGAATGAAAGAAAAAGAGATAGTGAGATTTGAGGGTATTATAGTCATTTGGTATAAAGGTGAAATGTGATTAAATTATTTTAGATTGAAAATAGAGGAACCCTATAAAAAGTTGTCATTAACAAAAGAAGACCTAACCCATATACATGACACTTTTAAGCCACGAACACTCCTATCCAACATGACCAAAGCACGTACTTTTCTTGATTAAAGTAATGCACCTCAAGTTTAGGTAATTTTGATGATTAGTTCTAAGCAAAATTATCTTAGGACTTTGTTTACTTTTAAGTAGAAATTAATAAATGATGTTTTGTGAGAATTTTAAAAATGAATATTTTAGGATTTTATTTAACTATTTGAATCTTTTTTGATGAAAGAGCTTGCTTGATTGCCTTGTCACTCTCGATTGAATCTTGATTATGCAAGTGGAAGAGCTTGTCCTTACTTTGGTTGATTATTCTTTGGTGTAATCTTGTTCCTTCTTGACTTGATGATTTTCCTTGGTGTGGCTTTGGTTGAGCTTGTTTATTTGGATCTGAGTGATTTATTCTTGATAAGGCTCGATGTTGATGTTCATAGAGTAGGTTTTGCTTGCATGGATGGGTTACTAGAGTTCCCTTGTTAAGAGGTGTTTCCCATCATATCTTGAGAATGGTGTTCTAAGCTTGATGACATTGAAGAACAAGATGGCAAAGTGTATGATTGTAAATTAGATTGTTATAATCAAAACCATTTGTTTAGGATCTGATTGGTTGCACAAATTATTTGATTATGTAAATTAGTAAATTGTAAATGAGTTTAAATCTAATTTTACGCAATGTTTGATAATCTGAAATTGATGTTAAAGTTGTATGAGAAAAAAAAAATATAAAAATAAATTAAGAGAGAGAGGAAGAGGGGCGGAGGGAATGGAGGGAAAGAGAGAGAGAGCACAATATGCACTTTATGCGACTCTAAATTCTGATGGACACATTTCACGTTTTTTGTGAAATAATCCAATTTCAAATTTTACACATGAACTAAAATTGGACAATTAATGAATCATTTCATTAATTGACCAAACACAATTAATGGATCAATCTGTAAATGAACCAATTTACAATTCTGGGACCACCAAACGGGCCTTATTGTTTTGAAATCATTTGGGTCCACAATCTCCCCCTTTTGTATATAATAATTTTTTTTGAGATAAATACATTTAGTTTCTTCACAAGTAATTTTATTACTTTAAAATCAGGATAATTTTTTTTAAACATCTAGGTCCCTAAAATTACCATTTATCAAATACTCTTTTATTTTTAGAAGTTCGCATTAATGGCGCCCAACATTATCTTTTTCCAACTTAAATTTTTTAAATATATTTATCGTACAAATAAGGCCCTGAGCTGGTTTAGGCCCCCAACTTCTCAGGGTGGACCCTGGTTATATTAGACATTTAGGGGTCTAGAAGTTCTTGAAATTTGTCTTTCTGGTTTGCTTGGTAAATTATAGTTCTTCATATTATGAAAATCGGGTATAAATAATTTCATTAATATATAATAACCATGAACGTAGCTCTTTTTTCCATATGTTGTGGTTTCTCTTATTTAGCTATTATTCATTTTTCATCATCAGAAGTTTACAGTACCTGCTTCATAGTCCTCATGGGTGTAGTTGTGAACAAAAATATTTTGCTATCTTAACGAGAAAATACTACCTTAGGAATATTCAGAATAAATGTGTCTATTCTCAAGAAACAACTCGATGTCATGCTATGATCCGTGACATGATGATTAAGTTTACACATATTTTCATGTACATTTGTGTTTTATTACCTTGTTAGTTTTTTTTTTTTTTTTTGCCACATGCTCGATCGTGTGATCTATTGCTAGCCAAGGGTCATATATAACCATCGGAACAAGATCCTTAGGTTTATTTCCTTGTTTGTTGTTGAGACATTCTCGTGTCATATTAAAAACATAATTTTGTTTCATATCATATTTATGTTTTAATGGTTCTTATCGCGTAGGATCGGGCCAAAACACTTATAATTTAATAGAGTAAATGTGAACTTGAAAGCCATATTAATTACCCAAAGAAGCCTGAAAAAATCCCTTACAAAATTATCCTATGGGTAATTGTACTAAGTTTTGGTTAGTGGTTTTTGAGACCTAAAAAACCTTACCTTATTTTTCTTTACTTCATAGAGGTGTTAAATGCACTTGTTGGTGTTTTTGGTTGAATAAATTAAAGTGGATGTACACTTGTTCAATTCCTGACTAGCATCTCACTTGGATCAGTACAAAGTGTCAAATTTCCTTATAATAATTTTGAGGATCTAAAATATGATTTTTTTGGAGTTCTTTTACGCTGATTTACAGATGCGACACATTTAGTGTCACCACACTCATATATCGCATTTGTATTGGCTCGTGCTCGGGTCCAACAGTAATAGTTCCACATAGATTAAATTTGAGTGCAGCCCATTAGTGTATCATATACCTTAGTTGGCATAGAATAATTATTTTTTTATTGACTTCTAGTGGTGTTGAAATGGATTTTCTTGCAATTCTTAGAGCAACGACAATGGTGGTGCAATAATCCAAGACAGTGTAAAACTAGAGATCAGTATGCTCGTAATGGTGGAATAAAGGGTAGAGGATGGGTAAAACTAGAGAACCACAATCCGAACTTTTATAATCATATCAACTTAACCTATAACGACCGCAATCAAACGACTCAATTGATGCCGTTTCTATATAGGGTCATTTACTATTTGGAGTACGTTTGTTTACCATATTTGATCCTTGGGGTACGTTAGTTTACATTATAGTTACATAGGTGTTATTCTAACGTTTAGTGTTAGATGTCGTTTAAAAACTTTATCTCTTTTATCAAATACCTAAAATACCCTTAAACTTTAAATACACCACACTATTTTCAAAACCCTTAACATCCCTTCTCTCTCTCTCGCCCTCTCTCTGTCACAGCTCTCTGTCATAGCCATGGCTACCCCGCTGCACCTCCCCAGTCTTCTGCCTCTCCACCCCGCCCCCACCCTGCTACAATGCCGTCTAATAACCATAACAAGTGATAGTCCGATTTGGAGGTAAAATACGTTGCTGTTGGATTATTTTTTTGTAGTTGGGTGGATCACTTTGGCCGGAGTTCTTTTGCTGGTGTTTTTTTTTTGTTGTTGAAAATAGGTTATTGGTTGCTGTTGAAAATAGGTTGTAGTTGGTCGGAGTTCTTTGGTTGTTGAAAATAGGTTGCTGGTGTTTTTTTTCCTGTTGTAGTCAGTTTTTTTTTAAATTCTTTAAATCAGTTTTGTTGAAATCGTTTTTGTTGAAATCTTTTCCACAGCCGGAGTTTTGTTTTTCCTTTGAAAAACGTTTATACTAGATTTTTTTTTTATAGTTTGAAATCATTTTCCTGGGTAACTTTTTTCTTTTTTAAAAAAATCAGTTTTATTTAAATATTTTTTTGGCTGGAAATAATTTTTTTTTGAAGATATATATATATATTTTTGTTTCTGGAGTTTTATTTTTGAATTTTGGCCGGAGTTTAACTTATGGAGTTTTTTTTTTGGCCAGAGGTTCCTAAAAATCAATTTTTTTTTTCGAAGGTTTTTTTTGTCTTGAGAATATATTTTCTTAGTAGATTTTTTTTGGAAATAATATTTTTAACTAAAAATTCTTTTCAAACAGTTTTTTTAAATCATTTAATAAACAGCTTTTTATTTGAAAAACCTTTTTTTTTAAATCAGTTTTATTTTCATATTTTTTTGTAGAATTTTTTTTTTCTAGAAATATATTTTTTTAATTGAAATCAATTTTATTTTACTATTTTTTTTGGCTAAAATCAATTTTTATTTTTAAATCGGAATTTATTTTTTTGATTATGGAAATTATTTTTTGCATGGAAAAAATGTTGTTTTGTTGAAAATTATTTTATTTCGTGGAAAATATTTTTTGTTTATCGAAATACAATTTATATATATTTTTAACTATTTTGAAACATAATTTTTATATTTTTAACTGTTTATATATATATATATATCCAAATTGTTGATTGAGATGAACGAAGAGGGACAAATAAGTCATTTACTGTTTGAGTGATAGTTGACTAACGAAACTCTAACAACTTCAGTTAAAATAACACTCATGCAACAATAAGGAAAACTAGCATACCCCAAGGACCAAATATGGTAAATAAACATACCCCAAACTGTAAATGACCCTTTTATAAAACCCACAATAATATTCCTTATTTTCGAGGAAAAAAAACATCCCATGCAATTTCATGTAGACACTCGACTCCAACTTTAAGCAAACCTTCCAAACAGTTTCAGTGTTACAATTAAATTTATTTATTGTTACATAATATCCGCATTTGAGATATGTTAAACGTTTAGCCCTCATCTCCGCCGAGTCTGAGTCAAGCTTCCCGCAATTGCAATATGACATATCAGGAGGATGAAATTATGTGACATGTATGCTAAACACACGGAAAACAGTATATACAGAACTCTCAGCCCCCCCCCCCCCCCCCAGTAAGTTTTGGAAAATGGTCATGCAAGACTACAATACGAATGAAAAAAAATTTCAATACGATGGGCATAATTCTTTCGTCGAGGTATAATCATATCTCTCAACGAGCATGGTATATATTGTGAAACTCTCCCATATGTACAATAACCAGGTTAGCGGGACCCAAGACTATGATGTCGTAAGTGTTGGCTACTATATTATTTATGGTTAATATGATTACATAGTTGTGACACCTCGACTAATTAAATACCGGGTAGCTACTCCTTGATTCAAATTAATACAAAATGTCAAGTTGGTTCAGTTCATAGCATCACTGTAGAAAATATTATTAAACAATTACTAGCCACCTAATATTTAAAAAGCGAGTTGCCAAATTTTATTAAATTAAATTAACATGCAACCAATAAAGTTATAAGCTAACTACACCACATCCACATCACAATCAAAATAGAAATATTTATGGAATAATAAATGAGTCTGGAGTAACACTTTCCTGAATAATCCAAATACTGAATAAAACCCAATACAAAGTCTGAATAATTAATAACTCCAAAACCGAAATGAAACTGAAAGTACGAGAAAGCTGTCTCTAAATAGAAAGGGGCGACATGCCCTAACAGATGAATGACCCAGAAATAGAATCAAATGCAAAGTGGGGAGGCGTCTATTATCGAGATCCTGTAACTTCCACAGTAGCTACAACACATCAATGGGATGGAACTCCTATGCTTGGCGTCCCTATGGCTGGGCACCTTAAAGGTTTTACAAAAAAATCGATTTGAAACCAAACGGGTCAGAGCCCGAGGTGAAAAAAGTTTAAAAATAGCAAGTGTTTAATTGCATTAAATAGTGAATAATATATACATGTTAGTTACGTGCTATCACATGAGTTCCTCACCCCTCAACTAGTGTGCACGCCTAACGTATATCCTTAACCCGTCCTAGTTATGCTGTTAGCTAACTAGTCTATACCACTCATGTCCTCACATTATAATATAGGGGTTTATTCACATCGTTCTAACCAAGGTTCTAAAAAACGTGGGGCGTGATTGAGGCGTGGAGGCCAAGCCTTAAGCCTTAGAAGCCTAGGCGGGCCTAGTCGTAAAAAGGCGTTTAGGCCTTCTTAATATATTTTAATATTTTTTAACCGTAATAAGGTTGTTAAAATAGAAAAATTGCACATATCATAAAAATACGTCTGAATATATGCAAATTAAAATCCAATTTGATTGTTTTGGATGAGATAATGGTTCGGTTTGTAAACAAATTCTGTAAAAGGCGACATCGTTTTACTAAAGCATTGTTGTTTTTAGAAAAAAGTGCGCCTTGAGGGTTTTACCAAGAATAAGGCGTGAAAAGCGTAAGGCGAGGCGTTTCTCCCAAGCCTTAAGCCTAGGCGGAGCCTAGGCGGGTTTTTTAGAACAGTGGTTCTAACATATCATGCGTGTAACTCACCTTTTCACTGATAAGATTAATTTATAACAATTACGATAGGAAATTCTCATTTTAAATCCCATGCAAAAAGTTTCAATAATTTATATTCACACATTAACAAAGAGTCCGATATAATCACAAGTATATTATTCTTATCACAAATATGCAAATAGGGAACCCCTAGGCTAAGCTGCGGTGCACACATACTCTGCTATCGAATCCCGGTACATCACGTACATAAGGACTACGTATTTCGAATCTCTCAGGAACCGTTTCAATAAGCAACGTCACACATATTGGAGGCGAACATAGTTCACATATCCATGGGTCACGCACATACCTACGCTCCCATGGTCAGCTAACTTATCAACTCACAAATAAGCCATTCACAGTCCTATGTCCTTAAGGTACCCATTTAAATCCCCCTCGTAGGCACACAAAGATTTCATGGCCCCATTTCAAAAGCCGACTTCCCGTGATAGCAAGTATGGTTGGTATGTCATACACATAATAATCCGTATACTAAACATTCACACAACTTAGATAACTTGTTATATTGTTAAAGGTAAATTCTCAGCCTTATGCCATTAGTCCAATCCGTTCGTTACTATAATTTCGGATGATATATATATATATATATATATATATATATATATATATATATATATATATATATATATATATATATATATATATATATATATATATATATATATTTTTTCCCGATACGTCTCACGTCGTATAATTTCGAGTACTTAAACCTAACCAAAGAGGTTACTAAGTCTCCTAACTTTCCCACATATTAATTCAGTACTCTGCACTCCTTATTTATTTCCCACAATCCTAACTTATCACTCCTAGGAATTTAAATTATGTTCTCGCATCATAAAATCAGAAATTACTCGTCGGACACTTGCAAATTCAACGCTACATTCTAACCCAATTCTAATATGTTCCGGGTTTAAGATATATCCCTTCTGGTCTCCCTCAAGTCCTAATGTATTCACATAATCCCCAACTACAATGTTCGATGGCCGAAAACACTTACAATTAAAAAGGGGAAAAAGTCACCATTTCTGGGGGGATCGATCGATCGATCCTGAGCTTCTATCGATCGACCTATGAATGTTGATCGATCGATCAAGCAGGTGAGGCTACGGGTTTCTTCGTTTTTCAGTCCCAGATTTGTCCCAAAACTTCCTTACATGATGTGAAATCCTAATATTAGTATATGGGGTCATTATACAACCTAGTTACATGATTCTTAACGTTCCAAAACTTTTAAATCATCAACAATTAGCCTTTCTTGGATCAAATCTTCATATTAACATAAAACCCTATTTTTCTACTTTCTTCATGAAACATCATACTTCTCTTCCTAAATTCGTTTTTGATTCATCTAGGGTTACGATTTTGTTACTGAATTTCTTCCAGGACTAGTCTACATGAAAATCCTATACAAGATTTAGGTTTCTTCTCCAAATTTCATGAGTTTTCATCATTATTCAAGACTATCATCAAATCCTACACTGGCATGGATGAATTATTCGCTGAAACTTAATGAAATCAAATCACTTGCGTTAGAATCGATGTTCTGATCCGTTGGTGATGTTAATGGCTGGTTCTCGCTCTCTCTCCGGTGACAAATTCGGTGAATAATGGTGGTGTATGGTGGTTATGGCTTGGAACCCTCTTTGTAACTTCTCCTCTTTCTCACGTTGCCCACTCTTGATTTTTGGCTAATAATGGCCCTAATGTCCCAAATATTAGCTAATAAATAAGGCCTAAAATTCGTGGGTCAAAAACACTTTAAAATGAAAATGACTAAAATACCCTCTCGGGTTGCCGATTTGGCCTAAAAATGCCCCGGGACCCAAACTACGCCCCCGACTAGTATTTTCTTAATATTTCGACCCCTTCCAACACGTTGACGCACTCAAAATGACCATACAGATGATAAAATTATAATTTACTTTTAAATCTAATTAAATTGATTCCTGACGCGACTGACACGCGCGTCTCAACTTAATTTCCCGAATTGTCGTATATATGACTCGCGACAATTTTAATAAATTCAATAGTCATATATTACCATGTTTACCCAGTAATATTCAACATTATTATCATAGTCAAATACCAACTCACGTCTCGCTAGTATTTAAATTCGGATTAATTTCCAATTAATTCCCATTTAAATTTAATTAATCCCATTAAATAAAATCAATAAAATTACGGGGTATTACATACTTCCCCCCTAATAACAAAATTTCGTCCCGAAATTCAGAAATAAAATATACCTGGCAAAAATAACTCTAGATAACGCTCGCGCATCTCATCCTCGCGCTCTTAGGTAGACTCCTCGGCATTAGGGTGCCGCCACTGAACACGTACTAACGGTACTATCTTCGACCTCAGTTTCCTCTCGCTATGTTCTAGAATAGCAATCGTCCCCTCCTCATAGGAACTATCTAGCTGCAGATCTATATTATCTAACGCAATGTGAGTATGGGCCAAATCTTCTCGAAGATATCTTCTCAGTGAGGAAATGTGGAACACGTCATGGACCCTATGCAAGTGTTCCGGTAACCCAAGTCTATACGTAACTGGTCCAATTCTCTCGATGATAGGGAATGGCCCTACGTATCTAGGTGCCAACTTTCCTTTCTTCTCAAAATGCATAATCCCCTTCATAGGAGATACTCTGAGTAGCACCTGGTCCCCCACATTGAACTCTCTAAAGAACCTCTTAGCATAGATATAACTCTAATGTCGATCCTGAGCTACCCGAATGCGGCTCCGTATTATCTCTATCCTCGTCGAGGTATCCTGAATCACCTCCAGCCCAAGGAGTTTGTTATCGCCCACCTCTAACCAACATGCTGGGGAACGACAAGGTCTACCATACAACGCCTCAAATGGAGCCATGCCAATAATGAACTGGTAGGAGTTATTATTGGCAAAATCCACTAGTGTAAGATACTGCTCCCAACTACCTCCAAAGTCTAAGATGCACATACGTAATATGTCTTCCAACATCTGATTCGTCGGCTCGATCTGCCCATCTGTCTGCGGGTGATAGGTTGTACTCAATCACAACTCCGTCCCCATGGATTCCTGGAAACTCTCCTAAAATCGTGACACAAATATCTTGTCCCTGTCGGATATGATATTGAGAGGCGCCCCGTGGAGTCTCACTATCTCACCTAAGAAGATCTGGGCATACTGTCCCATAGTCTAGTCTGTCCGGGCTGGCAGGAAGTGAGCAACCTTTGTCAACCGATCCACGATCACCCATATGGAGTCGTAACCTCTCGACGATATAGGTAATCCCGTGATGAAGTCCATGGAAATGCTCTCCCAAGTCCACATAGGAATCTCTAATGGCTGTAAAATTCCTCCCGACCTCTGATGGTCCACCTTTACTAGCTGACATGTAGCACATTTCGAAATGAATTCGACAATATCTCTCATCATCCCGCTCCACCAGTACTATCGCCTCATATCCTTGTACATCTTATCCTCACTAGGATGTACTGCGAATTACGAACCATGCGACTCTATCATTACCTCGTGTCGCAAGTATTCCCCCTCAGGAACAACTAACCTCCCATTGAAGCGTAAGACCCTGTCTGAACTAACAGTATAAGACTCGGCCCCCTCTGCTAATAATCGTGCTATATTACCTGACAAAACGGTTCTGCTGCCTGGCCTGTATCTCCCTCGTAATAATCTGGGGTGTAACTGTCATCACAGACATGAATGATCGGGCCATTGCGTCCTAGTGTCCCAATTCCTTCCATTATGCTTTCCACACCCCGACCACCTCACCTACTGGCCTACGGCTCAATGCGTCTGCTACGACGTTAGCCTTTCCTGGTTGGTATTGGATATCGAACTGATAATCCTTCACGAACTCGAGCCACCGACGTTGACGCATATTCAACTCATTTTGTGTGAAGAAGTACTGAAAGGACTTATGGTTTGTGAATAAACGGAATTTCTCCCCCAGGAGATAATGTCTCCAAATCCATAAAGCAAACAAGACTGTCGCTAACTCCTAGTCGTGGGTGGGGTAATTATTCTCGTGAGGCTTACCTGAAGCATAAACTATGGCCTGACTCTCCCGCTGCAGTACACCCCCAAGTCCTAGTAAGGACGCATCGTTGTAGACTAGATAATCCACTCCCGGCGTGGGAAATGCTAACACCGGTGCTGAGGTCAACTTGTCCTTTAACTCATCAAATTCCAATTGATAGGCATTGCTCCAGATGAATGGTACACCTTTGCGAGTCAGATGTGTCAAGGGACCCGCTATCTTCGAGAACCCCCGAATAAACCTCTTGTAGTATCCCGCTAAGGCCAAGAAACTACGTATCTCTGTCGGTGTCGTGGGCTATCCCCACTCCCTCACCGCTGATACCTTCCCGGATCAACAGATATCCCCCTACCTGAAATGATATGCCCTAAAAACTGAACCTCCTTCAGCCAAAATCCACCCTTCTCATATTTTGTATACAACTCATTCTGACGCAGTGTCTGCAAAAATTGTCTCAAGTGATCGGCTTGCTCCTCCTCTGTCCAGGAGTAAACCAAAATGTCATCAATGAAGACAATGATGAACTGGTCTAGGAACTCTCTGAACACCCTATTCATCAAGTCCATAAACATGGCTAGGGCATTGGTTAGGCCAAAAGGCATAACCTTAAACTCATAGGAACCATATCTCGTCAAGAAGGCAGTCTTCGAGACGTCTTAATCCCTAATACACAACTGATGGTATCCCTATCTCAAGTCAATCTTTGAGAAGAAGGGGCATCTCCTCTCAACTCGTCGAATAAGTCATCGATTTGGTGTAACGAATACTTATTCCGTCTCGTGACCTTATTCAACTCCCGGTAATCTACACACAACCTCAAATATCCATACCTCTTTTTAACGAACAACACAAGAGCACCCAACAACGAAGTACTCCTATGGATAAACCCCTGACCCAACCACTGCTCTATTTGATCCCGTAGCTCCCCCATTTATGCTGGTGCCATACGGTAAGGCACGCGGGCTATCGGCTGAGTGCCCGACGTCAAGTCTATAATAAAGTCTATCTCTCTACTTAGAGGTAATCCAGGAATATCTCGGAATACGTCAGTGAACTCCCTAACAATTGGAATCGAATCAAGTGGTATCACCACCTCCCTAGAGGTCTCCTCCTCTATATAGTACAAGTGAGTGGATGATCCTCAGGATGAGGCATCATCACTAGGAACATCTCTTGTCTGGGTATGGCAAAAATAATACTCCTACTAAAACAATCAATCATGAATCGATACGCAACTAGCCAATCCATACCAATAATCGCATCGTACTCAGACATATCTAGCACTTACATATCAGCAGGTAAAGTAAACCTCCCAATCTATACTCCTACACCTCTACATATAAGAGAAATCACGGAACCCCTACTCAACGGTGAATCTACACAAGTAACAGTGCTCTCCGTGATATCTAATAATCCCATAGCTCGTGCAAATCTCGTGGTAATAAAATAGTGTGTGGTTCTCGTGTCAAATAAATTATGCCCCATAGTTCCTTGAATAAAAAACATACCATCAATTAAGGGTGAATCCCGTGGGACTGCGGCCTGCTGCAGCTGGTAAACTCGACCGTACTGAAGCTGTCCCTACTGGACTGGGACTGCTGTGATAGGTGGCAATGCTGGCATCTGCGGTGGCACTAGGAGGGCGGCGGGAAACATCGATCTCTAGGGCTCATGTCGAGCACCCTGATGCTGCTGCGGGGCCCTGCTCCTGAAAGGCCTTTCAGGACACTCCTGGAATTTGTGGCCAATCTCGCCACATATGAAACACTTCCCTGCGAAGTTCCCCCTCTCTGACCCTGCTACCCATGGCCCCGATGGCCGTTACCATTCCTACCCTGGCCATGCTGGCCTTACTGAAACTGCTGTTGGCCCTGCTGGCCGTGCCAAAAACCTCCCTGGCTATGCCTGAAGCCTCCTGATCTAAACCTCTTAGAATCCCCCTGTTGGGAACTTTGATTACCCTACCTGTGCTGACCATGAGCAGATTGTACCCCGCTGACACCATTTCCCCTGTCCTGCCCTACTAGCTGGACTCTCCTGCTCGCTTACCCTCTGAAAAATAAAAGCGGTGGTCCTGACAATGGAGTAATGCCGCGTTAACCACATCTGAGTACGTGGCCAATGAGAGATTACCCAATAGGTGCTGACGGATCCTCCACATCAAACCATCCATGAACTTCTGGATCTTCTTCTCTTCAGTAGGGATCTCATCAAGAATGATGTTCAGAAGACTGGTGAACTCAGCCTCATACTCTGCCACTGTCCTCCCTTCCTGCTTTAGGTTCATCAATTTTTACCTTATTTCGTCGTGAACTGCTGAGGGAAAATATTTGCGGTCAAACCGCACCCAGAACTCCAGAATAGAAAGAACATCTCTCTCCTCCGCGGTGGTAATGGACTCCAACCACTGCAAGGTTTCTCCTACCAGCTTAAATGTATCCAGTATCTGCCTCTGTACATCCATTTCCACTGGCTCGACACATTGACATCAGAGCTCCCTGCGAACTCTGGAGGGTGCGCCTTCTGAAAGGCATCATGAACACGTTCCCCAGCAGATCGGAACGCATGGGTCGGGACTGGGGCTACCACCGGTGCCTGAGGTGATGCCTCCTGTATGACTGCAAATGCGGCATTTATCGCCTGGGCTACAATGGCAGCCACTTCCGCAGCATTTATAGAACCCTGAACTGGTGCAGGCTGAGGCTCGAGATGGGCACCCCTGAGAATTCACTGTGCACGTCGAGGTGGCATCTGAAATGAGAGAGAAGTTTTATAAGTCCACAGTTAATATATCAAAATATCTGAAGAACGTAAAATATACAAAAGAGTACAACAGTCTTAAAATATAAGGCTCTATATCAAAGGACGCTACGCGGAAACATAACAAGCCGTACAGATCCTAAGGACACTAGAACCTGATGCTCTGATACCACCTGTGACACCCCGACTAATTAAATACCGGGTAGCTACTCCTTTATTCAAATTAATACAAAATGTCAAGTTGGTTCAGTTCATAATATTTAAAAAGCAAGTTGCCAAATTTTATTGAATTAAATTAACATGCAACCAATTAAGTTATAATCTAACTACACCACATCCACATCACAATCACAATGGAAATATTTATGGAATAATAAATGAGTCTGGAGTAACACTTCCCTGAATAATCCAAATACTGAATAAAACCCAATACAAAGTCTGAATAATTAATAACTCCAAAACTGAAATGAAACTGAAAGTATGAGAAAGCTGTCTCTAAATAGAAAGGGGCGACATGCCCAAACAGATGAATGACCCATAAATAGAATCAAATGCAAAGTGTGGAGGTGTCTACTACTGAGTTCCTATAACTTCCAAGAAGCTACAGCACATCAATGGGATGGAACTCCTATGCTTGGCGTCCTTGTTACTGGGCACCTAAAAGGTTTTACAAAAAAATAGATTTGAAAGCAAACGGGTCAGAGCCCGAGGTGAAAACAGTTTAAAAATAGCAAGTGTTTAATTGCATTAAACAGTGAATAATATATACATGTTAGTTACGTGATCTCACATGAGTTCCTCACCCCTCAACTAGTGTGCACGCCTAACGTATATCCTTAACCCGTCCTAGTTATGCCGTTAACTAACTATTCTGTACCACTTCCCTTCCTCATTATAATATAGGGGTTTATTCACATCGTTCTAGCATATCCTGCGTGTAACTCACCTTTTCACTGATAAGATTAAGTTATAACAATTACGATAGGAAATTCTCATTTTAAATCCAATTCAAAAAGTCTCAATAATTTATATTCACACATTAACCAAAAGTCTGATATAATCACAAGTATATTATTCTCATCACAAATATACAAATAGGGCACCCCTAGGCTAAGCTGCGGTGCACACATACTCTGCTATCGAATCCCGCTACATCACGTACATAAGGACTATGTGTTCCGAATCTCTTAGGAACCGTTTCAATAAGCAAAATCACACATATTGGAGGCGAGCATAGTTCACATACCCATGGGTCACGCACATACCTACGCTCCCCTGATTAGCTGACTTATCAACTCACAAATAAGCCATTCATAGTCCTACGTCCTTAAGATACCCATAAAAATCCCCCCCCCCCATAGGCACACAAAGATTTGATGGCCCTATTTCGAAAGCCGACCTCCCGTGATAGCAAGTATGGTAGGTATGTCATACACATAATAATCCATTTACTAAGCATTCACACAACTTAGCTAACTTGTTATATTATTAAAGGTAAATTCTCAGCCTTATGCCATTAGTCCAATCCGTTCATTATTATAATTCTAGATGATATTGTGACACCCCGCCTAATTAAATACCGGGTGATCAGTCCTTTATTAAATTATAACCACGGTGAACGGTTGGTTCATTCTTAGCATCATTGTTGCAAAATCACTTTTGAAATTAAACACCCTAAATAATTAAGCTAAGTGACAAAAACCATTTTAAGACATCAATTTCAAAATTTAATTTAAAACAAATATTTAAATCCTTTCATAATACATGGTATAAAAATCACACCACAACTAGACTAAAAATTTAATCCAAGTAATTTAAGCATTCAAGTAAATAACTCCAACATTAAAACTTCAAGGAAAAACATCCTGACAGTAACAATCCCAAAGTATAAATACTGGAAATAAATGAATCACAATCTCTGATAAAACCAACTGCATAATGGAAAGGGCGACACATGCCCAACTGGATAATATAAAACTAGAAGTGGAATCAATAATGAGGTCGTCTAAGCAAGAGGCCTGCAACTCCCACCTAAACTGCAGCACGTTCCTTCCAAAAGATCCTATGTAAGACGCCCCTGTGGCTGGGCACCTGTAATATATACATATATACAAGAGGGAAGAGAAAATAGGAAATCGATCAGAGCCCGATTGTAAAATAGTTTAAAATTTAGTTTACCAAGTATATAAAATGCTTACCGGCAAATGCAACAATCATATTAGTGGGCGTCACTCTCTTGAGAAATTCTCACCTCTCTTATAACGTGCACACCTACCGCACTACTAATCCCAATAGTTTAGCTTATCTTAAGTTACTCACAAGATCTCAAGCCGACAATTTCGAGTGTTAAGGATTTTTTTTTAAAAAAGCAAAGTTCTCACATTAGCTTCATTTGATTATAAAGTTTCTCAGTATTGCCTCAAACTTTTCAAACACTTATATCGAAGTTGAAATAATAATTCATTACTTATCTACCGTTAGTCACAGTAGATAATTCCCAAATTTCAAGTTATATATATATATATATATTAATCACTCATATAATATATATATACTATCGGTACCCCACATACATTTATGGGGCTGGAATACTCTGCTATCAAGTCCATGTATCACTCGTACTAAGGTAAATACTAGTTCGGAATCACTGTCGAACTGTATTAACACAAAACACATACAAATTGAGGCGATGCATAGTTCCAAGTCACTAAGAGGTCAGCACATACCCTCACGTCAATTAGGACCGTCTGACTATCGATCCGATAGCCTGTACCAAGGATTCCTATGTTCTAGGGTACAAGTCAATATCCCCCATAAAGGTCCCATCGAGTTAAGACTGTCCCAGCGCGGTAACCTCAGTGATAGCAAGTAGCGTGGGCATGATTTTTACACGTATATAGTATATGCACAATCACAGTCATATATGTATACTACTATTCCCAATTCTAATTTAGGTACACCCACGACCCATACTTATGATATTTATTCTCATTGCACATTACTAGATTATCCCGTATAACGGTTTGTCTCTTTTATTCTTATTTATGGGATTATTCCAACTTACTACGTAACACTCGTGAATTCCTATCTCCCCAAATGTAATTTTAGTAGGTACTCATTTATTTTACAACGTAACTTCCTTACGAGTCTCACCCCTTAAACACACGTCTCCATTGTTCCTTAAGTGTAAAACACCTCCGTTAAATATTAATCTTGTCTTACATTAAGGGTTTCATTTTTATAAAGTCCTACTGGTCTTCTTTACCTCCCAAAATATTCTAACAATAGTGTCCAAGAATTTCTATTCATTTAAGTTGAAACCACTTATTTACAAAAGTGGAATTTGAGTTTTCCAGGAGGGGTCGATCGATCGATGGCAGGTGCTCGATCGATCGATCAATACTCCTGGGTCGATCGATCAATACTCCTGGGTCGATCGATCGATCAAGCAGGTGTGACGAAACTACCGAATTTCGAGTTACGGGTTTCTTCATCCAAAATAATTCAAACCAATATATTTGATTTCCAAACTCTCAACAATTTATACTACAAGTGTTATATCCTCAAATAAGTTGTATTCTACGTAAGACATGCGAATTTCCATCATGTATAACGAATTAAAAGGGGCACAATCCATAAAAATATCAAGAACCATAATATGTTCTTTGTTTAGTTTCTTCCCATTCTTTTCCCAGATTTCATACTCCTAATTTACTGCAATTTCGTGGTTCAACCTCTACATGTGTATTTGATTTCCAGAATATGTCCTTTACCTCTACAACATGTAATTTAGAGTTTCCCATACATGCTTTCTTTCATGTTAACTAGTTCTAATCAACCCTAGGCTAACATCATTGAAGCATTAACTGAATTAGAGCAAGATAGATACTTGCCTGGGAATTCTTGGTTTAGATTAGTGGACAAGATTGGTGTGGTTGCAATCCTCGTTGCGCGATCCAAAGTTTGGCGGCAACGGCGATGCAAACGGTGGAGTTCTTGGCCTTGAACTCCTTGGAAAGCTTATCCTCTTCCCTTCCAATGGCCGTCTTAGGTTTTTGGTTGTTCTAACCCTAGAAGAAAACTCCTATTATCTGATATACTCTTAGAAATTTCGTGAATTTTCATGTCCAAAAATGTAAAATGTCTAAACGCCCTCCCGGGGTGTTAATTAGGCCTAGAAACGCCCAGAGACCCAAACTAAACTCCCGGGTACATTATTTTGACTATCTCGACCCTTCCGGACACATTGACGAACTCAAAATGACCATACGAGTGACTTATAATTTATTCACTTTTAATAGTTCGAATTTAATCCCGACACGACACAAGCGCGTCCCGATAAATTTCCAAAATTATCAAATTAGATTCTCGTGATAATTTTACAAAATACTATTACTCCTCTTACTTTACCCATAAAGTAATTTACAAAAAAATTCCAATAATTACTAACTCTCATCACACTAGTAAGTATTTAAATGATTTTCCGGATTAATATTAAATTAATATCTCTAATTAAATTTAATAAATCCCCAAAATTAAAGGTCATAAAAATACGGGGTATTACATACTTCCCCCCTAATAACGGAATTTCGTCCCGAAATTCGAAAAAAATAAGGTGTACCTGGTAAGAATAACTCTGGGTACTTCTCACGCATGTCTGCCTCATGTTCCCAAGTGGATTCCTCCACATTATGATGCTCCCACTGGACCCGTACAAGTGGGACTACTTTCGACCTCAATCTCCTTTCGCTATGGTCTAGAATAGCCACTGGCCTCTCCTCATAAGAGCTATCAGGCTGTAAGTCAATCTCCTCAATCGCAATGTGGGTGTGGGTCATGTCATCCCGGAGGTATCATCTCAACGACGATATGTGGAATACATCGTGAATGCGGTGTAAATGCCCTAGCAGTCCCAATCTGTATGCTACCGGCCCAATCCTCTCGATAATAGGAAATGGTCCCACGTACCTCGGGTCCAGTTTCCCTTTCTTTCCAAACCTCATCACTCCTTTCATAGGAGATACGCGTAGTAATACTTGGACCCCCACATTAAAATCTCGAAAGAACCGTTTTTCATCGGCATAGCTTTTCTGCCTGTCCTGGGCTACCCGAATGCGACTCCCGATAATCTCAATCCTAGCGGAGGTTTCCTGAATCACCTATGGTCCAAGAAACTTGTTGTCCCCCACCTCTAACCAACAAGTGGGAGAACGCCAAGGCCTGCCATACAATGCCTTAAATGGAGCCATGACAATCGTGAACTGATAACAGTTATTATAAGCAAACTCCACCAGTGGAAGATGTGGCTCCCAACCTCCCCCAAAATCAAGGACACACATGCGTAGCATATCCTCCAACATTTGATTGGTACGCTCTGTTTGTCCATCTGTCTGTGGGTGATAAGCTTAACTCAACCTTAACTCTGTACCCATGGCCTCCTGAAAAATCTCCCTGAAACGCGATACGAAAATATTGTCTCTATCTGACACAATATCCAGGGGCACCCCATGTAGTCTAACAATCTCAGCAATGAACAACTGAGCGTATTGGCTCGTGGTATAGTTTGTCCGTACCGGCAGAAAATGAGCCACCTTGGTCAAACGGTCCACAATCACCCAGATGGAGTCGTGGCCCCACTGTGATGTAGGCAACCCAGTAATAAAATCCATGGAAATACTTTCCCACTTCCACGTGGGTATTTCCAATGGCTGAAGCAACCCCGACGGTTTCTGGTGGTCCGCCTTTACCATCTGGCAAGTAGAACACTTGGACACGAACTCAATAATGTCCTTCTTCATCCTACTCCACCAGTATTACCGTCTCATATCCTGGTACATGTTATCTCCCCCGGGATACACCGCAAATTGGGACTCGTGAGACTGGGTCATCACTGCATGATGTAAGTCTGCCCCTTCTGGGACCACCAATCTCCCATTAAACCTTAAACCTCCATCGAAACTCATTGAATAGGACTCATCAACCTCGGCTAAAAGTCGTACAATTTGCTCCTGGCAAAACGAGTCTGCTGTCTGTGCCTGTATTACCCTCGTAACAATCTCGGGTGTCACCGTCATGACAGATATGAAGGAACGGGCTACCGCATCCTGGTGACCCAACTCTTTCCACTTTTCTTTCCAGACATCTGCTACATCGTCTACCGGTCTGCAGCTTAACGCATCAGCTACCACGTTGTCCTTCCCTGAATGATACTGTATATCGAACTGATAGTCCTTCACAAACTCTAACCACCTGTGCTGACGTATATTCAACTCTCGCTGAGTGAACAGGTATTGCATTGACTTGTGGTTTGTGAACAAATGAAATTTTCCCCCCAATAAATAGTGTCTCCATATCCTCAAAGCAAATACGACCGCTGCTAACTCTAGGTCGTGAGTGGGGTAATTCCTCTCGTGCGGCTTGAGCTTGTGGGAGGCAAAAGCTATAGCCTTCTCTTCCTACTGAAGTACTCCCCCGAGTCCCCGTAAGGAGGCGTCGGTGTAAACCAGATACTCCACGCCCGGCTTGGGTAAAGCAAGGACTGGTGCCGAAGTCAGCTTGTCTTTCAGTTCATCGAAAGACAATTGATAAGTATCGTCCCAAAAATATGGTACCCCCTTGCGAGTCAGGTTCGTTAATGGACCCGCTATCTTGGAGAACCCTCGAATGAATATCCAGTAGAATCCGGCTAACCCCATGAAACTACGCACTTCTGTCGGTGTCATGGGCTGTCCCCACTCCCTCACTGCTGACACTTTACTCGGGTCAACCACTATTCCCAGTTCAGAAACAACATGACCCAAGAATTACACTTTTCGTAACCAGAATCTTCACTTCTCGTCTTAGCATACAATTGATGCTCTGGTAGAGTCTGAAGAACCTGCCTCAAGTGCTCAGCATGCTCTTCCTCTGTATGTGAATATATTTGGATGTCGTCTATGAAGACGATGACAAACTGATCTAAGAACTCTCTGAACACTAGGTTCATCAAGTCCATGAACACGGTTGGAGAATTTGTGAGTCCAAATGGCATCACTCTGAAATCATAGGACCCATATCTCGTCAAGAAAGCAGTCTTCGAAACATCCTGCTCCCAAATCCATAGCTGATGGTATCCTGACCTCAAATCTATCTTCGATAAGAAAGTTGCTCCCCTCAGCTGGTCGAACAGATCATCGATTCGAGGCAACGGATATTTATTCCGTATCGTGACCTTGTTCAGCTCTCGATAGTCCACACATAGCCTAAGTGAGACATCTCTCTTCTTTACAAACAAAACTGGAGCGCCCCATGTGAGGTACTCGTACGAATGAAGCCCTAACCTAACAGCTGCTCTATATGATCTCGTAACTCTTATATTTCTGCCGGAGCCATACGGTATGGAGCGCGTGCTATTGGTCGAGTATCCGGCAACAAATCTATGACAAAATCTATCTCTCGACTGGGGGGGTAGTCCTGGTATCTACTGAAATACATCAGAATACTCACGAACAACTGGGATCAAGTCTAAGGGAATCACGAACTCCTTAGAGGTATCCTCCTCTATGTAATACAAATGAGCGGTAGAGCCTCCCTCTGGGCGAGGCATCGCCACTACAAACATCTCCTGCCCCGGAATGGCAAAGACAATACTCCCACCGAAATAATCTATGATGGCTTTGTATGCTGCGAGCCAATCCAAGCCAATGATAATGTCATGCTCATGCATATCTAAGACTAATATGTATACTGGTAAGATTAAGCTACCAATCTCTACTCCCACACCCCGGCATATAAAGAAAATTAACGATCCATTTCCCAGTGGTGAATCTATGCAATGTCACAGTGCTCTCTGCTATGGCTAATAACCCTAAGGCCTTCACAAAGTGAGTAGCTATAAAATAATATGTCGCCCCAGTATCAAATAAAACCTGACCCATAGTATTATGGATAGGAAACGTACCCTCAATCGCGGATGGCGCCTGTGGAGTTGCTGCCTGGTGGACGTTATAGACACATTCGTACTGTAACTACCCCTGCTGCACTGGAGCTACTGGAACGGCTGGTAGGGCTGGTGCTGGGAGGGTAGCTGGAAAAAGTGGCCTCTGTGGCTCATTACGGGAACCCTGCTGCTATGGGTCCTTATCTCCCTCTGGAAAATAATGGCGGCTATGGCCATTTTTACCACACCCGAAGCATCGGCCCCTAAAATTTTCTCCCCTTTGTCCCTGCTCTTTAGGGCCCTGTTGGCCGTTACTACCCCGACATTGGCCCTGCTGGCCCTGCTGAAAGCGCTGTTGACCCTGATGGCCCTACTGTTGACGATATTGGCCCGGCTGGCCCTACTGATTAGACTGGCCCTGCTGGCCCAGCCTAAATCCTCCAACTCCCTGCCTGGAGTCACCTGATCGGAACCGCTTGGCAGGGTCCCCCTGATGGGAACTCTGCTCATGCTGAGGAGTCTGCCCTTGGGATGTCGGTGCTCCACTAGTACCATTACCCCCTGTCTTGCCCTGCTGGCTAGACTCTCCTACTCGTTTGCTTCCCTGCAGATGGAAGCGGTGATCCTGGTAGTGTAACAAAGCAGCATTGAGTACGTCTGTGTAGGTACTCAGTGACATATTGCCTATGAGGTGTTAACGAATCCTCCATGCCAACCCGTCCACAAACAACAATATCTTCTTCCCCCCAGTGGGTGCCTCATCTGGCACTATAGTGTGAAGTCTTGTCAAATCCTCTTCGTACTCAGCAACAGTTGAATTCTCCTGTTTCAAATTCAGTAACTTCCACCTCATCTCAGTCTACACGGCGGATGGAAAGTATTTGCTGTCAAACCGTGCCCAAAATGACTAAATAGTGATAATATCCCTCTCCTCCAAGGTGGTGGTGGATTCCCACCAATGCAAAGCGGCTCCCACTAGCTTGAAGGAAGCCAACAACTATTTTTGTACGTCCGTGCACTCGTACATTCGCAGATGCCTCTGGATATCTTTCTTCCATTGGCTAGCTATAATGATATCCGAACTACCCGCAGACTCTGGGGGATGCACCTTCTGAAAGGCATCCATAACTCGCTCCCATGCAGAAGGAAGCTGTGCCGGTACTGGCACCACTGCCTGAACCTGGGGTGGAGCCTTTTGCACTACTGCCAACGCAGCATTCACCGACTGAGCAATGATAGTAGCTACCTCTGTGGCGTTCACTGTTCCCTAAGCCGGAGCTGATGGATGCTCGGCCTGGGCACGCCTATCATTGGGTGCGCGCTTGGAGGCATCTGAAACGTCAAGAAATTTTATTAGTCTACAGTTATTATCAAATCTCAAATAGCTGAAGATGTAATCGTAAAAGCAAGAATACAACAATCCTTAAAATATGGCTCTATAGCAAGAACGCTAGCTGAAAACGAAATAAGCCGTACAGATCCTAAAGGACACTAGAACATGATGCTCTGATACCACATGTGACACACCGCCTAATTAAATACGGGTGATCAGTCCTTTATTAAATTATAACCAAGGTGAACGGTTGGTTCATTTTTAGCATCACTGACGCAAAATAACTTTTCAAATTAAACACCCTAAATAATTAAGCTAAGTGACAAAAACCATTTTAAGACATAAATTTCCAAATTTAATTTAAAACAAATATTTAAATCCTTTCATAATCCATGGTATAAAAATCACACCACAACTAGACTAAAAATTTAATCCAAGCAATTTAAGCATTCAACTAAATAACTCCAACATTAAAACTTTAAGGAAAAACATCCCGACAGTAATAATCCCAAAGTATAAATACTGGAAATAAATGAATCACAATCTCTGATAAAGCCAACTGCATAATGGAAAAGGCGACACATGCCCAACTGGATAATATAAAACTAGAAGTGGAATCAATAATGAGGTCGTCTAAGCAAGAGGCCTGCAACTCCCACCTAAGCTGCAGTACATTCCTTCCAAAAGATCCTATGTAAGATGGTCTTGTGGCTGGGCACCTGTAATATATACATATATACAAGAGGGAAGAGAAAATAGGAAACTGTTCAGAGCCCGATTGTAAAACAGTTTAAAATTTAGTTTAGCAAGTATTTAAAATGCTTACCGGCTAATGCAACAATCATATTAGTGTGCGACACTCTTTTGAGAAATTCTCACCTCTCTTCTAATGTGCACACCTACTGCACTACTAATCCCAACAGTTTGCTTATCTTAAGTTACTCACAAGATCTCAAGCCGACAATTTCTAGTGTTAAGGAATTTTTTTTTTAAAAAACCAAAGTTCTCACATAAGCCTCATATGATTATAAAGTTTCTCAGTATTGCCTCAAACTTTTCAAACACTTATATCGAAGTTGAAATAATTATTCATTACTTACCTAGCGTTAGTCACATTGGATAATTCCCAAATTTCAAGTTCATATAAATATATATATTAATCACTCATATAATATATATATATATATATATATATATACACTATCGACACCCACATTCATTTATGGTGCTGGCATACTCTGCTATCAAGTCCCCGTATCACTCGTACTAAGGGAAATACTAGTTCGAAATCACTCTCGAACTGTATTAACACAAAACACATAGAAATTGAGACGAAGCATAGTTCCAAGTCACTAAGAGGTCATCACATACCCTCACGTCTCTTAGGACCGTCTGACTATCGATCCGATAGCCTGTACCAAGGATTTCTATGTTCTAGGGTACAAGTTAATATCTCCCATAAAGGTCCCATCGAGATAAGACTGTCCTAGCGGGGTAACCTCAGTGATAGCAAGTAGCACGGGCATGATTTTTACACGTATATAGTATATGAACAATCACAGTCATATATGTATACTACTATTCTCAATTCTAATTTAGGTACACCCACGACCCATACTTATGATATTTATTCTCATTGCACATTACTAGATTATCCCGTATAACGGTTTGTCTCTTTTATTCTTATTTATGGGATTATTCCAACTTACTACGTAACACCCGTTAATTCCTATCTCCCCAAGTGTAATTTTAGTAGGTACTCATTTATTTTACAACGTAACTTCCTTACGAGTCTCACCCCTTAAACACACGTCCCCATTGTTCCTTAAGTGTAAAACACCTCCATTAAATATTAATCTCGTCTTACATTAAGGGTTTCATTTTTATAAACTCCTACTGATCTTATTTACCTCCCAAAATATTCTAACAATAATGTCCAAGAATTTCTATTCATTTAAGTTGGAACCACCTATTTAAAAAAGGGGAATTTAAGTTTTCCAGGAGAGGTTGATCGATCGATCGATGCTCCTGGGTCGATTGATCGATCAAGCGGTTGTGACGAAACTGCAGAATTTCCAGTTACGGGTTTCTTCTTCCAAAATCATTCAAACCAATATATTTGACTTCCCAACTCTTAACAATTTATACTATAATTGTTATTTCCTCAAATAAGTGGTATTCTACGTAAGACATGCGAATTTTCATCATGTATAACGAATTAAAGGGGGCACAATTCATAAAAATATCAAGAGCCCTAATATTTTCTTTGTTTAGTTTCTTCCCATTCTTTTCCAAGATTTCATACTCCTAATTTACTGCAATTTTGTGGTTCAACCTCTACATGTGTATTTGATTTCCAGAAAATGTTCTTTACCTCTACAACATGCAATTTAGAGTCTCCTATGCATGCTTTCTTTCATGAAAACTAGTCCTAATCAACCCTAGACTAACATCATTGAAGCATTAAATGAATTAGAGTAAGATAGATACTTGCCTGGGAATTCTTAGTTCAGATTAGTGGACAAGATTGGTGTGGTTGCGATCCTCGTTGCGCGATCCAAAGTTTGGCGGCGACGGCGATGCAAACAGTGGAGTTCTTGGCCTTGAACTCTTTGGAAAGCTTCTCCTCTTCCCTTCCAATGGTCGTCTTAGGTTTTTGGTTATTAAAACAATATAAGACAACTCCTATTATCTTATATACTCTTAAAAATTTCGTGGGTTTTCATGCCCAAAAATGTAAAATGTCTAAAACGTCCTCCTGGGGTGTTAATTAGGCTTAGAAACACCCCGAGACCCAAACTAAACCCCCGGGTACATTATTTTGACTATCTCGACCCTTCCCGACACATTTACGCACTCAAAATGGCTATATGGGTGACTTATAATTTATTCACATTTAATAATTCGAATTTAATTCCGACACGACACAAGCGCGTCCCAATAAATTTCCAAAATTATCAAATTAGATTCTCGTGATAATTTTACTAAATACTATTACACCTCTTACTTTACCCATAAAGTAATTTACAACAAAATTCCAATAATTTCTAACTCTCATCACACTAGTAAGTATTTAAATGATTCTCCGGATTAATATTAAATTTATATCTCTAATTAAATTTAATAAATCCCCAAAATTAAAAGTCATAAAAATACGGGGTATTACAGATATATATATATATATATTTTGCCGATACATCTCACATCATATAATTTCGAGTACTTAAACCTAACCAAAGAGCTAACTAAGTCTCCTAACTTGCCCACATATTAATTCAGTACTCTACACTCCTTATTTATCTCCTAAAATCCTAACTTATCACTCCTCGGAATTTAAATCATTCTCGCATCATAAAATAGAAAATTACTCGTCGGACACTCGCAAATTCAACGCTACATTCCAACCAAATTCTAATATATTCCGGGTTTAAGATATATCCCTTCTTGTCTCCCTCAAGTCCTAATGTATTCACATAATCCTCAACTACAACGTTCGATGGACGAAAACACTTACAAATAAAAAGGGAAAAAAGTCACCATTTTTGGGGGGGATCGATCGATCGTTCCTGAGCTTCAATCGATCGATGGTGGATCGATCGATCAAGCCGGTGAGACTACGAGTTTCTTCATTTTTCAGTCCCAGATTTGTCCCAAAAATTCATTACATGATGTGAAATCCTAATATAAGTATATGGGGTCATTATTCAACCTAATTACATGATTCTTAACGTTCCAAAACTTTTAAATCATCAACAATTAGCCTCCCTTGGATTAAATCTTCATATTAACATAAAAACCCTATTTTTCTATTTTCTTCATGAACCATCATATTTCTCTTCCTAAATCCATTTTTGATTCATCTAGGGTTACGATTTTGTTACTGAATTTCTTCCCGTACTAATCTACATGCAAATCCTATACAAGATTTAGGTTTCTTCTCAAATTTCATGAGTTTTCATCATTATTCAAGGCTGTCATCAAATCCTACGCTAGCATGGATGAATTATTCGCTGAAACTTAATGAAATCAAATCACTTGCCTCAGAATCAATGTTGTGATCTGCTGGTAATGTTAATGGTTGGTTCTCCCTCTCTCTTCGGTGATAAATCCAGTGAATAATGGTGGTGTACGGTGTATGGCCCTAATGTCCCTAATATTAGCTGATAAATAAGGCCTAAAATTCACGGGTCAAAATCCCTTGAAAATTAAAATGACTAAAATACTAGAGCCGGTTTGGCCTAAAAATATCCCGGAACTCAAACTATGCCCCCCGCTAGTGATTCTTGACTATTTCGACCCCTCCAGACACGTTGGCGCACTCAAAATGACCATACGAATGATAAAATTATAATTTACTTTTAAATTTAATTAAATTAATTCCTGACGCGACTGACACGCGCATCCCAACTTAATTTCCCGAATTGTCATATATATGACTCGCGATAATTTTAATAAATTTAATAATCATATATTACCATATTTACCCAGTAATATTCAACATTATTATCATAGTCAAATTCCAACTCACGTCTCGCTAGTATTCAAATTCGAATTATTTTCTAATTAATTCCCATTAAATAAAATCAATAAAATTACGGGGTATTACAATAGGGAGACAATGTTACGGTGTTTTAGACTTATATTTATTTTATTAAGTTTGTGCAGATTACAAAAGCCCGAGAAGCATATCTTGTCAAGACAGGTATGTAGTTTAAGTTCAATAGATGCTATAAAATATTAAAACATCTGCCCAAATTTGATATTCGGAACACGTTGTTTAACCACGTATCGAATCGTCCTAACCCAATAAACGAGGAGGATAGCCCTATAGGGCGAGAGGTACCTCATAGGCCTCTCGAATGAAAGGGTGAGAAACAGCATGCATGGCAGCGAGCACATAATGATAGGTTGGATGCAAATGTCACCATCTTGAAGAAATGTGATACCTTCGATGCGAGGTATAAGAAAAAGAAAGAATGGAAGGCTAACCGTGCAAAGATAGTTGATTCTCAAATGGAGGATTTTATAGCCATGAAAACTCAACATTAGATTACTAGCAAGGAAGATCAATTAAGCTGTTTGAGGCACAAGCAGTCCACTATCATGTAGATGGACTTGTCGAGGTTGAGTAAGGCCTAAACATAGTTCCAACTGAAATAAGTAACGAAATTAAAGTAATGATGTTGTGTCCGCACTTCTTTCGATGACTTTATCTGTTGTTAGAACATCCAACTAATATTCCCGAGTCTCTGAGTCATCCAATGGTTTGGGGGTGCGTGATTAAACCCAATGTAATTTCTGTGGGAAAATTCTTTATGTATTAGTCGCCCAAATTAGTGGTAGTTTTGTTTCCCAAATCAATGTAATCTTTTTAACATTTTCATCATTGAACAATATATCTTCATCTTAACATTTTATACGTGATTTTAATTCTTTTTTAAATGTAAACATAATAAAACACCACTAAACTTATTATAACATTTTAAAACCCCACTTAAAAATGCCATGGTAAATAATAACATCACCAATGCAGAACCTCCACTAATAATTTAGATGGAAACATAAGACTAGGAACCACCAAATCTTAATAAGAAAAAAATCAATACCAAAATTAGACAAAACAATTATAGAACCCCATCACTTGTCCCTTGTTGTCCTCATCGTTACAGTAATTATTCCAGATGTGATCGATAAAATCACCGTGAAACTGATGGTGTTTATCACAGTCCCTCATCCTAGTATTACATCCATAAAACGACATTTTACCCCACTAGATTTTAAGGGGATTCTAAATTTTTTCATACACATTCTGCCACAGGCATACCTTACGCTTGTCCACCACAATCTGGCGTAAGGTATAAATGATTACACAACCCTGGCACCTCAAAAAATGATTTCTATATCCACAAGTTATATGGAACGATAACTTCTAGGATGATGGAAGGAGCCTCCTTTCTACCGCTGTATTGGGCGTGCCAAGGCATTGGACAATTCTTTCATTTATAGTGCATGCAGTCGAGGCTCCCCAGTATGCTCGAAAAAACCTTTTCCATGTTATGTTTATGAAGCCTTTGCACCTCCATCACTATTGGACTAAGAGCGTATTTCAGGCCAAATGCGACAACAGTTGCTTTTGCAAACTTTATAAGTCTCAAGCATTGTTTTTTTCTCTCATCGTTAGCTGCTCACCCCATACATCATGCAGACGACCATTTGAAAGGACATATATGGCTCCCATAACTTTCTAATGTGGGATAAGACCAAATTTCCCACATGCATCGAGTTTTATACGAAGAAATTGTCATATGCATACGCCCTGAGGACACGATTGTACACAGAATACCACATCCTGAACCATCTTCGAAATAATCTCTTTGAGTAAACTGCATCATCTTCGAAATAATCCTCCCATAATGTTTCATGGCTTATTTTACTACTTCGGTTGATCCTTCGCATTGTTTTGATTTCTTTACTGTGTCTATTTATATTACTTTCAGTAATCTATCTTTGAATCTCCATCATCATCGGAGTCGGAGTTAGGGAAACATTCCATGTTAGCGTACTCATTAATAATTCGTCTTCCTTCATCACTAGACCTTGAGGCTATCATTATATTATGCACATGCAACTCGTGTATTTATATTATTAGGAGTCATGCTCAGGGAATTGTTTGGAAATAATACATTTATACTCAGTTAATTGTTTTACAAATTATTTTCATCCTTTAGCTAAAATAGGATGAAGTAGGGTAACAAGATTTTTGTATAATAATTTTGCTAATATTAGATCATGGGTACAAACCATATAATTGTCAACCTACGATTACATCACCCTACTTTATTTGTATCGTCACCTCATTGTAATAGTGTTTTCACTTGGGGACTCGTGGTTGGGTAGATATAGGGTCGTGTGCGTAGGAAATAAGGTGAAAAGAAATCAAAATATTAAGAGTTAATTATTTTACAAATTATTTTTGTCCATTAGCTAAAATGGGATAGAGTAGGGCAGTAGGAGATGTGTGTAATAATTTTGCTAATATTAACTCATGGGTATAGGATATATAAGTGTTCACTTACGGCACATAACCGTACTTTATCTATATTGTCACCTCGGCATAATCGTGTTTTTCCATTCAAACCGCCTCTTTGGACATGGATTTGGGTTTGGTAGGGTAGACATTGGCATGAAAGGGTATGGCCTTGGTCTTTCCGGAAATAGTCATGGTGATAAAGACCATGGAATCCTGTATGACCTTATATATTTTCCCATTATAATTGTAGTATAAAATGAAATGGAACACGACCACAATATATAGACAACGCATACAGTGGTCGATATAAAAAATTTCTGCCCCTAAAAAAATTATGATTTAGTGTCAAGGTATGGTCACTTCACATAAATATAAATCTACCTAATCAAAGATTTGTACTTATGCACATGCACTACACCATAACAGGAAAATTATCACAGTTAGTTGGTCACGATCCAAAGCTGTGATCACGTGATTATGGTTCAAAACCGTGACTTACAACCAAAACTCGTAACCAACCATGTGACAAACCAAAAATTGACACCGGCAAGTGATTGCTCATGGCTCTGGACCATGACAACAATGGTCATAATTCTAGACCGTAACTAATCTGTGATGCTTTAGGTCCAAAATTTTCTACTAAAATTGTCACCATGATGGTCATGGTTTTGGACTGTGACCCACTTGTGACCAACACCAGTGAATTATGGTCACGGTTCTAAATTGTGACCCCCCACCCTAGTTCAAAATGGCTACCTTTGGTTGGTCACCGTTGTGGACTATGATCATTTTTTATATTTAAATAATCATATTCGGGTTCACGATCTAGCATCGTGACCCAAATCAGTGATCAGTTTGTCATGGACTAAAGCTGTGACCACATCAAATGTTGGCGTGACCGAGTCCATAACCTAGTGTGATCACGAATCCTCTTTAAGGTGGTCATGGATTTGAGACGTGACCACTATGGGTCATGGACCATAGTCATGACACGTGCGTGACCATTATGGCTCCAAATTCACACCAAAGTTCCCTCCAAGTGTGGTCATGGATGGGGTCACGACCCAAGTCCGTGACCACAACGAAAATACACATGGCATGTGGTCACAACTTGGGGATGTGACTATCCAAATTTAGGATTCGTGGAATTGGGCTGTGACCATCTTCTTTTTTCCAGAATAACATGTTAAATTTTAAAGGGGTCACGACATGTGGTGACGACTCAGGGCCGTGACCAGTGTCTTTATACTAAAAACCCATACCCATTTTCATTTTTACTCGAAAATTTTGAAACCCTTAAACCCATTCCCTATCTTAGGAGATTTTTTCTGACTTTATCTCTCAATCTTAAGTTTTCACTCAATCTAAAGGGTAACACTTAAACCCTAATATTTTGTATTCAGATTTTTGTGCATTTGTATATATATATATATATATATGTGTGTGTGTGTGTGTGTGTGTGTGTGTGTGTGTGTGTGTGTGTGTGTATTTTTGTGTGTATATGTGTATTTCTATGTATGTGTGTATATGTGTGTGTATATGCATATGCATGTGTGTGTATGTGTGTATACTATATGTGTGTGTATTGTGTACTGTGTATTCGTGTGTGCATTGTGTACTCTTTCTGTGTGTGTAAGAGGTAATTTTTTTTACAAATAAATAAAAAGTTGGTACATATAATTATTTGGGTAAAAACTAAAATAAACAAAAAAGTAGGTATACACACACATTGTATATATTGTGTGTGTGTGTGTATATTTCTCTCTGTGTGTACTCTGTGTGTGTGTGTGTGTGTGTGTAAGGGACAATTCTTTAAAAAAATATAAAAGTAGGTATATATAACTATCTGGTTTATTAGAATTTTATCTGTGTCTGGTTCAATCTGCTATTAGTTTTTGGGGATAATTATTAACATAATATTTGTACATACTGTGTGTGTGTATACTGAGTGTTGTATTTTTTAAATCCTAGCATGGAAATAAAGTAACCATAATCGTCTTCAATCTATCCATATAAGCATGGAACAAATCATACGATTCAATTTTGTGTCTTATACGACGAGTTCTTGTTTGGATTTCAAATCATACGGTCCAACATGTAGGGGATTCATGCCCTCGTACATAATAACTAATAAATTAAAATTGCATTGGGTGAAGAGAAGGGTAGTGATTATTTAAAACCTAAATCAAACTAATCTAACTAGTTAATGATTCATTAGAGCCATTATATATAGGAATCATATTAATGCCCTCGTTCATTTTTCTCAAAGAAAAATGAGTCACAGTGATAACCAATAGAAATAAGAGTATGAAAGGTTGCAATTCGACCGCACTTATACCTCTTTCATTAATGAGCCTCATTTAGAGGGTAATTTGATTTATTGGTATGGGAATAGGAATATCAAATAATTTAACTATCTTATAAACCGTGAAATTCTTCTCAAGCAAGAGTACTTGTTCAATCATTATCTATTTTTCCTACTAGAATGCTGGGATGAAGAAGTACAATATATATTTCGCATATATAATCCCGATAGAGCACTGACCTTGCTTACGTTGTTAGAGAAACCCATTATGGATACAATTACGCACAAAAAGCATTGATGAAGGCTGTGATGTCTCGTGACATATAGACGTCAAACTTAATCTTGCCAAGAGGTTGAAGAGGATGAGATTTCGAGTTCATGTCATTGACATCTATGCATATATTATAGATACGCTTCCTCCTCATTGGCCACATGCAAAAATCCTTAGGATTTTAAAAACAAATCCTGACTGGATGGAGATCACACACATTGAACTTTTATTAAAGTTTTACCATGAAAAGGTAGATTATAATATATGATCAAAAAAATTATTTTATTAGTTATAAATTCATATTTAACTTTGAAATTATGCACTTATTATAGTTACACATTGAGATTTTATTATATTTGTAGATAATTTCGAGTGGTAATGGACACAATGCTCCAACCGATGAGAGGACACCACCCCAAGGAGAATTCTCATCACCAATTGGTGATAAATACTCAACTCCACCAATGGTTCACTCCACTACTAAGAGTTTCAGTAGGCAAGGTACTCCCATTAATCCAATAGACACGCCCAACACTCCCGAAACTACCAGGTTAGTTGAGAAGAAGCCCATTGGGTTCTCTCTATTTGGAAATAACCCCATAGGGAATAAAAATCACGGTCAAAAGTGTAAATCCTAGTGTTTGTCCTTGGCAAAAATGAATGTGGGAGTAGCAGGAGGTGAGAATTGGAATCTCGTAAATCAAGCTGTTAAAGATGACATCTACGAGCAACTCAACAAACGGTTTTCATTTTCTACAAACTCAAAAAATAAGGTTCTTTCTCGGGTTGTTGAACAACTTCGAACATATTAGATAAATCATAGGCACAAGCATTTCTATAAGGGGGCATCTAGCTCTGATATTTTGGATCTCAAAGACAAAGTCCCTTCGAACGTTGAGATGCCAGTAGGTCAATGGAATGATTTTCTAAAAAATTAGGCGAAGGACTAGAAAATGCTGCAACAAGTGAAAAACAAGCAGAATAGGGACAAAAAAACTGATGTCCACCGTCTTGGCTCGAAATCTTATGAAGATTTGAAGAAAGAGTGGCCGAGTAAGACAATAGGCAGCCCAGATGAAGGAAATATACCGAATTAGGCCAACTTGTACATGCATGCATGACAGGACAACGATAATAAATTTCCTCCTCACTTGGCTAAGACTCTAGAGTCAATAGAGTCTACGAGTAGTCAGTGAGCTTCAAGCCCGTTCGATGACCTTAACAATGATGCCCTCGCACAGACCTTGGGGAAGGACAAAAGTGGGGGATGAGTGGTTTGGGGTCGCATATGTCAAAAACAAAATCAAACATATCTCACCTCTCGTGGATGAGCTTTCTTCTGTTAATAAGCATTTCTCATCTAATGATGAATGTCATTCTAGGATCGAAGGGGATATAATGGAGCTTTGAAATGAATTGGGAGGTGTGCATGAGAAACTTGAACAAATTATGTCCTTTTTAACCGGGCGTATGCTCCTGCAGCTCCCAATGTATCACTATAACTACTAGTGAGAAGAAGATTATCTTAGACACGTTATTCAACTTGAAGACTCCAATGGATTATTCTGGTAATTTACGTACGGTAGTAAGCTACAAAGAAAATGACTTAAAAACAGTGCAAGTCTCTAAACACAAAATCTTTGTCGGGTAATTATGGAAATCAGTTTTTGTTTTACCCTACTTAGTGCAAAAGTGGTAAATAGAAGGCACATTAAAGTTGCAAAATCAACTTTAGCGGAGGAAGTTTGTATATTAGAGAAATATTTTCCACCATCATTCTTCAATATCAGCATCCACCTTCTTGTGCATTTGTGCGATGAAGCTTTATTATGTGGTCTCGTTAGTTATCGTTTGATGTATCCTTTTGAACGCTTGATGAAAACCTTCAAAGATTATGTAAATAATACACGGTATATTAGAGGGTTAATTGTTAAAGAATACGTGGAATCATCGTTATACAATAGGGAACATATGCCAGAACAAGAGGTGAGGAGGTTAGTCCTCATGGAGGAGGAGTGATCGAGGAACCTGACGAGTTTAAGAAAGAATTACCATTTGGGAAACCTAAAGAATTGAAACTCACAAATATACAATATGGACGAGCAACTTATTATGTCTTCTAATTACAAGAAAAAGTCGAATACTGGAGAGAGTGAGTATCTATTGAATTCTTCTTCTTCTTTGATCATATATATTTTATATTTTATGATATAAACTCCATAATTTACCGTCAGGAAGTACGAGAATGAAATTGCCCAAAATCAAAGGAGAAATCACATGATAACTAATTTTAGGGACTGGGAATCAAAAGAGGTAATTTTCACATCTTATGTGTGTTGTTATTTATTTGTGTGTGATAAAAACATGTCCTAATACAAATTCATTAATAAATGCATCTTCTAAAAAGAGGTGATGTCTCTTTCAGGCATGCACGCCTAGAAAAAGGCCCTAGTTTTCATGCAAAAGAGTTCAAGATCTTTTGCATCAATGGTTTTGATTTCATTTCATATCCACATGAGGAAAACCTTTCGACGCAGAATAACAGAATATCTATTGTGATTGGGTAAAGGTTGAGGATACTACGAATGCTTGCAAAGTTGATCCTGACACCAAACTTATTATGGTAGATTTATCAAAGCTGAAGAGTAAAGATCGCATAGTCAATGAGCCTTTTATTTGTCCCTTTCAAAACGTAAAAAAAGGTATTCTACTCGAAGTGCATAAACGATGGCAATTGGTCTATTATTATGCATGCACCTAAGGGCATGACTGCTCAAGTGAATGAGTTAAAGGCTCTAAAAGAGTCCAGTCATATCTTGATGACAACCCTAATTTATATGATATTTTAATAGATATAGAGGAAGATTGAGTATCAAAATATTATTTTACCCTTTTCAATCTTATTTGTTTCCTATAATGATATTGACACTGTATTAGCGTTTTACTTTGATGTATGAATGTTAAATATGATTTGTATCTTATTATGTTCAATATAGTTAGACTTAGGCTTAAAAATATTATCAAAGGGTGAAAACGTCAAACAGTCACAAAATTGCCCCATAAGAGGCACGAACACCCTGCATGGGATCAAAGTAATTCGTAGGAACTAACTGCATAGTCACGGGACTCTCGGATTGAGAATAATTTTTTTTACAAACTGTTAGACTTAGGCTAAAAAACATGATGTCAAAGGGTGAAAATATAAAAAAACCCATAAAACGGACACGTAAGAGGCACGAACGCCCTTCACGGGACAAATGTAACCCACATGAATCGATCGCATAGTTACAGGACTCCCAGTTTGAGAATATGATGGAAATTTATAAACTATTAGACATAGGCTTAAAAACATGCCGTCAAATGGTGAAAACATAAAACAGCCACAAAGCGGCCCCGTAAGAGGCATGAACACCCCGCACGGGACCAATGTAACCCGTAAGAATCGATCGCATAGTCACGGGACTCCCAGTTTGAGAACACAACAAAAGTTTGCAAACTGTTAGACCTAGGCTTAAAAAGATGTCGTCAAAGGGTGAAAATGTAAAACAGACACAAAATGGCCCCGTAAGAGGCACGAACACCCCGCACGGGACCAATGTAATTGCATGAACTGATCGCGTAGTCACGGGACTCTCGATTTGAGATCACAATGAAAATTTACAAGGCTTAAAAAGATGATGTCAACGGGAAAAATGTAAAATAGTCACAAAATGACCCCGTAAGTGGTATGAACACCCCATACGAGACCAATGTAACTCGCAGGACGGGACCGCATAGTCACAAAACTCCTTGTTTAAGAATACGATAAAAATTTCCAAGTTGTTAGAATCAAGCTTAAAAACATGTAGTCAAAGGGTGAAAATATAAAATAGCCACAAAACAGCCCTGTAAGAGGCATGAACACCCAGCACGGGACCAAAATATCCCAAAGGAACCTACCATATAGTCACAGGACTCTCGAATTGAGAGCACGACAAAAAATTGCAAACTTTTAGACTCAGGCTAAAAAAATGTCATAAAAGGGTGAAGATATAAAACAACCACCAAACAGTCCCGTAAGAGGCACGAACACCTCGCACAGGACCAATATAACCTGCAGGAACTGATCGCGAAGTCATGGGACTCCGGATTTGAGAACACGATAAAAAATTGCAAACTGTAAAACTTAGGAATAAAAACATATCGTCAAAGGGTGAAAATATAAAACATTCACAAAATGGTCCTGTAAGGGGAATAAACACCCCGCACGGGACCAATGTAACCCATAGGAACCGATCGCATAGTCACGAGACTCTCGATTTGAGAACACGACAAAAAATTGCAAACAGTTAGACTTACGCTTAAAAACATTCCATCAAACGGTGGAAACCTAAAATAGGAATAAAACGACCCCATAAGAGACACGAACACCCCGCATGGGACCAATGTAACTCGCAAGAACCGATCGCGTAGATACGGGACTCTCGGTTTCAGAACATGGAGAAAATTTACAAATTGTTACACTTAGGCTTAAAAACATGCCGTCAAAGGGTGAAAACATAAAACAACAACAAAACGTCCCCGTAACTGGCACGAACACGTTGCATGGGACCAAGGTAAGCCACAGGAATTAACTGCATAGTCACGTGACTCTCGATTTGAGAACACGATGAAGATTTACAAACTATTATACTTAGGCATAAAAACATGATGTCAAAAGGCAAAAACGTAAAACAACCATAAAACGACCCCGTAAATGGCATGAACACCTCGAACGGGACTAATGTAACCCGCAAGAATCGATCGTGAAGTCACAAGACTCCCGATTTGAGAATACGATGAAAATTTACAAACTATTATACATAGGCTTAAAAATATACATCAAACGGAGAAAGTTTAAAGAGCCACAAAATGGTCCCGTAAGAGGAAGAACACCCGCAAGGGATCAATGTAACCCATAAGAACCGATCACGTAGTCATAGGAATGTCAGTTTGAGAAAACGACGAAAATTTACAAACTATTAGACTTAGCCTTGAAAAATGTCGTCAATGGGTGAAAACCTAAAATAGTAACAAAACGGCACCATAAGAGGCATGAGCGCCCCGCACGGGACCAATGTAACCCACAGGAACTGACTACATGGTCACGTGACTCTCGATTTTAAAACACAACCAAAGTTTACAAATTGTTAGATTTGGGCTCAAAAACATGATATCAAAGGGTGAAAATGCAAAACAACCATGAAACGGCCCCGTAAGAGGCACGAACATCCTGAAGGGATCAATGTAACCAATAGGAACTGATCGTGTAGTCATAGGACTCCCAATTTGAGAATACGATGAAAACTTAAAAACTGTTAGACTAAGGATTAAAAACACGCCGTTAAAGGTTAAAAACGTAAAATAGCCACAAAATAGCCCCGTAAGAGACATGAACACCCCACATGGGTAACTCGTAGGAATTGAATGCTTAGTCACGAAAATCTCGATTTCTGAACAAGATGAAAATTTACAAACTATTAGATTTACGCAGAAAAAATGATGTCAAAGAGTGAAAACATAAAACAGTCATAAAACGGCGTCGTAAGAGATACCAACACCCTACGTAGGACCATTGTAATAGACACAAGACTCTCGATTCTAGAATACGAGAAAAATTTATCAACAAATAAACTTAGACTTAAATCGAGAGTCCCGTGACTATGCAGTCGGTTCCTGCGGGTTACATTGGTCCGTATGGGATGTTCGTGCCTCTTATGGGGTCGTTTAAGCCTAAGTCTAACTATTATTAAATTTTACATTTTCACCCATGACATTACGTGTTATACTATGTGTGGTTGTTTTACGTTTTTACCCTTTCACATCATGTTTTTAAGTCAAAGTCTAATAGTTTGTAAATTTTTATCGCGTTCTCAAATCGAGAATCTTATGACTACACAGTCAGATCCTGCGGGTTACATTGGTACCGTACGGGGTATTTGTGCCTCTGAGGGGGCCGTTATGTGGAGGTTTTACGTGTTCACCCCTTAACGACATGTTTTTAAGCCCAAGTCTAACTAATTAGAAATTTTCACCGCGTTATCAAACTGAGAGTCCCCTGACTACACGATCGATTCCTGCGAGTTTCTTTGGTCCCATGTGGGGTGTTTGTGCCTCTCGCGATATCATTTTGTGGTTATTTTAGGTTTTCACCCTTTGACGAAATTTTTTTAGCCTAAGTCTAACAGTTTGCAAATTTTTGTTGTATTCTCAAATTGAGAGTCCCTTGACGACACGATTGGTTCTTACGGGTAACATTGATCCCGTACGGGGTGTGTGTGCCACGTACGAGGCCGTTTGGTGGTTGTTTTACATTTTCACCCGGCGACGACATGTTTTTAAGCCTAAGTCTAACAGTTTGAAATTTTTTCATAATTTTTTCAAATAGGGAGTCTTGTGACTATGCGGTCGATTCCTATGGGTTACATTAATCCCACGCGGGGTGTTCGTACCTCTTATGGGATCATTGTGTGGCTATTTTACGGTTTCACCATTTGATATTATTTTTAAGACTAAGTCTAATAGTTTGTTAATTTTAATCGTGTTCTCAAATCGGGAGACTCGTGACTATATGATCGATTCTTACGGGTTACATTGGTCCCGTGCGAGGTATTCATGCCTTTTATGGGACCGTTTTGTGGATGTTTTAGGTTTTCACCCTTTGACAAAATATTTTTAAGCCTAAGTCTAACGGTTTGTAAATTTTTATCGTATTCTCAAATTGGGAGTCTAGTGATTATGCGACCAGTTCCTACGGGTTAAAATGGTCCAGTCCGGGGTGTTCGTACCTCTTATATGGACGTTTTATGGTTGTTTTATGTTTTCACCCTTTGATGTCATTTTTTAAGCCTAAGTCTAACAGTTTGTAAATTTTCATCGTGTTCTTAACCAGAGAGTTCCATGACTACGCAGTCAGGTCCTACGAGTCACATTAGTCCCATGCGGGGTGTTTGCGCCTCTTACTAGGCCGTTTTGTGGTTGTTTTATGTTTTCACACTTTGACGATATGTTTTTAATCCTAAGTCTAATAGTTTTTAAATTTTCGTCATGTTCTCAAATCGTGAGTCCCATGAATTCATGATCGGTTCCAATGATTTACTTTTGTCCCGTGGGGGGTTTTCGTGCCTCTTACGATGCAATTTTTTAGCTGTTTTAGGTTTTCACCATTTGACGGAATGTTTTTAAGCCTAAATACTATAGTTTACAAATTTTTGTCGTATTCTCAAACGGGGGGTCGCGTGACTATGCGGTCAGTTCCTACTGGTCATATTGGTTCTGTGCGGGGTGTTCGTACCTCTTATGGGGTCGTTTAGAGGCGGCTACATTTTCACTCTTTGAGGGCGTAAATTTTAGCCTAAGTCTAACTGTTTAAACTTTCATTATAATCTCAAACTGGGTGTTCTGTTACTACGCGGTCAGTTCTCACAGGTTACATTGGTCCCATTCAGGGAGTTCATACCTCTTACAGGGCCATTTTTTGGGATTTTTACGTTATAAACCTTTTACATCATGTTCTTAAGCCTAAGTCTAACAGTTTAAATTTTCATCATATTCTCAAATAGGGAGTCCCATGACTATACAGTCGGTTCCTGCGGGTTACATTAGTCCCGTGCAGAGTGTTCGTGCCTCTTGCGGGGACGTTTAGTTTTCACTCTTTGATAGCATGTTTTTAAGCCCAAGTATAATAGTTTGTAAATTTTCATCGTGTTTTCAAATCGGGAGTCCCGCTACTACACGGTTGGTTCCTTTGGGTTACATTGGTCTCGTGGGGGGTGTTCGTGCCTCTTACGGGGCCATTTTGTGATTGTTTTAAGTCTTCACCATTTGACACCACGTTTTCAAGCCGAAGTCTTAGAAATTGCAAATTTTTTATCATGTTCTCAAATGGGAGTCCTTGACTATGCGGTCGGTTCTTACAGGTGACATTTGACCCGTGTTACGTGTTCGTGCCTCTTACAGGGCCATTTTGTGGATGTTTTAAAATTTTCCCCTTTGACGGTGTTTTTAGGCCTTAGTCTAAAAGTTTGCAAATTTTTGTTGTGTTTTCAAATCGAGAGTCTTGTGACTATGCGGTCGGTTCTTACGAGTTACGTTGGTCCCATGCGGAGTGTTCGTGTCTCTTACAGGGATGCTTTGCTGTTATTTTAGGTTTTCACCCTTTGACATCATTTTATAAGCCTAAGTCTAACAGTTTGTAAATTTTCATCGTATTATCAAACTGAGAGTCCCGTGACCACGCAGTCAATTCTTGCGGATTACATTGGTCCCGTGCAGGGTGTTCATGCTTCTTATGGGGTTATTTTGTGTCTATTTCCTGTTTTCACCCATTAAAAGCATGTTTTTTTAGCCTAAGTCTAACAATTTGTAAATTTTCATTGTGTTCTCGAAACTAGAGTCCTGTGACTATCTGATCGGTTCTTATGAGTTACATTAGTCCCGTGTGGGGTGTTCGTGCCACTTATGTGGCTATTTTATGACTATTTTAGGTTTTCACCCTTTTACAAAATGTTTTTAACCTATGTCTAACAGTTTGCAAATTTTCATAGTGTTCTTAAACCGAGAGTCTGGTTATAACGCGATCGGTTCTTACGGGTTACATTGGTCCCGTGCATGGTGTTCGTGCCTCTTACAGGGCCGTTTTGTGTCTTTTTTACATTTTTACCGTTTGACTTCATGTGTTTAATCCTAAGTCTAACAATTTTTAAATTTTGGTCACGTTCTCAAACGGAGAGCCCCATGACTACGCAATCAGTTCATGCGAGTAACATTGGTCACGTGCGGGGTGTTCGTGCCTCTTATAGGGACGTTATGGGGTAGTTTTATGTGTTCACTCTTTGACAGCATGTTCTTAAGCCTAAGTCTAACAGTTTGTAAATTATTATCGTATTCTCAAACTGAGAGTCTCATGACTACGTGGTCAGTTCCTACGACTTACATGGGTCCCATGAAGGGTGTTTATTTCTCTTACGAGGCCGTTTAATGGTTGTTTTACGTTGTCGCTCTTTGACGGCATATTTTTAAGCCTAAGTCTAATAGTTTGTAAATTTTTATTGTATTCTCAAATCGGGAGTTTTATCACTATGCGGTTCATTCCTTTGGGTTACATTGGTCCCGTGAGGGGTGTTCTTGCCTCTTATAGGGTCATTTTGTTACTATTTTATGTTTTCAACCTTTGACGGCACATTTTTAATTTTGAGTCTAATAGTTTGTAAATTCTCATCATTTTTGCTAATCGGGAGTCCTGTGACTATGCGGTCAATTACTGCAGATTTTATTGGTCCAGTATGGGGTATTCGTGCCTCTTACGGGGCTGTTTTGTGTTTTTTTTACGTTTTTCCCCTTTGACGGTGTTTTAAGACAAACTCTAACTGTTTGCAAATTTTTTCCGTGTTCTAAAATCGAGACTCTCATGATTATGCGATCGGTTCTTGTGAGTTACATTGGTCCCGTGCGGGGTTTTTGTTTCCCTTGTGAAGCCGTTTTGTTTTGTTTTACGTTTCTCCCTTTGACATCATTTTTTAAGCCTAAGTCTAACAGTTTTAAAATTTTCATCGTGTTCTCAAATCGAGAGTTTCGTGACTATGCGGTCCATTCCTATGGGTTACATTGGTCGCGTGCGGTGTGTACGCGCCTCTTGCGGGGCCATTTTGTAGTTGTTTTACATTTTCACCCTTTGACGACATGTTCTTAATCCTTAGTCTAATAATTTGTAAGTTTTTATCGTCTTCTCAAATCAAGAGTCCTATGACTACATGATCGGTTCTTGAAGGTTACATCGATCCCGTACGGGGTGTTCGTGCCTCTTACGGGGACGTTTTGTGGCTATTTTACGTTTTCGCCATTTGACATCATTTTTTTAAGCCTAAGCCTAACTTGTCGTAAATTTTCATCGCAATCTAAAACTGAGAGTCCAGTGACTACGCAATCAGTTCCTGCGGGTTACATTGGTCCCGTATAGGTCTTCGTGACTCTTATGGGGCCATTTTGTGGCTGTTTTACGTTTTCACCTTTGAATGCATGATTTTAAGCCTAAGTCTAACAATTTGTAAATTTTTGTCGTGTTCTCAAACCTAGAGTCTTGTGACTAGTCGATTGGTTCTTACGAGTTACACTGGTCCCGTGTGGGGTGTTCGTGCCTCTTACGTGACCATTTAGTGGCTATTTTAGGCTGTCACCCTTTTGTGGAATGTTTTTTAGCCTAAGTCTAACAGTTTCACAATTTTCATCGTATTCTCAAATCGAGATTCTCGCGATAACGCGGTCAGTTCTTGCGGGTTACATTAGTCCTGTTCAGGGTTTTCATGGCTCTTACGGGGCCATTTTGTGGATGCTGTACATTTTCGCCCTTTAATGGCATGTTTTTAAGCCTAAGTTTAATAGTTTGAATTTTTTATCATGTTCTCAAATCGAGAGTCCTGTGACTTCGCGATCGGTTCTTGCGAATTACATTAGTCTCATGCGGGGTGTTCATGCCTCTTACGGGCTCGTTTTGTGGCTATTTTACATTTTCACCCTTTAACGGCATGTTTTTAAGCCTAAGTCTAACAATTTGTAATTTTTTATCGTACCCTCAAATCGAGAGTAAGCGGTCTGTTCTTGCAGGTTACATTGATCCCGTGCGGGATGTTGGTGCCTCTTATAGGGCCATTTTGTGGTTGTTCTACGTTTTCACCCTTTGACATTATGTTCTTAATCCTAAGTCTAACAGCTTGTAAACTTTTGCCGTGTTCTCAAATCGAGAGTCCCATGATTACGCAGTCAGTTCCTGCGGGTAACATTGGTCCCGTGCGGGGTGCTCGGGCCTATTATAGGACCATTATATAACAATTTTATGTTTTCACCCTTTGACGGCTTATTTTTAAGCCTAAGTGTCACAGTTTGCAAATTTTAATCTTAGTCTCAAACTGAGAGTCTTGTTACTACGCGATCGGTTCCTACGAGTTACATTGGTCCCGTACGGGGTGTTCGTGCCTCTTATGGAGCCGTTTAATGGTTGTTTCACATTTTTACTCTTTGATGAAAAGTTTTTAAGCCTAAGTTTAATAGTCTGTAAATTTTCATCGTATCCTCAAACCGAGAGTCCCGTGACTTTGCAATCCATTCCTACAGGTTACATTGGTCCCGTGAGGGTGTTTGTGCCTCTTACTGGGCCATTTTTGTGGTTGTTTAATATTTTCACCCTTTGATGATATGTTTCTAATCCTTAGTCTAATAATTTGTAATTTTTATCATATTTTCAAATCGGGAGTCCTGTGAGTTCTTGCAAGTTACATCGATCTTGTATGATGTGTTTGTGCCTCTTTTGGGGCCGTTTTATTGCTATTTTAAATTTTCACCCTTTCACATCATGTTTTTAATCGTAAGTCTAACGTTTTGTAAATTTTCGTCGTATTCTCAAACTGAGAGTGACGTGACTATGAGTCAGTTGCTGTGGGTTACATTGGTCCCATGCAGGGTGTTCGTGCCACTTATGGGGTCATTTTGTGGCTATTTTATGTTTTCACCTTAGAAGGCATATTTTTAAGCCTATGTCTAACGATTTGAAAATTTTTGCCGTGTTCTCGAAACTAGAGTCCGGTGACTATGCGATCGGTTCTTACGAGTTTCATTAGTCCCCTCGGGGTGTTCGTGCCTCTTACGTGGCCGTTTTGTGACTGTTTTAGGTTTTCACCCTTTAACGGAATATTTTTAAGTCCAAGTCTAATAGTTTGCAAATTATTACAGTGTTCTCAAAACGAGAGTCTTGTTACAATGTGACCAGTTCTTATGAGTTACAGTGGTCCTGTGCGAGGTGTTTGTGCCTCTTACGGGGCCATTTATAGTTGTTTTATATTTTCACCCTTTGACATCATGTTTTTACGCCTAAGTCTAACAGTTTGTAAAATTTTATCGTGTACATAAACCGAGAGTCCCATGATTATGCAGACTGTTCCTACGGGTAACATTGGTCCATGCGGGATGTTCGTGCCTCTTACTGGGCCGTTATGTGGCGGTTTTATGTGTTCACCCTTTGACGGCATATTTTTAAGCCTAAGTCTAATAGTTTTAAAATTTTCACTGTATTCTAAAACTGAGAGTCTCGTGACTGCGTGGTCGGTTCCTACGAGTTACGTTGGTCCCATGCAGGGTGTTCATGTCTCTTACGTGGCCGTTTAGTGGTTGATTTACAGTTTCACTCTTTGACGGCATATTTTTAAGCCTAAGTCTAATAGATTGCAAATTTTCATCATGTTCTCAAACCGAGAGTCCCATGACTATGCGGTTGGTTCCTTTGGATTACATTGGTCCCGTAAGGGGTGTTCGTGCCTCTTATAGGGCCATTTTGTGGTTGTTTTACTTTTTCTCCCTTTGACGGCACGTTTTTAAGTCCGAGTCTAACAGTTTTTAAATTTTCATCATTTTTTAAAATCGGGAGTCCTGTGACTATGCGGTCGGTTCCTGTTGATTTAATTGGTCCCGTGTGGGTTGTGCGTGCCTCTTACTAGGTTGTTTTGTGGTTGTTTTACGTTTTCCCCCTTTTATGGTATTTTTCAGACAAACTCTAACGGTTTACAAATTTTTGTCATGTTCTCAAATCGAGAGTCCCATGACTACGTGATTGGTTCTTACGAGTTACATTGGTCTCGTGCGGGGTTTTCGTTTCTCTTGCGGGGCCGTTTTGTTACCGTTTTAGGTTTTCACCCATACACACCGTTTTTTTAAGCCAATGTCTAACAGTTTGAAAATTTTCATCGTGTTCTCAAATCGAAAGTTCCATGACTATGCGGTCCATTCCTATAGGTGACATTGGTCGGGTGCGGGGTGTTCGTGCCTCTTATGGGGCCATTTTGTGATTGCTTTACGTTTTCACCATTTGACGATATGTTTTTAATCCTTAGTCTAACAGTTTGTAAATTTTTATCATATTCTTAAATCGAGAGTTCTATGATTACACAGTCGGTTCTTCCACGTGCTCTTACGGGTCCATTTTGTGGTTGTTTTTGGTTTTGCCTTTTGACAGCATGTTTTTAAACCTAAGTCTAACTATGCATAAATTTTCATCGTATTCTCAAAGTGATATTCCCATCACTATGCAGTAAGTTCCTATGGGTTACATTGGTCCTATGCAGGGTGTTCGTGCCTCTTATGGGTCTATTTTTTGGATGTTTTACATTTTCACCTTTGAAGGCATGTTTTTCAGCCTAAGTCTAACAATATGTAAATTATCATCGTGTTCTCGAACCTAGAGTCTTGTGACTACGCAATCGATTCTTACGAGTTACATTGGTCCCATGCGGGTTCTTCGTGTCTCTTAGTGCCTAACTCTAACAATTTAGAATTTTTCATCGTGTTCTTAAATTGAGGTTCTCGCAACGACGCGGTCGGTTCTTGCCAGTTACATTGGCCCAGTGCGGGGTGTTCGTGCCTTTTACGAAGCCATTTTGTGGTTGTTTTACATTTTCACCCTTCGACGGCATGTTTTTAAGCCAAAGTTTAACGTTTTGCAATTTTTTATCTTGTTCTCAAATCAAGAGTCCCGTAACTTCGTGATCGGTTCCTGCGAATTGCAGTTGTCTCGTGCAGGGTGTTCGCGCCTCTTACGGGCCCATTTTATGGCTATTTTATTTTTTCCCTTTTAATGGCATGTTTTTCAGCCTATGTCTAACAGTTTGTAATTTTTAATAATACTCTCAAACAGAGAGTCCCATGAGTATGCGGTTGATTCCTGTAGGTTACAATGGTCCCGTACAGGGTGTTCGTGCCGCTTAAAGGGCCGTTTTGTGGCTATTCTACATTTTCACCCTTTGACATCATGTTTGTAATCCTAAGTCTAACAGTATGTTAATTTTGTTGTGTTCTCAACCCGAGAGTCCCATGACTACACAGTCAGTTCCTACGGGTAACAGTGGTCCCATGTGGAAAAAATGGCCCTGTAAGAGGCACGGACACCCCGTACAGGATCGATGTAACCTGCAAGATCCGACCGAGTAGTCATAGGACTCCCGATTTAATAATGGGATAAAAATTTACAAACTGTTAGACTAAGGATTAAAAGCATGCAGTCAAATGGTGAAAACATAAAACAACCACAAAATGGTCCCTTAAGAGGAACGAACACCCCACATGAGACCAATGTAACCCGTAGGAAAGGACCGCATAGTCACGGAACTCTCGATTTGAGAAGAAAATTTACAAACTGTTAGACTTAGGCTGAAAAAATGATGTCAAAGGATGAAAACAAAAAACAACAACAAAACGACCCCACAAGAGAAACAAAAACCCCACACGGGACCAATGTAAATCGTAAGAACCGATCGTGTAGTCACGGGACTCTCGATTTGAGAACACGACAAAAATTTGCAAACCAATAGAGTTTGGCTTAAAAACACAGTCAAAAGGGGAAAATGTAAAACAACCACAAAACGGCCCCGTAAGAGGCAAGAAAACACCCCGTGTGGGACCAATGAAACCCACAGGAATCGATTGCATAGTCAGAGGACTCCCGATTTGCAAAAATGACGAGAATTTGCAAACTGTTAGAATCAGACTTAAAAACATGCCGTCAAAGGGTGAAAACATAAAACAACCACAAAAATACCGTATAATAGGCACGAACACCCATCACGGGACCAATGTAACCCAAAGGAACCAATCACGTAATCGTGGATCTCCCGGTTTGATAACACAACAAAAATTTATAAGCTATTGGACTTAGGCTTAAAAACATGCCGTCAAAGAGTGAACACGTAAAACAACCATTAAACGACCTCGTAAGAGACACAAACACCCTGCACTGGACCAATGAAACTCGTAGAATATGACCACGTAGTCACGGGACTCTCAGTTTGAGAATATGATGACAATTTGTAAACTGTTAGACTTAAGTTTAAAAACATGCTGTCAAAGGATGAGCACATAAAATCGCCTCATAATGGCCTCCTAAGAGGCAGGAACACCTCGTACGGGACTAATGTTACGCGCAGGAACTGACTGCGTAGTCATGGGACTCTCGATTTGAGAACATGACAAAAATTTACAAACTATTAGATTTAGGCTTAAAAACATGATGTCAAAGGGTGAAAACATAAAACAACCACAAAATGGCCCCGTAAGAGGTACGGACACCCCGCAAGGGATTAATGTAACCCGTAAGAACTAATCGCATTGTAACAAGACTCTCGATTTGAGAACATAATGAAAATTTGCAAACTGTTAGACATAGGCTTAAAAATATTTTGTAAAAGGGTGAAAACCTAAAACATGCACAAAACGGCCATATGAGAGGCACGAACACCCCAAACGGGACTAATGTGACTCATAATAATCGATCGCATAGTCACGGGACTCTAGTTTCGATAACATGCCAAAAATTTACAAATTGTTAGACCTGGGCTCAAAAACATTCCTTCAAAGAGTGAAAACGTGAAACAACCACAAAACAGCCCCAGAAGATGCACGAAAACCCTGCGCGGGACCAATTTAACCCGCAAGAACTCACTGCGTAGTCACGGGACTCTCAGTTTGAGAATACGATTCAAAGGGTGAAAACCTAAACTTAGGCTTATAAAAGGATGTCAAAGGGTGAAAACCTAAAATAGTTGGAAAATAGCCCCGTAAGATACATGAACCCCCCGCACGGGACCAACGTTACTCCTAAGAACCGATCGCATAGTCATAGGACTCTCGATTTGAAAACATGACAAAAATTTGCAAACTTTTAGACTAAGCCCTAAAAACACCGCCAAAGGGGGAAAACGTAGAAAAACCATAAAACGGCCCTGTAAGAGGCATGAACACATAGCACGGGTCAAATGTCACCCGTAAGAACTGGCCATATAGTAACGGGACTCCCATTTTGAGAACATGATAAATTTTTTTGCAAACTGTTAGACTTCGGCCTGAAAACGTGATGTTAAAGGGTGAAAACTTAAAACAACCACAAAATGGCCTCGTAAGAGGCACGAACACTCCGCACAAGACCAAAGTAACCCAAAGGAACCAACCTTGTAGTTGCGGGACTCCCGATTTGAGAACATGACAAAAATTTGCAAACTATTAGACTTAGGCTTAAAAACAAGCTATCAAAGAGTGAAAACATAAAAAAGCCACTAAACATCCCTGTAAGAGGCACGAACACCCTGCACGGGACCAATATAACCTGTAGGAACCGACTGGGCAGTCCCGGGACTCCCAATTTAAGAAAACGATGAAAATTTAAACTGTTAGACTTAGGCTTAGAAACATGACATCGAAGGGAAAATGGAAAACTGCCACATAATGGTCCCATAAAAGGCATGGACACCCCTCATGGGATCAAAGTAACCCTTGAGAACCGACTGTGTAGTCACAGGACACCTAGTTTGAGAGTACGATGAAAATTTAAATTGTTAGACTTAGGCTAAAAATTATGTCGTCAAAGAGTATAAATGTAAAACCGTCTCTAAATGGCCCCATAAGAGGTACGAATACCTCGCACGGGACCAATGTGACCTGTAGATACTGAGCGCATCGTCACGGGACTCCCAAATTGATAATACGATGAAATTTGCAAACAGTAGGACTTCGGCTTAAAAACATTCCGTCAAAGGGTGAAAACCGAAAATAGCCACAAAACGTCATCGTAAGAGGCAGGAACACTCGCACGGGACAAAAGTAAATCGTTGGAACCGATCGCGTAGTCACGGGACTCACAGTTTGAGAACATGAAAAAAAATTACAAACTATTACACTAAGGATTAAAAATATGTTGTCAAAGGGTGAAAACATAAAACAACCACAAAACAACCCAGTAAGAGGGACGAACACTCCCATGGGACTAATGTGACTCGTAGGAACTGCTTGCGTAGTCACAGAGCTCTCTGTTTGAGAACACGATGAAAATTTACAAACTATTAGACTTAGGCTTAAGAAATGATGTCAAAGGGTGAAAACATAAAACAACTATAAAACGGCCCTGTAAGAGGTACGAACACCCCGTACAGGACTATTTTAACTCGTAGGAACTGGTCGCGTAGTCAGTAGACTCACGATTTGAGAATATGATGAAAATTTACAAACTGTTAGACTTAGGCATAAAAACATGCTGTCAAAGGGTGAAAACGTAAAACAACCACAAAATGGTCTCACAAAAGGCACGAGTACCTCGCACGGGATCAATGTAACCCATAAGAATTAATAGCATAGTCATGAGACTCCCGATTTCAGAACATGATGAAAACTACCAAACTATTAGACTTAGGATTAAAAACACCGTCAAATGGTGAAAACATAAAATAACCACACAACCGTCCCGTAAGAGGTACGAACACCCCACACGGGATTAATGTAACCCACATGAATCGACCGCATAGTCACGAGACTCCCGATTTGAAAAAATGATGAAATTTTTTCAAACTGTTAGACTTAGGCTTAAAAACATGTTTTCGAAGGATGAAAATGTAAAACAACCACTAAACGGCCCCGTACGAGGCACGAACACCCCACACGGGATCAATGTTACCCATAGGAACCAACCGCTTAGTCACGGAACTCCCAGTTTGGGAATACGACAAAAAATTGCAAAATATTAGACTTAGGCTTAAAAACATTCCGTCAAAAGATGAAAACCTAAAACAATCACAAAATGACATCGTGAGAGGCACGAACACCCCGCACGGGACCAAAGTAACTCGCAGGAACTGATCGTGTAGTCAGGGGACTCTCAGTTTGAGAACACGATGAAAATTTATAAATAGTTTGACTTAGGCTTAAAAACTTGCCGTTAAGGGGTGAAAACATAAAATCGCCATATAACGGCCCCATCAGAGGCACGGACACCCCGCACGGGACCAATGTAACCCATAGGAACTGACTGCATAGTCATGGGACTCTCGATTTGAGAACACGACAAAAATTTACAAACTGTTAAACTCAGGCTTAAAAACAAGATATCAAAGGGTGAAAACGTAAAACAACGACACATAATGCAACACGTAATGTCAAAGGGTGAAAATGTTAAAATTAATAACTGTTAGACTTAGGCTTAAAACGGCTCCATAAGAGGCACGAACATCCCGTACGAACCAACGTAACTCGCAGAAACCGACCGCATAGTCACGGGACTCTCAATTTAAGAAGATGACAAAAATTTACAAATTGTTCAACTTAGGCTTAAAACCATGCCGTCAAAGAGTGAAAACATAAAATAGCCACAAAATCATCCCATAAGAGGCAAGAACACTCCGCACGAGACTAATGTAATTCACAAGATCCGATTGCGTAGTCACGGGACTCTCAGTTTAGGAACACGACAAAAAATTTCAGATTATTAAACTTAGGCTTAAAAACATGCCGCCAAAGGATGAAAATGTTAAACAACCATAAAATGGCCCCGTACAAGGCACGAACACCCCGTGCACGAAAAATCAAATCCGTAGGAAGCAACCGTGTTGTCATGAGACTCTAGGTTTGAGAAAACGATGAAAAATTGCAAAATGATAGACTTAGGCTTAAAAAAATTCCGTAAAAGGATGAAAACCTAATACAACCACAAAAATGGCCCCGTGAGAGGCACGAACACCCCTCACGGGACCAATGTAACTCATAAGAGCCGATCGCATAGTCATGAGACTCCCGGTTTTAGAACACGATAAAAATTTACAAGTTGTTAGACTTAGGCTTAAAATATGTTGTTTAAGGGTGAAAACGTAAAACTGCGACAAAACATCCATATAAATGCATGAACACCCTACACGGGACCAATGTAACCTGTAAGAACCAACCACATAGCCACAGGATTCCTGGTTTGAGAATACAATAAAAATTTACAAACTGTTAGACTTAGGCTTAAACGTATGTCGTTGTCGAAGGGTGAAAACGTAAAACAATAACTAAATGTCCCCACACGAGGCACAAACACCCCGCACGGGATCAATGTTACCCGTAGGAACCAATCGCTTAGTCACGGGACTCACAGTTTGAGATGACGATAAAAACTTGCAAACTGTTAGACTAAGGCTTAAAAACATTCCGTCAAAGGGTGAAAACCTAAAATAACCACAAAACGACATCGTGAGAGGCACGAACACCCCGCACGGGGCCAAAGTAACTCGCAGGAACCGATCGTGTAGTCATAGGACTCTCAGTTTGAGAACGCAATGAAATTTTATAAACATGCCGTTAAGGGGTGAAAACGTAAAACCTCCACATAACGTCCCCGTAAGAGGCACGAGCACCCACACAGGACCAATGTAACCCACAGGAACTGACTGTGAAGTCATGGGACTCTCGATTTGATAACATGTAATGTTAAAGGGTCAAAATGTTAAATTTATTAAGTGTTAGACTTAGGATTAAAACGGCCCCGTAAGAGGCACGAACATCCCGTACGGGCCAATGTAACCCGCAGGAACTGATCGCATAGTCATGGGACTCTCAATTAAAGAAGACGACAAAAATTTACAAATTGTTCAGCTTAGGCTTAAAACCATGCCGTCAAAAGTGAAAACGTAAAATAGCCATAAAACCGTCCCATAAGAGGCAGGAACACTCCGCACGCGACCAATGTAATCCGCAAGATTCGATAGCGTAGTCACGGGATTATCAGTTTATGAACACATCAAAAAATTTTAGACTATTAAACTTAGGCTTAAAAACATGTCGCTAAAGGGTGAAAATGTTAAACAACCATAAAATGGCCCTTTACAGGGCACAAACACCTCGTATGGGACAAATGTAGTTCGTAGGAAGCAACCGCATTATCATGACACTCTCGGTTTGAGTACACGATGAAAATTTGTAAATTGTTAGACTTAGGCTTAAAAACATTTCGTAAAAGGATGAAAACCTAAAACAATCACAAAAATGGCCCCGTGAGAGGCACGAATACCCCTCGCGGGACTAATGTAACTCGTAAGAGTTAATCGTGAAGTCACAGGACTCTAGGTTCGAGAACACGATGCAAATTTACAAGTTGTTAGACTTAGGCTTAAAAACATGCCGTTAAAGGGTGAAAATGTAAAACTGTCACAAAATGGCCCCATAAAGGCACGAATACCCTGCACGGGACTAATGTAAACCATAGGAACCAAATACATAGTCACAGGACTCCTGATTTGAGAATACGATAAAAATTTTCAAACTATTTGACTTAGGCTTAAAAATATGTCGTCAAAGGGGAAAAATGTAAAACAGCCACAAAATGGCCCATAAGAGGCACGAACACCCCACACGGGACCAATGAAACCCCTAAGAACGAATCACATAGTCACGGGACTCCCAGTTTGAGAACACGACAAAAATTTGCAAACTATTAGACTTCGACTTAAAAATAAGCATCAAACAATGAAAATGTAAAACAACGACAAAATGGCCCATTAAGAGGCCCAAACACCCCGCATGAGATCAATGTAACCCGTAGAAATCGACTAAGTAGTCACGGGAATATCGGTTTGAGAACACAACGAAAATTTGCAAACTAGTAGACTTAGACTTAAAACATTCCGTCAAAGGGTAAAAACCTAAAATAATAAGAAAACGACACTGTAAGAGGCATGAGCAGCGCGCACGGGACCAATGTAACCCACATGAATTGACTGCATGGCCATGGGACTCTAGGATTCAGAACACAAACAAAATTTCCAAATTAGTACTTTTGGGCTAAAAAACATGATATCAAAGGGTGAAAACGTAGTACAACCACAAAATGGCCCCGTAAGAGGCACGAACACCTTGCACGGGACCAATGTAACCTGCAGGAACCGATCGTATAGTCACAGGACTCCCAATTTGAGAACACGATAAAAATTTACAAACTGTTAGACTAAGGATTAAAAACATGCAGTTAAAGGGTTAAAACGTAAAAAAGCCACAAAATGGTCCCGTGAGTGGCACGAACACCCAGCATGGGACCAATGTAACTCATAGGAAGTGACTACGTAATCACGAAACTCTTAATTTGAGAACATGATGAAAATTTACAAATTGTTAGATTTAGGCTTAAAAATCAATGTCAAAGGGTGAACACGTAATACAACTACAAAATGACCTTGTAAGAGATACGAAAACCCTGCACAGGACCATTGTAACCCGCAGGTACTGACCGCGTAGTCATAAGACTCTCGGTTTTAGAATACGACAAAAAATTACACAAAGTTAGGCTTAAGCTTTAAAACATGTCGTCAAATGGTAAAAATATAAAACAACCACATTATTATCCCAAAAGAGCCACGAATACCCCACACTAGACCAATGTAACTCGCAAGAACCAACTACATAGTCACGAGACTCTCGATTTGAGAGCACGATGAAAATTCACAAACTATTAAACTTAGGCTTAAAAACACCATAAAAGGTTGAAAACGTAAAACAGCCATAAAACAGTCTCGTAAGAGGCACGAACGTCCCGCCCGGGACCAATGTGACCCGTAAGAACCGACTGCTTAGTTACAAGACTCCTTCTGATTTGAAAAAATGATGAAAATTTTCAAACTGTTAGACATAGACTTAAGAACATGCTGTCAAAAGGGTGAAAATTTAAAGAATCCACAAAATGGCCCAATAAGAGGCACGAATACCCCGCACGGGACCAATGTAACCCAAAGGAACCAACCACGTAGTCAATGAACTCTAGATTTGAGAACACGAGGAAAATTTACAAACTATTAGACTTAGGTTTAAAAACATGCCATCAAAGAGTGAAAACGTAAAATAACCACTAAACGGCCCCGTTGGAGGCATGAACACCCCGCATGGGACTAATGTAACCCTTAGGAATCGAGTACGTAGTCATGGGACCCTCAGCTTGAGAATACAATAAAAATTTTCAAACTGTGAGACTTAGGCTTAAAAACATATCATCAAAGGGTCCCGTAAGAGGAACGAACACCCCGTATGGGACCAATGTTACTCGGAGGAACTGACTGCGTAGTCATGGGACGCTCAACGTGAGAACACAATAAAAACTTACAAACTGTTCGGCTTAGGATTAAAAACATGATGTCAAAAGGTGAAAACATAAAATTACCATAAAACGGCCCCGTAATAGGCACAGACACCCCGCACGGGACCAATGTAATCCGTAGGAACCAACTGGGTACTCACGGGACTCTCCCGTTTGAGAATATGATAAAAATTTACAAAGTGTTAGACTTAGGCTTAAAAACGTGATGTTAAAGGGTAAAAATATAAAACGGTACCGTAAGAGGTATGAACACCTCGCATGGAACCAATATAACATGCAAGAACCGGTCGTGTAGTCACAGGACTCTCGATTTGAGAATACGATGAAAATTTACAAATTGTTAGACTTATGCATAAAACTTGCATCAAACGGAGAAAGTGTAAAAGACACATAAAATGGCCCCATAAGAGGCACGGACACCCCGCACGGGATCAATGTAACCCATAGGAACTGACCACGTAGTCACGAGAATCTCGGTTTGAGAACACGAAATTTTTTTACAAACTATTAGAGTTAGCCTTAAAAAATTCTATCAAAGGGTGAAAACCTAAAATAGCAACAAAACGGCACTGCAAGAGACACTAGCACCCTGCACGGGACGAATGTAACATGCAGAAATAGACTGCATAAGTTTAATAGTTTGTAAAAAAATTTAAAAAGATGATGGGACTCTCGATTTCATGGGACTCTCGTAGTCATGGGACTCTCGATTTCAAAACACAACCAAAATTTTCAAATTATTAGACTTGGGCTTAAAAAGATGATATCAAAGGGGGAAATTGTAAAATAGACACAAAATGGCCCTGTAAGAGGCATTAACCGACCGCAGTTAATTTTTGCATGTAACCTGCAAGAACCGACCGCGTAGTCAAAGGACTCTCAATTTGAGAATACTATAAAAATTTACAAACTGCTAGATTAAGGAATTAAACATGCTGTCAAAGGGTGAAAACATAAAAAAGCCACAAAATGACCTCGTAAGAGAAACGAACACCCCACATAGGACCATTGAAATTGCAAGAACTGTCTGCGTAGTCACAACACCCCCTGTTCTTGAATACGAGAAAATATACCAACAGTAAGACTTACGCTTAAGAACATGCCATCGAAGGGTGAAAATGTAAAATAGCCACAATACGACCCCAAAATTGGTACGAATACCCCATAGGGACCAGTGTAAGCCATAAGAACTGACTACATAGTCACGAGACTCCCGGTTTGAGAACAAGATGAAAATTTACAAACTATTAGACTGAATTAAAAACACGGCAAAAGGGTGAAAATGTAAAACAACCACAAAATAGCCCTGTAAGAGGCATGAACACCCCGCACGGGACCAATGAAATCCGCAGGAACCGACTGTATAGTCACAGGACTCTCGATTTGAAAAAACGACGACAATTTGCAAACTATTAGTCATAGACTTAAAAACTTGGCATCAATGGGTAAAAACGAAAAGTAGCCACAAAATGGCCCTGTAATAGGCACTCACACCCCGCAAGGGATCAATGTAACCCAAAGGAACCAACCGCATAGTCACGAGACTCTCGATTTAAGAATACAACAAAAAATTGCAAACCATTAGACATAGGCTTAAAAACATTCCGTCAAAGAGTGAAAACGTAACACAAACACTAAATGGCCCCATAAGAGGCACGAACACCTCGCACGAGACCAGTGTAATTTGTAAGAACCGATAATGTAGTCACGAAAATCTCGATTTGAGAACACGATGAAAAATTTCAAACGGTTAGACTTAGGCTTAAAAACATCCCGTAAAAGGGTGAAAACCTAAAATAGCCACGAAACGATCATGTAAGAGGCCCGAACACCCCGCACGGGACCAATATAACTTGTAAGAACCGCTCGCGTAGTCACAGAACTCTTGGTTCGAGAACACGACAAAAATTTACAAATTGTTAGACTTAGGCTTAAAAACATGCCTTCAAAGGCGAAAACGTAAAACAACCACAAAGTGTCCACATAAGAGGCATGAATAACCTGCACAGGACCAATGTAATCCCCGGGAACTGACTGTGTAACCACGGGACAATCAGTTTGAGAATGCGATGAAAATTTATGAACTGTTGGACTTAGGCTTAAAAACATGTTGTCAAATGGTGAAAACAAAAAAGTCACAAAACCACCTCGTAAGAGGCACGAACACCCCATACGGGATTGATTTAACCTACAAGAATTGATCGTGTCTCACAAGACTCCCGGTTCGAGAATACGATAAAAATTTACAAACTGTTAGATTGAGGATTAAAAATATGCCGTCAAATGGTGAAAACGTAAAACAACCACAAAATGGACCCGTAAGAGGCACGAACACCTCGCACGCGACAAATGTAACCTGTAGGAATGGACCGCGTAGTCGCAGAACTCTCAGTTTGAGAACACGATAAAAATTTACAAGATGTTAGACTTAGACATAAAAAATGATGTCAAAGGGTGAAAACCTAAAACAGTAACAAGACGACCCCGAAATAGAAACGAAAATGCCAAACGGGACCAATGTAACTTGTAAGAGCCGATCGCATAGTGACGGGACTCTCGATTTAAGAGCACGACAAAACTTTGCAAAATGTAAGACTTTGGCTTAAAAACACCATCAAAGGGGAAAAACATAAAACAACCACAAAATGGCCCCATAAGAGGCACGAACACCCCACATGGGACAACGAAACTCGCAGGAACTGGCCGTAAAGTCAAAGGACTCCCAATTTCAAAGAACAATGAAAATTTGCAAAGTGTTAGACTCAAACTTAAAAACGTGCCGTCAAAGAATAAAAACGTGAAATAGTCACAAAATCTCCCTATAAGAGGCATGAACACCTCTCTTAGGACCAATGTAACCCAAAAGAACCAACCGCGTAGTCACGGGACTCCCGGTCTAAGAACATGATGAAAATTTACAAATTATTAGACTTATGCTTAAAAACATACCGTCAAAGAGTGAAAATTAAAACAACAACTAAATGGCCCCGTAAGAGACATGAACACCCCACACGGACCAATGTAACTCGTAGGAACCGACCGCGTAATCATGGGACTCTCGGTTTTAGAATATGATTAAAATTAACGAACTATTAGACTTAGGCTTAAAAAACACCGTCAAAGGGTGAAAACGTAAAATAGCCACACAACGGTCCCGTAAGAGGTACGAATACCCCGTACGGGATCAATGTAATCCACAAGAACTGAACGCATAGTCACAAGACTTCCAGTTTGAAAAAATGATGAAATTTTTTCAAATTGTTAGACTTAGGATTAAAAATATGCCGTTGAAGGGTGAAAATGTAAAACAGCCACAAAAAGACCCTGTAAGAGGCACAAACATCTCGTACGAGATCAATGTTACCTGTAGGAACCGATCGCGTAGTCACGGGACTCCCAGTTTGAGAATACGACAAAAATTTACAAACTATTAGAGTTAGGCTGAAAAACATTCCGTTAAAGGGTGAAAACCTAAACCAATCACAAAACGACATCGTGAGAGGCATGCACACCCCGCACGAGACCAAAGTAACCCACATGAACCGATCGTGTAGTCAAGGGACTCTCAATTTGAGAACATGATGACAATTACTAAATAATTAGATTCAGGCTTAAAAACATATCGTCAAAGGGTGAAAACGTCAAACAGACACATAACGGCCCCCTCGGAGGCACGAACATCCCGTACGGGACCAATATAACACGCAGGGACTGACTACATAGTCATGGGACTCTCGGTTTGAGAACACGTTAAAAATTTAATAATTGTTAGTCTTAGGCTTAAAATATGATGTCAAAGGGTGAAAACGTAAAACAACCACACATAATGTAACACGTAATGTCAAAGGGTAAAAACGTAAAATTTAATTATTATTAGACTTGGGGCTTAAAATTCCACGATAAGAGGCACGAACATCCCGCACGGGACAAATGTAACCTGCAGGAACCGACCACGTTGTCACGGAACTCTTGGTTGGAGAATACGACAAAAAATTTCAAATTGTTAGACTTAGGCTTAAAAATATGCCATCAAAGGGTGAAAACGTAAAATAGTCACAAAATCTCACCGTAAGAGGCACGAAAACTTAACACGAGACCAATGTAATCCACAAGATCCGTTCGCGTAGTCACGGGACTCCCGATTTGAGAACACAACAAAAATTTTCAAACTATTAAACTTAGGCTTAAAAACATGCCGCCATAGGGTGAGAATATTAAACAACCACAAAATGGCCCCGTACGAGGTACGAGCACCCCACACGGGACCAATGTAATCTGTAGGAACTGGTCGCATTGTCACGACCTTCTCGGTTTGAGAACACGATGGAAATTTGCAAATTGTTAGACTTAGGCTTAAAAACATTCCATAAAATGATGAAAACCTAAAACAACCACAAAATGGCCCCGTAAGAGGCATGAAGGCCCTGTACGGGACCAATGTAACTCATAAGAACCGATCGCATAGCCACATGACTCGAGGTTTGAGAACACGATGAAAATTTACAAGTTGTTAGACTTAGGCTTACAAACATGCCGTCAAAGGTTGAAACCATAAACTGCCACATTACAGCCCCATAAAAGGCATGAACACTTTGTACGTGACCGATGTAACTCGTAGAAACCGATCGCATAGTCACAGGACTCTCGATTTGAGAATACGATGAAAATTTATGAACTGTTAGACTTAGGATTAAAAATATGTAGCCAAAGGGGGGAAACGTAAAACAACTACAAAACGGCCCCGTAAGAGGCACAAACACCCCGCACGAGACCAATGTAACCCGCAAGAACCAACCGCATAGTCACGGGGCTCCTAATTTTAGAGCACGATAAAATTTGGAAACTGTTAGACTTCGGCTTAAAAACATGCATCAAAGAGTGAAAATGTAAAACAACCACAAAATGGCCCAGTATGAGGCACATATACCCCTCATATGATCAATGTAACCCATAGGACCCGACCGCGTATTCATGAGAACAGGATAAAAATTTGCAAACTATTAGACTTAGCCCTTAAAAATTCCATCAAAGGGTGAAAACCTAAAACAGTAACAAAACGAGACCATAAAAGGCAAGAGCACCCTGCACAGCACAAATGTAACCCACGGGAACTAACTGCGTAGTCACAGGACTCTCAATCTCAGCTGATGATCAAAATTTACAAATTATTAGACTTGGGCTTAAGAACATGATACTAAAGGGTGAAAACGTAAAATAGCCTCAAAACGGCCCCGTAAGAGGCACGAACACCCTGCACGGGAATAATGTAACCTGCGGGAACTGACCACGTAGTCACAAGACTCCCAATTTGAGAATACGATGAAAATTTACAAAGTTTTAGACTAAGGATTAAAAATATGTCGTCAGAGGGTGAAAATGTAAAAAATAACAAAACAGCCCCGTAAGAGGCACGAACACCCCGTAGGGGATCAATGTAACTCATAGGAACTAACTGCGTACTCATGAAACTCTTGATTTGAGAATACGATGAAAATTGATAAACTGTTTGACTTAGGCTTAAAAATAATCTCAAAGGGGGAAAACATAAAACTACCACAAAACGGCCTCGTACGAGATACGAACACCCCTCATAGGACTATTGTCACACGCAGGAACTGACCGTGTAGTCACATAATTCCCGGTTCTAGAATACGACAAAAATTTACACACAGTTATACCTAGGCTTTAAAACATGTCGTCAAAGGGTGAAAACGTAATACAACCATAATACGGCCCCAAAAGACGCACAAATACCCCACACGGGACCCATGTAACCCGCAAGCACTGACTGCATAGTCACGAGACTCCCAGTTTGAGAGCACGATGAAAATTAACAAACTATTAGACATAGGCTTGAAAACACCTTCAGAGGGTGAAAACGTAAAATAGCCACAAAATCGCCCTGTAGGAGGCATGAACACTCTGCATGAGACCAATGTAATTCGCAAGATCCAATCGCGTAGGCACGGGACTCACGATTTGAGAACACAATAAATATTTTCAAACTATTAAACTTAGGCTTAAAAACATGTCGCCAAAGGGTGAAAATGTTAAAAAAACAAAATGGCCTCGTATGAGGCACAAACACCTCGCACGGGACCAATGTAATCCGTAGGAACCGATCGCTTTATCATGAGGCTCTCGATTTGAGAACACGGTCACAATTCGCAAACTGTTAGACTAGGCTTAAAAACATTCCGTAAAAGGATGAAAACCTAGAAAAACCAAAAAAATAGTCCCGTAAGAGGCACGAACACCCCGCACTGGACGAATGTAACTAGTAAGAACCGATCGCGTAGTCATAGGACTCTAGGTTCGAGAACACGATGAAAATTTATAAGTTGTTAGACTTAGGCTTAAAAACATGTTGTCAAAGGGTGAAAATATAAAAAAGCCATAAAATGGCCCCAGAAGAGGCACGAACACCCTACACAGGACCAATGTAACTCGCAGGAACTGACCACTTAGTCACAGGACTCCCGGTTTGAGAATATGATGAAAATTTACAAACTGATAGATTTAGGAATAAAAACATGATGTCAAAGGGGGGAAACGTAAAGCAACCATAAAACGGCCCCGTAAGAGGTACAAACACTCTGCACGGGATCAATGTAACTCGTAGAAATTGACTGCATAGTCACAAAACTTTCAGTTTGAGAACACAACAAAAATTTACAAACTGTTAGACTTAGCCTTAAAAAATAATGTCAAAGGGACAAAAAGTAAAGCAACCACAAAACGGCCTCGTAAGAGATACGAACATCTCTCATTGGACCATTGTAACCCGCAAAAACTGACCGCATAGTCACCCGACTCCCTGTTCTAGAATACGACAAAAATTTACACAAAGTTATACTTAGGCTTTAAAACATGTCGTCAATTGATGAAAACGTAAAACAACCTCATTACGGCCCCAAAAGAAGCCCGAATACCCCCACACGGGACCAATGTAACCCGCAAGAACCGACTGCACAGTCACGATTCTCCCGGTTTGAGAGCACGATGAAAATTAACAAACTATTATACTTAAGCTTAAAAACACCGTCGGAGGGTGAAAACATAAAACAACCAAAAAATAGCCCCGTAAGATGCACATACACCTTACACATGACCAATATAACCCATAGGAACTGATCGCATATTCACAAGACTCCCGATTTGAAAAATGATGAAAATTTTCAAACTGTTAGACATAGACTTAAAAACGTGCCGTCAAAGGGTGAAAACGTAAAACAATTACAAAATGGCCCTCTAAGAGGCACGAACACCCCGCACGGGACCAATGTAACCCAAAGGAACTAATTTCATAGTCACGGGACACCCCATTTGAGAACAAGACGAAAATTTTCAAAGTATTAGACTTAGACTTAAAAATATACCGTCAAAGAGTGAAAACGTCAAACAACCACTAAACGGCCCCGTAAGAGGCACGAACACCCTGCATGAGACCAATGTAACCCATAGCAACCGATCGCAGAGTCGCGGGACTCTCAATTTTAGAATACGATTAAAATTTACAAATTGTAAGATTTTGGCTTAAAAACATGTCGTCAGAGGGTGAAAATATAAAACCGCGACATAACAGTTCCGTAAGAGAAACGAACACCCGGCACGGGGTGAACGTACCCCACAAGAACTGATCGCATACCCACGGAACGCTCGATTTGAGAATATGATAAAAATTTACAAATTGTTAGACTTAGGCATAAAAACATGTCATTGAAGGGTGAAAATATAAAATAACCACAAAATGGGCCTGTAAAATGCACAAACACCCCGAACAACACCAATGTAATTCCCAAGAACCGATCGCGTAGTCACAGGACTATCGGTTTAAGAGCATGAATTTTTTTTAAACTGTTAAACTTAGGCTTAAAAATATGCCATCAAAGGGTGAAAATATAAAACAACCACAAAATGGTCCCGTAAGAGGCACGAACACCCCGCACGAGATCAATGTAACCCACAAGAACTAACTGCATAGTCACAAGACTCCCGGTTTGAGAACACGATAAATATTTTCAAACTCTTAGACTTAGGCTTAAAAACTTTCCGTAAAAGGGTGAATACCTAAAAAAACCACAAAACAGCCAAGTAAGAGGCATGAACACCCCGCACGGGACCATTGTAACTCTTAAGAACCAATCACATAGTCACAGGACTCGAAGCTGATAAACAAGAAGAAAATTTACAAATTGTTAGACTTATACTTAAAAACATGCCTTCAAAGGGTGAAAACGTAAAACAACCACAAAATGGCCCCATAAGAGGCACAAACACCCTGTACGGGAGCAACGTAACCAGCAGGAATTGACTGCGAAGTTGTGGGACTCTCAGTTTGAGAATACGGTAAAGATTTATGAACTGTAAGACTTAGGATTAAAAACATGATGTCAAAGGGTGAAAATGTAAAGCAGCCACAAAATGACATCTTAAGAGGCACGAACAGCCCGCACGGGACCGATGTAACCAATAAGAACCGACCGTGTAGTCACAGGAGTTTCGATTTGAGAATACGATGAAATTTACAAATTGTTAGACTAAGGATTAAAAACATGCCGTTAAGAGTGAAAACATAATACAACCATAAAATGGTCACGTAAGAGGCACGAACACCCCAGATGCGAGCAATGTAACCCATAAAAACTGACTACATTGTAGCAAAACTCTCGGTTTAAGAACACGATGAAAATTTACAGACTATTAGACCTGGGCTTAGAAAATGATGTCGAAGGGTGAAAAACTAAAACAGAAATAAAATGGCCCTGTAAGAGAAACGAACACCATGCACAGGACTATTGTAACTCGTAAGAACTGATCGCATAGTCAGGGGACTCTCGATTTGAGAACACAACAAAAAGTTGCAAACTGTTAGTCTTCTGCTTAAAAGCACCGTCAAAGGTGGAAAACATAAAGCAACCACAAAAAGGCCCCGTAAAAGGTACGAACGCCTTACAGGGGACCAATGTAACTCGCAGGAACCGACCACATAGTCACAGAACTGTCGATTTGAAAAGATGACAAAAATTTGCAAACTATTAGACTTTGACTTAAAAAAATTCCGTCAAAGGGTGAGAATATAAAACAACCGCATAATGGTCCTATAAGAGGAACGAACACCCCTCACGGAACCAACCGCGTAGTCCCAGGACTCCCAGTTTGTGAACACGACAAAATTTACAAACTATTAGGCTTAGGCTTAAAAATATGTCATCGAAGAGTGAAAACGTAAAACAACTACTAAACGGACCCGTAAGAGGCACGGATACCCCGCACGGGACCAATATAACCCATAGGAACTAACCGCACAGTCACGGGACTCTCAGTCTGAAAATACGATGAAAATTTGCAAACTGTTAGACTTAAACTTAAAAACATACCGTTAAAGGGTAAACACATAAGATTGCCACATAACGGCCCCGTAAGAGGCACGAATACCCTGCACGGGACCAATGTTACCTGCAGGAACTGACTGCGTAGTCGTGAAACTCTTGGTTTGAGAACACGACACAAATTTACAAACTGTTAGACTTAGATGTCAAATGGTGAAAATGTAAAATAACCACAAAATGGTCCCATAAGAGGCATGAAAACCCCGTACAGGGCCAATGTAACCAATAAGAAATGACCGTGCACTTGTGGGGCCCTCATTTGAGAATATGACAAAAATTTACAAACTGTTAGACTTACGCTTAAAAATATGCCATCAAATGGTGAAAACATAAAATAGCCACAAAACGGTCTTGTAAGAGGCACGAACAGTCCAGACGAGGCTAATGTAATCTACAAGAATCGATCGTTTTGAGAACACAACCAAAATTTTCAAACTGTTAAACTTAGGCTTAAAAACATGCCGTCAAAGGGTGAACATGTTAAACAACCACAAAATGGCCCTGCAAGAGGCACAAACGTCCTACATGGGACCAATGTAACCCGCAAGAACCGATTGCATTGTAACGAGACTCTCGTAAGAACTGATCATGTAGTCATAGGACTCTAGTTTCAGGAACACGATAAAAATTTACAAATTGTTAGACTTAGGCTTAAAGACATGCCTTCAAAGGGTGATAACGTAAAACAACCACAAAACGGCCCCATAAGAGGCACGAACACCCTCCGCAAGACCAATGTAACCCCCAGGAATTGACTACGTTGTAAGGACATATTTTTAAAAGTTCGTTATCAATTTATTATGTCATATACCGCTACACCGTCAAAGAGATTTCAAGAACATTCAAGCATCAAAGACGGATCTGAATATCAAGTTCTTCATCAAAAAGACTCGGTGAAGTTTACTTTGGTAAGGTTTTATTTTTATAGATTCTGTACTTTTAGGACTTCAAATAATATTGATTATGGATATAGGACAACAGACATTTCGTTTCCATTTTTAGTCCCTATTTTCAAATTAAAGGGACATGTGGCATGTTGTGATTGGTTGATGTCTATGAATATGGGTCCGCGCTAGCGGCTTTAATAAAAAATAGGGACTAAAACTATAAATAAAATGTTTGTAGTTCTATTTCCAAAATAAATATTACAATTGGTCCTAAATTTACAAAGCCCCTTATTTTTAATACCTTAACTTTACACTTAGAGCTTTTGGGATATTTTTATAAAATATTTTATAGACGTTGGAGCCGATTTTTTCATCAAAATTTGAGAATGAGTATTTTTTCTAAGTATTGGAACGGACATTAAAATATTAATTTTTTAAAGCAATAGTCGTTCAAACGACATTTGTACGTCGTTCGAACAACATGGTAGACTGCGTGTCTAGGATTGCGGTCCTTTTGGTATAGCTGCGTGTGAAGCATTGATGTTTTATTTCTAGCCGTTGTTTTGGAGGTTTGTCGAAGACACCGTGAGTTACTCTTGTGGGCGAAAGAAAGACTGTATGTAAGTCAATGGTCTTGTAAACTTGTCAAAGTTTTAGAAATAAAAAGGTTTTTCCCTTTGGGGATTGTTCCTTAAACTTGTGTCGCATGCTTTTTTTATTTATGGATTGACACACGCACACACGTAGTTGAATTGTTTAGGGCAGATTTAAGTTTGTTTAAAAATAGACTCTAATTAAATAAGGTTTAATTGGAAACTTGCTAATTAATTTGAAATCGATATCACACACCGCGTTTATTTCGGTTTTACAAATTGGTAGCAGAGCGGGTTGCGCTAATATATCCTGTATACCTATTTTCCCCAAAATCGTGTGATATTGATTTTTTTAAAATCAGTTTTGTGAAAAATCGCAATTTTTCCAATGAAACGGAGCCTATTTTGGAAAAAGTTCACGACAGTGATGAAAAATTAAATTTTTTGAATTTGAAACTTTGCAAAAGAATTAAAGTTTTGGAAAAAGAAAATTTTCGTTTTAAATCCGCGATGGATCTTTTGCAAACGGTTTAAAATCAAAGAGATTTTTATTGTGATTTTTTTTTCTTTGGACCATGAATTTATTACTTTAAAATTGTCCAAAAAGGAGAGTGTTGAGAGAGTCCTATCTTTAGAAACGGAATTGGAGGACTTAAAAAATTCTAGGGTACCCGTTTGTGCCGTCGAGGATAAAAAATTAATCGATGATTTTACGACAAGTGAAAAGAACCTTGGGGATAAGTTTGTTTTAATTGAGGCGGAGCGCGATAAACTGTTAAGTTTAATTGAAAATTTGAAAAAGAAATCCCTATCTTTGGAAGAGTCTAATTTGTTGCTTGAATCAAATATTTTGAAGTTGAAAAATGATTTAAATGATTCAAGTAGGTTTGATAGTTATGGTAATGGCTCACTTTGTTCTCATGCTTCTAGTGCTAAAGCAAAAACCATTATTTGTTTTAGAGGGTCAATTAATCCCAAGGACGTTAGAAAAGATCACACTTTAGGTAACATTCCTCCAGTTTAAAGATGTTCATATTGTGGTAGGAAAGGTCACCTTAGGCGATTTTGTTTTGATATTGGAAAAAGTTATATGAAGTTTATGTCTAGTGTTCCCTTGGTTCCTAAATCCCCCACGCAACGTTTCACATCTATTTGGGTTAGGAAATATCTTTTGGATACGCTAGATTTTAGACAAGTTGATTCTCGTGTGCTTGCATATGATTCTTCTCTTCCCATATCATATAAATGATTGTGTTCTCATGTTTGTCATATGCTAATTTTTTGTTTCATGATATTTATATTTGCTAGCATTGTGACATGTACTTTTTATATAAATTTTTGCTTTTGAAGTTTTTGAAAAAGCCAAAAAGATTTTATTTTGATAAAATTTTGAGAAAATCCAAAAAGAGTTTTGTATTTTGTTAACACCATTTATGGATGGACACATAGGATGATCGAGTCACAACATCATTCCATTTTTCATGTGACTATTTGATAGTATTTTGAGATAATATATCATATCATCTTTATGCTTTATAATGTGTGGAGTTATTAAGATGTAATTAAGTGTTACTTCCTACATGTTTGACTCATGATTTCCTTTATTACACGTGTGCACGAATTTATTTGATTATTATGATTGTCTTATCACATGTTGGTTTGAGTGTTTTCAATTCAATCATATCCTTAAAACAAACCAAGAGAGATAAAACAAGACAATAAAAAGTGTGCCCCTTTTAACCATGTTTGTGAGGATTTGTGTGTTTTATTTGAAAATGGTGAAGGGATACGAAAGGTTATCATTTATCCTTTGCGATTAAGCCACCGTTTAATTGGACCTAAAAAATTGAGAAATTTTATTATCCGGGGTCCAAAGAGGTTTGAAAGAGCCCGAAAAAAATTGAAAGGCAATAAAAATAAATTTATGCCAACAATGGGTCAATTAGGTTTTTGCACCAATTCTCCAATGTTTGAGAATTTAGATTACCTCTAAAAGAAAATATGCATGAGGGAGTTTGGATGGAATTTAAAATAGGTTTACACGTCCTTGAAAGTCTTGAAAAAGCGTTAAATGGTTTCGGGCGTTATTGGTGTGGAAATCACTTTGACTTTGATTTGTTGATTTGCATAAGACGATGTCATCTAAATTCAACAATTTTTACACCTAAGGATACTTTTGATGTTCATTCGTTAGGAGTACACGTATTCATCGTGCACATATGATTGATTGAGTTGATATACCTATCAAATGTGTTCACACCCATACATTCCATTTCCATGACTTGGTTGTTTTAGTTTAAATCCATGGTGTGATTTTTGGTATTTTATTTTGTATGAAAAATTGAAAAATCCAAAAATAGTTTGTGAAATTTTTAAGATACTCCTTTTCATGCGCGTAGTTTGATCCATGTTTGCTATGCATCTTATTGTGACACCCCATGTTTTGATTTTTTTTCTTCTTATCTGTCTATTTGGGGACATCATAAAAAGGGGGAGAAAGAATTATCATGTTTATGGGGGTATTTTTGCATTATGGGGGAGATTTGATTTACTAATGATTTACTCCTATATCATTCCAAACTCGATGCGCGTCAACAAGGTATTTTTGCTTTATCTCATGTGTGTAGTTACAAAGATTGAAGATCATGATGTTGCACACCCCGATGAGAAAAGCTTTGAGATTTGACGAAGATGTTTGAAGAACAATTTGAGAACTTGCAAATTTATTCAATGGGAGGGTAGATTTGTATTGGCATTTTTATTTTTCATAATTCGGATATTTTTATGTATGTACCAGCATAGACATAGGGGGAGATTTGTAAGGACATATTTTTATAAGTCCGTTATCAATATATTATGTCATATACCGCTACATCGTCAAAGATCTTTCAAGAACATTCAAGCTCCAAAGACGGATCCGAACATCAAGTTGTTCATAAAAAAGAGTCCGCGTAGTTTACTTTGGTAAGGTTTTGTTTTTAATACCTTAATTTTACACATAGAGCTTTTGGGATCTTTGTATAAAATATTTTCTAAGTGTTGGAGCGGACTTTTTCGTCAAAATTTGAGAAAGAGTATTTTTCCTAAGTATTGAAGCGGGCATTAAAATATTAATTTTTTGACACAACAGTCATTCAAACGACATATGTACGTCATTCGAACAACATGGAATTATCGCACGATGTCGTTCAAACGACATTTGTCCTTCGTTCGCGCGAGACCCTTATCTCATTCGAACGAGCACGTATTTTGAGGTGGCGCATTTTTATTATAAATACTCATTAAATGGTTTCATTTTCTTTAAGAATTCTTAGCGTTTGACAGAGCAGAAAAACTGCGAAAACAAAATTCTTTTGGCTTCTTCCTTTTAGTGTTTAATCCATTTTTGGTTTTCAATTCACAAAACTCCCATTTGATTTAGTGAATTTTTTTGGTGTTTAAAGAACAAAACTTTGCTAGTGTTTAATCTTGTGGGGAGGATAACCTACAACGAGAAGACTGCATGTCTAGGATTGCGGTCCTTCTGGTATAGCTGCGTGTGAACCATTGTTGTTTTGTTTCTAGTCGTTGCTTTGGAGGTTTGTCGAAGACACCAAGCATTACTCTTGTGGGAGAAAGCAAGATTGCATGTAAGTCAATGGTCTTGTAAACTTGTCAGAGTTCTAGAAATAAAAAAGGTTTTGCCCTTCGAGGATTTTTCCTTAAACTTATGTCGCATGTTTTATTTATTTATGGATTGACACATGCACACACATAGTTGAATGGTTGGGGATGATTTAAGTTTGTTTAAAAATAGACTCTAATTAAATAAGGTTTAATTAGAAACTTGCGAATTAATTTGAAATTGATATCACACACTGCGTTTATATCGGTTTTACATATGTAGTCACGGTACTCTCAGTTTTAGAATACGACAAAAATTTATGAACTGTTAGACTTAGTCTTAAAAAGATAAATTCAAAGGGTGAAAGCATAAGATAGCCACAAAACGGCCCCATAAGAGGCACGAACACCCTGCAGGGGACCAATGTAACCCACAGGAACCGATCGCGTTGTCACGAGAATCTCAATTTGAGAATACGATGAAAATTTACAAACTATTAGACTAAGGATTAAAAACATGTCGTCAAATGGTGAAAATGTAAAACAACCACAAAATGGCCTCGTGAGAGGCGCGAACACCCTGCACGCGACCAATGTAACCCATAGGAATCGAACGCACAATCACCAAACTCTCGATATGAGAACACGATGAAAATTTACAAGTTATTAGACTTAGGCTTGAAAAATGATGTCAAAGGGTGATAACCTAAAACAGCAAAAAAGGCCTTGTAAGAGATACGAACACCCCGCGCGGGAACAACGTAACTCGCAAAAACGGATCGCATAGTCACAGGACTCTCGATTTAACAACACGATAAAAAAATGTAAATTGTTAGACTAACACTTAAAAACACCTATTAAAACTGTACTTTGACCACAGGGAAGGTCCTTTATTAAGAAACTATTAAATTGTTTTATTACCTAGCGAGTTCATTTGTTGGACAAGTTCGGAGTTGAACAATGTTTTATTTTTACACAAATTTGTAATATTTTAATTTTATGGGACAAGTTTTTGGTTTTATTCCATATTTACTAAATGATCAAGTATCATGAATTTTCATTGACTTTGTTTGGATTGAATGAATTTGCTTGAATTATAAACTAATAGTTCTCATATCCAACATGGCTTTCGTTTCAACTTATTTATTTATGTGCCTTGAATTTTGAAAGTTAATTAATGTCTTTCCCATAATACAAAGAGTGGATGGCAGAGAGTTATAGAGTATATGATAACCATGTAAAGGCGGTCCTAGAATTTATTAAATATGAAGATAGAAATCTTAATGGTTATTAGATTCTATATCTGTGCAACCGTTTTATAAATGGAAAATTTAAGTCATTGGAAGACGTTGAATTACATTTACTATTGTGGGGTATTATGCAAGACTATAAGATATGGACATTCCATGGGGAAACGAATGTACCATATGCTCCAAAAGAATTACCGGTACATTATCACGTGACAGAAGCCCATCGGGTGGAAGTGGTGAACGATTCACCAACACATCATCCTTTGATCGACTTAATTAATGATGCATACGGAGTCCACTACCATCAAAACCTCTAGTTTACGGATATGATAATATTCATTATGACCAAATCAATGAACAAGGTAATGCTAATTACTCGAAGGTTAGGAATACATACAGTTGAAAGTCAAATGTCCTAATATTCGTTCAAGTGAGTTTAAAAAAATTTGTGTCAATGATTTTAATTTCATCTCATACCTATGCAAGGAAAAACTATTAATGTAAAATAACAGAATATTAATTTTTGTCTTGACTTCTTATGTAGCTAGAAAAAGCGATAAAATTCTAAAGGACGCGGTGTTAACGTATTACGGAATTGCCAAACAAATCCTAGAACAATATTACTTAGACTTTAAAGAAATTGTCTTATATTATGATTGGGGTGAAGGTAGGGAAAACTGCAAATGGATGTTGTGGGTACCCAGAATTAATACCATGGGCCTAGACGAGTAGCCCAGTCCTGGCGGCCCAAAGTCTAGGCCCCCCATCTCTTATTTTGATTCGGTCTCTTCCCACGTTCCCCTAAAAGGGAAGTTATAGGAAGGATGGAAGACGTGGGGGAACCCATCACCCCCACTCACCTAAATGTACATGTATATATTAAACCCTAGGTCCGGGGCAAAAAGGACAAGTTGTATTCTCTGTAGCCACTCTCCGGAGTATATAGAAATAATATCGACTGCACCATCGTGGACGTAGGCACATCTTTACTGAACCACGTACATCTTTTGTTGTGTGATTGTCATTTTTCATTCCTTGTTCTTCCTTGGTAATTGCCTCTCTTATTTTTATTTGTGTTGCATAATAATTGTTACCACAATTGGCACCGTCTGTGGGAAGCGTTCATCTTTCCCTGAGAAGAGCCCACACCAAGAAAGGAGTTTAAGATGCCTGGTCATAGCAACAGTGCCCCTCAAGCAGGGGATATTCAAGAACCACCTGCTCCTCGCAGGATTAGGTCTGAAGTTCAACGTTCAGATCAAAGGGCTCGCTTGGAAAATCCAGCCTCAGAAGAAAGCCAGGGACCAGCGAGGTCCACACAGATATCCAGATTGATTGATGCGTACGAGGAAAGGCTCCACGAACAAAGGGAGTCTTCTCGCAAGTACGAGGCTGAGAATGCTCGCCTAAAAATAAGACTAGAAAGACTAAAGAGGGATCATCGTCCTGATAACAGGAGATGTCCATACTGCACTCCTATCCCTCAGGCGAGCAAGTATCGCAGCCGAGGAAGGATCCCTATGTGAGGATCTCGAAAGGTCGATGGAGATGAATAACACGATGACCTCCGTGAGCAGCTGTGAAGAGATCGACGTTACCAGAGCCCTGCTCGCAACAACGAGAACATATGAGATCTAGTCCATAGGGAAATGGACCAACATCCTGCCCACCACGGTACCAGATCAACCATAGAACTCGCAAGGCGAGATCTCAAAACCTAGATGAAGTCACCCTTCATGAGGGAAATCGAAGATGAAGAATCCCCCAAGAAATTTACCATTCCAAGGTTGAAGATTTATGACAGTATGACTGATCCCATTGATCACGTCAAGTAATATCGACAGGCCATGATCCTTTGGAATCACCGAAATGCATTGATGTGCCATATTTTCCCCTCGATCTTGCATGATGTGGCAAAGAAATGGTTCAAAAGACTGCCCCACCCATCCATCAAAAGTTTCAAATCCCTGGCCAAACTCTTTACGACCCGCTTCATTACTAGTAGCTCCCATCCCAAAAGGATGGATGCTTTATTAACAATGAAGAAGATGCCTCAGGAGACCCTCAGAGACTACGCGAAAAGGTACTGGGAGTTGTTCAATGAGGTCGAGGACTTCTCGGAGCAAGTGGCGGTGGCCTCTTTCAAAATTGGGCTACCCAGTTCTTCCCTTCTCTACCAGTCCCTGACGAAGAAGGAATCCACAACCATAGATGACCTAATGGCTCGCAACGAGAAGTATGCCAAGGTGTAAGATGTCACCCGACTCAGTACATGAGAAAATGGTGGAGCTAAACTCACTACTTAGGGAAGTGACAAAGTTGAGAACTAGAAAAAAGGAGGAAAGAACGGGGGCAAAAATGGCTCCAAGAACGCAGGAAACAATGATGCGTCAAAAGCATTCCAGGCGGTCAAAACCGTTTTCAAAGAACCAATTTACAAAATTCTCGCGAAAATCAAAGACGAGCCATTCATAAAATGGCCCAGAGAAATGGGAGGAGATCCCTCAAAGAGGAACAATGCGCTGAGATGCGCTTTTCACAAAGTGGAAGGACGCAAGACTGAGCATTGCAAAGCTCTAAAGTCTCACCTCGAGGAACTGGCCCAGTTCGGGCATTTGAACTAGTTTGTAAAGAAAAAGGCGGAGAAGGTAGCTGCCAATAGAGAAGCAAGACCTGACAACGTGCTCGAAGGTGATGCCGAACACGCGTTCGCGGTAATTCATGGGGCATCTAATGCCAAGAAGATCCAAAGAAATTCAGCTCGAATGGAGATGAATAAGCTTACTGCGGTAATGCAGGCTTTTCAGATCGATCCAACAAAATCACAATTTGAAAAGTGTCGACGAGCAGATGACGTTAATTACAACAAGCATATTATTTTCATAGATGAAGATCTGATAGGAGTAATAACCCCACACCATGACGCTCTGATTATTACCCTCAGGATAGCTAAATTTTGATGTCGACATGCTGCTCGTCGACCAAGAAAGCTCGTCCGAAGTAATGTACCTCGACCTATTCAGGAAATTGAAGTTAAGCGTCATCGACCTAAAGGAAGCTAATGTACCTTTGGTTGGCTTCGCTGGAAAAATAACTATGCCCCTGGGAAAGATTATACTACCAGTACGTGTTGGAAACGTATCCAAGATGATCGAGTTTTTAGTAGTTGACATCGACTCACCATACCAGGCCATCCTCGGCAGGGGATGGCTTCATGCGATGAAGGCAGTTTCCTCAACCTACCATGAGAAAATCAAGTACGTAACCGAACGTGGAGTAATGGAGATCCACGGTGATCAGGCAATGGCGAGAAGGTGCTTCATAGCAGTCATCCGTCCAAAACCAGAGAAGAAGTTCGAGCAGCCCAGCGAGAAAATTGAAGAAGGTCTGACACCTTCTAAATAGCAATTAAAGTATGGGAGACCTGGAGTATAGGAGACCTGGCTCCTCCCCTCTGAGCGGATCGTCGAGAACCTGGTAGAAGTTATGGCTGGAGATGGTGACAGTAACAGAGTCTTCTTGATTGGATCATCTCTCACCGACCAAGAACAGAAGGAGTTGACAACCTTGCTGAGGCGCAACGTAGATGTTTTCGCATGGGAACCATACGAACTGCCTGGAATCGATCCTAGTATGGTCTGTCATCAGCTGCACGTCGACCCCATATTCAAGCCAATCACGCAGAATGCACGGCAAACTGCACCCGAGAAGGCTAAATCGGTTGAAAAAGAAGTGGAAAACTGCTAGATGCAGGATCCATACTGGAGGTACAATTCCCCAAATGGTTATCCAACCTAGTAGTAGTTCCGAAGAGCAATGGGAAGTGGAGAGTTTACATCTACTTCACTGACCTCAACAAAGCATGCCCTAAAGATAGTTTCCCCCTCCCGAAGATAGACCAACCAGTAGACACCACCGTAGCTCACAAGAGAATGAGTTTCCTAGACGCATACTCAAGGTATCACCAGATCCCCCTATATGCCCTCGACCAGGACAAAATGACGTTCATCACAACAGTTGGGTTATACTGCTACAAGGTCATGCCCTTCGGGCTTAAGAATACAGGGGCAACATAACAGCGACTGGTTACCAAGATGTTCAATGATCAGATTGGAGACACCATAGAGGTCTACATCGACGACATGCTTGTTAAAAGAAAGAAGAGGGAGAATCACCTCTCAGACCTGTCAAAAACCTTTGAAATTCTCAGGAAATACCAAATGAAACTTAATGCAAGGAAGTGTTCTTTCGGTGTCCAGTCAGGAAAATTTCTTGGGTACTTGGTCAGTAAGAGAGGCATATAGGCTAATCCAGACCAGATCGATGCAATTAACAGGGTGCAACCCACTCGCACAATCCGGGAAGTACAGAAGCTCACTCGTATGCTCACTGCTTTAAATCGTTTCATCTATAAATCCTCTGAGAAGCGCAAGCCTTTTTTCCAGCTTCTAAAAGGGAGAAAAACGATAGAGTGGAGCCCAGATTGCTCGCGAGCATTGGTCGAGCTCAAGTCCGACTTAAGCTCTCCACCACTGCTTGTCATACCACAGCAAACGGATTCTGTGTACCTATACCTCTCCATATCCAGTCACACTGTCAGCTCTGCGCTAATATGCGAGGTTGTAGGAATCCAGCACCCCGTTTATTATGTGAGCAAGACCTTACTAGACACCGAGCAAAGGTACCTGCCATTGGATAAGCTCGTCTTCACGCTGGTAATAGCCTCGAGGAAGCTGGAGTATTCTTTTAAAGCTCATACTATCATTCTTCTTACATCGCATCCCCTTAAGCCAGTCCTAAGGAAAGCGGATTTTTTAGGCAGACTGTCTAAGTGGTCAGTCGAGCTCGATCGATTTGACATCCAATTTCAACCAAGGATGGCTATAAAGGGTCAGATCCTTGCTGATTTCATAACCGAATTCACGGGCGAAGGACCCTCCGACCAACCCCAACAAACAAGGCAAACGGAGAACCCAGCAAAAAATGAAACCTTGAAACTGTTTGTTGATGGAGCCTCCAATTCAAAGGGGGAAGGGGTAGGCATTGTCCTTATAACTCCAGAGAACATAATCCTTGAACAAGGAATCAAGCTTGGATTTATAGCCTCCAACAACGAAGCAGAGTATGAAGCCCTAATAGCCGGCCTCCAAAAGGCGCATACTTTGGGAGTAAAATATTTACAGGTGTTCCGCGACTCCCAACTGGTCTCCAATCAGATAAGCGGAGATTACAATACAAAAAATGAAAGAATGGCAGCCTACCTCGCCCTAGTGAAAAAGTTGATGTCAAATTTTGAGGAGATCAACGTCCAGCAGTTTTTCAGGGGGCAAAACAGTCATGCTAATGCCTTAGCAGCCCTTAGTTTGGCAGCTGACTCTGACCTAAAAAGAATCATCCCCATCAATTTCCTCACTTGTCCGAGCATCGACAGCAATCCACTAAGCATAGAGCAGGTACTCTAGATGGGGTCAGCCCCCAGGTGGATGGAACCCTTAAGAGAATTTTTAAAGAATGGCATGCTCCCGGATGACAAGAAGACCAACCACCAGATAAGAGTCAAAGTTGCTCGCTTTAACTTATCCCCAGAAGGCAACTTGTATAATAAATCCTTCTCCGGTCCCTACCTCCGATGCGTCCACCCAAGGGATGTCGAGCAAGTGCTACGCGAGCTTCACGAAGGAATCTGTGAAAGCCATACCGGAGGAAGATCTCTAGCCTTTCGAGCGATGAAAGAAGGCTATTGGTGGCCATATATGCAAAAGAACTCCGCAGTATATGTCCGCAAATGCCTGAAATGCCAGCTCCACTCTTCTTTGGCCCACCAACCCACCAGCGACCTAAAGTCCCTGTCCAAACCATGGCCCTTTGCCCAATGGGGAATGGGCATCGTGGGACCACTGCCTACCGCTGCCGGCAATCGCAAATATCTGTTGGTTGCGACTAACTACTTCACTAAATGGATCGAGGCAGAACCCCTGGCAAACATCCGAGATGCTGATATGATAAGGTTCATATGGAGGAATATAATCACTCGGTTTGGAATCCCCAAAACCATTATCACCGATAATGGAACACAGTTAGAAAGTGGCTCATTTTATAACTTCTATAACGAACACGAGATCATAAACCACTTCAGTTCGGTGGCCTACCCTCAGATCAATGGCCAAGCTGAGGCTTCCAACAAAACCGTTATCGATGGATTGAAGAAGCGATTGGAGCAAGCCAAAGGTGCATGGGTAAATGAACTACCTCACGTCCTATGGGCATATCGGACCACTCCTCACCGAGCAACAGGAGAAACCCCATTTTCGCTAAGATGTGGCATAGAGGCAGTCATCCCACTCGAAGCAGGTTTGCCAACAATGAGGTCCAACCTTGTCGACCAAGGCCATAATAATGTAACATTACTCGCTGAGCTCGACCTAGCCGACGAGCACCGAGAGCTATCCCTAGTGAAACTAGCGAGCTACCAGCAACAGCTCGCGAGGCATTATAACAAAAGGGTTAACCCGAGGGCATTCCGAAATGTGGATTATGTTCTAAGGAAAGTCCTGGGAAGTGCAGTGAAACCATCAGACGGCAAGATAGGTCCCAACTGGGAAGGACCCTTTAAAGTAACCAGAGACGAACTGCAGGGCTCCTATAACATGGAAACGATAGAGGGCAGAGAAATACCACGAGCATGGAATGCATCTAATCTCAAGAGACATTCCCTTATTATTAATGAAAATTATTAAATTGGTTGCACTTTGATTAGTAACAGCTGCATTTATCGCACATCTTTTCCAAGTAACAGGCACATTGATCACTATGCTATAGCAGGGGAATACCCCTCCTCTGGTCATCGTCATGAAACACGAATAATCTATTAGCATTGCCCTTGGAAATACATGAAGCCCTACAGGGGTCCTTAGGCAATATGATCAAATTCTATATTGGTCATCAAACCTACTTCGGTTGAGTAAAATCCTAATCGGATGAAAACATCCAACACCAGGTGTGTCCTCGCCAATTACCCCACTTAGGCCTAAGAGAGTGTGACGACACAACCTAAAAGGTAAAGTGGAGCACAATGGTATCTTGGTATTATACTGGACTGGGGGGACACTTGCATGAAAAAACAAAAAAGATTAAAAAGCAGTAAGAATATGAAAAGTATGATGCACACGTTTAGTCAGAAAAATTTCCCAAAACACAAAATTTTCATTAATTCATCATACTTACAATAATAGTAATACATTTTTAGTCGGCGAGCTCGCCCAAAGCATTTACATTATCAAAAATATAAAAAAATAACAACTGGCAAAATCTCAACGGGGGGAAAGCCTCTGAGCGAGATAATCAGCCACTCGAGCTCTTCATCCGTCATCAGGAGTAGGAGCTAACTCTTCCACAACCTCATCCGCATCCGACTGCAATAATTGCCAAGGAATAGCATCGATGGGGATCCATCGATCATACCTTCGAAAGGGGTTAGGCATCAGAGTAGAGGGAGACATCTCATGGCGATACCATAGCATCGAGTTCCTCGGGACTTGCAGCTCCTTCAAGGCACTTAGCCACCCCCTGATAAAAGAAATCTCCTCAAAATCAGACAGCCTTGTTGGAGCATCCAACCAGCCCTGATCATAATTGTCAGCCCACGCTTATCGAGGACCTTTCTTGAACAAGTGCCGCAACCGAGTAATGTCCCTTTGAAGCCCAGCAGCAATTACATATGCTCGCTGAACATCACCACGGAGTTCTTCCATTTCCATATCTCAAAGTTCTTTTGCTTCCCTTCTTCTGCTCCTAGTGCTTCTACCAGCTTGCGGAATGGGTGGGCGAGTGGGACCTCACGACACAGGAGGAGTAACATTATGACCAACTCTAGTTCGCGATGATAAGGAGCCTTGTAATACTGCTGGAATAGTGCACGGTGCATGCTCCCTAAGTCGTAAGACTTCTCTCCTCAGGTCCTCATTCTCCTACTGAAGAACCTCCCCAACTTGGTTGATCTCGGAGGCCTCTAATAGCTTTTCTCTCAGCGCATTGACCTCCTCTTGCACTGAAGCACCAATGTCTTCCATCTCCTGGAGCCTGTCCTTAAGCTTGGCCACAAGTTCAGATTGCACCTTATACTTCTGATTTCTAGATCTAAGGGACTTGCAAAGCTTAATGAAGGCCTGGTGATCTTTGGGACTCGCACTGGGACCAAGGGTCCTGCCCAATTGGGAAGTAGCACGAATGTAATCATCCACATTAGCTAACTACAAGAGAGAGAAAGATAAAGGAGAGAAAGAGACAAATCAGTGCGAGCAGAAATGAAGCCTTTTCATTAATAAAGGATTGGAGTTACATCGAACAGAAAAGAGAAAATTTACAGAAAAAACCAAAAATATAGAGAAATCTTAGTAGATAACTAATTAACAACCTCAGGTGGCACAGGGGTCGGTGGCCCCTTCCCCTTGTCAACATCAGCGGGAGCGCCCTCAGCGGGGGTAATTTTTGTCCCCATAACCAGAGAAGCGTTAGCAGGGGTCACTTGAGGAACGGGATCAGTGCCTTTAACAACTGGGGAAGGAACTTCATCCACGATTGGCTTCGGACCTGGGTCGTGCTTATCAAACAAGGTAGAATCAATGTCGACACCAGCAGCCAAAAGAGCCTTGTTCCATCCCTTCTTGAAGTTAAGACGGCTAATATAGCCTATCTGAACTTCAACATCCTTGTACGTTGTAGCCCAACCAGAGTTGTAGGAGTCCTCCTTGGCAGTAACAGCCTCAGACTCCTTCTTCTCCATTTCTTCAGAAAGCCCTCTGTTCTCCTCAATAACTGTAAGTTTGCTCGAGCAAACCAAGTTATAGGACTGCCTCAGCTCCTTCAGATCCTGGACTGCAGCATCCTTCTCCTTGTTGGTAGTGGCAAGAGCCAAGTCGGATGAAATTCGAGCAGCTTTAACGGCTTTAAAGTTGGCCTCGAGCTCTTTACCCTTCAACTTCAGGGCAGAGTTCTCTTGCTCCAGCTCACTGTTTCTCTTCACCAGCTCATCGCGTGAACGATACAGCACAGTAAAGTCAGTAACAAACTACAGAAAAAAGAAGGCATTAGAAGAGGGAAACGAAAGAATTCAGAAAAACGTAGAAGAGAAGGGAAAAAACCTTACCAAAGCAAGCCTCTGACTAGCCTGAAGGGCCAATTGCTCCGACCCTACTGACCTTTGGCGATCAGCCGGGAGGATAGCTCTCTCGAGCAAAGTCGGGGCCAGCTGGGGGGAAATTTCCACCGAGGCCCTTTCGGGCGGCACGGATACCGGGACTAAGGCCTGCCCGGACTTCATCCTCGCATCTTCCCTCTTTTTCTCCTCCTCCTTCTCACTCTCTCTCTTCTTTCTCTCCTCTACCCTCCTCTTCTCTTCCATCTTCTTCCTCTCTTTTTACTTTTTTTCGCTCTCTCTCTCTCACCCGCTCCTCTTCCTCTCCTGCTCCTGAGCAGAGGATCGGGAACCTGTAGCCACAGCCCTAGAGACAGATTTTTGCTTCTTTGACCTCTGTACAAGAAGAACGTGGTCCTCATCATCATCATCCCCGATCAAGTTCTTCCTTGGAGGAATCATCTCCTCCCTCAAACTGCTAGAAGTGCTCGATGACCCTCGAGCTTCAGAAACCTCCTTACGATCAGAGGAACTGCTACTGCTAGAGCTCTCTCCCCTCAAATCACCTACAGCTCCTACAATGTCACTCCCAGAGCCGCTCTCTTCCTCGTCCAACTGTATAGGACCTGCAGTAGTCTCTTGGAATAAGTAGAACTCTGGGATACTATCCACAGGCCTTGCTATAAAGGTGGAGCCAACGTTCTTAAACTCGAGCAAAAAAGCAGCAGATCTTGGATGCTCGCCGTCACCCAAAGGCTCCCTGATATTCCAAGCCTTTATCAATTCCAAAAGACGAACCTCGCTTAGAGCAGGTTCCAAGTTCTTTGACCTCGCTGCAAAAGAAGAACAGAGAAGAGTTAGAAAGATCACAAATCAATAAAAGTTGAAATAACTGTACAATGTCTACCTATGTATTCCTCCCTATAAAAGGGAACAGAGAACCTCTCAGACCTCAACCCTTCAAATTGGGGAGAAAAATGCCAATTTCTAACAAGGAAACCTTCTTGCCAGTAGTCCTTATGGGAATCAGGTAGATTTACTACCAATACCCTGTCAGGGCTCCTAGCTTTGAGGTAAATGACACCAGAACTAGTTCGAGAAAAGGAGTAGCAAAAATATACCTCGACGAGCCCTAACCTAGTTCCATACAATTGATTTATCCTATGTACGCCATTTACTATTTTCCACACATTGGGCGAGCATTGTGTAGGAACAATATTAAAATAGCCAAAAAGTGCAAAAATAAATCATTAGGAGGAAAAGTGAGTCCCCCCTGGGAAAGCAACAAGACATGGATCCAGTGGGCATCATCTATATCTCTAACGTTTCTAGGAGGGGAGGCACAACACTCAATATCTACCCACTCAGGGATGTTGTAAAACTTCCTAAATTCAGAGATTGACCTATTTTCAATCTTCGCCATTGGAAAACCCTAGAAAAGCTACAAACTCAAAGAGAAAGAATAGAGAAAATGTAAAGGAAACTTACAAAATAGAAGACCAATTCGAACGATGAAGAAGCACAAGCCCAAACGACAAGATAAGCAACGAGAATGGAGATTGAGAGAAGACGGTATGAAGTGCTAGAAATCACAAGGAATGCGAAAGTGCTGGAAAAACTGGAACGACGATAGAAAAGTGCCTAACCCAATTAACCTTCAAATTTTGCTAATCACAGTGCACAAGATACGAAACGGGTGCCGCCAAAATTAGCCTCATAATTTCCGAAGAATTGCTAAAAATCCATTATGGCTAATCATTTAAATTTATTGAGCCCATGAACATGGACCAACAAACTTAGGGGAAATTGTGGGTACCAAGAATTAATACCATGGGCCTAGATGAGTAGCCCAGTCCTGGCGACCCAAAGTCTAGGCCCCCCACCTCTTATTTTGATTCGGTCTCTTCCCACGTTACCCTGAAAGTGAAGTTATAGGAAGGATGGAAGATGTGGGGGAACCCATCACCCCCCACTCACCTAAATGTACATGTATATATTAAACCCTAGGTCCGGGGCAAAAGGGCAAGTTGTATTCTCTGTAACCACTCTCCAGAGTATATAGAAATAATATCGACTGCACCACCGTGGACATAGGCACATATTTGCTGAACCACGTACATCTTTTGTTGTGTGATTGTCATTTTTCATTCCTTGTTCTTCCTTCGTAATTGCCTCCCTTGTATTTATTTGTGTTGCATAATAATTGTTAACAGAGATGTAAAATTGATACTCCCTCAAAACTTGTAATGGTAGATTTATCTAAGATGAAGAGTAAAGATCGTTTGATCGACAAGCCTTTTATCTGTGCCTTTTGAAATTTCAAGAGGGTAATCTACTCCAAGTGCATAGTAAACGTCGACAATTGGTCTGTGGTCATTCATGAACCGAAGGGATTAACTATTCAAGCAGACGCATTAAAGGCCCCTACATAGTTCTAGTATGCTCTTGATGATCCTGATTTGACCGGTATTTTAGTTGATTTAGACAAAAATTGAGTTTGGAAACATTATATTATTGTCATTTAGTTAACTCTTGTATGAAAACCCTATTTGTATCGTATGTAATGGAACAACCCTCGTATTTAATTGCATTTGTATACGTTCTACTCATATATATAGCACTTATTTCCCCTATGCTCACATTTTGTAAAATATCATTATATAGATCTTCTTAAGTTTTGAACGCGACATTTATAACAATCCGCCAATCTGAGGTAACCTCACAAATGGTCATGGATTTTGTTAATGTTCAATATATGTGTGGTTGCCTCGATTAGTGGTTTGTGTTATGAGATGGTATGGTTGTATAACATAATTATATAGCTACTTACTCAAAGATTTGGATAATATCATAATTATAAAGGGAAACAGAAATGTACGATAACATAAATATTGAACTTTACATAAATTATATACGGTAAAAAATAACATGTGCACTATATATAATTCGAGGTGTATTAGGATGATCCAGCAATACAAGAACTGGAAACTTAGATAGAGATATTAATAATTTATTGTTTTAAATTTATTTTCCTCCTTTACCTGAAATAATAGCATATAGTTTTGCAGGAGAATTTGTAGATCATTTGTCTGCCATAATGCATGTTGCATGCCATGTTTAGAAAGCCATGACCACTTCTAATTATTTATGTCTTGTCACCTCACAAAAACACTATTCAGTCTGTTAGCACATATGGGTGGGCTCTTTAAGTGTGTGACAAATGTAGCAAATAAATATAAATACTATCAATGATTCGTATTAAAATATAATAAGGCATAAGTCCGATGGGGAAATATAATAGTTTTATTGTCTATAAAATCGGGCGGAGAGTGAATTAATATTTACAAACTTTGTGGTGAAAATAAACCTCATGTGTCCTAGTGAATACATCCAATAGAGATGGATAATGTCTTTGGAGAGGTTGTATGGTTGCGTGAAGTTCACGGTGGGGCATTTGATGAGGGTTGTGTACCCATGAGGATACAAGATGTTATCAACATGACATAATCATCTGCGATCATGTAACACCCCGTGATTTTTGATTTATAAAAACCTTTGTTAAATTACATGTTTTGTAAAAATAACTTTTTGGAATCTATTTAATTTTGGTATGTAAAAATATTAGTTTTAATATATACAAATAGAGTTTTAAGTGGAATTTAAATCAGGATTAAAATTTGAAAATTATAACTTTTTATATAAAAATCGTGGGAGGATCCAACCTAAGGATAAAAAAATTGACTCTTCGATCGAGCTTAATTTTTTTTAGAAGCTTCATCTTGCCATCAGATACAACATATCAAATTTTTAACAATTCTGACTGTCCGATCATCCCACTGTATTTTTAGTGTTTTTATTTTATTATTACTCTTTCTTTAAATCTTTTATACAAGGGGGCTTCGCATATAGGTCCTATTAAACGTCTCCATACTTATTCTAGTCTCACTATGTTTTTTCCCTACATATAGGACCTACTCCTATTTTTTTGGAATTTTTTTCACAATTATACCCTTTTAAAACCAACCATTCGTAACTTCCTTAGAGAAGTTACATAAGTGGTTGGACTTTTTTTTTTATTTTTAAATGATCATAACTTTTGATTGACAAGCCCTTTTTTCGTAAGATTATAATTTATAAAATCTCCTCGTCGAGATCTATCAAACAAGACCGATGAAGACTATAAAATTTCAAAGAAACAAAATTACACATACAATAAACATTACTGTATGCACTAGAAAATGAAATAGTTTTATATTTATGACAATTTCACAAATAGTGACATTCTTTGTGTTAATATTTCCCCGACAGTAAAATTTACAAGTTAAATAAATGGGTCAAATAATCTATAAACTCTCTCTCTCTCTCTCTCTCTCTCTCTCTCACACACACACACACACACACACACACACACACACACACACACACACACACACACACACACACACACATATATATATATATATATATATATATTAAAAAAAGACACATATTTTTAGTTTAACCCATTTAGTTGCTAAAACACCCATTTATTCAATATTCTCTAATTTTTAAAGATCTGCACCAGTGGCGCCCAATTCCACCCTACTCACCCAAGATTGGAAATTCAGTGGATCCAAACCCCATTTATCCAATATTCTCTTATTTTTATAGGTCCGCGTCAGCGGCAAGCTCTACCCACCAGAAATCGAAAAATGAAATAGTTTTATATCTGTAATATTTTTCCAAATTCTTGGAAAATGTCACATTTTCTTGTGAACACGGTAAACTTTACTATATGCACTAGAAAATGAAATAGTCTTATATATATGACATTTTCACAAACAATAACATTTACTGTATTAAAATAATTTTATATCTGTGGTATTTTCAGAAACAATAACATTTATTGTGTTAATATCATACAAACAGTCAAATTTATTATGTTGGTTAATTAAATAATATATATGTATTGTAAAAAAGACACATGTTTCTAACTTAACCTATTTAGTCTCTCTAACACTTGTTTATCCAATATCCTCTTATTTTTGAAGGTTCGCACCAACAGCTCCTCATGCCACCCATACTCACCTCAAACGAGAACTCCGGTGGATCCAAAACACTTTTTCTAATATTCTCTTGTTTTTAAATGTCCGCGCTAGTAGCACCCAATCCCCACCACCACCCACCCTCATTGTCAGAGCTTCGGTTTGGTGTGGGTAGAGGTGGTATGGGTGTCGTTGGCGCAGACCTTTAAAATTAGGAGAATATTGGATAAATGGGGTTTTGATCCATTGGAGCTCCAATTTGGGGTGAGTAGGGTTGACATTTGGTTCAACTGGGGCGGACCTTAAAAAAATAAGAAAATATTGGATAAATTAGTGTTTCAAGTAAATGGGTTAAACAAAAAATAAATGTCTTTTTAAAAAAGAAAATATATATATATATATATATATATATATACGCATTAATTGACCAACACAATTAATTTTATTATCTTTGTAATATCAACACAATAAATGTTACCGTTTATGAAAATGACACATATATAAAATTATTTCAACACTGTAAATGTTACTGTTTGTGAAAATGTCATAGATATAAGACTATTTCATTTTCTGGTGCATTTAGTAAAGTCTACTGTGTTCATAAGAAAATGTGACATTTTCACAAGAATTTGTGTAAATGTCATAGATATAAAACTATTTCATTTTTCGATTTGTGGTGGATAGAGCTGATATGGGTTTCCAATGGAGCAAACCTTTAAAAATAATAGAATAATGGATAAATGGGGTTTGGATCTACTAGATCTCCGATTTTGGGTGAGTATGGGTGGAATTGGGTGTCGTTGGTGCGGACCTTTGAAAATAAGAGAATAGTGGATAAATGGGGTTTGGATCCACCAGTTCTCCAGTTTGGAATGAGTAGGGGTGGTACTGGGTATCCCTGGCGCTGACCTTTAAAAATAAGAGAATATTGGATAAATGGGTGTTTGAGCGACTAAATGGGCTAAACTAAAAATAGGTGTCTTTTTTCCAATATATATATGAGTTTATAGATTTTATTAGCAGTTTGTGGTAGGTAGAGATGACATGGATTTTCATTGGCGCGGACCTATAAAAATATGAAAATATTGGATAAATGGGGTTTGGATCCATCGAATTTTCGGTTTGGGGTGAGTAGGAGTTCCATTGAGTGCCACTAGCATGGACCTTTATAAATAAGAGAATATTGGATGAATGGGTGTCTGAGCAACTAAATGGGTTAAACTACAAACATGTCTCTCTCTCTCTCTCTCTCTCTCTCTCTCTCTCTCTCTCTCTATATATATATATATATATATATATATATATATATATATATATATATATATATGTAGGAGTTTATATGTTTTTTTTGGTTTGTGGTGGGTAGAGCTGGCATGGGTGCCACTGACACGGGCCTTTAAAAATAAAAAAATATTGGATGAATAGGGTCTGGATCCACCGGATCTCCGATTTGGGGTGAGTAGGAGTGGCATTGGGTGCTGCTAGTGCGGGCCTTTAAAAATAAAAGAATATTGGATAAATGGTTGTTTGGAAAACTAAATGGGTTAAACTAAAAATAGGTGTCTTTTTTCAATGTATATATATATATATATATATATATATATATATATATATATATATATATATATATATGTGAGTTTATAGATTTTTGACCCATTTATTTAATTAGTACATTTTACTATCTGTGTAATATTAACACAAAAAATGTCACTGTTTGTAATAATGTCATAGTTATAAGGCTATTTCATTTTCTAGTGCATACAGTAAATTTTACTGTATGAGTAATTTTTTTTCTTTGAAATTTTATAGGCTTCATTAGTCTTGTTTGATAGATCTCGACAAGGACATTTCAAAAATAGTTATTTTGGAAAAAATGGATTTGTCAATCAAAAGTTACGATCATTTAAAAATTAAAAAAAAATTGTTCAACCACTTATGTAACTTCCCTAAGGAAGTTACGGATGGTTAGTTTTAAAAGGGTATAATTTGGACAATAAATTCCAAAAAATTAGGAGTGGGACTTATATGTGGGGGAAAACATGGTTGGACTAAATTGAGTAAATAAATGTCTAATAGGACCTATATGTAATAACCTCTTTATATAATGGACGGGTTTAGACTTTATAAAAAACTTTTAGCCCTTCTAAAAAAGCAGTAGCCTCCCAAATTATTATCTTCTCTCATTTACAAAACCTATATTCCATTAAACACAACATTCAATCTAAGTTTTGAAGAGCTTAATCAAGTTTTTGCAAGAAAAACCAAGAAGGTGTATTTACAATTTTCATGAGAGCAACACAATCATGTAATCAAATATGCAAGACGACTTCATTACGTACGTGAATACTTTTGTTGTTCCTCTGTTGTATTATGTGGTTTAAATATTTGCCTAAACACTAATAATCATCATTTTCTTAAAATATATTGAGACACTAATTAGGGAAAGTGAAATTTAAAGATGGGATTGTTTTTATTGAAATCTTTAATATGAATTAAGACTCAAAATCCTTGTATGTTTAGGTTAGAGGTTGGGATTTTGTTATATTATATGGACGTTCACATGTTAAAATATATTGTATGAATTTTATAAATTGAATTTTACTCGTTAAATCATGTTATTTATGTGTATCTTGTAAAATAGAAAATTATTGTTGTATTCACCGAAATATGTATGTGATTGGAAATTTTTGCAAGTTGTTGAAAATGGAAAGTGTTTAATTAAACTTAAAATTATATGGACTTATATTGGTTAAATTGGAATCTTGGAATTTAATTAGATGAATTGTTATTATAGGTTGAAAAAATGCCTTTATGTGATTTATTAATTTTATAAATAATTGACTCTACGGGGACAACGAGATTGTTGGGATAGTTATTGCTCTCACCTTATTTTAGGTTGCTTGGTAGGTATGAGATTAGTAGGGAAGCCTTAGCTGTTGTTAACGCTTTTTAGGTATGAGACTAATTAGTGGAGGTTTTGTAAATGAATAATTCCGGGATGGGGTTGAATTGTACGTCATTTCTGTTGGATCTTAGCCTAAGTGCAAGCCTAGGTAGTAGTTATTGGTAGGTATTCTTCATAAATGATAGGTTAGGAGATACTTATGTTTTGAAGACCCTTTAGTATAAGACTAGGAGTGTTTTGGGAAATTATGCTCGATAAAAGTGTGGGGGTCGTGGGGCTAATAGAAAGTAATGAGAAGTTGAGAAAGTTGACAATTAATGCCTAAGACAACGAACAGGTACTTAAAAAAAATGAATTTTGCCTTGCGAGTGTGTGCAGGGCTAACAGAATACGGGTCGAATGGCTATAGCGGCGTGGGTATATGTGGTGTCATGAATATGTGCAAGGCTGATAGCATACATGCGAACTGACTATAGTGACATGTCGTGCGTGGAACCTCACTAGTTTATGCAGTGCTAACAAAATTGGGCGAACGACTATAGTGAGGGGAATGTGTGCGGTGTAGAACTTAAGCGATCTATGAGTATGTGCAGGATCTGAAATAGGGTGAACTGACTATACTGGGGTTGCATAAGTTAATTGAATTTATTTAATTAGATTAAATTATGGGCTCTAGTGTTACATTGATATATCATAATTGGATTTAAACATCGCGGTGGCTTAATAGTGGTAGTTATTTTACTCGCATGTTAATTTATGTCTCGTTTAAATTAAAATACTCTATTGTGATATTTATTATGTATAATGCTATTGTATGGGTTTACGGACCCTAATTGGGAGGAGTAACTAGTATTCATGTGGTAGGCTATGACCCATTGCGTTGACTAACATTTCGGGTATAGTTGCAGGAGTAGCTCCATAGGATTTATTGGAGATCTTTGGAGCTTAGCTGGAGCTTTATTTTATCTTCTTTAGTAGTTTAGATTTTGTAATACCCTATATTTTTGGAATTAAATAAATTTAGTAGGAATTAATTTAATTTGATGAAATTAATTAATAGAGATTGTGAATAATTGAACCAATTATTTTTTATAAATTTTAGAGTTGAACTTTAATGATTTGAAATAAATCTAAACGGGATTTTTATTTTGAATAAAAATTATTTACGTGTGTCACGTCATAATTAAAATATAATATTGCATAAAAATATTTGGGACACACTTTGAGAGGCATCGCGGGGGCCTTGTTATGGCATTTTAAACCCTTAGGAATGATCTCGAAATATATATATATATATATATATATATATATATATATATAGGAGAACGCTCACCTACATCATGCTCTATACATCACCCATGCATCACGCCTAATTCTGAACCCTAATTTTTTTTTTCAAATTTTATATTTTTCCCTTGAAATTAATTTTCCAATCAATCCATATGAAAAAAATTAGATAAAAATACATTGTGTAGCTATTTTAAAAAAATCCACAAAAACTTACTAAAAATACCTGATTTATAAGGGTATGCGCCAGCAGTTTTTTGCGGATTTTTTAAAAATAGATACAAAATATATTTTGACCTAATTTTTTGCATATGGGCTTATTGGAAGGTTAATTTCAAGGGAAAAATATAAAATTTGTAAAAAAGTTTTCAAGGGCCTAGAATTAAGTGTGATGTACGGTGTGATGTATAGTGCATGATGTAGGTGAGCCTTCCTCTCTCTCTCTCTCTCTCTCTCTCTCCCTCTCTCTCTCTCTCTCTCTCTACATATATATATATATATATATATATATATATATTTGAGTTGGGTAATTATTGGTCTAATTAAACAATATTTTTTGGCTCATATGGGGGTCCAAAGTTGGGGCATAAGGCCCAACTCGGGAATTGAAGACTAATATTATTTATTAAGAGTTAACCTACTCGTTGGGAGTTACATCCAAGAACCGTAAACACACCCACCCATGAGGAAGATGAAGAACCACCCTAGGAGGAAGAAGAGAGGCTCCTCTACTATTTTCTGGCAATGATTATCTTGCCATTCTTATTCAAATCGTAATATTCTTGTACTTATGTTGATTCCATGATTAGACTAAAATTGAATCATGTTTTAAGACTGCATCTTTATAGATCTTTTGATTAGTGAAGAAGTTGATTATAATTGTATGATTTATGTTTAGATCCATAACCCCTTACATTAAATCTTTATTCGTTAAGTTTTAATTGAATAATCATTGTAGAAAACATGTCGTAGATTCCCCTAAACTAATCTGAAAATCATTGGGGTAGTGTAAGATGAAATCTTAAACTTTCATGTTATAAATTCTTGACAAAATCTTGATAATTTGATGACAAATCTAGGGTTGAATTGGAGGTTAAATCATATGAATAATGATCCTATGATATTTTAGAGACTGTATCCATATCATTCTTTAAGTTGTTGAATCATTATAATGATACCTGGTGAAGGAGGTTTTGAGGAGAAAAATCCTGTTTTGTAAGAAACCCATTCTCATCTTATTGGGAAAATTAAATCGATTGGATCTCCCTACCGAATTGATTTGGTCCACCTGCCTGTAGATTTTTTTTTTACGATCGCGTGGGTGCCGATCCCTTATTTTCTGTGTTTTTTAATTATCTATGATGTGTGCGGGACCATTTTTATCCAAGTGATGGATAGAGAATTATTCCAAAATATTAATGATAATGTTATAAACTTATATACATCGTTAAACCGGGATAGGTTGATATTATGGCAGCGCACGCGTGATAACTTAAAATACAAGTAACTATATAAAGGAAACAATTTATGAAGAACTCTTGAATAACGTTATACGGAATAAATATATTAAAAAGCAGGTATGTGCCTAGATGATTTGAAAATTTTGGTAGGGGCACATAGATAATAATACCTAAAATATATGATGATACTATTATGATTAATTCAAGGTAGGTTTGAATAAAAGAAATACTTATTAGAGATAAGTCGAATGCTTGAGAATTTAACTAATGGTTAGTTCCCTCAAATTATTACCGTATGAAGATACTAAGTAGAAGTGCACCATAATCCTTGTTGGCTAAGTTTAAATGGTTAGTATCGATCATGACAGTAGTTATGTAAAAGCTATGTGATATTGATTAAATCGAATTCGCAAATTCCAGTTAAATACTTATTTAATCAATTGTCATTTTTTATCCAAATTAAATTCAGCCCTAAAATATACAACTACGTGGAAAAAATCAAACCATCATAAATAATTGTTGACACACAGATTTCAGGAAAAAACCAAAAGGGAAAAGCTTTTTATTTCACTTAATAATAATCACAAGATTACAAGTGAAATCTACAATGAATATCCGCATATACCCATAAGAACACGTAGTTATGAATCAACAATGGAATTTCGTGGCAACTTCATAAGTTAGTAAGGATCACCCAAAAGTACTCCAAAAGACCTTAGTCGTAGTCATCCCATCACCTCCCTCAAGCAGTACCTAATCAACAGTAGAAAATCTTTCTACAAGAGAAACTCCAACAAAGATCGTATCTTGGGTTCCAAAATAATTCACAAAACTATTGGGATTTTTATGAATTGAAAAAAAAGGTTTGAACTAAAATGAAGAAGACAAAATTGTTCGGCTATTTTACAGTTTTTGCAGAATAAAAAACATGACGTCTTCTTAAGAAATCAGGACTCATTTAACACGTTTTATATAAAAAAAATTGAGTTGGTGACTTGCCCAAACGATTTCCTTATGTCTCTCAAACGAGATGTTATGTCATTTGAACAACATCACACGAGATACATATATCGTTTGAATGACATTAACAGGTGGCTCGGACGAACTCAATAAAAAATATTATTTTATAAAAACTCCGTCTCAACACTAGAAAGAATATTTTGACAAAAAACAACGCCTCAGGTGTTTGAAAATATTTTAGAAAAATTATCCCAACACTTTAAATGAATCGTAAAGGGACTAAAATACAACCTTACTAAAATTCATCTCGCATAGGTTTTTATGTTGAAGAATGTTGATGTTCGGATCCATCTCGATGCATGATTGGTCTTGAATAAATCTTCGACGATTGTAGCAATATATGTCATATACTAATATAAACCAGGGCTTGTAAAATATGTCCTTACAAGTTAGGGTGAAACTACTTATACTTATTAGTGGATTCCTTATATATATACATATAAACCTTATCAAAAAGGTAACAAGAAGCGAATGACTATTAATAATCTGGAAGGATTTAGTCTAAGATAAGAATGCAACATGTGAAAAATCGTTAATAGTGTTGGTAAGGGTAGTTTGGAAATAACTATACATATAATCGTGTTGGTAAGGGTAGTTTGGGGATAACTATACCTATAATAGTTTTGGGAAGATTAGTTTGGGATAACTATACCTAGATATGTATGGATAAATAAATGACGAAATAAATGTGATTATTAAGCATAGGAGGCATTATATGTGATTTAATATTTAATTGGGAAGTAGTTATAGGATAGCGACTTAATATGGGCTGTGTAATAAATTACTAAAATGTTATGATTAAGTCAAGAAGGCTATAATTATATAGATGGATGTTTCTGGGGTAAAAGTAGTTATAGAGTAACTGCTTATACATATTGAATGATAATATGCCTCATATTATTTTGTGAGTACATACCTGGGTTCGTGGATCGTCCTATCGATTGGGGCTACGCACGCATTCGAGACCAGAACACACGTCAACACTGCTGGGGTAGGCATAGTGTTAGGTAATATTATAGGTACTACGTAGCAGTGCCACTTAGGAGAGGTAGGTGTTGATGTTGGGATCATTTGTTACCGCTAGGTATGGGCTGTGAACTGGTGTATTGCATAAGTACCACCCCGCTTGCTTGTGTTTTATTGTTACCCGCTTAGCATGAGGGACTCATCTGAGTACTATCGATAGAGCACAAACAGGGCACCGAAGATAGATGCCTTCGTGTGTCATACATATATATATGCAGACATATGTATTTATTTATATACACATTGTGATGTGCTTGGTATGAGAATGCGTTCTCATAGCCTATAGATGTAGACAATGCCTAATGATAATAAAGTTGGATTATCATAGTGACAAGGATAAATAGTGATGAAAATAAGTTCTAATGGTCTAATGTGGTAGACAATTATTAATGAGAATAATAAGTAGGGAAGTATAAAGATGTAGAGAATAATTAAAGAGAATGAAACCTATAGTCTAAATGGGGAAGACGGTAATTGGTGCGCATTAAAAGTTATATAGTATGATGGGATAGACTAAAGTTAAGGAACATTATTTGACATAAAAATAAACACTCAAACTATATGGGACTTAGTTGTTAACAATATGAAGATAATTTTAGGATTGTAGTGTTAGATGTAACACCCACTTTTAGTTGATGTATGGTTGAATATCTTTATTTTTATGTGTAGGATTAAACATTAGAATTCGTAATTGATATATATTTAAGGATGCGAGTAGGATTGCTTCTATATGAGAGGTGAGATACACAATACATGAGAGCATCGATGGAGAGACAGAAAATACGAGTTAGTAATATTTTGTATATTTATTGGTGAAGAATCCTTGCAACTCTAGGGCTGTGACCTAAAATTATAATGTTTTTCCCCAAGGTATTCTTAATAACATGAGTGATGATGGATCAGACTTACAATTTCAGTGGATGTAGGGGATTCCGTTCCATTGATTCTAGTATAGGTTGTACTTGATCATTTAGTCATTTTATTTCATATCGAGCTTTTTATGGGCAGAAGCCCAAGAGTTTTATTTATATTAATTTGTACGTACCCTTACATTATGGACATTGTATGATGATTCGGTTTTTACATTTATGTACTAAATCATTTTTATTGTTGAGATGGTTTCTTGTATTAATTGAGAATTATTGGTAAGAAATAAACTTCTATTTTTATAATTTAGTGCTGAGAATGATATAAATTGTTGATCAGCCCCATCTTCGACGTATCGTGTCTGGCCAACCTTTACGTGAAAAATTGAGAGTTGTTACAGATTTAGTTTCCATTCCGTTGTTTTATTTTAAAACGGTTATTTATGGATTTCTAGTGGGCAATTCGATTCCACGGTTGTTTATGGATTTTGGTTCGAGATTTGTAGCGGGATTACTTGTTGGATAATATTTTATAAAATTTAAGTTGGATTTATTTTGGGGATAATATGGTGACGGACTTTAATATTTCATGAATGGTTATATTTGTTGGAAATTTGAGGATATCTTATGGAATTTTTTTAAATGTCTCATATATCTATCACATGATAAAAATGATATTTAATTTAGTAACGTCTGACGTATTTTGGTGGCGCTCGGCTCCAGAATGCGCGAGCTGTTACATATGGTATCGGATCATGGTCTTAGGTCCCGTAGGTTGTGAATCTATTTAGCTTCTGCGTTATCAATCTTTGATCCCCTTTGTTGATTTTTACTTCTTAAGGTATTGGATCTAGCATACACGTTAACTGTGTTTCTTGGAGATAGGAAATTTTGTGTTAAGGAAGTTGTAGGCATTGAGGTTAGAAATAGTAATCTTGATGTGAGGATCCTTAGAGTTGATTTTGAAAACGATATTTATTTGGTAGATCGTTAGTATAAATTTTGGGTATATCTAGTATCCATGCATTGATGTCATTTGATTTGAGAATCTAAGCTTGTGATGTCTTTTGAAGATAGAATCAAGTGGTGATTCGTGAGAGAGCGTGGTACACTGTTATTTTCATAGTTATGCATGTATATATATACAGTTAGGATATATATTGTATCTTTGTTCATGGAGTATGTACGTGTAGGATTGGGTGTATGGGCGCCCAATCGTAGCATTCTATGGGTAGACATATGTAAGCCTTATTCTATTTGCGCAACTTTACGTTTGACATTTATGCTTCGTCGAATTTCAAGGATGAAATTCCTATATTAGTGAGGGAGTATTTAACACCCCATGATTTTTTAGTAGTAAAAATATTTGTTAGTTTTTGGAATCTATTTAATTTTGGTATGCAAAAATGTTAGTTTTTATATATAAAAATAAGGTTTAAGGGGAATTTAAATCAATATTAATTCTGAAAATTGTAACTTTTTATATAAAAATAGGGGGAGGTTCGACCTATGGTAAAATAAAAAAAAATTGACCGTCCGATGAAGCTGATTTTTTTGTACCAGGTTCATCTCACCATCAACTACAACAAATTAAAACTTCACCTAATTCGATCGTTCGCAATGTATTTTTTGGTGTTTGTATTTGATTAGAACTCTTTCTTTAAATTCTTTATATAATGGACGGTTTTATTCTTGTTAAAACACTTCTAAACTTTCTCAAAAAGAAGTAGCTCCCAAATTATTATCTTCTCTCATCTAAAAAATCAAAACCCCATTAAACACAACTTTCAACCCAAGTTTGGAAGATCTAAATCAAGTTTTTGCAAGAAAAACCAAGAAGGTGTCTTTATGATTTTCACGAGAGGAACGCAACTGTGTAATCAGATTTGTAAAAAGACTTGTTTACATTCATGAATACTTCTATTGTTCCCTTTTAGTATCATGCGTTTTAAATGTTTCCTAAATACTAATAATCATTGTTGTGTCAAAATATTTTAGAGATACTAATTAGGGAAAGTGAAATTTAAAGTTGGGACTATTTTTATTCTAATCTTTAATATTAATTAAGACTCAAAACCCTTGTATGTTTAGGTTAGACTTTGGTCTTTTGTTAGATTATATGGACGTTCTCATGTTAAAATAAATCGTTTGAATTTTATAAATGGAATTTGACTCATAAAAGCATGTTATTTATTGTATTTTGTAAAATAGAAAATTATTGTTGTATGCTTCGAAATATGCATTTGTATGGATATTTTGTAAGTTTTTGAGAATCGGAAGTGTGTAATTAAATTTAAAATTAAACGGACGTATATTGGCTAAATTGGAATCTTAGAATTTAATTGGATGAATTGTTATTGTAGGTTCGAAATATACCTTATGTGATTTATTAATTTTATAAATAATTGACTCCGCGAGGACGACGGGATTGTTGGGATTGTTATTGCTCTCACCTTATTTTTGGTTACTTGCTTGGTAAGATACTAGTAGGGAGGCCTTAGTTTTTGGTAACGCTTTCTAGGTACGGAACTAGTTAGTGTAGGTTTTATGGATGAATAATTCGGGGGTGGGGCGGAATTCTACGTCATTTTCGTTGGATCGTTAGCCTAAGTGTGAGGTTAGGTAGTAGTTATTGGCAGGTATTCTTACTAAATGATAGGTTAAGAGATACTTATATTTTGGAGAGCTCTAGGTATGGGACTAGGAATGGATTAGAGATTTATTCTCGATAAAAGAGTGGGGCCAATAGAAAATACTGAGAACTTTAGAAAATTGATAAATAATACCTAATGCAAAGAACATGCACTTAAAAAAATGAATTTTGCGACAAGAGTATGTGCAGAGATGACAAAATACGGGCCAACAGGATATAATGGCGTGGGTGTGTATGGCATCACAACTATGTGTAAGGCTGACAGAGTACAAGGGAACTGACTATAGTGATGTGTCGTGTGTCGAACCTCACGAGTATGTGCAGTGCTAATGAAATTGGGCAAACATAATATAGTGAGGGGAATGTGTATGGTATAGAACTTAAGCGGACCAAGAGTATGTGCAGGAACTGAAATAGGGTGAACTGACTATACTGGTGTCGCATAAATTAATTAGATTAAATTATGGGCTCTAGTGTTATGTTAAAATATCATAACTGGGTTTAAACATCATGGTGGCTTGGATAGATAGTGGTAGTTATTTTACTCACATATTAATGTACATCTCATTTAAATTAAAATACTCTGTTGTGATGTGTATCATGTATAATTCTATTGCCTGGATTGACGGACCATAATTGGAAGGAGTAACTAGTATTCATGTGGTGGGCTCTGACCCATTGTGTTGACTAACATTTCAGGGATAGTTATGTGAGTAACTGCATGGGATTTATTGGAGATCCTTGGAGCACAGCTTGAGATTTATTTTATTTTCTTTAGTAATTTAGATTCACTTTAAATTCTGTGGTTTTATTTTGAAACGGTTATTTATGGATTTTTGGTGGTCCATTCGATTACACAGTTATTTATGAATTTTTGTTAGAGATTTGTAGTAGGATTATTTATTGGATATTATTTAATAAACTTTGAGCTGGATTTATTTTAGAGATAACAAGGTGATGGATTTTAATATTTCATGAATGGTTATATTTGTTGGATTTGAGGATATCTTGTGAATTTTTCTATAAGTCTCATATATATGTCACGTGCTGAGAATGGAATTTAATTTAGTAACATCCGACGTATTTCGGTGGTGGCCGATACCAGAATGCACGGGGTGTTACATATCCCTAAGGTAATAATCATTAAATAATATAATAATACACTATTGTGTAACACCCCGTAATTTCGAAGACATTGAATTTTATTATTTTTGGGAGAAATATAAATTATTTGATTTGGGGATATTTAAATTTATGATTTGGAGAATTTATTTAAATCGAAGGATTTATTTAATTTGGCAAATTGAGGTTAATTAATTCGGAGCATTTTTAGTTTTTGCGTGTGTCGCATTTTGAGGTTGAAATTGGAGAATATAACAAAATAATTCGGATGACAATTCTGAGTGCACGGTTGATTCCGGATAGGTCTAGATAGTCAAAAAAGAGTACCCGATGGATGGGTCTTTGGGCATTTTTAGGCATAACTGGGCCCACATGGAGGTGTTTGGGCCATTTGAATTTAGCTCACCTGCATAATTTCGGGAATGATGTTAGAAGATCAAAATTTAAGAGTTTGGGGTAAACACAACTCTAAAGGAAAGATATTATATAACCCAAATTAGAGAAGTGTTGAAAGACACAATTCTAAAGGAAGAACTCTAGCTCTATAGAGAAGAAAAGAAGGATAAAGCAAGGAGATTGTGGAATCAAAGGAATTTCAGTGTGTTCTTTGACGAATCATCATCAACACCAAGAATTCATACTCTACAAACTAGAAAGGCAAGTGGTTATAATTACTCCAATGTAAATTTGTGAAAATCAATTCATATCATAGTGGGTGTGGTGAAAAATCATTTTTGGAGTAAGTTATAACTTAAAAATGAGTTTTTGAGGTATCGACCAATTGGTATAGATTAAGAGATAAATTATGATGAAATAGAATAAATTGTGGTTTCTACCTGTTTATGAAAAGAAAACGAATAATCAATATTGGTTAACATGGATGGTAGGGTCGAATTATAGAAGTCGATTTAATAAAATCGTGAAACTCAATTTGGAATCTTCATCCAGTGATGAGAACCCAACCTATGTAAAGGTCAATAAGATGATGAGAATCCATTTTAGACAACTAGTAAGGTTAAAAGTCATTTTAGCTGTTAGTTGTGGAGAAAAAAAAAATAGAAGCTCGGGTTACCGCTAATGGTGGAATCGGCAAGGGGATATAACGCGAGGGTTGATTGTTTGTGGTGAAAAAAAATGATGAGGTTTATGGTTTATCCACGATATGATTTTTTCTAGATTAGAGATTTGAGGTTGGTAAGGGTTAAATGAAGGTCTTGTTTGGAGAACTCGGGTGGCAATAAATGGCAGAAGTCGTGCGCTGGGAAGAAGAAAGGGTAGGCTGCAGTGGCCAGTCGTTAAAGCGGCCCAACCCTTCGCTCGAACGAATCTGCAGATTTTGGGGAAGTTTGTTCCTCTTTCGTTTGTGTAACCTAATATTTATTTGATGAATTTTATAAATGGTTTAATTAGTGAGACTTGGTAACCTCATAATTAGGAACCTAAGGGACAAAAATAAAGAATCATAAAGGTGAATAAATGGGTAAGTCTTACTGATAGGATTTGATACGATAAATCCAAAAATATTCAAAATACGGGCCAAGTGAGTGAGTCCGGGTATTATGGTTGAGTGACACCACGTTGTTATATTAATTAAGGTGCAAATTAATTAAATCACAAGTCGGTATAAAGAATTGGGTATCTTAGGCAAGTGCTGGGAATTAGGCACGAATTAGCCGGATTAAGTTATATATATATATATATATATATATATATATATATATATATATATATATATAATACTTATAGTAATACATACCCCTTTAGTGCTATTATAGGAGGTTGCACGATGTGGGTGAATCCCTTGGCTTGAGGGGAAGGGCTAGTATAATCCCTAGGTCATAGCGTCTGTTATTAGAGATGAGGTGCTTTGGATATGATTCGATCTGACTCTCAGTGGGAACTATGATCACCTCCGGTATGTTTATTTTTTTTCACTGATTCAGGGAGCTAACTGAGTCGGGGTGTCCGAGTGGATGAGTCTACCTAGGGTGATATCATTTTATAGAATATCCGGTGAGTGTCTACTCGGGAGGATGGTTATATATATACGACATGTGTGTAAATGTTATGATATATGATACGTATATATGGTGTAGATTTATATACGGGTAAAATTCATGAAGTGCAATTGTATTATATATGATACGTATATAAGAGTGTAGATATTTATATACGGTGCATTACATAAAGTAAAAAGGGATTTCTTATATATAACTAGTGAGAATGTTATATAGTGAATTTAAAAAGGATTAATTAAGTTAATGTGATAAAGAACTTATGATCTAAAAGTGAAAATTACTCGATCTAGAGTGGAGTGTTAAGGATCTTCAGGAAAAGGCTGGTTAGATAGGATAGTGTAACTATGAGGGTTAGGAAGAAGCATTAGATGTGCACAATAGTTGAGAGGTGAGAAGTATCTCAAGTGAGTGCGACATTAACTTAAATATGAAGAGCATTCATGTATTTTAATTGTTGTATTTTAATTCACTTATAAAAAATATTTTCAAAAGGATTTGGGCTTGCAAATATATTTTCAAAACCTTTTAGGTGTGCATCTACAGGGACGCCAAACTTGATGATTGGTTTCAGGAATGCGTAGCTGCAACAGGTGTGGATGTTGCTGGATTTGGACTTAGTCGCTTCAGTTCCTTCATTCCTAGAGTAGGATGGAGCTCAGTTATTTCTTTTGGGTATATTTCCCTAGCTATTTCATTTCAGTCAAACTTAGTACTCAGTTTATTATTTATGTTGGATTGTTGTTTCGGATTAGGGATTTTTAGCCAACTGCCAGCCAATCTTTTATTTTTATATTTTATTGGTTTAGAATTCTTGATTATGTGAATGGTTTAATGTATATTTATAATCTCATTGTTGTTTACTAAAAAAGTAAAATTTTGATATTAACTTTTTTTAATACTAGATGGTTAGTAAGTTTTATATAGTTTTTGACAGTGATGCTAAGAATGAACAAGATGAGAAACATCTTTTAATTTAACAAAGAACTGATCACCCGATATTTAATTAGGAGGGGTGTCACAAATGGTATCAGAGCATCAAGCTCTAGAGTCCTTAACATCTGTGCATCTTTTTATATTTCAACATAGCGTTCTTTGATGTAGAGCCTCACTACACCAAAAACAGGAAACTGGCACGGTTTAAAACAGTGCCAAACACAATCTGGCACTGTTTTAAACCGTGCCAGAATCAGGCGTGCTAGATTTTCTGGCTCGGTTTAAAATCGTGCCAGATTTCCCAAACTGGCACGCTTTTAAACTGTGCCATTTTTTTAATCTGGCACGCTTTTGACAAGCTTTTAAACCGTGCTAGATGTAAAATCTGGCACGCTTTTGGCACATACTGAAACCATGCCAAATTGTCTATTTTCTGGCACGCTATTGGCACGGTTAAAAAGAGTGCCAGCTTGTTTTATAAGTGTTCTCATTCTTATAAATTGGCACGATTTTGGTACGGTTTAAAACCGTGCCAGATTTTTCAGTTAATTAAAAAAAACAATAATAGGAAACACATTTGGAAAATCTGCAAATTCCAAATCTGATGGGATAAATATTTATTATTCCCAAAAAAAAAATCAAGAAATTTCACAAATTATGAATATCGCATGTTATTGATAAACTAATGTGCATACAAACTTCAAAAAATTACAAGAGCTAATAGTTTCCAGATTAAAAAAAAATTGGGCAGAGTTTCCTCTATTTTTTTAGCATTCCAAAACCTGCTAACATAAAATCTGCCCATATAAAGCCCGCACGGCCATAAAAGTCGACAATAAAACTACTATAGCCAGTACGACCATAAAAGTAAACAATAAAACTACTAAAGCATGCTCGAACATAACACAAAAAATAGAATCCTGAATATTAACGACACTAAATAAATAATCCCCTTGTTGTAATGCATTGACTTCTTCGTACGTTCCAAGTGGATAAAAGCTAGCGATCAAATGTCATCCTACAAAAAAATAAGACACAAAAAAGATACGATATTAGTATCCAAATCACTTTTAAAAAAATCGTATTCAAGCAGAAAAATTACATACACGAGTCACAATTATTATTGTATTCTCAACGGCCTGTTTGAGAGTTGGTTTGAGTTTTCACCCTTTAACGACTTGTTTTTAAGTTTAAGTGTTGATTTTTGAAAATTATTGTCATATTCTCAAACCGGGAGACCCGGGACTACGCAGTCAGTTCTTACAAGTTACATTGGTCCCGTGCGAGATGTCCGTGACTCTTACGGGTCCGTTTGGGGTTGGATTCGGTTTTCACCCTTTAACGGCTTGTTTTTAAGTCTACGTGTCATTTTTGTAAATTATCATCATATTCTCAAATCGGGAGATCCGGAACTACGCGGTCAGTTCCTAAAAGTTACATGGGTCCCATGCGAGGTGTTCGTGCCTTCTACGGGGTAGTTTGGGGGCTGGTTTGGGTTTTCACTTTCTAACGGCTTGTTTTTAAATTTAAGTGTTGATTTTTATTCTCAAATCAGGAGATCCGAAACTACGCGGTCAGTTCCTACAAGTTACATTGGTCCCGTGCGAGGTGTTCGTGCCTCCTACGGGGTCGTTTGGGGGCTGGTTTGGGTTTTTACCCTTTAACGACTTGTTTTTAAGGTTTAAGTGTTGATTTTTGCAAATTACCGTCATATTTTCAAACCGAAAGACCCGGGACTATGCGGTCAATTCCTACTAGTTACTTTGGTCTCGTGCGAGGTGTTCGTGCCTCTTAGGGGGTCGTTTGGGGACTGGTTTGGGTTTTCACCCTTTAACGACTTATTTTTAAGTTTAAGTGTTGATTTTTACAAATTATCATCATATTCTCAAACCAGGAGACCCGGGATTACGCGGTCAGTTCATACAAGTTACATTGGTCCCGTACGAGGTGTTCGTGACTCTTACAGGGTCGTTTCGAGGATAGTTTGGGTTTTTACCCTCTAACTGCTTGTTTTTAAGTTTAAGTGTTGATTTTTATTTTTAAAAAGGGAGACTAGGGACTACGCGGTCAGTTACTACAAGTTACACCCCGTGCGAGGTGTTCGTTCCACTTACGAGGCCGTTTGGGGGTTGATTTAGGTTTTCACCCTTTAACGGACTGTTTTTAAGTTCAAGTGTTGATTTTTGCAAATTATCGTCATATTCTCAAACGAGGAGACCCGGGACTACGCGATCAGTTCCTACAAGTTACATTGATCCCGTACGAGGTGTTCGAGACTCCTACGGGATCGTTTGGGGGATGGTTTGGGTTTTCATCCTTTAATGACTTGTTTTTAAGTCTAAGTGTGATTTTTACAAATTATCATCGTATTCTCAAACTGGGAGACCCGAGACAACGCGGTTAGTTCCTAAGAGTTACATTAGTCCCGTGCGAGGTATTCGTGCTTCCAACGAGGTCGTTTGGGGGCTGGTTTTGGTTTTCACCTTTTAACGATCTGTTTTTAAGTCAAAGTGTGATTTTTGTAAATTATCGTCATACTCTCAAACGGAGAGACCCGGGACTTCGCGGTCAGTTCCTATAAGTTACGTTGGTCACGTGAGAGGTGTCCATACCTCCGACGCGGTCATTTGGGGACTGGTTTGGGTTTTCACCCTTTAACGGCTTATTTTCAAGTCAAAGTGTGATTTTTGCAAGTTATCGTCATACTCTCAAACCGGGAGACCTAGGACTACGAGGTCAGTTCCTACAAGTTACATTGGTCCCGTGCGAGGTGTTCGTGTCTCCTACGGGGTTATTTGGAGGCTGGCTTGGGTTTTCACCCTTTAATGGCTTGTTTCCAAGTCAAAGTGTGATTTATGCAAATTATCGTCATAGTCTCAAATCGGAAGACCTGGGACGACGCGGTCAGTTCCTACAAGTTACATTGGTCCCGTTAGAAGTGTTTGTGCCTCCTACAGCGTCGTTTGGTGGTTGGTTGGGGTTTTCACCCTTTAACAGCTTGTTTTCAAGTCAAAGTGTGATTTTTGCAAATTATCGTCATACTCTTAAACCGGGAGCCCCGGGACTATGCGATCAGTTCCTATAAGTTACGTTGGTCCCGTGCGAGGTGTTCGTGCCTCCTACGGGGATGTTTGGGGGATCGTTTGGGTTTTCACCCTTTAAAGGACTATTTTTAAGTCTAGGTGTTAATTTTGCAAATTATCGTCATACTCTAAATTTGGGAGACCCGGGACTACGCGGTCAGTTCCTACAAGCTATGTTGGTCCAGTAAGAGGTGTTTGTGCCTCTTACGGGATCGTTTGGGGGCTCGTTTGGGTTTTCACCCTTTAACGGCTTGTTTTCAAGTCAAAGTGTACTTTTTTCAAATTATCGTGATACTCTCAAACCGAGAGACCCGTGACTATGTGATCAGTTCCTATAAGTTACGTTGGTCCCGTGCGAGGTGTCCGTGCCTCCTACGGGGTCGTTTGGGGGCTCACCCTTTAACGGACTGTTTTTAAGTCTAGGTGTTAATTTGGCAAATTATCGTCCAACTCGCAAATCAGGAGACCCGGGACTACGCGGTCAGTTCCTACAAGTTACGTTGGTCCCGTGAGAGGTGTTCGTGCCTCCTACGGGGTCGTTTGGGAGCTCGTTTGGGTTTTCACCCTTTAACAACCTATTTTTAAGTCATAGTGTGATTTTTGCAAATTATCATCATACTCTCAAACCGAGAGAACGGGGACTACGTGGTCAGTTCTTACAAGTTACGTTGGTCCCGTGCGAGGTGTCCGTGCCTCCTACGGGGTCATTTGGGGACTGGTTTGGGTTCTCACCATTGAACGGCTTTTTTTCAAGTCAAAGTGTGTTTTTTGCTAATTATCGTCATACTCTCAAATCGGGAGACCCGGGACTACGCAGTCAGTTCCTACAAGTTAAGTTGGTCCCGTGTGAGGTGTTCGTGCCTCCTACGGGGTCGTTTGGGGACCGGTTTGGGTTTTCACCCTTTAACGGCTTGTTTTCAAGTCAAAGTGTGATGTTTGCAAATTATCGTCATACTCTCAAATCGGGAGACCTGGAACTACGCGGTCAGTTCCTACAAGTTACATTGGTCCCGTGCGAGGTCTTTGTACCTCCTACGGGGTTGTTTGGGAGCTAGTTTGGATTTTCACCCAATTACGGCTTGTTTCCAAGTCAAAGTGTGATTTATGCAAATTATCATCATACTCTTAAATCGGGAGACCCAGGAATACGCGATCAGTTCCTACAAGTTACATTGGTCCCGTGAGAGGTATTTGTGCCTCCTACGGGGTCGTTTGGGGGTTGGTTGGGTTTTCACCCTTTTACGGATTGTTTTCAAGTCGAAGTGTGATTTTTGTAAATTATCATCATACTCTCAAATCGGGAGACCCGGGACTACGCTTTCAGTTCCTACAAGTTACGTTGGTCCCATAGGAGGTGTTCGTGCCTCCTAGGGGATCGTTTGGGTTTTCACCCTTTAACGGACTATTTTTAAGTCTAGGAGGTGTTCGTGCCTCCTAGGGGATCGTTTGGGTTTTCACCCTTTATATCAATTAGTCAATTATGAATTTCACATTATATGTTTAATCTTCCACCCACTAGGGTTATTTTATATGCCACTATCTTTCTTGTCTACTAATTACACACCGTAGAATAAGTCGAAAGTGCATATTTATCACTTCATTACATATATACTAATATGGCACCCCTAGGCTAAGCTACGGTACATGTATACTATGTTATCATGTCCTGATACATCATCTACCAAGCACACATAGTAGAATAAAACACAAGTATATATATTTATTATTCTAATTATATATGTACAATAAATCACCCCTAGACTGAGACATGCGGTGCTTGCATACTCTACTATCAAGTCCTGGTACATCACATACTGTATAAAGGATTAATTGTTCAGTATCACACTCGAACCATCATCACAAATCACACATATTGTAGGCGAATATAGTCCCCAGCCAAATGGGTCACACACATACCTATGCTTCCATTCAACTATCGAAACTATCATACTCTCAGATAGCATGTGTGCAAGGTCCTATGTTCTGGGTACAAGTTTAAAATCCTTCAATGGGCTCATTGGGATAAGACTGTCCACGAAGCGAAAACTCCTCCCGATAGTAATCAGCATAGGTATGTCATACACATAATAAATCATACAAATCAGTAAAGGTATACACACAACCTATATCATATATCCCATAAGTAGCATACATATCTCTCGAATATCCTACGTATTATTTAATTTCAATTTACACTTCTTATCATATATTCCCGAGTATTCCTCACTACTCGAAGCATGGCAATTATCCTTTAAAATATTTTAGTAGGTAATTCACTCATATCCTACTGATCTAAGTTATAAATTCGCTCATCTCCCATATTCGTTATTTTTCAAATTACACTGATTAATCCAATCAACTTCACCTTAATTAATCTATTAAAGTAGTGTCACCCAACTACAATACCCAGACTCATTTACTCGGTACGTATAGTCACTCTTGAGAATTTATTCCACAAAACACCACTAAGTAGTTCACATCTCTCGTAACATTTAATATTTAATAATTTATTATATTTTTCCAATAATAAATTAATCTGGCCACTCCGTACCCAACTCCTGATGTACTTGCCTGAAAATATTCGAGTCACAATCCCGGACTCCTTATTAAATAAATTTCACCTCCATTCATTTTTATTAGAGTAATGCCACTAAAATATAATGCCCGAACATATTTACTCGGCCCATCATTTAAACCTTTTTACAATTCATTACTCCAATTCCTCAATATATTCACACACTTATTATTTAGCTCCCAATAATTTATACTCGTGTATTAAGCCTCTAAATATGGGAGATCAAACATTTTCTAACTGTTATCTCCATTATTTCCACAAACTAAACCAAAATGGCAATGTGTTGAGAAATTTCTTGAGTTGAAGGAAATCAGGTCATAAGAGTTATCTCACTAATCCACCAAAAGTCTCAGCCAAAAAGAATGGAATTGGGCACGTATGTGAAGTTTTGCTCAAACGAGACGTTCCGTCGCTCAAACAACTTCCAACGTCGCTCGAACAGTGGTTTTGGTCATTTGAGCGACCCCCAAATCTGGCCCACTTTCATCTTCTTCCCACGATTCTCCTTTCCCAAAGTTTTTTTCCTATTTCCACCATTTCCAAACCTCCGACCCTGATATTACAAACCAAAACTATCCCTTATTAATTTATTCATTTCCTAATCATTTCAATTCAATAGTTACATCAACCTTCATTAACAGGTTGCTATTCTAAACCCTAAGACGAAATACTCTGAATCTTTCCCTTTAACTTCAAATTACATGACTAAGTTTAGATCCCACAAATAAAAATTAGAAACGAATACTTTTGATTTATAAAATCGTATAAATTCCACCTTTAATTTTCTTCAAACTAATACACACTCATTTTCTACGCGATAACACACCCAAAAACGACTTTGATTTACACCCACCATAAGACGAATTGAAATAATGCAAATTAAATGAAAGCATGTTTAACTACTTGCCTGGATAATTTCGTAGTGTCTGGTTCCTTTGTTGTAGATAATATTTTTTATGAAGAACACATCAATCTTTTCTTAGTTTGGCTCCCAAAGCCTCTCCCAGTGGATCCCTCTTTTCTCCCCTACAACTAGGGTTTTCTTAAATGAGTTATGACTGACACACCCTCTCACATTTAGGATTTATTATTCCAATCCCGTTTTTAGTCTCGTGAGCTTTATTAAAATGGCTCAAACACTCCCGTGTGAGCCCGTTTTTGTCTAAAAATGCTCCAAGAGCCATTTACTACCACTGAATACACTTTTTCGACTATCTCGACCTATTCGGAACCAACCGTACACTCAGAATCGTCATTCAAGTTACTTAACTAAAATCTCCAATTCCAACCTCAAATTACGACACATGTATTCTTAAAAGAAATAACCCAAATTAATTTAAATCTTAATTCGCCAAAAAAATTGAAACTTCCAAATTAAATAAATTCTCTAAATTAAATAATTTCTCCCAATCATCAATTAAGTTTAAATTCCAATTCACCAAATTAAATAAATTATTTATCTTTGAAAATACGGGGTGTTACACTCAGTTTATTAAATCTGTTGGATTATTGTTTCGGATTCGGGATTTTTAGCCGACTGTTTATTCGACCAGTCTTTTATTTTTATTATGTATTGATTATGTGAATGGTTTAACGCATATTTATATTGTTGTTGTTGTTTAATAAAATGACTAAAATTTTGACATCAGCTTTTTTGAATACTAGTTGATGAGTTAGTTTTAAAAAGTTTTCGACGGTGATGCTAACAATGAATCAGATGAGAAACCTCTTTGAATTTAATAAAGGACTGATCATCTAGTATTTAATTAGGCGGGGTGTCACATATTGATCATATGAGAATTTAAATTTTACTAATGCATTCTTGAATAATGCCCCTTTAATAACTATATTGGTCTGAAATGAAATAATTCATGCCGCAACATTTCGTGCGTTAGCCAAATTAGGTTTACTTGGGTTTTCAGGAGATGATTAACATAATTTGTCATAAAAAGAAACAAGTTGCACGTACACATTACTCGGACCGTGTAGTTGAAATTATTCTTTAAAGTTATTTTGTTCAATATTTTATGTAACATTAAAACTATTCTTTGAATAGAACGTGTAGTTTTAAATTAAGTAATTAATATAAATAAATGGGTAGTTCAAATACACATTTAAGGTTACAAAAAATCAAAAATCACTACCAAAACTCATGTCTTCATCTAAATTTACATTTCTACTAACCATCGATTCATTGCCAAAGGGTTGGCCCACGATGCTGGAGTGAGGCACAAAGATTATGTAGAAGGTATAGGTACTGGTTGTGGTATCTACACATTAATCGAACCAAATATGATGGGTCGGCCTATAACTGATCATAACCAACAGTCTATTTGATATTCGTTCATCGCGAGTACGTGTCTCATTCATAAACAAGCATCATAAATTCCTACTAACGCCAGTAGCATTGACGTACACGAATCACCATTGCAGTTGTGTAAGTGATTGAGCTAGAGGTGCATTTGTTAGCATATTTAGTCATGGGATCTCACAACTATACATGCCACCATTAGGTATTCCAATCTCTCAACTCCAATCTTATTTTGGTGGTTGTATTTGTGAAGGATCTTGGTGTAATACCCCATATTTTCAAAGACTATAATTATTATTTATTAAGTGATTAATAAATTAATAAATGGAATTAATTATTACATATATGCATTAGTAATAATAATATGGCACAACTTAGATGGTAATTGAAAATGTGTACACATAAAAGAATAAAGTGTGTCGTTTATTGATATGATAAAATATTATATTATGGTTTAAACTATATTTTGTTGTGATATAGGATTCCAATCAAGTGTTTTTATTGATTTAAATTCGTTCCAGGGGATAGGTATACCCTTAGGAGAGAATCTGAACCATTCCGGGTAGCATTCTAGGCTCCTTTAAGGGACAAAAATGAGGCCCCATCAAGAAGTGCGTAATCATAAATTTTAATAAGGGGTTAAACCACATCATTTAGGTAGTTTCCATAAATTAAACCTAAATCTAACACCCATAAACACTTGGGAGAAGTTAGAAAAACTTGAAGAAGAGAAAGCAAGGGAAATTCAAGAGGAGTTCTTCAATACCCCTCCATAGGGCAAGTTTTGTTGCAATACCTTTAATAATGTGTTTATTAATTTATAAGAATTCTTTCGAATACTATTTAGAGTTTTTGAATTATGTTGGAGACTTATTTATATGATGATTTATGATTTCGGTTAATTAGGAATAATATAAATCTGTCACACATTGAGTAATTACACCTTAGTCATTAAAACATGAAATTGATGGATTACATGACGTTGATATGATATATAATTGATGTCTTAGAATGAAACTTACAAATCATTCCCATGTCAATTTGAGGTTTAAGGCTAAAATTTATGATGAACAAACCTTAAGTTGATTTAAAGAGGAGTTATGTTGTAAAGTTTGAATCTTTAAGTCTTAATCTTGGTTTTGATGTTCTTGGACCCATAGGATGGTGTGAAAAGGTTTAGAAACATCTTCCAATACTTACATTGGGTTAGGGTATCGATTGGCTACTATTTTGAAGCATGATTTGGGCATTAATGGAGGTTTTGGAGGCCTCATCTTCATCCTTTGGCCATTGTGTACTCTATCCAGAACCAAATTTATTCAGCCTAGGGGAGAACCGATTCAAGTTATGCAATTATAGATATTTTTATAACAAACGCGAGGTTGTCGATCTTGTATTTTTTTTATTTTTTGGAATTAGTTATGAATTTTGTATTAAAGGGGTGCGTGAGACCGATATTTTGAGTGATGATTTTGGGATGGACTTTATTGTAGGCACGATTATGTTTAAAATGATTATAAACCCATGTGGATGTATTCCCTGTGACACCCCGCACATTCTGCCAAGTGAGGTGGCTAACCACCCCCGCCAAACTATGTCGGGCATCACTAAATAAGTTATCATTCTTAGTATGTGACAGATATATGAGACGTACATAAAATTCTACACGATAATATCGTTCAGAGCCCACCGCATGAATACTAGCTACTCTCCCCAATTTGGTTTAGCATTATGCATGAGAAACATCACATAAAGTGTTTTAATTAAAAAGGATAAATAATAATGATGCGAGTAAAATAAGTTATCACTAATTGTTCACATGAACTGTTCACCAATCCGTAAGCCCAATCATTATTTTTCTATCATTTAATTATATTAGGTGAATAATCCCATTTAATTCAATGAATCAAATTATGATTATAGAGACACCATCATAGCCAGCTGACCTTACTATTAGTCTTGCACTTATTTGGGCTCGTCTAAAGCTTTTCATCACTCACATCCCGTCGTTATAGCCAGTCGTCCCAATTTCGTTATCCCTGCACTTATTGACAACGTTCCACCCACGACACGTCGTAATAGCCTGCCAACCCGTATTCTGTCAGTCCTGCACTTATTGATGACGCCAACACATACCCACATATTAATATCCATCCAACCCGTACTCTGTCAGTCCTTCACTTATTGATGACGCAAATCCATTTTAATACCCGTTTACTATCTTAGGCATTAATTCTTAAGTTTTCATTATTTCTATTATCCCCACCCTTATTGAGTGTAAATCTTCAAAATCACTCCTAGTCCCATACCTAGAGGTCTCCAAAGAAAAAGTACATCCTACCCTATCGTTTAGGATAAATTTCTACTCTCAAGTACCCTCTACTCTCACGTCTACACTATCAAATAATGGAACAACACAAAAATCAGCCCCACCTCAAAATCTCCCTTTCGTAGGAATCTACACTAACTAGTCCCATACCCAGAAAGTGTTAACAACTACTAAGACATACTTACTAGTCCCATAACTAGCAACCACTCCTAAATTTAAGGTGTGAGCATACTAACAAAAAATCCCGTCGGCCCCGCGGTGTTAAATATAATTAAATCAATAAGTCGCATAAGATATTTTAGCAATAATTCCACCCAATTCGTGATACATCACAAATTAATCTAATTTCATGCATTCAACCCATTTTCATAATTAAAAAACTTATTTTATGCAATTAATATAATTTCATCATTATGCAAGTTTACGGTGCACATAATAATAATTTCTCTTTTATCACACCTACATAATTTTATATGATTACATAAGTCCCTTTCAATTAATAAGGCTATTATGATTTTCTAACATATAAATCTACATCCATTAACGAAAATCCATCCTCTACCCTAAGCACACAAGGGTTATAAGCCTTATTTCATATTAAGATGTTTCATAAAAAATAGTCCCAATATAGATTTCATTTTTCCTAATTAAGGTTTCTACTTTGTTTTAAGAAAAATATGTAAATGAATGATTAGGCAATATTTAAAATGCATAATACTAAAGATAAAGAATAGAAGTATTCATGCCTTAGAAAACTCATGTGAGAATTCTGAATTGATTGTCACGTTGCTCTCGGGAAGTCGAAAAAATTATGTTCTTGGATGATCTTGAGAAAATCGGGTCTTGCCCTCTAAATCTTGAGTAAAAGGTTATTTAAAATGGGTTTAGGTTTTAGAGAAAAAAGATGATAAACTTTGTGGGAGGATACTGACTTTTAGGAAGGCTAAAAAGTGTTTTGAAATCCTAAACCCATCCCGTTTTATTAAGTAAAAGAGTTTTAATCCCACATAACAAGTTAAAAAAAAGGAAACAATTATCTGCTGTTGTTGTTTGGTATGGTGACATATCCGGTCAGTTACATGTTGCAATAATCTCCACAATACTAAAAACATGATGTAGTGGATCCCAAAACATAACACACAATCTGGAAATATAATGGTCATATTTGACAATTGCAATACCTCTATATTGAGAATTCTCGTACGGCCGCCATACTATTGACTCGGGTTATCGCATCTCAATATAATTTTTTGACTTGTCGACTCATTGAACCGATGTACCCCTTTAGCCTTCTTCCTGTTTAACTTACACTACACCAAAATGGTAAAATTGAAACCTTTTTAGCAGCCAGGCTTGTCACGGTCAATGATCAGGACACAAAAACACGCATTTTTTGTCACAGTCATTGACCGTGACACCCCCGTGACAATTCTGTCGGTAAAAAATAAAACCTTATTTTTTCCCACCGAATTCGTTCCCTCCATTTCTCTCTCTCTCTCTCTAGCGGCTGATCTCTCTCTATCTCTACAACTTTGGTATGTTTTCTCTCTATTTCTCCCCCATTTATGTATATGTGTATGTATATGTGCGTGTGTGTATATATGTGTGTAAATGTGCATGTGTGTGTGGGTGTGGGGTGGGTGTGGTGTGTGTGTGTGTGTGTGTGTGTGTGTGTGTGTGTGTGTGTGTGTGTGTGTGTGTGTGTGTGTGTGTGTATGCGTGTGTGTGTATATATGCATATGTGTGTGTATATGTGCGTGTGTGTGTATGTGTGTATGTGCATGTCGTGGGCAGGGGCAGGGGGGAGGGGGGTGTATATGTGTGTGTGTTTTTTTTAATTAAATTTTTATTGGTTTATTAGATATTGCCCCTCATATTGTAATGCCCCTTGTAAAAGAATTTATTGATTTAATATTGATCGGTTGTTAATTTTTTTATAAATTAATAATTAGTGCCCCTTTCATTTGCAAGTAGGATTGCCTCTCATTGTAAATTAGTAAATTAATAATTGTATACTTTAATTGTAAGTTTAATTGATGAAAAGAATTAATTGAGTAGATGAATTAGAAGGAGTACGGGATACACATTTGTTGTTGCCATTGCGGCTGGATTATAATGGAGTGATGTTGGGTTATTTAATTTTAAACGTGGAATGACCACTGGATTATTGTCCATATGGGGGTGGGATTTTTCAACTTTTTTTGAAAATTACTTTGAATAACGAACAATATATATATAGTATGATAATTAAATGAAACATACTTGAAATTACATGTAGTGTGCATAAATACTAGCCTTCTAGTTCTTATGCGTACGGATTCAATAGCCCTTAGACCCGTTCGAGAGTCATTACTCCTGTAATGAGATCTCTCGAATCGTGTCGTTTGGACAGTTTATGACTGCATAATTTCTGTATAATAATATTCTTAGTGGCTTAAAGTTGTTACTTTTGGAGGAAGTTTTGTAGTCGTATCCTAATGTTCTCTGGGTACATATTATATTGACAAGTGTGACTGTTATTTCAATTGATCAATTGAAATAATACTAGATCCCTCGATCTGGTAAAGACGATCATCCGCCCGGGGTACACTAGTTGGAGGCAGGTGTCAAATGAGCTCAAGTTAGCTATTTGGGTGGGACTACATGTAATGAATTTATATTTATATTTATATGAATATTTCAATTTCAATTTTGATTTCATTTAATATTTATATTTATTCGCAACTAGCATTGTATTTGTTGGACAGGAACAATTCAGCCTCGATCCAAGGCTACGCGATTCCGTCTGGAGCAGTTGAGGGAGCAACACAAGACGTGGAAGAAAAATATGTGAACCCGGTACTTTGGGAAGACCCGAGAGTTTGTTATTCGATTGCGTGAATCTGTCACGTCGAAGGAGCCGATCTCATTGGCACAATGGCAAAAGTTGAGTAATAATGAGATCGGGGAGCGACAATTGGCATCTCGCCAATCGAGAAGGGAAAACTGGGAAAAAAATACGGACGTACACTAGTTCGGTCGGACGTCTTACGCCGAGGTGGAGCATAGGATGATGGTAAGATTTAATTTTTCTATAACTACAGAAATATATTATTCTGCATTATTTTACTTTGCGGTGCCGATACTAATTTTACTTTATTTTATTTCAGGGGACAGGGAGTGGCCCTGGGGGTAGGCTACGTAGGCACGATACTTATGTGGCTATTCGAATGAATAAGGGGAAGGATAAGGAGGTGTCCCTGAGAGTCGTGGCCACGATTGTAAGTAATCCAATAATTTACTTTTTATTAATTACGTTATAATTTTTTTATTTACTTATTTTACTAATCATGTGCTTTTTGTCATTTCAGGCAAAGCTTAAGGAAGTGCATGAGTCGCAGTCTGATGCCGACAAGGCATCTTTGTCCACAGACGCACTCAGCCAAATTCTTGGTGCTGATCTCAAGGAGAGGACAAGGGGGAGAGCTCGCGGGTGGCCAAATCTTGGATCAACGGATTGGAGACGAGCGACACCGGGTTGGCTCGAACGGTGGACTCGCATGACGCGAAGCTGTCCCATTTGTAGGCGACGGTCTAAGATATGTTCTCATTCATGAAGCGTTCGTTGGGTGAAAACCGTAAGGGAAAAGGGAAGGAGAAGGTGGTGCAGGAGGACGAGGATGTGGACCTCGCTTCTTCATCGTCGACACGTGCGGACTTTGATGATCCACTCCCCTATTTAGCTCCCTTAAATCGATCGTTGTCGACACTTGGTTGGTCGAGCGTGTTTATACTGGACATATTTGATGGCCATCAGATAGGGCGGGGGTTGAGGGACCCGAATACCGTCGGGGTATGCCAGTTCATGGACGTGTGCTTCAAGACATCGAGTCCAAGGTGCTCGTCATGCATGTGATACCCGGGAAGGAGAACTCCCCCTTGTGGTTACGCGAACAATGCGGCATGATGTATATTGGTGGGTGTGTCAATTATTATATCGTGTGTCCTACTCACCTCTTAGAGCTAACCTTACCCCAGACATGTAGTGACATTATTTGAATTAAATTGTTTTAAGTTGTTACATTTGAATTATATTTGGATTAAATCGTTATGCATATTGTTTTGAATGTATATTTGCATTCTCTCTATTTTATTTAGATATATGATGTTTGAACAGGTACAATGTTGCTATAACAGGTACAAATATACTACTGGGCAGTGGCAGTGGCCATACTGCCCAACAGTTTTTTTTTAATTCAACCCAGAATTATCACGGCCATTGACCGTGATAATTTTATAAAGAGTGTCACGGTTTATGAATGTAACAAAACTTGTCAAGGTCATAGACCGTGACATGACCGTGACAATTCTAATGAACTTGTCACGGTCATTGACCGTGACACGTTCGTGATAATAAACGTTGTCACCTCCAGAATTTTCACGATCATTAACTTGTCAAGGTCAATGATCATGACAATTCGGCAGATTTGGTTTAGTGTTATGTCATCTGTATATTCCAGGACACGTGTCGACTTAGGATTGTTGAAGAATCGAACAAACCTTGGCCATATATTCATTAACAAAATACTGCAAGAATATAATTTGATGAATGATCAGTGTTGGAATCAAAATTAATAAATTAATGTATCAATAATGCAAATAAGATCAAACTTTAATATTTACCTCAATTATTTTCCACATGCACTCAGCACTCGCCATTGACATACGGGAAGTCTTGTTCAGGGCCCATATAATACGAGCGTATATTGCACTGCCCCAGTCATAATGAGAAATCATAGATATATCGTCGCGTAATGCAAATACGATATATTCACATTTGCATTACGAAGGAATAAATTGAAGATAGTGAAACACTAAAATGCTTGGTGCACAATTAACTCCATCTCCACAGGTAAATCATCATCATTTCCTTATATTTCATGGTACACTCTTAATTCAAAGCACTTTATTCCCACCCTCGCATATCCCACACTATTAAGCCCAGCAAAGAACGCATTCATAGCTGCTCGTGGATTAGTGTATTTGCTATTATGGAGGTCGGGTGACTAGATTCCTTGCCCAATGAGAATTCAATTTTACAATAAATAAATACGGGTTCAATATATTATAAGTTGATCCAGAATATATATTATTATGTGAAACCCTATTTGAAATAAACAAAATATTTAAGGCATATAACAATAAATAATAAAATTGGATCAACGTAACCATACCAGTTAGCACCGTGAAGTCAAATGGGGTAAAGCCTAGCTCAGACGAAGGCAGTTGAAACGTATGCGTAGTTTCCCACCATTGCTCAATCATAGTGGCGACTATACAACTGTCTGAATTAGGCATAACACGTGTGAACATTTTACTCATATAGTCGTCCTCGTCTTTTAATTTCCAAATGCGCAATTGTTTTTCGAAAAAGATTTTATAAATGAGCATCGGTCTGCTCTAATTCCCACCGAAATCAAATTTCAAATCGGTTGTTTACCGTTCAAAAATATGCATGTTATCATCAAATATACGCACATAATTTTGGTGTACCGTGTAGGGATATTCTCATGCACTGATTCCGATTGTGTAGCCGACGTACTCCCATGGCGAGATTTTGATTTTTCGATATTGAAATATTATTTCCATCTCTTCCCGCCTTGTCGTTCCATTTTTTTTGTACGATTATATGTATAATTACTCTACATATAATTTTAATTCCACCAAGTACTTGCTAAAATAAAGGAACTGAGATTTTTGTTAATTAAAAAAGTATTTGTTACACACATGCAGAGGATGCTTGCTAGATATGGGGAAATGGAGAAAGCTTTGTAGAAAGGGAGAAATCTTAGATGAGGATGGGTATTAAAGGGAGAGGGGTGAATGGGTTTATATTAAATGAAAAAACTAGCCACTAAAGAGCCATTACCTTCATACGATAAACTCTTTTTAATATCAATTAATACGACAAACAGTTTATCGTAGATAACTTAGACCACTCTGGGCATAACACATGTCGATAGGTATATGTAAGGGCAAAGCCATGGCCTGGAAAACATATACCCCAAACAAATATATTTTTTTGCCTTATGATCCCCCAAACAAAACATGTTCATTATTTTTAACCAAATAAAATCACACTGGTCCAAAAATTGGATCCCTTATCCCATTATTTTATTTTAATAGGCAGAGTAAAGTCCTCAAAGTCTTTTTCTTATTCTCTCAAATACTACGCTATTAGTCAATAGTCTTGAAAAGACAAAACTCCCTATTTTTCTTTCAGTCATCTTGCTGCGAGTGGAGACTTCCCATTTAAAACTCCATTAAAGTTAAGATCTCTCTCTCTCTCTCTCTCTCTCTCTCTCTCTCTCTCTCTCTCTATCTATCTATCTATCTATCTATCTATCTATCTATCTATCTATCTATCTATCTATCTTTACATTACATATATATTGTTTATTTTTGTGCACTCTACATAGTTTGTTATGCTCTATCTTTATCCTTGAATATTTCATAATTTTAATTTGGGCCCTAATTTTTAATTTATCAACTTCATCTACCCAATATTTAATCATTGTGATTAGCTTTTCTTTGTGGACTCCGTATTTAATTTATTTACTCTTAAATTAATTGTACTGATGTCAATTGTAGTATCAATGCAAATATTTGTATTATAACTTGAATGCTTAGTTGTTATATTATAACTTGAATAAGTATTTGTCAATCAATTAATATATCTTTAGTACTAAAAAATTGCATAAAACTATAAATAATATTAAGAAAATTCGCCTTTGGCGCTCCTACTCCTAAACTTCCTATAATACTCGAAACTTCCGGACCCGTCACTACATGATAATCAATGACTCCACGAGCATCAAAGCATCAAATTGTACCAATTATTTTGAAGTAATGTATTGTACTTTTGATAAGCTACGCAAGATAACACTGTAAAATTAAATTGTAAACGTCCAATAATTCTATTCATTTCACCATATCGTACCAAATTTCAACCGCATTGCCACTTGCCAATGAACCTCAATGGACTATTCACACAGAATTTAGAGCAATTCTATTGTAACCGATGATTTTAGCAAATTTTTGGTGATTGGATGACGTGGTTGTCTCATATTGGTTGGTTTTTGAATCCCACTGGCGTAGATCCAAAAACCAAAGGGGTTGATGATGAAACTCGCTATGTGTATTTTCGGGTTATAATTATAGAGATCTAAAAATCTGATTTTATTTGTTGAGTTGTACTGGTGTTAAAATGCATTTGTTTGTATTCTTAGTGAATCTCACAAAATAACCGATGCGTTCGACTAAAACCAAAAACATCAAAATTTTGGATTCTTTTATAGAAGATAAACAAGGACTATATCCAAGCTAATGTACACCAACTTTAGGGCCTATAAAATAAGTTTTGATCATTTTAGCCATGTAAAATAGTTAAATGCTTGAAGTTGGTCCTAGTTATGTATCATTTGCTAGATAAGTTGGATCTCATTCAGTTTATATATTTTTTTCCATATTATGGACAAAGATGGAAAAATGAAATTTATATACTTTACTTCCATCGGATGCTTCATTTTATAATCCAAAAGGATGAGAGGATTTAGAAAAGCCAAGGCCATGTTCATTTTTAAAACTAATAGGGTCTTTTTTTGAGGAAATTATATATATATATATATATATATATATATATATATATATATATATATATATATATATAGGGAGAGAGAGAGAGAGAGAAAGAGAGACTCATGTGTACCTAAGTTTGCACATGTGCTGGCGCACACTGATTTTTTAAAAATATCAAAAGACATATTTTTTAGTTGATTTTTTTAATATGATATTTAAACATTTCAATGGACCCATATTAAAAAAATTAATTCCAAAAAACTTTTTTTTGCTATTTTTAAAAAATCAGTCAAACTTTTACAGTTATATATATATATGTGTGTGTGTGTGTGTGTGTGTGTGTGTGAGTGATATTTTTTAATTTCAATATTAGTATCATTGATTTTCAAATTTATATTGGGTCTAGAAACACATTGAATGAATGTTTGTGTTGTCCTCACACTAATATTGAGGTCTTTTTTTACCCCAAAAAAACTCCACTTCAAAAAACACACTGTTCATTTTACAGCACTATTTTTTTTTTCTCAAGTTAACAATACCACAATTTTGGAAGAAATTTTAATGTCTCTAAAATAACAAAATTTGATGTCTTAAAAATGCAATTGATTAATTCGTTGGTACGAACTCACATTTATTAAATAATATAAATTTATGCCAATAACACTAATTGATCGCGTATCTAAAATATTAAAGTTTTAATATTTTAAAGACATCAAAAATTCTTCACACAATTTCCATGGCCAGAAAAATGACACCAAATGTGCACTAAATGACGTCAATGTCCATTAAAAATTAAAATGCTGTAGAATAAGTAACTTTATGACTAAGTTCATTGTCCTGACACATCTTTTGGTATAATTTCCTAGTGCAGAAAGCATTTTTCTTTTCATTTTTGTGAAAAGCATTTACATTTTCTAAATTAAGCATTTTACTGTTCACCTACCTAATGTGTCGATGGTGCACGTTTTTTTTAGTGGAAATGCAATATTTTATTAAAAATTATTTGTTTGATAATAGATAGGTGACAGCATATAAATCTGATCTCAAATTGATTGTTATTTAAATAAATAAAAATTAAATAGTAATAAATTGTAATTTTTATAAGCTATGCAAGAGAACGATGCAAGTATAAATTCTAAACATCCGATAATTTGAGGGTTAATTACATTTTCTCCTCTTAACTTCATGTTATTTTTAACTTTGTCATTTGAATTTTTGTTTTTCGCACTTTGTGCCTTAAACTTTCAAAACAATTTCAAGTAACCCCCATCGTTAACCCCGTTAATTTTTGAATGGAAAATGGCTCATATTGGAATGTACCCTTCATTTTGGAATAAATTTAAAGTACCCATCATTTTGGAATGTACAAAAATACCCTCGGGAACATGGTACATGATCCATTTTTTCGTCCAAAAATTAACGGTGTTAACTGCATGAGGTAACTTGAAGTCGTTTTGAAAGTAGGGCATTAAATGCAGAAAATAAAAGTTCGAGTGACAATGAGAGTTAAAAATGGCGTAAAGTTTAGGGAACTGTAATTGGTTCATAATTTAATTTTAACAATTTATAATAACAAAATACATTTTTATAAATAAATTTCCGCATTAAAAATATTGTTTTGGGATCCAAGTTCACTTAGGCCGCCTGTTAGTGCATGTAATCCTTTTCAATGACTGAATTGATTTTTCAAATATTAATTTAAAAAAAAAGTAAAAAGTATTGTTTTGCAACTAAACGGAGGCTATTTTTTTTTGTTTCTCCAATGATTGTGTTAAAAGCACGGTTGGTTTTACTCCCCCAAGACGACGACGTTGTTTAAAAATAATTGTACATTGTATTTTTAAAATATTTTTGTGGTGCCCATAAATTAAAAAAAAATATTTGCGTTTTGGCCACATTAATTTATTGTAATTGAGTCCCGAATGTTTAGTTTTTAGAGTTTGCCCCACGAAATGACTTTTAACAATGCAAAAATTGTCAAAAAAAAAAAATTACCAAGTATTTTTTGCAAAAACAATTTCGCAGTAAAAGTCATTTTGAGTATCAAATCCCAAGAAGTCCAAAGATTGAGTTTGGGGGTCAAAGTGAATTGTAAAAAATTAATAGGGGTCAAATCCTAAATAATCAAAATGAAAATAGGATGCCTTTAGAGCATCCACAACAGTAGATGCTCTAGAAAGACAATTTTAGAGAACCAAGTCCATTCATATCTCGTGAATGACACAGTGGTGAAAGTTAGGAAATTTGCAATTCTAATTCCTACGGACTATTATTGTTCGTAGGAATTAAAAGTCCATTTCTTACTAACAACATTTGTTTGTAGAAAATATTACGAACAAATGTTATTTGTAGGAACCCACATATATAATAAAAATAATTATTTATATTTTCTACGAACATCTGTTCTTCGTTGGAATTTCTACGAACTTCAGAAGTTCGTAGGAACTGTTTGCAAATTCTGTATCTATTTTATAACTTTAGAGAACACCTATAGAACGAGTTAAAGAATTTGTTGCAAACTACCCACCATTGCAGGCCAGAGATTCTGTAAATTTACAAATTTGCATTATGCATTCCCATTGTGGATGCTCTTAACCCAACTCTATCTCCAATACATCTTTTAAAACACCTTTTTTATACTTTTGTGCTTTACACACACACACACACACACACACACACACACACACACACACGTTCATGTACATATCTAATACATACTTTTGATGCGGAGCTATTTTTAAAAATAGTAAAGAAAATATTGACTTGATTTTTTTTGTGAGGTATTAAAGCATTTCAGTGCACCCCATAAAATATAATCAGTCAAAATAACTTTTTTAGTATTTTTAAATAAATTAGTCAACTTTCAAACACCTTGAAAACTGATATATTCTATCGAATTTATTAAAATCACAAAATGATAAATTTTGAGCTGATTTATATAATGTATCTTCAGTGGATTACAATCAATAGACCCCAACAATCTCCGAGAATGATAATATAATACATTTTTTGTTTGGGATGAAGTACAGGTCCTGCTTAAATTCCTATAATAAATACAGTGATGTGGATGTACCTGTTCTACAAGAAGAAAACAAATATGTGTGTATAATCTTCTGTCACTATTTTACAAATATGTGGTCATCTACATTATGTATTTTGGAAAACAACTTTAATAGCAGTGCCCACCACAATATAAAAAGGACCAATGCATATATATATATATATATATATATATATATATATATATATGCATTTCACCATTTCTCTTTCCACGATATTACTGAAAACAAGACCTTTTTTGGTTCTACGGGTGACGCGTTGCCAGTGCTATAAATTTTGTAGATTATTTCCTCCATGAGACCGTATCAACATATGTGAAAATGTCACGTCAAAATGTTTAAATGGTATTTTACCACTTAAATTTGGACCATGCACCATATTGTAGTGATAATGGTTACGTCTAGAAATAGTTGAATGGACGTCTGAGGTTTCCAAGTGTTTTTAAAAAAATTTGGTCAATGTAACATAGTCATATACGTATCATGTTACTTACTTTGAAATTTATTCTAAAAATATCTCAAGATTGAATAGAACTTGATTGAAAATAATGGATAAAAGGCAAACTAAGAACGAGGAGCCATTTGTAAAAAGAAATAACATAATCAGTTTATATGAAAATGTAATGAATCTTGTTGTTAAATTTGAAGATCTGGATTAGTATTTGTTACACATACTATATATTTGTGGTATTTTATTTTACTTTCTTATCTATCTATATTTTTTTCTTATTTTCCCCCCAAAAAAAGGTAAAATGTGAAAAGCCAAAAAAAATGGAGTTTTCATTCGGAGTCTATAAAGTTATAGTTGCTTGAATATTGATTGTATCTTTACGTTCTTTTTTACTATTGCTTTTTTTTTTTTGAGGGGGGGGGGGGGGGGGGGGGGGGAGAGAGAGGTTGGTTAGACATTTTTATGGAGATAGGTTCATATCATACCTTGTACACCTTTAAATAATGCATCTTATTCTTGTGACACTTTATAAAGTCAAAGTTAGTGTAACACCCCACATTTTTCAGTATTTTTTAATTACACGTGTACTTGTAATTTAATAATATTGAGAAATAAAGTGACTTAAATAAATATTAATTGGCAAATAAAAGAATTAATAAAATTATGTGTGATTACATTTACTTCTGTGAGAAGTAAATTAAAACGTGTTAAATGATATTACGTAGTAAGCGAGTAAAATCGACGGGATTAATGGTATCTCATTCGGGATACGCATATAGGATTGTGTTGGGAACGAGATGAAAATTAATGTTAAATAACTCGGATGATAATTTTGAGTGCACCAATGGTCTGAAATGGGTCGACGTAGTCGAAAATAAGTACCTGGGGGTTGTAATTGGGTTCTGGGGACTTTTTAAGCTAAATGAGAGTCGTAAAAGAGTATTCGGGTCATTTTACATATAAGGGTTGACTTAATTTCATAATCTGCAGTGTTTAACTTTATATTTAATTAAGGTGGTTAGAAGGGGAGGGTTTTGAGAGAGGAGAGAGGAGAGAAAAGAGAAGAAGAAAATAGAGAAAAGTGAAGAAAAATGAATCTGAGTTGGAGATCAAGTTCATCCGAGTTCAAGATCATCGCCAAAAGAGGAACTCAAGAAGGAAACTTCAAAAATTCATAGATCTCAAGGCAAGTATTTAACTTGATTTAATGTTAATTATTGTTTCAAATATTCATGCAAAATTGGTGAAGGAAAACACAATTTTTGGATTGGGAGAACCATGCAAAATAGGGTTTTGAATAAAGTAACTATTGAAGATGAATCCAATGATGATAATATGGTAAATATGATGTGATTATAATGAACAAGATAGATTCTTTGATGATTTATAAGAGAAAAGGGTCAATCTTGAAACTAGGGTCTAGTACTGAATGATGTATTGATTTAATTGCTGAATCTGACAGAAATTTTGACGTCACTTCAAATACGTGCCATTTTATTTTTACTTTGAATTAGACTATGAGATATAGATATAAAGAAAGGTATGGATATTAACTTTCCAGTGAGTTATGGATCAGGTCATTCCGACTTCAATGGATGGAGTAATAACCATTTTAGTAAAAGGTATTTAATCTGTCAGAATATCTAATTTTTGCAAGTTTTGACGTCATGTCAAATGCATGTCATTTTATTTGTAATTTGAATTAGACTATGAGTCATAGATTTTAAAAAAGGTATGGATCTTAGATTTCCAATGAGCTTTGAACCAGGTCATTTGAACCTCTGTGGAGGGAATAATAGTCGTTTTAGTAAAAGGTGTTTAATCTGTGAGAATATTTTATTTATGCGAATTTGTGATTTTTAAGAGTTCTAATGAATAAGGACTCTTCTATTTTTACCTATTTAAAGAGAGATCATGTAAGTACTTTCTAAACTCATATTAATATATTCACAAGATTAGGAAGTGCCTTTGGCTAACCGGGGATGAATTCTGGGTAAAAACTTACGTGTATAATAAGATGAACGTACTTGGGTGAAAATTTTGAAATCGAGTTAGGATTTCGAGATTGGTTAGGCTAAGTGCTTACGTAGAATAGCCTGTTGGCCAGAAATATTAATTTAGAAAGTTAATAATAAGTAAATACTTGATGAAAAATTAGGAAGTCGGGATAAACTCGAGGTTTTGTGGGATAATATACACGCTAGCCGATATATATATATATATATATATATATATATATATATATATATATATATAGATATATATATATATATATATATATATATATATATATATATAAGTATTGAGTGAAATAGTATAAATATACATCTATGTGTGATTGGTTTATATGTGAATATATCTATTCTAGAGATGTTATCGTTGAAGGTTACACGTAGTGGGAGGTCCACCATGGCGTGACCAACAGGTGTTGGGTCGTTTTCCCATGTCATAGGATTGTTGCATGACCACTGTAGGTTAATTTCGAGTACAGTGGAGTAATGTGGTATGGTTATGATCTACGGATGTATGCTTATGACCGCCTCTAGTTTATATGTTTTCGATTTGGGATTGGTGGTGAGATTCCGACTCAGTGGCCTAGGAGTGGTATGTGTCATACCTGGAGCCTGATAGCATACTAAGGAATGCATCCGGAAGGACAACCCGGGGATGCTATGTATATACATATAAAAGAGTGTTATATGTATATGCGAACTTAATGAACGTTTGAATGTTAATTTATAACTAGTGTACATTTATGTAGACTATATAATGGTAGGAGTCTAATTTAGAATAACTATGACATAGCTGACGTGATAGATAAGTGATAAATAAAGAAAGTGAAATACGTGTAGCACAAATGGGGCTAGAGGTAGTGTATTGGACTATATGAAGAATGTCTAGACTAGTTAGGTGGGGTAGCATTACTAGAAAGTTAAAATACATGCGTTAACGCACACTATAGATGAGGTCGATGATAATCTCATGTATGTGCGACACCAGATGAATATGAATAATTCTACTGCATATTCATCATTGCATTTTAAATACTTGCAAATATTTTTAAAATGTTTGGATGCTCACCCGTATCAAAAATAGTTTTTTCAAAACTTTTTAGGTGCTCATCCACAGGGACGCCATGGCTAACTTGTCCTTCCAGTCAGATGAGGGTGCAGCAGCTATGGATGCATGCAGGGTTCGCTTTGATGCTTTTATCCATTCTATTTAGCTAATAAGTTTGTTCTCATTTTTATTTAGAGCATGCCACCCATAGTCGAAAAACTTTCATTTTCAGACTTTGTCTATATTATCATCTGTGACACCCCGTCTATTCTAATAATGGGTGAAAATCCTCTACTAAAATAAAACAGGAATCTCAGTTTGGTTCATTCTTAACATCACTGTCTAAACCCAATTAATTACTAATAACCTAGTAACACTAGTGTCAAATTTTAAAAATTTAATAGCATACTATATTAAAGCACTCAATCATACCACCTATTCTAATAACGAGTGGTATATCCAATATTAAAATAAAATAGGAATGTCAGTCTGGTTTATTCTTAGCATCACTATTGAAAACCAATGAATTACTAATAACCTATAAAGTCCGGTGTCAAATTTCAAAACTTAATAGCACGCTTTATTAAAACATTCAATCATATAAATAAACATTCACCACATTGGAATATACTGAGTACTAATGGCATAAATAAATAAAATAACCGAATAACTCTCGGTAAATCCTAAGTACAATCATTCAACTGATAAATGAAATAATATAACAAAGTCTGAAAATGAAAGATCACCCACTGTGGACAATATTCCCGAAATAAAAACTGGAATAAACATCGACGTCTAACTGAACCCTGCATACATCCACAGCTGTTGCATCATCGTTTGGCTAGAAGGAAAAGTTAACCCCGGCGTCCCTGTAGTAGAGCACCTAAAAGGTTTAAAAAAATATTTTTGAAACGGGCCACTGCCCAAAATATTTTAAAAACAATTGAAAGTATTTAAAATGTAATAATGAATATGCAACGGAATTATTCACATTTATCTAGTTCGGACTCGGATGAGATTATCCTCGCCCTTCATCTATAGTGCACACCTAGCGCATGTACTTTAACTTCCTAGTTATTATACCCATTTAACTAATCTAGTCATTCTTCATATACCCTACCTCTAGCCCCATTCGTACTACACGTAATTCACTTTACTTTGTTTATCACTTGGCTATCACGTAAGCCATCATAGTAATTCTCAATTAGACTCGTATAGTTATATAGTCAACATTACTATACATTAGTTATAATTTAACGTTCACAAATTCAGTAAGTTCATATATTCATATTACAGTCTTTTATACGAATATACATAGCATCCCTAAGTTGCCCCCCTGGATGCATTCCCTAGTATGCTATCAGGCTCCAAGTACGACATGTACCACTCGTGAGCCACCGGATCAGAATCTCACCACCGATCCCAAGTCGTAAATACATAAATTGGAGAGGGTTATAGACATACATTTGTGGGTCATAACCATACCATATTACCCTACTAAAATCAAAAATCACCTACAGAGGGCATGCAATACTCCTATGACATGGGAAAACAGCCCAACACATGTTGTCATGCTAGGGTGGACCACCCACTATGCGCAACTTCCAATTATAGCATCTCTAGAGTAGGTATGGTCACATATCAATCAATCACACATAAATGTGTATATATATATATTGGCTAACGCGCATAATATCGCTCGTAGCATTAGTCCACAAAACCCTGAGTCTATCCCGAATTCTTAATTTTTCATCAAGTATTCACTTACTTATTATTAACTCTTTAACTTTTTATTTCTGACCAACATTCTATTCTACCTAAGCACTTAGCCTAACTAATCCCGAAATCCTAACTCGATTTCATAATTTTCATTCGAGTACGTTCATCCTTGATTAGCCCAAGGCACTTCATAATCTAAAAAATAGTTTAATATGTATTTTAAAAAGTCCTTCAATGAGCTCCCTTTAAATATATACCTTTATCTAATCTATGGCTCATAGTCTAATAAATTGGCATGCATTTGAAGTGTCGAAAATTTTTGCAAAAATCAAATATTCTGACAAATTAAACACCTTTTACTAAAATGGCTATTACTCCCTCCACAAAAGTCCAAATGACCTGATTCAAAGCTCATTGGAAATCTAAAATCCTTACCTTTATTTACATTTTTGGATAATAGTCTAATTCGAAGTAAAAACAAAATGACATGCTTTTTAAATGACATCAAAAGTTTTATCAGATTCATCACTCAAATCGACATCATTCAATACTAAACCCTAGTCTTAAGATTCACCTTTTTTCTTTTTAATCAGTCAAGATCCTATATTTTCGATTATAATCACATTAGATTTATATTATTATCATCATTAGATTCATTTTCAATAGTTACTTTATTCAAAACCCCATTTTACATGGTTCTCCCAAACCCAAAATAATGTATTTTCCTACGCCAATTTTGCATGGATCTGCTTTGAAACTAAAATTAACATTAAAGAAAGTTAAATACTTGAATTGTGAGCTATGAATTTCTGACATTTCATTCTTGAGTTCCTCTCTTCGCAATGATATTGACCCCGGATGAAATTGATATCCAACTTGGATCCATTTTTTCTTCATTTATCTCTCTTTTCTTCTTCTATTTTCTCTTATATCTCAAAACTCTAGCCTTTTTAAGGGTTGGATATATGACCCTTCTATCAACCTTACTTAAATAGAAACCTAAACACTCCAAATCCCGAAATTAAGTCAGCCCTTATATGTAAAATGACCCGAATACGCTTTTATGGCTCTCATTTAGCCTAAAAAGTCCCCATAACCCAACTACAATCCTTGGGTACCTATTTTCGGCTATCTAGACCCATTTCGGACCTTTAGTGATATACCCATATATACCCTCGGCCAGGTCAAGGGCGCCCTCCACCAAGACGAGCCCAAGATCAGGGGGTCGACCCTTCATCAGGCCCAGATGACCCTTCAAGGGGTCGACCCCTCATCACGGTCCAGACGACCTTTCAAGGGGCCGACCCTTCACCAGGCCTAAACGACCCTTCAAGGGGCCGACCCCTCATCATGGCCCTGACGACCCTTCAAAGGGGCCGACCCCTCGTCAGGCTTAGACGACCCTCCGAGGGTACGACAGTACGAGGCCTAAATCAGGCCAGACTCACACTACACCAAATATGCCCATTTGTCAAGGTCATTGACCTTGACAAATCCAACTTGTCAAGGTCAATGACCGTGACATTTCGAGGCGAGACAATTTTTTTTGCCACGGTCGTGTCGCGGTCAATGAACGTGACATGTTTGTCACGGTTTATAACCGTGACAAAGCCGTGACACTTTTAAAAAAAATTGTCACGGCCATTGACCGTGTCACGGTCAATGACCGTGACAATTCTGGGCAGTATGGCCACTGCCACTGCCCAGCAGTATATTTGTACCTGTTATAGCAACGTTGTACCTGTTCCAAACATCATATATCCGAACAAACTAAAGATAATGCAAATATATATTCAAATAAGAAACTATTTAAGAAGATACAACATCACCATCAATTATCTCAAATCTACAAATTATTTGCATGGAAAAGAGATTTTGTACCGCGACGCTCGGGAACACCTCCTTATCCTTCCCTTCTCGTCCGAATAGCCACATAAGTATAGAGCATATGTGGCCTACCCTTAGGGCCACTCCCTGTCCCCTGAATTGAAATAAAGTAAAATTAGTATCCGCCCCTCAAATATAGATGAATATAAATCGTAATTGAAATCGAAATTGAAATTGACATATAAATATAAATACATTACCTGTAGCGTCACTCAAACAGCTAACTTAAGCTCATATGGCACCTCCTTCCAACTAATGTACCCCGGGCAATCGTGTCAAATATAATTCTCTTCATATCTAAACACTAAGAAATACCGTAATCCTATGGAGTTATGCGTTGCAAATTCCTTCCAACCGTTGTGTAGCCAAAAATCAACAGTTAAAGTTGCCAATTCCACCTTTCAATGGTCTCCCATGTTTTGCTAGAAGTTCCAAGTGGTGGGGTATGGAAAGTGGAATTGACAACTTCAACTGGTAATGTTTGGCTACATAACGGTTGGGAGGAATTTACAGAGCATCGCTCCATAGTATTATGGCATTTCTTAGTGTTCGGATAGACGAAGAGATTCAGTCTCCTCTCCACAAATAGGACACCCCAAATAACTATGTACTAATCACCTATTAAAGGTAAGAAGCGTATATTCATGGATTAGTATAAACAAAACTTAGATGTAGTTGGAATATTTATGTATTAATCTCCTCTCCACACACGCACACTACACAAGAGTGAAAATGATAAAGTGCAGATCAAGTAAAAGCATTAAAAATGGATGTTTCGGTACAAATTGAAATATTTATTACAAATTGAAAAATTATTTCAAATTCGGGTTATCATAAAAAATGGATTGATATTCGGTAGGAGCAGCCAAGTCATCCACACTACTATTTAGACGCCTTGGCGCGTGTTGGACAATTGACCACGGCTCGTTGTTGATATACTCCGAGTAAAACACTTGCTTAACCTTTTGAAATGCACAAACAAACGGCTCATCGCTCACATGGTCGTTGCTCTTCAACTTGGACAAGTCAACCATGATCAAATTGGTGACAGGATTAACTTTAATTATCCTATTAAAGGGTAAGTGGTCCTATCCCATTCAAGACTGCATTTTTCTGTAATATACTTAACAACTCATGCACATTGTTACGATTTGAAAAAAATTCGACAGCATATCCCCATAGTTCTCCAAGTACGCGACGCCGATTGGCAGGTGTGAGTGTTATTTCAATTGGTCAATTGAAATAACAGTCACACTTGTCAATCTAGTATGTACCCAGAGAACATTAAGATACGACTGCAGAACTTCCTCCAAAAGTAACAACTTTAAGCCAATAAGAATATTATATAGAAATTATACAGTCTCAAACTGTCCAAACGGGACAATTCGAGAGATCTCATTACAGGGGTAATGACTCTCGAACGGGTCTAAGGGCTATTGAATGCGTGCGCATAAGAACTAGAATGCTAGTATCTATGCGCACTATATTTAATTTCAAGTATGTTTCATATAATGGGTTAATTCAAATACAAAAATAAATTCATGGGTTAAGTTCTAAAATAATCAACCTAAAGTTGTGGTTCATAAAGTATTATCACAAATATAAACTAAGAGTGATAAAATAACTTTGAGGCATATAAATTAATTGTGACAAAGTAAGATTATGCACCAGAACCTAAAATTTAAAAAAAGTGTTTTTTTTAAAACCCCACTTTTCTTTCTATAACTCCTATTTTATTAAACTTTAAATATAATTAAGGGTGTATATAAAGAAAAGTTAAATAGGAATAAAAACAACATTTTTAAAATATGAAGGGCTCACCAATTTGATCAAATTTTTCAACAACATAAACTAATTGATCTTTATTATAAGACAATTACTACAAATTTACGCGCATCGCCCGAATTCAAAAATTAATGTAATGACTAAAGTAATACTTTTTTTAACTTTAGTTATTCACCACAAATCTTAAAAAATATTTTATTTTTCATGCTTTTTTAACTTCGGATGCTTTTACCAACTTCGGATGACAATTACTACAAATTTACATTTTTGGATATTATTTTTGGATATTATTTACATTTACATTTTTGGATATTATTTTTGGAAATTTATAGAAAATTACTTATTTATTTACATTTTTAACCCCCTACCCCCACCCTGCCCCACCCCTACCCCCCACCCTGCCCCCACCCCCTACCCCCACCCTGCCCCACCCCCCACACACGCACACACACGCACATATATACAGACATACACACACATATATACACACAAACATATATATAAATGGAAAAGAGAGAGAGAGAGAGAGAATTAAACCTGAAAGTAGAGAGAGAGAGAGAGAGCAGCATCGAGAGAGAGAGAGAGAGGGAGGGAACGGCGCGGGAGGGAAAAAAGAAGGGAGAAAGCGTTTTTGCTGCTAACATTGTCACGGTCGTGTCACGGTCATTGACCTTGACAATTATTTAAAGAATTGTCACGGTCAATGACCGTGACAAGTCTGTGACAAGTAAATTTGTCACGGCCTTGTCACGGTCATTGATCGTGACAATTCCTTGTCACGGCCGTGTCAAGGTCAATGACCGTGACACAAAACGCGTATTTTTTGTCACGATCAATGACCTTGACAAGGCTAGCCGGTTGAAAGGTGACAATTTGCCTATTTTGGTGTAGTGTCACTACCAGAAGGAACTTTGCCCTAGGCCTCATATCATAGGCCGAGGGTGACATCATCACAGCGCGTGGTTTGGTAGACGCGTGGAACAGTGCGCGTGAGGCTCATATGGCACGTGGAAGACCGTTATAACAATATCACCCCCTCACGTGAGGGAATATTATGTCATCATTTGGCATCTACAGGTGTCAACAGGGGATTGGCTAGATCATCATTCACATGCACCATGCATACTTGGGGGGTACAGTACACTCCCCAAGACCTATATATACTTGTCACCCACAACCCTAGCAAAAACTCTGCTTATACACACAGTAGAGAGAGAAAGTGAGCTTATGTTCATTGTATCCAAGGCCATTAGTGCCCATACTTAGTGGATCACACACTCACACTAGATGTAGGCCTAATTGGCTGAACCACTATACGTCATTATCTTATTCCTCTTATACTCATCTCCTTCTACACACTTACACACTTATACATATACATCTCTATGGCTGCCATGGTTACTACTGTTTGAGCTCATCATCACTTATCTGTGGTGCTAGATTTCAGCATCATCAGTTTGGCGCCGTCTGTGGGAATGAGAAAACATCTCTCCCTTTGTACAACTTGACCTCACTGGGCACTCTGGTGGTGAACCAGCTCTCCCCCTGAGAGGAGATGTTTCACCATTGAAAGAGACCCACTAAGGTTTTCAAGCTCACCAGTCTTTTCTTCAGTTCAGCTTTTCATAGCTCAAACACATGGCACAAGAGATTCCACCACCACCACTTCCTCCACCGGATAGTGGAGTAGGACCCAGTTCTAGTCAACCACCACCTCAGTTTGAGATGGTTGATGTGGCAGCAGCCTTGAAGTCTCTGGCAGCTAGCCAGCGAATCATGCAGGAGAAGTTCACGACTCTAAGCCAGAACATACTAAGACCACCAGGGGTCTCACCTGAGATGATTACTCCAGCAGCGGATCCAGGGCAGCATGAGGCTAGGGGACCACCCCAGGCACCATGCAAAGACCTACCACCCCCTCAGCGGCGTAGGGATGTTGCTGACCCCCGACGTCTACGCCTGGGGAGGCAAGGAAACCCTTGCCCTGAGGACAGGTATAACGATATGGAGGGAGAGGAGGCCCCCATAAAATGCTGGGAACCATATGAGGTCTCCAACAATACTGTACGACCTCTCCAGGAGAGTATAGGGAAGTGCGGGTGACCAAATCCTGACGATCGCCCAAGAGGCTCTGCTTTTGATCGCTTGAGCAGGGGGTCAGCCTTTGAGAGGCTGGGCCCAGTAAATGACCTGCGAGAGAAATTATCCAGATCAAGGAGCACTGCGAGGTCCAGAAGGGAGGCAGCAGATGATCGACCCCATGGGGGCCGACCCCTAGGATGAGACAATGGGCAGGGGGAAGTGAATAGCAGACACAGGCCTGCCGCTGCAGAACCCTCCGTCCACCTTAAAGAGGCGGAGGGGGATAACATCGGCCAGGCCGACCCTACGAGGCCCTGGAATGGCTCAATCCAATGACTGGAGGACAAGATCGGTGATATTCTGAAGAGTCGGGATCCTCTTCATAGAGGATACTCCATAGTCTCTCCCTTTGTGGAGAAGATAGTCAACTTTCCTACTCCATCAAAGTTTAAGCCACCTGTGATCACCCCACGGTATGACGGGAGTACTAACCTTGTCCATCATATTGAGATGTATCAATTAGAGACAGACATATACTCTATCTCAGATGAGATGAGGTGTCGTTCCTTTTCTGGCACTTTGACGGGGGCTGCACATGTCTGGTATATGTCTCTTCCAAAAAATTCCATTCAAAGCTTTAAGCAGTTGGCAGACCGGTTTGTCCACAACTTTTGTTTTGGGGTGAGGCCACAGAAGAAGACCACTCACCTGCTCTATGTTAAGCAGGGGAAGAATGAGAGTCTAAGGGACTACATAGCCAAATTCAACAAAGAAAAGTTGGAGGTGGAAGACTACCAGGAGAGCATAGCTATGACAACCTTGATTGGAGGACTCCAAAAGGGGAAATTTTTATGGAAGCTTGATGAAGACCCTCCGAGGATGATGGTTGAATTGATGTCAACAGCAAGAAAGGTGATGAACACCGAAGAGGCGATGGCCGCAAAATAGGAAGACGAAAAAGGAGGCGCTAGTGGGGGTAAGTACCCTAAGCAGAATAAAGAGGGGAAGAAAAGGTCTACGGATGACAAGTTCGCTGGTTACACCCCTCTAACGGTCAGGTGTGAACATATTCTCAATGAGATAAAGAGTGACCGACCCCTGAAGTGTCCTGAGAAGTTGAGGGCAGCCCCCAACAAGAGGAACAAAAACCTGTGGTGTGAATTTCACCAAGACCATGGCCACGTGACAGACAAATGCTTTTCTCTGAAAGATGAGATTGAGAATATGCTAAAAGAAGGGAAGCTTAGGAAGTACGTTGACAAAGTTTCCTTCAAGAGGGACCGAGGAGACGACCCCAGAAAAAGCGAGGCGATGAGGGGACGACCCTTCTGACGACGAGGATGACCCTGACCTCCCGTTGAGAGACGATCAAGGCCCTGTCAAGAGGCTTAATATGATCTTGCTCGGAGTGGGAATGATCTTCGGGGGTCTAGCAGGAGGAGGTTCAGAGGTCGCTGACCGGAAGGCCCATGTGGCTGAGGCCAAGGCAGTGACGAAGACAGTACACTCGACCTCTCTGGAGGCAAAGCCAGAAAAAATAAAAAAGGTTCATCTCCTTGGAGTGCTAGACTCGTCCCATACCATCACTAATTGATTGGGTTCAGTGGAGAAAAGGTTCATCTCCTTGGAGTGTATGAGGATGATATCAGGATGGGGGATGAGTGGCCGAGATGGCTTACCAAGAAGGCCAACTTCTTTGCGATGGATGAACATGTGTTTTCGGCCTACAATATTATACTGGGACGGGTAGCCCTCAAGGGGTTCGAAGTTGTGCCATCTACGATCCATCAGATGATTAAATTTTCAACCCCTTATGGGGTGGGGGAAGGTCAGGGAGACCAGACGACAGCACGGGAATGTTATTTTAACTCCACTGAAGAAAGAGAGGCACACAAGAAGGCTACGACCACTTATAATATTGATACCCTAGATCCCAGAGACGAGACGAAGCTGAAGAAAAGAGAGGTCGCGGAAGAGGTAGAATACATCATCCTCAATGAGGATGACCTGAAAAAAATAGTCCAAGTCGGTAAGTCTCTGAAGCCAAATATCAAGGAAGACCTCATTAAACTGTTGAGGAGAACATAAAGCGTCTTTGCGTGGAGACATGCAGATATGCCGGGGATCGACCCTAAGATCATGTGCCACAAGCTCAACGTGGTAGAGAGTGCAAAACCAGTAAAACAGAAGAGGAGAATTTACTCTAGAGAAAAGTATGAGGTCATAAGGGATGAGGTCAAAAAATTAGAAGATGCGGAGTTTATCAGAGAGGTCATCTACCCTGAATGGCTGTCCAATGCAATTATTATCCCAAAGGCCAATGGGAAGTGGAGAATGTGTGTGGACTTCACTGACCTCAACAAGCATTGTCCCAAAGATAGCTTCCCTCTCCCCTGCATTGACCAGATGGTAGACGCTACCGCAGACCATGAGCTCATGAGCTTCATGGATGCCTATTCAGGGTACAACCAGATCTTCATGGACCCTAAAGACTCGAAGAAAATGGCCTTCATCACCGACAAGGGGACATACTATTATAGGGCCATGCCCTTTGTCCTGAAGAATGCATGAGCAACATATCAGCGCCTTATAAATAAAATGTTTGAAGACCAAATTGGGAAATCTATGGAAGTCTATGTAGATGACATGCTGACTAAGAGCCTGAAGGCAGAGGATCATGTGGCTGACCTAGAGAGGACTTTTAATACGATGGACAAATACCAGATGAAGCTCAACCCGGCTAAGTGTGTCTTCGGGGTCGGAGCAGGGAAATTCTTGGGGTTCATTGTCAACCAAAGTGGCATCGAGGCCAACCCTGAGAAAATAAAAGCCCTCCTGGAAATAAAGGCCCCCAAGACCATCAAAGACGTTCAGAGGCTCACGGGGCGAGTGGTTGCTTTGAATAGGTTCGTATCCAGAGCCACAGACAAGTGTTTATCATTCTTCAAGATCCTTAGGAAGGCCTTCGAATGGAGTGAAGAGTGTGATGAGGCTTTCAGGGAGCTAAAGTCATACTTAGGGTCACCTTTGCTGTTGTCACGACCAGTGCAGGGTGAATGACTCTATATGTATCTAGCTGTCTCTGAGTCAGCTATTAGCGCAGCAATCAACAGAGAGGAAGATGGGGTACAGAGGCCAGTGTATTTCAACAGTAAGGCACTTCAGGGGGCAGAGCAAAGATACCTAAGGATGGAGAAGTTATCCTATGCCTTGATCCATGCCTCAAGGACAATGAAGCCATACTTCCAGTCTCATACAATGGTCATCCTCATTGACTCTCCTCATAGGCAGGTCCTACACAAGCCAGAAAAATCAGGCAGGTTAATGGCCTGGGTCATAGAACTGGGGGAGTTTGACACTGTATATCAGCCTAGGACGGCCATTAAGGGGCAAGCACTGGTAGATTTTGTGGCCGAATTTACTTGGAAAGATGATGAGGCTGAAGTTGAGAGCCTTGTAGAGAGAGATACCCAACAAGACAGGCTCACCGACACACCTGCAGATAAGGTTGAGACAAGCACCGTTAGAAGGAAAGTGGATGAAAACGAAGAGGGAAGATACCTCTTTAGGCAGGGATCCCTTGCCGAGGGAAATTTCTCAGAGAAAAAGATTATGTGGTACCTCTTCGTTGACGGGTCCTCCTGCGATAGCGGAAGCGGAGCTGGACTGATAGTATCAGCACCCGATGGCACAGACATTGAGTACGCCCTGAGGTTCAACTTCAAAGCCTCCAACAACGAATCCGAATATGAGTCTCTAATAGCTGGACTCTCCTTGGCCAAGTCTCTTAGTGTCAGCCAAATTTTGGTCCATAGTGATTCAAGGCTGGTAGTAAATCAGATATTAGGAGCATACGAGGCTAAGGACGAGTGGATGGCCAAGTACCTTGAGAAAGTAATGTCATTACTGAAGAGCTTCAGAGAAGTGAAATTGAAGAGGATACCTAGGCATGATAATGGCCGAGCCGATGCACTTGCTAGGCTGGCCTCAGTAACTAGGACAGACATCAGGAGGACAGTCCCAGTGGATATTTTGCTTCGCCCAACTATCAAAGATGCTGAGGGAACCCCTAGAACTTGCTTGAATATTGCTAAGGAAGCCTCATCGATGGACCCTCTGATCAGAAACATTAAAGAGGGGGAGATGCCAGAAGCAAGGCAAGAAAGGAAGAAGTTGAGATACAAAGCTGCAAAATTCACTGTCATTGGGGACACCTTATACACCCTTCCATTTTACAAGACGTGCATGAGGGGTCATGTTCAAGCCACATTGGGGGTCGGTCTTTGGCGAAGAGGGTGATCACCCTAGGTTACTGGTGGCCAACCTTGGGGAAAGATGCCACGGAATATGTAAAAAAGTGTGACAAATGTCAAAGATTTTCCACCATCCCACACCAGCCACATCAGCCTCTTGCTTCCATTGCATCCCCATGGCCATTTTCAGTGTGGGGGATTGACCTAATAGGCCCCTTGCCTAGGGCCATTAATAACTATCGGTTTCTCATCGTTGCAATTGACTATTTTTTAAAATGGGTGGAGGTAGAGCCGATGGTCACGATTACCGAACAGAAGACCTTCCACTTCATCTGGAAAAATATTATATGTAGATATGGTCTCCCCAACACCCTCATCTCGGATAACGGACTTATTCAAGATTACATCTCTAGAAAAGTATTGTGAAAGGGTGAGTATCAAACAATTCTTCTCTACCCCAGGCCGACCTCAGGCTAATGGGCAAACGAAAGTTACAAACAGGACAATCCTAGACGGGATCAAGAAGAGACTTGAGGAGGCAAAAGGAAGATGGGTTGAAGAGTTATATGCTGTACTGTGGACTTACAGGATGACGACAAAGACCTCTACCGGAGAGACCCCATTCATGCTAGCTTATCGCTCAGAGGCCGTCATCCCCACTGAGATTGGGTTTCCTACTCACAGGGTTCAAATGTATGACCCCCAGATAAATACGAAAGAGAGGATACTTGACTTAGAGCTGATTGAGGAAAGGAGGGAAGACGCCGGGATAAGGCAAGCCGCCTACCAGCAGAGGACTGTAAGGTTTTACAATCAAAGAGTGAAACAGAGACCAATTGCAGTGGGGGACTTGGTCCTCAATAAGATTTGGCAGAAGCCCAACAAGCTCCATCCTAATTGGCACGGCCCATATAGGGTCATCGATAAAGTTGTCCTAGGGACCTATAGACTAGAAAACCTAGAAGGGGAACCCTTTTCCAACCCCTGGAATGCAGATCATTTGAAAAAATACTATCAGAAGTTTTGTAAAGTCCTATCGAACGACGGTTGTAATGGGTGTTGCTCCAACAGAACACTTGGTAAATTATTGAGAAATATCAGTGTTTCCTCTCATCTTATGTTTATCAGTTCTAGTACGCATGGGATCATCTCTGGAGAACGACCCTCTAGTATAATGAAGGTCAATGGTGGGGACGACCCCACCATTGCCCTCAAAAAAGACGAGCGAGGATTTCAAAACCATTAGTTTGGTAATTACAACCCTCGGCTATAATGAGGGATAATGGTGGGGACGACCCCACTATTGCCCTCAAGAAAGACGAGGGAGGACTTAATAAAAACCATTAGTTTGGTAATTACAACCCTCGACTATAATGAGGGTCAATGGTGGGGACGACCCCACCATTGCCCTAAAAAAAGACGAGGGAGGATTTAAAAACCATTAGTTTGGTAATTACAACCATCGGCTATAATGAGGGACAATGGTGGGGACGACCCCACTATTGCCCTCAAGAAAGATGAGGGAGGACTTAATAAAAACCATTAGTTTGGTAATTACCACCCTCGGCTATAATGAGGGTCAATGGTGGGGACGACCCCACCATTGCCCTCAAAAAAGACTAGGGAGGACTTTATTAACCTCATCAATTAAAATTGGTGGAAATCACCCTCGGTTATAATAAGGGTGAACGTTGGGGATGACCCCTCCTTCACCCTCAAGAAAGACGAGGGAGGGGTTAGTGATACTGCTAATTTAAAAAATTCACAATACAAATCACACAAGAGACGAGTATGGAAGATAACAAGAAAGATGATGATATAAATAAAGTATTATAAATTGATGTTTGTTCAACAAAAATAAGATACAAAAAGGGGGTATTTGGCTACAAACAACCACCCTATTGAGCAGCATCGGAGGGTAGGGCCTCAACATCGATAAGAGAAGTTTCTTCGATGACCAAAACAGGCTGATCTTCAGACGTGCCAGTATCCTCAATAGGCACTTGAGATTCCACCTGGGCCAAGGCCTCAGCAATCAAAGGGTCGTCCAGTTGGACTGCTTCGATGGAGGGGCTGACAGAAGATACTGCATCGTCAAACTTAAGGACGACCCACCGACAGGACGTATTAATCCCCCTCTCTAAGTATTCAAGGCCGAAGCCCTGAAAGTCATTCGAGAGTTTGTAGTCCTCCACAACATCGGCCTCGGCTTTCTTGACAGTCGCCTCAAGATCGGCCTTGTGCTGAACCCCCAAGTTGGTTAAGGCCTCGTCCCTCTCCTTTATAAGAAAGTCCTTGGCCGCTATGTCTGCATCATACTACCTCGTCAGCTCATCCAGGATCCTTCCATGCTCAGTCCTGGCGCTCTCTAACTAAACCCTTGCAGTCTCAAGCTCTGATTGTAGATCAGTCTCGTGCTGAATAGCCCTCTCAGCTTCATTGAATTTCGCTTGATTCTCATCCATCCACTTAGTGGCCGAGGTAAAAGCACAGACATACTGCATAAGAAAAGGAAACTCGTTAAGAGGCCGAGAAAACAATTTGTGAAAGAATACAGTTAAGGGAATGAAGTGAGAACAAATACCTGAGCTAAGGTGTGCAGACCATAGTCATACACCTTCGCCGGGGCATCTTGGACAAAAATTCGTAGTCAGTAACCGAGGGGGCAGAAAACATGGACGCATTGGCCGCCCTAAGGTTGGCGATCAGAGAAGATGGCTCGGCCTTCATAAATGCTAAGTTCTGGGACCAGAAGGCCCCCATGATGGAAGAAGAGGCGGTCCCCTCAGACGCCTCGACCCTTGCCCTCATCCGTGAATCTGGCCGAGGGTCGACAGGGACTTCAGGCTCTTTTCTCTTTTGTCTGTCGGAAGTCGGCTCAGCAGGTGTCGCCCCACGATCTGCGTCTTCCTCGGAGCTTGCTGAGGCTCCTTTCCCTTCTTCTTGCCCAAGCTTGATAGAAAACTAGGGGTAGTCATTTCCCAAAGTTGATCAGATATACCAGAAGGACGACCTGAAAGGAGGACGACACGTCAGAAAAATGCAGAGGTAAAGATGAAACACTTGAAAAAAATAAAGAATGGGCAAAAAATAATATAACTCGAATAGCTATGTCAGGGGGCCGACCCTCAGGACATCATCCTTGAGGAACTTAGGGGTCATCAGATCTTCAAACTTTGCAATTTCACCCCCTTTCCCTCGTTCCCTCAGATATTCAACTATATCTTTCTCATCAAGACTCAGTCCGGGATCTGACCTGGCCTTCATCGAGGGATTAAACCATCTTCTGGGAAACCTCGGACCATCGTCCATATGTTGCGCCTCGGCAAAAAATTCCCACTCTCCAGAAATAAAGAAAAGTCTCTTCTTTCAGTCGTGATTAGAGGTTTGTGCCACGTGGAGAAGTTTTTTATCAGACCTCCTCGGCCCCAGGTGATAGTACCCAGGCTATTTGGACGAGGAAGTGATATTATAGCAAGCCAAGAACAGGTCGGAGGAAGGATCGTCAGTAAAGGAATTTTTCCATAGGGAGATGTAGCCAAGGATTGTCCTCCAGGAATTGGGAGGAAGGTGAGAGGGGGCAACGCCGCGGGATGACAAGATATCTACGACGACAGGATGTAGAGGGAGTCTCACACTGACGTTAAACATTTATTCGTATACCGTAATCTCTCCCTCTTCACCCTCAAAGACCCTCTCAGACTCAGAGGGAACACTCATGGATATGTTGGGGGGGGGGGGGGGGGGGACACCATATGCATGCCTCCACAGAAGGAGGTCACGATCCCTGACCGAGGAGATATAGGACGAGGCATGAGATGTGTCAACTGGGTCAACATCTGAGTCCTCACAATCCTCGATCCCCTCTCCCTCGGCCTCATCACCTGTTAGAGGCCCCTGAGGAAAATCCATATGGAAAGCATGTGGGGATAGAGTTGTCACAGGGACAGCCTCGGAAGTAACCATACCCTCAGCCTGTTAGCCTGGGCTTAGATCAGACGTCTCTCTTCTCCCAGAAGGTCCATCGCTAGTTGGCGACGATGCTCTCTCATCCATCTCTCCTGAATAACTCTCGGATGGACGATAGGATGACCCACAAGAATCTGGCGGTCTAATTGTGGCTAGAGGAATGGCAAAGATAGGTCGTACCCAATTAGGGTCAGCCCCTCGTCTTCTCTCATCCTCTTCCTCTATTCGTCTGATCTCAACAAATAATTTCTCTCTCAGGGAAGGTAATTCTTTAGCTAAACTATAAAGCCTCCTAAGCATTAAGGGGAATACCCTACACTTAGAAGAATTTGGCTAAGCCAACTAACAAACAACAAACAATTGACCAGGTTGGACTTTTCGATCAAAACCAAAGAAATCAAAGGTTTTGATCAAGAACACTCAAAAACCAGTTGCCATAGAAGATGCAAAATTATGAAACAACCTAACGGAAATCCAACCCTAAGACCCTAAAGTAAGAAAGCAAACAAAAATGAAGATAAAGAGGGAACTAGGGCAAATGAGTTACCTCTAAAGAAATAGCAGAACTGCCAAACTCGAAACGTCGAAGTTGTAAAAATGGTTAGAAAGCTGGAAGCTAGAGAGAGAGTTCAGGCGCGAAAAAGAAGAAGAAGAAGAAAGAAAAACTTCAAAAAATTATTTAAGTACCTTGCCAATGAGTGGGCCCACTAACCAATGCAGAGCACAACACACGAGGAGGGTATCACTAGGGCACAAAGTCCCAAGCAGTATGCAGCCGCCATGCCTAGAAAACTGGAACGATAATGAATGAAATATTAATAGGTGGCATACCATCTTCACATGTGTCATTCATCTAACAGACCATACACTTATCTCAAAAGTAACATTATCCCTCAGCCATCTCAGCATCATCTATGGCTAAGGGCTGGGGGGTGATTGATATACCCATATATACCCTCGGCCTGGCCGAGGGCGCCCTCCACCAAGACGAACCCAAGATGGTCTAGTGACCCTTCAAGGGGCCGACCCTTTACCAGGCCCATACGACCCTTCAAGGGGTCGACCCCTCATCACGGTACAGACAACCCTTCAAGGGGCCGACCCTTCACCATCCCAGACGACCCTTTAAGGGGCCCAGACGACCCTTCAAAGGGGCCGACCCCTCGTCAGGCTCAGACGACCCTCCGAGGGTACGACAGTACGAGGCCTAAATCAGGACAGACTCACTACCAGAAGGAACTTTGCCCTCGGCCTCAGATCATAGGCCGAGAGTGACATCATCACAGTGCGTGGTTTGGGAGATACGTGGAACAGTGCGCATGAGGCTCAAATGGCACGTGGAAGACCGTTATAACAATATCACCCCCTCACGTGAGGGAATATTATGTCATCATTTGGCATCTACAGGTGTGAACAGGGGATTGGCTAGATCATCATTCACATGCACCATGCATACTTGGGGGGTACAGTACACCCCCAAGACCTATATATACTTGTCACCCACAACCCTACAGGGATGGATCGATAATTATAACCCTAGCAAAAACTCTGCTTATACACACAGTAGAGAGAGAAAGTGAGCTTATGTGCATTGTATCCAAGGTCATTAGTGCCCATACTTAGTGGATCACACACTCACAGTGGATGTAGGCCTAATTTGATGAACCACTATACTTCATTAGCTTTTTCCTCTTATACGCATCTCCTTCTACACACTTACACACTTATACATATACATCTCTATGGCTGCCATGGTTACTATTGTTTGAGCTTATCATCACTTATATGGTGTTGCTAGATTTCAGCATCAAAAAATTAGCGCACTCAAAATTACCATACGAGTTATATAACATTACTTTTTATCTCATTCCCGACATGACCCTCTACGTATATCCCGAATGAAATATAGTTAAACTTGTCAATTTTACTCACTTACATTGTAATACAATTTAAAATGCTTTAATTTACTTCTCACACAAGTAAATATAATTACACAAAATGATTAATTCTTTTATTTTTTAATTAATATGTAGTGAAGTCATTTCATTTCTCAATATAATTAAATTACATGCACACATATAAATTAAAAAATACTAAAAAATACGGGGTGTTACAATTAGATTAAAAGGCAACTAAATGTGTAATATAAATAATTGAATCCCAATAAAGGTGAACAATATAATCTCTAATACCAAACCGACCAACAAGATTAGGATCATCGCGTAACTACATTGTCTCATAAATAAAACCCATACCAACAAAAATAATAAACTGACTCAATATTAATAAGATAAATTCGAATGAGTAATAAATAAATAATAATTGTAAGAGATTGAGAACGCATGCTCAACACCTACATCCTATCTACACTGGAAAGAAGAGAGTGTATAACATGATCAGGGTTGAGTCTGTAATGATGACCTATTTGCTAAAAAGAGAATTTAACAACAACGTCAACAGTAAGTCTACAAAGTATAAAAATATGTATGTGAGTTTGGACTATAATATAAATACACATATACATCTCATATTTTATTTTCTTTTAAGTCCTCCCAACACCACAATCCTAAATATCATATGTGCCTACTCTCGAGTCCAACGGAACCCCATGATTACGTATTATTCATATATACCAAATATATGTTATACCTATATTAGTCTATATATCTCTAGTATATGTAAGGGAAGACGGTCTCTATATCTACATCCGCATAAGTACATTCCATAGTAGGTATAATATAATGGGCCGCTCATAAGCCTTCATATGATGAAGGCATATCCATAATGCTTTTGGGGATCACTCGTCCATACTAGGCCTACTTATAGATTTTCCCAAACCTATAACCATCAGAGAATCTACTACGGATAATCAATATGCCTTAATGTGAGTCATATAGCCCAATACCTAGATCTCTATTAAATGATCAGCCCATAAGCATCGTATCTATATACAATGAGTTCTTTCAGCATGTAGTATCCGGGTAATCAAGATTGGGATAAAGCCTGTGGCTATCTCGATCGAGATAGTGGGCCGCTTCCTCTCTTTTGCCTCCCGAAGGGGGGAATGGGTAAGGAAGGGGGGATCGAAGGGTCTAACGCCCTACTTAGGAATGCTTCGCTCGTCGTCAGTGTCGAAAAAATTTAGAAACATGGAGTCACCAGCCTATTTTTTGGAAAACAGGAAAAATAACATGTTGTCGCCTCGAAAGAGCGGCATTGAAGACAAACTGATGCATGCGAAACCAATAGTTCGAAGGTTCGGGGGCTAAGTTATGGAATGGGAAGGTGTTAGGCACCCATCCTGCCCTTTTGGTCTCTCATGGGCTAGTGTTATTGTTTTCCTTTATTTATCCGTGAAGTGTGTGTGTGTGTGTGTGTGTGTGTGTATATATATATAATGGAGATCGAAATCACCTAACTCATACCATGGAAGAGATAGAGTGAGGTCATCCATAGGAATGTTCCCAAAATAATATGTAAAAAATATGATTTATGCATTTATCACGATATTGATCGTTATGATGAAACGATAATATATGTTGGATGAAACGCTAACAAACATAATATATATTAATGAAAGAATACGATAAGTGCGAAAATGGGGAATTTGTGAAATTGGAAAATTAAAAAATTAGAAAATTAGACTCGAGTATCAGGTTTTAATCCAAGACCCCTATTGATTAGGCATAAATATTGTATATGTATCCCCTTAATTTCGGTCTTTTTAAGATCCCATGCATTGTAAAGAGAACGAATTTATCTCATATTCATGCTACTAACCCTTTTTGGTGAGTATTTCTTATTCTACATATCTCTTATGTGTTTTACATGTATTTCATGTAAGTTAGTTCGAAAGAGAACTCAAAATAATGAAAGAAATCAAGAAACGGTGAGTTGAGGGGCATTTTTATAATTTTTTAGCCTTAGTCCATGGGTGGGGACAGATGAAATTTTGAATAGATTTTGATTAAAATAACACTGGAAAAAATGGCACCTCAATCCGAGCTATGGTAAAGAGGTTATGGTCATTCGAAGTTGAGAGAAAATCGCAAGAAAAAAATAATCGAACCGAACCAGTCCGGAGCCTTGAAACTCACTGTCTAAATTGGTGAAGCGGACCGATATGAAATAATTGGAAAATGAACTGATCCGGCCTTCAGTCACGCTCCATAACCGTTACAAAATTAGTCACACTTTCTAAGTGTGATAAAATTGCGAGATACGGGATTTTTATTTTGTCCTTATCTTTTAGCCAAAAGAGTTTTATATTTTTGGGACTCTTCTAAATGACCTCTAGCTTATATATTTAGTCATTAGGACTCCTTTTATGTAGATTTCATTCATGTAAAAGCTCCTAATCAAGGTAGAACATCTAGGAGAAGAATTTATATATTTTGCACCTTCAATTCGAGTTTTTCTTCAAGCTTTGATTTCTTCTTGCATGTTCTTGTTCTTCAATCTTGGTAAACTTTATTTCCATCACTTTTATTATTATTTCTCATGTTTGATCACATTTTTAGCATAACAATGATTCCATGATATGTAGATTTCTTGCTTAATCATACTTACACCATGTCCGGCTAGGTTTTTACGGGTTGGAATTCATGAACCCAACCCGATGTAGTTTTCATGGATATAAATTTAATTCCATGAGTTGAATAAATGATTGAATCGTGTTTATTAGTTAAGACAACTTTCGTAGGACTTTTAACCTCGGTTGACCCTAGGTAACCGGGGAGTTTAAGAGTGAGAAACACATATTAGCTTTTGCGACACCTCTTTATTCTTACTTTTAATTATATATGATGCGGGCTTGTACCCTCATATATGTAATGCTTGAGTTTTATAAAGTCTGGGTTTAATCAATTATCTAATTCACAGTTAGGGTTTGTATCTGGAAAACGTACTAGGGATGGGGAATTGTATTCCGACCTTATTTTTCTCTCATGTTAATCAAATCACCTTCTGATAAGTTTTGCATGTGTAGAAAATTTAGATAGATTTTTTAATTGCTTTCGTAATAGTAAAGTAGAACATTTCACCAACAAATAATCTTTTGTTATTTCTTTTCTGAGTCAATCTTTTTGTTCATTCGTTCTAGTCTATCTCCATCATGTCTCCATGTCCTAGTTCTTGAGATCAATACCTCTTCATATCGGGTTTATTACTTCTGTAACCGATTTGCACTTGAACCGTAATTGGAACGCACTTTAGACACAAATTGAGTCGCGTCACCTACGTTGCCTATAAAGGCATCAAAGTCCACGTAGTTCGAATGAGGCATGGGGGTGGGGTTTATCCCATAGATTCGAACGGGATTTTATTATGGGTGTGTATAGAAAAATATGTTTTAATTTTGAAAAAGTGATATGAATAATTTGTTCTGAATTTATGGCTGGAACCATCTTTTTGTTTGTTTTGTTTTATTTATAGAAAATAAACTATGTGCAATATACTAATAAAAATGTAGGTATTAATGTGTATGAACTAAAGTAAAAACTTGATTATGAATCTGATGAAGTTTATGCAAAACAAGGAATTCAAAGAGAGAGGGAAGGAATTATGCAAAATAAGGAATTTAAAGAGAGAGGGAAGGAATTGGACATTTTTTTAAGCATAATATTTGATCTTGGATGAACTCCCTCGAGTATGACATGAATTTTGAATGATAGATAATGTGGTTTTACCAAATTGGGTATGAAAAGGATGGGAATATAAGCTTGAACAAAATTTTACATGGAGGAACTTCGCTGATTTTGAGATAATATTGTTGAGATCACTGATGCTGATGGATCTAAGGTGTGCCCTGGGAGTGAGGTCATGCCCTCTTTTTATACGGTCGAGGGTGGTACCGATTGGCATTGCCTTAGTCCTGCCCATCAGCAGGTTACCCTAGACACGCTGCCGATAGGTAGGGAATGGGACCTACCAATTGGTAGTCTCGTGTAGATTTTTAAAAAAAATAGTTGTATGACGTAATTCGTTGATCCGGATTGTGTATGGGGAATACCATTATAAAGGTAATTCGTATACCTTCAAAAGTCCTTCGGACCATTCCTGGGTGCGGGAGTGGACTTTGGGTCAAATGTGGCTTAGAAGCGCATGTGGTCCTTTAGACGTGAATTGTCGGACAGAAACGGATCGTTGGTTCGCATGGTAAGTCAGAATCGTGCACAGGGTCAACCGTTGAAAAGGTTAAGGAGATGAAATTAGACATTGCAAAGAGCTTAACTCAGTTCAGAAAGTTGACTTTGGTCAACCGGGGCCCCGAAAGCGCTCGGTGAGCTCTCAAAGTAAAATGGACCATTCGTTCTCACCGTAAGTCAAAATTTGTGCATGGGGTGGATTACTGGAAAGGGTATTCAGTACCATTTGAACATTCATTCAGTCTCATTCAATCTTAAGAGTTAACTTTGGTCAATAGATCCCGGGAGTGCCCGGTGACCTTCGAATCGATTTTTGGGGGAAAACTAATCATTCCTTTGAACGGTTATGAAGTTTAGCACATGGGGTGGACTGTTGGAAAGAGTTTTCAGTAAAATTTAAAGATTCAAAGAGCTTTCACTTTGACGATGAAGTTGATTGAGGTCAAATTGGGGCCCGAGAACCCTCGCTAGCCACTGAATCGATTTTTAGTAGTAAAAGGTTTCGTTCGTCCGAACCATTTTTCCTATTCGCACATGAGGTGGATCGTTAGAAAGGGGATCCATATCCCTTCTAAGATTCATAGAGATTTTTCTCTAACGATAGAGTTGACCGGAGTCAAACGGGGCCCGAGAGCACCTAGTGGCCTTTAAATCGATACTCATAGTGTGACCTAGGGTTTGTAGTGAAATGAGGAGGTGTTAGGGACCTAAGAAGAGACTTAAGGGGTCTTAGAATGTGTTTTCTATAGAGCCTATCAACGGGTGAGCTTGGAACAAGTGAAAGTTGTCGAATAGACACCACATGATGCTTTGAAAAGAGGTCGGTGTTGAGGACCTAAGATAAGGGTGACCGATTCAGAGGGTCGAGGTCAATTCTGAGGACCTAAAGAGAATGCTGGGGATGTCCAATTTTACGGGTTGATGTCAATTCTGGCTCAAAGGAGGTGACAATAGAGGGCCAAGGTTAATTCTGACCTAAAGGAGATAATGATCGAGGATCGAGGTTAATTTTGACCTAAAGATCGATGGTCGAGGTCAATTCTGACCTAAAGGAGGGTACAATCGAGGGATAAGGTCAATTATGACCTAAAAGGGTGACGAACGATGGCCGAGGTCAATTCTGACCTAAAAAGAGGTGACGACTGAGGGTCGAGGTCAATTCTGACCTAAAGGAGGTGACGACCAAGGACTGAGGTCAATTCTGACCTAAAGGGGGTGACGACTGAGGGCCGAGGTCAATTCTGACCTAAAAAGAGGTGACGATCGAGGGACAATGTCATTTCTAACCTAAAGGAGGTGATGACCGAGGGCCGAGGTTAATTCTGACCTGAAAGAGGTGATGATCCGAGGGTCGAGGTCAATTCTGACCTAAAAAAAGGCGACGATCAAGGGTCGAGGTTAATTCTGACCTAAAAGCGGGTGACCAATGCTGAGGGTCAAAGACAATTCTGAGGGCTGAGGTTGTAACTTAGTTTGGGGAAATTTGGAGACTCCAATGGGGATATGTATCTTGCGATTTCGTCGAGCATTTGGGGGGAGCATTTGATTTTAGATTCCACTCGAGAAGAGGGAATGATCCATGGGTTGGATATTTCTCAATAGGGAAAATGTTGGTTTTTGTGGTGTCCATTGGAGATGTTCATGAGGAGAATATCCAATTCTTTTTGGGAATTCCACTGGGGATACAAGAGTTCTGTTGGGGAAATGAGTGTGGTAAAAATTCTTTCGTTTGTGAAAAAGGTTTTAAAATCCAATTTGTATTTTTAGGATTTTTTTCGGGATTTTCTAGAATTTGTTGGGAATTTTTGTACTAAATTTTAGAGAGGGTGCCAACCGGCATAGTGTGAGGGGTGACAAATGGCAGTGACATGGCCTTTTGGGGTACCTCGAGCAGCTGGAGGGACAATGTCGATTGATGGGTGGCAGGACGATGCCGATCGGGATCCCCCTTAGCCTCCTATAAAAGGGGGGGTAGGTTCTCCTCATTTTTCGTAGCTTTCTGACTTGCCTTTTTCTTTAATTACCTTTTGCGAATCGTTCTAACATTCCAAAATCAAAGGATGGATTATTTCTCAAGTAGTGCGACACACATGGCGTGGCTCAATGCTGACGATTGGCAAACATGGAATGGAGGGCTAGGGTGCCCCTTACTTTGGGCAATGAAAAATCTTTTGACTCATTCGTGCCAGTGACGAATGATAGAACCCTCTTGTGCGAGCTGACGCGCCATCGCTCTTCTAGGGTAGTGAACCCTGGCGGCTATGAAAGTATATATGACGTTTGGCATTCTTTTCCTTTTTCTTGGCAATATTTCCTTATTTCTTGAATTTTGACAAGGATTTTTTCCTTTTTGCTTTTTTAATAATCTGGTGTTTCAATATCAACTCTACGTGCCCAAGGGATGACGGGTATTAGGGACATTTGGGAGCGACTTCCACCTGTGGTGCATTGGATGGTGTCATCAGTCGATTTTCGGAGATTGGCATTTGCGCTGGATGAGACGCCTCGTTCTACAATTATTCTTTGTGCTTTAGGGGAGAGGTGGTGGGATACCACCCACACCTTTCATTTTGGCTTTGGAAAGATGATGGTGACTCCGATAGACATGCAGTAGCTACTAGGGCTGGATTGGGATGGGGTACAGATTGAGGTCGATAGGACTTTGAGGGTGACATCGGAGGCAGTGATGGCGGCATTGGGTGATGTGGAGTGGGTGTTTTCTGGGGACTCTCTCCATTTGTCTCTTTTGAGGGAGTTATTGTTGAGGAGGAGGAGGATTGATGAGGGTGACGGGCAGCAGGTGGGTCAGATATCTCGTTTGTTTATTTTTCTGGTGTTGGGAGGTTTTTTAGTGGCGACGTCGTCCACTTGTGATTTTTACCATTTATGAAGGTGTTTTCGAACATCCCTCTTTATGACTAGGGGAACCTGACTTTGGCGGCCCTTTATTCTTCTCTTGATGCGTTCAACCGGTGTTGTCGGCAAAATTTTACTGGGGCCACATATCTTCTTGAGGTATTCTTTATTTTTCATAATTTTCTTTTATGCATTCGCATTTTCTTCATGCTTTTCCTCGATTTCTTAATCGCTAACCTTTTATTCATTGCAGTCCTGGTTCAATGAGATGATTGGGTTAACACCCAATTTATAGCTTTGAAGGATGAATCTGTTGGTGGCTTCTGCCGGATGTACCGATGGCAGAGGTCCAATCGTCAGTCGAAGAAGTCTCTCTCTCTAAAGGCAGTGCGTTAGGTATTGAACGACCTGACGAGTGAGTGGGTAAATCCTTCTTTATCTTCTGAGATCATTTTTACTTTGATGATCCTTTTCAATATTGATCTTTTTCTCTTGTTGCGGAATTTTTAGGTGACCTTCTATCCTTGGGGGACGGCTATTAAACATACAGGGTTGATCAGGGGGAATGCGCAGATGCGGTGTTTGTTAGCGCATGAGTTTGTCTATTCTTTGTACCTTGGGGAAAGAGTAGTTCGGAAAATTATGGAAGATGAGGTTGTTGTGCCACCGGCGAGGACCCCATTATACATGAGACGAGTGCGATAAATGTCAGATGATGCGCAAATAGCGGCGATGATGGGTGAACCATATTCCTCGTATATCGACACGATAGTGATGTATGACTATATGGACTTTGTGTCGAGCTGGTTGATACCGCACATCATATATGACATGGTTCCTCTTCCCCGTGCGAGTTCGAGTCGGTCAGTCATGTCCTCCCATAGCACAAGTAATGCATTGACATCAGCGGCGACGACGACCTCAGAGGTTCATTTTTTATGGCTGGTTGCTCCTACCTACAATATTCGATGAGCTGATGGGGGGTCGGTGCGCATGCTGCACCGTCCTAATGCGATGGACCCGGAGGAGTTGAGCTTAACAGGGGAGGTCCTCTGACATGAGGTATACTTTTAATCTATTTATCTTTTTGATTTCCTGATTTTTTTCCTGGCCTCAGACTGACTGATTTATTCTTTTTTATTCTCCTTGTATCATATCCGGGTCCCCACTACCTGGCTGAGGGATATTAGGGATTGGATATCTTCGGCGATCACCCATATTCGGGATGCGATTCTAGTTCCTTCTTGTCTGGTGTCATCTGCCTCGTCTGAGGAAGGGTCTGTCTTCGGGAGTGGGGGTACGTCGTCTCGTCGCTGGGAGAAGAGAGCGTGCCATAGGGACAGAGGCTCATAGAGAGAGAGGGAAAATTGGGTACGGGCTGAGTCCCGTTGTATATCCTTAGTTTTCTGCAAAAATGATGTACAACAAAAATCTATGCAAATGAAGTTTTTATTAGCCTTTCGTTTTTTAGTGGCTAATGTGCATGCTCTTTTTACTTTACTACTGAGACCATAAAAAGATTTAAAATGATTGGATAAAGATTTTATTTTAAAATGGGATAAGTAAAACATAAGGATAAGGAATTTCGGAATTCCCTTAAAATAAAAATTATTTTTAATGAGTTTTTTGACATTGACAAAAAAGCAAAGGGGGATTTTCCCAAAATAGGAGGTTGCCGATCGGCATGACCCCTGTCCTCACTATCGGCATATTAGTCCAATCCAATCAACCCAAGGCTTTGATTTCACTTTCATTAATTTCATGGTACTTAGTGGGGTAAGTTTCCCTCTGATTTTTGTACGGTTCCTTGTCTTTTCTTGAGGGTTTCCAAGTATAAATAAGGGTGTGGGAGGAGCATTTTCTCCACACCTCCACATTCCTTCTCTTTTACATTCTTCATGCTTAATTATATTTTTGTGATAAGGCTCTCCCTGGTAGCATTGAGTTTGCAAACTACCTCAAAACCTTGGAAGCAGTGTTTTCCTACAACGTTGACTATGAATCTTTCAACATGAGATGAGTTTCTTTATGGCGCAATCGACCCATAGAGTGGAATATGATGATGGCGGTGGTTGGGTTCTGGTACCCCGAAGACCACGTCTTTCGCTTCGGGTTGGACAAAATTTGTCCATCCTATGAAGAGTTTTCAACTATATTGGGGATACGTCCCAGCGTTGCTGCGAGTATACGAGAGCTTTCTCGATTCCCTAAGGATCTATTAGCGAAACTTCTCCATATCTCTCCTTCGGAGGATAGGTCGTTGGTCATGAGCGGAATGATTTCTCTTCTTTCGGTGCTACATTATGTGCATTTGCAGGATGTTGAAAAGTTTTGATCACTTAAATAAGCTCTGATACCAATTTGAAAGAGTTGGCGCTTGCGTTCAATTAAGAAATAATATAATAAACACCTTTTTAACCCAAATTAACCCTAATCATGCAACTAGGCGTGATTGACATAGTATGAAGATCATGCAATAATAATTTAACACACAAAGTTTAAGAAAAAATCCCCCACAGGGGCAAAACCATTTGTATATCACCATAATTTGTAAGAGAAACGGCTTACAATCGGATTACACTGAAATACAAGTATTTGACTAAGAATTACCCTCAGGTATCGGATTCTGTAGTCGCGGCTGGAATTATCCCTTTCCAGTAGGGCTGTAATGAAGAGGAAGAAGCGGTCCACTTCACAAGGGTTGAAGAACAGCAATGGTGTTCTTGGGTTACCAAACTTTGATTCACATAGATATGGAAGATGTGTGAATCTAAAAACCTAGAATCATAGGACTCAATAGGTGAAGACTTTAGGGTTAATATGCTCTTAAAAACGTGGGAAAGTCTTATGAAACCAACTACTGATCGTGGTTTAAATAAGGAGTCAAAAACCCTAAAAAATCTGCTACACGATCTGGCAGAGTTTATCCAGGGCGGATCGGTCCGGGCCTCAGGCGGATCGGTCCGATGGCGGACCGGTTCTTTTAATTTGAAGCTGATTCGGTTCGCATTCGGTTCGGGGCTCACTGGCTTCAAAGTGCACGGCGGATCGGTCCGGGGCGGTCCGGTCCGGGTCTCAGCGGATCGGTTCTTTTTATATAAAGGCGGACAGGTCCGGGGTAGTCAGAGGCGGATCGGTTCGTTTTAATTTCAGGCGGACCGGTCCGGCTGACTGGATTTCTGAATTCTTCCTTTCTTTTGATCTTCGGATTCCGTTGATGATGAATGGACTTTGAATCTTTGCAACGGTGTTACGGCTAATGACATATACAAGTATGTTGGACAAAAATGTCCTTACAAATATCCCCCTATGTCTATGCCGGAACAAACATAAAAAAAATACGAATTATTTATAATCACAATGCCTATACAAATCTACCCTTCCATGAACCCAAAACTGAAAGAGGTACAAATGACTAAGGCTGCATCGTTTGTTCTTCGAATCTTCAGAAATCTCACCGCTTTTCTCATCAGGGTGTGCAACATGGGATTATCAAAAGATGTACCTACACACATGAGACAAAGAAAATACCAAGTGACGTATCGAGTTTGAAATGAGATAAACATAAGCATATATATCAATTTAAGATGATATTCTCAGAATTTTAAAACTCACTCCCCCATAATCAGATAATTCATTCTCCCCATTTTTATGATGTCTCCAAATAGACAAATGAGAGAAATAAATCAAGCAATCAAGACCGGGGTGACACAAGGCATAAAATCACACCATAAAACAACCAAGTCGGTGATAGAGTAAAAGAATGGGTGTGATCAAAATTCGATAGGAAAATCAAAGCATACAAATATGACATATGTGCACGATGAATATTGGATATTCCTAACGAATGAACTCAAATGCTTCCTTTGGTGTAAAAGATTGGAAATATAAGACATTGACTATATCAAATCTACAAATCAAAGCTCAAAGTGATTTCTACACCAATAACGTCCAAAATGATTTTCATGCTTTTTCAGGACTTTCAAGGAAGTGCAAACCCGTTTTTCAATCTCCAACCAAACTCCCTCAGATTTATATTTTGAATAGAGGAATACTAAATTCTCAAACTTTGGAGAATTGGGTGAAACCTAAATGGCCCATATTTGGCATGAATTGCTTTTTATTGCCTTATCAATTTTTTCGGGCTCTTTTAACCTCTTAGGACCTCGGATATTAAAATTCCTCCATTTTTAGGTCCTTTTTAACGATGGCTTTTGCGCAAAGGATAAGAATCAACTTTCGCAGCCCCTCCCCGTTATGAAAATATACACACAGTCTCACCAAAACGGTTTTTACATGCAATCCAATCTTGTCAAGTTTTATCGCATATTGTACATTGTATAGACATAATTGAGATAGAAACACTCAAACCAATATGTGATAGACAAGTGCAATAGACAAATACAGTCGTGCATGTCTGCAATAAAGGATATAGGAGTCAAGCATGTAGGAAATATCACTAATTACATATCAAGGACTCCAATCAATGTTAAGCACATGGGTGAAATGATGTAGCCTCTCAAATCTCTATAAAACAGTCACATGGATAAATGGAATGAAGTTGTGACTTGGCTATCTTAAATGCTCATCCATAAAAGGCAAATCTCTTTTTGAATTTTTCAAAAATTTTATCAAAATAAAATCTTTTTGTGTTTTTCTAAAAAGAAAATCTTTTTGTATTTTTCAAAGAATAATGAAAAGCAAAAGAAGTAAAACACACTAATAGTACAATCTAGCAATAGGCATCAGAGGATATGAAAATGACAATGCAACCTACGCTAGACATGGACCAACCCCTCAGTCAACTGTGCAAATCCCCAAAGACTTCCTAAGACTCTCAAATCTAAGGGCATCTAAAGGTTTCGTGAAAATATCGGCTAACTGACGGTCCGTGGGAACAAAACTCAGGGATACGACCTTCTCCTCAACTAACTCACGTATGAAGTGCTCGCGTAACCTGATGTGCTTTGTGCGCGAATGTTGGACAAGATTGCGGGATATGTGTATCGCGTTCGTGTTGTCACAGGAAATGAACATGGTGTCCTATGAAATCCCATAATCCTCCAACATTTGCTTCATCCACATGAGTTGCGTGCAACAACTCCCGGCGGCGATGTACTCAACCTCCGCAGTGGACAAAGAGATGGAGTTTTGCTTCTTGCTCAACCAAGATACAAGAGCAGAACCAAAGTAGAAACACCCACCCGAAGTGCTCTTACATCCATCTACGTCCCCGGCCCAATCGTCATCCGAATAGGCGGACAAACGGTCATCGGTATCACAGGAATACCAAATACCGTATGAGAGAGTCCCACTCACGTATTTGATAATACGTTTTAGAGCGAGTAAGTGTGACTCTTTAGGAGACGCCTGATAACACGCACAGACTCCAACACTAAAGGCAATGTCGGGACGACTAGCAGTCAAGTAGAGAAAACTGCCTATCATACTCCGATACAAGGTTTGCTCTACGTCCTTGCCTGAAGTGTCCTTACTAAGCTTGGTAGTGGTACTCATAGGTGTACGAGCATGCTTAGCGGAGTCTAAACCAAATTTCTTCACTAGGTCTCTAGCATACTTGGATTGGGAGATGAACATCCCATCCTCTAGCTGACAAACCTGGAGACCAAGGAAGAATGTAAGCTCACCTACCATGCTCATCTCAAACTCACTTTTCATCTCCTCCTCAAAGTGGTGAGCATGCTGGGAGCATGTGGATCCAAAGACTATGTCGTCCACATAGACTTGGGCAACCAAGATAGCACCGTCATCTCTCCTGATGAACAACGTCATATCAACTCCCCCTCTCTTGAAGCCACGCGCTAAGAGATAGGAAGTAAGCCTCTCGTACCAAGCACGGGGTGCTTGCTTCAAACCATACAAGGCTTTTCTCAGATAGTAGACGTGATCAGGGTGCTTAGGGTCTTCAAACCCTTTTGGTTGTTCCACCTAAATCTCCTCCTGTAGAATGCCATTCAGAAAGGCACTCTTGATATCCATCTGATATAACTTGAAGTGCAGATGACATGCGATGGCGAGAAGTAAGCGGACGGACTCAAGCCTCGCAACAGGAGCAAATGTCTCCCCAAAGTCTACACCCTCTATCTGTGTGTAGCCTTGAGCGACCAACCTAGCCTTATTTCTAGTTATGGTACCATTTTCATCCATTTTATTCTTGAAAATCCACCGGGCACCAATAACATTAGTATCACTAGGTCGGGGGACAAGTTCCCAGACATTGTTCTTCTTAAACTGAAGCAACTCATCCTGCATAGCAGATATCCAGTGTTCATCTTTGAGTGCTTCTTTCTGGTTCTTGGGCTCGACTTTGGACGTGTAGAAATGATGACTAACAACGTTCTCTATTTGAGCACGAGTCTTGACCCCTAGAGTGGGATCGCCAACAATGGCTGAAGGATCATGACTCTTACGAACCCAAGCAGGTGTGTCTCCTAACACAGGAGTAGGTTCCACAGGATGTGGGAGAGGAACAGGGAAATCACTGTCAGAACAGTCCTCATCCTCACACTGAAGGTTAGAATCAATAGACGTCGAAGGTTCGTCATCTTGAACAGTGACGTTTATTGATTCCATAACCTTAGAGATCTTCAGGTTAAAAACCCGGTATGCTCTACTGTTCGATGAATATCCTAGCAATATTCCCTCATCGCTCCGGGAGTCGAACTTTCCTAATTGCTCTCTATCCCGTAGGATGTAGCATTTACTCCCAAAAACACGGAAATATGCCAGGTTGGGTTTCTTGCCAGTCCACAATTCATAAGGAATTTTGAGTGTGTGTGGACGCAGATATACCCTATTCACCGTGTGGCATGCAGTAGACACTGCCTCTGCCCAAAATCTCCTAGAGACCTTACGACCTTGAAGCATTGATCTATCTATTTCTTGGATCGTTCTATTCTTTCTCTCAACAATCCCATTTTGCTGAGGAGTTCTCACAGCAGAAAACTCATGTTTGATCCCAATGCTATCAGAGTAGAGATCTACTTTTGCTTTAGTAAATTCAGTGCCATTATCACTACGCATCCTGTTAATAGTGACTCCGTGTTGATTTTGTAGGACACGGCACTTGGTCGTTAAGAACTCTACAGCATCAGATTTCTCTCTTAGAAAACCTACAATAGAGTATCTAGAGAAATCGTCTACCATCACGAGAATGTATCTCTTACCACCTAGACTCTCCGTGCGAGTAGGACCCATAAGATCCATGTGAATCAACTCAAGAACACGGGAGGTGGTAATGGAATTCAACTTCCTATGAGGGCTACGGATTTGTTTTCCCAACTGACAGGGTCCACAAATCATGGAAGTTGGATTTCCAAGTGATGGTAAGCCACGTACTAGGCCCTTTTTGACTAAACGAGATAAGTCTCTAACGTTCACATGACCTAGACGTTGGTGCCACAGATCCATAGGAGTGATCGTGGCGCTGTTACAAACAAGTGAGGATGTGGGCTCAGTCCCATAGCAGTTATCCTCTGTCCTCACCCCTTGCACTAAAAGTTTATCGGCTTGATTATAGACCTTACAAGCTTTCCGGTCAAACTTCACTGCAAAGTCATCGTCGCACACCTGGCTGATGCTAAGAAGGTTTTCTTTCGAACCTTTGACGTACAGCACGTTCTCTAGCTTTGGAAATCCTGGTAACTCTACTGTACCTCGTCCTACTATGCTAGATTTGCTACCATCTCCAAAGATGACTCTCCCATCATTATAATCCTCAAGATGGGTAAAATATGAGACATCACCTGTCATGTGTCTGGAGCATCCACTGTCAAAATACCACTGTGAGGTATTATGGGCTTTGAGAGTGACATGGACAACAAGGGCCTTTTTTTCTTTCTTAGGAACCCAAGAATAGGTATCTTTTTGTATTCCCTTGTTGTTGTAGGTTTTAGCCGGAATGCGGGGCGCATTCATTGATGGTAAGGTCATTCGTCGGAATTCCTCCATCAAACTCTGTGATGTGGCAGCTAGAAACTCAACTCGCTCTCTCAGACTGGCAAACTCATCAGTATGATGTGGAGGAGTAAAAGTACGTCGTGTCCGACCCAAACTATAGCAAACATCCCTAAGGTGTCCATTTCTTTTGCAATGGGAGCAAAAGGGCACAATATTAGGAGGACTTTGGTTTGCTTTTCTTGGTCGAACTCTCCTTCTTGGTTTTTGACGACGGCCATAAGGAGTTGTAGTAAACTCAGGAATTGGTCCGGGTGCAATTTGGGATGTGGAGGCACCATCAAAACCTATTCCTTGCCTGTCACCAAAACCTAAAGCGGGACCGAGGATCATCTTTCCCATCTTCCCAGATCTGTCCTCGATTTGTACCTTGACTTTCCTAGCTCTCTCAAGATCATGAGTAAGCTGGGCAACAAGGGCTTCAAGTTTCTTCCGAGTCTCCAGGGAGGAATGGAGCTCACCCGTAAGACTAGCCACTTGTTTAGTCAAGTCCGCTTTCTCTTTCTCAAAACTGCTCTCTCTCTCTCTAAGCAAATTATCTTTACTAACCCAGGCAGACTCTCTCTCTCTCATGGCGGTGCAGGTGGAGGACTCTCTCTCTCTCGTCTCTTCTAACTCTTCTTCTAACGCGGTGATCCTAAGAACTAACGCCTTGTTACGTTTTTTAGTTTTGAAAGACTCATTATATAACTCGACGTAGGCGCGTTGAAGGTTACCCTCGTCCTCACTACCTTCCTCCTCCCCCTCACTTTCTTCGCTCTCATTGTCGAGGTGTCCCTGTGAAGCATCATCCTCATCGTCGTGAGGAGAACTAGGAGTATTCACATGACTAGCCATGAACGAGGTGAAGTTACGCTCATGCGGTGACTCATCTCCCGAGTCCATCGACTCGACCTCACTGTCGTCACTAAGGGTAGCATTTAGGACAGCTTTACCCTTTTCCCTATTCAGACGAGTGGCACACTCAAACGCTCTGTGTCCCTTACCATCGCACTCAAAACACCTCTCACTGTCTTTAGGGGGTTCTTTGAAATCTTTCTTTTCAAACTTATTTTTCTGAAAATTCTTTTTATCTTTGAAGTTTCCACTTTTTTTAAATTTCAGAATTTTCTTGAAGTTTTTAGCAAATAATGCCAAATCATCTAAGTCAAACTCACATTCAGAATCAGAATTTTCTATCTTTCTAGATGACTCGACTTTCTTTCTTTCCGACCCCTCACTTTTTCTCTCTTGGGCTTTAAGGGCAATTCCCTTATCTTTTGGCTTGGCAGATTTAGGAAACATGTCTATTTCATAAGTTTGTAAATATCCTACCAGTTCTTCCAATTTTAGTGTATTTAAATTACCCAAGGAATTTAGCACAGTGACTTTAGGTATAAAACGCTTAGGAAGGGAATGAAGAATCTTTTTAACAACTCTAGCATTTGGAATATGTTCACCAAGATTATAGCTAGTATTAACAATGTCAGAAAGCCTAGCATAAAATTCATCAAAACATTCATTTTCATGCATGGTGATGGTTTCAAATTGAGTTGTTAAATTTTGCAATTTTGACTCTTTAACAGCATTTGTTCCTTCATGGGTAAGTTGCAAAACATCCCATGCCTCTTTTGACGTGGTGCACGTCATTATGCGTTTGAACTCATCGGGAGTGATGGAACCGAAAATAGCACTCAATCCCTTAGAATTAAAGGAAGACCATCTTAATTCATCTTCGGTCCAAGTCGTGACAGGTTTCAAATTTGTCACGTTATCAATAGTGACGGAGGGAGGTGTCCACCCTCTTTCAACAAGAATCCATACCCGTTCATCAATGGCTTTTAAAGCCGACCTCATACGGGCTTTCCAATAAACATAATTTGTCCCGTCAAAAACAGGTAGTTTATTGTATGATTTCTCCATTTGAACACGCACTTTTTCAAAAATCAATTTTTTAGAAAACTGATATCTTAGAAAAATTTTGCGGAAAAAAAGGAATACGCGATAGATTAGCGTAACCTGCTCTGATACCAATTTGAAAAGTGGTGATCGCTTAAATAAGATCTGATACCAATTTGAAAGAGTTGGCGCTTGCGTTCAATTAAGAAATAATATAATAAACACCTTTTTAACCCAAATTAACCCTAATCATGCAACTAGGCGTGATTGACATAGTATGAAGATCATGCAATAATAATTCAACACACAAAGTTTAAGGAAAAATCCCCTACAGGGGTAAAACCATTTGTATATCACTATAATTTGTAAGAGAAACGGCTTACAATCGGATTACACTGAAATACAAGTTTTTGACTAAGAATTACCCTCAGGTATCGGATTCTGTAGTCGCGGCTGGAATTATTCCTTTCCAGTAGGGCTGCAATGAAGAGGAAGAAGCGGTCCACTTCACAAGGGTTGAAGAACAGCAATGGTGTTCTTGGGTTACCAAACTTGATTCACATAGATATGGAAGATGTGTGAATCTAAAAACCTAGAATCATAGGACTCAATAGGTGAAGACTTTAGGGTTAATATGCTCTTAAAAACGTGGAAAAGTCTTATGAAACCAACTACTGATCGTGGTTTAAATAAGGAGTCAAAAACCCTAAAAAATCTGCTACACGATCTGGCAGAGTTTATCCAGGGCGGATCGGTCCGGGCCTCAGGCGGATCGGTCCGATGGCGGACCGGTTCTTTTAATTTGAAGCTGATTCGGTTCGCATTCGGATCGGGGCTCACTGGCTTCAAAGTGCACGACGGATCGGTCCGGGGCGGTCCGGTCCGGGTCTCAGCGGATCGGTTCTTTTTATATAAAGGCGGACTGGTCCGGGGTAGTCAGAGGCGGATCGGTTCGTTTTAATTTCAGGCGGACCGGTCCGGCTGACTGGATTTCTGAATTCTTCCTTTCTTTTGATCTTCGGATTCCGTTGATGATGAATGGACTTTGAATCTTTGCAACGGTGTTACGGCTAATGACATATACAAGTATGTTGGACAAAAATGTCCTTACAAATCTCCCCCTATGTCTATGCCGGAACAAACATAAAAAAAATCTGAATTATCTATAATCACAATGCCTATACAAATCTACCCTTCCATGAACCCAAAACTGAAAGAGGTACAAATGACTAAGGCTGCATCGTTTGTTCTTCGAATCTTCAAAAATCTCACCGCTTTTCTCATCAGGGTGTGCAACATGGGATTATCAAAAGATGTACCTACACACTTGTGGTGGCGATACTAGTGGAGACTCTGAATAGGCTGGATGGCTGGCGGGAAGGTCGTTTTGACTTTTTGAGGGGTAGCCCCATAATGCTATTCATGTAGTTGTCGGAGAGATTTCAAATAGGGGTCCCACCCGAGTATTATTTTCCAGTAGTGCCAAATTTCTTCTCACGCTATTTTATCAACGTAGGGATGGACATCGAGATCTGAGAGAATTGGTTTGTGGAGCAAGGGGCTTAAGGCTTGAGGTTGTAAGTACCTTGGTGGGGGGAACTGTTTCCCATTATGTAACTCATAGAAAACCAGTATGTTCGATTAGTTGGTCTCAGGTAGACTTCTTTCTACTTTCCCCGGAGGCTTCTGTGCTAATTTGGTTGGGAACAGATTGTGTCACCTCGTGCATTGGACTTCTTTTATATGGAGGACCTGACAGAGTCTATGCACATGCGACTTGTCTCCTTATGGGAGAATCATCGACCATCGACCTATCCATCCCAGTCTGTTGGAAGAGTCTAGCATATTTCAGGGGACTACATGAAATGGTTGTGGAGAAAGGTATTTGCCAAGATGTTGGCTGTGGAGACTAGGCAAAGGTGGTTCGCCATATCTGAAACCATGGAAGGAGGTGTTGTGGTTTTCCCCAAGCTAGTCTGGGCTTATCGTTCTATGGAGCATCTGTGGCACTCTATTCAGGAAGGGGAAGTTTAGAGCCCCCAGGATGTGGGTGATGATGGGGATGGTTCTTTTGGTAGCTGCAGGTAGGATCCCTGAGGAGTGTATTTATGAAGCTTTTGTAATGGGTGTTTGAGAATAATTTATGGGTTATTCTGATTGTAGTGGGGCTTATTGTTATTTTGTTTTAGGAAGGTAGGAGTAGACTAGCAAGGGAAGTCGTTTAACTCCCTAAGCTCATTGTGGTAACCGTGGGTTGGTTTATCTTGCTTTTGGATAAGGAAAGGAGCCATGGTTATTCCTTCGGGCATGTCAATCATGGAGACTAAGGTAGCAAGGGCATCGACTAGGTTATTTTTTTCTCGGGGCAGATAGTGGAAGGTTATTTCTTAGAATTAGGAAGCTATCTTTTTTAGGAAGGTATGGAAGGGTAAGAGTTTCCCGTCCTTGACTTTTCATCTTTTAAGCACTTAACCGATGATTAGGAATGAATATCCATAGACATCGAGGTATCGAATTACTTTTTTGAGGGCAACTTTGAGGCCTACCGTGCACGCCTCGTATTCATTCATGTTGTTGGTGCAAAGAAAATCCATCTTGATGGCAATGGGAGTGTGAGAGTCATCAAGGGTAATTAGGAGTATCCCAATGCCATACCATTTCTTATTGGCGGCACCGTCGAAGAACATTTTCCATCGGAGGTCTTCTCGGTAGGTACAAAGTATATTCTCATCTGGGAATTTGGAAATCCAGACATCAACTTCTTCTATAGGATAGCCAACAAGGTAGTTAAAGATGGATATTTCTTTTATGGCTTTCTGCAAGACATAGATAATATCAAAACCGGCTAAAAGTATCAAACAACGGGCCATTCGGCTGGACAAGGTGGACTTCTTGATTAGGTACTTGATAGGATCCATTCGGGATACAAGTTTGAAGGAAAAGGTGAGCATTTAGTACCGTAAGTTTTAGGTGATCCAGACAAGAGCGACACATGTTTTCTCCTCAACTGTGTAGTTAACTTTGTACCCGATCAATTTGCGTCTGGAGTAGTAAATGGATCTCTCTTTGCGGGATTATTCAAGGTATTTGGCTAGAAATTTCCCGGTCATAGTATCTGTTACGGTTAGGTATTGGAGTAGGGGAAGACCAGGTTATGGCGGTATGAGTACCGGAGGTCGGGTTAGGTATTTCTTTATTCGGTCAAAGGCTTCTTGGCAAGCTTCATTCCAAACCTTGGTCGAATACTTTTGGAGGAGTTTGAAGATGGGTTCACAGTGGAAGTTAACTGGCTGATTAATCGAATGATATACTTCAATTTTTTAAGGAATCCCCGGACTTCCTTCTTCATTTGGGGTGGTGGAATTTTTAGTATGGCTTTCAGTTTTACAGGATCCGCTTCAATCCCTTTCTCACTAACCATGAATCCCAAGAGTTTTCCTTTGGAAACATCGAAGACTCATTTTTGTGTGTATCATCGCATCTGGTATCGTTGCAGTCGCTCGAAGAAGTTTCGGAGAGAGGGAACATGACCTTCCTGTAACACCCCACTCTTCCACCACCAATATTGTCCCCACTTTAACCACCGCACACAGCGATATGGGGTTTTTATTATCTCTATATCCATAAACTGGTGTCAGTGGGGTTTAAAACCCTCACATGTGCATCATCAATCACATGCCTTACCAGTGGAGTTAAAAGGCCTCAGTGTTAGAAGAGTGTAAATCTACATATATGAACCATTACTTTCCCTCACCCAGGCGATGTGGGATGTAACTCTTTGGCTACCAAATCAACTATGGCCTAGTTTATTACACTTCCCTAGTCTTATACTTGATAATCATATCATCCACATAGACCTCGAATTCTTTATGTATTAGATCGTGTAAGATGGTTGTGGCAGCCCTTTGGTAGGTAGCCCCTACATTTTTTAGACCAATCGGCATAACGGTGTAGCAAAAGGTTCCCCAAGGGGTGATGAAGGTGGATTTCTCTTGATGACCTGGGTGCATTTTGATCTGTTTGTATCCAAAAAAAACCATAAACGAATTACTTGATAGCATGGTTGGTTGTATTGTCTACAATCATGTTAATATTAGGTAGTGGGTAATCATCCTTTGGAGAGGCCTTATTCAAGTCTCGGTAGTCAACACACATGCAACCCTTCCTTTCTGATTTCGACACGAGTATGATATTGTCTATCCATGTGGTATGTTCGATCACACGAATAAAACCCATATTCAATTGGTTTCCCACTTCTTCATTGACCTTAAGCGACCATTCAATGGAGTTTTCACATTTTTTATTTGGCTGGTTTGCATTCTGGGAGAGTAGGAATCTCGTGTTGAGCTATCTCGGGATCAATATCGGGCATGTCAACATAGGACCATGCGAAGACGTCTACAAATTCTTTTAGTAATTCTTCGAATTGTGCGTACTCATACTTATCAAGGGCGGTCCCTATCCTAATCTCATGCAGTTAGCTACTAAAATCGAGATTAATAACAACAGTTTCATCTTCATTAACTTGAACTCAGTTATGTTGTTTGTTATTAGCCTTTTTTAGATTAGTTAAGAATTGCTCATTTGCAAAATCATCATCATCTTCAAGAGTTTGATTAAAATCAAGACTATTAATGAAAGGCACAACAAGATACTCAAAATCTTCGTGTATTTCATTGATAGGAAAAACAACATTGATAACCATATCAAAGGAGGTTTTGATTACATCAGAGTCAGGAGGAGCAACTAGGGAAGAGTATATAGGATAAACATTAGGGTTAGGTTGAATATTAACAGGTGGCACCGGTGCAGCATGTCAGTTGAGGAGAGGTACATCAACAACTTTGATCAGGAAGGACGGATTCAATGATGTATCCCATCAGCGAATCATGCAGAGTGTCAGACCCAATGTTTATAAGTTAAAAGAATTCGCAGATTCACTTCTCTCAGAATCTCCATTATCAACCATGGTCTTATCAATGAGTGTTTGCACATGATGCGAGGAATTTCAGCACATGAGTAGTTGTCTTGGAAAAAGATCTCCATTCATGGTTTCATCTTCTTGTCCATATGATCATACCATGGTTTAGGAAAGCCGTAAAAGGGTAAATCTTCACCCTCTTTGATGAATCTTCTATTCAAGGAGTCTCTTGCGACAGTCTTAACACTTTCTAGCCTTCTTTTAAGCCGAGGTGGGAGAATCATTCTATGTTCTTCTACTGATGGCGGATAACCCAAGCCATAGGGAGGAAAATATTTATTCAATATAATGGGTTCAAGTATCCCTTGTTGTCTTTGTCCCCGCCCCAGGCCGGGAATGAAGTGCATGTTTTTAAACATTTGGATCACATTGATGTTGCCATGAGGGTTATATTCTGGATCGACCCTATCTTTGAAATCGTCCTCTTTTGGGAGTAGAAGTGGTTCAACTCAAAAACCTGACAGAAGCATATCGTTTGCCCCATGTTGTATCTCAAGTACTAGGTTACTTGTGCTTTCATTCTCGGTATTTTCGTCGTGGCCCAAGATGGTGATGACCTGCCCATTGGCGAAGAACTTCAGTTTCTGATGAAGGGAAGAGGACACACCCTTGAGGCTATGGAGCCATGATTATCCGAGTAGAAGATTAAAATAGGCTGGGATATCGATCACTTGTAATTCAACAACATGATTTATAGGGTCAACCCCTATTGTAAGCTTTATGGAGCCCATAACTTCTCGGTAGGTATTATCATAAGCGCACACCGCGACAGAGGTTGGAGCAAGCTCCCTGACCTTCAGTCCTAAATAATTAAGGTTCCTTAACAGATAGAAATTAGGAGTTGATCCATTATTGACAAGAGAGAGTGGGACAATCTTTCCCTTGACTTCGGCAGAGATATTGATATCATAATTGTAGTTTGGCCCAATTTTAGGGATTTCTTCTTCGGATAATGAGATCATTCTAGTAGAGGTTAGATATCCCACAATATTCATTTCTTCCTCTGGCATGATTAAGGGAGTAACTGTGGGTCTTGTGAGTACCCTGATCAAGGCATTCCGATGTAGTTAGGAAGACATAAAGAGTCCCCACAGAGTGATTTTGGCTTGGGTTTTCTTCAACTGATCAAGGATTTTGCTTTCCTCGAGGGTCACTCTTAGCATAGGAAGATTCTCGTCACCCTTTCCTTTGTCACTTGCTGATGGCAGTAGGATAGTGCCTTCTTGACCTGGTCATATGGTTCACAGAAGAGGAGAAAAATAAAAATCATGTTTCCTCATCGATCTCGGGTTGTTCATCCACCTTGATAATTTCTCCTAGAAGCTCCTCAAGTGATATCATCCCATATATTTTGACTATCGAACTACCCTTTTTTGGACTCTACTCTTCATCTAAATTATCGAATTCGTCTCCCCATCCGGTAGTTACCATATTATCTTTCGATAAAAATTCAATATATTCCACAACTTCAACGACCTCTTCGTATAAGTCCTTCCATTCGACGGGGGGATGTAGAAGTGAAGGGACTAGACGCCCTTGTAGTTTCAAAGCATTAAGTAGCTCGAACATACTGAAGATATCACCGGTATATAAAAATAAATCCACCATGATCTGAACCACATCATCTAAACTGACTTCATCGGTCGGTTCCACCCAACTGTGTGACTTTTGAGCCTATTTTCGAGCTTCTAATAATAGTACACTGAATATCTGGAAGTCAATGGTTATCTGGGAGGGCAATTTCAACCCTAACTCTAGGAGTTGGTTCAACACTTATGATAATTCCATATTTTTACATCCATAACTCGTACGGACAACAATGTGTGCTCAGGTAAGGAGTGATAAGGCCTGATCGACAAATCTGGTAGGGTGTAGGAGAAAATATGGGCAAGTTTGGAGAGGTTTAGGAGTGTGTATAGGTATGATTGGTGATTTGCTGGTATAATCTGGGTAGATGGGCCAAATTTCGGGTCTTCTTCTAGGAAGATGGCATTTGTATGATTTGGGAGTGGATTGTGGGTAGTGTTTGATTTAGGATTGACTGGTGGGGGAGATAACACCCCGATAGATTAGTCCTTGGATCATATTTTAGAGGTGGAAACACTGGTAGGTGGTCTGGCCGGTAGCTTGGTGAAAGTCACAACAGTCATCTGGTTTGGAATTTTTGGGAAGTGGGTTTGGTAATGGACGAGGGTCCAATGGTTTGATAAGGTTTTGACTTAAGCGGGCCTGGTAAAATTTAGAGAGGGGAGCTTGAATCTTGGTGTATTCCATTCGGATAGGGTTAGGGAGACTTTTTGGTGCCCATGAAGCAGCAGGCTGAGAGGTTTTATTAATGGTTAAAACTGCGGTACTGCCCGACTTCTCAAATTTTCTGGGAGCAAACTGTCCAGATTCTTTTTTCGGTTCAACTTCTGTCATGGCAAGACCTTCTTTGATCTCTAGTCCTACTTCTCGGATGGCTCATAAATGAAGGTAGTATTATACTCCCATCATTGCTCGAACATGGAGTAAGAAATTCTTTTTCACAATGCTGGCTTGCTCTTCTTCAAAAGGCCGGTTGGTCATGGTTGTTACTTTATCTCTCCAACTTGTTATGAAGTTACTGACTAATTCCCCAGTTTTCTGCTTGAGCATTTCTAAATCATGGAGAGTAATCTCTAACTCTTCGTTATACTTGTACTGTGACTTGAACTCACGGGCAACATCCTCCCAACTGCGGATCCTGGACTCCTAGAGGGATAAGAACTAGCGAAGAGCGTTATCTTTCAAGGTCTGTTGGAATATTTGGGCCACTATTTCCTCGGAGGCCCCTAGTAACTGCAGAGATGAACAATTGGAAGTCCACTACCCCTGAAATTCTCGATGTTAGGCATTTTGAGTTTTTTCAGTAACCTAGCTTTAGGATAGGGAGACATGTGGGTGTAGTCCATGTAGTTTCTAGAGATTCTGACTTGGTCAAACTTCTTGGTCAACATCTTGAGGTCTTCCTTGGCCATGTTCCATTCTTTCTCCTTCGGATCAATGGTCACGGGTAAGTTAGCCCCTAACTAGGCAAGATTCGACATAGGAAGCCAAGCTAGAGGTGGCCCGTTAGTAGGATAATCACGTGGAGCGTGCTGGTATTCCTCGGGAACCCAAATAGGCTCGGGTGTGGGCGAACCCATAGCGTGAGGAAAGAGGACCTGGGGATCTTTGAGAATAGGTACCCAATTTCGTTGCTTCTTATGAACCTCAGTTTAAAGGTTGTCAATCTCGGTAGTGAGTTGAGATAGAACCGTCATAAAATCTGATTGCACATTCGGTACTGTATCTGTGTTCTCCATAGAAAGCTGATGAATTTTGGACTCGGAGGAAGTGAGGGAACTGACAGAAATTCGGGGGCAAGGGTATGTGATCGACCTGAATATAAAAATTGGGATTTATTTTTGGAAAGGGAGGAATGAAAATTGTTATTTGTGAAACGGAATGAAAATATTTTTTTTTTAGGGGGGGGGGAGAGGGGAATAAAATGCTTTTGGGTAAGATGGAGGAAAAATATTTTTGGGATAAGGAAAGGAAAGCCGTTTTTGGTATTTTTGATAAAATAAGGAGATTTTTTTTTTGACACTTTTAGATAAAGAAAGAGGAAAAGGACGAGAGATAGGTATCAGCATGATAATTATTATGTTTGTTATGTTCTCACTTGTATTAGGTTTACCTAAATGCAAAAAAAAAATATTGGACGAGACCCGAGCCTGGAAAAATTGGGTTTGAAAAATATGTAAAAACTATGGTTGGAATTGTTACTAGGCTCACGGGTAGGGTCACATATATAAAAATTTCACTAAAATTTGGGTGGCATGCCGACCCGACATTTTGTCAGGCAAACTACATATGAGTTCCCTAGGTTTGATGCATATATTCGGGTATGCAGTTATTGGGTTAATTAGAAGTTGTTCCCCCCTTTGGAATGACTTCCATGATATGCATCTTGCTTTTGAGGAAAATCGATACGTGTGGAAAAGCCAATTGATATACCTGAGTGTACGGGAATTACCTCACTATATACCTCATGGGGACAGTACCTGTGAGTGTGAATTAGATATACTCGACGTACGTGAATGAGTTCCCTGTGATATAACTCCCATCATGACTTCGGTCAAGTGGTACGATGCGAGGGAAACCGTTCGATATACGTCGAAGTTACTTGGCCAATGGAAGGTGAGAGTCATATCTCTATCGCTAACTGCGACATGTCGGACTATCGCCCATCACGAAGTGACCCCCCTGTTAGGGGACAAAATTTGGTTAATAGCAATGCTCTTTGGTGATACAGAGTGTAAAAAGCATGATCCTTGATTAGTACATTATGGAGAGGGTATCTTTGTTGATGAGCATCATGATAAGTAGGGGATAATGTACAAGTATAAAAAAATAAATCTATACTAAGCATGGATTATGTGAGAGTGAGTGATGTGTAGATATTTACAAGTGAGGGTGTAGTAGTAAACCTAAGCATGGATAAACTACAAGTGGTCTGTGATAAGTGTGAGTGAGCATGTATATTTATAAGTGTGATAAGTGGAGGTGCGTGTTAGTGACACCTAAGCATGGATTTCTAAGTGGTGTGTGCAACATGTGGATATAGGTGATCCTAGGAGCACATGGTGTCAAGTGTACATGGAGAATATAAACAAGTGAGTAGTGACATAAGCATGAGCTACATATGTACAAGAAATAATAGAGGAGAGAAAATGGTACATACAAATAGGTGCATACGCACACAAGAAAATAAAACACCCATGCAAATAGAGTCTAGCCCTCTTATAAAAAAAAGGTCCCCAGTAGAGTCGCCACTGTGGAAATCCCGATCAAGATCCCGCGCCGCATCCTCTCTTCTACCTCCTGAAAGGGAAATGGGGAAAGAAGGGGGGATCGAAAGGTCTCGTGCCCTACTTAGGAACGCTTCGGTCGTTGTCGGTGTGGGGTAAATAAAGATAGATGGAGTCGCCAACCAATTTTGCAAAAAACAGTCAAAAAAACATATTTCCGCCTCGAGAGAGCGACATTGAAGACAAACTCATGCATACGAAACCAATAGTTCAAAGGTTCGGGGGTTAAGTTACGGAATGGGAAGGTGTTAGGAACCCATCCCACCCTTTCGGTCTCTTATGGGCTAGTGTTATGTTTTTTTCCTTTATTTCTCCGTGTGGGTGCATATATAATGGAGATCGGAATCACGCAACTCATACCATGGAAGAGATAAAGTGAGGTCGTCTATAGGAGTGTTCCCAAAATAATATATAAAAAAATATGATTCATGCGTTTATCGCGACATGGATCGTAAAGATGAAACGATAATATGTGTTGAATGAAACGCAAACAAACATATTATGTATATTAATGCAAGAATATGATAAGTGCGGAAATTAAAAAATTGGGCTAGAGTCTCGAGTTTTAATCCAAGAAGCCTACGTAGCCTATAAAGGCATCAAAGTCCACAAAGTTCGAATGCGGTGTGGGGGTGGGGTTATCCCATAGATTCGAAATGGATTTTATTATAGGTGTGTGTATAGAAAAATTGGTTTTAATTTTAAAAAAGTGTGATGGGTAATCCCGTTCGAAATTTATGGGTGAAACCCTTTTTTTTGTTTTTTTTATAAAAAATAAAGTATGTGCAATATACTAATAAAAATGTAGGTATTGATGTGTATGAACTAAAGTAAGAACTAGATTATGAATCAAATGAAGTTTATGCAAAACAAGGAATTTAAAGAGAGAGGGGAGGAATCGGACCTTCTTTGAAGCTTGATCTTTGATCTTGGATGAACTCCCTTGAGTATGAGATGAAAGTTGGATGAGAGAGAATGTGGTTTTGCCAAATTATGTATGTAAAGGATGGGAATATAATCTTGAATGGAATTTCACATGGAGGAACTTTGCTGATTTCGAGAGAATGTTACAGAGATCACTGATGCTGATGGAGGAATCCTCTTTAGTGCCATCTGACACATGACACAAAACGCTAATTAGTATTATGCATCTTATACTAAAAGTACAAAGAGAACGAAGTATCAAAGATCGTTATGCGGACGACTAAGATGAACCTATGGACCCTACATTGCCTTCGATCATGCTCTGCAAACAACTGGGACACCCCATAATTTTTAATAATTTGGTTGATCAAGTCTATTTATTAAATAGAACGGTTTATCATTTCAAATAAAATATCACCCTTGGCATGAAATAAGAATCAATGAATAAGGATAAATCAAAGTAGAGAATGGCATGAGAAATACTCAATGATTACATAATATGGATAGAATCGATTTCCACCGCTATGTAAAGTAAAAAGTAAAATTTTCACACAATAATTAGTACATGACAAATCTCTCAAAATCACACCGTCCAAATCTGAGTACAAATGCTAGGAATATAGTAAACCTCGCATCCCTTAATTGGTTAAAAAAATAAAACTAAAAGTAAATTCAACACCTACGTCTCAAAAGCTCATTGGCGACTGGAATGAAAGACAATGTATTCGAGTAAAAAACTAGATCGGTTATACTGGAGCACCTAAAACAATGCGATGGGTCAGGCCCACCGTAATAAGATAATATCTACACCGTCAAGTAGTAAAACTATTAAAAGTGAGTATAAATAATAGGTAGAATATATTACTTATCTCATGAGAGAAGAGAGTAGAATTATCTTGCCTTAATTGAAGAAAACCTCCAAAATTATAAGAAAGAATTGTAGAAGAAGTTCCTCCAAAATTGCTCCTTAATTAATGAAAATAATCTCCCAAATGTGTAGTAGAAATACCTCTTGAATTTTAGTTGAATTGTCCTCTAAAATCGTTTAAGGTTAATGCAAAGCTATCCCAATTTTTTCCAAAAAAAATTAATTTTTTTTGTATAGAATAAAAGAGTATCAGTTTTGAGATTTCATGCTAAAATTAGGTGGGTTGAGATGTGAGCTGGAAATGAGAGAATGAGAGAATAAAGAAAAAGAAATTACATTTATTACCCTTTTTTCTTCTTCTTCTTCTTCTTCTTCTTCTTCTTCTTCTTCTTCTTCTTCTTCTTCTTCTTCTTCTTTATTTATTTATCTTTTATTTTTAGAATCCTATATGAATAGTGTCACTCACAGAATAATATTATACTATTTAGAATTTTATTATTTTTTTTTTTCTGAAAAGAATCCAATGTGATTTGAAATAGAACTATTTGGAATAATACTGTTCGAAATTGAACTATTAGGAATAGATTTTTTTTCAACTTAATTTCCATTTATATAATTAATCAATAAAAAAATTCCAAATTTATTTATTTATTTAACTATGAATAAATACCCATAAACTACGGGGTATTACATCATCCCTAATGCAAAGTAGTAAGCTACTTTATAGAAACTATAATATTTTCCTTGTCATGGATCACCCTTTAAAGAAAGTTAAGAACTTAGGGCAACATATTATACACCTTCTCAATGTCGGATGAATGGGGACGCATTTTTAAACAAGCTATGTTGCATCAAGTATAATCTCGGGAAGTCTCTAAATGTTTATAGTAAGAAGCAAAAGATGGGTGATGCAAATGAGAACTATATTGTTGAAGCTCAAGAGACATGGTATAAAATCTCAATTTCATTTAACTTAGAATATTGGAGTACTCAAAAAATTTGATAAGTTCTTGATGTGATTCATATTGATAAGAATATTGCAGAGCATTTATTAAATACAATCCTTGATTTTCAATGAATGTGTGAAAGGATATGAAAGACAAGGGTATGCACGGTGGTCAAGCGATACAAAATAGGTATAAATTACCTAGAGGCCTAAATATAGGTAAAAAATATTAAGTGATACCAAAGTAACTTATCTTAACTAACCACATTCTCATCGAACTCTTATTTGATCAAATTGACTAGTGTACACTTCTTCTTGCAGTTAAAAATGGGCGTTGGTGGAGAAAACTGAAAACAACAATCTAGTGGACTAAAAATGTACAAACACATCAAGTAACACTAAAGTAACTTTTCTAAACTAACCGCATCCTTATCGAACTCTTGGTTAACAAATTAACTCACATAAGGTTCTTTTGGGAGTTAAAAATGAGTGTCGGATGGCGAAAATTGAAAACAACAACCTCGCATCTGAGAATTAGGCACAAACACATCAAGTGATACCAAAGTAATTTGTCTAAACTAACTACATCCTCTTGGGACTCTCGATTGGCCCAATTGACAAGTATACGCATGTTATGAAGTTTAAAATGGGTGTTCGGGGACAAAAATTAAAATAACAATCTAAAATCGTAAAACTAGGTACAAACACATCTAACGATACCAAAGTAGCTTTTCTAAATTAAGGGTATCCTCATCAAACTCTTGGTTGGACAAATTGACTCACATACGCTTCTTTTTTGGGTTAAAAAATGGGTTTTTGGGGGGGATATCTCCCAATATTAGTATGTGTTGAATATAGTGTCACACATCTTGTCATGCATGTTTGAAATTATATTTTGAGATTAACTTTTGGTTATTTGTTAAGTGCAGTGCATTGCCATTGGTTGGGCACGAGTTTTTACTAGTGTATTTATATTTATTTGTCTAACGGATTTTTTTAAATATCTAAATATTGCTAAAAGGCTTTAATCGTTATAAATAAAAACATTTTCTACAAATATATGGCAGTCGCAATCCGCTATAATTTATTTTGTAATGATTTTAACCCAGTACAAATTTTGTATTTGTAACAGGAAAAAATCAAAACAATTTTGTAAATTCATTACAAATATATGGCATAAGTACAAATCTAAAATTCGTTACAAAATAAATTGTAATTGTTTTACCGTTACAAAAATTACATATGTAATAGATTTTATCTGTTATAAATTCTGTTAGTAATAATAAATAAAGATAGTTTTTAAACGGGTAAAATGTAATACAAATATTTTTTGCAACGAGCAAAAACTGTAACGATTTCGCTGTTTTTGTGTAAGAAGAAAGGTATAAGTTTTGGGACTTCAATATGACTTGTGAATTAAGTTTGAAAAACAACAACTGTAAGGACGTAATTTTATGAATGTCCGTAATCAATTGAGTATGTCGTATACCGCTACAACCGTTGAAGAATGTTCAAGATCTCATATGCATCAAGACAATTCCAAATATCAAGTTCTTCAACATTCAAGCCTCCACAAGTTTAACTTTGGTAAGGTTGTGTTTTAAGTCCTTAATAATTCACTTAGAGTGTTGGGATATTTTTCATCAAATATTTTCTAAGTGTTGGAGAGGATTTTTTAAGTTTTTCCTCAAAAATATTTTTCTAAATGCTAAGGCGAATTTTCAAAAATAAAAAATGAATTTATTGACGTGCTGGCTCATTTGAGTGACAGTGGCTGATGTTTGAGCGATATAGCCATGTCGCGCAAAGCTCATTCGAGCGAGATCCCTGTTTCGTTCGAGCGACGCGCCACCTTAGATTTTCTATAAAAAAAAGCTTTTCCAACTTCGATTTTAATCAGAAGACCTGCAATTTTGAACAAAGACGAAACTTCTTTTGCAGAAATCTTTGTCTTCTTACTTTTAGGGCTTTAATCCCTTTTGTTTTCAATTCACAAGATCCCAATAGTTTGTGTGAATTATTTTGGAACCCAAGAACACATCTTACGTTAAGTTTCTCTTGTAGAGAGGATCTCTATGCTGATCTAGGTTCTCTTGAGGGGAGTACTGGGCTGAAGACGATTGCGTGTCATAGGGAGTGCTTGTCGGCATTCCTGGGATAAATTGTAGTTACGGTTCTGGCTGACTCTAGGTTGCATATCTATGTAGGTTTGATGAGGCAAACCTAGTTGCAGATTTCATTGTGATTGTAAATTGCGATTTAATTCATAGTGAAATAAAAGGTTTTGCCCTTTGGGGATTTTTTTTCCTGAAATCTGTGAGTTAGCATAATTATGTTTATTGGTTTGACACACGCACACGTAGTTGCATGTTTGGGGCTGACTTTATTTGGCTTAAAATTGACTCTAATTGAATAAGTTTATTGTTGGAATTTGCAAATTTAATTTGTTAGATTTCGCACAAAGTAATTTACAAATTCGTATCACAGTAGGTTACTCATATTTACCGAGTATTCCTATTTTCCGTAAAATTGTGTCATATTGATTTTTTTTTTTGAAAAATCATATTTTTAAAAATTGTTGCAATGTTTCCAAGTGAAAACTTATATAATCGGTTGTCAAATTTTGACGGGTCTAATTATGCTTACTGGAAAGCCCGCATCACATCACATTTAAAAGCAATCGATGAGTTTATTTGGTTAGTTTGTGAAAGAGCGTGGACTCCTCCCACTGTCACCGCAAATAATGTCACGAATTTAAAACCTGTGTCAGACTGGACTGAGGATGAGTTTAGGTGGAGCACTTATAATTCATGTGGGCTTAGTGAAATTTTGGAACACGTTACGCTCGACGAGTTTTGACGTATTATGACGTGCACCACGTCTAAAGAAGCGTGGAATGTGTTGCAACTCACCCACAAAGGCACTAACGCGGTAAAAGAGTCTAAAATTAAAATTTAACTACTCAATTTGAAATAATTACCATGCTTGAGACTGAGTGTTTTGATGAATTTTATGCACGTTTGTCTGACATTGTTAACACTAGTTTCAATCTTGGTGAGACTTTACCTGATGAATGAGTGGTTAAAAAGATTTTAAAATCGCTGCCAAAATGCTTTATCTCTAAAATGACTGTCTTAAATACCTTAGGTAATTTGAGCAACTTAAAATCAGAAGAGCTAGTAGGAGACCTCCAGGCATATCCTGTAACTATCCAGCCTAAGGATAAAGGAATAGCACCTACAGCCCTGTCTAAAGGGAAAAAGAAAGTGAGTTTTGTGCGTCCGAGTCTAATTTTGATATGGCCATGCTTGCAAAGAATTTTAAAAAGTTTCTCAAGCTTTTAAAACAAAATTCTTCCAATAAAAAGTTTTTTGAGAAAAAGAAAGACAAGGCCAAAGAAAGCGGTGAGAAAGAGAAAGAGGGTGAGGGAGATTTAGAAAAAGTAACATGTTTTGAGTGTGAGGGCAAAGGGTATAAGTCATTTAAGTGTCCCACTAGACTTATGAGAGAGGACAAGAAAGTTGTTATGCCTATCACCCTTAGTGATAGTGAGGATAAATGTGAAAGATTTCGGGGATGAATCTTCACAAGGAAAGTTTGTTTCTTTTTCTGCTAGTTGTGTGAGCACACCCATTTTATCCCACAACGATGAGGATACTTGTCCACGTGAGACCCCCGAGGATTATTTGAGTATTTCTAGAGAGTCTGAGAGTGAGTGAGCTAGTGAGGGTGATAGTGAGCTCCAGATTGCATTTAGAGATTTTTACACAAGGGATTTAAAGACGAAAAACTTAAATAAGGACTTAAGCCTTAGGTTGTGAGATTTGGAGAGAGAGTTAGAAGTTTTGAGGGAGTTTCAGTCAAAAGCGAGTCAACTCGAGAAGGCGATGGATTTATTGAGTGAACTTTGATAGCTTTAGGCCGGGAGAAGAGTGAACTTATAACTCGTGCCTCACAATTAGAGAGAGATATTAAGCACGCCCTGGAGGTTAAAGTCACTTTAGAAAACACATCTAAGAAGGAAGGAAAGATGGTTCACAATCCCATTTTGGATAGAGGTGAGAGTTTAGGAATAAGTCATGATGGTGCGTCCACTTCACATGTTGCACCCGTGTCGGTTCCCTCTTTAGTGGTTTATTTACATGGCTCTCAACCCAACCCACCTAGGTGTCCCGTACCTAATAGGAGAGCGTGTAGGAGACGTTTTGAGAGAGGTGTTCCTACGCCTGTTTATGTTTGCACACATTGTAAGAAGAGAGGACACCTTGGAGAGTTATGTTTTAAGATGGATTATATGTTACATTTTTCTACTACACGTGTTCTCAGACACACGCACCCACACCTAACGCTCTGGATGACTACACGAGAGAGTTTGCACATATTTGGAAGCATGCAAAGTTTTTAGTCAAAACTTCACATGATTTGATGGAGGTTTTCGCGGGATGTCACCACCTTTGGAAAACTCCACCGCACCTAACAGTTGAGATTTGTACTTTTTTTTAGCATAGGTTGATTTTCATGATGTTATTTTTTTTCCTACTGCTATTATGTACTTTTTATTTTAGATTTTTGCTTTTGAAAATTTTGAAAAACACAAAAAGATTTTGTTTTGATAAAATTCTTGAAAAAGAAAAAAATAGTTTTGTATTTTGTTTTTACACCGTATATGAATGGACATTTAGGATGACTGAGTCACAATTTCATTTCATATACATGTAATGATTTGATAGTGATTTGAAATGCTTTATCATTTCATTTTTGTGCTTTACAGTGTTTGGAGTCATTAAGATGTGATCAGTTCTTACTACCTATATGTTTGACTCATGAGTTCCTTTGATGCACACTTGCAGGATTTTTTTTATTATTATACTAGTCTATCACATATTGTCCAAAGTGTTGTCATCTCAATTATGTCTTTAAAAATGAACCATATGCGATAAAACTTAACAATGGAAGTAGTGCATGTAAAAACCATTTATCGTGAGAAATTTAATTGCAACAAAATATGATGGGTGATTCACGGGAAAGGGCTGCGAGAGTATAAGATTAACTCGTCATAAAATCCACCGTTTAAAATAGCCCGAAAAAATTTAAAGGCAATAAAAAGATAAATATGTTAAAAAGGGTCCACCTCAAAAGAAAAATATAATGATTAAAATTTATGAGGGAGTTTGGATGGAGAGAAATGAAAAACGAGGTTGCACATCCTGACAGCATCTTGAAAAAGCATTCATAGTTTTAGACATTATTGGTGTGGGAATCATTTTTTACTTTGATTTGTTGATGGATTGAGTCGATGTCATTTAAATTCAACACTTTCGATACCTAAGGATGATTTTGAGATTCATTCGATAGGGGTACACGTATACATCATTCACATATGTTATGCTTAATTGCGTTGATTTGCCTATTGAATATATTCACACTCATTCATTCCATTTGCATGATTTAGTTGTCTTAGTGTAAACTTATGGTGTGTGTATTTTCTATAAAATTATTTTTGCATTTTTGTTGAAAAATTGAAAAATAAAAAATAGTTTGTGGACAGTTTTTGAGTTACTCTCTGCATGAGCGTAGTTTGATTCTTATTTTCTATGCATTTTTTTGTCGTGACAACTCCATGTTTATTTTTTTATTCGTTTCCTTGTCTATTTCGGTCAAATAAAAAGAGAACGAATTATGGGGTGATTTTATTATTGATTGATTTATTCTTATATCATTTCAAACTCGATGACTCATGAAGGTATTTGCTTTGTCTCATGTGTGTAGGTGCAAAGATTGAAGATCATTATTTTGCACACCCTAATGAGAAAAGCTTAAAGATTTGAAGTTGAAGACTTTGAAGAAGAGTTTTAAGTCCTACATATTCAGTACCTCTTCATTTTTGGGTTCATGAGAGGGTCTTAGATTTATATAGGCATTTTGTTTTGATAATTCATATGTTTTTATTTTGTACCGGAATAGACATAGGGGGAGATTTGAAAGGACATAATTTTATAAATGTCCATTATCAATTGAGTTTGTCATATACCGCTACAACCATTGAAGAATGTTAAAGATCTCATATGTATTAAGACGATTACGAATATCAAGTTCTTCAATATTCAAGCCTCTGCAAGTCTAACTTTGGTAACGTTGTGTTTTAAGTCCTTAATAATTCATTTAGGGAGTTGGGATATTTTTCATCAAATATTTTCGAAGTATTGGAGCGGAGTTTTTAAGTTTTTCCTCAAAAATATTTTTCTAAGTGGTAAGGCGAATTTTCAAAAATAAAAAATGAATTTATTTACGCGCTGGCTCGCTTGAGCGACAGTGGCTGTCGCTCGAGCGACATAGCCATATCGCACAAAGCTTGTTCGAGCGACGCGTGTCCTCGTTTGAGCGAGAGCCTGTTTCGTTCGAGCGACGCGCTGCCTTAGATTTTCTATAAAAAAGCTTTTCCAACTTCGATTTTAATCAGAAGACTTGCGATTTTGAACAGAGACGAAACTTCTTTTTGAGAATTCCTTGTCTTCTCACTTTGAAGGCTTTAATCCCTTTTGTTTTCAATTCACAAGATTCCAATAGTTTGTGTGAATTATTTTGAAACCCAAGAACACATCTTGTGTCATGTTTTTCATGTAGAGAGGATAGTTACTGCTGATCTAGGTTTTCTTGAGGGAAGTACTGGGCTGAAGACGACTGCATGTCATAGGGAGTGCTTGTGGGCGTTCCTGGGCTGAATTGGAGCTGCGGTTCTGACTGACTCTAGGTTGCGTGTCTATGTAGGTTTGCTGGGGTAAACCTATTGCAGATTTCATTATGATTGTAAATTGAGATTTAATTCATAGTGAGATTTAAATCCTAATACTATCAAGCCTAAGGATAAAGGAATAGTACTTAAAGCCCAGTCTAAAAGAAAAAATAAAGTGATTTTTTGTGAGTCCGAGTCTGATTTTGATATGGCCATGCTTATAAAGAATTTTAAAAAAATTCTCAAGTTTTCAGACCAAAATTCTTCTAATAAAAATTTTTTTGAGAAAAAGAAATACAAGGCCAAAGAAAGCAATGAGAAAGAGAAAGAGGGTGAGGGAGATTTAGAAAAAGTAACATATTTTGAGTGCAAGGGCATAGGGCATAAGTCGTTTGAGTGTCCCACTAGACTTTAAGAGAGAGGGCAAGAAAGTTATTATGCCAGTCACCCTTAGTGATAGTGAGGATGATGTGAAAGATTCCAGAGATGAGTCTTCACAAGGAAAGTTTGTTGCCTTTTCTGCTAGTCACGTGAGCACACCCTGTTTATCCCACGACAATGAGGATACTTTTGCACGTGAGACCCCCGACAATGATTTGAGTGTTTCTAGCGAGTCTGAGAGTGAGTGTGCTAGTGAGGCTAATAGTGAGCTCCAGATCGCATTTAGAGATTTGAAGGACGATACTTTAAAGACAAAAAAATTGAATAAGGAGTTAAGTATTAGATTGTGAGATTTGGAGAGAGAGTTAGAAATTTTTAGGGAGTTTGAGGCAAAATCGAGTCAACTCAAGAAGGCGAAGGTTTGATTGAGTGAAAAGTTGATAGCTTTATGCCAGGAAAAGAGGGCACTTATAACCCGCATGTCACAATTAGAGAGAGATCTTAAGAATTCCCTGGAAGTTAAAGTCACTTTAGAGAACACATCTAAGAAGGAAGGAAAGATTGTTCTAAATCCCATTTTGGGTAGAGGTGAGAGTTTAGGAATAAGTCATGACGGTGCGTCTACTTCACATGTTGCACCCAAGTCGGTTCCCGCTTTAGTTGTTGATTCATATGGCTCTCAATACAACCCACCTAGGCGTCCCGTACCTGATAGGAGAGTGCATAGGAGACATGTTGAGAGAGGTGTTCCTAGGCCTGTTTATGTTTGCACACAATGCAAGAAGAGAGTACACTTTAGAGAGTTCTGCTTTAAGTTGGGTCATGTGTCACATTTTGCTATTATACATGTTCACACACATGCACCCACACCTGACGCTCTGGATGACTACACGAGAGAGTTTACATATATTAGGGAGAAGGTGAAGTTTTTAGTCAAGACTTCACATAATTTGATGGTGTTTTTTCATAGGATGTCACCACCTTTGGAAAACTCCACCGCGCCTAAAAGGATATCAAAGCACTTGAGTATAGAGGGAATTTAGCTTCCAGAAAAACAATCACATTTTTCAAGTAGAAATTTAACAGACATCTAGTTCACGTGTAAAGGTTGTGACAAAAAAAAATTGTTCACTAATGTGAAGATATTTTACACTGCAGCGAATGACCATTGAAGGAATTCGCGAGGAAATAGGGAAAATCTGGGGAAAAACTCTGGGTAGTGTTGCGACCAGGGAATATGTATCTTTGAGCGAGTGAGGAACCACTAAAAAGATCTAGACTTTGGTGTTTAGGGAAAAAGCAAGCCATGAAGGATTGAACTATTACACAATCATTTAGGTGATATACTTATGCAAAGAAACTTCAAAAAGTATATTTTTAATATATAATTTAATTTTACAAGTGTATCACCTAAAACCAAAAATCAAACCCAACACACAAATAATAAAAGATTTAATTTGAATGTGACAAAGTGTTTAAAGTCTTTAGTAAGTCCAAATACCTTAACTAAGTGGACACAATAATATATCATCATGAGGATGTCGGGTTGATAAAACGAAGCAAGTTTGAAGAAATTGTAATGTAGTTGTGCTATGCCGAAATGACCTCACAAACTAAAAAAGACATAAAATACATTTTGTGTACATGGAATGCGATAATCCAATTATGTTTGGGGCACGAGAGTATAGAAATACCCTTACAATATCCCATTTGTCCATTACGTGGAAAATATAGAAATTAAAGATTACAAGAAAATAAAAGTAAATTTAGAAATCTATGACAATAATGACACAAGACTGACCAAAGTCATTCATCACCCTATAAACCTATAATAAAAAAAAAAGAACCCACTTTTTTTCTTATTCCTTGCTAACTTGTCATGTACTAGAAAATATTCCAAGATACCAATGCATATTTTAAAAGATAAACATACACAAACACACTTTTGTACACGTTTTTCATACCCGGTGTATTAAAATGCTATACCTTGTTGTTGTGGGTCCCTCCAGGGCAAAGAGTACAACCCCTTACAACCTTGTCTTATAAGGCATGTATGAAAAACGGGTATGAGAGTGTGTATGTATAGTGGTACTCTATTTAAAAAGGTTATGATGCCGAAAAGATATGCATACATAAAGTATATCCTACTTTGAAGAAGCATGCACTGTAGAATACCACATTAAGGTAATGTACTTCACTCCTTAAAATATATACGTTCCCTAATATCCTTTCATAGTCACTTCAATAGTCAAAGAGAGGATCTAGGGTACCACTGTTTGTAGAGGGTGAAATAAAGGGTTATATTGTCTACACGGATATAACATTTTGATGTGGGTAAGAAGATTCATTTAAAATACATATTAGATTGATAAATAATGTCCATCTTCCTCGACTAGATTAACCCCTCCAGCCAGCCAAACCTCCGACCAACATTGGTTGGCACAAATTCGACCCAAATCTTGTGTCGACTTCCAACCTTTCTACCCAAATTTGACCCTTGCCCATCCAAACCATTTTTGGATCCCCCTAGCTCCACGGACCCATGCCTCCCACCTTCTACCAAAATATGGTTTAAAATTTAAAGTGGCTCATTCGTGGTTGGTAAATAACCCCATGGGAGTAGCTACATGTTTAGATTACACAAAAGGGGGAGGTTATTCTACTTAAGGTTATTTGGATATTGGATAAATTTTTTGGTTGGCTTATTATATGTTTGAAGCATCAAAAGACCACGTCAGATTCTAAAATCAATGAAGGAGAAAGTCATAAGAAGTGATTGTGTGTACTTGCTTCAGAAAAAAGGGAGTTTTACTTACTTATAATGATTAAAGATAAGACCTCTCAAGTAATGTTTCAAGTGCTGGAGTTGATTGAATGAGGGGGTGGGGTATGCCGATAATGTTTTCAAAAAGTTAAAGCTAATTGAGTTTTACAAACCATAAGCAAGGATAGTTACAGAGGACACTAGAGATTTCCAAAATCAGGGTGGGAATGGAGGGAGATCTTATCTCCGGGTTACTAACATAAGACTTATGCGAAAAGCGAGGGTTAAGGTGATTTCTAGGAATAATTATAGTAGTAAAGCTGGTGTATGAAAGCAATCCTATGCTAAACAACCACGAAGACAAAACTCACTACACAATTTATCAAACACTTGGTGTGCAAAAAACACTCCAGATCTTATTCTAAAAATAAACATGTTCAAACTCAAAACGAATCCAACAAAGCATCAACATGTAGGATAATTATAACATAAATGTAATCAAAACAACGAAATGTCAACAAGTTAACGATGTTCACCGAAACTAGGGCAATGCCCTCAAAGGTCAGATCTCTTTTTTCTTTGATGAATGGTGGAACACTAAGGTTACAAACTCACACCCTTATCTCTCTAATAAAGTAAATTACAACTAAATTACAAGAACTAACCTTTAAACATAAATTTCTCACTCACTTGTCACTTTCAAAACTCATAAAATTATTAACTCTATTGAAAAATAGAAAATTTGCTTGTATTTATAGTTTTTCTTTGAAGTGGCAATTTTGTAAATATTGGGAAATTTTTTTTTATCTCAAAACAACTATGAACTAACAGGAAGACACCAGATAGATAATATTCACCACAAACTCCACCTTAGCGGTTCGAATGATCAAACCAAAACCCTAGAATGAAAACCATTGAACCCTCTTGAAGATCATTTCGAAATTTACCAAGCTCAATGCAACTCACCAAGCCGAGAAGCCTCTCCTCAAACTTAAAAAAGAAGTGAAATTTAGAATCTGAGGGCAGTGCCCAAACTTCTCTATAGTCATAGGTTTGGTGAGGAAATTCGATGCTTTCTCATCTATGTGCTCCTTCTCATTTAAAACCTTGTTGAAATTAACTTAGTCCCGAACTCTATGCTACCACACATTAATATTCTTTGCACGGACATGCTACACTTGTTTCTTTGCCAAATGCATAGCACTTTTACTATTAGAATGAAGATGAACACTCATTTTCTTCATCCCCAATTCATTCACTAAACTCTTCAACCAAACTACCTCCTTTGATGATTTTGTAAATGACATAAACTCCGACACTGCAGTAGACAGAGGACTCATTGCTTATGACATGGATCTCAAACATATCAACCCACTAGAAATAATGAATACATACCCCAACGTAGAACTTCTCTTACCAAGATTCACCGCATAATCCGAATTCACGTACCCCATAATAATCTTGACCCCTTGATTCCACTCAAACACGATGACCATAGACTTAGATCCCTTCAGATACTGAAGAATACATTTCACCTCTTTCCAATGATCTCCCTAAATTCAACATTATATACATAAGGCACCCCATGGGATAAGCATACGGTGTTGAATCCATACCCTCTAACTCATGATATATAGAGGTATATTTCTTTGTGGACAAAGTGACATGTGAAGCTAATGACGTAAAAATGTCCTTGGCATCCAACATGCCAAATTTCCTGATGACATGAGAAATATATTTTTTTGAGATAACCAAAACATGCCAACTTTTCTATCCCGTTGAATCTCCATAACAAGAACCTTTTATGCCTCACTAAGATCATTCATGTCAAAATTTTGGCTTAATTCCACCTTGATCTTCATTATTTGTGACATGTCCCAACACACAATGAGCATGCCATCCACATATAGCATTAACAAAATAAACGAGTCATGTCAAGAACCTAGAAATATGTACAATGGTCGTGATCACACCGCGTGTTACTAACCCGCAACATGAAGGTGCCGAACTGTAGGTACCATCATCATGGTGACTATTTAAGCCCATACAATGACTTCTTAAGCCGCCACACATGATCTTCCTTTCTTACTTCTTTGAACCCTTTCGGTTACACCATGTAAATAAGCTCCTTCAAATCATTGTGAATAAAAATGTTTTCACATCCATTTTCTCTAATTCCTTATCGAATTGATCTAACAATGTTAATAACACCCGTGTCAAAGTATGACTTTACATTGAATAAAATATCTCATCATTATCAATCCCCTCTTTTTCCCGAAAATCCCATCGCTACTAGACTTGCCTTGTACTTCGATTATTCTATTTTCTTGACTGTCTTTTTATCCCTATACACCCACTTAGGCCTAATGATAGGTCGCCCCTTAGGTTTAGGAACTAACTTCCACAAGAAGTTATTCTTAAGAGCTTATATCTCTTCCGACATAACACCCATTAAACTCACCTTGCATCACCATTAGTGGCCTCTTTGTATGTCGTCGGATCACCCTCACTAGAAATGAGAGCATAATTAAACTCGCCCCAACCAAGCCTCAATAGTGGCTTTATATCCCTACGCATTCGATCATATACTATGGATGGCACTTGCTCCACCCGTTGAGTGTTCTCCACCTTAGCCAATTCCTCTTCCAAATCATCCTCATTCGGGTCCACCTCAACTGTTTCATCACTCGGTTAAGACCTTTGAACAATTACTAGATGCACCATCACTTTCGGTGGTTGATAATATGAGAAATACTAAAGAAATCTCGAGGGTCTAACACCATCGGCATCAAAACGTTCTAGGAACTCCATGACCTTCAACACGAACATCTCGTTCAACCTCACATCTCGATTAATAATTAGTTTTCGCGTAAATGGATCCCAAAGCTTGAACCCCTTCTCCTTTTTTCCATAGCCTAGATAAATACAACGATGAATTCTCGAGTTATATTTGGTCCTCTCATCACTTGTATTGTGAGCATACCACGAACATCTGAACACCCTTATACTAGAGTAGTCAACCTCGTTCCCCTACCATACTTCCTCCGTACACTTCAAACCAAGAGTTGAATTTGATGACTGATTCATCAAATATATGGCATGATCAAGAGCCACTGCCTAAAACGATTTCAGCAACATAGCGTTAAACCTCATGCACCTTGCCTTTTTCATAATGGTGCAATTTATCAACTCTTCCACCCTATTTTATAAATCCACCATCTCTATAATCACCCTCGTTGTCGCTCCTCAATTACTTAACCTGCTTCCCCGTTTGATTCTCCACCATAGCTTTCCACTCCTTAAACTTCTCAAAAATCTCTAATTTTTCCTTCAAGTACTTTTCATGGATAATCATCTATAAAAGTCACAAAGTATCTAAAGTCGCATATGCAAATAACATCTGAAGGCCCACATGCATCGCAAAGTATCAAGAGTACCTTTTTTGTTGTTCATAGATATAGTGAATTGGAATCGAGTATGTTTCCCCATAACATAATAGTTGCAAAAACTGATCTTTCATCTGTGAACCCCTTTCAACAACTTCCGTCGATTAAGTTCTTCCATGCCTCGTTGTCTCATGTGACCAAGTTGTGACACCCCGCCTCATAAAATATCCAAATTAAAACAGGAGTCTCATATGGTTCATTCTCAGCATCACTGTCGAAAACCATTTTAATTAATAATAACCTATTAGGCTGGCATCAAAATTTTATTTAACCAATTTTTTTAATCAAACCATTCAATTAAAACATCCACACAATTTAAATATCAATGAAATTAAATGAAATAAAATAACCGAACACTCGGTTTAACATAATACAACCCAATCGAATGTCGCACTAAAAGGCGGTAAAAGGATAAATAAATACAATTGGGTTATTATCCCTAATATTTCTACAGTACCTCCTATCTAGATCTCAAGGATAGAAACGTCTACGAGAAACTTGCATGCAACCACAGCTGTTGCAGCAAATGTCTGACCCGGAGTAATCATCATTCACACGTCCCTGTGTCTGGATACATATATATATAGAAAAAAAAGAGGGAAAACAGATAAACCAGTCAGAGCCCGAGCTTTGAAAATATTTTGCAAGTGCATAAATGATATATTTTAAAAAAAATATATGCATTACCTCATATTTAAATTGGTATCGCACTCCCATGAGAGACCCCTTACCGCTCTTCTAAGAGTGCACACCTATCGCATACCTATAGAACAACCTAGTAAAGCTACTGTGCCTAATTAATCCTTTTTTTTTACCCAAGACTCTAAAAATCCTAATTAACCCAAGTACTAAGGGATAAACTTCTCCCCATTCCCAACACTGCGCTACGTTCGTGCGTGGGGTGTCTCACGAAGCGAAATCCAAATAAGGAACCCACTCCCCGATACACTACTACCAGGAAATGTTGATCATCGAGATCCATTAGACCCTCAGCACATAACGCATATATGTACTCATATAAATCCATACACATAATGCTCACTTTAATATATAAGTCACAAATTTAGCTCGGATAAAATCTCCCAGAATGAGAATAAATCCTTATTCATTTTTCTCTTTACACTAGTTAGAGATATATGATATCTTGTCCTCATATACAGTTAATATACTATACACAACAAGTATAATAACCATCCACCAAGCTATAACTCGAGGATACGGTCTCTCAATGCTATCATCTTCCAAGGAATCGCTCATATACCATCCTGGGTACCAGCGGTCGGACTCTCACACCGACTTGGTAAAAATCAAATCACAACGTATGGGAATCATTCATAGTTCCTCCCCGAAAATGAGACGAAATATAACCACCACGTTCCACCCCTAATAAAAATCACACAATATAAAATGGAGTCTATGACATCGGGACTATACACTCCCTACTCCTCAAGCAGGGGCCTCACCCTCATCGCACAACTTCCCATAATAGCATTAGAGAGGTATGCTTCACATAAATATATATTATTCATGCACAGATGTATATATTTATTCATAATATCACATATGTATACTGTAAGCACATTGTATATATATATATTCTACATCACTTTAAAATACTAAATCCAAAAGTATTCTCTCATTTAAATATAGCTCGCACCTTAAGTGCTACTAAGGATTTATATAAATAAACCCAAATATACAAATCCGTACTAATTAGATAAGTATACTATCAACTTACCTTAAATCCATAGGTATTGCACCACCTATAATAATCGTCGTCAATAGACGTACCGGATAACCGCTCCGTCATCTCCAGCTTATATCCTCAATTCTATCCTAGTCACTTCGCATGACTTTCCCAAATATAATCGGCATAAAATTACCTTTCCTACGTGCACAATTCTCTATATATAATTGTTTGGCGACCTCTAGTGTTTCTCGTCCCGAACACCCCCAATTAACTAAGTCATGGATTCTATTTTCTATGATCTCAAAGCTTACATTCTGCTCAAAATTAATTTAGAGGTCCCCACTCTATTTTAGGAACCCTAAATATCTAATTCCCCAATTTATTTATTTTCCTCGAAAATATACTTTTAGTGCCATACACTTATTGCACCCTCCTAGTCCAAAATTTATTCCCTCAAATGACTAGAAATAATTTCTCCCAAATGGATATTTATTTACTCAAATAAATAAGCTAGAAACAATTAGGTTTGGGATTTATCCCATTTAAATAAAACAAGCCGAAATTGTCAAATTTTTTGAAGGGGCGATCGATCGATCAGGGGGTCTTCTTTTCCGAGGCTCTGTTTCGGCCATAAAAATACCCTCAAGATTTTTACTCCTTCTCCCAACCTTATTTATCCACAACCAACTAATTTTATTCAAGGAAAATTAGTTCTAATCATCCTAGAATCAAAAATCAACAATTAACTTCTATAAATTTCTAAGTCCCTCGAATCGAATATTATCTCAGGTTTAACCGTCAAACTTCCGAAAAAACCCATTTTAATTCATGAAAACCCATCCTGAAAATCTTTGTGGTTTTACACACCAATTATGATATGAGATATGCATTCAAAAGTATAAAGCAAGTAAGCACTTGCCTCGTGGATAAAATTCCACGACCTCGAGTCGAATCCCGCGAAGTTTGACCGGAATCCCTTTTCTCTCGTCCTTTCTCCTCTTCCTCTCTTTTCTTCTTATTTTCTCTCTTTCTTTCTTCCTTTCTTTCACTCTCTCGTGCCTTAAATAGGGAGAAATAAGGTTTTGTCCCTTATAAACCTAAAAATGACTCGTTTGCTCAATTACGATTCCCTACTCGTCCGAAAATTTTCGGAATCTAAACACTACTCCCGGATACTTAATTCTGACTATCTCGGCCCTTTCGAAACCAACCACACACTCGAAATCTCCATCCGAGGTAGTTAAATAAAATTCACTAATTAAACCCAATACATCTCAATGCGGGTTTTTCAATTAAAATATTATCCTTTGTCTCTTTACCCAACTACGACTTGTAATTGAAATAGTCCAACTTATTTACTTAATCCCAAAAGTAAATGTAACATACATCGGAAATCATCTAGCCCGCATAAACTCCAAAAATTATTTTTCTCAAAAATTTCTCAAATTTCCAAATTACACCCGTTTATGAAATTTAAATTATCCATAAAAGTACGAGGTATTACATACTTCCCCCTTACAACGGAATTTTTCCCTCAAAATTCAGATACGACCGATACTAACCTAGGATCGCGAATCACTCCACATCCTAATGCATAAAAGTGGAATGATACTAATCGATGGCACTCAACCATACACTCGTTCAGTACTCAACTACTAGCTTATCTAGATCTCCATATTATACAATGCTACCTCGTCGTAAGATTGACTCTAACGTCACGTTGCACCTAGTTCTTTTATAACCGCATATAAAGAAAATGAGCCTATAGTGAGAACTTAACCGTATCGATCCCATCGGAGAAACCACTACTTTAAGCACCCGTTCGTGTAGATTAGAACATCTAATTTCCGTCAAAAGGAAGTTAGACTAACGCTTGACTACACCCGTCAGTCTCATCGCTTATCTTAGGTGTGAAAATTCTTATTGCACCCACACAATTTAATCATCGCATGCCTTCTTCGACGTACCATCCAACTCACTCCAAATCCATTTATGACTGCCTCATGGTATAATCTTCCATTTTATATACTACGTCCCCTTCTATTCCTAGCGGTATATAAAATCAACTTACCAAGGTGCCCATACACCCTTTTTAACCCATGCTTATCTGCACAACCATTGTAAACGTCCGACACATAATACTTTCTCTAAAAGTGGACCTCACTTTCTCTACCTGGTACTAACACATGGGTTTTCCTAACCCGAGAAAGATTTCAAAATTCAATTCTTCCTAAACTAGCATCACTAGTCCTATTGACCTTACTTCCTAATAACCCTACGATCGATGTGTTTTCCAACCCATGTGAAATGAGTACTATCCTAACTATATCCCTAGTGCCCAAAACCTTTCTCAACTTCCGTAATTTGCTCATTTTCATGCGTGGGACGTCTCACAAAGCGAAATCCAAATAAGGAACCCTCCCGTTACACTACTTCCTCGCATCGTCGATCATCGAGATATAATGGTCTTAGGCATACTAACGGAACGTTCTAAAATCCTATCTCGCTAACCTACTAACGCTCTTCTACCACTATGTTCTTCCATCTTGGCAAAATGAAAAGTCTAACTAACCGGGGCGCCTACTCTCTGCAAAAGTATTACGAACATCATACCCAAAGTATACTACGTCCAAAATTTGCCTTTTATCAGGGTCTGGCTACTAAACTTAAATCAATTTCCTTTACCTTTCCCCGCCCACATACTTACGATGATAAAACCATTTTCGTGCTTCTCCATAGCACTTCTATTTCCATAAGCATACAATCATCATGCGGCTCTCAGTCTAAAGTGTTTCCTCCACACTATATAACTTATCATCAAGACCAACAACCTTGCATCCCATAACATCTCTCCACTCCCTACATCGTTAAGGTTCATACGTGGAGCGTCCCGCCAAGTGAAATCCAAACAAGGAACCCTTTCAATACACTACTACTTAACTTTGTCGGTCGTGGAGGTCCATTAGTTTAAAATATGCCACTGAGGAAATCCCATCCCACCTATCGATAAAATGTGGTCTAAACTCCTATTTCCATGCGAAATCCATTCCACCAAGCGTTGGTACTAGCACTAAGTCCTTAGCGCAAACAACAATGATCTTAGACTCACAGCTCAACAAATTATACATACCTTAAATAATATATAAGGTCACCACGCACTCAAAGCTTGATAATTAAACATCTACACGTCGAGGTTCCATCTAAACATATTATAAATGCGAGCTCAATTTGTATCCAGATGAGATATCACAGCAACAACCTGTTCCACCCTGGAACCGCGGACATGATAGTCTTGCAATCATTAGCCTTCTATCGCTCCGATTAATGAAGAACATATTATACTCAAAATATACTCGTATAACACATAAAAAACAAACAGTGTAAACCAGATACAATTCAAAATAGAACCCCGCTATCGCGAAAAAACATATAGATATACACTGTAAAATGTTACCCATACCGCCAAAAAGCTCGAATCACACACGAATCTAGTGGTAAAAAAATAATGTGACCCAAATCTTATCACACAACGTATACCTCCTTCATCCGAGGTGAAACTTATAATAACATTTTTTCCAATTACCTTGTCTACTCGAATTGGTTCCTGGACATGGTACACTTGTCCTCACCGAAACAAAAACTTTGGCACCCTATTCTTGTCCTTGAACTCTTACCGGCCAAGATCAAAGGGTGTGGTTGTACACTCCACATTGTAATATTTCCCATCTCTGGACGCCCTGACCATGTTGAGGTTATCAGTATCTCAGACTCTATAGCCTTGATCTCGACGATTGCCTTCATAGTTCCCTTAACTTCTTTATTAAAAGGAAACTCCACCACCGGCCTCAATAGCCCTGGTTCAATGAATTCCCCGGGTGGATGTCCACCAATGGGGTTCCATGGATACAAATTCTCCACAAGTGTTAGCAACACTTATCTAGTGAGTTTCATATGGTTCATTCTCAGTATCAGTGTCGAAAACCAGTTTAATTACTAATAATCTATTGGGCTGGCATCAAAATTTTATTTAACCAATCTTTTTAATCAAACCATTCAATTAAAACATCCACACAGTTTAAATATAAATGAAATAAAATAAAATAAAATAACCGAACACTCGGTTTAACATAATACAACCAAATCGAATGTCGCACTAAAAGATGGTAAAAGGATAAATAAATATAGTTGGGTTATTAGCCTGAATGTTTCTACAGTACCTTCTATCTGGATCTCAAGGATAGAAGCATCTATGAGAAACCTGCATGCATCCACAACAGTTGTAGCAAACATCTGACTCGGAGGAATCATCATCTAGGCATCCTTGTCTCTGGACACCCATATATATATATATATATATATATAGCAAAACGAGAGAAAAAATTAATAAACGGGTCAGAGCCCGAGTTTTGAAAATATTTTGCAAGTGCAAAAATTCTATATTTTAAAAATATGCTTTACCTCATATTTAAATTGGTATCGCACTCCCATAAGATACCCCTCACCCCTCTTCTAATAGTGCTCACCTATCGCATACCTATAGAACAACCTAGTTAAGCTACCCTGCCTAACTAATCCTTTTTTTTACCCAACACTCTAAAAATCCTAATTAACCCAAGTACTAAGGGCTAAACTATTCCCCATTCCCAACACTGTTCTATGATCGTGCGTGGGGTGTCTCACGAAGCGAAATCCAAACAAGAAACTACCACGATACACTACTACCTGGCAATGTTGATCATCGAGATCCATTAGACCCTCAGCACATAACGCATATATATAATCATATAAATCCCTACACATAATGCTCACTTTAATATACAAATCACAAATTTAGTCCGGATAAAATCTCTCGAAATGAAAATAAATCCTTATTCATTTTTCTCTTCACACTAGTTAGAGATATATGATATCTTGCCCTCATACACATGTAATATACTATACACAACAAGTATAATAACCATCCACCAAGCTATAACTCGAGGATGCGGTCTCTCAATGCTATCATCTTCAGGGAATCACTCATATACCATCCTGGGTACCAGCGGTCGGACTCTCACACCGACTTGGTAAAAACCAAATCACAATGTATGGGAAGTGGTCATAGTTCCTCCCCAAAAATGAGTTGAAACATACCCACCATGTCTCATCCCTAATAAAAATCACATAATATAAAATGGACGCTATGACATTAGGACTATACGCTCCCTGCTCCTCAATCCAGGGGCCTCAACCACATCGCGCAACTTCCCATGATAGCATTAGAGGGGGTATGCTTCACATAAATACATATTATTCACACACAGATATGTATATATATATATTTATTCATAATATCACATATGTATATTGTAAGCACATTGTGTATATATATATATATATATATTCTACATCACTTCAAAATACTAAACCCAAAAGTATTCTCTCATTTAAATATAACTCGCACCTTAAGTGCTACTAAGGATTTATATAAATAAACCCATATATACAAATTCGTACTAATTAGATAAGTATACTATCAACTTACCTTAAATCCGTAGGTATCGCACCACCTATAATAATCGTCGTCAATAGACGTACCGGATAATCGCTCTGTCATCTCCAGCTTATATCCTCAACTCTATCCTAGTCACTTTGTAGGACTTTACCAAATATAATCGGCATAAAATTACCTTTTCTACCCGCACAATTCTCTATATATAATTGCCTGGTGAAATACTCCCTCAAGTGTTTCTCATCCTGAACACCCCTAATTAACTAAGTCATGGATTATATTTTCTATGGTCTTAAAGCTTACATTCCTCTCAAAATTAATTTAGAGGTTCCCACTCTATGTTAGGAACCCTAAATATCTAATTTCTCAATTTATTTATTTTGCTCAAAAATATACTTTTAGTGCCACACACTTATTGCACCCTCCTAGTCCAAAAAATTATTCCCTCGGGTGACAAGAAATAATTTCTCCCAAATGGATATTTATTTACTCAAATAAATAATCTAGAAAAAATTATGTTTGGGATTTATCCCATTTAAATAAAACAAGCCGAAATTGTTAAATTTTCTGAAGGGTCGATCGATCGACCTCTGGTTATTGATCGATCAAGGGGTCTTCTTCTCTGAGACTCTGTTTCGGACATGAAAATACCCTTAAGATTTTTACTCCTTCTCCTAACCTTATTTAACCACAACTAACTAATTTTATTCGAGGGAAATTGGTTCTAATCATCCTAGAACCAAAAATGAATAATTAATTTCCATAAATTTCTAAGTCCCTCAAATCGAATAGCATCCGAGGTTTAACCGTCAAACTTCCAAAAAACCCATTTTAATTCACGAAAACCCATACTAAAAATCTTTGTGCTTTTACACACCAATTATGATATGAGATATGCATTCAAAAGTATTAAGCAAGTAAACACTTGCCTCGTGGATAAAATTCGATGATCACGAGTCGAATCCCACGGAGTTTGACCGGAATCCCTTTTCTCTCTTATGTTCTCCTCTTCCTCTCCTTTCTTCTTCTTTTATCTATTTTCTTCCTTTCTTTCACTCTCCCATGCCTTAAATAGGGAGAAATAAGGGTTTGTCCCTTATAAACCCTAAAATGACTCGTTTACTCAATTACGAGTCCCTACTAGTCCAAAATTTTCCAGAATCCAAACACTACTCCCAGATACTCTATTCTGACTATCTCGGCCCTTCTTAAACCAGCCGCACACTCAAAATCTCCATCTGAGGTACTTAACTACAATTCACTAATTAAACCCAATACATCTCAATGCGGGTTTTCCAATTAAATTATTATTCTTTGTCGCTTTACCCACCTACGATATGTAATTGAAATAGTCCAACTTATTTACTTAATCCCAAAAGTAAATGTAACATACATCGGAAATCATTTAGGCCGCATAAACTCAAAAAATTATTTTTCTCATAAATTTCTCAAATTTCCAAATTACACCGATTTATAAAATTTAAATTATCCATAAAAGTATGGGGTATTACACAAGTCTCAACTACCACAATTATATCTCGCCTATTTATGGATCCGTGGAGAAAATTACTCCACCCACTGATGTATTTCCCTTCAATCTATAAATATTTTTTGACAAAATCACCATCGATACCATCGAGGAGTTAATCACATCAGAATTTTAAAATGTTGATGGTAATCGCGTGTTAAATAAGTTTATTATGTCCTTAAGTTAGAACAATGTCCAGTTACATTTTTCTTCCTTGAAATTTAATTTAGTTAACACTTTGAAATTAAAACTACTCACTGAAAGTTGAATTCATTTTTAAAATCTTAGAATCATCATTGAAAAAATTAATTTCTAATTAAATAAGCAATAATTATTTTGATTAAATTCTAAGTTGGCATCCATATATTGCCAATACAAATATAATCCCGTTGAGCATCCTAGTTCCCTTATAAAGTGAGATTTCTCATTTGGTTCTTAAATTACTCCACCGTGAACTAGATAATTTTCATCTTTCAATTATGCTATCCACATAGTCCTGGATTATTATATCATATATAATTGAATAGTCAGCATCTTTTGATCCCACAAGTAATGGCAGTGACTCCGTTGGAGATGATATCATTAATTTTATTTAAGTGTACACCATCAATTCATTATTTGAATTTGAATCCTCTAGCATATAACTTCCCTGTTGGAGGGGCGAACTCACTAACATTCAGTTACAAGAACTATCACTTAAAAGTTTTATGAATAATGGATGTCGTGATTAAATCCATCCATCGGGGTCTAGACCAAAGCTGGCGTGAGGAAGTAATCATATCATATTCTTAAAACACCAATGGAGATCGCAGGATTTATGTGTAAACCCCACTCCCACTTAATATTTTGAACCTTAGGGTATTTTGAAAAATAATCCATTCAATTCTAAATGCCCAAATTCAATCCTTGGTAATTCTTAATTTTCAGGTACAAATTAAATTACTCGATCTCGCAATTTTAATTTTTCAAAAATAAAATCATTTTAAAATTCAAATAAATCATGGAGATCACAATTTGACTCAAACATTTAAATTAATTATCTTATTGTATTAAACTTAGAAGGGAATAAATAAAATAGAGTTTACAAAAGAAAAAAAATCATGATCTAGGTCGGCCACAATAATAATTCATGTTGTCCATAATAACATGGGATCCTAATGGATTAATTAATTAGTGCAAATTAATTATCTACATGAGTAAGATGGTAGAATCATAACAAAATCCAATCATAACTAAAAGAGGAAATAAATTCCACTTTTCATCATAGCCTAGAGTTCCATTAGAAGGAGAACTATTCAAGATCAAAATTCTCATTTGAAGTTGACTTCCTTTTGAACAAGAGTCCTCTTTGAAGTAAAATTCTTTATAAATTGGATTTCTTTATTTATTTGACCTATAGAAATGGTTCTATGCATATTTGGAAAAGATCGGGAAAGAATCGGAGAAAAACAATCAAAACATCACTGAAATCACCTTGGGTATGTTCCAAGGGTCGAATCTAACCGCCTTTGTATCTTGATAAATTTGTCTCGGGTTCGCAAAAACCATGAAAAAACATTCCAAACTTGATACAATCTCAATTAAACTTTTTCCAAGACCAAAAATAGAGTAAATATATGATTCTAACTAGTAAAAATTATTACATCTCATTACAAACTCCTCCTTATACATGTAACACCCCATAGATTTTAAACCGGTAATAGTTTAAATTTATTCAAAATTCGTAAAAAGAAGAAAAAAATGCAATTAAATATTTTTAGTAACTTAAAATGTTGAATTTTATTATGGAAAGTAGGATTTCAATCGGAATTAAAATAAGGGAAGAAATTGGGATTTTTATAAACTTATGCACATTTTTGGGGAGACCTAGCAACCTGAACAGTACAAAACGATTCGGCTCGTAGGGAAAATCGATTCGCCCTGGTCAGATCACACAGGTTCTAAGCATTTCTATTAAGTTGTGTTTTTAACAAAAATTCTTCCACTTATTTATATAATATGAATTTGGGGTTAGCCTTTTTAACACTCATTGTTATAAACTCTAAGAGCAGTAGTCCCCTATAATTTTTATCTTCTTCTACCTACAAACCCTAGCCCCAAATTTATCAAGTTTCAATACAAGATTTGAAGGCTCAATTGGTGTTTTCTGAAGATCGTTCAAGAATATATTGTTCTTAATTTTTCAAAAGGATTACAACTATCTAATCAAAATTTCTAAATGAATTTTCAGTACGCATGAATACTTCTCTTCTCTCTCTTTAGTGTTATGCGTTTTAGATGTCGCCTCAACATTAATTTACATACTTTCTTAAAATAAATTAGCAACCTTAATTAGGTAAGGTGAAAACTAATTTGGGACTATTTTTCTTACAAAACTTAATCTCAATTAATACTTATAACCCTTGTATGCTTAGGGTAGAGGTTGGATTTTAGATGATGTGGGTATAGGTTCGCATGTAGAAATCGTAATAATCAATTTATATGAAAGCTAGATTCGTACAACCACATAAAATTATGTAGGTAGGATTTAAAATGGATTATTGTTATGTGCTCAATAAATTTGCATGATGTTAAGATTCAATTTGTCGAATAAAATTATTGCGTTAATTACGACGATGGATAGAATGAATTTAATAATGGTAAATTTTGACCGCATGAAAAAGTTGATAAGTGTTGAATGAAATAAATTATGACGATGGATTGAATAATTCAAATTGAGAAAAATTGTGACTATATGAGAAATTGTGCATTTGTTGATAAATTGGATTGCAATGCTTAATGTTTCAATAATATTCAACATTTGCAGGGACGACGGGATTTTGGGTAGTATTCTCTCACCTTAATTTTAGGAATGCTTGCTAGGTATGGTACTAGTGGGTATGCCTTTGTCACGATTAACACTTTCTAGGTATAGGACTAGTTAGTGTAGCTTTTTACGGATGGGATATTCCAGGGAGGGCTGAATTTGGCGTCGTTCCGTTGATTTGGATAGCCTAGATGCGAGATTAGGAAGAGATAATTGATATAAATTCATCCGATAAAATAGGATAGGAGGTATTTGTGTTTTGAAGACATCTAAGTATGAGACCCAGGGGTAGATGTGAAGATTTTGCTCTATAATAGGGTGGGCTAATATAAAATAAATGAGAAATTGAGAACTAATACCTAAGATAATAAACTGGTATTAAAATGGGTTTGCGGTGCGAGTATGTGCATGGATGACAGTTAAACGGGCCGACTACTATAGCGACGTGGGTGTGTGTGGCATCACAAGTATGTGCGAGCTGACAGTTAGATGAGCTAATGGGCTATAGTGATGTGTCGAGCGTCGAACCTAACAAGTATGTGCTTAACTGATAGAATACGTGTTGACTGGCTATACTGAGGGGAATGAGTGTAATGTCTAGAACTTTAAGCGTGCCAAGAGTGTGTGCAGGGCTGATAAGGGGTCGACTGGATATATTGGTGTCGCCATAATTAAATTAATTAATTAGTTAATTACAATGAGTAAGGATGAGAATAAGTTTGTGATTAATAATGTGATTGGAAATATTGGGCTTACACTTTAGGATTGCATTAGTTGTATAGTAGATAGTTGACTAACATTTCAGATTTAGAGTTGGAGTAGTTGCATAGGAGTATTTGGAGAGATTTTTGGAGGTGCAGCTGAATTTTATTTTGGATGCTTGGAAGTTAGATTTATTTTCCTTTCCGTCGCACTTTTATTATGAGACTTCTATTATGGATTTGGTGGGCCAATCGATTCCACATTTGTTATGGATTTATTCAGACATTTATAGTTGGTTTATTTATTTGAGATATATTTATTGGATATTGGATTTATTTGGAGATTAGCATGGTGATGGAGTTGATTATTGCATGAATGGTTATTCTTATTTGGATTAATTTAATTATTATATTATGGAATTGATTTTTATATGTCTCATATCTGTCACATGCTAAGAATGAAATTTATTTTAGTAACGTCCAGCGTAGTCTTGGTGGCTGCCGACGCCAGAATTACACGGAGTGTTACAATACATCGCTTAATGCAATAATTAAAAATAACCTAATTGTTATAACCAAATCGAATATACGAAGAACTTTAACTATGGGTAAACCATTATAGGATCCATTCACATATAATAACATTCATGTGACTATAATGAAAGGAATATAATCATCAAAATACTTTAAAATTATGTTTGTACAAAATATACACATTCATGTACATATTTATAACATGCAGCCTAAGGGTTTGATGGTTGGAGAACATGGACATTTTCAAAACATGATCAATAAATAATCGGGGCTCTGATGCCAATTACTGGTAATTAGTATTCAGATCTAAACGTAAAAAAAATCATCTCAAAGAACTTCGATGGATCATGTTGTGGAAAGTAAAAACAATAACTAGGTTTAAATCATAAATCTAGGGTTTCACATCATGATATATTTATGGATCTTGTTGGTGATCTAGATGATGATAAATATAGTGGTTAAGTTGAAATTTTTATGCCCTACCAAGGTCTCCAAAAACCTTGATGGAATCTACTGAGAGCCTAAGATCTTATAATATATGATCCATACAAAGTAAGCCTTGTGTGTGGACACTCTTAGAGATGAAAATTTGGTGAATTGTGAGAGAAATAACTTTCTCTCTCCTCAACCCTTCATAAAAATATAAAAAGTGTTTTTAATCTCCCTCTCTAACCCTCTATAATGGATATCCTCCTAAAAACCTTTTATTAGACCAATATATATAGGTATAGGATATGAACTTGAGCTAAATTAGGGTTCTAGATAGTTAGAGACTACTACTAAAGTAATCGACTATATCAGGGACCCAAAACTGGCTTCCAAATAATTACTGAAAAATCCTAAATTACTCCCCGTAATTTATTAATTTCCATCCTCAGCTTCTCATTTTAGCGTTTGTTTTTCTAAATTGTTTGAGGGCATTTTTTAAAAAGTTTTTAAAGAAACATATTTTTTGTTTAAATTTGTTCTAAAAACTTCTTAGTGTTCGTTCGAACAAGTTTGTTAATGTCATTAGAAAGACGCATAAACGAGGAAATTCTGCTTTATAACGAAAATATCATTTAAAGTCCGTTATAAGTCTGATCAAACACGATATGTTAATTCTTTCGAACGACGTTCAAATACAGTACAAACGAGATTAGTGTTTTCATTCGAACGAACCTCAATTTTCGTTTGAACGAAACCTCAAAATTTACGATGCCTTGAAAAAATGTGTTTTCTACATAAAAGGAGTGTTGGCATTTGTTTTTAATGTGAGTTTTGGCAAAAATTGATTTCTTATTCATATTCGAAAACCTTAAAACCCTAGTTTACAAACAAGTGTTTTAAAGGTCTAGGTTTTATCTTTATATGCTTTGAGATCTCAAGTTTTGTGAGTACAGAGTTTATACTTTATATCTTTATGAGTATTTATTTCATGCAATGGACTTCGTGGCTGGTTTGTTCACATATGGTGGATTATGTATGTTGCGACGGTTGCTGAGCTGTATCGGTGGATACCAAGGCGTGTGTGGACTCACACTTGTGGAAGTGAATAGGTGGAGTACTATGTATCGCTGTACGGAAGATCGAGAGAACGAAAATGCATTGAAGGAGTCAAATGAATGTGTAAGTTTTTTTTATCGTGTCTAATATAATTCATGACATAGTAAATTTGAGTGATTGGGTTGTCCGAAGTTTTTCCTATTTAGTTTTTCCTCGTACATCGTGTGTTGTATGTAATTGATTTATTTTATCGTGCTATACTCACCTAGATGCATGCTTTAGGTTAAGATAAAATTATTTAATCATTTAACACAACTTTCTTTTAATCGGTGCTATGTTTAATTGGGTTATTTTTTTAATAATTTTAATTTGAAAAAATAAAAAAATTTGATTTGTGTGTTTTGGACCATATTAAAACCCTCTAGTTTCAAGTTTTCAACTGTTAGTAAATGATTTATGTCTTACTCATTTATTATTATTATTGTCCTAGTATCTTGTGCAAGTCACTCGTCTATTTGATTGTCACATTACGAGTTAAAATATTTCATGAATATCAACTTAAGCAATAGATGATAATGTAAATTATTCATATATTGTGGACATTTATGCATAAGTATGTCCATCTATAGTATTTATATAATGTAAGGTTTTGTGCTCGTTATAGTGATCCATTCCAAAGATATAAATATTAATTTTGTGGCATTCATATCAAGTATGTTTTTGTTGACAATAAGTTTATTTATGATATTATGTTATTTTAAATTGTAACATACATGTTGTTGTTTATTTAATCATTGTAATTTCACGACTTATAGGTCCATTGATAGTGGTTGAATATACGTTAAGGGGTGATATATATTTCGGATGGGAAATATAGGTCACCAAATGACGATGGAATAGTTTCTTTTATTATATTACCAATTAATTGTATGAAAACATCAAACTTAATAATTTATTTATTTACTCATGAAATATTATTTGAACCTAAATAACAAAATTTATTATTTATGTATAAAAGTCTTTACTTAATGTAATATTCATATTACAAAAGGTTTGGTAATCATCACGGTGATTAAACAAATACGACAATTGTAAGGACAAAATTCTCAATTGATTTAATTGTATAGTTTTGACATATACCCGGAACAAAACACGTTTGAATCATAGGGAGATTTTTATTATCACGATCCCACAAAGACTATGACGTGTTGAAGTTTATTGAAGACGTTGCGGTAAATCTTCAAGGAATTATTTATGCCGAATGTTTAATTGGTGCAAGTTTATTCGTCTTCAAGTTCAATTACATTCCGAGATCATTCAACTATGAATGCGTAATAATTAATGGGATTCAGAATTTAGTTTAAAACATTTAAGGTTTTTATTTTATTGAATAAATGTCCTTAAAACTGTTTGAAATGGTTTACACTTCGTTTTATTCTGATAAGGGCGGATTAGAGTAGTGTTTAATAAGGACTCTAATTCACCCGTCGCTCAAATGACATCAAACGACATCAGAAGTCGCTCGAGCGAGATCACCGTGTCATTCGAACGACATGGGAATCTAGTTTGAACAACAACTACAGTCGTTCGAGCGAGCAGCCACCTCAAGATAAATATATAATGGCGTGTTTCCATCAGATTTCGTAAGTGTGCAGTCTGAAAAATAGTTTTTGTAATAGTACAGTTCTGCACAAAAGTTTTCTAAGGTTTTAAGTCTAAGCATATCCTTAGAGTTTACAAGATCCGAGTTTTCATTACTATATGCAATAATGATCTTGTTTGCACCAAGAAGGTCTTATTCTACATTGAATACTGTTGGTTTTACTGAGAAGAAGCGAAGGAGTTTGCGTTTGGATTTTGTAGACGTTACAAACCATATCGGTGGACACCAAGACATACGTGGATGCGTGTGTTATGGACAAGAATCGTGAAAGAAGGACTTTCTGCGTGGGCACTGTGCGAGGAGTGGTTGAAGACCAGAAGAGCGTTAAGTCTCATGGGGATCGAGTCGTTGAGTAAGACTTGTCTATGTTCATTGTAAATCCACATTCATAGTGATTGTCTTGCTTAGGTCGTCAAAGGTTTTTTTCCTTAGTGGTTTCCTCGTACTTCCGACATTGTGAGTATTATTTACTTTATTTTATTTGCTATAAGCACTAGATGCATGTTTAGGATTAATCAAAATAAAATTTGGTTAAGTTAAAATTAGTTCACAACTTAGTGCGAATTAAAAATTGGAAAAATATTTTTCGTAAAAAGAGAAAATTATTTTGTCATCCTTAAAACACTTTCCGCATAAGAAATAAAAAAGGACCTATCAACAATGAATATTAAAAATAATGATAAAGGTGGATCGAGTAACCCATTATGATTACAATTATGAAAATTTTAATGGTGTACATTGACTTTATCTCTTCATGCAAGATTAGTCGCTATTGGGAATTAATTTTGAGTGTCTAACGTATATTATAAAAGTAGGTGATAAGAAGTTTTCCACAAATAACTTGTAAGTATAACTGAATCACTTTCTGCTTAATAAAGTAATATTTATGTCCTATAATCAATATTTTGTGGTTATTACAGAAGGAAAACTACGTTTATGCACTCTGCGTGTATTATAAAGTTTATTAATATATTTGTTGTTAGCTTAAAGCATTAATTTAGTGGGATGTTTATCTCATTATTTTTTTATTTTTATCGTATCTTATTTTGGATCTATACAATTGCATATTTCATATTCTTTAATTCTCTTAAACAAACTTCTTAGGATGAAGTGAAAAAAGTTAAGTTTCAATTGATTAAGCCCCTATTGATTATGATTTTTACATGGAACACCCCGTACAAAGTTTGAAAGAGGTTCAAAAAATTTAATATTATGTTGATACAAAGGATTGTTTCACACTCAAACTAATAATGTTAGACAATATATATGTAAATATGAGCTATCGTTTTCATACAAACAAATTCCTATTATCTAGCATATTCGAGCACTTTGAGGTGGATTGTGTGAAATATAATGCATAGTTCGAGAGGGATTTTTTAAGAATTTAACTCTTTTACCTTTTTAAGTTAAACTTGGGGGCTATAAAAAAATATTACAATTTAATGCAGGGATTCTTTACAAAACAAAATAGAATTGCAAATAAGATTCTTTTTCTTATGTTCTTAGGGAGTCAAGTTACCATTTTCGAGTTTTTACAAAATCCTCAATGTTTAATGTTCTTTAAAAAAATTGTCTAGGCCTAATTGTGAGTGATTTTATTTTAAATTAAAGAATGGTAATACCCCATATTTTTGAGTTTTTATAATTTAATTAATTCGGGTATCTTTAAATTACACATGTGCCATAATTTAATTTAATTAATTATAATGGTTTTTATTTTTAATTGGGGGAGATAATGATTAATGTTTATGGAATATAATTACTAAGTGAATCGTGTTTTACTATTTTATGTCATAGCAACTGATAGTGACGTGGTAGTGTTTTATCTCAAATCGGGAGTTGTATGTAGACTATATGGCGTCAGGATATAAAATATTTATGGTAACTCAAATGGTGATTTCGAGATCACAGTTAGTTTCGAAAGGGTCGAGATAGTCAAAATAGTGTACCGGGGGGTAGTAATTGGGTCTCGGGATCTTTTTAGACATAACTAAATCCAAACGAGGGTATTCGGGTTATGGGGGCTTGACCCATTAGACTAATTTTGGGATTAGGGATATTTAACCTAAGTTGTAGATTTAGAGGCAACCACCAATCAAACTCTAAACCCTAGAAATTAAGAGAAGAGAGAAGGGAGAAAAGAAGGGGACTTTAGAGGCCAAATTAGAGGAGGGAGTGGGTGTGCGGTCATCGATTCGTCTTCTACAACGCGTAATTAGACCCTACGAACCTAGATAGGTAAGTAATTACTTGCACATGGTCATATCATGGTAGGCATAGACAAACTCGTTTTGGGGAGGGTTGTCACATGTTAAAATGTATTTTGGAAAATTTAGGCATTAGATATGAAATTAATGATGAGACAATATCATATGCTGTTGGAATTTGAATTTGATTCAATACCCAGTAACTAATCGCATTTAATTTGGAGTATAAAATCGAATTGAATAAGGGAAATTGAATGAAAGAGAGAAAACCCAATTTTTGAATTAACTGATTGAAGTAGAAATCGTTGATGTTTAATAAGGTTTATGATGGTTAAAAATTGTATGAATCATGCAATAAACATTGGTTATGAATGGGTTGAGTTTTGAGAAGAAACTATAAAGCTTTAATGGTTAAAAATGGAGGAATGCGGCTTAGGGGAAGAAGTTACCTGCGTCTAGGTTCGATCGATCAATCGATGGTAACTGATTTTAGACAATTTTGCCTATTAAAATTCTATTCTCAAATTTCTTTGGGGGTTCGTTCTAGACTAATTTATTCAGTAAAAAATAAATAGAGATCCTATTTTATAGTGATTATAGGTGGATATAATCGGGCTTAGAAAAGTGAGAAAAATGTGTGGCACATAAATAATGAATTAAGTGAAATAAATTCATAAATGGTTATATACGGGCCAATTGGCTGAGTCCGGGTATCTTAGCAAGTGAAGCTACATTAATTTATTAAATGAATGTGAAATTAAATAAAACAAGGGTCGAAAAATAGACTAGTTCTACGAGAGTTATGCACTGGTTAGCCGAATTTAATTGAATTATATATATATGCTTGTGTATTTTGTAAATATTGGTGATATTTATGTGAAAGCATACCCCTATAGTGCTATTATCAGAGGTTGCGCGATGTGGGTGAATCCCCTGCCTAGTTAATGAAGGAAGAGTATAGTCCCCAAGTCATATCGTACGGTATTTTAGTGTGTGATTTATTTTTTAGGTGAGACGTTTGGGGTATGATTCGGTCTCACTCTAGGCGAAATATGATCGCCTCCCCTAAGTTTGCGATAGTTTTACCACAGTTCAGTATGATCTAGTCCGACTTGTGGTAACCAGGTTAGAGTGAGCATACCTGGGATATGATAGAATTTTAGAGACAAGCATCCAGTGAGTTATTACTCGGGAGGATGGTTATTATTCACGACATGTGTGTGATTGTTATTATATATTCATATGTATACAATAGAGTAGACAGTTATATACGGATTAAAAATACAAAGTGTGAATGTTTTATTTATATAACTAGTGTGAATGTTATGTAATCAATTAAAATGGAAATAATTAACTAAGTTAAGGTAAATAACTTATGAACCAAAGTAAGGAAGTACTCGGATAGATAAGGGAGATAGAAAAGTTGTAACAGGACTAGTTAGGTGGGGTAGTATAACTAGTTGGGTTAGAAGGTAATCTTTATGTGTGCACAATAGATGGGGGCGAGCAATATCTCAAAAGAGTGCGACACCCCCTTAAATATAAAAATTGTTAATGCACATTAAACTGTGCATCTTAATTACTTGCTAAATATTTTTCAAATGATTTTGGGCTCTGGCCCGTGTCAAAATATTTTTTTTTTAAATATTTTTGGTATCCATCCGTAGGGAGGCCAAGCTTGATGTCTCATTTCAGGGATGCGTAGTTGCAGCATTGTGGAGGCTTGCAGATTCTTGAGTAGACGCCTCGTTATTCATTCCTAGACTAGGTTACTGATTCAGTAGTTTCATTTGGGCAAGTTACCCCTTTCAGTTAATACATTATTTCAGTTTTATTTATCGGACGATGTAGTTACATTCAGTTATTTTGTTTAGAATTATGGTTTGGATTTAGTTTTGGAATCGATGGTTTATATAGTACTCATTATTTATATATTTATTATGTGATGGTTCAGACTTCTATATTTGTTGTGGTTATGTTATTTTTTTTTTTTTTTTGCATGTTGTTATGATAATGAAAGATAAAAATTGACACCAACTTAATTTAACTG